>CM068832.1:34234293-35596793 GCA_028554795.2 Sinohyriopsis cumingii
CGGCTTTAAAGTCAAAGCGCGGACGGGAAGGAAAACATCCCTCCACGGTTTTCGAGCCGGAACGTTCAATGAGTGTCATGAGAGGGATAGTAAGAAGTAAAAGAGCATGAATCAAAATTCTTATAGCCAAATAAAAGACAAAGTCATTTTTTTTTCAAAACAACATTTTTTTATTCAAAATCACTTAACACTAACAAACAACTATAACATTTTTAACAATATAACATCAAACATTTTTTTTCAAATAACAAACATTTTTTTCCAACTCACATATTATTTTGGACAAGGCTGACAACGTTGTGAATGAAATTGTGATTTCCACTGCTGGAAGTC
Organism: Sinohyriopsis cumingii; assembly: GCA_028554795.2. Classification (NCBI taxonomy): domain Eukaryota; kingdom Metazoa; phylum Mollusca; class Bivalvia; order Unionida; family Unionidae; genus Sinohyriopsis; species Sinohyriopsis cumingii. The sequence continues at coordinate 34,234,627 of CM068832.1, forward strand.
ATTAGGCCATTGATGGACACTACGTTTCCTAGCTTGAGACAAAAGATAAGCATAATGGTCACAAAACCATTGATCTACTTTCACGTCGTTTCTAGAAGAAGAACGAGGATCAAAATGAGTCACTAAATGTTCTAAGGAATAGCCCAGGCTGCGATGATGCAGAAAATACACACAATATTGGCCACACACCAAGGAATATGTGCCTTGAAATTTCACATTATTGAATCGGGTGGTCTGAGCATTTCTTCTCATAAAGTCAATGATATCGTCTTCCAAAGGAGGCAATCCATACGAATCGAAATATTCCACACATCCTTCTTGAGGAAAGTAGACGGCTACCCAGTGGGTTCCTGGGAGATGACTGTCGTCCGTGTTGATCACATAAGCTAGATGGTCTTGAGGTTTACGATGAGGGAGTTCATCTTTAGCACAGACGACAGGATTCCAAGAAGCCGTGTACGAGTTGTGGTTCAAAAGGTAATAAAGTTCCCAGGTATCCATTGATTTGTGTGGTTTTCTTCTTCACAGGTAATGATAAGTGATCAATTCGATCTTGACTTTTTGCTTGAAAATGTCTGACAAGTAATAGGCGTTTAGATCCGACTTCTTACTCTGGTCCAAGAGAAATTCGATGCGACGGCACTCCAGAGACGTTAATGGAGGAGAAGAATGTTTATCCAAGCCTTTATACCACTCGTTCAACACGAATTCTATCTCGATGTGATCCCAAGCTTTGTCCAGATATTCGTCCAATTTTTCTTCTTGACTTAACATCAGACATTTGTCGTGTTGAATTTGACTGGGATGATCGTTGTGACATTCGTAACACTCTTCCTTGATCAATTCTTTAATTATATCTGCCAGGACTGTAGCAAAACAGGAGACTAAATGGGCTTCTTGTTCTGGCCATCTCGACTTCATCATGATAACTTCTTCGTCTTGGGATTCTTCTTCTTCTTCTTCCACGGTCTCCTCACATTCCATCTTCAAAGTTTCTCCACTAGGTAAAGAGGGATACCAGTCTTCCATGGCTTCTAATAATCTAGAATGACTTCTCTCAAACTGTTGATTTCTATGGTATTGTCAAATTCTGCATAAAGGAGGACGTTCACTGTGTGATCTGGAGGTGGATTTGCAAACTGAAGTTCCACACGATTCTGACCCGATTTTATAGGGTGGAAATGTCCCTCGTCGCTGCCTTGGTCTGGAGTGAAATCAAAACCCCACAAAGCATAGCCTCCTGCATAATCGTCGTACGAAATAACGTGACTGGTGTTGGTTCCTAACTGTCCCGTGGCTTCGTACAGGGACAAGTACGATCTCAAATAATTCTTCGCGACACCAAAGTTAGGCTCAAAGGGTCGGGTACACAAGGTCTTGCCGTCGCGACTGACTTCGATCTTGGACACATTGTAATGTTGAAACTCAAAAGGATTTTGATCGTGGGTTCCGTTGAAGGCTGAATTCCTGACGATACCAACAATCAAACGCTTGGGTAACTGTCCTTGGAACAGATGATCTTCGATCATAGATCGCTGTCCAGCGGGAATGGTGAACGTTTTCACTTCTACGCGTCGTATCGTATACTTGGCGGTCGTTCTGCTCAACGTCTGACTGACGTCGTTTCCCACTTTAGGCAACACTTCCACACGACGCACGTAAAGTCGGGCTTCTTGAATAATAGTTTTGTATTCATTGGCATGGGCCATCAAATGGAAAGCGAAATTGCTACGATTCAGTCTGAGACGGATATCCACCCCGTTCAGCAAATACTTTTCTTGTAACCACATGTCCAAATGCAAACGATCCATCAGTTCTAAACTTCGCCCTTGCAGAATTTTCTTACGAAGGTCGTTAAACCACACATTGTGAGGATTGTCATCTTCTGTCAGGACTGTGTCGCTAAACGTGGCTACACCTGCCATGTCAGGTTTCCATACCACGCAAGCATCCAGATGAGTATTCTTGGCTTCGTTTCCGTAAGTCAAGAGATTTTCCAGGTTGGCACTTTATGGGTAAGTATCCATGCTGCTGCTGACCAGTTTGTTATTCAAGTACAAGTCCATTTCGCTGAACAAGGAATGCATGAAATTGTTGACAGGAGCTAATCTAGCATCGCGTCCTGGATTGGTGTTGTCCGTTTTGATCAAATTCACTTTCAAATACAGGTAACTGCTATTCAGATCGATGTAATCTTCGGGCTGTCCTTTGATTTCAAACTCGATGGAAGCGGAATCCGTCAAAGAGGAGACGGGATGAAATTCCACCCACTGGGATTCTTGCATCGTCATCATCGTGGGAGGCATAGCAAACAGATCCAGTTCCGACTTGGAACAAGCGCAAGACTCTCGGTGCATCATTTTCTCTGTGTTTCAATAATCGAAAACGTCTAAGTCTCGGACGGTTCTTCTTTTCTTTGCCTTTCTAGCTTTAAAAGTGTGAAGTCTGGTGAAAGGGTGTTTTCTTCGTCGTCTCTTTCTGCCTTGTCCTTGCTGAATGCCTGACTCGGTAGCGTGCATTGCATTTATAGGTGTTTCTCGTCGACCCAAAAGGTCTTTGCCCGTTTGCAGCAAGACATTTTTGCCTGCCCTCATGAAGGCTTCTTTAGGGTTTTGTTTGTCGATGATGACATTTTGGAGAAATTCTTTGCCTTACGTCAGTGCCGCATCTTTCAAGGCGTGCAATCCGCGTGTCACCATCGGTTTCAACACCGGGGCCACCGAACAAAAGGCCGATTTCAGCATATCTCCTAAACCGTGTCTTCGCTGTCGAGCAACCCCTCGGTACACTGGATACATGACTTACGAGTCGTGAGAGAACCGTTTTCGAAAATGGAGTTTCACCGTGACTTTTCCTTTGGTGAATGGAATATTTTGTCCCAGATCTCCTTTTATAGCAATGTTGACCGTGTCCAAATATGACTTGCTGACAGGCAAATAGTGAGGATGTACAAATTTGCGGTGAACGTGGTAAGTGTTTCCACCTTCCTCGTCAGCGTTCGTGGCAGAATCCACTTTGAAAGGAATGACACGCAGTAACGGCACAGAGGTGTGTCCCACCACGTTATACTCCACCACATCGGAGTACACAAACATCAAATTCAGTCCTTGATTCAGTTCTACCGGGGCACGAAATAACTTGCTAAAAGACTCGTTGTCGTAAATGATTGGTAATTCGTTTTCCTTCAGCATGGCCATTCTCATGTCCATGTCTCCGCCCAACATGTCAAACAATTCAGGACAAAATAAAATGGACACGATTTTACTCCAGTCAAATTTCATCAAGAAGCGACGAGCTGATTTGTGGTTTTCCATGGTGACACTTTTTTTGACACTTTCCAAAGATTTCAGAAACACGACATTAAACCTGGAGGCTATGGTGCTCACCAAATGTTGACCACTAAAATAATAGCCTGGGGGAATGAACAAGTGATAGGTGGTGTACTTTTGATTTTGTGTGCCAGGGATTTTTATGTTATATTTGCCATGGGTATCCAAGTACTGTTGCATTTGCTCGTCATGAACTTCCACATCAAAAACATTTTGATTGGGAAGGACATTGAGGACTTGGGTCGGGTGAATGATTTCTACTAAAGCCACTTCCCAATGGGATTCGTGATCTAATGGGATGGTCTGAGGTAATTTGGCCGTGTAACAGCACAACGTGTTCTTGGGAAATACCTCCATGGAACTGTCACTGGGTAAGGTTAAGTAAAATTGGTTTTGGTGACTCATAATTCCAGAGTTCTGTGGCTGTCCGAGGGTTTACTGGACGTCAGATGAGTGTCTCCGCCCAAAATAGGGTTGTTGTTGTTATTAGAGTGGTGACTGACACTGCCACTGGACACAAGGTTCCCGTTGTTCCCGTTCGAGGTGAATTTCAGGGAGGGATTGGGAAGCAGGTAACCGATGCAGCTGCTCAATAAAATGGTCCACAATTGTTTGTCTCCTTGTTGCAAACTTAAATTGGCGATGGCTGCCCCGATGACACAATACACCACGAAGATTTGGCAGAAAAAGACGATTTGCGTTTTAGGCACACGTTCTCCACACCACACCCACAAAGGTTGTTTTTGTAAATCTTGCAGAGAAGAACTAGGTGAAGGAGTGGTCGACGTAACTGCATCTGTGTGAAAGGGCATGATGGTCACTTCTTTTTATAGTCGATGACTTGTGAAGCGTCGATCCAAGAATCAAAACTGGGTGGATATCCTTTCCAACGTACTTTGACTTCTTTGACACGTCGTTTGCCCACTTTACGGGTTCTGCGTTCGAGAATGCTTTCGATGTCGTACACGTCGTCTTCTTTTTTGGTGACACGTTGTAACTCGGGTAAGTAAAACGTTCCTTTGAGCACTTCTCCGTTCATGTCTTCCAATTTATATACGGCAGGATGACGGCCATGCACTCGTCCAGTAACACGAAACAATTCGGAGATCCAGTTAGGTAAGTAACCTTTGTCGAAAGTGCGTTTGGTTTTGCCAATGCGCACCCAATCTCCTACGGTCAACACTCCACTTTTCTTGAGGGCAGCCCTCGTTGGGGACGTACCAAACAGGCGCTCAAACACCAACACTTCGTTCTCGGGAGTCACTTCTTGCGGGGCACGTCCGATGCTTCGATGGTAAGATTGGTTGTACGCTTGCACCTGGTGCGGTAAGATGTCGATGTACTTCAGAGTGTGGTGATGCGTAAAATATTTCCACATGCGTTCTTTCAAAGTATATTGAAAACGTTCCACGATGCTGGCTTTGGTTTCAGGATTCTCGGTGGTAAAAAAATGAATGTTACGTTTCTTTAATTCTTTTTGGAAAGCTTGGTTCAGAAATTCGGTGCCTTTGTCCGTTTGCCATCGAAGAGGGTGACGACCACTTTGTTTCAACACTCGTTGCAGGGCTCGCACTAACTCGCTGCTCGATTTGGAAGTGAAGGGTACGACCCAGGCAAATTTGGAAAAGACGTCGATGACACAAAACAAATATTTGTAGCGGTGATTGTAGCTGGCCAAATGAGAGACATCGGCTAAAACGGCTTGCCATTGATGATCGATGCCTTGCACTTTTGGGTGCGACTTGTGGAAAACTTGCGTGGAATGGGTTTGTGCAAAGTGTAGGTAGCTTGTTCTTGTAACCATCGTTGTACTTGAGGTAAACGGAGACTTTTCAGTCGAGTTTTTGGCGGCACGATACAATTTTTGAACTCCTGCGTAACCTGCAGGATGGCAGGGATCGTAGTAAATGCTGGCTAACACTTTTTCCATTTTTTGTTTGTTTGCTAATAAGGCACCCACTCTTGGAGGATGCTACTCTTTTTCTCTTGGGGTACTTTCTTGGATTGCAATGCTTTGCGTGTGCGACCAGCAATAGGTGTCGCAGAGGAGGATGTCTGAACAGGGGATATCGGTTCTTGTTTCACTTCTGTCTTCACTTCTGTCTTCACTTTCTTTTTCTCTTGTGATGAAGAAGGAGTGGTCATCATCTTTTTAATCCATCCAATTCTGGAGGTAGGTGGTGTTGTTAACTTGCGTACTTTTTCTGGTGGAGTTTCAAACCCTTCTTCTTCTTCTTCTCCTTTTCCTGTCTTGGTCACTGGTAGTGGTGATGGTGCTGAACTTTTCATCAAGGTCTTAAAATCTTTCAGAGTGGGAAGAGCTGTTTCGTCTGAGGCTTTCTGGTGAAAGTGTTGCAGTCGTTGCAAGAGTTGACCGTACTTTTGCGATTTTTCTGTTTCGGACAAATCTTGGCGATCCATCAAGGATTGCAATTCGTGTTGTAACTGGGACATTCTCGCTCAAATTGGGATTGGGAGGTAAATGCAGGCTCCGTTGTTCTTGCCAAAGATGGTATTCCATCCATCGTTTGTAAGGCACTAAAGCTAGTTTTCGTCCTTCCATGGCATGTCAGGGGTCAATTCTGAGATCTTGGGACTTCAGAGGGCCTTTTTATCTTGCTCCCACCAGTCCTCCCAACATGGTTCCCAAGACTCCTTTCAACAATGGGCCTAGCAAGAGGGGTACAATTCCTCCACGTTGGACCAACATCTTCTTTTTTTGACGAGTAGGGATTTTCTTTTGAACCATTTGGCGAAGAACGTGACGATGTTTGCCTAAGCATTTTTTCTGGTGTTTGGACAAAGGGATCGTACCTTTCAAGACGTTCAAACAACATTCGCACACGGTATCGATGACATCTTTGGAGGCCGTTTGAATGAGTTTTTTTCGTAGGGGTGGAGAAGCTTTGGACAGGACAGATTACATGTCCCCATGTTTGATTAAACGAGGAGGTAGTCCTTTCCTTTTCTTTCCTTGGGGTTGTTTAGAAGAGGGATGTTTTCTGGAGGGTGACATCTTTGAGCCTTTAGGAGCACCAAAAACACTGATACCCCGTCTTGGTCACAGGCCTTTTTTATACTGGAACGCGTCGCCACTGATTGGCTTTACGTCGTAGCAACTTCAGGACAGGCATGAGACGTCGTGCAGGGGTACGCAACGGACTAAATCAAGCCAGTTTTTGCTTGGACAAATCCAGTAAACTTTGTAACATGCCTTATCTTTCTTGAACTTTGATTTTGTGAGCAGGTACTTTGTGAGCAGCGGCCACTGCCACTAAATTGGAGGGTCCTGCCACTGGGGAAGTTCTTGGGGTTATCAACGGAGAAGTTCTTGGTGTGATCAACGTCTCCAAGTACTCTTCAGTTCTTGGTGACATCAACGGGGAAGTGAATGAACCTGAGGCTACCGGAGACGCGGTCACGGCCGTTGCAGGTCGTGGTTTGCGAGTGTAAGGTTGCGTCCAGGCCGAAGTGCCTCTCTTGCGGCTAGTTTTTTGTGGACTTTTCTTTTTCTGGGGACTTTTTCTCTGCTTCTTTTCCTGTTTTTTTTTCTTTTTCCGGGGTGGTGTCTGGTAAGAGGAGGGTCCCGCCACTGGAGAAGTTCTTTCAGACACGGGTCTCCTTGGGGACCTGGTCTTCTTCTTCTTGGAGCTTCGTTTGACTTTTTTCTTGGTGAGAACTTTGGGGGCATTAGGATCCTATCTTAAGAGAGAGCGAATGATGTCCCCTCCTAGAGTACCGCTCCCTCCAGGTTTCAAAATGATTTGTTTTTGGTTTGAGTGTCGATGCGAGGATCGGCCAGTTGGGTCAAAGCGACTTTGTTTCGATCGAAAAAGCGTTTAGTTTGATGAGGAATCTGAATGATCCCTTGTAGTAATTGACGTGCTGTCACCGTGAACCATCGTAAGACTTCTTTGAGACTAGCTTCTAAGTCACGAGCCCCTATTTGTGGATTTTTTTCTCGACTGATGCCATACAAGGCACGAATCAATTTGACGGGAAGATGCGACTGAAGGGACGTCATGTTCAAACTGTGTGTGAGACAGACGAAAAGTGTCTGAGGTTTTTTATAGATTTTTTTGTTGAGTGAAATTAAGTCGAGGACGGAGACGTGTACAGGACAGGCCCTCCGTCTTGGCCCCAGTGGTGAAACAAGTGGGTACGAAATCGCAAATCCTCGGGGGTCGTAGGTTTCAAATCAACGAGTAAATAGGCGTGTGGAGTTTGAGTGGCATCGTCGTACGCCTGAGTCAGCCAAGGCGTTCCTAACTGTTTGGCTAAGACTTGCACTTGCGATTTATCTCGAGGACTTTTAAACAAGACCACGTAGTGCGCATTGAGACTGATGGTCCGATGGGCTTTACTTTGTTGAAACAAATTTTGAGTGATGTAAACGACACTGGCATTACGGTGATGCCCTTTGCGCGTAAACCATAGTTTAATTTCTTCTTCGTCTTCTCCTAACATGTCGTCGAAAATGACCAAATGAGTTTGACGGGAGTCAGAGACGATGCCGTCGTCTTCTTTAGGAATGCCTTCCACAAACACGATGGAATCGCCTTGGCTTTCTCGCAAGAGGCTGTACGCCGATTGCCACTCTTTGTAACACCACACGATGCGTTGAGGTGGACGATCGATCAAATGATGTTTATGTTCAATCAAACGTTTGACGAATTCGGTTTTGCCTGAACCGCTAGGTCCAGCAATGAGCATGTTAAAGGGATGGCGAAGATACAAAGCCTCCCAACTCGCACGATCTAAGTGTTCGTCGATGACTTTGACAGTGGATGAAGAGGGAGCAGAGACAGCTGAGGTAGCCATAGTGTCAGGAATGTCACTTGTGACACGAAAACAGACAAGACAAGAGTTTATATACGTTTTCAGAACACGTTTATTGAATGTTTTAAACATGAACACGAAAGACAAAAATACATAAACCCCAAAGGCTTAAGTACATCGATAAAAGGCACATGAAAACCATTAACGTGGAATAAACACAAGTGTCTGTACAACATGTTTTGGGCAATGTTCTGACGAGCTCTGTAGGGGGTAAGGTCACACAAGTGTCTTCCCGAAAGGGTCTTTCAGGCATGTCCACGATAGTCCTGTCCTGGGTGACAGGTTCTTCTGGTACTGTCACTAACACTTGTTGAAAAGTAACTTTTTTCTTTGGACGTTGAAAGGAAGGATCACAACTCTCGAGCATACTGGGCCACTTCTTGGGTCCAAGCCTCAAAATCCCATTTTTTTCAGGCACGGACATCTGTCCAATGGGGGTGTAAGTCACAAGCTACACACACATCGTCATACACGTCTTGGGTAGCTTAAAGTTGACGAATCTTTTTTTCCCGTAGAGGTCGAGAAGTATCCAGATGAAAATGTAAGGCTTTGAGCAAAATGAGTCTCTCGTGAACATTTAAAGGCACCACATTCATGTTGAATGGGGTGGTAAATACTGTTCGTGAAGAGTCCACAAGGAATCGGCTGGTAAACGAAATCCCAGAAAACAAGTCACTAAGACACACACTATGCGTCGTCCCAAATTGATTGGATACAGTTCTTGTAATAATTGATGGTAATGATCCACGGTTTGAATATGGTCATTGAGTTCCTTCCATGGAATCTGTTCAATCGCTTGTGACATAAGCCGTGGCATGGATTCCTGATTTTATAGTCTCTTTATTTCGAAAGCAATAAAGGTACTTTCTAACTAGACATCTTCGTTCCCCAGTGAGGAATCTAAATCTTGCATAATGTGACCTACACTTCAGAGTTTGTTTAGATGTTTCCTCTTCCGCTAAGCAAATTCCACGTAAAATATGTTGGTAATCCTTTAACTTGTCTTTCTCAATGCGTTGCTCTAGGTGAATCTCGAAGTAACCAAAATTACAAACATTTCGTTCATTCACTAACTCAAAGTGTTGAACAAGGTCTGACCACTGAAACAATTTCTGACGAATCAGTTTTTTTATACCATTCAGGTACCAGTGGTTAAACATCTGGTGACGTAACGGATGCAACTGTTCTTTACGTTTGACTTGTATTTTGACCAGCTCTCGGTAAATGCGTTCTCTCAACTCCACAGGCAAACCACGAATGTTCTCTTGTAAAGTATCCATGAAAAGGTCAGTCCGTACAATTCACAATCTTCTCCTAGAGCAAAAGTAATCCACATAGTAAGTAATTTCTGACCACTGCCATTCAGGGTAACGTCCAAGAATCTCACTGAACTCTTTTGATGTAAACGGTCTAGAGTGATATAATAGGATGAATGCACACTTGACCCAGAGAAATCTAACACACTGGTTGACTTTTTTCACTTTCCTCTTGTGAATTTCTCGGCACAAAAGCTCTACAGTTACCCATTGAGATTTCACTCTGGCAAACCCCTGCCAAACTTCCTTGTAAATCTTCTCTTGCAGTTCTTTAGGTAATGATTCAATATCGTTTTTGAAATGAAGTTTAAATACTGGTCCAACATTTGACTCCTAGCCAATCTGGTTTCTTCATCAACGACATGATCAGTTACTTTAATGTCTCGGTCCCACTAAGGGTAAGTAATGACAATTCGGTGACCAACGAGCATGTTCGAGGTAGGCCGAATCTTGCGGTTCCCAGTGGTGAAGTGACACACCGCAACTGAAGCACTTGACTTTATCCCCTTCACCCAAGTAGTAAAATCTGGCTCTGGCTAATTCTTCGGGGGTCGGTCCTCCCAGATACTTAGGCCATTTTCCTTTGAACGATTGAAGACGATTTTCAAAGTCACAGTATTCCGACAAACGCACAGGGAACGAATACTCGTCTTTCACAGGTTCGTTTCGATGAGGGTTGGGTGACATGGACAGGTGTTTGCTCAGGGCTGGGTGACATCCGTAGGGAGGCAGACGTGAAGGTAGACATTCATCTTTAAAACGAAACCCAGTAAAGTGTCCAAGAGGACGAGTGGCATCGCTTTCGCATCCCTCAGGTTTGACACGCACAGCATCACTTTCCATGATAGGGGTAGTGAGAACAAAGTTCCCATGATGCTTTACGGCATCGCTAAAGTTACAGCGTACAGCATCGTTCCCATCGCAAGGCTCACAATCGCATTCGACTTCAGAGCCCCCAAACTTGAATTGTGCCCTTCTGAACTTGTTTTGTGTTTCTCTGAAAGTATTCATCTTGTTCGCTTGGTCTTGGTAGTCACAATGAACTATCAATCTTGGCCATAGCCCCTTTTTATACTAGTCGCAATGCAGTCTCAAGCTTGTACATCGTTCCTTTTTATGTCTAGTTTTGGAAGGTACCGTCTCTAAGGTACCGTCATAATTGTACCGTGGTGTAATGGGTGTAAAGGCCATAGAAAGGTAAGGGCAGTGCGGAGACCATCGAGTATGTTCCAAAATAGCTGAATCTTTATAGAGACATAGATCCATTCGTAACTTCAGTCCGCAAGCGAAACACTGTACTTCGTATCCCAATCCAGACTCAGGTCCCAAGTAGACAAATCCTGTTCTAGCTAAAACATTCGAAGAAGGTAATCCTTCCCTATCCGTAGGCCATGCTTGAAACGTTTCCAGTCTACGGGAACAATCACAATAGCCAGGTAAGAAGACCGGAAAATGGTAGGGTTTGAACTTGGAGTTCTCACTGGATTTCTCACTCGATTCTTGCTGTGGCAAAGTCATACTTCTGGTGGGTGGCTATCCTCTTACAGCCATTGTTTTATACCAACATGTCCATACGACAAAGTAAAGTGGTTGGGAAGCCGCACTCGCTTCTGGTACACGATTTGATAGACTTTTTCCAAGGGCCGACTGACGATGTGGTGAGTGGGTAAACGTACAATCTTGTTGGGCTGATAGGTGGTCACTTTAAAGTGTTCATCCTCTCTAGACTGCAAGGCTTCTTTCAATACCCCAAAGTTCACCACTCGACTGGTACGATAATTCAGAGTCAATCCTTTCACTTTGCACTGCGTGTGCACTTCTCCTTGTTTGTCCCGGTATTCGTAACCGTAATTTTTAGGACCGCCACTGGCGAAACTTAGAATCTTGTCGTCGGGGTGCTCGTCTGTCCAGGCTCCTAAACGGTCTCCTTCGATGTCAGGGTGCTGTTGACTCGGGTGATGGATGTAAATGCAACTGTCCGTGTCAAAGTACAGGACGCGTTCCCCTAACAGTTCTAAAGCTTCGTACAGTTTTAAGCGAGCATGAGCTGTCACGTAAGCGCAATGATGACATTTCCAAAGGGGTCGTCTTGTACAAAGTCCAGATCTTCTTCGTAATTGACCAAGATCAAATTCTCGCGAACGACGTCCACGTGTTTCATGAATTTGGTTTTGTCGTGAATCATCTGGAAGTAGCTGGAAGGTTCTGTCAAATATTCCGTCTTGGGTAAACACGGTCGTTGTGCCATTTAACCCACAAGCAATTTAACATCACTTTGGCAAACGATCGCCTGCCTTCGTTTTTCTCGATGTGATCTAAAGTGATGCCTTCTTGTGCCCAGTATTTCTCTTTGAATGTCTTTTGGTCTTCGGGAGTTTGACACCAGGAAGGACAGCCACTGACTTCTTGCTTCAGTTTCAAAAAGGCATCCACGTAGTCTGCCAAAATGCTTTTCTGCGTGGGGTCACCCTTGTGGTATTGTTGTGTCTTGGGATAGTGACAAATTTCGTACACTTCTAACAGTTGGTTTCCCATGTCCAAAGCTTTGAACAACTCTACGCTGACCCACGTCCCCGTCAAGGCCCGTTCTTCCTGGGTGTGATGACAAGGTTGGTCTTGGTTGCACGTTTCCGCACAAGTACGGCACAAAGGAAACATCAGTTTGCCTTGGCAATGGTGAGATAGCACGGGATGATACAAGTCCGTGGGAGGCAAGACTTTGCACTTGATCAGACCTTCGTATTGTCGAATGTTTTTCAGGTCGATGTGTTCGGTGAACAATTGAGGGTGCCCTGCAGGAAAGCGACAATATTTGCACACGTAGGGATATAGCGAACACACGTCCAAGTATTTCATTTCTTCTCCTTTCTTTTCGTCGGCTTGGTACAGCAAACAGGTGGCATTGGTCCTTCCTCCGTACAAACTATACCTCGGGTTCAGCGGGTCCATGAAATGGTAAATTTCCACGAGGCGTTTAAACTCGGGATCGGTTTTCAAACGGTGATAGTATTCATGCTCCCACATTTCCACCACTTGGTATCCTTCCTGTTCTAACTTTAGGCCTCGCTGACAAGTGGCCTGGTACAAGTCTTCCATGGTTCGTTGTAAAAACTGATTTTTAGTGCCGCGATCAGGGTAACAGTCGGGGCATCCGTGAAATAAGCAACCGTTAAACTCGTAGGGTTTTCTAAGTCCCAGCCATCGACCGAATGCGTTCCGATGGTCTTTTCGCCCCCTCCGTTGCGGACATGCTGAATCCTTTTGTCTTCCTTGTCGCACAAGTAATGTAACCAGCGTAGAGGTTTGACCAAGTATTGACGTTTGACATAGTTGGTCGTTTGAGGACTGATGACAGCTAGGGTGTTTTCAGGCATGAATCGTTGTCGGTACACTAAGGAACACGCTTTGGCAATGGTGCAAGCTTCTTTCAAAGGATCGACCCCTCCGTGTTCCATGAACAGTTCTCGAAATTTTCCACAGCAACGCCGTAAAATGTCCACGTCGGAACGACAATACTTTATCATTTCTTCCTGAAAGTCGAAAGGGTCTGAGGCGTGAGCCTGGTACCAAGCGTAGAAAGCTTCTCGTTGTTCGGTACGCATGTTGTCGGGGTCGTAATAGTGAGCCTCAGGCAAATGGGGTAGAACGGCGTGTTGGTTGGCTTCCGTATTGAAAAAGTGAGGAAAGTACCCTTTAGCCATTTCTGTCATTCCAAAATTTTTTAGGCATTCGACTCAAAGGCATGGCCAAGTAACTCATCGAATCTTTAAACTGCACTTGTCCCACTTGCATGAAAATGATTTTGGCTCCGTTCAAAGTGACTCTAGGACGTTCGGTGCCTTGTTCGGTATAGTACCTCAAAAGAAACTGTCCATCGCATCCGGAGAAATTGTGAGCCATCACTGTGGCATGGCGATGACAATCTCCGTAACGTTCGATGTCCTCTTGGTTCCATGTCTTGTCGATGGGGTCTAAGACCCATCGGGCGAAATCGGCTAGCGTGTTCGGTCCCCGAAAGATTTTTTCACGTCCTCCAGGAATCTTGCTGCAGTGAGGGCAATAACTCAAGATAGGTTCTTGAATGCACTTCTCGCACGCTCGATGAGCCACGCAGAAATTAGGAATGTGAATACAGGTCTCTTGCATGCATTCGAAATCGAAAAAGATGAAATTGCCTTTCTTCTTGTGTCCATCCTCTTTCTCTGGTTGGAATTGGTATTTTTGCACGTAGCATTGATATTCCAAGTCCACGATTCGGTGACAAATGTGACATTTTTTCTTTCCTGAACATACGTGTGCCTTGGCATTATTGGTACGTATGCCTTGGCCACACGTAGGGCACAATCTCAGGAGTTGACAAGCACATTTCTTCTGTGAACCTTGCGCCTTCAATAGTTGTTGGTAACAGGCAGGGCTGACAAACGTGCGCTGACAAGTTGAACAATGCACTGGTTCTTGCCATTCGCTCAGACAGGGTGGAGAGACCAAACATCCTGAGCATTTCGAGCCACAATGCTTGTGTTGCTCTCGATTGTTATAGCCATAGTCACATTTCTCACAGTAATATCTGTATCCCAGGAATCCGGTGATGGTGGTAATGGTATCGAAATGGTCATCGTGATGATAGACATGAATGTATTTTCCATCCTTAAAGTCTTTCCCTCGAAACAACAGTGGCCCACGCATTTCTTGAGGATGCACTTTCAAGGTGTAGCGTGGAGCTAAAATATCTTGCAATGTTTGCATCTCAGCAATGCCACAGGGTGTGTCTGTGGACAGGCCGGCTTGTTGTAACAGGAGTTCTGCTTCACTTCGTTGTTTGGCTCGGTCCGATTGTCGAATGTTCTCCCAGTCTCTTTTCCATTCTGCCGTGTCGTTTTTGTTGGCATAGGTTCGTCCCACCACAATAGCCCTGGCTAAATACATTTGGTCTTCAGGGTTGTGAATTCGGACGAGACTTGTTTTGGTGCTGCGAAGCTCGTCCACCAATAACATCTTTCTGCGTCCAGTCCCTTGAGGAGGAGAGACGTGGGTCATGTCCAGTGTGGCTTTTCCATCGGTGATGTAAAACTGGTCATTGGATTGTTGTACGTGTTGAATCTTGTCCATGACTTTTTAAGCGGTCAATTCTGCAGGGGTGCTAAACTCGATCCAAACAGGGGATTTCAAACCGTCGTGTTGTATGGAAAGTTTCAAGCGATCGTCTTCTTTGGGTTGACATTGTCGCTTGAGTGTGGTAAGTAAAGAATCCCACACCCCAGTGATGAACCCTTCTGCTTTCTCCAACGGTACTTCGGACTTGAAATCTTTAAACTTCACCGTGCATTTGTAAGCCGTGGTTCTAAATTTTCTAGAGGAGCGCTTTTCTGTCTCTCGAATGTCATAGTACCTTTCAGGGTTAACTAAGGGTGGTGAACTTTGTTTAGAGGGTTTGGATTCTGGTTCACTCATGTCCTCTTCAAAATCACTGGCATGAATTTGTGCCAAGACTTCAGCTTTGGTACGAGGCGATAGATCACGTTTCTGTCTCTTACTTTCTTCTTCTTTCTTCTCAAATGAATTGGATCGTTTCATCTTGATAGAAAAACGTCAAATGACTACAGTTTAAACGCCATGGACTAATTTATAGTCCTAGCAGACCAGCGTATATAAAATGGTGTGTGTCTTGTCCTTTCACTATTCATTTCACTCTCAAACCGAGCACAACGATGGAAGAGACTACCCAGATCGGACATTTCATCAGAGCGTTGCGAGGGGTCATTAGAAAATTATCTTCAGACCAGCCGACGGACTACTCTCCTTCCTTGCGAGATAAAAGTCAAGATACTTGCTATATCTGTCTGAAGAAAGGGCATTGGTCTTCAGTGTCCAGACCGTCAAAAAAGAAAAAAGGGGTTAGAAAAGACAAAAGTTAAGATACCTGTTATTATTGTCAAGAAAAAGGACATTGGTCTCCAGATTGCCCAAAAAAGAAACACAAGGAATCAGAAGAAAAGAGGGATTCTTCAGAAGAAGAAGAGAGGGATTCTTCAGAGGAAGAAGAGGAAGAAAGAAGACAATTATATTTACAAGAGGCAAAGAAAAAGAAACAGGAGAAGAAAAGAAGGGAAGAAAGTGAGGAGGAAGAAGAGGTAAAGCCTGTGACGGTGAAGAAATTGAAAAAACAGAGAGACTAAACTATGAGACAGAAGAAGTGTATGAACTTTTTAAAGTGCTCTGTTGTGAATTGTGAATTGGATTGTTAATATTTATAAAAGAATAAATTAAGTATTAAAAGGTAAGTGTCTTTGGGTTTTGATTTTAAAATAAGAACGCACACTCACACACTCATACACATACTATAGGGTAAAATGGGTTGATTTTTTTGTTTTTTTTTTGAGTTTGAATGGACGTTGGCAATTGAAAGTCTATCTCTTTTCGAGAGACGTGGGTGGCCCTGAAAAGGGCCTTTTTTTGGTGTAGGGGTGAGTTTAAGCAATCAACTTTAACTGCCTTAAGCCTTTGCCACGGCCAAGGCCTACTTCTGGACTGCGTACTGTTGATGATGATGATGATTTGGTTGAAATCACTAAGGGTGGTACGGTAGGCTTAGTCACAGGGTTGGAGGGTTTAGCTCGGAAGGTCGTATTCTCTTCGGTCGTGATAAAGAAGTCTGATACATTTGTTTCAGACTTCTTAACTCCGCTAAAATGTCTAACAGTACTGTGACCGTTTGATTTTCACACCCTTGTTTCTTTGCTGTTACTTCTTCTTGTTGTTGTTTATTTCTTATCTCTTCTTCTTGCTGTTGTTGCTGTAGGAGAAAAGCTTGTTCCGCTTCCTTTTGCTGTTGTATAAATTTCTCCAATTCTTCTTTCTGCCTCTGTCTAAAATTATCCACGTGCGGTAATGAAGTAGACGAAGGTTCCGGAACAAATTCTTGCGAGGTAAGAAAATCCACAAAATCCCAATTCACCTCTTCTGAAAGTAAGTCCGGGTTCACTTGGGCGGTCTCCACTGCTGGTGCACCCCAATTGATCGTTTTCTGAGTTTCCGTCATGTTGAACAATTGACTACACACAGGCGCTAGCGAATCTATATAGACCACGTGACGTCACAAACTGCTCTCTTCCGATTGGACGGCCCATGACTGAATTTTGTAACGCGTGTTTGGATTGGTCAATGAACTCAATCCGTTTCAATCCTTTCTCTCCCTATAAATAAGCGCAGTTCACTGCATTGATTCACCTGTTCTCGGCGCCTCAAGATGTTAACCGACGTTCAATCTTCTACGCTTGTGTCTTCGATGATGTTCAGGACGGACATACCGATGTATGTCCGATCCAAATGGACAGCTATCCATAGGACTGACACCAGCCTATGGATACGTAGGATTTACGTGGAGAGGCAAGGATGCCTCAAAAGAGTGTTAGTGTATGGAGCTACCATTAGACGAAGCCTAAGACGAAGAAGATGTTGAAGATGCCCTTTATGTTAAGGGCATATTAACATAAACCCAAAGGCCCTTTTCAGGGCCACTCCAATCTCTCGAAAAGAGATAGACTTTCAATTGCCTACCCCATTTTTTTATTTATTATTTTTTGTTTAAAAAAAATAGAGACCCATCAGGTCGGGACCATATTAAAATAGGGTCCCTACCCTGTTCCATTTCCCCTAGTCCCTAGACAATCCCAGGGTGATTAATGTTAAATTTACATAGACCCTATACAGTCCCAGGGGTTTTTGTCCATGTTAATTCCCATAGACCCTAGAGTGTCCCAGGGTTTTTGTCTATGTTAATTCCCATAGACCCTATACAGTTCCAGTTGTTTTTGTCCATGTTAATTCCCATAGACCCTAAAGTGGCCCAGAGTGATTAATGTTAAATTTACATAGACCCTATACAGTCCCAGGGGTTTTTGTCCATGTTAATTCCCATAGACCCTATACAGTCCCAGGGGTTTTTGTCCATGTTAATTCCCATAGACCCTAGAGTGGCCCAGAGTGATTAATGTTAAATTTACATAGACCCTAGACCAGCCCAAGATTTTTGTCCAAGTTAATTCCCATAGACCCTAGAGTGGCCCAGAGGTTTTGTCCATGTTAAATTTACATAGACCCTAGAGTGGCCCAGGGGTGTTTTTAATGCTAATTCCCATAGACCCTAGGGTGGCCCACTTCACTACTATTAGGGAACATATAGTTCAGATTGTAACATACCAAAATTGATCAAGAACAGCGTTCAATTTACTTCTTTTTTCTGTTACATAGTTTAAACCATAAGCATGCAGTCGTAACATTACATTTGTTAAGTTCTCCCATTTGCTTTATTTCATCACTGTGTTCCTAATTCAATTAATATACATTTACATGTAAACTTAGGTAATATTTATCTTTCTCTCCTCAAATTAATTTTGTTTCCTTCTGCTCTATCATACTTTTATTTATGAGATAGGAAAACTTCAGCTTGTTTATATCAAATATTTCTGTTCTGTACATGACTTCATATACAGAATAATGTGTTCAAAGATACCGTTCAAAGCAAATCATGCACACAAAAAAATGACATGCATCGAACATAGTACATTTCATCCCCATGAAATATTTCTTGCATATTGACCTAAGTTATAGTTTTGTTACATGCCATTGCTCTTCCGTCCTCTCTCGTTACCTTTCTAAAGTACCAAAATTATTCTTCTTACTTTAGTATAGAGAGTATTTCAGTCTCGATTAGCACATTACGTTGCTTCATCTACCTGTTTTGTGCATATAATAACTGCATTAGTCATCCTTGGGATTGAAAAATACATTGGGTGGTATTTGTAAATAGAAGCTGGCAACTGTTCAGGCTAAAGTTTCTAACGTTTGACATTGAAGGGTCTAGAATTTGGAGAACATAAAAGAGGTCCAAATGCGTAAGGGCGTAAATGTATTCGTTTAATAATTTTTGTTTTTAGTCCTTGCAGGATTCTTTTGTACTCATTACATATGTATAACAATCACCAGGGAGCTTATCAAAACCCATAATGTTTCCAACATATCCGTGGGAATCACGTAAACTTAAGTTGTACATTGCTGATATAAAATCATTATTGATAATTTTGGATCCGCTCTGATCTGATGGGAACGATGAAGTCGACAAACGTATATTAGAAATATCTTTCCAGGCGGTAATCCTAGTGACAATGAAATATGACTTTATCATTTTAATTTCAACTTGTTTATTTCTCATTTTCCGGTTTGAAAATGTGTCTTATTCCGTTATAAGGCTAAATTATAATGCTCTAAGTATCGAAGTAACAAAACGTCTTAGTGGACATATTTAATACACGGCTGTACAGAAACGTCATCAGTGTATGCGTCATCACAGGCAGTGATATATAGGATGTAGAGGAGATATATAGGGTATAGAGGGGAAGACAGAGAAGAGAGTAGTGATTACTGTCACTGATGTATTAATATTTTCCTACATTCCAAGCAGTTGTAAAACTGTCGCAATGGTGTGAAATATACGGGGGAATATTCTTGAACGTTTGAAAAAATGGAAACAGATGCAAAACTTTCAATATTTTATTAAATAAAACAAAGTTAAATTAATTAACTACATTACAAATATATCGACAGTAAATGGGTCGAAGCACAGTCGAATAAATTATATTAACAGGGAATACAAGTTTTCTCGGTTTCTTAATGACACTTATGAACTCGCATTCTCTTGAACATAAACGTTGATTGTTGAATCTATTATTATTTATTTCTTTTATACCACGTTAAGTATAAGATTAGAATGTGTTATGTGAACTTTTGACCTGTCTTCACTATCATGTGTGATCCCTCCCCACGTTTTGCAATTACACGACGCAACTGCATGGACGTTGTCAAGTTTTGAAAATGTCGAGATCTACCTTTTTAGTTTATCGGCGTCACATACCTTTTCAGTGTTGGATCAGTAAAAGAAGATCGACTTGACCCTACATATAAGAGACATACTTGGACATGCAGGCAAAACGAGGTATAGTTTAATAAGAATGCATTGCTTATACAGACAGACATACAGTCAGATATATGCATTTTGACAGATACACACGTAGTTTCTATGGCAGACATTGGATTCTGCAAAGGATTATCGTAATCAATCTTTAAAAATTATTATTGTAATAAATCCTTAAAACATACTTTTTTGAAGCAGGAAATAAATGTTCGGTTATTAATTTCTCCTTTGTGTTCGGAATGGAACAGGTATCAAATGTATTTTAACATGTCACGCATGCGCTGGAAGCAGACTACCAACGGGGCGGGAGGGGTTGTATGGATGGAGGATCGTTGCATTGAATAATCTGAGTAATTTTGTGGATATATATTGAAAGAAAAAGGCACTTACTTCAACAACAAGTAAGCATATACAATTTGCATTTTTTGTTAAATCTGTGGAAAAGAATTTTACTGTTTTCAAGAAACACTGCATCTTGTACGCATGTCAATAATCCAATACCTTCTGTTAAGCAGAACGAACCATTTCTTACGCCTTATATCCTGATATAATATCACATCATTCCCTTGGCACTGAAATATATGTCATTCTCTCTTAGACATATATCATTCCGTTCAATGACATTGTCATTATTGACCATAAATCTATGAAGAGGGTTATATGTGGTTTTCACTATCTGTACCAAAATCATCGTTGGCAAGGGACCCACAAAACTGTCCATCTTTAACGACCATGCTTATAAAGACCCTATTAAAAAGAAATCAAGAAGTTTTGCATGTTGCTGTGCGATATTTCTGAAACAGCAGACGACAATGGAATCCGTTTTCATCCAAAATTGTATGCTAATTTCACTGCATCGCAATTTCCTTTAGCTTAAGTTTCGTCTGTTATGCTAGTGAATCTGTTAGTCCGTAGACTATAATACATTTGCACCCTGCGTTTGGTTCCTTTGTTTGTGGTTATATTTTAACATCAGCGTTATATTTCTCTATTTTTTCTGCCATCATTCTTTCTATCCTGTGCTATGTATTATACTTTTTGCTGTTCGTGCTTTGTGCGCACATTTGTTAATACGCTACTAGAAATATGATTTCTATTATTGTACTCCAATAACAATTAAATGCATAGTCATCAAATTCGTTATCGAGCAAAAATAACCTTTCCAGCTTCCACAGTGAGGAGGTGTTCATAGTGATTTACCTACACAACAATGGTATCTGGTATTTATTTGTCTCATATTGTCTGTTGCGTTTTGAGTGCCACATTTAGTAGCCTTTGATCGTGTCCATTTGATTATAGTAGTAAGACCGGGGCTACCTAAGAGATGGTAAATGTATACCGAAGTGATGTGATATCGTGGCTTTTAAAGTTTTCGATCGGCAAATACGTACATGAAAAATCTGACCTTCATGATATTAATTATGTATGTTTATTCTTATTTGCTCCATACTAAAATACATTTAATTTCCATTTTAAATCAGAAGACTGGGATAAGATCGATAAACTGACGCCATGTAAATCCAGGTTATGGAAGGTGAGTTACTCTGGTATCGTGGTCATAGTCTTGGGAACTTGATGCTGCACGAAGTGTAAGTCAGCTTGAAACATGGATGCTACTTCCATGGCAATCAGTTTGCCACCTGTGCCGTCCAACAGAAACGTATCAGAGAGAGTTAAACCAGTGCATCTGTAAAGACCTAAGTCGGGGAGAGTAGCGCATGGATTGTTTCCAAGAATGGACAACCAACATGAGCATGAAAGTACGTGATTCCATCAATGGAAAGAACATTTAAGCATATTTTGAGCAATGTTGATATTGCCACGACAATTCTCAGATTGGCAAGATACAGTGACGATTATGCAAGATCATCCGTCCTGTCCATAGTGTTTTACGATGCATATTCTTAACCCGTATAGCCTTCATCAACTTGCACAGGTGGCGTTTTGGACCCACGACTGTCTTGTTCTATTTTTCAAATTTCCTGCGAAATTACGGCCTTGGATTCGCACAGAATCGAGGACAACATAAAGGAGACCCATTTTCATTTTTGTGCGCGACTCAGCTCAGTTATATACTTGGGCTTTGCAGAGATTTTAGCAAGGATATTTTCGGAGCAAAGCACACACATTGTACCAAAAACCTAACGATAATTATGCAATTTGGTGTCATGTAGGTATAGCTTGCCACATTGTGCTATTGAAGTCGGCGTTGTGGATGCCTTAAGTAGCTGAGGAAACACATTTGATGTCGTTTATGAGTTCTTGAGGAATATGAGATCTGTCATTTCAAAAGCATATTAAAGACATCTATGAAATGTCAGCAGTTATCAATGGAAAGAACTTCCAAACAAGGTATTAGCGCAGCAAGAAATGTATTCATAGCGTTTTAAAGCGTAATTCGGGCGCACGGTGGACAAACCGTCAGTCAAATAATAGTACACTATTCAGGGGTGTCTGCAGTTTGTTTGCGCTTAAAAGGTTATCACAAACCCTCGGAATATTTTTTACTGGTTTAATTGTATTTGTTTATATCTATCATCAATTTTAAAGTGACGAGATGAAAGATTTATCAAGTGCACTTATATCCCACGCTTCCTCTATCTATTGACCAAATCATCACTGATTTTTGTATCGTATCTTTCATACCGAATTCCTATTACACAGCAAACCGATCCCAACAATATTAACTGCATATACACTCTGAGAGAGAGAGAGAATCAGTTTATGCATATTGTGAAATGAGTGTCTTTATTGTAACTTTCTATTGCATGCTGTACTCGCATATCGTATGGTATTTTTAACACAAAAATGAAAACAAATACCTGAGAAATGAGAAATAAACGTTAATTATATGTGAGAAAGAATATCATAGATATTTTCATTTTTGAAGAAAATACTTCATTGAAACTTAAATCCTCCGAATAATTACAAGATATATCACTAGTTCACACACAAAGCACACAAAAAAGAAAATGTTATTGAATCAAGAAAATACATTGCTTTATATATTTAAGCTTGACATATTAGCGCTCATAATTATAATCAAAGAAAAATGCTGAAAGCGTCTTAAAAATCTTAATGTTGTTAATTCATTTACCTGAAAATCAAATACCTTTTCAACTCTCCGGTAAGCCATAATCCACTGACCCCATATTTTTGAAGCCCCTTGCGAAGGAATGTCAGCCTCAGGTTAAACACCTAAAAATCACACATGTGATTTGGAATATATCGATGAAATTTGTGCGTGCTTCTATGTGAAGCACAGTCATGAATAACCTGAATTACTAACACTAAATATCATTACAAAATGACGATTCCCGGACTTTTATTGTTATTAGTGTTCCCTATCCCGTCATAATTATCATTACAAAAAGGCTGTCCCAGGACTTGTGTTGTTATGAATATTCGCCACCCCATACGGTATGTCAGTGTTAAGATGTCGTTTGAACACACAAGTATTCACAAACTGCCATACAATCAGGTCATTCTTTTCTTTATCTGACATTATAAATCAATGATGGACTGCAGAGCAATATCACAAAACATGCTTTAACTACTTAACATGTACTTTTACTTGTTTTCAGTGGTATAGAATAAAGGAAAATGACAGGAGATAAAATGCATAAAGTGTCATAAATTTAATATAGTTCATCACATATTCTAAAATTGATGTTATATCTTCTGCCTTTCCTGCGTGATATTGATCGTGTCGCAAATTAAATACTGATCATCGATCATCTCAAGATCTATTTTATGCACAAGGATACAAAGTATTAGTCGTGGTATGTTACGACTGACATACTGATAATCACAAGATCTACTTTATGAACAAGGATTCAAGGTCGTGGTATGAGTCTCCTGATATGGCGATAATCCGAATATCTACTTTATGCACAAGAATACAAATATTAGTCCTGGTAATTCTCTGCAGACGTAGTGATCATCTGAAGGTCTACTTCTTGCACAAGGATACAAAGTATTGGTTACTAATCCGTTAATATGCCTTCGATACAAAGGAAATGACGAGTTTTACTGAAGTTCTTACTTATTCAATGGTGGACGAAAACACACTAACGTGTATAATTTTAAATATTTCAACAATGGCAAAGTAAAGTAACATTTTGTCAAAAAGGCGATTCTAAATTAGATACCAGATTTCAAATCCTAATTGATGAGTTCAATGAAAATTTCCAACTGACTATTCCAATTTATGAAAAGTTTCATATTAACGTCTGAAAACAAGTGACATTTAAACTTTAAATGATGCATCAGATAATGGACACTGAGATAAATACATAGGACTATACCAAGGCATACATAATTACATTTGTTAACATAAGCAGAACGTGTATATGTCACAATATAAATGAAGAAGGAGAAAGTAGAAGTTATCAGCTGTAATTGATAATATACAGGTCATTTCGGGAGTGTCCTTATAACACTAGTTTCTTACATTGCAGGTTTCCAACTTTAAATGTGCTGTTAAGCAGACGCACATTTGTAACTTTCACTATTGTATAACCTTAATTGATTCACACACGTACAAAATTTATTACCAAATGATTACTTTTCTGAAGTAAATAAGATGTTATGTTTTGAAGATTTTATTGATGACAACTCAGTGATCTTAGATTATGTTAGCACATTATTACTTGTTTCAATTTTATATTTATTTTTAGACAGGACAAATAATGTTATGATAATACCATACCATCATTATATATGTAACAAGTGGAATATCACCTCAGAACCAATTACGTTATAACGTAACGTAAACCAAAGGTGTAATGACCGAGACATCGTAATGTTTTCCAAAGTCATTTCACTAAACTGTTCTGCTCTTTTCTAAAATAAGATCAGCATTGTACGTCATGTAATAAATACATATCTTAAATATGTGCCCATTTTCAATGAACTGTATGGACACTCGTCTAATTATTTCATTTATTTGCTTGGTAAAGTTTAAAAGATCACAATTATTAGAATCATTTCCTAACTTTCATTTGAAATGACCACTAGTGTAAGAGAACCACTATCAATCTGTATTTAAAATTGAATAGGTTCCGGGTTTTTTTCAACTTATGGTTGAGACCAAACTTCGAATTTTGATGTTTGTTGATGTTTGTTGATTTCCAAAATTTAATTCTACTGGTGCTTGTCCAAAAAGAGCAGAAAGGAGACGAAAATAATTTATAGAAAAAAAACAAAATAGGTGACATGCAATAGATTTGTCTGTTTAAAAGTAGAGACCAGCTTATGGATTTCGGTACAAATTCATCTTATCCATCAGGAGGTTTTAATGGGAAAATAAACAGGAACATATTTCACAAAATCGCCAAATAACTGCTCCTATTTTAGCCAGGGCTTCATCTGCACACCTAATTTTGCAAAGGTTTTATGGGGATATCTGACAAATGAAGCCTTCTGCGACACTACACTGAAAGTCATTCATAAGGTAGTTGGTGAAGTAACTCCTCATCTCCAGACAACTCTCTCCTCCTACACCGTCCGGTTGGCCAACTGACCAGAAGGAGAAACGTGTGGAAATAGGATCACCCTTTACCGTTACGTAATTTTTCCCAGGTGTGTTGGTATTGCCACCTATCCAAAAATGACTGCACGTTCCTGGAAGGACAAATCTGTATTAATGAAATATGCAATAGTATTTAAACCAACAAGCTTCGCAAAGCACGCTTCGATTCATCGTTAGGTTAAGTGTCGTTAGTTTTGTCAGTAATCGCTGCCTTCCAATGTGATACAATGTAGTAGTAGTAGTAGTGTGGTGTGGTGACAGTCATGATAAAGACAGTGGTGGTGCTGATGGTGTTGGTAATTGCGATGTAGTACCGAAAGCCGCAGAAGAAGCAGTACCAGCTGTATACTGTACATAATTTCAGAGTTTTGTTATTGGTGGTTCAGTTATGGCTTGCGATGGAATGTACAACTATTGGCTCATAACTCGTGTACCTGTGCGACATATTTTAAACGCTGCTCTTTGCATGAAGGATATTCGGGCCAATCTTGCATTTCAAGTTGAAGAAGCCAGAAATATAATGGCGAGACAAATAATTATCGCTAATAACTTTGACTTAACATCCTGGTCAGCAGGAACAGAAACATGAATCTGGTTCTGGCTAACATTTACATCTTCACTGTGGCTTGATTGCGGAATATTAGAATCAGGAATTTTATTCTAGTATTTATTGGTAATATGAATTTTCCTCTGCAATAAATTTTACTTCCTCTAATTTGCTAATCTAGAAGATCTTGTTTTTGTTAATATTATCCCGTAATATCTTTTCGATTACATTATATTTATGGCTAACAGTAAAAGTAATTAGTATACTGCCGTTTCATTAATAACGTTTCATTAATAACATTTGAGTACAGTTTCTTTCTGACACTGCTTAGCACAGAAGTTCTGTAAGTCTAAAACTGTTTTTTTTTGTTGAAGTTGCTATGTCTGTTAAAGTCTAGTTTTCAGCATATGAATTGTGTACACTAAACACAGAACAACACATTAAACTCACTTTTACGCTACTATGTCACACTAGCATCGTGCGCTCTCTCTCTCTCTCTCTCTCTCTCTCTCTCTCTCTCTATATATATATATATATATATATATATAGAGAGAGAGAGAGAGAGAGAGAGAGAGAGAGAGAGAGAGAAAGAGAGAGAGAGAGCATTTCGGACATTAGTTTATAGTGAACGATTTGCATTTCATATTATTTCATTCATACATGCAGTTTCTTTATGCGCGTGGTTCTAATCCTTGACCATATATAGTCGTACCATTATGGATATTTATTGTTCATAGCTTTGTGTAAACGCCTATACAGTTCCTTTCATTTACACCTTATTGTTTACGTTCCTGTCGTGGAAATTATTCCATGTAGTACTTGCAATATGACGTCTTGTTTGAACGTACAACGTCAGCATTGCTTTGTAGACGACATGTACACTCGTTAGGTTACTATTCATAGAGTTAGACTGTTAGAAGATAAGACTGTAATAAGGTATATTTCGATATGATACATCATTTTTTTACTGGTATCTCATTCTATAGAAGGCTGCATCTTCCTGATGGAAAATTAATTGTTGTAGACGAGCTCTGACAATGAAAAACACATCAGAATTTAGGATTCTTTCGCACAGTCCTTTGGGTGTTTTGCATTGTCAAGTTGACTGTATATATTTGTTGAAAATAATACTTTGAGATGTGTTAACAATTACCACTATAAAATCAGATCTACGCAATGACTGTTTAAACTATAGTGTAAGAGTGTAAATGTGGTAAGTGCTTTTAGAATCAAAGAGATAAAATTGATTTTGCAAGAATTGTCAGAATCGGACAGGAACGGTTAAATAATAGCCACAAAGGCTAAATATTGATGTATTGTTTATATTTTTAAAACTCATTGATTGTTTAGTTCAAAATGCTAAACAACATATAGCCCAGTTTGTAGCACTTGCCAATAATGACACATTTTTTTTATACAATAAATAAATATGTTTTGTAAATTACTATATTAAGATTTATCTGGTGAACAATTAGCTACAACACCGACACACACAAATTGTTATAATCAGCGTTAAACTATGTAGTAATGTTATGCTCACGGCAAGATGGGGTACGTAGTACAAAAACTGTTACGATTGTTGTAAAGCAGTACTGTATGAAAACGTAGTGAATAAGGAATGTACAAAGATGTCAAGTTTAATTAAATCCGTACTGTAAATAGAGGTAGATATTAACGAGTTATATTTACCCTCATTTTGTTTTGCTTGTTCCCTAAAGAATTGGTAGTTGCATTCGGTTGGGATCATGAGGTCACCCCCTTCATTTCGACAAGTTTGTCTGGCATCATTCCAGGATTTGCATTTGGATGATTCATATCTGTAGCACGAGTTCCCACATGTATCGTTTACATATTTTTTATACCCTGCTGGACATGTCATTGGTGGAGTAGCTAAATAAATAAATAAAACAATAAATAAACAAATACAGCGCATTTAGTGCCACAGGTTCGAGTTAATCCTGTAGACATTATTAGACATTCTACATTTACCTCCCGTATTTGCAGCCCTAATGAAGTTCTTCCGTGATCAAACCTGTGTAGAAACAATTCTACCTGTTGAATAAATGATGTTATTTTGTTTTAGGCAGTGAAGATTATGATGACGATTGCTTTCGTTTTCACATCAACTTAAATTCCGTTAATTAGATAATAACTACACTTTATTACATATTTCAAAATTGATAGAAAAATGATATCGCTACAGTGGCGATATCACGTTTATCGCCTCGATGGCAATATCATTTTTGAAAATATTTTTTTTTGCCGTTTAGAAAATACCTCTGCCCTTATGTACTTAACAGGTATCTTCACCTTTCGTCCTCCTATCTCTCTCTCTCTCTTTCTCAGGATGAACACATCTTAAAATGTACATGTACACCCTCTAATATTCATTTATTTCATCATTAAGAAGGCGCCATAAAACAATATGCCCAAAACAAACGCCAAACAACAAAAAGCTTAGCACGACAACTTTTTCTTAAATTAGTTTTCAGCATCAATCCTGCAAATTAATAGTGACTGAATTTGCATGAACTATTGCTATTAGATGTAGTAACCCAAACGATGTGCCCTTTACATTCGACGTTATATCTTCCATCACCCATACGGCGTGCACATTACTTTCCATTCCAGAAGCAGGCACATTTTAAGTGAAAACGCTTGGTTGAATATAGTAAGAAATTTGTTTAAGTCACGATTCTAACTAAGAGCACAATAAAATTTATGTTTGAGCACGATGGATAAATCTGGCATTGATGAGCGTTGTTTGTAAACCAAACTTAAGTGACAATCAAAATTTCGGTCCTGCGGTTTTTTCCAAATCAGATTGCAAGAATGCACAGGCCAAAAATTCACATTTGATAGCAGAAATCAACACAACAAATTAAAAGCCAAAATCCATACAGGTAAACTGACAATCATTAACGTCTTTTGTTGAATGATCTGAAGGATGTTACGTGCTGTGATATTTCTACAGTACCCCTACCCCAACCATTGTCACTGCATTAATCCGCGCAAGAACGTGTTAACCAAAATAAAAGTAATTGATTTTTTTAAAAATACCCAATTAGAAGAATTTTTTCGTTTAAGGTCGCTATACTAAAATTTTGTAAATCTCCGAAGTTCTTTCTATGGAACCGCTCCGGTGACCTAGTGGTTAGAGCGTCCGCCTTGGATGCGGGAGGTCGTGGGTTCGATCCCCGGCCGAGTCATACCAGAGACTTAAAAAACGGTACTAACAGCTGCCTCGTTTGGCGTTCAGCATTAAGAGGTTAGTGTTAGGACTGGTCGGCCTGGTGTCAGGATAATGTGACTGGGTGGGACATCATGCTACATGTCTCCGGGATGATGCCCCAGTGCTAGACATCACTATAAACTGCCACATTGCAGACATCGTAGCGATATGACTGAAAAATTGTTAAAGCTACGTTACAAATAAAAATCACATCACATCACATCTTTCTATGGATGTAGTAATTAATCCGTTTTTCGCATTAACACAGAACGGATAAAAATAAAACATGTAAATCAATGGTTATTGCAATATAATATATAATAAAAGCAAATCTACCATTTTTGAATAGATATAAGGTAATAATTCATTCTTGAAGTGGAAAACATTTTGTCTTGTCACTGGCGATTTCGCCATTTGTGATACTACAATGTTTCGCATTTCACTAGTGAAATATATCATTGCATCTACTAAAACAAGTAGATATCCTCTAAGTATCTCGTCAGTGAAGCTGTTTGAATCACGAATATATTGTTTCATAGGCCTTTGTTCATAGCAAACTTTTACTTACGTTTCCCACATGTCATGCATTTTTTTATTTCGTCCAAGGTTGCGCTGAGGTTGTTTAAAGTGTTAATGATGTTGTTTAAGTATCTTCCCCGTATGGATATCAGGTCTTCTTCATGGAACCAAGTGCGAAGTCTCTTTTCTACGTCCTTCAACGTAGCAGCCTGTCTGCTTTCACTGCCGTCCGGTTGGACATTATTTTCTTCAATTTGACTTCGCACTTCATCAATTAGGCCAGCTGTATTTGAAAGATTATTCCTCTATATAACGTTTTTCATGAGAGCAATAAATGAAACCACTTTTTTCTAGCAAGACGTGATATTATAATACTGAATAAACACTAAATTACATATTTAATGATGTGAAACCACCTTATACGAACTGTGTTCTAACATGACCGTGCGATGATAATACTATAAGGATATAGATTGCGTGCTTATCAATGTGAAACGATATCAAAGTATAACACATTAAGTCGCAGCAGTAGAACTCATTTAAATCAAATTTATGGGAACAATGACCAGTCACGCATTATAAGAAAGACAACCTTATAGTACTGAGTCTAGCAAGGGACATGCGTAATCATATAAACAATCGTCCATACATATGTTTGCCTCGCTTTGGATAACTTATTTCAGAGCTTGTATGGCATGATTCACATATAGATTTATTTACATTTTTAAGGCAAAACCTTGATTCTTTATACTGATCCAAATTCAATATGTTTGATGATCTAAACGTTATTTGGATATCTTGAAACAAATAGTTCACTGACAGGGGTTACGAATCATTTCCCTCGCAGGGTTACCAAAACTTGAATAAAAAACAAACTCTTTGACTCGTTTTATGAAGTTCATTTGAAATCAGAATTTCTGTCAGATACTCTTATTTTCCATGTATGATCATTCTAGCGGTCATCTGATTTAGAAAAATTAAAGTCTTATCTTGTAATTGCTGCAAAGCCCTGAGAGAGTTTCTAGCGATGTATTTTTTGCTTTCTTTTTAGACAGGATGATGCAGTTTCCTTGTTTTTTTAAAGTGCTTAGGCAGTGTGTTTGAGTTCAAAAGTAGGACAATACCAATTAATCAGGTACCCCTTGTAAAACACCTCTACCTTAATCCTAAAAAAAGTTTGAGATGTGTTGAAGAAGAGGCAGAGGCGATGTGCTGTCTTGTGAGAACGTACCTTTGCACAAGGAAATTTCTTTGGAAGAGGCTTTGTGCAGTTTTCAGATGTTTGGGTTTATTGCAAAATAAGAAACCTGAAAGATATGAAGCTATTTCTAACTGATACTTTTTTAGATATCAAAACTCAGCTATTGTATACCTGAAAACTTGTGTCCGTTTGTTGACTCAGTTTGATTTTCCACGCACAGATTGATTAGTGCTATGCAACACAATACTAATATGCCTGGTTATATTCATGCCACGGGTAACCTATGCTAATACATCGGTCGATTGCCTTTGAAGTTAATTAACACTAGTTTCTCACATGCGAGATACTTATCTGTGACTTGTAGGAAAGTGGCGATCTGGTCGCAACAGGATCGTTTTCGCCTGAATCCAGCTTCCTGAAGCTGTAAATGCTTGTCAACCGCTTCAATCATCGTGCTAAGCCGACCAGTGGCCAGAACGTTTCCAGGGATAGATAGCCAAACTATTCCTCTCCAGTTGGTGCAGTGCGAGATCTAGTTGCTTTGGTAGTACAAATTTATTTCCACTTTCCAATTTTGAACGTCCCCTGATTTCCATACCTTCTTACATAGTCTGGTAAGTACTTCTTAGCTCCGCCCTTCAGATATTCTGCTAGGATATTGTCAATTCCTACTTATTTGTTGTTTTTTAGTTACGTGGTAGCCGCTTAAGTGTCACAGTTGTGGGAAAATATTGGCTCAGGAAAGTTTTGGTCAGCATGGAAGTATTGTTCCATTGTTCCAGTTTTTCTTCATTCATTGACAATGTTTTTCCACTGGTATATTGATTGGCATCCCTGTTTTCTATTGCTGCTAAACAGATTTTTCACTGTGTGGTATAATGTTTGATAATCCGCACGATTTAGGCAAAGCTAGCATCATTTTATGGTTCGTCTTTATACATGTGCCTGTCTCTTCCGCTCCTCATTTTGACTTCTGTATCGTGTCCTTTATCCTTCTACGCTTCGTTGTTTCCCATCTCTAGGATGTTCTTTCTCTATTTAGACCTTCAGATACTTACTTTCCTCTATCAACCTTCATTCCAAGTGTTATCTCTGTCTTGACGAAAGGCAAAAACAGGTACATTGCCCAGCTTGTCGGCGAACTTTTGTCAGCCCTACCTGTTACCAACAACATCTGAAGACGCAAGGTTCACAGCTCAAAAGTGCTTGTCCTGACATTGCGCCCTACTTGTGGATAAGGCATATGTATGTTCAGGAAAGAACAATGTCACATTTGTCACCAAATAGGATGAGGAAAAAGATGACTAGAAGAAAAGGAATTTCATCTTTTTAGATTTCGAATGCATGCGGAGACCAGAAGCCCCATTCCAAATTTATGCGTGGCTCATCGAGATTTTGTCATTGCCCTCACTGTCGCAAGATTCCTGGAAGACGCAAAAAAAATCTTTCGAGGGCCGAACACACTGGCCGATTTCGCCCGATGGATCTTAGACCCCATTGACGTAGGAGTCAAGAGGACATCGAACGTTACGAAGATTGCATCGCTATGCCACGGTGATGGCTCACAATTTCTCGGGATACGATGGACAGTTTCTTCTGAAATACTATATGGAACAAAGCACCTAACGTCTAAAAGTCATTGTGAATGGAGCCTAACTCATTTCCATGCAAGTGTAATAAGTGCAGTTTAAAGATTCGATAAATTACTTGACCATGCCATTAAGTCGAATGACATAAATTGCCAAAGGCTATTTCCACACTTGTTCAATACCGACAGTAATCAACATTACGTTCTTCCACATATGCCTGATGCTCACTACTACGACACCTACAATATGTGCACCGAACAACGTGAAGGTTTCTACGCTTGGTACCATACTCACACCTCGGAACCCTTCGACTTTCGAACAAATGGTAAAATGTTGTCGATCCGACATGGACATTTTACGGCAATGCTGTGCAAAATTTCGAGAATTGTTCATGGAGCTCGCAGGGATCGGTCCTTTACAAAACGCCTGCACCATAGCCAAAGCGTGTTCCTTAGTGTACCGCAAATCATTCGTGCCGAGAAAAAAAAACCTATCTGTCATACGTCCTCAAATAACCCATTTTGTCAAGCATCACTACTCGGTCAAAGCTCTGCGCTGGTTGCATAACTTTTTGCGACAAGAAAGACAAATGGATCCAACATGCCCGAAACGAAGGACACGAAAAGACCATCGGAATGTATTCATTGGATGGCTGGCACTTAGAAAACCCTAAGAACGAGTACGAGTTTAACGGCTGCTTATTTCACGGATGTCCGATCTGCTACCCTCAACGGGACACCAAAGATAAGTTTTGACAACGCACCATGGAAGACTTCTAAGAGGCCACTTGTCAGCGGTACTTAAAGTTAGACCAGCAAGGATGCCAAGGCGTGGAAATGTGGGAACAAGAATACAATCACCGTTTGAAAACCGATCCCGACTTTAAACAAATCGTGGAAATGTACAAACTGGTAGACTCTCTGAATCCGAGGGATAGTTTTATGGGGAACGGACGAATGCCACCTGTTTGCTGTACCACGCCGACGAGGATAAAGGAAAGGAAATCAAATATTTGGACGTGTGTTCGCTGTATCCTTATGTGTGAAAATATCGTCACTTTCCATCAGGTCACCCGAAATTGCTGACAGAACACATCGACCAGGAAAACATTCCACAATACGAAGGATTAATCAAGTGCAAAGTTTTGCCTCCCACGGACTTGTATCATTCCGTCTTACCTCACTAATGTCAAGGAAAACTGATATTCCCCTTGTGTTGCACCTGTGCCGAAATTTGTAACCAAGACCAAGCTCACATTGAGGAAAAAGGAGCATTGACGGGAGCGTGTGTCAACGTGAAATTGTTTCAAGCTCTGGACCTGGGATACCAATTGTTAGAAGTGTACGAAATTTACCTCTTTCCCAAGACAGAACAGTAGCACAAGGGTGACGAGACTCAGAAAGGCATTTGCTCGGACTACGGATGACTTTTTGAATCTGAAACAATAAGGCAGCGGATATCCTTCCTGGTGTCAAACTCCTGAAGACCAAAAGAAATTCAAATAGAAATACTTTGAGCAGGAAAGCGTCACTTTAGATCATATCGAGAAAAACGAAGGAAGGCGATCGTCTGCCAAAATGATGTTGAATTGTTTGTGGAGAAAAATGGCACAACGTCCGGTTTTACCCAAGACGGAGTATTTGACAGAACCTTCCCGCTATTTCCAAATGATTCATGACAAAACCAAATACATGAAACACGTGGACATCGTTCGTGAAGTCTTTATCTTAGTCACTTACGAAGAAGAATTTGAGTTTGTACAGGCCGACGAATTTGAAAATGTTATCATTGCGGCCTACGTGACAGCCCATGCTCGTTTAAAATTGTATGAAGTCTTACACTAGTTAGAAGATTATGTGATGTATTTTGATACGGACAGTTGCATCTATATTGATCGCCTTGGTCACTATCATCCTGACATCGAAGACCTTTTAGGAGCTTTGACGGACGAGCACCCCGACGACAACATTCTAATTTTTATTAGTGGCTGTAATAAAAAATAACGTTATGAATAGCGGAATCATCAAGGAGAAGTGCACACCGAGTTTAAAGTGAATGGTGAACGCAGCCTTACAAGCTGTAGAGGATCAATACTTTAGAATGCCTACCTACGAACCACACAAGATTGTACGTTTATCTACACATCAAACCGTCAGTCGACCCTTGGAAAAACTGTATCAATACGTGTACAAGAACCGAGTGCGACTTCCGAATCACTTCATTTTGCCGTACGGACACGTTGTTATTGGTCAGCATATAAAAAGGGAAAACGTCCAAGACCGATGGTTCATTGTAACTACAAACGCCAAGCTAGAAAGATGAATCCTTTGAGACAGACGCAATTCAGTTTGAGTCATTCGCAAGTTGAGTGCGATGCTGTGCCTTGCGATTGCAGGGATGCCGTACGCTGCTACCAAAGATATGTCTATTGGAGGACTCACGGTACTAATTCCACTCCAATGGTAAACATATGGAAACACTGTCATATTCAAAATTCAATAACTTAAAATTTATGGGTGCTGATAATGACACCTATAATTTTTCGTGCACATCTAACCTTGGTGCAAGCTTATGTGTGGAGAACACCATATGACCCGCGGCAATTTGTTTACATACATGTGCATGAAACACGTGTTATTGATTCTGTACCAAATGAATCAGGTGCTACTTTCAGTATTGAGTACTCCTGAGTCAAGCCTGTAAAAATGCTAAAATTGTATCAGTAGAAATTTGTCAATATTTTTTTTACATTGCATATAGGACAAGCTCTCAAAAAGATATTTTTCCTAAAATTTTAATTTTCATTATTAACCAATTATGGACCACCAAACCTGTAAATGCTCTATCATTTCTTCACCCATTTCTAGACTGGTTCACAGTTCTTCCGTATAATTAGTACCGTGTGTCCTGGATTGAACATGACCATTCAGAAATTTAAAGTTACTGAATTTTTTAATATCATGATCTTTTCATAGGTTTACTATGTGAACTTATCTTGTTCGATAATCCTACAGAGGAGAACAACCCTGCGGTGATTTCACATATGCATGTACAAATAGGTTTACAATAAATGCAAACTTACGGTTATTTTTTGTTGATTACATGTAAATGAATGCCTTTGTAAACCTCAGTGACTGTCAGTAGGATGTTAAACACTTTTTAGATATGACAACGGTTGCCATGAAAATGGATAAGGGGACCGTGTGCAAAGTGTGTAGATTTGACTATGCTAGGTGGAGTATTTTGAACATTGCTTAATATCTATGCAATCAGAGAGGTAACGTTGATATAATTTAACATTTAAAGAGTACTTATAATAATAATAATAATAATAATAATAATAATAAAATAATAATGAGGACTTTGTATAGCGCCTAATCTTTAGAAGCTCTAAGCGCTTTACAACATTAGACAACACCTATAAGATAAAAAACATTAATGATATGATTACAAAAACAAACACCATGAAATTAGAAAACATAAAAAACATGCTGAGAATATTTAAGGTAGGAAACATTATTAGGTCTTTAAGTTTGTTCCTGCAGTCTAAATAAGTGAGTTTTGAGAGCACTCTTGAATGGGAACATTTATGGTCAGCAATACAATATTTCCTAGCTGTGTTGTGAACCATTATGCTTCAGATATGATCACTTAGGTCTCTGGCAACATGCTTAATGGTGATGAAGTTTCATGACTTTGTCTCACACCAGTTTGATTCAGTGAACGTTTTGGAACTTCATAGTATTTATTGACTTATGCATGCGTTACTTTAGTTTTAAGTTATATGTGCTGTGGGGGATATTTTAGGTAATTTCTGTCACTGAAATCTTGTTTCCTTTGATGACATATGCATATATGTATGGTCACCTTGTTCTTTTACTCATTTATTGAAAACTATGACTATTATATTTCAATCATACATTGAAAGGAGTTAAAAGGTGATAGTAAAACAGACAATTCTTTATCAGAGAAGATTTACTTTAACATTCTTTTCTGAGGTTTCTCACACGATGCTCGAATACTTAAATGCCTGCAGTTCGTCATTGTTATATTTGATCTACATTAATTTGCAATATAATTTAATATTCGTTAACGTAATCTTTGACAAGCAGAGCTATGCAAATAGTTGACAAGCAGAACTATATACACTGTTTTACTTATGTATTATACTACTATTAATAGGTTTCTCAAGTAAATAAAGGGTAGATATC
This sequence comes from Sinohyriopsis cumingii, assembly GCA_028554795.2. Lineage (NCBI taxonomy): Eukaryota > Metazoa > Mollusca > Bivalvia > Unionida > Unionidae > Sinohyriopsis > Sinohyriopsis cumingii. The sequence continues at coordinate 34,270,913 of CM068832.1, forward strand.
GGACTCACAGTGCTAATGACATGGACGAATGACAGCCAGACTAGCAATGGGTGAACAAAAAATAGAGCATAAAGCTGTCTGGCTGGCCAGATTGGTTGATAATGAAAATAATATTTTAGTGGAAAGAATATATTGAGCGCTTAGCCTAGTTGTATCTAAAAAATACAGGGACATTATTTTTTATACAACCTCAGTTCTTTTACAGATTTGAGTTTAGAAAACTCATTACTGAAATTAGCACATGACTCTTTTGCACAGAAATGAAAGCACGTGATTCAAACACATGCCGATCCAGACAATGATTCATATGCTGTTGATATACCGAAGCTGTCATCAAGGATGTGTTTATACTGAGAGAAAAAAATATGGGTGTTATCTTGCGCATTTAGAAATTTAAAGTTAGTGTATTTTTAATATCATGGTGTTTGCAATGGTTTCCTAATGCAGCTAAATTAGTACCATGAGTTCTAAGATACCACCCTGGTCGACCTAAACAACTGGGTAGATGGTAACGATGGATTCCCTCTCTGAATGGTCAGATGACATGTTTGTCTACGTTTCTTGGCTAACAGTAATACAAATCGGCTTATTTGTATTAGAATTCGTGCGTGCTTATTCCAGTATGGTCTTGAAGACCTTCTATAATACTAATAGGCCACCTATTTCCACCCGCCTTCTATCTCAACCGGTTTCGCTTCATCATGCAATATCTATCTATCTATCTACCTACCTACCTATCTATCTATCTATCAATCTATCTATATATCTATCTATCTATCTATCTATCTGTCTATCTATCATTAATGAGATTGTATTTCACATTTAAACTTTACATACCTAGTTTGCCCTGCCTCAGTGCTTTTGCTGACGGTACCAACAATATGAAGAAGACCGCAAAACTGGGTCCATAAGCAAGGATCATTGTGATGCTCTGTTTGCTCCAACTTCTCTTTTATAACAGCGTTCCAAGCAAGCTACTGAAATATTACTGATGACGAGATATTTATAAATAGATGTTTAAACTAATCGAATTAATGGGAAATGCAGTTTAAGAAAGGTCAGTAAAAGTTCGTCTTTCATTCATCCTGTTTATCGAACCTAGTGTTTGTCAAAGAACATTTAAAAACATGAAGTCTGGAACAAATCTTCTACTTTCCCGCAAAATAGGTCACGCTCCGGTGAATGTTTAAGGCTCCAGTGTTGATTCCTGCAAGTATTCTCTGATTCACTACAAATACCTGCTTCCGATATTTATGAGAACATCATATCGAGCCAGTGGATACTATTGGGCGTGAATCCTTTCAAAATGAGGGAGAAAGATACTGTGGGCTTTGTTTGTCTTTCCTGTAAGCAGTTTGTTAGTTTGGTGCTTCTGTTGTACTATGAGTAGAGGGCTCGGGTTTCAGTAGAATTTAGAGGCGATTAATGTGTTAGTACACTGTAAGAATGCGATCAAGTCAAGCAGTTGTAGTAGATATAAAGGAACTATGGCCATGTCTCTTAGTATGTATGTATGTATGTATGTATGTATGTATGTATGTGTATGTATGTATGCACTTCAGTCCGTTAAATGCAAGTTTAAAATGTTTATTTTGATAATGAAATTGTAAACTTCAATACGCCAGTCCACATGGATAATGAAGTATTTACGTAAAACTACAAACCTCGTTATATACAATTAGATACAAAATTAAAAATATTTACAACGAAAACTGCACATTAAATTAAATATTTTATGGCTTAAACTAATTATCAGAACGGATGATTAAACATATTATCTTTTTTCGTACATGCAGAGAGATTTACAAACTAATACAATATGTCTTCAGATACATTAATCCATCCATCCACCCATACATTCGTCTCTATCCACCCATCCATCTATCCGTCCATCCAACGTCCCATCCACCCACCCATCCATTCAAATCCATGCCTCCATCAATCATATATACATAAACACATTCATAAGTATTATCTGATTTTCGTATAAGCAGTGCCAGTTTCCATCACGGTGTAGACACATTCTAAATATTTAGTTCATTCGTTTGGAGATAAAGTATCTCTCAAGATATTCGTGCTTTAAATAGTTATGATTGTTAGAATTTTTTAACGGCAATTCTGACTTCTTTCGTAAACCTTAGATATATGAAATATGAGATTGCATTTTGAAGAATTTCTGATTTTGCATTAGGAAATAACTTTTTCTTCTATTGATTTTGTACCATTTTAACCAAAATAATAAATCAACTAGACTCCTTTCTAGTAATTGGAAGTTTGTGTTTTGAGACAATGTTATATTTATTTAGTTTATTTTGTGTGCTTGACATTTGTCCATGATTGAACATAATTTTTTTGTACGTATCTACTTTGTGTCTGGTTTGTAAGTTATAAATAGATGGGTTTGATTTCATGACGTAGCATTGACTCTGACGCTAGATGGTTTAACAATGGATTTGCTTACAGTTTTGGAGTAATGTTCCATTATGATGATTGAGTTTTGTTTTCTTCAGAAAATGATGGTGCAACATAGGTCCAGTGATGATGTATATAACGTTCAGAGCAACAAGATTATTCATTCCAATTTTAATATCAGTCTGGAATCACTTTTAGTTTAATGCAGTTATAAATAAATTTGAGAGGAATTATGTATTCAGAGTATTCATTGGAATTACAAATTTCCATTCCTGGTTTCGAAATCATATGACTTCTGAGGATGCATTTAAACTTGTGATTTTGTACCAAACAATCACAAAGTGTTTTACTGTCGTTACGTTAAAATTCATAAGCTGAAAAGTAAACCTTAATCTTAAACGTATGCTCCGAGTTTAATGATCTCCCTTCTGGATGCTGCTATTTGTATAAAAAAAGATGTAATTTATGACTCATTGCAAAGTTCAATACAATGAGAAATAGTCTCTCACCGAAAAGCAAAGACAACATCAACAACAAAAAAACGCAAAAGGTTTACCTTAATTACCTTTAAATACGAAATTCAGTTGTTTTTGTATAACAATAGTACCAAATGAGAGTAAATCTTGCTGAAATAAATTTAAAGGGAATCCTTTATAAAACTCGGCTTTAGCGGAAGAGTTGTGATAGTTATTTTTTATTGTATACTTTAGTAGGTATCCTTTTCACCCAGTGAGGTAGAATGGGCATACAAGCATAATGTGGAAGGTAGGTGTAGTGGGTGTTCTGGGTATCCATTTAAAAAAAAATATACTTTGTCTATCCTTATATGTACGTATGTGAGTTTGTGTTTATGGCTGTATGATAGGATGAATAAATGGGTGGATGAACGGACGCACGGTTGGGTGGATGGCATTTCATCGTACAATTTATGATGACATTAATACTTCCATGTTCTGTATCCTGAAATGCTATAATTTGTTAGATACTTACTCTCCTGAGTGAAAGGGTCAAGTGATATGAGTACAGACTCGACTGCTGCGCACGCGCCGATTAAAGTCAACAACAATTTCCACATGCTTTCGGAAGTGGATCCCACGTGGTTCTTCTACGTTTTAGCAATCTTATATGAAAAGACCGAGCGGAGAGTTCACCTCAGCTAAAGCAGGTATCCAATATTTCGTCTTATGGGATAAATATAGAGAACCGTTTGTAGCAGCATCAAGTGGAGGATAAAATTAAATAAGGAAGTATCACGTTCGATGACTAGATAAGAATGTGGATATATCTGGATTGTGCACGCTTTGCTTGGTTCAATTTTTACCGGAAGAGATTAGATCCCTTTGGTTTCTCTTTTCCTATCTTAAAGCAGGTACGTGCTAAGGGAATGACGCCTTGTGCTTAAGGCAGTTAGAAGATTCAAATTTGTCAGGCAGAAGATTAAAGCAAGTGAAATGATGGAAAGTTATACTTTGATTGCTTACTTAAGAGCGAAATAAAGAATATTATTTTCGAATATTTGCTCATGTATACATTATTGGACATTATAAAAGGTAAAGATTCCACATCATGACATGGAAAGCTTGAATACACTTTTCTACAGGAGTTAGGCATATGTGAAAGCCATTAATCGTGTGGCCTACAGGAATTATGCATATATGAAACTCATTAATTGAGTGACCCAGAACATATAAACTATGTACACTGCGTCATCTTAAGGAACTTAAACTCTGTTTTTGCTGAAGACATTTGACTCACCACCGTTCGATTATTTACAACATTGTTTCCATTGTCAACAATGTGGGTTAAAATTTAGATGTGGTGTGTTATTAGGATTGTTTCGACTTGTTGCCATGGTCAAATACGGTGAAGTGTGTCCGAAATATAATTGTAACAAATTACGTCATTGCAAACCCATAGGTCTCTGAATCATACGCACATAAATTAAATCCTGGTATATAGCATTATGCAGAATTTTTTTTTATGCGTTTTACTCATTTTCAATAGATGACGAAATTATAAAATAAGGAAGTATCACGTTTGATATCTGGGTTAAATTTTTATCGGATGAGATTATATCCCTTTAGTTTCTCTTTTCCTCTTTTAATGTTTTTCTGGCAATGGGAAAAGAATTAAGTAACAACTCAACAGTAGACCATCCGTGCGGTCAATTTGTGTGTTCTGGCATTGGCTTTGGTAACCAAAGTCATATGGAGATTAGTGTACATTGCTACCGGACTTGGTTTAGGCCTTGAATAAGATAAAATCTCGAAACAAGTTTAGTGTAGATATGCATACAGGTCTGTTCAGTAAATATAAAAGATTAATTTTACGGGATTTCCACCAGCATGAAGTCATTCAAAGTACAGAACACGACCACATTGTCCGCTTTAAAACTTAAAACTGCCCAAAATTAAATAGATTTATTACAAGATGTATCTCAAAATGTTATCGCAGAAATATATTTTCAAAGAAAACTCCACTATTCTGGAAAATATATTTATGTATGCTTTACTGAGTGGTTTTCATCATATTAATTTTAAGTGTTTGTTTACTTAATACAATCTGGTTCGTTAGTTACCATAGACGGGGCTATTTTATGTGATGAATTATCATGGATAATATTCATGGCTGTTGCCTCAGAATACAACTCAGGCATCTGGTCATTTAAATACTCGATAACTAATAATATTAATTAGCTTAAAATATCAAGGGACCATGAACTGTTCTTCAACAAAATTCTATACTTGCAGTTTGAAGGCGGTTAGTAGGGTCATATCTACTTCGCGCTCTTTGCTCTGACATAGGTCAGACCATGTTCTTGGTCTTGCCATCTAAGTAAATAACTAATATTGCCTTTATGGAAAGTTCAGATTTCAGCGGAAAACATATTCTTAGATGCAGGCAGTGATATAATGAGATGATACTGCTTATGTCACATGACTGCCATTTCCGTTAAACCTATGTAACTAAATTGCATCAAAGAGTCACTTTTGATCACGTTTTAACATTTTACGTTGAGAGGTTGCTTTTTTGCTTTAGCAACAGAGTTTTTCATTAGGACACTAAAATAGCAACAAGAATAACACTAGTACAAGTTATAACGCCATATACGGAGTTATATCTTTAATATCGAAAATTGTGTACTCTTCCCGTGACGGTGCTTTCCCCCAGTCGGTATATGTATTGTTAACTTCGCTACAGAGTCGTATGTAAAATACTGTGAAGATACATACTGGGTAAGAAACAGCTTAACTAGAATTTATTAATTGGTTTATACATTGTTAATTAATCTCTGTTTTAAATAGACTAGAATCTGGCTTATGCTTATTTCTGATGATCATATATTTTTAAAGAATCTGACACCATATCTGCTCTGCATGACAATGATATATTCTCTGTGTTATTTCTTGTCTTCATGTACTAAAGAAATAGGACCTTGATATATAAGGAAACTAATACAGTATACTGCATGGACGATAAGAGCAACTAAGTGAAGGTAGTGGCATTTGCTGGGAATAAGAATCCAATGTAAAATATGCAGGAAGTCTGATTACTTATAATATTGTCTGAAAACTGCATAATTAAAATAGAACTTAAATTTTAAATTTACGATTCAGTTAGCAAAAAATAATCTAGAACCCTTTCAACGTGAAAATATCATTTATAATACTTTATATGCATTTTCGCTCCTATTTTATACTTTGCATTTATATGTATGTTAACATTTAAAACCTGACAAGAACAATAAAATGAATAGATTCGTCGATTTATTTGATTCTCATCTTGTCCCCCAAACTTGCATAAAAAGCAATTATTTGACTCATTGTTACGAGTTAGTTTAAAATCAGCATTTATGTCAGATACTTTAAGTTTGAATTTATGTTTATTCTAGTGCTCACATCATAAATACTCTGCATTATGGTTATCCCTTTGCATGCCTCATACAAGCATTATGCATTTATGTTCATTCTATATGCTATCTCAACAACAAAAATTTAAAACGTCTTACCTTGTGATTGCTGCAATGGTAATGCAGTCCGACACGGGATGATACTATGTTCATGCATTTATATAGTACGTGCCTAGCGTTTCTGGGTTCTAAAGTAGGACAATATCAACCAATCAGTTACTCCTTACAAAACACCTCTACCTTAAACATTAAATGACTAACGGTACTAATGAGCTGGAAATATACAAACTAGTCTAACATAGGTGTACATAAAATAGAGTGTGATTGTGTTTGAGAAAGCATGATTGGTTGATAATGTAAAGTAACAATTTTATACTAACCTTTAGAGAGCTTTCCCTATTTGTAACTGAAAACAATAAAGACAATGTATCATGGTGCAGTCCTTTTACAGACGTGACCTTGGAATACACAGTACTGGAATTAACACCTGATTCTTTCCGTACCGAATCTGAAATACACGTTTCAAACAAACGTACCCCAAGAAAATGTTACAACTCGTGTATTTTTCTCCGCATAGAAGCTTCCATCAAGTACGGGTCTTTATCGAGAGACTTAAAAATGATTACGAACACTTAAAAATGTGAAGTTATTCAAATTTTAATATAATGGTAGCTTCCATGGTATGCTAGGGGAGTTGTAATAGAACTGTTAAGACCACAAGGCGTTTCCAATGTGTTGATAAAAGGGCGGAGTCAAGCTGCTTATCTGTTCTAACAATCATTTGTAGAAAACAGTTATATCGAACAAACTGTACCAAACTGTCAAGTATTTTATATCATTTGTAAAGTAAGATAGCTTAACAACATAACGCTAATTTTAATCGACACTTCCTTATAGATCCAAGCACAGAGCTTTTGTATATGCAGATGTAATTTGTACTTGAAACTTGATTTTTTCATGTGAGGATATTTATTATTAAGATATAAATTAATGGAACATTCTTATGATGACAATGAGATGGGTACCAGTTATAGGATGTTTGGTTTTAGTCATGTGCATTGAGAGCATGTTTAGGCCACCAAATGCGGTTGTACAATTAGAGATCTTTACTTAAGTTAGTATGTTACATGATACTGTAGTATCATCAGTTTTCGTGGGGGACCAATGTTCGTGGTTTTCGTTGTTGCCTCAAACGACGAAATTAAATTCCCAACGAAAAATGAGCCACGTAGGGTGATGCCTTTTCCCCCGCTTTTGTACAGTTTTTCATTCCTAGAGATTAACACAGCTACTAGTATGTGATAAATCAATATCAATACTGTAATCTAGTAATTAAATATTAGCTTATAAATGTGTTTGTTTTATTTTTAAACCTTTTGAAACAAGAATTAGAAATCATTTTATACTGTTTCAATGCACACGTTCGAAAAGGTATCTGATAGACGTAATTCTACACGCACTGCCTTAAATCGATATGTGAAGTAAGTAAGGATATAGAGAAAATAGAGAAAAATATTATTGTATTCAAACAATAGTAATAATGAAAATGAAAGAAAAGAAATAATACAAAATAACAGTATATGAAAATTAAGTTTAATACTTATTCAAATCCATCCTTCATTCCAGTACAACTGTTGCTGAAACATTTAAATCCTTCTGAAAGCACATAACATTTTATTCATGCATTTTTAATCCAAAAAGAACAATCCTATAAAATATTATAACTATTTCTTGAAACACTATTACTAATGAAACAATATATATATATATATATATATATATATATATATATATATATATATATATATATATATATATATATATACACACTAATTACAGCAGAGTATAAAAGCTCACACTTCACACATTTGTGGACATAGCCTCTGTATCAGCATCGTGCCAATCAAGTCTCACGGTACTCACAGCTGCTTCTCAGATAAATAATCCCCAAATTGCTGAATTAAATAAGTCCAGCTTTCTTAAAACCACTGATAATAAGATCCAATATTTCACTCATTTTCGCGTGAGCTGCAATTATACATTCAGCGGGGGTGGGGTGGGGTCTAAGTTGAATTTTACCACTCTTAAACCACTGTGTTAACTTCATGATCGTCCGAAAGTACTGATGGTGCAACCTGATGGACACTGGTTTAAGTAAGAGATCATTCATATGTACTTTAATAACCGATTGGCCTAGTGTTGCCGGCTCCGTCGGCTTCCTTTAATGTTGTGTACTCAAATAAAAACATGGCGAAAGTGCTGAATCTTGACAGGTGTTTTATTTGTGCTCATAAAGATGGAAGTATTGTTTTAGTGTTGTTGGCTGCGTCGGCTTCAACTGATGCTATTCACTTGGTCGAAAACACGGTGTAAGTATTGAACTTGCCAAGTCTTTAATTTGTGCTCATACATGTGGTAGTATTGTTTTAAACATGAAAGTGACCGCCGTTTGCAACGGCATAGTTTTATTCTTTTGTTTTCTTTATTTTATGTATTTGTAGAGGTTATGCCATAAAATTAAATACCTACTAATATGCCAAGTTTGCCTAGCAAACCCATGAATTTAAGTACCCTCGAAAATGCCTTGTTTTAAAAAACCACGAAAATTGGGCCCAACGAAAAAAAAAATGATACTATAGTATTTATTGTGGTTTGCAGCCTAAAATACAGTTAACTGGCAAATAATTTATAAGTCAACACTGGATTGCGTGTATTCAAGTTGCTGCTTACGACAGCCTCTAGCTGGTTTTGCAACATTTGTTAGACAGCAGGTGACATTTGCTTTTCGTTGCACCGATTTTACTTTTTGATACACTTCACTTTGGTGCAGCTCAAGGTTCCGATGCTGTGTTAGTGATTATTCGCTTTAACGAATTAGATCTGGCTTTGGTTTCCTCAACAGTGTCGACAACTGTATTAGGAGTATGCTGTATAATAGGCCGTTCTCCTGACTTTGGTTCCGCAGCATAACGTTACTAAGGAGTTATTCCCCTTGAATGGCATTGGTTTATGTGGGCATATAACACAATTAATTTTACTATATGTACTCTACATTTATTTCTCAGTACTGACCTTTCCACTGTGTGACAATCAATACAAATCATATGTTAACCTAAAATACCTTCAAAGATGACTTCAAGGTAAAGTTCTCGTCAAAGGTTGACCTGCTCTTTTTTTAGATGCTGGACTGTCAACATAGCAGCATGTAAACAGAACACAGATTTCACTTCCGGATCATCACCAAGGCCTTATTACTCACTGTGCACTGTCGCCGAAATACACACAGATAACAACACCCTGAGCTAATATTCTCAAGAATAAACAATTACCTTTAAATCCCTACCAAAAAAGCATAAATAAAACTCTTCTATCACCACCAAAATGAGAGAAGGAAAAATGTTCTAAAAATAGACTAGAACTACATTCGTGGGTACTGAACTGGAAGTATTAATTGTGACTCGATTCCATGTGGCATTACCTTACGAAAGATTGTTGTGTTTCAACTTATTTTGGCAGGTATCTTTACTCTGTAATGTAATCCCCTTTAAAAGCAGCAACATTTACTGGATCTCTTAAACTTTACTATTAGGCAAACATTACAAGTATTCAAACCTTTTCTCGTGTATAGTTCTGTGGCGTTCTGACGTATTGGGATGGGGTTCTTCCAATATAATTTAATTAAATTATGATGAAAGTTCCACCCTGGCTCGTTAGGTTAGAAAGTTAAATTAGTGATGATGTAGATTTACAGCTCTGAGCCCCCAGTCAGCAATGCCGAAGGTTAAATTATAGAGAACACGAAGATGAAATTCAATCAATAACAATTTAATAAATGTGATGATTTAAAAACGATAACTTCCAATCACTCGTCTTTCCCTCGACCAAGTGACAGCCTAATTCATCCCGTGATTTACAGTGTGAGTTCGATTTTCCCCCTGTCCTTGCATCTACTCATCTATTTCTTCCCGCTGATTGTTCCTTCTTTCCGTTCCTCTAACTCCTCCTTTGTCTCTGTTTCCCTCTCTACTATCTCCTCCTCCAACTTCGCTCCCAGACTTCAACTTCTCCTTTCTTCTCCTTTCCCTCTCTATTATCTCCTCCTCCAATTTCGCTCCCAGACTTCAACTTCACCTTCTTCTCCTTTCTTCTCCTTTCCTCCGTCTCTCTATCCGAGACTACGGGACCAACTTTAACTGGTCTGTCCCTCAAAGCTTCCTGTGAAAAACCACAAGGCGTTAACATATGTTTTATTGAATCTCACCTCACACTATATCGACAATTAATCATCAGATAGCTGTCACTGTTTCGGCCACGCATGCATACACATCGAAATTCCCACACACTTCTTGCAGGGTAAACAATGGCGTAATAACACAGTATCGGCGAATTGTTATACAGACATCAATACATTGCGTCACGTCAGTATATACGCATATATATTTAATCTCATCGTACTACAATCTGACAACAATCAGACGCATGTATGTACATTACAAATATTCAACAATGGCAAAATCTATGATCATATGAACATATGTGTTAGTCTACTATAAAATACCAACATAGCAAATTACAATGTTAACTCTTACGACGGCTGCAAGCTATATAATTCTTTACAAATATCAACTCATTTCTTCAAAATATGCAAACATATTAACAAAACAAAGTAATTCTTCGTACTACGATTCTAGTAATAATAAAGTATACATACGACCTACAATTAAAATGCAGTCGCATTCCACAAAGACCGAACAAATATATACTGACCTTATGAAGCTTTCTGTACTTAGAATTTCCCGCTCTAAGATTTTCCCGCCAATAACGAATGGCTATTCGGAGTTACGCTAACCTCTTCTCTGGGTAATTTCTTTCAGCGAACTAACTTTTGCCGGAAAACGCGGGGATATCATTTTACCCAAATCAAGGTCTCCCCCCATCTCGATTCTGATTGGGTGGCGCTGTGCACCTGTCCAATCGTCTTAGCGGCCAGTTCAACCTGTCTGTCTGTTTGCATGGGAAAGAAGTTAGGACACTCCCACTTCTTCAGGCAATTTCTTTTGATCTTGGAAACATTTCGACACCTAGGTGATAATTGGCTGTCTGTGACTTTGCAACTCCGATGTCCGGTTCTTCTATTCTAGCCACAACAATCTTACGTAACGGATTAGTGCTAGCCTTCGGCAATGTTCAACATCAAACATTGGCCTGTCAGAATTACCTTGATTATACATGTTTCAACTGGGCTACTCTGGGTCGGGGTAAACATGACAAGTTCTTTGTATAAATTCATTCATAATTGTAATAATAACAGGCATAAATATTTTCGGCAAGTCGGATGAGTTCATAACGAGGAAAGATTCTACAAAATCACGCTTTCATGACGTGCGTCCTTGTCGACTACTGATGCCACTTGACAACACAAAAAAAAATGTTGTTCAGATAACTCAGAACTTTTTGGTACATTCCCTCGTTTCATAGAAACTGACTGAGGATATACATATTAGCTATTTTGAACTGTTGTGTTGCCCATAGTTACTATTTCATACTAATAAACCTACTGAAGTAACCATGCTTTGATGATCTGTCAGTAATAATTATTTGAGGCTGCTGGAATCATTATTAATACAGCGTTTATGTTCAAAAGCTCCAGGAACTGTATTATTTTAAATACGGTATTTCATTTTAATGGTTTGCATGCAACAAATACAAACACAATTAATACTGTTTCAACAGTTTCAGTAAACTCGTCTGGAAGATTGTTTTTGTGACATAAAGTACATGGAAATTAAGTCTCATCGTTGTTCATTGTCTGCCTCTTGGTGTTCATCGCTGTCTCGATAAGTGTTTTGTACTCTAATAGTTTTTAATTCAGGACATAAGTGGGAAATTTAAATTTGTTTTCTTATCAACTGAACAATATTTTTACTGAAGTTACGATGCGAAGATGAGAAGTCGTGAAGACTCAAATCTACAATACGAATACGACAAGATGAAGTTACAATGCGAAACTACTTAGTCTCACAGACACAAACCTGTGTTGCAAATAACTGAATGTTTCCTTCAGAAAAAGCAAAATGCACGTATTTTGTGACGAAACCAACATGTTTTTGCTTTCAAAATGGCTATGGATAGGTTTCGTGCCACAGTCTATAAAAATTCTGATTCACGTGATCATCCAAAGTTAATCACCGTATAACATGAAAGGTGTAAACACGTAACTTGGAGATTTTATGAACTAACATTTTAGTAAACAGAACTGCATTCAAGTATCACTAAAATATATTGTGACCTGCGTGTAATTTATCACGCTGCAAGTATTAACACGCTAGGAATAAAGATTACTTAACCAGTGGGAACAATGGAGGCATCTTAAATGATAAGTTCAAGTACTCGCAACGCAGGGAAGCACCGTATTTTATTGGGAATGTAAAAAATACAACAGCTCTTAAATCAGTTATGGCGAAATCACCGATTGTATAAACTGACACACTGGGTCACTATTGCACTGGTTTTTAAGTTTTATCATTGTAAATCTTGGTCGAAAAATGTTGTTCAGTTTACAATGGGAATGTAAACTTTACATCCAAATGATGGCTTGAGGTACAATTCTAAAGAGAAGTCTTGCAAACTGTATTGAGACGATGATAATATAGGACAATTTAAAAGATAGTTCTTAAAGTGACATGGAAGTCCAGTAATAAATATACAAAACAATGTGGACATCCTGACATAAACAACCTTGATTTGTTTCATGTAAATTCTTTTAAAACGTTGTGAGATTTTATAATTACGAAATATAATTCGGACAAAAGAATCTGTTTTGGTAAAGTTTGATCATTTCGCTGAATGCAAATTAACGCAGGTTTGCTTGCAATGTTCAAAATGCCCCGTTGAAGATAATGAAAAACATTTGCATAGTTATATGGATAAAAAGTTGTAGCATTAAAATTTGAACAGTTAAATAACCAAATATCTCAGCATTGTCTATGACATACAATATTATTGTGTCACCGGACACTTTTGAAATATTGTGCTTGCGAATAATATATTTAGAGCCGGAAATCTATCTCGTTAAGTGTCCCAGAATACTCGAATTTAGCTGATGACAATCGAACTTCAAATTTGTATTTATTAGTAATGTAAACAACTTGCAGTCATTATTATTTAAGGGTATGCAGATAACTCGCCCCATGGAGAACTCGCCCTGGGAGAACTCGCCCCAACGTGGTTGGAGAAGTCGCCCCACTTCGTCTGGAGAAGTCGCCCCAAAACCCAGATAACCTTTTTATAACAGAATTAAAACATCTTTTACGTGATTCGTATTTAGATTTTTAAATTAAATAAAACATTTCAACATGCATTAATGAGATGACTAAAAAAAAATTCCATATATGAGGAATTTGATACTTTCCCTCTTAACATGCATACACCTCAAATCTACATATTACCCAAAACTCATAATTAAATCATACATTAAAGATACGACAACTTTTATTTAAAAGTTGAAGTCTATTCCACAGCTATCTGTTATTTTCAATCCTGGTATTATTAGATGTAACATCACTATATACCAACTTTCCGCATGCAGTATGTATTGAAGTGTGTAAATATTTTCTTGATAACGATCCTAATAATAGCACACTATCTCGTTAAGATATTCGTATAATAATAAAACTTATCTTGGAAAATAATTATTTTCAAATTAATAATAGGAATTACATACAAATAATGGGTATTAATATGGCTCCTTAATACTCTTCCCTTTCATGGGTAAATTTGAAAAAGATTTTCTTCAAAACGAAAAGTTTATTCCATCTCTTTGGTTCCGATTTTTAGATGACATATTTATATCTGGAAGCAGTCAACCGAAGAACTGAAAAAATTTATTGACCGCCTAAATCATTTTCATCCGACAATTAAATTTACTTATACTGCATCTAGTACGCATGTTTCATTTTTAGATGTAAATGTGATATAAAATATTGATAACACTATCTCTACAAATATTCATATCAAGGAAACTAATAACCACAAATATGTGGAATGTTCTTCATGTCATCCCATGTCATGTAAAAACGGTATACCATATAGCCAGTCGAAAAGATACCGACGCATTATTTGAGATGATTGTCAATTACAAAATTCGTTGAATAAATTACAAACAGATTTACAAAATAGAAATTATCCTACACATTTAATTGATTTTGCGCTGAACAAAGCCCGTAATATTATTCAACATGAGTCTTTAAAGACAGCATAATGTAAAATAGAGAGAGATGTAATTCCTTTCACAATACAAACGAATCATTATCTAATCTACGTCGTATAATTAATAAATTTTATAGTCTCCTAACTTTATCAAATAAAATCAGCATAAAAGCACTTTACAAAAATAAATCAATTATCGCTTAAAGAAGACCCAAGAATTTGCAAGATGTTTTTCATTAGTACTAAACAGACAGAAAAGAAAAAAACAAAAAAATTGTCATTTAAATGTAACATACACCGGTGCTATCGATGTGCAAACATAAGAGAAACTACTAATATGAATAAGCATTGCTTTCATATATAAAATTATAGAGATCCGCAGATTTCATCTAACATTTCAACACAGTTTAACACCAATAATCACTCTCTGAGCGAATTGTCTTTCATGCCAATAGATATTGTGCATGGTGACATGAATTGACTCAAAAAAGAAACTTGTTGGGTTCATAAGTTAGATACTTTGTATCATAATGGCCTTAATACTAATGCACAATATAAAATTGTATAATTTTCTTTTTTAATTTATAAATTGTATATCCTTTATAACAATATAATTATATGTATGACTGTTTGTCTTATTTTACTGTTACGTAATGACGTAAGTGTTGTTTTAAAATAAAAGACGCAGTACGTTTCTTTTAAGACATTTCGTGCCTGAAGAAGCACAAATTAAATGCGAAATTATTTGCACAACTTTTCCACTCCACACACGTCGTCTCCATGTTCCCTCATAGGTTTTATCTCCATCCATCAAAGAGCAGACCTTTCATTGTAACAGTTGATTTCAATATTTTCAATGGAATTTAATCTTGGCCTCTTAATTTAGTAATATCTCGTAAGTACAGTGGCGACAGAAACGTAGGTATTGATATACACCATTTAGGTTGCAATATTTTCAAATCCAAGTTTTATTTATTGTTTACATTGAATTTTTTGGAATGATAGACGTATATTGATATAGCAAAAATGTATGCATTAAGGAAAGAAACATATAATGAGTTAACGTGTCAGCGACATTGATTTGTGCCTCATTATTGAATTTGGGTCTAATACGCGTGATCATGGTGTTATTATATATTACAAAATAACGTAATCTTATTTATTTTGCATCCGTAATTTAGTAGTGAAATATTTTTTAAACTTCTCGTTCAACTTGAAATAGTTTGTTATTACTGAGAAATAATATAATTACGAACATTGACAAAAAAGAAGAAATAAACTAAATTATGTAGTACAAGTGATCTTTCAGAAACCGTCCGAATTATGCGCATTAGCCATGATGATGATCTCGGTAGCGACCGCATTTCTTGAGTAGGCGTCAATGATGCTTTTTATTGAGTTCAAGTATCATTTGTCAATGGTTAGCCAATCTCAATGAAAAATCATATTAAATTGTTCAGTTAGAGAGATAATAACATAACCCTTTGGCTTATTGACGGTCAGCGCCAATTCAGTCAATTTCCGGTTATAGAATTCAATGCCATAAAGTCATCTCAGGTTATTAGGTTGGAACCATTTTATATATAAAACTGCAGACATCACATCATACTTATATCTTCTATTATTTTTCCAAATAAAATGCATCTAATGATTTGAAGAGCAGAGCGAAAGGGACAGATAACACTTATTATTCGTTAAGTACAGAAGCGGAGTTGATCAAATGGAAAACTTGAAAAAATTTCACATTTTATAGATTAAATAAGTTATTAAGTTGAAGAAAAACAACAATAAATAAAGCCTTAACAACCATATGGCAACATCTCAGAATTACTATATATTATCCTTGGGGCGACTTCTCCAGGCGAAGTGGGACGACTTCTTTAGACGAAGTGGGGCGACTTCTCCGACCACCATGGGCGACTTCTCCTGACACCTGGGATGAGTTTTCTCAGGGCGAGTTCTCCTTGGGGCGAGTTCTCTGCTATTCTTATTTAAGACTGTGTTGCTCGGGAAATGAATATTAAATCACGTCTATTATATTAAAAATAAACGACAAGAAAGTGTTTTATGCTATGTTATAGAATAATCAAAATATATCCAATTGTTTATTGCTTCTCTATTATATGTGACGTTTAACGAATGAAGAAAAGGAATTGATATCGTGCTAGAAGCTATTGCATTCTTAATTGAGAACCATGACATAATTAGTCCTCTATGATACTACTAATGCCCCGCTGAGGCCATCAATTTACCAGCTGACCTACCGGTCTACACACATTACTCGATTCTCAGTTGAAGAGAATTCACACCTAATTACTCAACTTATCTCCTTTTCCTAATTACGTTACATTGATAATTATTGATTCTTTGACGAACAATTTCAGACATAAAAAATCAACCCTTAGCATGAATGACAGAAATCATTTAAGATAAATAAATTAGCTTCTCACAATTCGTATTCAGAAGAAATGTGTCAAATCTTTATGATATAAGATTTATATTACATTCAAAACCTCTAAATCTAAACTCATTTATATAACGAAATATTATGACATCCTTACAAATATGAATCGTACAACATGCACTATTAGTACTGAACTCAATTGATGTACGGATTTAAAACCATTAAATTCAACAATAATTATAAACTTACATCAATGTACACAGAGTATTTATTTGATAATAAGCTTTGTTGTTTAATCGAGATTCGCACCTCCCTATGAAGTAGAATCTCTCTTCTTCTGTTTGTCTCACTTTCCGACACGGGTCCTTAAGACGATTCTGTTTTAACGAGAAAATTACTCTCTATCGACCTCAGAGCCACTCTGGCCATCATTATCCCTAACATAAACTTTCCTAAGTGATTAATTATACGAAGAAAACTATCCTAACCCCCTAATATCATCCGGGAATACATCCCCTCGTTTAGCTTAGCCAATCAGAATTACTACTTTGCCCGCCAATCTTCTTTATCACTCCTATCGAAGTCAGAAAATCCTATCTTTTCCGTCTTTATTAAAAATGATTCTGGATAATATCATTGCATGACCCCTGTTTCAAATGGACCACAATTGCCTAAAATTACCCCTTTGAACATATCAACCAGGACATTTTGCCACTAGGACCTCGTGTTAACATCGCACCCTTGTCTGGCTCTAACCGTTTGCCCAGCCGCCCCTAAAGAAATCTCAATTTCTGCCGCAAACAGGACATATGAATTATTACATGTTGACGCGCTATAGCGATCCTGGCCAGTACATCAAACTTAATGCGCTATTTACAGACGTCAAAACTGATGTCATTGTTTTTGCGATCTGCAAATTTGACTTAGATTACCTCCGCTGGTCCTAATGTTTGGCATCTACTTTACCGGGGCAAATAGTAGTGTTTTTACAAGGACAACACACCATTTGAATTTCCTGGAATAAAATATGTTTCATATTATGCAGTAGTGATGCTTTAATAAGATTGAGTTTCTTCAGCCCGGTGGAAAAGAATGAAACACCATCATAAGAGCTATCCATGTGGAATACTGTATAGCATATTCTACCATTTTGTAACAAAAGAATCTGTTTTTGTAACGTTTAATCATTTCGTTCAAAGCAAACAGACTCATGAGGCATATCAATGTGGAATACTAAAAAACTTATTATATCCTCATGAATCTTTTGGTAAAACTAGATACACAACCTGCAACATTTTTAAAGAATTATATCAAGTTATTTTATGGTATTACGAATGAGTATGTGTTGCGACCAGGTTGTGTGATATTACCTATTGCAGCTAAATAAAAACAAACAGAGAAAGTTGTAAACTGAAATCCTAAATAAAGCATCGATAAAAAAAAAAACTTAAATGCTTACAAGGAGAAAGACATGTGACAAAACTGGTACTTTCTTGACCCATCCTGGAACGTCGGAAGCTTTTTTCTATGTCTTTGTGGTCTTTTTGTCCACAATATATTCACATGATGCTCATTATAGTAAATGTGTACTCTGTACATCATTTTGAGATCTGGTGAAATCCTGACAAATGACGAACTGACTTTGATACAGTGATGAATTTGGAGAAACGTTTTTTTTTAAGTGCACAAAATATTCCAAGGAAAAAATGTTAGACCTCTATGTCAACGATAAGGTTTAATAGTGTCCATGGTGTTTATCAATAAAGCACAGACGGGAAATTATGCCTTCATTCAGCATAGATAGTGCGCTATAATACAGTCACAATACCATTAAACAGGGTTTTTATTGGCTTTTTGGTCTAGTGAGTTCTATCCTTTAGGGTATTATGTTATTGGGTCACATGGAAAATCATGCAAAATCTTCTGACAGTAGCATACAGAAGACATGACCATTTAGTGTACGTTGTAGTTTTACATACCAGTGGACAATGATAGTTACATACACTGCTTGCATTTATCGCATGTGCACTTTTTTGTGAACGCTAAATATAATACGTTCCCAAAACTTGTTGCTCGCATTACCAACGGACAGTAAATATTTATCTTCACTTCAAACCCAGTTACAAACAGGCAGTGATCTTCTCCCTCGTAGTGATGATTTAGGATCAGCGGCCATATTTTTAAGCAGAATTCTCATTTCGGACATGTTTTCAAGCAGTTAGTTTTTCATTCCCTCCCCCCCCCCCCCCTTGTGGCGAACAACAACAGCCATATATACAAGCAGCGTCGTCATTTACTTTTAACACCTATTATACTCAGGCAAGGACTTTTGATAATCCTTCTATGTTTTAAACACTCTGCATTTAACAGGGACACAGCGAGGGTCGCTGCATGCGTTCGTTTTTATTACAAAATCTGAGTATCGGTAAATGAATATATATTCTGGAAAAGGTAACAATAAGAGATCTTATGATGTCTTATAGAATATTCAAAGTATTTTTACTTGTTACTATCGTGTATAAAACAACACAACTAAGAAAATACATTGATTTTGATAGAAGTCATATTCGCTGAAACAAGTTTTAAAAACCTCAAAACTTCAAACTAGTTCCAATGATTTTGATAACATATATATATTTACTTTGTCATGATAAACTTCAGTTTTGTTACTGCAATACCAACATTTCGATGTGATCGGAATGTTGACGCATGACAGTGTTGCATGGAACGCACAAACAATTTATATATATGGAGGATGTTTTACAACAACGCTATGAATTTGGTATCTTCTGTTTAACAGTATGGTTCCGTTCACTGTGGCTTATTTAAAACAGGCCATATACTGGCTTCAGGTAGCACTAAAAATTTTATGAGAAATGAATGTAATTTATCACCCTGTAGTTATTGATAAATGAAGAGCAAAGTAAACTTGATTAGCTGTAACATTCGTAGCGTCTTCTTTAAACGTCAAATCCATAAATTATCAGCAAGAGGCCGTGTTTATTAGCGAACATAAATAAATAATAAAGAATATGAATGACACTTGAAATGCAAAAATCGAATGCAAAATCAGAGCATTTAAGTACAGCAATAAAGTTTTGTTCAAGGTTATTTACTTTTAAAGTAGACCGAAAACCAATGTCGAAATCACGATGTGAACCGTAAACTAAACGCGATGCTCATGTTTATGTGTTTAGGCGAGAGGACCATTCGGAATAGAATCCTGATAACCAATTGGCAGTCGCTTATTTAGATTGACTTATTCTAAAAGAATATAATTAAACTGAATATGAAATCGATGAATATTATAACAAGCAGATAAGACCTATACCATCTTGCATATTCGAGTTAAATGTGTTAGGAACGTTATGACTTAAGTGTTAAAATATTCAGAAGAATAACATAGCGTTAGTTATATAATATTCTTGATGAACTGGTCCATGTGAGAGAAGAGATTGCCAGTTGTTTTCTTCATAGGATTATTGTTCATTCTTTTTACAACCTTAAAGTACTTTGTTGCAAGTTTTAGGTGAAAGAAAATCAGCGGATGAATCTGCGATGCAGTTGCAAAACAAGGTTGGATTATACATAACACCTATCAACACTCTTTTACTTGATTTGTGCCTGCACGATCAGTGAGGACTAGTGTGAAGATGTAATGCAGATTACTCTCCGAGTTTACTTCATGATTATAACCGCCAATACTTTATGACTCGATGCAGGTGTTTATAATCAGTAAGAAACAGCATGTGTGAGTTTAATTAATGTAAAAATAAACAACACACCTCTGTTGTAGTTTTCTACATGACTACATCAACTATATGTCTTGATATGTACATGTATGATCAATGCAGAGTATTGTACCTGACACAGGTTATGTAATCCGTTGTGTTAGTTTACCTGATAATTAGATCAGCATATACCTAATGACTATGTCTATATCCACAACGAGGCTCTGAGTATCTCTATATATTTAATGTTTATTCTATGAGTGGAGTTTTGTTTTCTCGTAATGACTACAACTATGATTAATTAATAAACCAGAATAGTCGTGTCTACTTATATGTGCAATACTTCCCAAAACTATTATTTTTAAAAGAAATATTAAACAAAATGTTAATGCTAAAGGTATATTTGTACCAGAAGGGAAAACATCATTTTATGTTATGCTACCCTCTGATAATACAATAAACATGTCCTTGTCAACCCATGAATATACCAGAACATTCTATAAACAGAAACTGTGGTTTGAAACCTGCCAATATATTAAGTCAAACCAATTAAGTTTGCATACCATCTTATTTTCCCTATGAACTTGTTATTAATACCATATGTTTTGCAACTTTCTCCGAAACACCTGGAATGACCAAACTTATCCCGATAAGACTCATGATACTAATTCAGTTCCCAAAGTATAAACCTAGGCAAACACCATGATATTAAAGATAAAGTGACTTAAAATTTCTCAGTAGTCAGGATCACACTTATTTATCACTATAGACACATCCTTCATGACAGCTTCTGCGTGGCGAAAACCATTTGACCGGCGGCATCTTCTGGATCTACAAGTTTGAAACGTGTTTTAATACAACACGTGCCAGACTAACCAATATATATATATATATATATATATATATATATATATATATATATATATATATATATATATATATATATATATATATATATATATAACTTTGACCTCGCCATCAGAACATAATCACGCTCTTCATTCATTCATGGAATTAGGTATGATGACTAAGATAATTAAATCTTTTATCTAAAATGAAGCTCATCGATTTCAGTTCATATAACACTTTCTTCTGCTATTCAAAATTGGCAACAATTTCTTTATGGGAATATCTGACAAATGAAGCCCTGTGCAGCGCTACAGATGTAGTCGTTCATGAGATAGTTGGTGAAGTAACTTCTCATCTCCAGGCAACTCTCTCCTCCTAGACCGTCGGGTTGGCCACTCGACCAATACGGAAAGTTGCTTGCAACCGGGTTACCCTTCACTGTTACGTAATTAGATCCAGGAGTGCTGCTGTAACCTCCAATCCAGAAATGTGAACACTTCCCTGAAAAGACGATAATATGTCAAAATCTATTTTCCAATGTTATTCGCTAGCTTTGAAATAACTTTTTGCGTGACCTTTTGCAGCAATTATTTAGGTTATTAAGTATTATTTACGTCCACGACTGCTTTAGTAGTAATGGTAGTAATGGTGATAGAAGCACTACTATCAGTGGTAGTAGTTGAAACACCAACAGTAGTAGTATTAGTAGCAGTGATAAAAGCAGAAGTAGAAGACATATTGGTGGTAAATGTAGTGAAAATAATAATAATAGCAACAGTAACGACGGTAGCTGTAGTAGTAAAAGTGGTGGTGGTGCTAGTATTGTTGATATGAGGATTAGCAAAAGACGTGGTAGTAGTGGTGACAAAAGTAGCAGTGACAGTAGTAATAGCAGCAAAGTAGTTCTAGAAATTGTAGTAGACACACATTTGGACAAATATTAGCAACACGAACATAAATAACTTCAACAGCAACGTGCGAGCTACAATTTGGGATTCCGCTGAAAACAAACACTCACACACATTCGCATGCATGCACACGCACACACAGTTGTAGTGCTGTGGGAACGGTGTTCCCTGATGTTTGTGTGGTCGCCACTGCCCCTCACCCAACCCCCTCATCTGAATAACCTGCGTTCCCTCACTTCGTTATTGCGTTCTCTCACGTCGACCGGGAAAATATTAATAAGCCACAAGTTATATGCCTGGACAAATTTGATAAATAATAGCTGTTTTCCAAATTTTATAATTAATTTATGAAATGGTAGTATAGGTATCCTATATGATAAGGATTGTCTTTTCCTGTGGAGATACCTAGGAGGGAGAAAACTGATCTATGAAGCTTAATGCGTTCAAATTACTCAGACATTTTAATTCCAAGAATTTAATTAAATATCTACACCGTATATATCTTCAATATCAATAAAACAAAAGAACGTTTCTCTTTTTCAAAGAAATGAAAGTAAAGACAACAAAGAAAAGACTGTATGAAAACGCTTATAATGCAAAGATGACTATTGGGAAAGATATATGTCGATCGATCGATTCCGTATGTACCTCTTACCTGAATGTATAGGGATAGGCCTTGGTGTGTTTTCATATCATGTCATAGGCCTTGGTGTGTTTTCATATGATGTCATAGGCCTTGGTATGTTTTCATATGATGTCATAGGCCTTCGTGTGATTTCATATCATGTTGTACATCTTGGTATTTATCTTCCATAAAATTACTCACCGTCTTCATAAAAGTGTCAAATTCTTTAAAAAGTTTATTAGAAATCGGCATTAAACCCAACAAAATCTACACAAAAAGAAATTTGTCTGGAAAACTTTGCAAAATCACTTCTAGGATTCAACCAAATAATAAGCCATACTGCAGATATAGAATGTAAGTAATTTGTAAAAATGTATTATTAACAATATTGTCCATACATCTCTTATATCAAATGTTCTGTTAAATAAGTACTTTCTTTATATATCTTCACGTTTGGTCTTTTAAAATAAATCGCTCGTTGAACTTATTATAAAAATAATTTAATCAGTGTGCGCAGATAGGTGTTTTTATCCAACGATGTCCCATTACACCCATTAACATGTACACGCATCATACCATACACATTTGACCGCTCCGGTGGCCTAGTGGATAAAGCGTCCGCCTCTGATGCGGGAGGTCGTGGGTTCGATCCACGGCCGAGTCATACCAAAGACTTAAAAAAATGGTACTAACAGCTGCCTCGTTTGGCACTCAGCATTAAGAGGTTAGTGTTAGGATTGGTCGGCCTGGTGTCATGATCATGTGACTGAGTGGGACATCTTTGTGACTGAGTGGGACATCTTGCTACATGTCTGCGGCATGATGCCCCTGTGCTAGACATCACTATAAACTGCCACATTGCAGACATCGTAGCGATATGACTGAAAAAATTGTTAAAGCTACGTGAAAAAGCCAAATCACACATCACATTTAGGTGGCCCGTTCGTCCGAGTTGCCTAAAGCGCTCGCCTTTACGGTTCACTACCATCTGACCTATGTCCACTTGGGTTCGAGTCTCCTGTTCGACTAATGTGGGTAAAGCTAATAGTAGCTTATTTTTGGCCGGCGATTCTTACCGGGGTCTCCCGGGTTCTTCCTCCACCAGTTATCCCTGCCACCATATATCGACTGTCTTGCGCTGAGAAATGGCGTTAAACCCAAAATAACAACAAAATCAACAACAATGAAGAAAAAAAAATGAAAATAAATTTTAAAAAATGCGGGTGAACTTTCATCTTTTAACGTTAGAACGAGCCATGCAGATTGACATAATTTTATTGTAAATCCGATATGTTAACCTAAAATATGATATATAAAATATATACAGATAAGTATTTTCTTTTCCTACGCTATCTGGTTCTTGTTTGCTTAATACATTTGCACAATATTTGAGGCAATATAAAGATAATACATGGATTGTCGGATAAATTTTCAAGGGGAAAAATCGATTTCATATTGAAAATACCCCGCAATCAGTTACTTACCCTCATTTGGCTTAGCAAGGTTTCGGAAAGTCTGGTATGTGCTCTCGTCGGGGATCATAAGGTCTCCTCCTTCATTTTGACAGGTTTGTCTGGCATCTGACCAGGATTTGCATTGATTGGATTCAAATCTATAGCAAAATGGCTTAATATTGGGATTTGTGTACGATTGATAGCCGTGTGGACATGTTACTGAAATAAACAAATGAGTAAAAATATAATTACTTAAACACTACCCTTCTTTTTACCAACGTCTTCATTTCTCCAACAATTTTACCCACGTTTCTACAAAACTATCTACCTGGATGAATACACACATATATTATCTAGCCAACTTAGGGTATGTGCTCCATGCATATACGTCTCGGTGTATACCTTTGTTGCATTTTAGTCATATATGTTTGCTTGACTATGGCGAATCGCTGATGGGAAGATAATCTTAAAACGAGTAATTAGCCAGTTGTTATGTACAGGCGTCACTCATGCTGAAACGTATTCAAATGACTTTATGGTAGTATTGATTAAGTTGGTAAAGTGAACCTTCCAGTTATTTAAATGCGGGGTTCAAGAAATGATCACCGATAAATCATACGTATGTGAAAAAGGAAAAACCATGCAGGTTGAAATTAGAGTCTCGTAAATATGAAGGCATTAGGTTCATTACAGGAAATATAGTTGTGCTATTAACTCGTGTAAGAGCCATTCATGTGACAATGGCTGTTATCTTTATTGTTGCCTTGGCAATAGTAGATATATAGACATCACGCTGCTGTTCTACATTGATTGTTTCGATCAGTCGTGAGGTGATGTTAGACTCCTGGGATGTTACAATATATACATACATCATTCCTAGTTCAGCTATAGGTTTGGTGACATGGTTGCTAATATTCTAAAATCATATTGGTCTATACGCATGCTTCTACATTATCTGTAGTGGCTTATATTTGAAATCATATAATCGGTTAGTCTCCATGTGTTTACTATATTTCTTTGCAATGACATCAAACGTGAGCTATTTGTGTCATAAACATTGTTACGTTGTTCTATATTCATTACTGTCATTACCTTAACAGCTCATATATACTGAATTTTAATACAGCAATGAAGTCACTCCTATGTAGATCTCAGAGTCGTGAAATTTATGTAAAGTTGTTAAAACCGTGCAATCAAGGCGTGGCCAGTCTACATTTTGCGGGAATAATCATATTTGCAATATACATATGTAAATTGCATCATCGTATGTTTCGCACTGCTCATTCTTGTGCCTGACGTCATCTGTTTCGAGGGAAAACTCTCGCAAGTGTACAATGGAACGTGTTCAAATGATAGGAACATGTTTTGTGTTATGGCGATGACTGGTCAATTTATTTATAGTACACTCAGCGATTGTATATTTCCCTTATCCCTGAAGGACTTATCCCTCTTCAGCAGATCGCTATCACGCCTATATATATATAGTACACTCAGCGATTTTATATTTCCCTTATCCCTGAAGGACTTATCCCTCTTCAGCAGATCGCTATCACGCCTATATATATATATATATATATATATATATATATATATATATATATATATATATATATATATATATATATATATATATATATATATACACATGTTTCAAGCAGATATTTTATATACTCACTTTGTTGTTGGCAGTTCATACATTCCTTGATCTTGGTCAGTGTCTCGTTTATCATTTTGAAGCCATTGATTAGTATTGTTAAAACGTCTACCTGACCAGTCAACAAAGTCTCTAGCTTGCGATTCATGTCTTCTAGCGAAGTCTCCATTCTGGAAACTCTAGATGGTACGTCATTGGCTTCGTGAATGAAAATTTGTTCTGGAACTGTTATATCCAGTGGAGCTTTAGCTACGAATATAATACAAAACGAAAATAAACGAGCCTCACTAGAGTAAGTATTGCAGAAATATTGAAATAAAGATGTAAACAGCCGTAAATTCCTGCATTATTTTCTTTGCTTTTACCTCCGTCCCACTATTGTCTTCCAAGTACCTAAACTGGCAGTGCATATAGGATAGAACTCATTCGCTGATAAATACTTCACGTAGAACATTATATTAAATATGTTTGCCTTCCGTCATACGTGTAAGCATATTACAGGTACAAGAACAACAATCCGTCACATACATCGTGGACAAACGTAAATGAGTGTTCACATGGCGAAAGTGTTGATAAGAAGAAGAAGAAGAAGAAGAAGAAGAAGAAAAATAAGAAGAAGAAGAATGTTTCTCTTGTTCGATACTTCGAAAATAATCGCTCAATATTACTAAAACAATATTACAAACTGCTTAAAAATCTACCTAAGCAATATTAGCTTGGTTCCTTGCAAGCCTCACTAGAATTTCGGCTGAAATTGAAAATCCACTTACTTTTACGTAAATATGAAAGAGGCTTTTGTCTTCATTTAAAGTCATTAAATACCAGGATAGTTCAGAATTGTGAAAAGGCAGAACAAATCACTTGATATATGATATTAAATTAGAAATGGAGAAGATTTTAGTACGTTATATAAGTTTGATGACGTTATCAAGGTCTACAGCCCGATTAACATAGCCTGTACATAAAATCGTTGTTACGAGTTAGTCTTTATAAGAAATAGGAAAGCGTTTTGCGTGAATTGTGCGTGTTTGACGTGAGCTAAATTAATAGAGACGATACTGGGGTTTGCAACGAGACAAAGGGGTTACGTGATTTGTCTCTCCACTCGGCAAGCCTCGTGGGGATGGGGAGACGTATAATGTAGCCCTGTGACTGAGATTTCCTTGTCTCGGTGCAAATCCCAACGTAGATTATTTTTCTCACCCAATATTTTCTTTTGAAGTAAAAGGAACTCTTCACTTTTTCAATATAGTTCACGCGCATTAATATAAATAGGTTAACGAGGGCTGTCGTTTGAAGATTTTCATTGGTCAGAACAAAACCATGTGATCAGAGCCAGTAGCGTTTATTTCTGTATAAACTGTACGGAGAAGTACTTTATACACACTTCGATAAATAAAGTCACATGCAAAGTCACTAACGTGAACACTGAACTGAAATGCACACACAATACATGGCTTTAAATCGAAATAAAAAATGGTGGGTTTATCTTTTATTTAGAAAATTAAATAAATTAAGTTGACATAATCAAATAACATATATTTGCTGTTTTTTCTGAATATAAATAATTCTTATTTGACTAGATTCGAAACAAAAATATCTGGGAATTTCAAAATCTGTCAAGAACATTGGGGCTACAGCACTTTCACTGCAGCTCATTACAAAAAATTAAACTATAGGTAAATGGATATAGGGATTAGGAGGAGGGGGTTCAAAAACTAACATTATAACAATTATATTCACAGGCCTATAATGTAAAACAACGACCTTGATAATTACGAAGTGGGGTGGGTTGGAGATTCGCTACACTCCCCATCATATCTGTCAGAGTCGATGTCTTGCACTGTTTGTCTATTGGACCCCCATCACTATAACCATTTACCGATCGTCTTAATTTCATTCGTAAGTAGCCACTGTAGGTGGCATAAACTGTTAATCAACACTAAAATATATGTAAGGACTCGAAAATTGGTTACTAACGTGTCTGGAAAATAACGATTCGGCCAAGTCACAATGAACTTATGATATCATAAAATCCATCCATGAGTCATTCGTATGTCAAACAAAACAACACATCCTTTGCTTTGAATACATAACTTCTACTCAGAAAACATATGCAAATTTTGATTAAGACTATGCTGTGGAATGTTCAAAACCTTAGATCGCCTACAATTGGTAAAAGTTTGTGTTTGATATTGACGTAGCTATTACGTTGCAGATGGAGAATCCCCGGTCCTATAAATAGCTTCGTAACAGACTCCTCAACAAGAATTCATGCCCTCAAACAGGCTCTAAAACTGATAGGAAATATCTTTAATAAAAACCAAATAACATTAAGAAATAAAATAAATTATATATAATTGCAATAATAAGAGTTTAATATTGTTTTTGTTTTAGTTTATTGTGATATAAACTGTCAGTTGCAGAATCACACAGATTGCATAACGCCAATTGTGCGTTATTTGCTGTGTGATTTGGCAACAGAAGGTTTATACCACGATAAACTCGGAAAACAACATTAAACTCTTAAATAATTATGCCATTTGGCCGGATATTTATGTAGTCTGATACTAAATAGCTTATAAATAGACATAACAGAGGAGGGCATAACACGCAACCTTGTCTGGCACTAATATTACAGCCGAAAAACGAATACATTTATATTTTATATGCACACATGAGCGTAGGTTCCTTTCCATCAAGACAAAAAATACCTTTCTTAGCTAAGCAAATTCAGAAATCCTACACGGTTAAGGGAGTGAAAATCGTTGGAATTATCTGTAAACCAACAATAAAAGCATGCTCCTATTTTACTAAGGTATTTCTGGACCATGGTTTGAAACGAAAAAAAGATCTTATCTACTGCTGAGTTTGTTCAAAATACTGGAAAACATTTTATCCGAACCATTATAGCGGTAACTTTATCATTCAGATAAAGTTACCTCTATAATGGTTAGGGTATTCTGCAAAATCTTTACCTGAGCAATGGACAGATACTGATTTCCACATATTGCTTTTGAAAGTGCACAGTATAAAATAAATTTGTTCAGGAATATAACTGGCAATAATTCTTAAAGAGCTAACAAATCTAATACATGTATTAAAATTATTTAACATATCTTCTGCGTTAGACAAAATCATGACATTTGTTATGGATTTAATGTTGCACAACAGGTCCCGATCTTAAGACAGAATAAGGAGGGTGAGTAAAATAATAAAGAGTAAGAACATTTTTACTCCCAGGAAATAATGGGTTGGAGCAAAAGGTCAAGCAGTCTTAGTGACCAAGCTAGAGTTTTAAATAATTTATTAGTGCGTTCAACAGCTTTAACAAATGAATCAAAAGTAAATATAATATTTGGCAAAATATATTGCTCCCGTCCAGTCATTAATGATGACCACCAATGATGATGAATTCCGTATCAATTGTTATGATTATAGACTTATAATATAATATAACATAGTAACATAAATTGGTTTATTTACACTGTTACAGTCGTAAATAAGCCTTTCATAACAAAAACATGATTTTTCTTCCACATGTTTCACACGGTAAAAGTATATATATATATATATATATATATGTGTGTGTGTTTGTGTGTGTGTGTGTGTGTGTGTTATATTTGACACAATTTTCTCGTACCTAGTTTGCCTTGCCTCTGTGCCGTTGATGATGCTGCCAAGAATATTATGAAGACATTCAACCTCAAACAATATGTAAAGATCATCTTGATGGTTTTTATTATTCCCCCACGTTTTTTTATTCCAACAATCACAGGAAACTATAAACTGTGTGCGTTTGGTGAGAGTTTATAATGCCTGGTTAAAGAAACCCATCCAATCGGAAATGCAGTTTAAAGAACGTCAGTGTTTTAACACTCATGCATCCTGTTTGTCAAAACTGATGACTTATGCGTTTACCGTATTACTTTCGAAAATTATTTTGAAAAAAGGAAACCTGTTCTCTCCCAAATTCGTTTGTATGAGTCACCCAACTCTTCAAAATAAATATATGGATGCTAACATGTAGTATTTTGACGTAATACACAAAATGTATGAACCTATCATCCGTAGTTCAGTCTAGATTATTATTGTTTATTATTTGGCGTAATATGTATTCTCTTCATACTATAATAAAGCAGGATATTGTCAACATGAATCGGATTCTAATGGAATATGTTACAATAATATTTTAAATAATACGAGCCATCGTATTGTCAATTAAATGACAACGGACGTGTTGTATATCTCAACTCATACATCATGTTTCATCTCGCCTACTCCAATGTAAGGAATGTGACATACTGCACATTACATGATTGCTCTGCATTTCCGTGCATCTAGTTCGCACTCAGCACTCCAATCGTAAAATAATAATGAAAACATTATATCGAAAAGAAACGTCATCAGTTCAATTCTCACTTTGTCTCCTTTCTACGATTTAAAAAAAAATATTATTGCATAAATTATACAACTTTAAGAAAATTGTTTTAGATTGTAACCCTTATAATTTGTTTCAGTGTTTGCCCATAAAAATATACATAAAGTATGCATTATAGTGCAGATAGAGTGTTATAAACATCATAGCGCAGATTAAGTGTTATAAGTATTATATTACAGACAGAGTGTTATAAGTATTATAGTGCAGACAGAGTGTTATAAACATATCGCAGATTAAGTGTTATGAGTACTATATTACAGAGTGTTATAAGTATTATAGTGCAGATAGAGCGTTATATATATCATAACGCAGATAGGGTGGTGTAAGTATGATAGTGCAGATAGAGTGTGATAAGTATGATAGTACATATAGAATGTTATAAATATCAGATATATTGGTATTAATATTATAGTGTAGATAGAGTGCTGTAAGTATGATAGTGCAGATAGGGTGTTGTAAATATCATAGTGCTCATAGAGTGCTGTAAGTGTTATACTGCATATTGAGTGTTCTAAGTATCATAATACAGTTTTAGTGCTGTGATTACACGCCTCTTTTTAAGGGAACTAATATTATACTCACTATGACACACTCAAAGAAAAGATGTGACGAAGGATTGTTCATTGTCTCATTTTTTCACGTTACGTGTGTCCTATGTCAAGGGTGGGACTGGTACTGGGATAATTGATAGCAACTAAACAAATGGTTTTTTTTTCTACAAATAGGAATATATTCAGCAACAAATCATTCTTTGTATTTATATGTAGCTATTATCATTTGATTTCTTTTCAGTTCCTATGCAGAGAATGTTGTCAAATTTAAGGTATATTTTTAATACGTATATCTATATTTATATCTATATTTATATCCTTTTAATGTAAGTGCTAAATGTGCTCTTCGGTACAGCCCTTGGATGTACATAGAATGTGTAATGTATTGAATACTGATGTAAAAGTCAGCCACTGGAGGAAAAGAGGATGTTGAATGTATTGAATACTGATGTAAAAGACAGCCACTGGATATACATAGGGAGTGTTTGTGCGATTTGCATTTTTAACGCAACTTTAACAATTTTAGTCATATCGCTGCGATGACTGCAGCGTGGCAGTTTATAATGATGTCTAGAACTAGGGGATCATGAACCCAGTCCCATTATCCTCTCATCAAGCCGACCAGTTCTAACACTAATCTCTTCAGCTGCTAGTACCATTATTATAAGTCTTTTGGTATGACTCGGGCGGGAATCAAACCATCGACCTTCTGCATCCTGGTTTTACAGAGGAAGTATAATGTGTTTAAGTGTGGGGTAAAGGGCAGCCCCTAGACGTAATAAGTGTATTAACCTGTGCTTTTAAAGGTCCGGTATGTATGATCACATCCTAGAATAAACATGATACAAATTTATTTCAAACATGATATCTACCTATATCGGGATGGTCATATACCTGTATTCTAACTCACATATATTTTCTTATTGAAATACGAGTTTAACGTCTTTTTATAATATGGGTATTAGTGATATATGATGTCAACATTATTACTGTAATCAAATAATCATATATGCGACATACCATATCAGTTTCAGTTTTGCAATATTGCCTTAGAAAATCTAATTGAAAACAACGCTTGAAAGGATGTTGTTGATGTTGCTTTTTTAATAATAACTTGACCAATAAGGGCTGTTTATTTCTGTAATGTTGGGCCATTGGTCACTAGGCAGGGATGTTTATTTTTATTTGATATTGGACCAGTGGGCCATACTCAGTCATCATAAGATAATTTCTCATGCATCATTATAAACATGACAAAAGAATGCATCCAATGTCTTATGCTAAGTTTAAATGAATAGAATACATTTCCAGTATTCGAAGATTGCGACAGATGTGAAGATTGCGACAGATTTGAAGATTTGAAGATTGCGACAGATTTAAAGATTGCGACAGATTTGAAGACTTGAAGATTGCGACAGATTTGCATGCCATATGTACTAATTACAAGTTGTGTAAACATTTTTAGGTAACACAATAGTTAACAATTAATAATAAAACAAAGCTGATTTAAACTATACTTGTCCTTATTAAATACATTTTTCAGAACGTTATTTTTTGGCAAGATATCTGCCACTGTTGATATTCATTACGTGGATAATATGATTATATAGATTTGTGAGATATCAAAGATAATCTATATACAGTCAACCCTATAGACATGATTCGATAGCCCTATAACTAGTCTACACTACATTTAGCCCTATAACTATTCTACACTACATTTAGCCCAGTAACTATTCTACACTACATTTAGCCCTATAACTAGTCTACACTACATTTAGCCCTATAACTATTCTACACTACATTTAGCCCAGTAACTATTCTACACTACATTAAGCCGTGTAACTAGTCTACACTACATTTAGCCCTATAACTAGTCTACACTACATTTAGCCCTATAACTAGTCTACACTACATTTAGCCCTATAACTAGTCTACACTACATCTAGCCCTATAACTAGTCTACACTACATTTAGCCCTATAACTGTTCTACACTACATTTAGCCCTATAACTAGTCTACACTACATTCAACAATAAGATATTATGAAGCATAAGGTACTCAAAACAGCCATTAAGGACTCCGCTAAACTGCAGTCATCTGACGTAAATCAAAAGGAAATCCAAATGGATATTTGCTACGCGTATATCTATGTGGCTTGTATCTACAGACCATGACTACATTCATCATATCTTGACTTAGACGCCATGTATGTGCATTTTACGGCAACATTTATCGTACTTCACCTGTATGCCGTGTATATATATATATATATATATATATATATATATATATATATATATATATAGATATAGATAGATAGATAGATAGGTAAACTACGTTTATCACACTTCGACCTATATACATTTATCACATCTCGATTTATAGACTATACAATACATATCTATTTTGCAAGACTACGCTTATCATGTGTTGACCTACGCAATACGTATCTACTTCGCAGGATCTCAGTTATCAATGTTGATGTATACAAAAAAATATCTATTTTTGCAAGACTATGGTTATTATATGTTGACCTACACCATACGAATTTACTTTGCAGGACTACAGTTATCATATGCTGACGTATACAATACATATCTATTTTGCACGACTACGGTTATCATATGTTGACCTACACAACACGTATCTACTTTGCAGGATTACAATTATCATATGTTGGCCTGTTCAGTACGTATCTACTTTGCAAGACCACGTGTATCATCCTGGCCTATATGTCAATGTATCTACATGTCAAGACTACATATCTTTCTGTCACATCTATCATGTGATAGCTCTGTCACGTCTTTACAAATATGCAATGCATCTACATAGCAGGACTAAATGTATCAGATGGACAGGAATATCAGACTTTGTTATAGACGCCATGTTTCTACATTTATCGCAACATTAGATATATGCCGTGTAGGACTATAACTACCTTTATAACATCTTGACTTCCAATCCATGCATCACTATTGCAGAACTACGTATATCACATTTTGGTCTGTCTGACATGTACATACAAAGCAAAATCTTATTTATCACATATTGACCCATATAATATGTATCTAAACTGCAGTGTTACACTATGGTAGCATGACATTTATCTACATAGCAACACATCGTAAGTTGACCTGTATGCGCTTATCTTCATAGAAACACTACATTTATCACATCTTGACTTTTAGGTTATGCATCTACATTGCATAATTATGTTTATAATATCTCGACCTATATGGCATGTATATACATTGCAGGAATACTCTATCACAGCTTGACACGTGTGTCTTCTAAATTGTAAAACTTTGTTTAACATACACTGAAACTTATCCCATGCATTGACGTTGTGAAACTACATTTATAATATGTTTACCTTTATGACTTGTTTCAACACAGAAGGACTATATGTATAATATACTGACCTGCATGTCTTGCATCAACATGGCGAGGCTCAGTGTAACTTAAAGTAGATCATCTTTAGGCTATAAAAATGCCACGGGACTGGACATTACGCTTGTAATTAGTTAATGGCAGATCCATATTTGCTGACCACATTAAGGGTGAGACCATATATGATTGTGGAGCGAGTCTCAATGCCTTATCATAATAGTATATAAAACGAATATAATCAATTAGTATTGAGAGAGAGAGAGAGAGAGAGAGAGAGAGAGAGAGAGAGAGAGAGTAATTGATCCTTATAATGTGAATGGACAACGGACAATACAGGCATCCTTATTGTGGGTCAACACTGTACAATGAAATTGTTACAGCCTACGTTTTGTGGGTGAAGTTCTATTCCATATGAATAGTAGAGTTTATTAGGTCAATAAGAATAATTAATAATCAAGTCGGAAATAATTATTTATAAAATGTGGACAATTTGCATTTTTTTTTTTTCTTCAGAAATTGTAGATTATGCTGTAATTCATCGGTGCCATATATCAGCAATTTAATACTTGATACTAATATTTATTTTGTCTCTTTTCGTTTCATCTCTTTCATACTTTATATAAATATTTTTACTAACGGTATCTGTGTGTATTTGTTTGTGTGTGTGTGTGTGATGCACAGTTAACATTGCAGATCACACTATTTCTATCAAAGCGATACCATCTGATGTAGCATGGTAATTCAACAGGGCCAGAATGAATAGCGGTAAGTGTATACGTGCTGCGGACAATTTTAACTGCAATAATTGCGGTGCTTTATAAAAATATAATACATTTTCAGTATTGTTGGTGGATATAATCGAATCTAAATCATTGTCTTAAAGTTGTCTTGTACCAGCATACACCTTGAGAACGTTTAAATGGTATAATTTTATTAGTTAATTTGTCTTTGTGTATACTGGAGTTTACCACCCTTCTTGATTTCATATTAACTGGGGAGAATGCAGAGAGTCAATGTGAGGACTGCAAATTCCATATCATATGCATTGGATATTTACTAAATAAATACCTAATATTTTCTAATTAAATTTCTTTTATTTGTTTTGTATATCAACATTGCGTGCTTAATGTTTTTACGTGATTGACGGTTGTGTCTAGCTGACTTTGGTCATAATAATAGATGGCAAACAAGATGGCTACTTGAATTTGAGTTCATGATCTGACTTTGTGTACGAATTAGTAATTTTTCCCGCAGGAAATCTATTACGTTGCAGGTCATGTGGGATTTATATATAAAGAGTTTTGGTAAACAAATATTCATTCCGGCTTTATGATCGATTTGTGGAATCACTTATAGTTGTGTCTGAGATGAAAATATTTATTTAAATTATTCATTGAAATTACAAAGTGGTCATTGATATTTTGGACTAAAACACTACTTTGGGACTATTGACGACTTATTCAAAGACATTTAGGATTATATGATTGTGACACATCAAGACATTCTAGACTTTTTGAATTCATTCTGAATATTCTATAGGTTTGTACATGTGATAGAAAATGCAGGATTATTTAGGATTTATTTCACAATCCTGTAAGTAATCAGTAGATAAAAGCAACATATATTTGACTACGAAAACATTAGGAAAACAATTTCATTCATTGGCTACAAGCTTAATTTTGTACTGGTGTAGAGAAGCTTTACTGTATGTAGCTATTCAATTCAATGATTTATTTAATGGGTTACATCTTTACGGTGTTGACCAATTTTTGTTCATCGTATTTTCGCATCTCAGAATATATATAGTTTGTAATGTAGCATTTTCCGTTGTATATACTTTTGCTTATTTTCACAAACGGTTCATTTTTGTTTCACGTGTATGAGTATTACCAATGATAAAACGTTCTCTTCCTCTTGCCATTTTATGGCACGCATTATTCTATTTTGTCTCTTTCTTTTATCTGTTATTCTACTTTCTATACTTTTTCTTTCTCAGTAGTATGCGTTCTTTTATTATTCTGTCTTCCTGAATCGGTTTTAGGTTAAGTTTATGTATTATGTATTTTACTTGTACTCTTAGGACGGCTAAATATCAAGAATATATGAGTTGTTATTACGTTCAGCATGAATGTATCTGATGCTTCTTATGTGTATTCCCTGAGCACAGTAATTTTTGTCCACTTGCAACAACTGATTTTGCCAAGGATCAGGGGTTGCACTGAAAGGAACACCGTTCTAAATTATTTAAACAAAAGAAATATCATATTACCTAAATAAGATGAAATAAACTGGGGTTATGATGCTCTCTAGTGTCTGGCAAACTATGTATCTTATAAGTGCGCGATTCCGGATAGTAGGTGTTTATCTTCACCGGTTCTAGAGGCGGGTGGGGAGCATAACCATCATAATAAATGGGGACCATCGTAGTAGACCGTTTGTAGTGTATAGCTTCTAAGACGAAAATGTTCCAGAATCTTTTACATATGCAGCGTCAATAACAAGAGTCGTCAGAGACGAAATTCAATTCGAAGGACTCAACGTTTTTCGAAAGGCGTACTTAACAGTCCTTGGCGTTTGTATTTATTATTTATTATGAACATGTAAGTGCTGGTTTCTGATGAGATTGCAGATTTTGACTGCGACGGTGTTGGATCGGTTGATTAATTATGCTAACAACGACGGCGATTGTATTTATATTCGTCGTTAACCTACTCTCTTATACACTGAAATATAGTCAAATAGAAATCAACATTTTGGATCACTCGTATGTACCAATACCAACTCGACACCAGCTGGGTATTAAAGCATTAACGCGTGAAAACACTCGGTCACATAATGCACAGCCAGACATGAAAACACTCGTGGAATTTTT
The DNA here is from genome assembly GCA_028554795.2 of Sinohyriopsis cumingii. NCBI lineage: Eukaryota > Metazoa > Mollusca > Bivalvia > Unionida > Unionidae > Sinohyriopsis > Sinohyriopsis cumingii. The sequence goes on from CM068832.1 coordinate 34,308,325, forward strand.
CTACAACGAAAAGATGGAGCTCTCTGACAGATCCACCTTGGTTACATTCCCCACTGATTATGTTGCACCAACACTGACACAACCAAGAGGAGAAAGGTCTCGACAGTTGTTCAACAAGGAAATACTTGTCCGGGTAACAGTTTGTTTTTGGTTTTTGTTGAAGAAGAGAACGATTGTTTAGAAACTATTTATGGTTTCATGTATACGAAATGCCAGGCCTCAAGATCGCACAATCGCAGGAAATTTAAACAGTCTCTTGAAGAATATTTTCTATGATTTGACTTGTTTCAAATTATTGCGCACATGACGATGCTAGCCAATCCGTATCACAGGAAAGGTTGATCTTACTTGGTGTTTGTTGCACTCGACAACTAACAAGGAAATGATGACCCAAATAAAACCCCACATCATTTAGGTTTAGACAGATGTAATATAGGCCAAAATAAAAAATTTCTGACGAGTATCACGTAGAGACAGATAAGGATGGGAACAGGTATGGCAGAATGATTCATTTTGAGGATTATCATTTCATAGTGAACAAAAGAATCTGCGGTAGATCATTCAGGGCCTGATTAAGGCTTTGGATGGCCAGGGGAACGTATGATCACCCCCGCCCCCATAGATCTACAAATACACCCTGAAAGCGGTCCTTGAATTGTCATGTATATGTATATAATTATTATAGCTATATTAAGTTAAGTATTAGATGGCTTTCTAAGAGCTATATGGTTCATTCAAACAAATGTAATCTTCTTCAAGGTAATGCACGATATGAGTTATATAACAAACTAGTAACTAAAGGGAACAATTTATTAATTATTTTTTTTAAAAATATTGGAAATATTGCATACGATAGAAAGCTTATCAATATCAACACCTTCAGTAAACCTAACATAACAACAGTCGTACATAACCGCTTAAAAGTCTAGTCTAAATGCAAACAACAAAGACCATGTTATGTCGTCTCATAATGTGTCGATAGACAGAGTCTATGTATTTTCTACTCTTTACTCCTAACAACATGCATAGACCCAGATCGACCGGCGCATTATGCGAAGACAGAATAGGGTCTATGTTGTTTGCACTTATGCGACGGCACATTTGGGTTTGTGCAGTTTTCAGCAGGGCTTGTGTTATAAGCGAGTGTATAAGGTGAAATAACATACAATGATATGGACTAAATTTAGACATATGGTGGATTTTCCGTTTATTTATTTTATCTTTGCTGATAAGAATTATGACCCTTCGACTATAATGTGGAACATTGTTTGACCCAAGTGAGCCATGCTACACTTCGGGTTCGCTGAACCACTTAAAGTTTCTTGGTTTTCCAATCATAACCTGGGGATTAGAGATATAGGAAGATAACTTGATCTGTTTAATCAATAGGTTAGCACTGACGGCAGGCTAAACTTCATTCTTTTGCTAACTTATGTGTAATTATCATTAACACTAGTCACCTTCGTATCTCCAAGCTATACAAAATTTGTATGAAAAATTGTATGTATGTATGTATGTATGTATGTATGTATGTATGTATAGTGAAAAAAATTGGTGTAATCATGAGCATTCAGAGATTTAAAGTTATTGAATTTTTGATATCATGGTGTTTGCATATGTATCCTAATGGAACTCAACTAGTACCACGAGTTCTAACATGCAACCCTGGTCGACCTTAATAAAGTGGGTGGGTGGTAACGACCGGTTCCCTCTCTGAATGGTCAGATGACATGTTTATCTAAGTTCTTTGGCGTACAGTATGGTCTTATAGATCTTATATAATGTTAATAGGCCTTCTATCTCCATCCGTGTTACGTTATCATGCAATATTCATCCATCCATCCATCATCCTTCTGTCTGTCCGTCCGTCCGTCTATCTATCTATCTATCTACATATCTCGTTTGCCTTGCCTCTGTCCTCCTGTTACTGCGCTCTGTGCTGTTGCTGATGCGGCCAAGGATATGAAGAAGACAGCTAAACTGGGTCCATAGGCAAGGATCATTGTGATGCTCTGTTTGCTCCAACTTATCTTCGATAACAAAGTTTCAAGCAAGCTACTGAAATATTACTGACGATGAAATATTTATATATGGCTGTTTAAACTAACTGAATTAATAAATGCGTCGTACAGTTAAGGAAGGTCAGAAAGTTTTTCCCGCATACATCCTGTTTATCAAAATTTACGAGCCTAGTATTTACCATTGAACGTTTAAAAACAAGAAGTCTGGGACATATCTGTTACTTTCCCGTGCAATGTGGCACGCTCCCGTGAATGTTTAAGGCTCCAGTGTTGATTCATGCAAGTATTATCTGATTTGGTACAAATCCCTGATAAAAATAGCGTCTGTTATTCCGAAGCAATTAATTTATAACTCTTGCTTATAATATCTATGACAGCCAGTGTATACTATTGGACCTGATATCTATGAGAGCTAGTGTATACTATTGGACCTGAATCCATTCAAACTGGAGGGAGAAAAAGACTGGATTTTTTTGGGTTGTCTTTCCTGCAAAACAGTTTGTGAGTTTGGTGCTTCTGTTGAACTATGGTCAGAGGGCTTGGATTTCAGTAAAATGTAGACGCGATTAATGGGTTTGTACACTGTAAGAATGCAATTAAGTGAAGCGGTTGTATAAGATAAAAGGAAATATGACCTGTCTCTGGTATGTATGTATGTATGTATGTGTGTGTGTGTGTGTGTGTGTGTATGTATGTACGCATGCATGGATGTGTATATGTATGTATGTATGTATGTATGTATGTGTGTGTGTGTGTGTGTGTGTGTGGTAGATGACGCTGATAATGCAAATTACAGGTAGAAAATACCATATAGACTGGTGGTGAGTTGATGTTTTTAATGAATGTCTATACTGCTGTCACTGCACTCACACAACACATGTACATACTTCAATGAATTTTACTGCAGTAACATTTTATATCTTAACAAAGCCTTGATGTCATTTTCATCTTTGGGCATCGTTTTTGTTCTTTTATGTCAAGTTTCTCGTCGTCCATCTATCGTGAGGACCGTTTCTATTAAGACGGGTATGCACTGGTATATGTTCTGACTGGTTATTTTAGATGGCAAGGGGGTAATATGCAGAGATATTAAAGGCCGTCTTTTCAGAAGAAACTGAAATAATCTTAAATGTTTTTCAACACAGTTCATACATTTGAAAATCTTGCATAGTGCAGAGAGTTATTTCATCACGAGAAACAGAAATGATCGGTCATAATTGCTTATATTTTCAGGAGTCTATCACAAGTTTTTGTTTTGTAATTAGAATTGAAATCATACCAGGATACAGTGAAATAACGAGGAAGAACCCTATCTGAAGATTGGGGAGGGGGGGCTTCAAATTAACTACGTTTGTACAGGCAAAATATAATATCCTTTTCACATATCTTCTTCTCCAAGGTTTTCAATATGTTCCCATCTACCAGTAAGAGACAAAAACATAAATTTACCTAAATTTAGCCTCATACAATTTTAAAGCTAGACCCTTTACCACATCCTGTTACAAACGGATTCTAAATGGTTTAACCAGCAACCAAGCAAATCAGCCTTCCTCAATTACGCAAACAGCTCTAACCATATCAATGTCGGACTGTCCCCAAATATTTAACTTCATCCGTCATATAGAACCATCTACATGTACTTTAATATGACATGCAATTTATATTTGACCAGATAATATCTGACCTAGTTATTGTCCAAAAAAGCTCGGAAATATTAAATTAAGAGTTACTATGTTTGTTGCATCAATCTAAATATAGCTTTATTTCCAAATTCAATAAAATTATAAGCAACTAAATTTGCAGCTACATAGGTATCCAGTACAAATCAAGCATAGTAACTGGCATAAGTATCAAGTGAAATCAAGCATAGTAATTGGCATAGGTATCAAGTGAAATCTAACATTGTAACTGGCATAGGTATCAAGTGAAATCTAACATAGCAAATGGCATAGGTATCAAGTGAAATCTAACATTGTAACTGACATAGGTATCAAGTGAAATCTAACATTGTAACTAGCATAGGTATCAAGTGAAATCTAACATTGTAACTGGCATAGGTATCAAGTGAAATCTAACATTGTAACTGGCATAGGTATCAAGTGAAATCTAACATTGTAATTGGCATAGGTATCAAGTGAAATCTAACATTGTAACTGGCATAGGTATCAAGTGAAATCTAACATAGTAAATGGCATAGGTATCAAGTGAAATCTAACACTGTAACTGACATAGGTATCAAGTGAAATCTAACATAGTAAATGGCATAGGTATCAAGTGAAATCTAACATTGTAACTGACATAGGTATCAAGTGAAATCTAACATAGTAAATGGCATAGGTATCAAGTAATTAAGAGATAAAGTGAAAAACAGCAAAGTAAATCACGTAAGTGTCAATTTAAACCTAGCACAGTACCTGACATAGGTATCAACTAAAAAGTAACAAAGTAACTGACACTGGTATAACTTGAAAACAGCTCAAGCACAAGTCTTTGACATGGATCTGAATGGTACCGCATTAGTCAACGATAGCGTTGCAGAGACTCTTTAACATTCTGACGCTCTTGTTAAAGAAATATGCAATAAAAATATTCTACTACGAAAATGTACGATAAGTTTTTAAACACCGATTCGTTTCGTTTCTCAAATGACTTGTCGACATTCACATTGTTATAAAACCTTCACAGCGCTAATTTGCATAGAGGGCATTTGAGACAAGAATGATAAATAATGAATTGGGGGTTCAAGGATCAAATGTTAATGATAGAGGGACTTCAAAAAAGAAAACGGTTTCCACAAAATAACCCAAAACGTGACCTTGACTACTAGGTCAAATGAATATGTAAGCGTGTCACACACTGAACTGTTTTAAACGCGTACTAATTCATCACAGGTATTTTAAAAAATCCATCAAGTGGTTTAGGAAATATAAGCGAATGAAAAAAGTCAGAACAACAAAAAATCCCCAAATCATGACCACAAAGTTTATATTCCCAAATCACGACCACAAATTTTCTATGATTGTGTCATCATATTCCCAAGTTTAGTATTACGAGAGACTATAATATTAAATTTTAGTCTATGCCTGACCGTGAGTTACTGAATTTTCCAAACGAAGTAATTTTGATAATTCCCTGGAATGAAAAACGATAAATATTTTCACTGCCACGCCGGAAACATTATAACCAAAACAAACTGAGATAATTTTATTTGCTTGAGTTGTGGAGTAGTAAATATGGCACCATATCATGCCGACATAATCCATTAATGTGCATACATTTTTCTCAGATTTGTATGTGCAGTTTTGCCTTGAATCAGGTAGTATAACTGTGTTACTACTGATCAGTCATGTGTGAATATATGCAAAACTCATTAGCATATAAAGGTTAAACCGCTGGCATTTATCTCCGAGTGCACAGTAAGAAATCCGATAGCAGTATGTTATGCATATTGATATCCAATAGGTTTGGGCATAAAATAAAAAGAACATTTGCTTTCTTCGAGGGCATAACAGATATATGTCATCTCGTACTTGGAAATTTTAAGTATTTTCACTCGTGAAATCGCCACTGGTGAAATTACCGAGTTTTTCTCCTACTCAGTAAATTATATAAGTTATTCAATCGTTTCAAGCATGATATAATCTCTGTCTTTGCTTTACAATAATCCATCACAATTACGAAGAAAATCTATCAAACGGAAAAGAATATAAGCGAACAGGTAACGCAAATTTTATACGACCGATCTTGACTCCATGATCATAGTGGTGAGTGAACGTGTCGTAGAATAAACGTAGGTATATTCATGTGTGTCTGTGTCTGTGTGTATGTTTGTGTGATTTGGATTTTTAAACGTATCTTTAGCAATTTTTCAGTCATATCGCTACAATGTCTGCAGTGTGACGGCTTATAGTGAAGTCATGCACTGGGGCATCATGCCGCAGACACGCAGTATCATGTCCCACTCTGTCACATTATCCTGACACCAGGCCGACCAGTCCTAGCAGTAACCTCTTAATGCTGAGCGTCAAGCGTGAAAGCTGCTAGTATCATTTTTATCAGTCTTTAGTACGAGTAGGCCGGGGGTTCGAACCCGCGTCCTCTCGCATCCGAGGCAGACGCTCAAACCACTTGGCAGCAGGAGCGGTCACTTATCTTCGTAATCATTCGTGCCAGATATGACGAGAATCTATCAGGAAGTTATTAAATATAAGCAAATGATAAAAAGTTATGACTCGACCATTGATTTCAAGGTAAAAGGAACGAGAGAGTATATCGTACAATGAATGGAAAGATTCACAATCGTTCTTGGTAAATTGGATGAGAATCCACAGAGAAGTTAAAGAAATAAATGCAAATGAAAACCTTTAACAAAGACCATAACATGCTGTTGTTTGCGTTAGATAAAAGTGACTGCTACGGTTCACTTCCCAACAGCATGGGCTTTAAAACAAATCTTGCAAAACACTAGTCTTACAGAGCAGCTACACTCCCAAAAATTGTTTGGCACTATATATATATGCTTGCTTTCAGCAATTATGCAAACATGTTTGATGCATTGATAATTCGCTGATTACAAGTCCGGGGCCCATGACAGTGATACATAATAGACAACCAGTACGTTCTATCCCTTTAAAAAATAAATCCTTTTATATGTTGTCGATCTGTGAAATAGCTACCTAAAATTTTGCAACGTGTCATATCTCTTGCCTTGAACTTGTTTGTCAGGTTCCTCCGCATGAATGCAGTCTACAAACATCAGCACGAGCAAAACCTGTCAGTCGAAACAGTCTTCTTGTTTGCTCACATTATTATGCTGATTTTGCGTGAAGAGTATTCACCCTGTTGCAAAAAAAATGGATACGAGCTAACTGTATTAGGGTGAGAAGTTTTCATATATATCATAGCTAGTAGTATAATGTAAGCCCACCCACCAACCCACCTATGGCACGAACGCGTCCACCGACTGGTTTTGAAATCCCGTTTTTTTAGTAGTGTTTCCTTTTGACTGGATCAGTATAAAAAGGCATTATAAATATGCCATCTTGAGCAATCGGTGAAAACATTGTATGCAACGCTGAATATAGTGGGATTTAAAACAAATAACAAGCATCAAGATGATCCCTGCTTATGGCTTCAGTATGGCTTTCTTTACCATTTTTGTGACAGTAGCTGCAGTGCCTGAAGGTAACATGGATACAGTCAACTAATGTTAAATATTAGAGGACAGTACCTTTCATTAATGTGAATATATAAATGTGTTTTGCATATTTAATTTCCTTTTTGTTAGTTCTTATTTAAAATTCATTATATGCATGGATAAGTTTATTTTGTACTCGACCTTGTCCAAAACCATCTTCACTCTTTTCATGTCGAAAGATACTGATGTTTTTATTTATGTAAACAAATAATATATAGCTAATATTTCCATATTAGCGTGTTAAATATTAGGATCATTATCGATAGAAGTAAACATGTTTATTAGGGTATGGGTCATGGTTGCTGGAATACACCACCGAATTACCTTGCCTTACTGATATTTACTAAATTATATATTATAATTTTAGAAACAGATTGGTCTTGAACGGAAGTGTCCATAAGTCATAGTATTTCCTGCAAATAAAAATATTAAATTTGAAATAGGTCAAGTAGATGACTTTATAATCTTGTGTATATTTTATTCATTCGTCTGTAAGATCTTGAAGCAGAATCAGTCTTATTGTTGTGTTCAGTATTTGATTAGACTAGAATTACAATCTGTGTAAAATCAGATATCCGCTGTTATACGTGAAGATCCTACAGCGACCGCTCGGAGGTCATTGTATGTTGATCTATTTTATTACCATAATCGCAAATTCTATCAACCAATCAGATGAAGTGCAATTCTAGTGTTTTGGGAAAGAAAGAGTACTGGATGAAGAGCATCAAATTTATACCGAACGATTTGATTCACTTTCAGATTTTTGAAAGCGACATTTCAAAGGTCACCAGAGCATTACCCCTAAGGTCACCAGTTATGTACTTCTGAGAGAGTGACGTATGTGAGGTGAAGATTTTTTGCATTTGAAACAAGCACAGTGGAGAGAATTTTGGCATACCTCTATGCCACTTTGATGTAATATGGCTCACGTATGACACTTGTACAAAATCTAAGCACACTGGTAACTAAAATGACTACCTTCTTAGCTAAAAAAAACAAAAACCCAGCCTGAATTAGTCTAAAGTACACTATCTTTGGCACATATTAAAATAGGGAAAATGAATTTTGCCAAGCTAGATAATATCAGCTTCTGAAAGTGCAATGGATGAATTACTACATATATAAAATGTAATAAAAAAAGTTATTGGCTCATTTTTTTACGATTTACCTCTGAAGTCCAGGAAGTTAAAAATGGCCAAGCGGAGCTAGCAGTTTTTGAAAGATGCATATCTGGAGTAAAGCCAAGCTGTATACTCTATAACTCACATTACAACCATCAATCATACACCAAACTAAAGGAAATTAAAGGTTCTTTGAATAATACTTAAGCTATACAAGGCATTTGTTAAATAGCCAGTATCACCAGTGAGGAAACCCGGGGAAATTCTTTCTCTTTAAAATTCTAACCCATTTAAAATATGAAAATGTAGTGCGCCACATAAAGCGGTCGTCATCAGATCTTCATGCAGGACAGCGGAAATCTGATTTCAATCAGATTGACTAGAATTATTTATTAAAATTATCATCCTCCGCAATTACAAAGTGCTCAATAATATCCTTAGACAAACGTTAATTTGGAATCATAGTGAAAGCAAGCAAAAATTTATTCAATTATATTGTGATTTATCAAAACAATGATGGCACATCATCACACTTCAAGACATTGGTACTTTAGTGTTGGATCTTATTTGGAATACCATTGGGATTTAATTAGAACTTTTAGTCATTAAAACTGGTAATAGAACTTTTGGGTTATCTTGGGATTTAGTTCTGATAACTGTAATATTTTATTAAAATTTGCAGTGTATTCTAGGGAAATAAATTATTTGTTGAATTTTAAAATTCTTGTTGGTTTTCGGTATTTTCTATTACTTAGTTTAAGACCACTGAGTCGTAATTCAGGATTTCTATGGTTCTGAGTACATGTAAGAAAATATTTGACGATGGAAGTGGAAACAATGTATTGTCACTATTGACGAAGCCTCCAGTGCAACTGTAAAATGTTTAAACTTCTCAAGCGAAATATTTCCTAAGAAAACGTATATTTTTTTCATACATTATAAAACACAAACCGTTGATTTGCATGATTTTTTTTCTCCATCCTGTGCCAGTGACTAAGGGTTATTGGTTGTTGTTGTAGTGTTTAACGCCATTTTTGGCAGAACAATATAGGCTATGCATGGCGGCCAGTATAAATGTTAGAGGAGGAACCCGGGAGAACCCTGTAAAGAACCACCTACCCACGAGAAGCTACTGGCAAGCTTTCTCACATACCCACATTGGCCGAGCTCGAGACGAAAAAATGAATAATTTCGTTCATTCTGACCGACGATGCATCTTTAATTTGTTGTGCATAAAATATAGTCCCAAACAGAGTTTAACTAGTAAAAGTAGATTGTACTTTTTTACAAACTATAATTCAAAGAAAACGCTTCCATCCGAATAAACAGAACATTTTATTACGACAAAAACATTTTTCAAAACAGAATGATCAATGCGATGTGATGCCACACAGAATGCCGGGGGGGGGGGGCGAGTGGCCGAGTGGTCTAAAGCGCTCTTCGTTACGGATCACTGCCATCTCACCTCTGTCTGCGGCGGTTCGAGTCTGAGATTCAGCCAATGTGGGTATGTGAGAAAGCTTGCCAGTAGCTTCTCGTGGGTCGGTGGTTCTTTCCGGAGTTTTCCCGGGTTCTTCCTCCACCATTAATACTGGCCGCCATGTATAGCCTATCGTGTGCTGAAAAATGGCGTTAAACAACACCACCACCAAAACAACAACAGAATGCCTAGAGTACATGTTTTCCCTAAAATGTCACTTTCCGAACTAAACATTACATTGTTGCGATTTTCATGTGAAATAGTATTACTGGATGCAGAAATTCCCATGTTTACTGTTCTGCGTGTTCAGGCTCGAATAAACAGTAGCACATAAAAAGTGAAAACAATAAGCTTTTTAAGATGTAACAAATAATTCTTTTCCTGGAAAAAATCTGTAAAAATGAAAATAGGAGAACTTACGGTTTCAAGAATTCAATCCAAAAATAATCCTCGAATTATTTTGCAAAAGTCCTAGTAACAAATGTTCTAATAATTTCAAGTTAGAATCCTGATGGAAGATCTAAGATGGACTATCATGACGTATGCTGCAGTCATTACTGTGCTCATCTACAGTTCCTTGTAGAATTACAAAAAATGGCACTCCGGTGTTGGAAATCCAAATTAAACTTGTAAGCAATGTTTTTCCAAAATTTCTGTGTGAATACTTCTCAAAATATTTCCAGAGAATTTTTTTAAAATTCCTTTGAAATCCAAATGATCTGAAGATAATTATCTGAAAATCTGGCAACAACAAAGAAAACGACCTGATACCAAGTGCAAAAGCCCAAAACCGAGAAATCTCTCTATATACATCTCTATTAAAACTAACAAATGCGTAGTAATGAAAAAAAAAACAAAAAAAAAAACAGAATTGCGAAATCGAAGGGTGGGGGGCCACGTGATCGTGTTTATGTCACGTACACCAAAAATGACCCTGAAGAAAACCAATCATTTTCTCTAATAAATAATAAAATGGTGTTTACATCTTAAACCCAAGGCCCCATGATGACCTTGACAACCACCAATCATTTTAAAACAAAGATATGAACTTTGTTTACTAATTTTGAATCAAGGTCAGCATCCAGGCCAACACATGGTGTTTATGAAAAGAATGATTCAGGTCAACCAATGTTCTGGAAAAATATCATCTCCAGTGAATAAATTTACCTTACAATAGCATGTAAGAAAAATAAAAAAAGAAATTTAAAACTGACAAGCAAATTAAATTTTTAAAAATATATATTAAATCAGTAAACAAATTTCTCTTTGAGTCTGATTCTCCTCCCATATATACTGCGTAAATTTGCCGTGGTTGGATGAAATTCTGTCAGCTGGAAGATCCATTTATGTCCACATTCTTCTGTGAACAGAGGTGAATTTATTAAACTCTGTAAGTTAACATTTAAACTATTAAACCACGCTTGTATGTAGGGTGGATTCTATATCTATGATACATATATATACCGCCCTCTCACCCCATTCGTTATCAAATGAGCACAACCCTTAGTCTTACTTTTCATTGGTGTTCTTGTCTTGTAGTTTTATGCCATTTTTCTAATGATGATGTTATTATACATGACAGCCGAAATAATTTTTCCTAAATTTCCTTTCGTGAGCTAAGTTGAAAATTGAACGCCAAAATGTTCCTTCAAAACAAAACATTCCAGAAGGCGGGGTTAAAAATGTGTTCTTACGATCGCAGCCAATCAATAAAGGAAATACTGCACAATAATTGCATGGGCTAATTTGGACCAATCAGAATAACAAAGTGATATATTCACAAGTTATAATATCAAAAATATTAAACTGCACACACTTATAGGCAAGGTTTACAGACTATGTGATGAAGTAAAATATCACAATAGTACTTAGTAAGTTTAAATCATGGTAACGTCAAAATGTCATTTAATGTTTAGGTACAATCCGTTCTGTGGAAAATGTATTTCTATGAGCTAAAATAGGCAATGTGATAATGTACTTTTACGCGCTATGGATCACTGCATTGAGATGGTATTGAGTATCGTATTTTTATTATCTTGTTAAATGATTACTAATCAGATGCAACGATCGTTACTTTTGTCATATACATTGGGCCTTGCGTACAATGCACGTAGCGAATATCACGATGCCAAGCAATGAGGGCTGCCATATTGGTCTTTGACCAGCCAACCCAGTCCCTTGACTGGCGGTCATATTACACGCATACCTGTAATTCGATGGCTATTAAACTTTACATTTTGAAAGCGCAATTGTAGTCGGTACTGATAATAGTAAAAAGAACTGCGAAACATTCCTGTAATGCATACTATAATATGACGTGTTTGCTTTACATTTTACTTCTGTTCATAAAAACTTTCACGGCATGCACTTCTGCAAGAATTAATCCGCCAAAGTTTGTTATTTTGGATATCGTTAGTCTTTCGTTCTTAATACCCACCAGAAGATAATGAAAAATACTTGCCATGAAATACATATCTTAAACAAACTTTATTTGTATGCATTAAGGGAATGTATATTGAATTTGACTGCAAGCATGAAAACTATTTTAGTTCTTAGATGCATTACCGCCTCTGTGTGAGAAGGCACTTTATGCAAAACCAGGGTGTAGTCAAATTATCTTAAAAGTTACAAACTGATAAAGTAAGATATGACAGTAGTTGCATGATTAACAAGATGGTAGTTCGTTCAGTTCTGGTGGCTGTCACGATTGCACAAAATCGTGAAGATTAAACGAAGTATAGCGCAACATGTTTAATGACATATCCAGCACTCCCTGTGTAGCCCAAAAAGGAAAAAAGGGGGAAGACCTGCAACAATCAAGCAAGGCAAAACAAAGCCATGGAACGACACAAAAGTTAGATACTGCATACTTGTGCACACTATATCGCGAAATGGTTATTACATGTCCCAGAACGCCACTGGAAGAATGTGTTGCAAGATGGTCACACCTTCATTGAACCCATGTGAAGTGAAGTGCTCTCTTCGATGAACCCATATGAACAGGGCCGGCGCTACCATATAGGCAAACTAGGCAGTCGCCTAGGGCGCTGATTTCAGGGGGCGCATTTTAATTTTTTTTATTGTTTATAAATTTTGAAATTGATATTTTCCGGGGGGGGGGGGGTGGCGCCAAAAACTAACCTTGCCTAGGGCGCCAGATAGTCTGCATATGACTATCTGCACCGGCCCTGCATATGAAGTGCAGTGCCCGTCGGATGTGGATGTATGTATCGGTCTGTGCACCCACGACACCTGGAAGAAGCAAAATTGGAAAGCAGAACAAGGCAGTAGGAAGTAATATGACGACGTGTACACCAACGGAAGTCAGCGCTAAATTACAAACTGGAAATTCTGTCTCTCAGACGTATATATTTCTCAAAGGTATCGGACCTCCAACTGACTCGCCCAGTATATGCAAGTGGAAAGAGAAGAATATTAACGATACGATGCAGATGGAAAGAGTGAATTGGTCAGGAATGACTTGATAAGTAGCAGCGTCAAGAATAAGGACCCTCTTAGCATACATAGTCGATGTGGTTGACTCAAGGGCACGGACCCAAGTGATCTGTGATCAACTTGATAACTGGTAGAGTGAAGTGGAAGTAAGCACTTGATAACTTGTAATAATAGCACGCAGAGTAATTGTTTCACAAACTCGTTGCTAAATGGTGCACCATACTTAATTGAAAGCAACAGGACATCACAAATACCAAAGACCGCTCCGGTGGCCTAGTGGTTAGAGCGTCCGCCTCGGATGCAGGAGGTCGTGTGTTTGAACACCGGCTGAGTCGTACCAAAGACTTCTAAAAATGGTACTAACAGTTGCCTCACTAGATGCTCAGCATTAAGAGGTTAATGTTAGGACTGGTCGGGCTGATGTCATGTGACTGGGTGGGACATCATGCTACATGTCTGACACATGATGCCCCAGTGCTAGACATCACTATAAACTGCCACACAACAGACATCGTAGCGATATGACTGGACAATTGTTAAAGCTACATTAAAATCTAAATCACACACAGACACACACACACACACACTTGTTAGACATTTCTTCAGGGCACCATCCCCACCCACCTGTACTGAACTGTGCATTGGCAATAGGGCTGTTGAAAATACGAATTGAGCTATGTGTGTGTATGTGTGTGTGTTTTGGATTTTTAACGTAGTTTTAACAATTTTTCAGTCATAATGCTACGATGCCTGCATTGTGACAGTTTATAGTGATGTCACTGGGGCATCATGCCGCAGACATGTAGCATGATATCCCGCCCAGTCACATTATCCTGACACCAGGCCAACCAGTCCTAACACTAACCTCTTAATGCTGAGCACCAAGCGAGGCAGTTGTCAGTACCATTTTTTTAAGTCTTTGGTATGCCTCGGCCGAGGATCGAACCAAGGACCTTCCGCATCCGAGGCGTACGCTCTAACCACTAGGCCACCGGAGTGGTGTTGAATTGGGATACGAATTGCCTTAATGGCGGGGGAGTCTGTCTTAGACAGATATCACTTATAGTACGTGACACGTTATTCATTACTACCTTACATATACCGTTATTTGATCTATTACAATCTTGCATCATTGTATGTTTATGGTATCAAATAATGAGCAATTCGAACTGCTTTTTTGTACGGTGCTCTATTATTAAATGCTTTAATTTCTAGAAATAAACAAAACACTTTTTTTTCCTTGCGTCAATGGACACAGTAAATTGTATAGTTCAACTGATATGAAGTCAACCCGTGTGAAAGGTTTTTCGATGTAATTCTTTGTTACATTTTTATTTCGAAGAAACCCAAGTTGTCATTACAATGAAAAGTTTCCCTTGGGCTCTTCGTGAAATTAATTGTTTGACTTTCAGTTGAATATCTAATCCACTGCAGCAAAATGTTTATTGCAGTTGACGGACCTGGCAATATTCTAACAAACGATGCCACGAACCAGTCACTTATGTCGCTACTCATCCATCCTGACTTGATATCAAATGGAATATTACTCCAAACAGGTTTGTTATATAGCATGCAAACCCAAATAAACAACTTATTTGTAGCTCATTGTCTTAAAATCATATCTACATTCACGGACAAAAATTACATATGTATTACAGTGCATCCCCTAGGGGTGAAAGACGGAGAGTCAAAAGTTCCCTTGGTCTCAAAACTAGGAGTCAGATTGAGGAAAAAAAAACTTTGGTATCAAAACTGAGGGTCAAATTAAAAATGTTGGGGTCTCTAAAGCGCAAATGAGGGTACAGGGAAAATATTTTTGTTTAAAATGTATCGTTACAATTTATAATTATGGACAGACATTTGACACACAATATAAATGTACATAACAAATATGAAGATATTGCTTAATGTGGAATATTTAAGTTGTTCATATCTTAATTTCAACTGGAATCCAATAGTTCTTGCTGTAAATGAAACTTATTTTGAAACTTGGGCGGAGCTTTCAAACTATCTAATTTATGTGTTAACACGAAATCAGGTAGTTCCCATATATGAAACTATACGTACGGTTGACGGAAGGTGATCGTATTAAACTCATTTTTTTCATGAGGAAAAGTAGATTACACCGAATGTTTCAGATGTTATATGAACTCTCAGCATGGTGACTTGATCTGAGAGTGGGAGGGAATCAAAAGTAAGACAAAAAGGGCAGATTCCATTTCTGTTTCAGAGGAAGCCAAGGTAATTCAAGACAGACTTTCCAGTATAGCGGCTGCGCTAGAAATCATGAACGGCAGGTTAGGGATTTTGCTGACAGGACAGAATGGACTTCAAGCACTAATAACCAGTGGTTTCCAAATGCTGAACAACACCTTGGCTGAAATCAAGAAATGTCTTAACTGCACACAATGTAAGTCAACATAACATTTATTTATGTATTTAACTACTTATTATATATTCATTTTTAATTATTTATTTATATATTTAATGTATTTGTATATTTGTGCATGTATTTATTTATGCATTTATATATTTAAGCATTTATGTATTTATTGATATATTTATGTATTTATTGATTCGTGCATTTATGTAAGTGTTGATTCATGTATTTAAGTGAAATGTCCCGACGGTTATCTACACGAAACGACGTTTGGACCATTTTGCTATAGATTTGAATCAAAACAATGTGCATATATTTATTTATGCATTTATATATTTAAGCATTTATGTATTTATTTATATATTTATGTATTTATTGATTCGTGCATTTATGTAAGTGTTGATTCATGTATTTAAGTGAAATGTCCCGACGGTTATCTACACGAAACGACGTTTGGACCATTTTGCTATAGATTTGAATCAAAACGATGCAAATCCTGGTCAAGTGCGAGGTCAATCTGTCAAAATGAAGGAGGAGACCTCATGATCCCTAATGTGAATACATATCAGTTCTTCCGAAATCTCGCTCAACCAAACATGGGTACGTAACTTAGTATGAATAGCTAAACCAAACATCGGTACGTAACTTAGTATGAATATTTTTTACTGATAATATTTATTTCCTCATAAGTTGTCCGCAATCATTTGTGTAATGTTTTGTATTGCATTTGCCTCAAATATTGTGAAGGAAGAAACTTATCTGCATAAATTATATGCATCCTATTTCAGATCAACCAACCTAGCTAACAATAAAATAAATATATGCAGTGAATACAAGATTTACATTGTGTATTTGAATTAAATGTGTTTCGCGTAATGTGATATATTACATAAACATCTATATACAGACGCTGACAGAAGTGATATCTTGCATATAAACATCTCTATATACAGACAGTGACACAAGTGATATCTTATATAAGAACTCTACATACAGACAGTGACACAAGTGATATCTTATATAAGAACTCTACATTCAGAGACTAGCATAAGCGATATCTTACAAAAAATCATCTATAGGCAGACGCTGACAGAAGTGATATCTTCTCTTAAAAAGGCTGACAGAAGTGATATCTTGCATACAGTTATATATTTACAGACGCTGGCAAAGGTGATTTCTTCCATTAAAACAAAAATAAAAGCTGACAGAAGTGATATCTTACATAAAATCATTCATATACAGACGCTGACAGAAGTGATTTCTTCCAAAAAAATAAAAAAGCTGACACAAGTGATATCTTACATATATATATATGTATGTATATATATATATATATATATATATATATATATATATATATATATATATATATATATATATATATATATACAGACGCTGACAGAAGTGATATCTTACATATAAACATCTATGTACGGACGCTGACAGAAGAGATATCATCTTACATGTAAACAGCTATATGTAGACGTTGAACTGAATATTATTAAAATATTAAATGAAACTTTCTCTGAATGACAACCTGAGCAAATGTCGAAATACGTATGCTTATATACGGAATATAAGCTGCAAATGACAGGTGGTTAGATCCGTCAAAATACTCGTATTTATAAGATTAGTGTAAACTCTAAAAGACAGGGTGGGCAGATATGCAGAAATTCGATTGAGTATATAATTCACAAAAGACTTAAAGGACAAAGTGAGTATATATATATATATATATTATTTAAAATTACTCATATACCATATCTTTAATACAGGTTATTATGTGTCTAAAACGTATTGCTGTTTTCCGGGCAAATTGGCTTTATAATTTTTGCCTTAGCCTTGTGCCGATTTTTGATGAAGGTTTCTTGAATTGAATAATTTCATGGTGGTGGTCAATCATTTTAGGTTAGTTAGTATTCATATGTATAGACACGACTGCATAATAATGACTAAAAGATGCAAATAAAATTTTGCATTTAAAGGCACCATAGTTTGATGGTATGTGGTGTAAATGAAATAGTAAGTGTAAAGGCTGGATAGTATAATAGTATATAGTGTAAACGAAATGGTAGGTGTAAAGGCTCGATAAGATAATAATGGCTATATTGTGCAAATGAAATCATACGTCTAATACTATAGGGTTCAAATGAGATGGTACGTTTAAAGGCATGATAGTCTAATAATTCCTATAGGGTTCAAATGAGGTGGTACGTTTAAAGACACGATAGTCTAATACTTACTATAGGGTTCAAATGAGATGGTACGTTTAAAGGCACGATAGTCTAATACTTACTATAGGGTTCAAATGAGATGGTATGTTTAAATCCACGATAGTCTAATACTTACTATAGGGTTCAAATGAGATGGTATGTTTAAAGCCACGATAGTCTAATACTTACTGTAGGGTTCAAATGAGATGGTACGTTTAAAGGCACGATAGTCTAATACTTACTATAGGGTTCAAATGAGATGGTATGTTTAAATCCACGATAGTCTAATACTTACTATAGGGTTCAAATGAGATGGTATGTTTAAAGCCACAGTAGTCTAATACTTACTATAGGGTTCAAATGAGATGGTATGTTTAAAGCCACCATAGTCTAATACTTACTATAGGGTTCAAATGAGATGGTATGTTTAAAGCCACCATAGTCTAATACTTACTGTAGGGTTCAAATGAGATGGTACGTTTAAAGGCACGATAGTCTAACACTTACTATAGGGTTCAAATGAGATGGTATATTTAAATCCACGATAGTCTAATACTTACTATAGGGTTCAAATGAGATGGTATGTTTAAAGCCACAGTAGTCTAATACTTACTATAGGGTTCAAATGAGATGGTATGTTTAAAGCCACCATAGTCTAATACTTATTATAGGGTTCAAATGAGATGGTACGTTTAAAGACACGATAGTCTAATACTATAGGGTTCAAATGAGATGGTACGTTTAAAGACACGATAGTCTAATACTATAGGGTTCAAATGAGATGGTACGCTTAAAGCCACCATAGTCTAATACTTACTATAGGGTTCAAATGAGATGGTATGTTTAGAGCCACCATAGTCTAATACTTACTATAGGGTTCAAATGAGATGGTACGTTTAAAGCCACCATAGTCTAATACTTATTATAGGGTTCAAATGAGATGGTACGTTTAAAGCCACCATAGTCTAATACTTACTATAGGGTTCAAATGAGATGATACGTTTAAAGACACGATAGTCTAATACTTACTATAGGGTTCAAATGAGATGGTACGTTTAAAGACACGATAGTCTAATACTTATTATAGGGTTCAAATGAGATCGTACGTTTAAAGCCACCATAGTCGAATACTTACTATAGGGTTCAAATGAGATGGTATGTTTAAAGCCACGATAGTCTAATACTTACTATAGGGTTCAAATGAGATGGTATGTTTAAAGCCACCATAGTCTAATACTTACTATAGGGTTCAAATGAGATGGTATGTTTAAAGCCACCATAGTCTAATACTTACTATAGGGTTCAAATGAGATGGTACGTTTAAAGCCACGATAGTCTAATACTTATTATAGGGTTCAAATGAGATGGTACGTTTAAAGACACGATAGTCTAATACTTACTATAGGGTTCAAATGAGATGGTACGTTTAAAGCCACCATAGTCTAATACTTACTATAGGGTTCAAATGAGGTGGTACGTTTAAAGACACGATAGTCTAATACTATAGGGTTCAAATGAGATGGTACGTTTAAAACCACGATAGTCTAATACTTACTATAGGGTTCAAATGAGATGGTATGTTTAGAGCCACCATAGTCTAATACTTACTATAGGGTTCAAATGAGATGGTACGTTTAAAGGCACGATAGTCTAATACTTACTATAGGGTTCAAATGAGATGGTATGTTTAAAGGCACGATAGTCTAATACTTACTATAGGGTTCAAATGAGATGGTATGTTTAAAGCCACCATAGTCTAATACTTACTATAGGGTTCAAATGAGATGGTACGTTTAAAGCTACGATAGTCTAATACTTATTATAGGGTTCAAATGAGATGGTACGTTTAAAGCCACCATAGTCTAATACTTATTATAGGGTTCAAATGAGATGGTACGTTTAAAGCCACGATAGTCTAATAGTTACTATAGGGTTCAAATGAGATGGTACGTTTAAAGCCACCATAGTCTAATACTTACTATAGGGTTCAAATGAGATGGTATGTTTAAAGCCACAGTAGTCTAATACTTACTATAGGGTTCAAATGAGGTGGTACGTTTAAAGCCACCATAGTCTAGTACTTACTATAGGGTTCAAATGAGATGGTATGTTTAAAGCCACCATAGTCTAATACTTACTATAGGGTTCAAATGAGATGGTACGTTTAAAGCCACGATAGTCGAATACTTATTATAGGGTTCAAATGAGATGGTACGTTTAAAGACATGATATGATTATACTGACTATATTGTGCAAATTAAATGCTATGTTTGAAGGCACGATAGTCGTTGTTGTTGGGTTTAGCACCATTTTTCAGCACAATATAGGCTAGACATGGCGGCCAGTATAACTGGTGGAGAAAGAACCCTGGAACATTATTATTATGATTATGATGATTATTATTATTGCAACTACTGTTGTCACTTGTACCTTAAAAACCATTACTAACTAATGTTATTCTAACACTACTGTTGGGGACCCGCATGGCCGATTGGCCTAAGTGCACGCTTTTACCGACTATTATCTCAGTGTTTTCTGAGTGGCATTACCGCTCCGGTGGCCTAGTGGTTAGAGCGTCCGCCTCAGATGCGAGAGGTCGCGGGTTCGATCCCCTGTCGAGTCATACTAAAGACATACACACATGGTACTAACAGCTGCCTCGCTTGGCGCTCAGCATTAGGAGGTTAGTGTTAGGACTGGTCGGCATGGTGTCAGGATAATGTGACTGGGTGGGACATCATGCTACATGTCTGCGGCACGATATACCTCAGTGTTAGACATAACTTTTAACTGTCACACAGCAGACATCGTAGCGATATGACTGAAAAATTGTTAAAGCTACGCTAAAAATCCAAATCTCTCTCTCTCTCTCTCTCTCTCTCTCTCTCTCTCTCTCTCTCACACACACACACATACATACACACTGTCTGCGTGGGTCTGAGTCTCGGGCTAGGCCAATGTGTGTATGGGACGGTGGTTCTTACCGTGGTTTTCCAAGGTTCTTCCTCCACGTTAGCCTCTCTAGCGCTGAAAACTGGCGTTAACCCTAAAACTACTACTATTACAACCACACAAACACTTACTAAACCAACGACTACTGCTCGAAATACCACAACTAAAGAGTTAGAAATAATACCAAAGCAATAATAACGTAAACATTGACGTGTAATTGGAGTACTTGCGAAAGAGTTAATAACATATTATCTTAGTTTCCTCGTCTTTTTAGGAAAGTGCAAACATTTCTGGATTGGAGGTTATACCAGCACTCCTGGATCTAATTACGTTACAGTGAATGGTGTTTCCATTCCCATCACTTTTCCCTTCTGGTCGATTGGCCAGCCTGACGGTCTAGGAGGAGAGAGCTGTCTCGAGATGAGAAGTTACTTTAGTAATTTCCTGATGAATGACTACCACTGCAATGTAGCACAGGGTTTTATTTGTCAGATATTTCCATAAGCAACTTTGACAAGTTTTTAATTGCATAAGAATGTAGTCCAATAAAGAGAAAGTTCTAAGCTTTATTTCTGATAAATAGTTTTGTTTTTTTTCCCATTCGCACCAAACTTAACTCTTATTGCCTCCGAACTGAAAATTCTAGATCAATGCAGTATGGAAATCGTTTGTTTGGAATTGTCAATGTGTTGTGATTCAGTATAAAATATCCGCCCACTTTCAGAAAATTTAGTCGCTGTTAAATATTCTTAAACGTTATTATTTTCTTTTTTGAATGTCAGTCAGCCGTATGAATCTACTACCAGTCACTTACATAAACACACAGGCAAGGGCGTGCTAAATGGGTCAACCTGCAAGAAACATTGACAGTTAAGTTCAACTGCATATAATAATTGATAGATGCAGGAGAAGGATTCTGTAAAATTACAAACTGATGATGCAAGATTGTAGAATTGCAACATTATATCGAGCATGATACAACAATTATTTAGTAAATTATTAACAAACATCTTGATAGAATTGTATTTGTTATAAAGATAATCAGTTAGATATATCCCCCCCCCCGTGAATATTTGACTCTCTAGTTGTACATCAACATAATCAGCATACTATTTACATGCGTACTTATGCACAGACTCGCGTGATGTTTATAAAGCCATGCTGTTATCTGGTTAGCCATGCATGATTTTCCATCTTGCAGGTGACTTCATGATGGTGACAATGGCAAGATAATCATGATATGAAGATCTAATTTATTAAAATTATACCAATCGTATTTACTTTGAAAACTCGAAGATATATTTTGGGGCTACACTCGTATGGTTTCAGGTTTTGGAACCATACTCATCACTCGCGTGTGTTTGTGTTTGACTTTTATCGTAGCCTTAACAATTTTCAGTCATATCGCTACGATGTTTGCAGCGTAGCGGTTTATAGTGATGTCTGGCACCGGGGCATCATGCCGCAGACATGCAGCATAATGTTCCACCCAGTCACATTATCCTGACACCAGGCGGACCAGTCCTAACACTAACCTTTTAATGCTGAGCTCCTAGCGAGCCTGCGTTAGTACCCTTTTTATGAGTATTTGATACGACTCGGCCGGGGTTAGAACCCACAACTTTCCGCATCCGAGGCGGAGGTTCTAACCACTAAGCCACTGGAGTGGTCTCATCACTGGTATAGCTTCATCATCTATACTATAGTACGCTAATAGCGGTTTGTTTGGGTCCCAACAATGACTTTATCATGACATCACACCTGAGGCATTCTTGTACAAGTGTGTTGAAAATCTTTAATAAGGATAAATCATTGGGAAGGCTTTTATCTACCTAAGTACCAATAACATATGGAGATTCGAAAAGTTAAAGTACCTCACTACCAGGTAATTATAAAGATAGCGGATAAATTCCAATCTGGAAGAATAGTACCGATACGGTAGAATACCAATCTGGAAAAATAGTACCGATACAGTAGAATACCAATCTGGAAGGATAGTACCGATATGGTAGAATACCAATCCACAGCATAACATCAGTATACTGTTACACCTTCAAATCTGAGTTGACGATTCCCCAATGTTCATGTACACCTACAAAGCTTTTTGGATTGCTTCTGATTTATAGCTACCATCTATGTCCTTAGCCTTGACCTCGAGAGGGTAACTTCAGAAGACTAAAACCACTGTGACACACCACCCCAATTATATCCTAAAGCTGCAAGACCTTGTCTTAACAGTATTGGGAAAACACTATACGATTCTTTTATGAACAGTTGGACGTGCATATATGCATGAGGACGATGTACATCAACCTTGAATGGAATGGTGGTATATCTGGTATCACTTTCCTAAGGTAGGCTCTTTCACATGTCCACCCAGTATCATGTAAGGAAATTTAAATCATTGCCCGTATCTTGGTTCCCATAAAGGTCACTGGCCACCTATATTGTACAAACGTGTGATATTATTATAGTCATAAACAAAAC
The DNA here is from genome assembly GCA_028554795.2 of Sinohyriopsis cumingii. Taxonomy (NCBI): domain Eukaryota; kingdom Metazoa; phylum Mollusca; class Bivalvia; order Unionida; family Unionidae; genus Sinohyriopsis; species Sinohyriopsis cumingii. Next base: position 34,331,632 of record CM068832.1, read on the forward strand.
GCATTTGTTATGTATTCACACCATACAAATGTTTAATTAGACTTAAAAATCCGTTTTTAAAATGAAAAAATTAGTCGGCAATCTCTGTAAACACTCAGGTGTTTCTGTGTGCCCAAAAAGGATATGACGTACGTTTATCCCTTTATTTCAACCTGGTCTTTCAAGTGTTTAATTTCCCCAAGTAAATGTCTGTGATACATGTTACGATCGTGCTTTTGTACAGCAAATATGGTGCACAGTGTTGCATATCGATGTAACCAAAAGAGTGATGATGGGGAAAACGGGTTCTTTTTTCTCCCGAGAGACCCTGTTTACCAGAAGAAAAAAAGGTGATTGAAGCTGTGGGATCGAATAGGGTGAGGATTGGGAAAGTTGTATCATTTATGCCAGATCAGTCAATTTGGCCCAAAGACAATTCGGCCAAAATTGAGCCGAAATTATGACAATGCATCCCAACTTGAAAGACAATTCGGCTCATTTCAGCAATACTTTGATCAAATTCTTTTTCTTCAAACAAGTAGATACTTTATAAGTTATATATATATATATATATATATATATATATATATATATATATATATATATATATATATATATATATATGTAGGACAAAATGTTAGTATGTCTTTTTTTCAATTGTATAGGTTGTAAATAGAACAGGTTTTAAGAAACATCTAAATTTAAAGAAACTAAACTATCTTGACATCCTTTAAAATAAAATAATACTTCGTAACCTACATATATGTGAGAGAAAACACAAAATGAGATGTCCTGCTCATTCTAATTAAAATATTTATATACATCTGCAGAACGACATTCTCAATTTAAGTCTTTCCATCATATTATCAATATTGATTTATAAAACAATAATACTTACAGATAATATTCCACAGAAAACATATACCTTTTTCTAAGAGTAGCGTACGTGAGATATTATAACAAATATATTTAATTTTAGGCTTCAGGTTGTAATACTGCTGCATATAATACACGCACAGTATAATAAAATTTATAAACAAACACTTATTTGAAAATAAAATGAAAAAAACTAACCTGCCATTGTTATCATTTATTCATTCACATTTCATCAAGCGAAATTTATTAAAGAAAAAATATATCCACGAACTCCGTATGTGTAGGGGATGCCGGCTTGCGTATGCATCCTTACTGTAGTGCGTATTGCTTATGTCAGATAACAAAATCACAAAAGAGTTGCAAATATCACTGGATTGCTTGAAGGCACATGCTATTTATGCATGATAAGTTATAAGGTGCAAACTGGCCAAGATTGTATTTTATCCAGGTTAACTTTAAGATGGTATCTTGCAAATAAAAGTCATTAAGTTAAAATACATTTATTGTGAGTGGAAATGCTAATATTTTTGCAAGCATGGGTTTCAAAAGTATTATTAAAGTGAGCTATTGCTGTGTATATTATCTACTCTGCAAACATCAATTTTAATTACATATAATTACATATGGCAAACAAACAGACGCCTGGGTGATGAATAAACACAACTAGCATCGAGCAATAAACTCCTTGCTTAAACTTACCGACTGGATATCAAATACAAAAGTTTTTTTATGATTACCAAGCAAGCCAACCCCGGAAACTGACTTTGGTATCTTTTAAGTGTGTCGATTTTTGTTATGGAGTCGGTCGACATAAGGAAGCCTACTTTGGTTCTTTTGGATTCTTTAAGTGTGCCGATTTCTTTTCATTTTTTTTTTATAAAGTCAGCCGGCAATGGGAAGCCAGCATTGATTCCTTTTTACCTGCATTAACAGGAATTTTTAAAATAAACTAAAACAATGGAACAGTTTTGAAAAATGACACAATCTAGTGCGTCGTGCACGTAGATCGATCTAAGGCTGAACAATATATTAGTTTTCAATAGTTTCATCTAAATGTTTCCTATCCATAGCTTAGTGTTGTATTTTTCGACAAGAAGCATGCACTTCGTCTTGAGCGGTTTAAAGTAATAACTGTTCTGAATAATTTGCTTACAGTACATAACACATACAGGGAAAAGAATATAATTCCATTATAGAACATGAAGATTAAGGACCTAATGTTAACCTATTGTACACTTTTGAGCTCAGGTAAACTAATCAAGACTAGTGATGATTCCAAGCATGCTCTCTTACCACTTTATCCCATTTACTGCATCCATGTCACTTTGCATTTTAATTTTATCAGAAGACTCTTTGCTTCAACTGCACATCAGATTTTGGCAACCAACTAATGGAATATTATCAATATTTTGCCCACTATAATCCCTCTAAACACGATTCTTATGCACTGATGATGTACAAACTTTATTTTGTGGAATGTAATGATTTTATATGAAATGTTAAGTAGTATCGGTTTTTGTGGTTTCTCAAATTTATTCAAACTTGTTACAGCTTCCCCCTACATGGTCCAACAGAAGCTCTAATGGCAGAGTTTTGAGCCCAGTATCATCATCAATGCTATAAACAATTAATATGTATAAGGGTTTAATTTCGGGATCATTATTACTAGAATGTTTATTTGGGTCTCAGTCTAGGTCATTGGAATTCCCATACAATTACCTGGTGTACCGGACATAGTCCAGGTTATATATTACAATTTTGGTAACAGACTTTCTAATTATAACTAACATTTTATTTTTTAAGCATTAAGAACTTTCTAGAAGGTTATTTTCAAATGGGTAATTTTTCTTTTTTTTAAAGAAAATGTTCATTGTGACCCAAGGTCAAGTGTAACACAATATAATCATGTTACTGGAAGAATCAATTTCATATTATCGTTGTGTGCAGAAGTTCATTTAGGCTGGAATTTATTTCTTTAAATTATTTAATTCAGTGATTATTTTCTCTGGAAATAATGAGTGCTCAAAAAAAAAAATATTCTTGAACAGAGGCATTCACTTGAATTTATAGTGAATTCAAACCTGGAATTATGCTACTGTGTTTCAACCAAAGACTGGTAAAACACCATGATACAGGCCACCACATGCACATCAACACCTTCAGCATTGGACTTAATTTAGATTTCCACTAAAGTTTATTCAAAACTAATATTATTAGGACTTGTGTCTGTAATTTTAGGATTATTATGGGATTTACTTCACAAGTTCGTCTTGTTATGTTCACTTTATGTTCTAGAAAAATAAATTAACAAAGCTGGTTGCTTTCCACTCTTTTCTTATTTATTTTAAGAGCAAAGACATGTAACATAAACCATTCAAATGTCATGCAACAAATGAACACTGGTGCAAAATGACTACCAAACTGTTTGTGCCCATGAGAAAACCAATCAAAATTACTTATACTTTTAAAAAGCAGAGACTTTCAACTAGTTGAAGTCAAAATATAATCATTTATTAAACATTAATGCACACTATTCAAAATACAGTACAGAGGGTATGTTACCAGAATATGGTGTATTCTTTGCAAACAAAATCCTACTTTTAACAACTGTTCATACAAAGTAATGAGATGACCAAATTATATGATAATTTAATACACACTGTATACCAAATTATTTGAATTTTGTCATGACAACTGGGTCAATGAAATTCTTTCTGTTTTTAAGTTAAATTGACTGACTTTACCTTTCTGGTCTGTCACATCAATAGCGATCATTAAAATTGTAGTTAATATTCTTATGCTATGGACAGAATAATAAATACTTGCGATCTTTTGGTTTATATTAGAAGCTAATTTGAAGAAAAAAGTATGAATATAGATGTTGTTCAGTTTTATTATAATACAAGTCACATATTACCATACGAAAACATAATGAAAAACTCCCTCACTTAATGGCCTTCATTATAACACCATTCCTGTTTGAAGGCAGGTGTCATCATTGATCCCTTTTCATTATATAGTCATGAATTTATCTATACAATGCACCGAATTATAAGGTGGTTTACTCCAACTAATTAAATGAAAATAAGATAGTATTGTATTATCGTAACCACAGAAATTAGGGAATAAATTAAAATTAGTTGTAAAGCAGATATGGAAAGAGAAAAGAAGAAAGGTATGGGTTCATAATTTGCTTATGGAAATAAGGTATTATCTAAACATAGCTCGTAAATAATGCAGTTATACATCATATAATTATTCTTTATCTAAAGGGTGAACACATGATACATGTACATAAACGTTTCATTTTCAACTCTTAGAACTGTGACAAAAACAGCCAACCTATCCATACAATGGCCCTTCAGTGGCTCAGCTCATGTAGCTTGTTAAACAGTACACCCAAACCTTCTGCTTTAGTTGTTCTTTCATGTCATATCAAAACACTTGTAATATATTGACACAAATTTAGTACAAAACGTCACATATACTTTATATTAACATTACTACACCATTATGCTTTTGAAGATGCTGCTTGCTGCTGCATCAACTGCATTTTACTTTGGAGTATTTCCACAGCAACTGAAAAAGACAAAGTTAATAAATACAAAAATCTTGTACTGTTATATTTTTTCATGGAGAATTAGGGTTCTTGGTAGGCTTGCATCCACTTCTAGCCCTAAAATTGTGAAAATTTATTATTGTCATGCTATGTCATACACATCAGCCAATCAAAAATGATGCAGAAAATTTTCTTCAAATGAAGCCTAGAGCATAAGGAATTAGGAAAACTGCCTGCAATCAGACTGAAATTGGACATTTTCTAATAATAAAAAAAATGAAGATTACTGGTGTCCCTCACAGTTTATTTTTCTTTGCAAGGTGATTTTTGACTGATCCTTAAAAGTAATGTATAAGCATTTCAGAGGAATGCAATCTACCTTCTTTATCTGAATAAGGAATTTTTGAACCAAATTTGGGAAATACACATCAGTTTTTGGACTGGGAATGAAGCTTGTTGTTGTTGTTGGGTTGAACGCCATTTTTCAGCACACGATAGGCTATACATGGCGGCCAGTATTAATGGTGGAGGAAGAACCCGGGAAAACCCCGGAAAGAACCACCGACCCACGAGAAGCTACTGGCAAGCTGTCTCACATACCCACATCAGCTGAATTCGAGACTTGAACCCACACAGACAGAGGTGAGATGGCAGTGATCCGTATTGGAGAGCGCTTTAGACCACTCAGCTACTCGGGGCCCCAGAATGAAACTGTAAAACTGACTCAGGATGTTACTTTATTTATCTGCCAGTCAAAAATATCATTACAAATGATTTCACTAAAGTAAAGTTACTTGAAACAGGTTAAGCACAAATTGTAAATTCGCAATCAAGCTCAAGAATTTCATGATTTCACATTGCGGCTTTCAGATATTGTCAATATGGAATGAAATAAAGAAAATGGTAATTTTGTTTAAAGTTTTGTTCTCATTAGTTTTAATGGCCCTTTTAGCAAATTTATTGGCAATATCATGCCCAGGAAATGGCAGCTGTCTGTCTTTCCCAAACAAACAACAATACATTGTCCCAACCCTACATACAGTACAAAACATAAGGGAGATAATCAATACCAACTGAGCTGATGCAGCTTCCTTTTAGAATTCTTCTATCCTGATGGACTAAAGTGATACTAATTTACATAAGATCAAATGAAAGAAAATAACTCAAGCTATATTGCTATTAGTGGTTCTTTTTATTCTAACAGAAAGACTGGTTTTTTTATACATCTCAGAAGAGAATTTATATTAAGATCTGAAACATTATTGCAGATAATGTTTTACTGTGGTGATTTGCTTTTAAAGGCATTTTCTACTATTGTTTCATGTACCACCATCAGAAGAACATTAGGGAGGAGGTAACTGACACAATTCTAAACCTTTATCTAAATTTAAGTTGCTTCCCTTGAGATTTACAGTACCCTTAAAGTCCATTTCTTTGATAATTATTACATTTGTTAAGTTGTACAAAACTTGATGGTTATGTTTCTTTCTGCTACCGTTTATGATCAAGGAGTTGTAACAGTGGTGATACTTGTAAAGATGTGCAAGTGCAAGGTGCACAACCACAACCAATATGGTAGAAATTACATGACAAGAGAGAGAGAGAGCAGTCACAAGTATGATCATGGGAAAACACTCAAAACGTACAAGAAATGCTGAGAAAATGAATACAAATGGCCAAGCATTACCCAGAAGATGTGATGCTGGAAACATTCTGCAGTGAGAAAAAGGAAAATAAAAAATTGCACAGGTTACTTCACTCATGAGTCTTAATGTTATTGTTTTGAGTTAATAATAAGGAATAAAACTGTTGAATTAGAAACTGAACTGGCTTCTCTTTGATTTTGGCAGAATCAGCAAAAATTGTTAATTTTGGTGATGCTGTGGGTTAGTGGAATTTCTTTTTAGCTCTGAGAGATTTCGTTACCAAGCCATTTTCTTGATGGAACAGCACCACTGGAAAATGCTTTAATGAAATATTCAGCAGGTTCCTATTCAAATTACTATTATCAATGGAATTAAGAAAAAACCCAGGTCTACTGGTTGAGATACTGACTTTGTTTCATGCGATATTTCTCTTGAAGTACAGGCTGAATCTTCTCCATCTGTTTGGATACATAGTCAACTTTCCTCCTGAAATAGTCTTTTCCGTTTTCAACTGACTGAAAACAACAATTGACTGAGTGAAATATAGTTCCTTTATGAAGAAAATTAATCAAGGAAATAAAGGATACTTCTACTCTCTTTGTTTTATTTTAAAAGACAAAGGATTTCTTTTCATGCCTAATGAACTTCCACCTAAAATGCCAGTAAAAATATTGTTTCATTCATCTATCAGGGTTTCAAATAACATCACAAGCTTTCATAATTACCTCCTCTGAAATATGTGTCTGTTATTAATAGCTCAGCAGTGCAAAATTAATATACAGGAGATATGGCTTAATGCAGATCTCTGACTTTTCTCGAGTTTTACATCTGACATTAACAGTAAGGACCATGACTACATAAAACCCTTCAGAATTTCTAGTTTGCTAAGATCTGAAGGAACCTGAGAGAATTTTCAAAATGCCACTTTTCCCCAAGAAACTCAAGATCTATTTTTTTCTTCAAACCATTTCTCAGCACACATTCAGTCGGCAGCCATTATTTATATCAATGTGCCCTCAAGCAGTCAAATAATTCAAGCGTTACACTTACTCAGTCAACTGAAATTTGCATTTGTGTACCCTTCAATGATTTGAAAGTCTGATAAGGATAGTAAACTCAACCTCCATGCTACTTTATTCTGAAAATTAATGTTACTTTTTGTATTAACAAAGGTATTGCGCTGGTGACTAAAACCCGATAAACAAGTTATTAAAAATACATAAAGGTTCTAACAATTTCTCACCATTTCTATATAATAACCTGTCCCTATGTCCACCAGTATATTCTCAACATCACTAAGCTGGCCAGGTACATACATCTGATCACAGTTAAGGACCATAAGATTTTTATTTTGTTTTCAATTTCACTTTTAAAAAATCATTGGCTATATCATACCAAGGAAACGGGAGCCAAGTGCCTTTCCCAAGAACATGCCAAGACAGCTGACCTGGGATGGCCCTGGCTGGGCTACTGCAGCTTCCCAAAGGGCCATAAGAATAAACAAAGGATCAACACTGATAAAAGAAAATAAAGGAACATGCTGGAGAAAATAATTTATTTCAATTAAGAGGGCTATTCTTATTAACAGAGTTCATATTACATAAGTTCATCTGTATCTAGCCATTTAGCTGATGTTTACAGTAGCCATAACAAATACCAGTCTTATAAGAGAGGTAACCATGTACTGAGGTATGTCCCAATGTGGTTGTGTCTTTTGTTGTAACAGTATTCAAAAGCATTAAAATATGATGTAAAACTACATTAGAATTTGTTCTGGATAGCCAATAGGTAAAACTACATTAGAATTGGGTCATGACAGCCAATAGAAAATAAACATATAAACTGGTTCTTGATAGCCAATAGACAAAAACAAAATTAGAACCATTTCTTGTTAGTCAATAGATACAACTAAGTCAGAACTGTTTCTTGTAGGCCAATAGATAAAACTACATTAGAACAGGCTCTTGTAGGCCAATAGATAAAACTACATTAGAACTGGTTCTTGTGGGCCAATAGATAAAACTACATTGGAACTGGTTCTTGTAGGCCAGTAGATAAAACTAAATTAGAACTGGTTCTTGATGGCCAATAGATAAAACTGTATTAGAACTGGTTCTTGAAGGTCAACAGATAAAACTACATTAGAACTGGTTCTTGTAGGCCAATAGATAAAACTACATTAGAACTGGTTCTTGTAGGCCAGTAGATATAACTACATTAGAACTGGTTCTTGTAGGCCAGTAGATAATAATAATAATAATAATAATAATAATAATAATCAGTGGCGTCGCTAGGGGGGTGCGGACCGCACCGGGTGACACCATCTCAGAGGGGTGACACCAAAATGAAAAATTGCAAATTTTACAGAGCACACACTGCTTGGTCTAGTCGGATTTCATAGGTGGATAACCGATCATAGTTAAATACATGACTAGCAGGCACAGCAGTGGCGTCGCTAGGGGGATGCAGGGTGCGCGGACTGCACTGGGTGACACCAAAATGACATTACTAAGGATTCTGTATGGTCTGTTACGGAAGGAGGACCATGGGGGTGACACCATGAGCTACCACACTGGGTGACACCAACCCGAGTGACGCCACTGATAATAATAATAATGAGGACTTTGTATAGTGCCTAATCTTTAGAAGCTCTAAGCGCTTTACAACATTATACAACACCTATAAGATAAAAAACTTATAATGATATGATTACAAAAACAAACACCATGAAATTAGAAAACGTTAAAAAACATGCTGAGAATATTTAAGGTAGGAAACATTAGGTCTTTAAGTTTGTTCTTGCAGTCAAAATAAGTGAGTTTTGAGAGCCCTCTTGAATGGGATCACTGTGTCTTTGTGTCTAAGTTCAGTGGGAAATTCATTCCATGTTGCTGGGCCCTGGTAAGCAAAAGAACGCCGTCCATATGACTTTGTTTTCATACTTGGAATAATGAGTATACAATTGTCAGAAGAGGAGCGTATCTTGCTGGTGTGTACACATGGGTGAGGTCGGATAGCTATGTTGGACTAGAGTCCGACAGTGAAACGTAGCACAGAGAACAAATTTTGTGTTTGATTTTGGATCGAATGGCTCGCCAGTGTAGGGTACAGAGCAGTGGGGAGGTGTGCTCTAATCATGGTACTCTAAGTATGATCCGAGCAACTGTGTTTTGAACTTTCTGAAGTTTCTGGAGTAGATATTGAGATGAACCAGACAGAATTGAGTTACATTAGTCCAGCCTTGAAAGTACTAATGAACACACAAGTGTTTTAGTGGCATCAACTGAAAGATATTTGTGAATTGAGCTGATGCGTTTCAGCTCAAGATATGCACCCTTGCATATGTTCATGACATGTTGGTGCAATGTGAGAGTACTGTCCAGAGTAACACCTAGGTTTCATACTGATTGTATGAATTTAATGTTGGCGTTGCTGATATTTATTGTTTGAGGTAAAGGATGTGAATGAGAAAATCTTTGTGTTGTGATCAGAATGGCCTCAGTTTTATCATCATTCATCTGCAGCTTGTTACATGTCATCCATGATTTCACATCAGAAATGCACCTCTCTACACCTTGGATGGTAGCATCAACTTCAGTTGGGTGGCTAGATTTGTATATTTGGGTGTCATCAGTGTACAATTGGTGAGACACTGGATGATGATCTATGACACTTGAGAGCGGCTGAGTGTACAGAATGAAGAGAACAGGTCCAAGAACAGACCCCTGTGGAACACCACAACATAGATCAACTGGGCTGAAGTGTATTCCATTTGCAGATACAATTTGTGTCCTGTTGACCAAGTAGGACTTGAACCACAGTAAGGCTGTATCATGAATGCCAAATACATGCTGGAGACGGTGAAGTAATATATCATGGGCTATTGTGTCAAATGCTGCAGACAAATCAAGGAGGTGAGAACTGTAATCTTTCCACTATCCAATGCAGAGAGAATGTCATTAACTACTTTTAGAAGAGTAGTTTCAGTACTGTGGCAAGGGTATATGCAGATTGTATATTGCTAAAAAGACTGTTTGAATTTAGATGAGATACAAGCTGGTAAAACTACATTAGAACTGGTTCTTGTAGGCCAATAGATAAAACTACAATAGAACTGGTTCTTGAAGGCCAATAGATAAAATTAAGTGCAACAAGAGTCATCAAGAGACAGCATATCTACCATGTCCCCCCACCACACTTGTGTAAACTCTCTAAGGCTCATATTGTTGCAAAATACAAGTTAATTGGGGAAAATGTAACCTGAGATTCCAAGCTTGTGTATTACTTTTTAATTGCTAAAGTCTTTTGTGATAATGTGCAAATCACTAGTAAAACATGCAAAATGAAACGAAAGTGAAATGTTTCATACTAGCATGTTCCACATTTAGTGAACTGTTTTTGAGTGCACGAGTATTGAATTCAATCCCCGAGACCATAAATCATAAATTAATAAGAAGTGAGAATTACATACTATACAGTTCTCTACACATATTTTTGAAGTTATAGTGGTAAAATATAACATAAAACAACAAAAACATGAGACCAACAAAGGCCTGATTTTGCTCATCTAACATAATGGTTGACCACATCACTAGGCAGATTTATGTAGGATTAGAAGATCACAACCCAGCCAAACCTTAAGTTAAATCTACTTTATGGCTAGGTATGGTAAAAAAACAAACCAGTGTGAAATCTCCAAATAACCTGGACAACTAAACATCTTGAATCCAAAAGTAAAAATTGACACAATACTCCAATTTTCAGAGAGAGAAAGAAAGAGATGAAAAATTCTAATTACCATTTTCCTTGTGGTTTAGTACACTAATGTTTAAATGGTCATCAGTTTATATAATTTCAGACCTGGGTCAAAGTGTTATATATATATATACTTTAATTAGGTTCAAACGTATTAGAAAAATCAATCTTGTGGCAATTAATGTGTTGTGAAAACATCAATTAAGGTATAGTGGTGTCTAGAAGGTGTAGGGTGAAATGCAGAGCTGAACATGAACCTGCAGTATCAGTCCATATTACAAAGGATACAGAACTAGTTAAAGGAACAAGAATGTCCTTTTCTTTGTTCTCCGGTCCAACTTTATTAAGACATTCCTGAGACTCCACAAATTTTCCTTGAGCCAGCTTCAAGGAGTTCATAGAGTTGCCAAACAGCTCTATCTCCTGGAAATATTAAAGAAAGTCAACAATAAATTTATAATAATGATAATAATAATAATAATAAAAATTTTAAACTTTGTTCAAAATATTTAATTATTTAATCTACATAATGCCCCATTTTGTACCCAAAAACATAAGTACCAAGTGAGTTTGGACAGGTAATGTTTATATGTACTGACAATGGCTAAAGGTTCTATCATCCATTTGCATGTGTTATACGTGATTCTCAGCAACGTTTGTCAATGACCTTTTGACTGACGGTCGTGTGGTCTGTTCTGTAAGAATTCTTTTCTTCAAAGTCACACTGATGAATCAGTAATTTTTGTAGCAATACCTAGACCCAGATAAAGCTACTCAATAACCATATATATATATATATATATATATAATACAATTTCAGAGTTCTATGTTTTTCTGTAGTGACCTCAAATATTACAGAATCAAATGAAGAACTGGTAATATATGTACTTCGCTGATTTAATTGTCAAAGAAAAGTATCTGGTGAAAGGTACTTCTGCATTCATCAACCTACAGTATCACCAGCCACATTGCCATCTACTTTTATGACACAGCAAAATGTTGTCACATTGTCTTAGCCTTGTACGTTTAATTTTGAGCCAGCTACTTCAAAAGACAGAAGGTTGTGAAAGTATTTCTAATTTTGCTGATATATTTTTGATTGAGTCACATATAATTAAGAACTTTTGTCTGCAAATAAATTCCACATGATTAAGGAAAACTGAATTTTATTCACTCTTCAGGAAACCTTTCCTATTCATATACAAATATTATTTATCCAATCTGTCTTGACACAACAGCCATTTTTAACCAATACAATAAAACCTATCTTGAAAGACCACTGCTATGTGAGACCACTTGTCTTGAGAGACCACACTCAATGCACAAATTTATTGATTATATAGCATTGTGACCTGTTATGAGAGACCACCTGTTTTGAGAGATCATAATTTTTTGGCAAAAGAGGTGGTCTTTCAAGACAAGTTCTACTGTACAAGAAGATACTGCTGAAGAGAGTACTAAACAGAGTAATTCAAAGGAATGGTGTGTGTGAAAACTCTTGCATGCTTATCACATCTGAAGTTTCATTAGTGATGAAGTTTGATTGATGAAATCAACAGATGGACAATGGTTAAAATTTACACACTATAATTTGTCTTGAATTTCATTTAAATTAATGAATTTCTTTAGCAGACCTTTAGCTAGACAGTGATATATCACGGTCACCCATAATTATCATTTTGTTCCAAAGTGAAACACTGCTTTTTAATTTGAATTTGATCTTGTCAGACACGAGTAATAACATTCTCGATAAAAATTTCATAGATTAGAACTTGATACTAAAAATCTCTTGAAACAGAATAAATACTCATTGTGTGGATTTTAATTTCATCAATTTCTGAAGTCGATGACACTGCTCATGCATCTTGGAGATGTCAATAATCATGGAACTCGTCATCTTGACTCTACCAACCCAAATGCCTGTTGAAATTTATACAGGTCCTTCTGAACAAGTAGATTTTTCTAATGAGCAACTACCAGGTAATGCTTCTAGTTCTATGCATTACTGATGATGATGATGCTTATGACTCAAGAGTGATGTGCATATATTCAATCTAAATCACAGTAGCTTGTAAAGCACGTTTTAATGATAAAGTGTAGCATATATCTATATTTACCTTGTGAATGCTATATTTTTGTAAACGAGAAACTTGTATGATGGTAAAATAAGAAGAATGATGAGACTGGTAATAAAAACAAAGACCTAGAACAGACAAATGAGATTGATTGACTTCGACCTTACTCTTCCATCAACTTACTTCCTAGTACCAGAGTGCTGATGTAACCAAGGCTTTATATTTATGATCTACCATCAGAAGAAAATGGAGGTTAAGGCCCTTTATCAGTGACGATTTAAAAGACCAACATATTCATAACAATGAAGGTTGTGACAACCTGACTAATATGGAACTGTTAAACACTAAGGTCTTGAAAAAGCAGGTTTATCAAATGTACAGCTCCTGAAAGAAGTTCTAATGTAGTTTTATCTATAAAGAACAACCTCTCAGTTACCATTTATATTCAGTTCTAAGACGAGTCCAACTGCATGCTGCACAGACCCATATCTGCCATTGCATAATGTGCTGGCAGATCTTGGTCTTTGCAGACTCTTAGAAGTTGTTATTGCTTTGAGTTTAATGCCATTTCTCAAAGCAAGTTAGACTACATGGCAGACGATATAACTGGTGGAGGAAGAACCTGGGAAAGCCCTGGAAAGAATCAATGACCCAAGGGAAGCTACTGTTAGCTTTCTCACATATATACATTGGCTAAGCCTGGGCTAGTTCAGAAATTTCTTAGGCAGTTGCAGTTACTATGCAACTGAGATTTATACCTCAATACAATCCATTCATGTGCATCAAAATTGGTGAATGATTTCACCTTCAATTTACTTATACATCCAAAATACAATGTATGATTTCAGGAACCTCTGTAAGTAGACAGTGCAGTAGCTCAAACAGATTATAGAAAATCATTTTCTCTGGTATAAAGAGGTGGAAAAAGTGCCACAAATCAAAATTATAACTTTAAATAATGTAAAATACACAAATACTGTCCTCAGAAATAAAATTTGTGTAGGCATGTTCTGACAATGATTCAAATAACAAGTCCAAATACCGAAGCAAAACCCACTGTGGCATTGTTAACATCACTTAAAGAAAGAAAAGAAGAGAAAGAATTAAATGTCCCTTGGCACATGGGCTGTTATGCAACACATCTTTATGACGATGTGCAGCGAGTCTGTATGCACTACACATGCAAGTCTGTTGTGTTCCACAGACTTTATTTTAACCACTGGCTTTCCATCAATTCCATGAGCCAAAGATTGAATGTGTTAAGTTTCATGAGATTTTTGTAAATAAAACAACTCAAGATACACGCCAAAATTAAACTAACACAAATGCAAGGTTTTGATTGTCAAGGGTCATAACTCAAATTCTAATCATGTGGAAATTATTAAAGTGGTTACCTCCCTTAAGGTAAGTTGATCACTTTATACAGTACAATAAGTTCTTGTTTCTCCATGCATCATGGTGGCAGTTGATTGAGCATGGAGAGGATTAACAAATAGTAGCACACCATCTCTCTTGCTTTGATAGAACTGCCATGGCTATGTGTGGAGAATAGTTCTGAACACCATGCATTTTTACTTATTAGTAGTGATCACTTTGAAGACAAGGTGAGGTGGATAAATAGCCATGATTTTGTGTTTATTATTACAGTAAGTAATCATGCACTAAGTGAAAAAGTGAATGCGAGGGATGCACAATGGGCACTGAGTTATCTACATTATTTATCTTGTACATTTAATTTTCCAGATCAAATCTGAGATAACATGAATATAATGCCATTCAAATGTATTTGTATGCATACATTTATTTATTTTGAAGTTTGTGCGATTTGCCTCTTAAAACAATTTCAAGAACATAAGCAATTATATATTGTACTACTGCTTTGAAAAGAGAAACATACCATTTATGTTTTTTAATTACATTCACAGCTCAATGAAAGAGCAACAAATCTGCACATGTTCTTATGCTTACTGAATAGTGTCTATTCCAGGAGGAATCTGCTTATGCTTACTGAACAGTGTCTATTGCAGGAGGAATCTGCTTATGCTTACTGAATAGCGTCTACTGCAGGAGGAATCTGCTTATGCTTACTGAATAGTGTCTATTGCAGGAGGAATCTGCTTATGCTTACTGAATAGTGTCTATTGCAGGAGGAATCTGCTTACTTTCTGATGTTAAAAACACATGACCATTCAGTTCATTCAATAAATAAGCATTTACTAGTTCCCACAAAGAACATGTACAATTTCTTTATACATCATATCAGGCACTATACTGGTGTCATTATGGTGGTTGTTGGGTAAACATAGCCAGAGTCACAAGAGTTAACAAGATAAACCAATCAGATGCAAGATTACATCCTGAACATTCGTGGATCTCATTCATTTTCAAAGTCATCTTCAAGATCTTGGATGATGTTGTTGTTGTAGGATTTAATGCCATTTTTCAGCACACGATAGGCTATATATGGTGGCCAATATTAATGGTGGAGGAAGAACCCAGGAAAACCCCTGAAAGAACCACCGACCCATATGATTGTGTATTTCAGGGCTTGAAATTATACTTTCATTAACCCACAGGATCACCAAAATATTCTAATTCAATGTTTATTTTTTTTACTAACATCAACTCAAAACAGCAACTACATGTACATTTGAACAACAAGACTCACAAATGAAGAAGCTCATACACTCTCATATTTCTCTGAATAATGCTTGGTCATATTTCATTTTTCTAGTACATTTTAGTCTCTTTTCTTGATGGCATTTTGCATTTATTGTATGCACCAAGTCCAGGATGCAGATAGGCATGCAATTAACACAATAAAAAGATCAATTAACCACTGAGTTTGAGTGAGTGCAAATCACAAACACCTCTCAACTGTTATGATAGTAACTAGTGGTAATTTTCACTGCTCGAATCGATTAATGATGGCTGGATTTTAATGATCCATTGGCAGCTTCATCAACCAATATTTTATGTTTACAGAAAAGAAAACTAAAAGTTATCTTTTAAAATTAATATCATTGAAATCCATATGAAACGTCATAAATCATGCCAATATGACCAACTTTCATCACTCTAAATCATTAATACTGTTTGATTCCAATATAACACAATGGTTGGGATCCATAGAACCTGACCATGTAATTGATTTAACCATGTTGTAGCCAACCAAGTCAGTTAGATGAAGAAAATGATCCATGTACCAAAATATGACTAGGAAGAGGGAAGTGGGGATAACAAAAGCAGGCACAAACATGTGTGCTTTTGATTAAATGAAGATTGACTGATCTGACTTGTATATTTACATTTGAATAGTACAATCCATAATCCATTATGTACTCAGGGGTCATGCTGCCATGCGATGAGAGAGACTAAGTTGCATGAAATATGTAAACTTTGCCATCTTATGTTAGAAAAGCAAAAGTGACTTCACCCTGTGATTTTTTTTGTTGCTGCACAATGACTGAATGTAGTTTAGGGCTTTTGAGATGCACCCTGACTGTAGTCGGTATGTTGTGACTGTTGTATTGTAGTCCAGTGCGAAATGTTAAGTTAGGTCTGCTGTACATTAGCCTCCTATCTGATGATGCAAATATAACAACTTCTGTTCGAAATTTAAACTATTTGATGATGCAAATATAACAACTTCTGTTTCAAAATTTAAACTATTTGATGATGCAAATACAACAACTTCTGTTTCAAAATTTAAACTATCTGACAATGCAAATATAACAACTTCTGTTTCGAAATTTAAACTATTTGATGATGCAAATATAACTTCTGTTACAAAATTTAAACTATTTGATGATGCAAATATAACAACTTTGGTTTCGAAATTTAAACTATTTTATGATGCAAATATAACAACTTCTGTTTTGAAATTAAAACATGTAAATAGCAAATGTTACTAAAGAATATAGCTAGTGAAAGGAACATTCTATTAAATTTTTTTCAATGAAGATTTAACAGCTGTGTTGTGTTATTTTCATCATAAAATGTTTGACCCTGTAATGGCGGAGATCGTAGTGTCGTTGAAATACCACTTCATTAGATTGTCTGTTTTCGTAAATAATCGGGCAGATAGGTAGGAGAAAATAAATAATTCAATGAAAACAAAGTCTAACTATTATGTGATTGAAGATCTAACCTAAATATTTGATCAAGTAGGTCAGAAACATGAGATACTGTCATGTTGTGGGATTCAGTTGTTTACTGAAATCATTCATTTTTGTGAAGAAATAAAAAAAAGCAAAACAAATACTATTTTATTGATGCATGTCATTACTACTTGTACATAGACAAATAATAAAACTATAAATATGCAATCTTACCAATGGATTGCTATTGCGAAGCTTGAGAGTGAGTGGCTATATTAAGAAATCCCTCTTTCTAAAAATAGATGCAAACTGGTGCAATACATATTTATGTTTGTGTCGATTTGGCCAGTAAGAAGGTTCAGTCATATATCGACTTGAATGCTTCAGCGTGTTGTCTATGAATAGTTACAGTAGTGTTTTATCGGTAACAATGAAATCCTGATGAACAGTATGGAATGAAGTTACTTTTGCATTTGTTCGACTGTACTTATTATAGGGTTTGTTTCAAAGAAAGTAGTTTAGAAATCTTTTTGACTTCCATTTTATGCAAAACTGGTGGTTTATTAAGCACCTTTACCCACATGCAATCATATCTGATCAGTTTGTAATATTGTTAAAATCTGTCTTTTTCATAATTTGATTCACACTGTTGTATTGTTTTTTTCTCATGCACTAGAACACATACCACAACTAGAATAGGTCTCATATTTGCAATTAAGTTCAATATACATCCATGCATGTATACACATAAGGTTTATTTAGCATAACTAGCTAATGGTAAGTACTTATCATTATCTGTACATGGGTAATAAGAATGAGAGACTAATGATACGCATATATATAAACTTTAGCGGACTGATACTTATAGAAGTACATTTGGTGAAATTATTTGGTAAATAGAAGTAACATGTAAACTAGCAAATATGTCATTTAATAGTATGTATTTCAGGAATGTTTACTCATTCATTTTTGGAGGCCCCGAGTGTCCAAGTGGTCTAAAGCGCTCTCCATTACGGATCACTGCCATCTCACCTCTGTGTGGGTTTGAGTCTAGGATTCGGCCAATGTGTGTATGTGAGAAAGCTTGCCAGTAGCTTCTCGTGGGCTGGTGGTTCTTCCCGGGGTTTCCCGTGTTCTTCCTCCACCACTAATACTGGCCGCCATACATAGCCTATCGTGTGCTGAAAAATGGCGTTAAACCCCATAACAACAAAAACAACTAATTCGTTTTGCTATTATTAGTACAGACTACAAATATAGTCTCAATATCGAAAATGTGATAGCCATCAGGTTACAGGTAAGCATTTAATACGACAGTCAGTCAAGGAATCGGGTTGACTAGAAGAAGACCAATATGGCGACCATTAAATGACATTATGATGTATGTCATGTGCATTGTATGCAAGGACTAATGTATACGAAAAATGTAACACTCATTGCACCTTAATTAGCCTTAATATAACAAGATAACTATAATGCAATAGCTCAATACTATCTCAATGTTGTGCATAAAACACAATATTAAATTGCCTATTTTAGATCTTATAAATACTTTATCTATAAAAACAGATTGCTCCTTAACACTGAAATAAGACCTATTAAAGTTATTAATAACTTTAAACTTATTACATACTGTATGTGATATTTGATTATACCACAGAGAGACACAAATCACATTATTGTAAAGGTCATACAAGTCATGTATGTGCATTTACTCAAATTAAATATAAACTGTTATTTAAAAACATAATACTAATTTTGTTTAACCAAAGACTATTCAATCCGATTAAAATTATTGATCACTATGGACTTTTACAATGGTGGCCAGGCACTAAACTGAGTCAAGAAAAGAACATGTCAAGTCTAAATGTTACAATATAGGGTAGTACAGATTAGTTAATAAATGTGCATACCTTTCATTGTGACATCATAGTGCACAACATTCAGTCCAGATTGTACTGGATCACACCTTTCAGTTGAGTCAATGTTCTTTAACATATGTACTTTTAAGGGCATGTAAGTAATGGTCTTTTAAAGGAATATTGATGATGGATGAGGATCCAAATAAAGTGACTCTATTCTAAAAAAATGACACCCATTACTGAAATAATCAGTGCTGAATACCTACATAACCTGTATAACTTTCAGCATACCAACAGCTGTAACAATGCAATACAAGAAAAACAGTCTTACATATTTTTATTGTATGTGTATACATAATCTGAGAGCTCGGAAACGCTTAATTACGCGTATTAGGATGCCAATCTTTGATCTGGGATGCAGAAAATCACTGAGGCAGGAGTCCTTCATATGTATGTAATAGGTGTGCGGCAAAATTCAAAGACTTGCCACTCCTGCTTCAGTCACCTGATTTGTGGGAAAATGTCTTGATCAATTAGCTGTGCTGATATTTACAATGACAGAATTCAGTGACTGAAAGACCCCTATATACATACATGTTGCCGTTTTATAAGAGTACATAAAAAAGAACAAGATGCGATAGCTGGGAGGCAAGTTCAAAAGCTTTGACTAGCGGTCGGACGGGAAAATGTTGATATTTACGATGATTGAATTCAGATGCAGAAAGACCCAGAAATGTACATGTGGTCATTTATAAAAGTACATCAAACAAACAACTTTAGCTTTCATTATTGTGTTCATTTCCGAATGTAGCAGAATAAGCAGTGCACGTGACCTCAGAATCAAAACATGTTGAGACAAAATGCCATTCGTAAGTGGGTGACAAGTCGCCTAAAAATGTAAACTTTGTTCTTCCATTAGGAAAGTGAAAACGACTTTGCCCTGTGATTATTTAAGAGGTACATTGACTGACCATACCATATTTTTTATAAATGCCCCTCACCTTAGCCCGGTTAGTTCTATTGTAGCAAAATGTATTCATCAAGGCATCAGTAGCTAGGCCTAGTTTTTATATTAATTATGTTGCCAAACAAACGCTTGCCCATTTACAAGCATTATGTTTTGATAGCTGATTGACCATTAACCCTTTTCTGAGTAAGGTAGCAACTATCAATTTCCTGTATGCTATCATTTGATGATAAAACATACAAACTTGTGTTTTAAGATCAGAATCGGTGATCTGGATATATATTAAATGCCTCTTGTAAACTATTTCATCATAAAATTAGCTTGAAACTGTAAGTGAACCAGAGGGCCTAATGGGAAATAATGGCAGACTTTGCTAAGCCTGGGATGTACCAGTTTATTAGATTGTCTGTTTTCTTAAATCATCGGGCAAATATATTCAGAAAAAATATACAAATCATTGAAACCAAAGCTTAGGTATTATTTTATTAAAGATTTAACTTTAAAATGCAAATTATGTAGGTCAGAAATATGTGGGACAAAGCTATGTTGTGGAATTCGCGAGATGCGCTTTAAGATCGATGCTGTTTTCTGACTTGACACGTATTTGCAAAAATACATGAAGAAACAGCAAATCAGATGCTATTTATTTATAAAAGTACATATACAAGTAAATAAACCATTAATTTGCGATCCTGTCAATGGACTGTTGCAATGAAGATGCGAGACCTCCGAGAATGCCTCTATCTCTAAAAAAAATCATGGTTTTATTTTGCTTAAATGCAGTTTTGAACTCTAAAACTTACCTAGGAAATAACGAAAAAAATTAAATATCAAATTTAAGTCACAGACAAAATATAATATTATAGTCTGAATATACCTTCCTGTTTTTTTGATCTCCCCATCTGATTTAAAAGACGAAAAGCACAAATGAGATAAAGGATGCACAGATCTTAATTCATTTATTGATTTATAATTTCAAACCTGATTATGCACAAGTGGGGCCCTAACACCATTAACGTCTGTGCATTTCATTCCAATATGGAAGTCTTCAGTGTAAAAGACGTTCATATTCGCCTGTCATTTCCAGTTCTTGGACAAGTCAATTTTTATTGAAGGGGTTTATGCAAGAATATACATATATGTACATAGAAGGAAAATATATTGTCTGCTTCTTATATTTACAATGTCGAATTAAGCAAAGAAAATGATGACAATTACAAATTTGCCTTTCAAATGTATTTAACAAGTGGTGTAATTTCTATGCATCTGTGTGCAAAGGATATAACTATACACTTTCAACATTATGGTAATTTATGGAATCATTTGGCAGTTAAAGAATAGGATGAGCTATGTCACAATGTTGTCTGAGGAAATCAACTTGACCATAGTGTACGCAACATGGCCCCATAGAAGTATGCAAAGTTCATTAAGCACGAAAAGCGGTTATTAGAAACACCAAAATACAATGAAAAACAAAAATACACATGTATTTACATGTTCTCTTTTTATATATATCAGTGTACACACAGGATTTATGTTTTTGTTTGAATTGTACTAAAGAGCAAAATTAAATATGACTGGAGCACTTTTATACGAATTATTTACTTTTTTCCTAGTTACAGCACTCATCAATTGGTCATATTTTACTGGACAGGTGTCATAAGCGGCTGATCATTCCTTCCAGAATGGAGGTGGTATGATAAAGACTGATCGTTCCAGAATGGAAGTAATCTCCAGAATGGATGGTGCAAGTAGGTTTAATTCATATTTATTTATCAAAGACTGTATTATTAAAAGTTAAAATAAATATATAAAATAATGTCAGCATATACGTTTAATTCATTTCATGTTCATTCTGTGTACAGTCAAACCCACTTATCTCGACCTCGGTTATCTCGACAACCCGCTTATGTCGAGCGTTTTGGTCCGGTCCCGAAAAAATTCTTCTTTGTTATGCTATTTTTTACCCGCTTATCTCGACCTCTGTTAAGTCGATAACCCGGTTATGTCGGGCATAAGTTTCGGTCCGAAGTAACATGTGGACCCGCTTAATTCGACGAAATGCAACTTTTTAACGTCAATCTCACAGAAATTGTACAAGAAAAAGTCAGCAAAAGCGATCGATTTTCAGGCACAATTTTGGTCCGTTACGGCAGTAGTCACATGTTTATTTCATATTCTTTCTATTTTTGGTTCGTAAGAGTAGCTTAATCGATTAGTTTATTAAGAATATATCATGTTCACTACATAAAATATTCAAGGATTCACAAGAAAATAAACAGAACAGATATATTTCTAGGCAGAATATCACCCTATATATATGCTCGTATATATGCACGCGAATGGATAATCTCAGGCACTTGGCTTCTATACAATGGCAGTCGAGGCCCCATAATTTAGTTCTCATGCTTGAGGTCTTCTTAATTTTGTTTTGTTTTCTTATTTGTAATATATCTTATTTAGGTCTGGCAGAAAAATTGGCTTCCATTGTTTTAATTTATTTTCAAAATTCCTGTGAATACCAGTAAAGGGGAACCCAAGTCGGCAAAAAGAAAAACAGAAAAGAAAATAAGAATCGGCACACTTGAAAGAATCAAAAGTCAGTTTCCAGTTTCCGGTTTGCTTTGCAATAAAATAACCTTTGTATTTGATATCCTGCCGGTAAGTTCAAAGAATTAGTTTACTGCTCGCTACCGGATGTGTTTATTCACCACCCGCGCATCTATTTATTTGCCATCTGGAATCATAATTGATACAAACTCGCATTGATGCCTGCGGGGTAAGTAGTCTACTCAACATTAACTTGCTTTAATAAATACTCTTTGTAACCCATGCTAGCGAAAGGAGTGTCATTTGCACTCACAGTCAATGTACATGTACATGTACATGTATTTTCAAAAACATTTATTGATCTTTATCTGCGAGATACTGTCATATATTAACCTGGATATAATACAATCTTGGTTATTTTGCACCTAACACCGCATTATGCGTGAATGGCGGGTGCCTGAAAGCAATCGGTGGATGTTTCTCTCTCACTCTCTCGTTTGTGATTTTCTTTGATCCATTTTTCAATCTGATAACATATTCAAACCTCTGAGTACAACCAAACATGATTTGTTTTTCAATATTCACATCAATTATAAAAATGCGTCGTGTGTTATCTGACATAAGTGATGCACACTACAGTAATGGATGCATACGCTACATGTGATATAAGGAGTTCATAGATATATTTTTTCTGTAATAAATTACTTATGATGATAAAAAAGGAATAAATGATAACAACACCAGGTTAGTTCATTTCATTTTATTATCAATTAAGTGTTTTGTTTATTTTATTGTAACATGCAGTGGGAGGGGATTCCAGTGAACACCAGCAAGAGACAGGAGTAATGCTCAAGGACATTTTTAAAATTACCGGTTTTTATGAACCCGGATATCTCGGGACCCGGTTATGTCGACGATTTTTTTACACCCCCAACATAATCGAGATAACCGGGTTTGACTGTATATATTATATGATTCTCTGTTTATCATATATGTCGAATCAAAATGATAGAGTGATGCCATAACATGAATTTAGCTACAAACAGACAAAAGTAAATAATTCATATCAAAATCACATAAATCATATTTTATTTTGGTTTATATTATTATTCAAAGAAAAGTAAATCATAATTCTTTTGTGTACAACAAGAACATGTAAATACATGGGTATTTCAGTTTTTCATCATATTTTGTTGTTGTTGTTATAGAGTTTAACGCCATTTTTCAGCACAAGATATGCTATACATTGCGGCCAGTATTAGTAGTGGAGAAAGAACACGGGAAATGCCCAGAAAGAACCACCGACCCACCAGAAGCTACCGGCCAGTGTATTTCATTGTTTCTATAGTCTAATAATACAAACTCGTTTGTTTGTACCCCCCTACCGATTTAAATAATGGAAACCCTTAATGTGATAAAAAGTGCAAGGAACTTAGTCAATTCATTCATTGATTTATAGTTTCTAACCTGACTCTGAGTAGAGTGGCCCTAACACCATCGTTTTATGCGCATTTCATGCTTAACGGAAGTTTTCAGTGCAATAGACGGACATGCATGGATCCATTTCCAGTTTCTGGACAAGTCCATTTTCAGCTAAGGGGTGTATCACGACTACAGATACATACATAAGTCGTCTGCTTCCGATATTTACAATGTCGAATCAAGCAAAGGAAAATGACAACTATGCTTTTCATGTGGATTTAACAAGCAGTTTCATTTCTATGTTCATGTATGCAAAGGGATATAATTCCAAACTCTCAACGTTATGTAATTTACGTAATTATTCTGCATTTGCCGAACAGGATGAACTACGTCATTATCTTGTCTGAAGGAAATAAACTAGCCTAGTGGCGCCGTGTTAGTATGGAAAGTTCGTTAAGCATGAAATGGTGCAGGGGATGGCAGCATTAGTGCCATTCTGGTCACAGTCAGGTTAGAAATTATAAATCAGTGATTCAACTGACTTAGTTCTGTGCACTTTTTATCACATTAAACGTTCTCGTTTTTGAAATCGGTAGGGGCACAAACAAACGGGGATGAAGAGTCAGACTATAGTAACCCCAAGAAAGGTATGCCAGTGTTCGGGCCACTCTGGTCACATTCAGATTAAAAATTATAAATAAATTATTGAACTCACTACGTTCTGTGCACTTTTTATCACATCAAAGATTACCGCAAATGAAATCGGAGGGAACTTACAAACAAACGGGGAGGTATAGTCAAACGATAACGAGTACAGTAGTCCATGTCTGAATGAATCAGGCAGTAGTATGTATTTGCCCCATGCCATTTACTGACTTTGTCTTGAGATTATAAAGAGAGTATATTTTATTTTATCACTTTACCTGTTCTAGTTGTTGTACTAATGCATTCAGCTGCGGTAATGGCAACTGTTGTATGTCGACCGATTGTAGCTGTGGTTGCTTGCCAGCCATGCTTGTCATTCGGATTACTTCCCCTACTTTTGGTGTAACTAATACTATGACGGTAACGGGTCAGAAAGGACCGGTACGGAAAAGGCCCGGTCCAGAAAGGTTAGTAACGGGTCAGAAAGGACCTGGACGGAAAAGGTCCGGGTTACAAAGGACCGTTTTGAAGATTGATTAATAATAATAATAATAATAATAATAAAGAAGAAGAAGAAGACAGCTTTTCTATAATGCCATATCTTTTCACTTCTAAGTCAATGACATTTTTACACATATTGCTAAAGCACTGAGCAGCAAAAATTGAAGCACTGGTCAGTGAGGATTAATATCTAGACAAAAATAAAGCACGGATAGCAAACAGCAGACCTTTACAGATAACGCAGATTGTAGTACCGATATTAGGAAAAACTCAGCGATCGCATTGTACTTTTCATACTTCCTTTACCTGTTTTCTGTCTCAGATTTAGTTAATATGTTATGAAAGTTTGATATCACAATTAAGACGCAAATAAAATTCTCTACAATCACAACTCTTTCCCATGCCTCCAGTCTCAACAGCGCTTGATGTGTCATACGATTTTAACAGTTTTTGTAACGATTACTGAGACACTCCTGACTGAACTACCCCAGGCAATTATCTGTAAACGTCCTATCGGACGAGAAAACACCTACCCCCCAAAAATATATGCGCAATAGCAGCAACGAATAATAAGATAATTACAACATGTAATACTTATATAAACGGCAGAGTCTTTACTGGTGATCACTAATTCAGGTGCTAAGGGGTTTATTTGTATGTTAATATTATTATAATCTATTTATTTTACTTTTAGCATTGCTTTACTAAATTACCTGATGTGTACAATTGATCTCAACGACACACAATTAAGTTTTTGGTAGTTATTGTTTCATCTTGTTTCACCATAATCTGTTTTCCATACCCGTCTATCAATGTGTTACGACTTATAAAAAAAAAAAGATAAGCAATCCGTATAATGACGTATGTTCACTGTATTCATTGTGCTCGGGACGTTAGACCACGGCAGCATGCGATTGCTTGTGACGTGTGTGGGTTTTGGCAACATCGCGCGTGCAACACTAGTGAGTACACTTTTAAATATATTCATAAAGTTTCATATTAATAAGACTGTGCTTAAGCTATAATGGTAGTATACATACCGGGGACACATCTCGAAACGGGGACGTCCCCGTTTTGTAATGTCGGCTTAAATGGAAGACCTTACTTAATGATACAAACCTTAAAAAAGCGTATCTGAACATCGCCCCGTTGTGCCAGTATTTTTTTCAGATCATGCTATATACAACAATACACACGTCCCACTCAACTCAAAACCTCGTGTGTATCAGTCGGAAAACTGCGTCCCCGGGACCAGTACATGCAGCACGAGATCAAAACCTCTAAGTTTTTGAGCTCCGTTGGCGAGCTGTATGATCTCAGAGTGTAAGTATAAACACCGTAGCAGCAACAGTACTATATCCCTCTGTTATTCTAGGATTGCATCCTATTTATAGGTTACTGCATTTGTATGGGAAAATATGAACGAGTTTTTCGGATGGAATACTGCACGACCTTGGGAGTATAGTATAACCATCAGAGAAAACGAGCTCATATTTTCCTATACTAATGCAGTAACCTTTTTATTATATGCTCATTTTCTTATTCTACCTAAGGCTTAATTATGTAAACAAAGTACACTACAAGAAACAAAGTAACTGAATGTATGCCGTATTCCAAACTAAATACACCAGATCAGGTTCATCACAACACAATAACAACATTATTAATGCGCACTTAACTTCGCCCAGTTAAATTTGAACTTGTCGCGCTAGACATACGTTGCGAAAGAAAATGTCGTTTTGGTCTACTTACAATTGAAATTTAGAGTTATATTGTGAATGAATGCGCATTGCAATATGTTTTCCATTTGATCTGGAATGAATAGGTTTTGCTATTTTTGTCGATTCTACAAAATTGCATGATTATGGACTGGATTCATCTGTGCAAATTGTAATGAAATTGAAGCGACGCGGGAGAAGCGTGTTGACATCTGCAAGTGTGTTCTGTCATTGACTATCTGAAATCGTAATGTATGAGAAATATGAAGACTTTCAATTGTAATTATCAAATAGACGCTATGGAATATACTGTTCATTTCATTTTGAGTGCAGTAATAATGATGTAATTGCACTTGGAATATAGTCGAAATTACAGTACAATTTTGAAATGCGTAATCATGCTTGAGAACTCATGACATGACTCATGTAATTTTGGATTTCCAGAAGTAAGAAAGTACATTTTTGAGGAAATTCAGGATTAAAACCGTAAGTATATTTTTTTGCCATTGTTTTTACCAGCTAAAGGAGACAGCT
Organism: Sinohyriopsis cumingii; assembly: GCA_028554795.2. Lineage (NCBI taxonomy): Eukaryota > Metazoa > Mollusca > Bivalvia > Unionida > Unionidae > Sinohyriopsis > Sinohyriopsis cumingii. The sequence continues at coordinate 34,358,821 of CM068832.1, forward strand.
TATGCCTTTTAACTTGCATGTTATTTATAGGTGCCCAGCAATTTTATGAAATCTGGCGTGTATCGCCAAAATCCGAAGCATTGTATCAAAAAAGTTAACGCGGAATGTGCTAAAGCAGCTGGTAGGTGGCAGTCCACGAAACATCTGCTTCAGTTCGTTCAGAAACAAATGTAATCAACCAAAACGTTAAGCGTGTGCTACACGAGTGTACATGATTTATTTACAAAGTAGTTATAGGTTACTGCATTTGTATGGGAAAATATGAACGAGTTTTTCGAATGGAAATACCGAGGACCTTGGGAGTGCAGTATATCCATCCGACAAAACGAGTTCATATTTTCCCATGCAAATGCAGTAACCTTTTTATTATATGCTCATTTTTTTATTCTACCTAATGCTTAATTATATTAACTAAATACATCGCAAGAAACAATGTAACTGAATGTATGCCGTATTCCAAACTAAATACACCAGCGCAGATTCATAATTACACAACAACAACATTATTACTGCGCACATAACTCCGCCCAGATAAATTTGAACTTAGTCGCTTGCTCGACATTACTTTCAAAAGAAAATGGCGTGTCTAGTTAAAACTGAAAGTTGGATTCATAATGTGAATGCATGCGCATTGCAACAACTTATATTCTGGTATTTTGTTTCGATTCTACAAAATTTCGTGATTATTGACTGGATTTATATGTGACAATTCCACTTGAAATAAATGGGATTTATGAAGCGAGGGAGAAGAGTGTTGACATCTGCAAATGTGTTTCTGTTTCTGTCAATGAATGTTTGAAATCATAATGTGGGGAAAATATGAAGTCTTTCAATTGCAATTATTAAAAAGAAGCAATGGAATTTACTTCTTATTTTATTTCTAGTGCAGTATGGAGGATGTACTTGCACTTATATTCGAAATTACAGTACAATTTCGAAATGTTTAATCAAGATTGAGAACTTGTGACATGGCTCATGTAATTCAGATTTGCAGAACTAAGAAAGTACATTTTGAGGAAATTCAGGATGCAAAACTGTACGTATGTTTTTGCCATTCTTATCGACAGCTAAAGAAGACAGTATATGCCTTGTCACTTGTATATTATTTGTAAGGACCATTTATTGTGCCTGTTGCATAGCTAGCCTAAATTCGAAACATTGTATAAAAAGTTAACGCGGAATGTGCCAAAACAGCTGGTATGTGGCAGTCCACGAAACATCTGCTTTACTTCATTCAAAAACAAATTTAAACAACCACAACGTAAAACGCCTACTACGCAAGTGTACATGATTTGTTTACAAATCAAAAGTGCTAGCGTCTGCGTCCATTGTTTGTTTGCAATAGAAAGTAGTTTCTTTATGCACGTGAATGCAATATGTGCAATTGCACGCGAATTCAGTATCGGGTAGTATTGCACGATTCTGACAATGTGAAGTTAACGGAGAAAAAATCAGCATATAATGATTCCTAATACACTACTGGGCACACGTGTCCTGCGCGTGAGTGCAATATGAAGGTGTGCAATATCGTAAAATCCTGAATCATTCTGACAATGTAATGTTAACAGAGAAAAAGAAAACGAGCATGTAATAAATCGTAATATTAACGTCAGCAGCCATTGTGTGCAATTTTGTTAAGTTTTTTCGTTGAAAATTGAATATCTATATATTATTGTTTTTATAGTTCGATGATTATTTGTTGCTGTTATTGTAGAATAGTTTACTATATTTTGCTGTTAAATTTATTTGACAGTCATTATGAGCAATTTTGTTGTAGTATTTGATATTAGATTTTAATATTCATTTATTAACAGTAATGCTTGTTATTATTAACAAATGTATACATTTGAAATGGCATCAGCGTTTGTCTTTTGTTGCTTATACTAGCTAGACATGATATCTTTTCTTCTTTGTCTCTTTTTAACCCGTCAGAAAGAAAAAAAATTGGTGTTAATTTTTTTATATATAAATAACCTCTTAATTCTTTTCCAAGTGTGACTTGCCTTTCATTGCAACCCCAACGCAATAACGGTGCATACAAAGCACTTAATATAACAAATGTTTATTGAAAGCATAATTTATAATCAACGCAAATAAACTACGCATATACATGTATTAACGATACTGAATGTATGTGAAATCGGAAGAGTCAATAGTCTTCGCAAATGAAAATATTCATCCATCGTTAATGAAATCGTCATTACTTAATGAAGGCATTACCATGACAAAGCTGGCATGTACAAACCACACGTGGGTGACACTAACTCGTATTCGGTCATGATATGTTATAATAAAGATATTATTGATTCGTTTTACTTCCAATGTTTTCTTACACAATTATTATTTGCTTTCTTTGTTCATTTTACATAGAACATGTAGTAGCGTGTCACAATTATTTTCATGATCACTTGACGTACGATTGTGACATACTGCACAATGATTCTCTACTGCACATTATTTATCGACATTTACCAGTAAAACAAGGATTTGATATTTATGTATCATTTACTTTTATTGGACATGATACTAGTAATTGGTAATTGATACAAAAATGGGCCTTTCTGGGTCGGGCCTTTTCGGACCGGACCTTTTAAGCGCTAGTCCGTTTTGGTTGTGGGCCTTTTTGGTATCGGACCGTTTTAACCCTGATCCATTATGACAAAGCCATGTACATGAAACATGTTCTTGTGCTTCGAATAGAATGCGTTTCTTCCAAACCTGTTTCGGTTCAGAGGTAATAAATGGAAATAATTTCAAATACAACTTATAGTTGGATTAATAATTAGGTTGATTATATTAAGTGCTTCGTATGAAAATGAAACATTAATTCTTTCCAACAGTTGATCACAATACTCAATACAACCTCTCTCTCTTTATATATATATATATATATATATATATATATATATATATATATATATATATATATATATATATATATATATATATATATATATATATATATATATATATATACATAATGAATGCATCAAATGCAGAATGGCCTTTTATTCAGTCAGGATTGTATTGTCATGTGTTGACAAACATATAAACTCTGTTATTTGTAGGTCTTGATGATGAGTGAGAGGTTGAATTTCCATAACTAATACACGTCATCGTTAACTAAGACCTTACGTGAATCCTCAAGCAAACTGTTAAGGAAAAATAGTGTTTTGCAAAATACAAATACCACCCGTAAATTGTATGATGTTTTCACTTAAATATTCATTTTTCAGCTTCAAAAATTCATGTAATTTAGTATTCGTAGTTACATCTGGAATTAATAATGCTAACGCCATTCCAGGAAGGTGATAGTTTCGACATTTGTCATTTTAAATTAAAAACTGAAGGAAAATCTACCCAGTCAATAAAGGTTTCTAACATAAACTTTAGCACTTCATAATTTAAACAAAAACTATCATAATTCCGTAAAAAGCAGTGCTAACGAAACCGCGTTATTTCACTTTCTGCGCGAAATGAAACATAGGCTAAATTTAAAATAAAATTTAAAAAAAACAACGAAAAATAGTATTAACGTAATACATACCTTAAGGTTATAGGTTTTCATTGCCTCACCCAGAGACAATCACAAAAGATCAGTGCACGTTCCATTTTCTTCTTTGGTATTAATCTGTCGGTAACACTGCATTAGAGAGGTATGGTCATATTATTAATTTTTATTTTTATCGATAGGCTTTAGAATTTAATTTGAAATTTGTTACACATCAGGCCCCATATATATACCATTTCTTAACCTGACTGTGAACTCGACTAAATATTTGGTTATTGAGTTTTTTCTTTTTGCTTTATTGTTTAGTCTATGTTAAATTGATATAGATTGTCTTATATGAAATTATATGGAGGTAAAGATGACTAGTAATGAATGCACAGGTCAGTTATAAAAACACTCGCTTCTCTTATGAAGCACGTGCTCAACGCAATGCTTCTGTTATAAAGCACGGGCTCTTGGCAGAATTGATATTATAAAACGAGGGTGCAGTGCAAGGTTTCAGTTTTAAAGCACGGAATCTGTGGAAAATTTTCGTTATTGCACGGACTTGGTGCGTCTATGTATAATTGGGATTTTTAACGTAGCTTTAACAATTCTTCAGTCATATTGCTACAATGTTTGCAGTGTGGTAGTTTATAGTGATGTCTAGCACTGAGGCATCATGCCATAAACATGTACCATGATGTCCAACCCAGACACATTATCCTGACACCAGGCCGACCAGTCCTAACACCAACTGTTAATGCTGAGCGCCTAGCAAGGCAACTGTTAGTACCATTTTTGTAAGTCTTTGGTATGACGAGGCCGGGTTTCTAACCCACGACCTCCCGCTTCCGAGGCGGACGCTCTAACCATTAGGCCATTGGAGCGGTCACGGGCTCGGTGCAATGTTTCTGTTATTAACAACGGTTTCAGCGGAGAATTTTTGTTATAGAACACAGGAGCAGTGCATAGATTTTGTTATGAAGCACAAAATTAAAGCAATATTTCTGTTGCACATTTGAAATAGTGAAATCTGAAAATTTCAGCTGAGTAAATACTTACAGTAGGAAATCAAATATCTGTGCTTGAATTTGTGGTTGAGAGTTTGTATCAAGTCAACTGAATACTTAGGTAAAATGCCTTATAAAAAACTCAGATCATTGCAATCAGTACAAAAAGTTAGGCCCGTTCTCATGTTAACTGAGATGAAAATTACTCATCATAATTTAAATCTGCTAGTCTACCTCTATCCTTTATTTAAAGTAAATGTTACAGCTTTAATGCAACCTAAGTATCCTTCCAATAGATTTCAGGTGCATGTTTGGGTCATTATCTTTGAGTTTTGATATATGAACACATTTATAATTAGATAATTACAATGTACTCTTGGATTACGTGTGCGACACTCATCTAGCTGGGGTATCATTACTCCTTTTTAGTTCTTGGGAATCAGCATCCTTGAAAATCAAGTAATAAACATACTGTTCGGTCCATCATGCTAAATGCCTATCTCTTTAAATTCTGGAAGCAATAGATGCGTACATATTTTTTTTTTCAGACAATTTTTCTAATTACACACGTTTAGTGACACTCATGAGGTCATAATTCTATCATGTACGTTAAAGGTGTAGTATAAATTGAATCCGAATGTGCTTTAAGTTATTTAAGTAAATCTGAGATGACATTTATGTACATGAGTTGAATAACTACTACCTTTTGCGTGTGTCTTCGTATCTTGTGTTTACGAGATATACACCAGAAATTGGAGACCTAGGTTAATATGATATATACCGGGATTTGTTTATTTTCACATGACTAACAACACAAAATGCAATCACATTGAAAATATTTTCTAAAAATAGGTGAAGCCAAGTAAATGTGAGAGTAGGTTATGTAATATATGCTAACTCAACATAATTACCAATCGCTTCCACTAACATTACTGACCGATATTTTCATATGTATAATTTCCAATCATATTCACGGTTTTACATTTATATTCAATATATAGCATTACTAAGTATTTGTATTCTGTAAGTATCTTTTATGTGAGATAATTTCATTCATATTAAAGGCTGTTCATTCATATCCAATATTTTCTATTATATTCAATATTATTCAATTATAGACCTTCGCAGGGGTGAATATGACGTTTTATGGACCAGTATATCTCATATTGACCGATGCGACTGGTAAGGGTAAGAATTGCTGCACGAGGTTCCTAGTACATGATAAAGCGACGTCATTCTTCGTGAATCAAAGCGCACTGTTCGTGTGAAACAGAAGAGACCAGTGATCTATTGTATTAAAGATTAATTTGACTAATTATCTATTTCTCTCACAGATCACATAAATCTATTTTCTGAATTTCAATAAAATGTAATTTATTAGCAGATCTCCCGACTAAACCATTATATCTTCGTCCTGTAATGGTTGCAGAAATAAACGTATCACTTCTTGAGTCATCTCAAGCAAGAAGTTATAAATGTTATGATTTAGGATTTAGTCATTGATCATATCAGTGTCGCCATGTTGTGGCCATTACAATAAGTTATGCTGGGTTACTTTAACCACGCACATATTTTGTGTTGTTGTCTACTTGCTGAATATCCTACTTTCCAGCAAGACTCAACGCACACCAGTTTTCATGTTGGCCAGGCCCTTGATTCGCGAAATAGCGAAGCAATCCAAGTGGAGGCCAAACTGTTTCATGTTTGAACGTCAGGTTATCGTGCACATAACTTACAATGGCATTGACATAGCAACCGCCACCACACACCCCAATTCCCAAGAAACAACTTGGGGGTGGGGCAAATTTGTTGATGCACAACTGTATAATAGGCTCGTGAACATAATAGACATAACGCCACCTTAGGAAAGTTTGGTAGATATTTTAAATCACTGAGTGGTAAATGAAGCTGGAAAGGAGGAGATTTTGCATCCGGGTACACTGCAGCGATGCCATATTTGCCCGAGGGGAAAACTCGGTCTTATATACTTTATTTAGTTATCCGTTAGAACCTTTATTGCGTTATTGCTGTTCTGGTTGTACTATATGCTTAAATAATGTTTGATACGAATTTCAGTAAAAATCGGCAATGATCGAATCATTCATTGCACCGTTAAGGAGATGACAAACAGTGAGTATCGACGACACGACAAATCTGCCTGTACCAGAATTGACATTTTTGAAGAGGATAGTTTATCTAACTGCGAGTCGGAGCAAAACCTTTCATAAAGGAAATCGTGTATTCAAGTCTTATAAGGCTTACACATGTTTCGAGAAAGGGTATGCACAGACGATAAGCGAGAGTTTGAAACGTGCAGAAAATTGACACGTTCTTAGTGCGTGGACATATACATGCGAAGGACTGGAGACTCCCAATCGCGATCACACTGCCCCGACAAGATAACAAACCTACCAAGCCTCTCAAGATACTGGCTGGAGTGAAAACAACATGTCCGTTTCAAGCCGAACTGAACAGAATTTATAAGCATTAAATAAACTCAAGTGTGTGTGTGTGTGTGTGTGTGTGTGTGTGTGTGTCCCTTATTTGAAAATTCTAAAGTAATGCTTGTCTAAACAGTCGTGGTTGAAATCCATTTAATTGCTTGAGATCCTCGGTCTCTTTCTAACGTTTAACTTTGTTCCGATTTCATGACATGTTTTCGGTTGACCACAACTGTTCCGATTTAACGACATGTTTCCGGTTGAACACAACTGTTCCGATTTCACGACACGTTTCTGGTTGACCAGAACTGTCATGTCACAGAATTTGGGAAGTCAGTTTCTTAATACACGCATTATTCAAAGAACTAGCTTCTCGAGCTGCTCAGTATCAACAGATTTTATTAATCTGAAATAACTCCTCGCAAGGACACTTATAATCTCCATATGAATCCACTGATAAAGATCGTCTCCACTATTCTTTCACCGCAAGTAATAACATGATGCTGCAGTACGAAGTACGAAAGAACGTTTTACTTGAAAAAAATATGTCAGTCTACAATGTAAAAGTACGCTCTTCGGCCATGTTTCAACTTGCATGTGATATGAATGAGTCAGGTATATGTGTTCCTTGTTTGCGAGCCGTACAGTTTCACCTGATCTGATTGTTTTATATGACGGATGCCACTCTAATGTTTGGAGGCTTGTCTGTGGAGTTTTTATTGTACAAATTTTGCCGAATATTTCGAACATATCTATTTATATATTATTTGAAGCGACATTATGGAATCTTCAATTAGAAAACTGTTGATTGCTAGAGTAGATACCCTAGAGTAGACTGTAATCCAGTGTGTTGTTATTATATGCCTTAGAGTAGACTGTAATCCAGTGTGTTGTTATTCCATGCCTTAGATTAGACTGTAATCCAGTGTGTTGTTTATTCCATGCCTTAGAGTAGACTGCAATCCAGTGTGTTGTTATTCCATGCCTTTGAGTAGACTGTAATACAGCGTTTTTATTCCATGCTTTATAGTAGACTGCAATCCAGTGTGTTGTTTATTCCATGCCTTAGAGTAGACTTCAATCCAGTGTGTTGTTATTCCATGCCTTAGATTAGACTGTAATCCAGTGTGTTGTTATTCCATGCCTTAGAGTAGACTTAGAGTAGACTGCCTATGAGTAGACTGTAATCCAGTGTGTTGTTATTCAATGTCCTGAACTGGATTGCACACCTTGCGCGTGGTCATTGTATGCTTTTGAGTGGATTGTACATCTAGTGTGACGTCATTATATATATTTGAATTGATTTTACATATATTGCGAGTACATTCTATGACCTGAAGGGGATTTGCTGTTTAGTGGATTCCAGGAGTGGATTGTACATTTAATGTTAAGTCATTCCATGTCCTGGACTCTAAATACCTTAAATAATTGTTATGACCTCAATCATTACACACTTTCGGTTCTGAAACTGACATTGGACAACGGAAATTGATTAAAGACTTAAATTCAAGTTGATTTGTAACGTGTTGGAGAGCTAAGCCACCCAAGATCTTCAAACACAAGCAGCATATATTGCAGATAATTTGTTTTCAAAATACTTAGAAAATAAACCGATTAAGAATATCAAGATTGTGAGTGAGGAACTGACAGTATAAACCCGTGTCCGTGTTGCGATTTTGTATTTTGTAGACACCGTTTGTGTAGGACTCTGGCTGTGCCCAATATTTTAGATTTCTTCATATGCTTGATACAGCCTTTTATTTCTGTCGCTGATTTTCTAAACCACGTCCCTAATATAGACTTTGTAGTAATTTCAATTATACATGGCAGAGAAGCAGTTGTGTGAAGATAATAAATATATGTAATATATCTCTGTATTACATCACTTATTGCAACTTCGCTAAATTAGATTACGCATACAGTATCTTCATTTCCGTTTTGGTAAGTCCACACTTCGCAGTTCCTGACAAATATGCACCATTGCTATGTTAGTTGACACAAATGGGTCTGCCGTGCATTGCATTACACTTTTAGACTTGTTTTATGAACTTTCAAAACAATATGCGTGGTGTTATTTTTATCTCACGAGTAAGTTAAAGAAAAGCAGAATGCAGGAATAAAATTGCCATCGGGCGGGACAAAATTTGTATACATTTCCTCATATTCCTCTGGGACATCTGGCAAAATTAGTTTGACCTTATTAAGCTGCGAATTTTTAAAGTGAAAGTCACGTCACTGTTTTGATCTAATGTAATTTATCTATCAGACCTGAATATGGATCCCTGCCTTATCAGTCAATACAAGTTTCCCCATGCGCTTTAGCTATAACTGTTAAGGCAGATAAGACTTGTTAGTTAAGTCCCGAATCTCGACATTGAAATAGACATATCAATCCCACATCTGCCACAATGTGGAAACTGTTGCTAATTTGTATTGGTACGTGTGCCACCATAGAAGGCACTCTGGTGGAACTTGATTCTTTCAGCCAGGAAAGTAAGTAAATTATAAGTATATTATTAACCAGAACAGTAAGTATAATATTGACTGGCTATAATATTGACCTATTTATATCTTAGCATTTACAATAGCTCTATTCGAGAACAATCCTTAAAGATGGAAAGAAAACAAATCTCCTACATTGACTTTTACGGATTTTTTTCTAGCATTTATCACTTATTATATTTCCAAAGCAGTGACTTCAAATCTGTCTGTCTGTCTGTTTCTCTCTCTCTCTCTCTCTCTCTCTCTCTCTCTCTCTCTCTCTCTCTATATATATATATATATATATATATATATATATATATATATATATATATATATATATATTTAAACTTTCAAACATTGATGTCAACGTTTGATAAGATGAGAGTGGTCGAGGGGGACGGAGCCAACGGCTAGAGTAAGCTTTATTTACAGTTAGATGGCTAAACGTATGCCCCCAGATCACAGTTCATTGTAATTTACTTAAACAATGTCGAAATGGACACAGAGTAATTGACTTGTGAAGATCGTTTCAAAATCACACACGGAAAGGCCCTTAAATGAGAACAATTCGTACACAAATTTGAGCGTGTACGAACACCGCAAAAATTATAGTTATCAAAGAGATCATTTCTAAACTGTATCAATGGTTATTCTGTGAAAAGGTTTTGGTTTTTGCTGCACGCAACGTCGCTAAGTATTTAGATGCATTCTGAAAAACTTAACTAACATGACGTTATTAAAAGAAATGATATAAATTGGAGAATACAGAGATCCTTCTATAATGGACATAAGAAGGATAATCATTCTGGTCTTTAATCCACCCAATAATTAAATACATAAACAAAACAACAAACAATTCAAAACAAAAACAGAAAACAAAAGAGTATTTTCTACTGTTAATGATTTGACAGCTTTTGTAAATTGTACATAACTGTTCGTTCCGCATTTCAGCGTTTACTAAGCTAGCAAAGCCATTGCAAAATAATCAACAGTTCAATAATATAAGAACAACATTCTCATGGTAACATACATTTTTTACTCTTAAAGACTCTTACATTTTTTTTTTTACATTTTTCGTTCTGCATTTCAGCATTTGTTAAGCTATTCCGACAGGTACTTTTACAGAAAGTAGCAGTAGAATGGAACGTCACGGTAGAACAGAGTAATGTGCTAAAAACCAAGAACACCGAATGCAACGGCAAAATAGACGCCAAGGTCAACGCATGCAAGTCAGAAACGCAGAGCACGTGTGGGTATGTGATAGAAATACTGCACATGATTCATTAACGATAAGTAGATCTTTTAAAAGTACATTCTGTTTGCTCCAGAGGAAATTATACAAGTATGCTGCAAATAATAGAGCTGGGTACCAAGACAATGTTGTACAACGGTATTTCTGAACATACTGCGATACGTGTCAAGGTATAACGCAAGTATATTAGGGGTCAGCAATATAATCTTCTGGAGCAGGGGCCTGAAACTTAGAAAAGAATTTCTTCGGCTGACATCTTGGAGAAATATCTTACTCTGATATATAGCAGAATAACATTATATTAGCCCCATTATATTATATTATTCGAAATCATATAATTATTTGAGATTAAAGAAAATTAAATAACTCAGCTCAAAATGAAGCCTACATTTTACTGGCTACATTATTTATATAATAGGCATGGAAACTTTGAGTGGGATGCCAAGACCCAAGCCAGGTAATTATGACAGAGGGCCAGCGAAGATAAAACATACTGACTTAACAAACAAAATATTATTTAGTGGACCTGACAAATGACGAAAAATTAAAAAAGACATCAACCATATGATAATTCGCATACTTACAAAGGAATAGGGGCCCCGAATGGCCAAGTGGTCTAAAGCGCTGTCAGTTACTGATTACTGCCATCTCACCTCTGTCTGCGTGAGTTCGAGTCTCGGATTTAGTCAACGTGGGTATGTGAGAAAGCTTGCCAGTAGCTTCTCGTGGGTCGGTGGTTATTTCCGGGTTTTTTCCGGGTTCTTCCTCCGCCATTATTACTGGCTGCCATGTATAGCCTATCGTGTGCTGAAAAATGGCGTTAAACCATACAACAACAACAACAACAAAGGAATAAATGTACTTACCACATTAGCTTACGATAGTAAATAACGAAATACTATTATAAAAAAACACTTTTCCAAATATTCGTTTTTGCTAAAATATCTGTCGCAACATCTCACTTAGACACCACGTTGAAATACGCGACACGTGTCGAATATGTGATTAAAATATCATACATATAATTATGTTTCTAAGATTGAATATTAATTAGCGACAAAATACAACTGTTTGGTAAGAATACAATATTTGCTAAATTATTTTTTTGTCGTGTAAAATGAACACAATTAATATCATTAAATTAGTAACACATTTACTCGTGAATTTCCGCATGCATCATACCGACGGAAATTATCGTTCTACCGGTATAGTGGCAACATACCGTGGTACTAACCATCACAAAATATACCGTGGTAAACCGGTAAAAGGTAATGCCGTGCACATCCAGCAAATTACATGGATAGTTTTTAACGGCACATAATTTTAATAAGTGGCGCTTGCTTTGATTGCCATAAATATTGTCAAATGACGAAATATCCTTGTTTGTGAAACAAGAGATTAAACATAGCCATAATTAAAAAAAAGTAAAATACGCCATACAAATGTATTCGATAGGATTCTGTGAGTATCACACTGTATCTCTGTATGAAATACAAATACTTGCAACATTTAGAACTCTTTAAGACGGTCCTTTGTCTGGATTTACAGTTGTATCATGAAGAATATTTTTTGAAAACTTCTTAGTTGTATATGTTTCTGACCAGAAAAACCACTTGAACATAATCAAAGTAACGACCGCTTTCTTTCCAAAGATAATCATTTTGTCGTCTGTAGAACTGTCTTGACTCTTCTCTTTCAGAAAATCTCCCTCCTTTACTGATTATCTGAACTTACTTAATCCCTATACGTACCTAAAGGGACCTCTTAATGATATTGGACACAGTATTACAAACTTGGGGAATCTAGTGGCCGATGGCGGAAAGGAGTTTGTCTCCTCCATGAAAGGACTGGTTACTTCAACGGGCCAGGTAGTTACGGTAAGTGAATTAAACACACATTCTCCTTTATAAGCATTATTTGGCGAAGAGTGTTCATAAAGCAGTGAGAACATATTGGTGTTTTACCATTGCTTTTCGGTTCGATTCCTGTTCGAAGCTGGCGCAGTCATTCGTAAAAGTCCATCCAGGTAAGAGGTTTGTTCAAAGTTCAAACAATTCCTTTACGTCAGTTTATGTGTCAGATGATGTGCTGTGTTTTGCTTTTCATTCTGATTTGTATCCAGTACTTTATGTTTTCGTTCTTAATGGCGCTTTTGTTGTATATATCAAATGAGGTTTTTGAAAAAAGCAGATGCATCAGTATGATGTTGCCTAATTCCTCTAATTCCCTTTAGGCCCTCTCCTACCTTTGTAATAATACTTTCCAGAAAGCAAGTGTCCAAAATTCCATAGGGTTTTCATGTGACAAATGCGTTGTCATTTATTTATAGCTATAACAACTTCTTGGCATCACTAGCTTAAACCTTGTAATTGAACATTTCGTAATACCTTAATGACTACGTATCACGTGTAGCACAAATGTGAAATATGTTTAGTCTCTCTCTCTCTCTGACACTGTTTATTGAAACATCATTATTCTATGATTTTATTTACAAAACCGTCTTTAAATTGAGTGTGAGTTCTTGCAATAACAACATCAATACTACTGCTACTACTACTACTAATAATAATAATAAATTAACCGAAATTGGCACTGTGCACGAATGTTTGCTATCCCGGTTATGATGTGGTATACAAGCCGTGTATCTTGCTGGGAAGTGCTTGCATACTGACATAACTTGTTTGGAGTGGATGACTATGAAACTTGGATACTGCGGCCGGCATCTGATGATGCGCATATAAAAAACAGCAAAGTTTGTAATGGTTATTGTTCTTTTTCATGGGGTTACACTCCACCGTTTCCAGTTGTTGCACAGGTTTTAATTTGTAATTGGTTTTTAAAGCGTTGTGTAAAGTAGAATCAATGAATTCTTATGTAAACGTGATTGACGCACGCGCGCGCGCCCACACACACACACACACACACACACACACATACATGCATACACACACATAAAATTCAAAATGTTTATTCAGTAAGATACTATCTATATTTAGCTCATTTTTAATAATAATACTACAGTGTTCGAATGCAAAACTTTGCACTAAGAGTTAATACCTGTTTTTTGCAAGAATGACTGTGTATCACATCTTTCCGATATCATGACAAATGTTTATCTGTTTAGATTTTCTTCGCATTTTGTTTAGAGAAAGCAACATTCAGGTATGTAGATGTCCCTATGATTATAGTTGTAGAAAAATACGTTTGCTATATGTACCACTTTTCAGCTATGTTGGGGTCGTTTTGTGATAGAATAGAAGCTGTATTTAAGCGGTGCGCTATAGTTATAAATTACAACCACGATAAATCCAAAGGGCAGATAGAAAGAGAAGTTTAGTTTTGATCGGAAGGGATGCAACAATCAGTGCTAGTGTATGATATTTTTCACGGCAAGGAAGGGAAATTTGTGACGTGCTGTGTGGTTACACTCCATTATTTCGTAATTTGCACAGGTTTAAATTTTTTAAATAAAAAAGTGAATCTCGACATTTGAGTTTTGGAATCATGTGCTATTTAGAGTACAATCGTAGAATTCTTTTATCATTTCAGCGTTTAATGTGTTCAAGACGATATCAGTATCTAGCTTAGTTTAAAAACTTGTGTTCGAAAGAAAACCTATGCCCTTATAGTCAATGCAAGGTTTTCGAAAGCATAACAGTGTATCAAATGTTTAGCATAAAATTAAAGGAGCCCCGAGTGGCCGAGTGGTCTAAAGCGTTATCCGTTACGGATCACTGACATCTCACCTCTCTCTGCGTTGGTTCAAGTCTAGGATTCGGCCAGTGTGTGTATGTGAGAAAGCTGGCCAGTAGCTTCTCGTGGGTCGGTGGTTCTTCCCGGGGATTTCCAGGGTGTTCCCTCCACCATTAATACTGACAACCATGCATAGCTTATCGTGCGCTGAAAAATGGCGTTAAACCCAACAGCAACAACAACAAAAACAACAACAACATAAAATTCAAAATGTTTATTCAGTCAGAATTTCTTTAGATGTTGTTTATAGGACGGACCATTAAGGTACTTAAATCTTCACCCGAGTGTAGCTGTAGGACGGAACATTAAGGTACTTAAATCTTCACACGAGTGTAGCTGTAGGGCAGGACATTAAGGTACTTAAATCTTCACACGAGTGTAGCTGTAGGATGGAACATTAAGGTACTTAAATCTTCACACGAGTGTAGCTGTATGACGGAACATTAGGGTACCGAGTGTAGCTTAGGACGGAACATTAAGGTACTTAAATCTTCACACGAGTGTAGCTGTAGGACGGAATATTAAGGTACTTAAATCTTCACACGAATGTAGCTGTAAGACGGAACATTTAGGTACCGAGTGTAGCTGTAGGACGGAATATTAAGGTACTTAAATCTTCACACGAATGTAGCTGTAGGAAGGAACATTAAGGTACTAATTAGATCTTCACACGGGTGTAGCTGTAGGACGGAACATTAAGGTAATTAAATCTTCACACGAGTGTAGCTGTAGGAAGGAACATTAAGGTACTTAGATCTTCACACGGGTGTAGCTGTAGGACGGAACATTAAGGTAATTAAATCTTCACACGAGTGTAGCTGTAGGAAGGAACATTAAGGTAATTAAATCTTCACACGAGTGTAGCTGTAGGAAGGAACATTAAGGTACTTAGATCTTCACACGAGTGTAGCTGTAGGAAGGAACATTAAAGTACTTAGACCTTCACACGGGTGTAGCTGTAGGAAAATTTCATTTCTTGACATGAACAAGGCATGCGTACAGAATTTCGGATATTTTAGGTCCATTTGTGCAAAATTATAAACTGCATTTTTATGACTGAGGGATAATTGCGTATTACAAACACGATGAAACCATCCATTAGACAAAGAAATAATTATTGTTTGGATTGTAATGTATAAAACAAAATTGGCAGGTTTTACCGCAAAGATGGGTGTGAGGAAGCGACATTTTGTGAAAATTTTGGAGTGCAAGTGAATGCATTGTATGATAGAATCTTGCAAACGCTACTAATCTCACAGACTTACATAGGTCGCTATGAGGTCTTTAATATCGTTAAAAAGATCAATCGAGTTTATATTGAATTGTTGTTTTAAGTCATGCAGCGTTAAATAAATCTTATTTTATTTTATCTTACCTGTTACATATTCTTGTCATCACATAAAGGTGTGCATATTTGCTAATCACTGTGCTCCAAGTATGCTTCTTATAGTAATTTCCCATATACGACTTGAAGCTGGATATATCTTGTATGACATAGTTGCAGATGTTCAGCCAGTATGAAATTGTGCACGTATCTCAGCATGAAACTTCGCACGTATCTCAGCATGAAACTTTGCACATATCTCAGCATGAAACTTTGCACGTATCTCATCATGAAACTTTGCACGTATCTCAGCATGAAACTTTGCACGTAAATCTGTCACCAAGATGGATTTATTGGCAACAGCACTTTGCAGACGCAGATTCTGTTAGTTATTGCCGTATTTGTCTTGCAGCTCCATGGAATGTTTGACAGAATCCGTGAACACAACTTGTGTTCCAGCTTTTTTTTTTTTGGTTGTTTTTTATGTCTTTTTTGTTTTGTTTTGTTTTGTTTTGTTTCTCTTTAAATTTGGTAGCTTATTATCACCTGACGATACGCGTACTGACTTATGCAGTAAACTTGAGAGTTTTATAGGAGTTGTTGCCCTTTAAACACACAGCTGGAAAAAGCTTGTCACAGCATGGGTTGGTGTGAAACTTTTAGTTGTTGTTGTTGTTGTTGTTCTAGGGTTTAACGCCATTTTTCAGCACAAGATAGGCTATACATGGCGGCCAGTATAACTGGTGAAGGAAGAACCCTGGAAAACCCAGGGAAGAACCACCGACCCACGAGAAGCTACTGGCAGGCTTTCCCACGTACCCACGTGAAATTTAGTAGGACACACGGTACTAATTCAACTCCAATAGTAAACATATGGAAACACCATCATATTCAAAATTCAATAACTTAAAATTTCTGGGTGCTGATGATGAGACCTATAATTCTCCATGCACATCTAACCTTGGTGCAAGCTTATGTGTGTAGAACACCATATGACCCGCGGCATTTTGTTTACATACACGTGCATGAAACACATGTTATTGATTCTGCACCAAATGAATCAGGTGTTACTTTCATTATTGAGTACTCCTGATTCAAGCCTGTAAGAATGCTAAAATTGCATCAGTAGAAATTTGTCTATATTTTTTTAAAATTACATATAGGATAAGCTCTCAAAAGATATTTTTACTAAAATTTTAATTTTCAATATTAACCATATATGGACCACCAAACCCGTAAATACTCTTATGATTTCTTCACCCATTTCTAGACTGGTTCATTCTAGACTGGTTCACAGTTCTTCCGTATAATTAGTACCGTGTGTCCTAGCACGTATTATGGCTATCATCAGAAGATGTGTATGCTGATCAGACCGGGGAATCAGACAATTTTCTGAACAGTTACGGCACATTTTTGATTAAATTACAGATAGAAGCAATGTATGACATAATAGTGTTAACTCTGTTGGTTTTGCAGTTACTGACGGATTTCAGTAATACTCGAATCATATCACGGTGATCATACGGAGATATAAATATTGGCTAATCATTCCACATTAGTAGTGTTTGAATAAGTTCATGTCCATTTGGTATGTGCAGTTGGATGCCAGTTGTTTTAGGTTGATATCAACTGAAACTGCACTGTAGACTCCTCTCTATCTCGGGTAAAGGAGTCGCATGCGAGAGGGACGGATGTATACTTAGGTGAACAAATACTTACCGTAGCTCTAGTTTGTCAACCCGTTGTCTGTGTACATATCACTGGCTCGACCGTTGTGCTTGTTCTTGTAGATTGGTTTTATTGAGCTATACTAGTAATATTGCAACAACTTCTGCTACTCTATGTACTTGTATTGACCATTTATTCTTATACTTTCATGTTCTCTCCAACCGACAGGACGCCTTTAGCGGGCTCAAAGACGGCCTGGAAAAGGTAGGTAGTGCACTGCAGTCTGTAGGCGGCACCGTACTGGACGGCCTTGGGTCAGTTGGGAGTGGTATCAAGGACGGACTGAGTCAAGTTGGCGACGGGGTCAAGGGCGCGGTCAGTACTGTTACCAATGCAATAACAAGTGTCGGACAGAGCATAGGCAATGCACTTGGGCGTAGGTATTCGTCTTCTAACACAATTATATAGTTTATATTTACTATATCAAGCGGATTCAATTGTTACGTTTCTTTGATCTTTAGGTAACAGCAAAAGTAAAAACTAACAAGTTTTGTTAAATTCAACTAATAATATTTTTCTCTAAAATAAAAAGTGAAAATTTAAAAGGAACTTAGAGTGCTGTGAATTAAATCCAAAATAGTCATACCAATTTTTTTTCTCTCACAAGTTCATAACTATAGGGTATTATGAATGAATTCCAGTGGTGTTATGAATGAACTCCAATCTTGAATAGGCTGAGTTGCTAGTAGTCTTGATTCTGCTGATGTGCCAACATTTTTGATCGATCACAATTATATATTCCAGAATGTCCTTGAAATAGTTCGCTATAAATCCAAAATACTGATTTAGTCCTAAAGTCAATGATCATTTTGTAATTCCAATGAACAAATTAATAAATAATTTCTCTCAAATTTTAACTTAACACGACGACTGAGTTCACTAGTCAGATGTTAAAGTAGGAATGAATAATTCTGATGTGAGCAAAGTTATTATTTAAGAACTGTGACACAATAGGAGGACCAAGATGAGGTCCATTTTCAGTGGAAATTTCCATCAAATTAGTAAACAAGACCAGGTCTGTTTATGTAGCTTTTAGGAAGTTACCTGGCAATAGCAGGTAAACCAGGTTTATTTTGTCCAAGGGTAATACCAATGTCCTGAACTAAAATTCAAGTAAAAATGTTTACTGAAAATTTTAATTGTCTTCAAATATAATCTACATTCATAGACAAAACCTAGCTGTATACTATGTTCTCTAAAAAATGACTATTACAATCAATAATCATAAACAAAAAATAAACAACAATATTGATAAATATAATATTTCTATTTTGTTTACGTGTTTTGGAAGTAAATGGTGGAAAGGTAGAAATAGAAAGAAAGCTGCATCGGTTGAATTCAGAAAAGTACAGCCACCGCCTTTAACGTTACACGTGTACTATTGTAATGTCACTATACAGCGCACGACTTTGAATGGTGTCATTGAATTGGTTAACACCACACCCAACCTTCAGAGTTCATATTTTTTCATCGTGATTCGTGGCGGTGACAATGTTTTGGACTCTAGGTAATCAACACATTAGCTCACTGTGTCCATGGATTAGTAAACATGGACCCTGATTGGGTTCGACCGTTGGTCCCCTTCAATGTATTGAAATCCCATTAAGAATAAGGTAAAGCAGCCAGACTAAATGTGGCGACACAGAGGCGTTGCATTATGATTCCAAGTTATATTATTATGTTTGCTACCTTACAGTATAAAGCAATCGGACTAATGTCCATCACTAAAAGCAAAGAATCCTATGAGAGTTTTTTTCTCTCTTTTGATAGATTCTTAAAATTCTACACTAAATAAACCTAGGTGTACAAATCCCAGTAAATACCGTCTAAAGTATGTGTCATAAGGCTATCAAAGGGTATAGTTTTCTCCTGGTGGAATGTTCCGACCGAATGCACATCACTGCGGCTGTGATATTAAACTAACAAGGGAAGGTAACCCACTTTGATGAGATACGGTTGACATATCACATATCATATTTTATCACACAGTATGTATAGTTTTCATATAGTATGCGCAGTTTCATATTTTTGATATTACCACACGTTAAAATATCACTTTATGTGATTCTGACTGGTCCAAATAAGCCCATGAAATTATTGTGCAGTATCATCTTTACTGATTGGCTGGGATCGTGGGTAAACGTTTTTAACCCCGCCTTCTGGAATATTTGGTTTTGAATGAACATTTTTTGCGTCCATTTTTGAACTCGACTCGCGAAAGGAAATTGAGGAAAAATTATTTCGGCTGTCTGAATATGGATATTTTACCCCCAGAGGGGTTTGTTATGTCATGTATAACAATATGATAATGAGAAAAATGGCGTAACACTATAAGACAAGAACAGCAATAAGAAGTAAAACTAAGGGTATTGCTTATTTGATGGCGGTGTGTGGGGAGGGAGTGGTATATCTGTAACATATAGAATCCACCGTATATACAAGTGTGGTTTAAATGTAAACTTATAGAAGTAAATAAACTCACATCTGTTCACAGAAGAATTTGGGCATAAATGGGTCTCCTAACTGACAGAACTTTATCCAACCACAGCATCTTTACGGAGTATATATATGGGATGCAAATCCGACTCAAAAATAAATTTGTTTACGTCTTCTGTACAGTCTATTGTTCCAGTCAAATACTGCAAATATCCAGTCACAAATGCATTGCAGTAAATGTGGGAATTTCTGCATCCAGTAATCCTGTTTCACATAAATATCGCAACAATGTAATGTTTAGTTCTGAAAGTGACATTTCAGGGTAAACATGTGTTCTAGGCCTACTGTTTACCGTATCAAACAATGTGCCATCATATCGCATTGATAATTCTGTTTTGAAAAATGATTTTGTCGTTATTAAATGTTCTGTTTATCTACTTTTACTTGTTTAACCTTTTATGGGACTATATTTTATGCACAACAAATGAAAGATGCACCGTCTGTCAGAATGAACAAAATTATTCGTGCTTCTTTCTATCTAAATAATTTCCACTGAAATAAAAGCTATGTGATAAAAAGAATCTCAAATGGGTAATGATTTAATATTAAATTTATGAAACGGGTTGAATAATGTCCAGCAAGGCTCGCAAAAGCTGGACATTATTCAACTCGTTTCATAAATTCAGTATTAAATCGTTACCCATTTGAGATCCTCTATATCGATGACATCATGTGATAGAATGGCTAATTGTAAGATTCATCGTAGAGCTGTACTTTTGATATCTTAATGACACGTAATAAAATATTAATCATGAAATTGCATGGTAATGACCTGAAGACTTGTACATTACATTGTGATGCAATATTTTTAGAGTCATGCTGTTAAAATCGATATTCACTGATCTGAATCGAATTTATTTAAGTTGTACAATATATCCTGTAATAACACAATTTAAGACCATTTGATTTAGTAAAAATATATGGAGAATTTGTTTACTTTCCCAGGTTAAAACATGAATGTTGCACCGTTTTGTATTAAAAGAATAACAAAAAGCCCAGATATCTTACTGACTGGTGAAACCTCGAGATAAAATAGTTCGTTTGTTTGTACTACGATAAAATACTTCTGGTAGCTACGCAGGAAAAGTAAGTTTCTTTTTATTACATACAAAAATGTCTCCTAAATCGACGTTTATGATATTAATCCCTTTCTTCAGCAAATATGAGACACGTATTTGATTGTGTTTGGACGTTAATATTGGTTGCACTATTGCAAATCAAAATCTACCGGCAGGCAACTCGCCCATTTTAAAGGTTTCAAGTCTATTTCTGAACAAAGTGCAGACCAGGTAGGTCCGTTACGTGTGCATGAGCTGAATATATGCCAAATTGTTCGTATTGGATTACGCCACATCTATATTTATATATGCACAAAACTATATGTTTTTTTTGTGTTGTTGTTCCGAATGGGTGGATAGAGCGATTTTGATGTGAAGTAGTGATTACAATAGATTCGTGCGCATATCAAGAGAGTTATTTCCCCTGATAGAAACACGACACGAATTTTGTTTAATATTTATTTATTTATTTATTACATACGCACACGCTTTCCCGTAAGTTTAGATACACGCTATGAATACATCTAAATCAAACTGGAATTATAAGGTTAAGTTCAATGCATGAACAAATATCCACCCAAGAATGTAATCGAAAACAAGATAGTAGTTCTAGTCCGATATATTAAATGGAAATACTGCATGAACATCACTACTGGACACCAGATGACCATGGAAGAATAAATACGACACTATGAACGATTAAATACGGACTAAACGTCAGTAGTTGACACCAGATCATCCAAGAATGATTAAATACGGACTGAACATCAGTAGCTGACACCAGATCATCCATAAAAAGATTAAATGGGTATGCAATATACCTCATAATTGAACTCTAAGTAGGTACTGTAATTGCATGAACCAAAATCAAACATAACGATAGTAGTAATGAAATATAGGAGAAATAGGGAAAAATTATATCATTATTTGGAGAAAGTTCAGTACCAACAACTTATGCTTTGTATAGCGACAACAGGAGTAGTAATAACAATAACCTGCTGAAAATAATAAACGACACAGCATTTAATTCGCACGAGGAGTTTCCTTTCGGCGATAACTCTCGCCAAAAATACATTCACGAATTCCTGTTAAATAGACAATATGGCGGTTAGACCGTAATAGTCTGGATCGGTCCACGGGAGAACGAGGTATGATATTTTACTGCTGCTTTTTGATCAGTCGGAAATAGTGCTAAATGTTCAGATGCGTTTCAATCTGTCGTTAGTCTCTCTCTCTCTCTCTCTCTCTCTCATAATCTTTGTCGGAAAATCAATGAGTTCATATATCTCCTTTATCACCAATCTCAATCTAAAGTTTCTACTCATTTGTAATGTTAATTTCATTACAAATCGTTGCCTCCACAATTCTCACTGAAATATGAAATACGTCATATGTATTATCGTAACGTCTGCTATGATCCGTATCATAAGCACGACAATGGCCATATCACATACACGAATCTGCGTTATTCAAACACTTTTAAACACAAGAATGCAATTGATATCTGAGAGCAAGACGTTTATCTTGGTGTCTGGAAGAGATTATAATATTTTATAGTCAGTGATTTGTTTCAAGGTAGCACATGTATAATAGCCAAACCAATTAGTTGTGTGTGATATGCTCGATTCTGAAATAATTTTTCAGTCTTTATTTAAATAGCCAAGTCTGATCAAAGAAGAAAGTATTATGCAAAATGGATACGTGGCACAGAAATGTGTACTAGTGCTCTGAATGACTGTGTGTTGTCGAGGGAAATTAAATATTCAAACATTCAGCAAATGTATCTTGCGTGTTCCAACAAATATAACTGATGCTGATCGTAGTAGCTGGACGTTCGTTAAAATGTACGGTGTGTTAAATTCGTTCAAAATTTAAGTGTTAGAGTTTCTAACAAGCTTGCAATCTTTTAGATTAACTAATATGGTGCTGGATCGAAACCCTTTTGGAGTATAACTGAAACAAGTTTGCACAAAATTTGTATACTGTTTAACTTTAAGATTTATGGCGTATTTTCAGAATTGCAATAGTTTGTAATAAGACATAGGTTTGACAAAGAGACTGTTTGATGAAACGCAGTGACACAAAACTTCGAAAATGTATTTTGAAAACAAAATTAATGTACTATTTGAAAAACACTGAGAACAACGTAAAAACTATTCAATGCAATCTCTGAGAGAAGTAGAGTTGGGCTCTTTGTCTGTTTTTCACTTTTGCCACATGTAGAACGGCAGTTTGATGGAAACACATGCTCTGAGGAAATGGGGAAAATCGTTAACAATCAATCATTCCTATGACTGGATTCAACCAATATAACTGCTTCTAGAGAACTTTTATTTGTTAATCGTGCCTAGGCATTGCTCAACACGCTATAAAATAAAGGAGGTACTAGCACCCTTGAAATCGTAATAGGAGATAATCGGTCACTGTATCTAGTTGAAAGACGCCAGAGCAGATAAAATCGGATTAACCAGTGATGTTAACCTTTTTCTCCAATTGGTATGATGCATATAAAACAGACTTTGTGTGAAGTACCCTAAAATGTGCGATTCACTGAAGTCCGTTTTCAAAGAGACGCGAAATGTATATTGTCCTCTTTGCCAGTGATCGTACAATTTGTCTTTCTGAAAAACGACAGTTATGGACGTACATTTACAGAACAGAGTTTGTTCATGTAATAAACTGAGGGAAATTGTTTTTAAAACAGGGCTGAAAAGAGTACCACTCTGAATATCCTTAACCTTTTCCATGAGCTGAATTGCTACATATTAGTTTAAGGAATAAACTGGATTGACACATATGTTCCTGATGGAGATTATATATATTCATCGGATCTTCGATTATTAAAATGTTCATTTCAGGTGATGGTAAAGTAGTTATTTGCCACGAATTGAATTTCAGGATGCTGTTGTCTGCAGTAGGCAATGAATTTGAAAAGAAATCAAAACATAAAACATAAAGAAGTGGAGATTCCAAAATATTCTATCGATCTATTGTGAGATACTTATTAAAAAGAGTTCTCTTCCAATTGATCTAGATCTTTTCGGGAGGAAAAGGGAGATAGATGCCGAGACTAGAAGTTGTATGGAGAAATGTGCTTCCTGTCATCCACTCCTTCTGGACAATGAACATATGCTCAGATCTATTTGCGGTGACCAAGTGGTGGACCTAGACAGAACCGTAAAGACACGTGCGCAGCAGATCGGTGGCATCTACAATGCTACTATCGATGCAATACATCCCATTGTCAGCAAGGTGAGGCCATGTAATAATGCTACTGCTGCTACTATCAAAGATAACATGCAACCAAAATAATGTCAGTATAATTATATATAAGGCACACTGGTAAACAACAGTGCCAAACTGGTATGAAACCAGTCCAAGCACTTCGGAATCTACTGATTCATTTTACAAGGGCACAAAGCCACAACAGACGATTACACAAGCGAATCCAGCACAAAATGTATAAACGCCAGTTCTATATAAAATCTATATAGTGTTTGCTGTAGATGTGTACATATTTGATACAATGCAATAATAAATGTAACGAGCAACGACGAACGAACCTTCTTACATTTTGCGTTTGTGTGACGCAAAAGACTACAACAAAGTCAGTAGGTCAGCAATGAAACCATTGAGCCATTTACAATTGTCCAGTTACATATTTATCTTTACCTTGGACATTATATTTTGTTGAACTGGCAGCCTCATATCCTAAAGCAATATTGCATATATGAGTTGTACTTCTTAATAGCTTAAAATACGCTTTTAGAAAGTTAATATATGCATTTTGTTTATTTGGAATCACATTTAACAGAAAAAGGGTGGTTAAGACTATTGGTTTAAGAGCGCAAATTAATGGCAGGAAAATATTACTTTGGTAACATGTAAATTCTTTGTTTCCTATGTACGGATTCTAACGGGGTTAAGCTGCTGGGTTTGAGTATTCGCAGCCTGCGAATCCGATATTTTTCTTTTGCATTTCCGATTTTGTGTTCCATTTGGAATTATGATCGATTTCAGACTGGATTACATCGCTGAATGCCTTAACAAAAGAAGGAAAATATTCCTCCGCTGGCCTACTTCCCACTGTATTGTTTTGCCAGTCTCATCTTTCGAGATTCATTCCAATATTTATTTTCTGCTTTATTCCATCATATCAGGTGCTGAATACATTGCATGTGATGAGGTAGATCGCATTTACTCTGTTTCATGTTGTAGAATGTTTGTGAATATTCAGTTTGTTACCTCGGACTGTACTGAAAAATGTGTTGGTTTCCTTTATGCGTTGGCACGTCTTGCCTCTTTGGTTTCCACAAATCTTTGATTTCCCATATATTTGTTTATTATTTGAGAGTGCAAATATGCACTGACATACATGTCTTTCAGATTTTGAGGACTACATGAAGGTTAGAATTTGGTTGTTGCGTGGAATAATCATTTTATGCATAGTGCATATGTGCTTATTGGTGTGTAAACCTATTATATGAGAGTTTTAATTTTTGATACTTTTATATATAAAGGTAAGATGTGTTTATAAAATACGAAATACTCAGTGACATGATGGTCATATGTTTCGAGGTCTGTACAAGTATTTTATCCCTTAGCGAGTAACAGATTCTTTTTAGCAAAAGAAAAACGAGCCACGAATACAAGATATAACATTTTTGTGTGTAATCAATACCATTCGGAAATCTGACTACTGCACGATTGTCTTAATTATTTGTTCATTGCTCGCATTTTACGGATGCATTAACATCGAAATGCGTAGAAAGCAAGAACAATGAATGTTATAACAACGCATGACATAGGCAAGTGTAATGTGAATAAAAAGGAATAGATGCTTGGTTTAAGCAGCAACAAACAATTTTTTAAAAATAGAAACAAATGTCCTAACAAGCTCCTTTGATCACTGGCATGATCAATTTCGACATTCTACCCTATATTAGTAACTAAACAATCGACCACACTTGGATATACTATGTATTAGAAGAAAAGCTGCATAAAAGTGAATACTTTGTTGATGAAATCAGCTGATATGATGACATAATGATCTAAATTAGAATTATAAAGATTAAAGGACCCTGGTTGGGTATTTATCGATCTATAAATTGTAACCGAATCACTCATAAAGTTATCATAAAGTCTTCGGGACTTTACGTTTTGAACGATTATGTACAATTTACACATCGATGTAATATATAATCATCATAATGGGCTCCTATAATAAATTACATCAGTTTAAATTATGTTTGTTTAAATTATATACATTATATTTTAAATTAAATTATATTTCCAGTGAGTTGTTTTCAAGCAAATTATGAAATAGGTGTGTGTGTGTGTGTGTGTGTGTGTGTGTGTGTGTGTGTGTGGTACAATTGTAAACCGATGAAAGACAATGTAACTTTTAATACAGTTATACAGTTTTGTTCTCGAATTCAAAATATGAAGAAATCAACAGTCACACATATTAATTAGTCTGATTAAATAAGAATTCAGTCGGTTCCTCAGAAGTCTAAATATTAACTTACCTCTTTTATACAGGTTGAGTATGACCCTGCTTCCATGAACAACATGAAATTTACGACAGTATTCGTGACTGCATACATCAAAGGAAGTTACGTCAGGTACCAGTCAAGTGTTGCGTATGCCATGATGGACCTTCCTGGTACAGTTCGCAATATGGCCATGGAGTACTGGAATAAAATGGCTTAATGTTACGTGTTCTGTGATCAGAAGCTTTTTTGATGTTAAGAAATGATAGAACTGGAATAAAGTTATAGAAATAACATTGTTATTCTTCACAAGCCAAACATTACATATTGTGATTATACCCGAAATAAATAGCGCTACATGCTGACCTCTGTGCGTGCGTGCGTGTGTCTGTATGAACTTGTATGTAATGACCTGTGCCCGCCCTAATATAAGAGGTAAAAGTCATTAGAGAGATGAACACAACGGTCTTACCCTCAGAGTCCAACAGATGTTGCCGTCAACCAGTTGTGTAGTTACTATGTAATTTATTATGCCCAATTCTGATATATAAAATAAAGTGACATAAAATGTTTCACTGATAGTACCATTCCGTTATTAGAATAGAACGCATTCACGTCGTGGTGAATAACCGGAAGCCACTTTAACTGATTTTATCCTAAGCTGATTGAACCGAGAGCACTAATTCCTTACTGGAAGGCAAAAATTCTGTCGTGCGATGTAAATATTTAATTGTCATCTAGGTGCAAGAAACGTAGTCCGATTTTATCCGAAAAACTCAGTGTATGAAGTATTTGTTTACTGTGTGCGTTTGTAAGAATGAATCTAGAAAGTATAGAACTGCAACCACAACAGGACATCTTTATTCTCCGCGTTTCTTAACAATTAACTACTCGTGTTAATAAATTTAATTAAATGAAACATGACGAACGAAATGTTGGACCTCCAATTCCGTCCTTACCCATGATTACACCAAACTCAAAATTTTAACCGGCGTCTGAATGACACCAATGCAACAAAAGCAGAATCAACAAAAACTTTTATAGATAGAACTCGATCTGTGACTACCAAAGAATCAACGATGTCACACTGCAAATTATATCATCTGATATTGATCTGGACGTTTTGGCAACTCTAGCATTTATAAACGTTTCTTACGTATTATCGATATCTTTCTCTTCTATTATTTCAGCTCGATTTCATTAGGTTTTGCTGTTTATCTTTTATATTTTCCATTTGCAATTCTTATGTTCAATTCCTGTTTATACACTTGCATTTCCGGATAAATATTGTTACTTTTGTCGTCATTACAAGGTACGGCGGTGGAGAAAAGCAATAATAATAAATTAATGGGAGTAAAGAAGAGCGAGGCTGAGCGAAATAGTGTGTATATATAGTACAGGGTCATCATGCCGCAGTCGTGTAGCATCATGTCCCACCCAGTCGCATTTTCCTGACACCATGTCGACCAGTCCTAACACAAACTCTTAATGCTGATTCCAATGCCATGGTTGATATGGATAGCTTATGCGCATTATCAAAATCAATTCAAGACAAAAGGAACATTTGTTATATGTACAGTATTTATTGGGAAGCACTGATGGTCACAGCCTAGATGAATATCATTTGAATAAAGAATGTTACCGATCCGAGACTTCGTCGATTTTGGCAACCTTAAATACGTGATGTACCTAACTAAAATTTAAATTCAAATTATTCTGTAAATGATACTCAGTTAAATTGAAATGTTCTATGAAATGATAAAAAGCAAGATTGCTTGAGAGCAAAAAACCACTGAAACATGTTCTTGCCATGCCAGATCCAAATGACAATGTAAATGTTGAAGAAAGGGAATCAAGAATCTCTGTTACAGGAGTATCCAGAACGTGCCATGCCACACATGAGGAACGTAACATCAGTACAACAGTAAGATATATCTAATAAGATGGAAATTATATACTGAAATTAATGTTTGAATGGCTATTAACCATATTCAAATATTTGTGGGGAAACATTTTCAGCTATTGTTAATTTTAAATTATTCCTTGATGTAGTTTAAATTTAAAAATTTCTTTGCCCACCGGGGAGAAGTGTATTGCATATATCAAACACCTAACCTTAACACTTCAGAGGCAGACTTGCTGCTAATTCTTGTTCTAGTTTGGTGTCCTGCCAAATGGTCCTTTTTATCTCTCCACCCATGACGAGGAAGTATTTAAGACCAAATTAAAATGAGTATATAAAGCAAAGTCGTAGCAATTATAATTACCGTACGTAACATCAAAAGCTTTGATTAAACAGACGGTAATTGTCGTGTCATTCCCATCACAATGCTTATCTGTAGCCTCCTCTAAGTATATCAAAAGCTTGACTCTCTGGCACAAATTGACTCCATCTCATGTCTCCTATTCCTTTCCACCAAACATTGGCGCGCAGTTTGTTCCATCGGCGGATAACAGTTTATTGTATGTAAGGATAAACACAGCCAAAAACCATTCCGAAATGAAGAACATTACCTGGGTAATAAAATCCTTCGATCGCCAAGGATTCCTACAATTGAGGGACAACTTGGTCCATCACCTGCTTTGCCACAACAGCTAGCTGGTCGTCCAAAATTAGATAGTATGATAGAGTCGATAGAGCCATGGAAGAGTCACGCCAATGGGCGTAAGAACTGACTTCCTGGCAGACTTCCTACTGGTGCGATTCATTGTGCCTGAAACTTTAGAATATATACGGGTTTGGTTGGCCAGAAGCGGTTGATAATGAAAATATAAGTTTAATGAAATTTAAAATTATTGAAGTATAATATTATGTTGCTTGCATAGCTTTAGAGTGCTGGTTCGAATCCTACTATCAGATCAGCTTTGGTCACCAAATATGGCGGAGAAGGCAAATCCAAATTATCCTTCTAAGATCTATGTAATATTCTATCTCTTTAACCAAATTATGTTCAGTTTAACAATATATTGCAACCTGAAATGTATACCTGTGTCTTTCGTTAAGGGCGTTGAATTTGTTATTTTCTTTCCAATTCATATGTAGGAAAATGTCAGCTTATGTTTCGGATTGGCGACAGATATATGAGCCTTTTTTTGCTCATTGGCGTGTTTAACGCTAACAGTTGCGCCAGGTTTTCTTTACAAAATAAAAATAGAATTTACTTTTTGTCCATCTAACCTTCATTTTTATTTTTATTCTGGCTAATAGACCTTAACTATTCGCAACTGTTCTCACGTCACCGACAGATGATATTAGAACACATGTCCGCTTGTTTAACATACGTATCTTTCTTAACCACTTTTATATATATATATATATATATATATATATATATATATATATATATATATATATATATATATATATATGAAATTGTTATAGTTATAGATATTAATTGCTGACGGTGTGTCTATGACGAAATCGTTAATAAATATATGGACGTGAAGACATCATCTGTTTCAAAACATTTTGCGTCTTAAGACGCATAAGCAAATGAGAAAACAGTGGCACATAATTATCGGCGCTTGTGCTTCTTTCTTTAATAACAACATTCTGTCTCTCTCTCTCTCTAGTGTGTATCTTTATGATTCTTAATATCCTTCTCTATCAATACATTCATTTTCGTTCATCAAATTTTCCTCCATATCCCGTTGGTGTCCTTTTGTTTTAAATTACGATGAAATTCTAGCTTCAAATACTTGTGGAAATAAAAGTCATGTGCAGAAAGAAAAAAAAATCCTTAGTACCGCCCGATGGGCGATATCAATTTCACAATGGCGGAATGTCCGCTGATATAAATATGGACACGACCTTTAAAACCGTAATATAAAAATAATAAGCAGAAGGTTAGACAGATAAGTGTAACAGGTAACAATTCTTTGATTTCATGTTTTGTACGAAGCTTCTCTATCTTTTTTCTTCTTCTAATTTAGCTTTTCTCACCTCCAAAATATGTTTAGAGCACTTCAATACCTTTGCTCTGTGTGGTGTATTAACTTTTTCGTTACTTTGTTGACTTCCTTACCTCCAGTGTAGTGGGTAACTATCGAATTCAATGTCTCTTCTTTTTGTTCGTTATCGCTTATTGCTGTATTTACGATATCGCCAATACAGCTCCACTGTGATATGTATCAACATTTTGTTTAACATATTTACATCAAATACCAGCAATGTTTCGCCACTTCTGTTAAATGCCAGAGTCCTGACAAACCATGGCTTATTCCTGCGACTAATAAAGCAATAGTTGCAACAGCCACCCCACTGGAAACAGTCGAGATTTCCATCTAACCAGTTCAGTGGTTGATACATTACTTTGTAGTTCCTTAAAACTATTGTTAAGTCTTCAAGCTACGTATCCAAATCATTCTTGATTTTCTTGATCTTTTTCAGCCAGATGTTGTTGTTGTTGTAGGGTTTAACAGCATTTTTCAGCACACGATACATGACGGCCAGTATTAATGGTGGAGAAAGAACCCAGGAAAACCCCGGAAAAAACCACCAACCCACGAGAAGCTACTGTCAGCCAGATGTTAATACGATTGTCTGTCAGTAGCGTATGATACAAGGTTGGTTCGTTTGTTATATAAAACTATACAGACATTGACAGCCGTAATTTAGAATCTGCAACATGTGGTTCATCGCTGCTTATACACTTAACGGTTTTAGTTGTTTTCATTCTTAAATATTGAAATGTTATTTTCCTTTTGTCTACTAGTACGAATTTTTTGACTATTCAATTACGGTACAAAGAATAAATTTGTAACTGACTCAATCAAACTGGAATAACTATGTGTATGATTCCTGATGCATAGAAAACTTTGATGGGGGCTATCGTATATTTCCATCAACATTTTCTTCAAAAACATTATATTCCATGATAAAGATGTTATTCGTGTTGGTCTTACTTGTCAGCTATTGCTGTCACAATTCGCATTTTTAACCGCTGTTTTTGTTTTAAAAGTAACTAATTTATTATCATTATTATTATTTATTGTTCTTGGAAAGCAGATTTTGTATGGTTTCTTTCCGTGTGCAATCTTTATTTTCATGTATTATTTGCATATGTTAACTATGAAGTTAAATTCCTCCTCAATAATCTCATTATCGTGTCTTGACCTGACCACCATATAATTAATGCTGTTAGCTTATTTATAACAGGTTAGTATATCATCATGTGTTACAAGTTGTCTTTATACCAACTTACGCTTGAAAACCATTGTACATTTGTGCTTAAAGTGCTAATGGAATGAATCATTACGTTTCTTATTGATATTCCGTAAGCAAATGTTATGCTCATCACATCAGTCTCTTTCAAGTTCACAAATGTATATCTTATTCTAGATTTCTTTCCACACATCTGAATCAAATCGTTATTAACTTCCATGAGCTCGGCAATTTAAAATACAAAGGTGCCGCATGTGGTATTGTCTTCTATTAACATTGATTAACTTGATGCGTTACATTCTGCATTTGCTCCAAATATATATTAGGTTGTCA
The DNA here is from genome assembly GCA_028554795.2 of Sinohyriopsis cumingii. NCBI lineage: Eukaryota > Metazoa > Mollusca > Bivalvia > Unionida > Unionidae > Sinohyriopsis > Sinohyriopsis cumingii. The sequence goes on from CM068832.1 coordinate 34,390,849, forward strand.
TGTGGTACAGTACTATTTTTAAGTTAAAGATTTTGCTTACGTATGCTTTTCAAACAATTGACATGTAATTATCTCTCTGCCACTAGTACTAACTTTTGGTATTTAATTGCCTAATTATTTTGCTCTGTAGGATCCCATGTATTATCAATTAGTAATAGTACACTTCTTAGTCAGTGTCCAACCAGGTCAACAAAAATCGCTATTTACTACGGGTGTAATCATTATATGTATAGTATGGCTTGTGAAGATTAACATTGTTAGTTGTCCATACCTTTATTCAAGTTCTATCAGTTCAACACATACAACAAGGTTTAACTAGACATAATTGATTTATTAATTAATGTATATCAAGCCATTTTATTCCAGTACTCCATGGCCATATTGTACACTGTACCATGAAGGAACATCATGGCATACGCAACACATGACTCATATGTGACGTAACTTACTTTCACGTAAGCAGTCAAGATCACTGTCGTAAATTTCATGTTGTTCTTGGAAGCAGGGTCACACTCAACCTGTATCAAAGAGAAAAGTTAGTTTTAGACTTCTGAGATGTCAGGTGAATTCTTATTTAGTGAAAGGATTACATGCAAGTGCTGCTTTCTTCAGACTTTGAATTAGACAAATTGTAAGATTATTTTTAAGGTTTTAATGTCTCGAGCGAAGACAAACAATCGTTATATAATTCCAATACCGAACTCTGCAAATATAGTAAGTATTATATTATTAGCTTACATTGATCTAATTTGATTGAAAGTGGACGTGTCAATGAAAACTGAGCAATTTATCTTTCTTTAAGACAGTTCTGTAATAATTCGAGTTCCAGATAGTGTTAATTATACAATATCAAATATATATTCTGCGTTCGTGTTGTAACAGCTGAACAGAATATGTTAGTCGTCGGTTGATGAAATACTTGTATAGACTGCAACACACATGTACTTTTATGACATTGCTTGTTTCGTATTTTATGCACGGCAGAGTAACTAAAATGAATTATCTCATAAAGAAGTTTCAAACATACACACGCACATAAATACATTATATATGACTATGTTTCCTATTTAATAAAATACACACACACACACACACACACACACACACACACACATATATATATATATATATATATATATATATATATATATATATATATATATATCGAATAGACATTGTTTTAATACTGACTTTAGGGAAACGAGTTCATTTTCGTTCAGTTTTGCAAGCCTTGCCGATCAAACACTCAACTTTATTTAATCAGTTTCATAAAGTTAATATTAAAATATTACCTACATGATTATCTTTTATCATGTAATTTTTTTTTTCAGTGTGAATTATTTTTAGATAAAGAAGAAAGAATAATTTCATTTATTCTGACAGAGACGATGCACGTTTCATTTGTTGTGCGTAAAAATAGTTTTGTTTAGGTCTATTGCTTCGTTACCGCAAATAGATCTGACCATCTGTTCTTTGTCCAGGAGACGTGGAATGGGGTCACAATTAATACTTCCAGTTCAGTACCCACAGATGTAGTTCTAGTCTACTTTAAGAACATTTTTTTCCTCTCTCATTTTGGTGGTGATAGAAAAGTTTTATTTATGCATTTTGGTAGGGATTTAAAGGTAGCTGTTTATTCTTGATAATATGTGCTCAAGGTGTTGTTGTTGTCTGTGTGTATTTCGGCGACAGTGCACAGTGAGTAATAAGGCCTTGGTGATGATCCGGAAGTGAAATCTGTGTTCTGTTTACATGCTGCTATGTTGACAGTCCAGCATCTCAAAAAAGAGCAGGTCAACCTTTGACAAGAACTTCACCTTGAAGTCATCTTTGAAGGTATTTTAGATTAACATATGATTTGCATTGATTGTCACACAGTGGAAAGGTCAATACTGAGAAACAAATGTAGAGAACATATAGTAAAATTAATCGTGTTCTATGTCCTGTCAAAGTGGTTGACAGGAAGCACATCTCTCCATGCATTGCCGAGCCTCCGCAGTTATCCCCCTTTTACCTCTGATAAGATCTAGATAAAATTTAACGTTGCGCACGTTAATAAACATCTCACAATAAAGGTACATTTAAAGGAACATCGATTCGATGAATGTTTACGATTTAAATTAGGACTATGATTGGGCTATTTTGGTTCATGAAATTGGCCAAGGACACTCAGAGCAACATTATTGCCAGTACTTTTCATGTTATTATGACGTGAACAAATTTTCCCACTGCTGTGTGTCCATAACTTCCATCTTTTCGGAAAGACCAATTTTAGGATCATTAGCAGACAAGGCGATATACCCCCCTTACTGCTTTAGCAAATCATAGCCTGCCGTATTAGCAACATCGATGTCAACCTTATATCACAGGTCGGCTATTGACGAAACATCATACTATTTTAATTCGGAATTTCTTGGTCTATCTAAGGATAGAACTAGTAGAGGATGTTCCGACTGACACATCGACTAGGTAAAATCGATTTTTTTTTCTGGAAGCGTAGACGCAAACTGTTCGATATTTAATATGCCGATTGAAAAGACGTTTTACATCGCTGGTCGCACGGAACTTGTCGGCTCCGGCGTCTTTCAGCAGGAAACATATGCAGACTATCTTCTATCACTAACATCAACGGTATCAATACATCATTTTAACATTGTCTTGAACAATGCCTTGGTAATATCAAAAGGTAATAGCTCTTTAAAAACGTAAAGTGAAACAGTTATATCATTTGAATTCACCTATTGAAGTAATGGAAATTTTATTGATTGTTCAACTGTTCGTTAAGAGCACGTGTTTCATGGATTGTATCACTATAAATATAACATACGTGAAGCAGAGGGAACGAGTCAAGCTTGATATTGGACGGATTTTCGATATCCTCACCATGCTTTGTTACTCCTAGATGTTTGCACTGAACAAAACTATACCTTGTTTTCAGTGTTCCTCAAATATTAAATTAATATTTGAAAATGCATTTTCGAAAATATGTCATTGTGTATCATCAAACACTCTGTTCATAAATACAAAACCGAAATCATGATTTGTTCTGAGATGAAGTAAATTACTCTTTTGATATGGCGTATGAATTTATTGCTTCGCCATTTCACATCAAAATCAAGTACGATGATAGCCTAGTTTGTACTAAATTTCACAGTAACCTATACTGTTATAATCTACTCCCAGCTTTAAGTTAAGAAGGGCAACAACTCCTCTAAAACGCTCAGGTGCACAGTGATTAGACGATATGCGTATCGTCGGGTGATGAGAGCTACCCATTTATATATTTATTTTTTATTTTTTTTTTTTTTAAATCTGCATCACAAGTTGTGTTGACATTTTCTGTTATACATTTGCATTGCCCAGCAAGACAAAGAGAACAATAACTCTAATAGAATCTGTATGGGCAAAGAGTTTTGCCGATATGCTCATCTTCTGATGATGACCTTGTGACTTGCATGATTTCATGCTGAATGAATGAAAACGTCGAAACTAGTCGTGTCTGCAGCGTTTCGTCATACAATACATCCACGTTCTAAGCCATACGTTGGAGATAACACGAAGATAAATTGTTGGAACAAAGTGATTTGCGCATCTTCGGACGATTAATATGAATTTTACCAATTTTCATTGCGCTCCATACAAATCTGTAAGACTACTAGCTATTCTCATGATTGTATCATACACTGTGTTCCGGTGATACTCCAGTTTTAACCAAATTTCTTTCGTCACCCGAATGTCACCTGCTTGCGGTTCGGTCTATGTCATGAAAACTGCCCAATACTGGAAATTAGTGTTTCATCCCCTACGATGCAAATCAATATTCTCTGTCTCGCTTTATGGTTTGATTGTATTTGTAATTAATAAATACTGCACACCTGTGAATAAATCCAGAGCTTAAAGATAACGAAAAATATTGAGAGAGAGAGAGAGAGAGAGTTTATTAAACTTATTTCAAAATACTGATGTGCTATGTGTGTTGCATCGTGAAACTGACTTTCGACATTAAGAGACTTTATTAAATACATTCCAATGTTATATGCTAAACGCACGACATCAACCAATTCAATGTATTGATCTGTTAACAAAAAGAGACTATACATCATGAAAATTTGTGTAGTTATATTTGGAAATACAAATGATGTATTTACTTTGATTTTGTTAAAGAAACATTTCTGGTTAATAAGCATATGCAAATACAATAAAACATTTTGATATATGCTGCATATGTTACAACTGTAAATCCAGATAACTAAGATGTTTAACTGGCTAAAGGAGTCCTAAGTGTTGTAAATTAGATATTAAGTATGTATATGAGATATAGACAAACTCGCACAATGGGATACTCGCAGAAACCTATCGAATACGGTTACTATACATACCTTAATATTTTCCCCATATTATGGTTATGTTCTATTTCTTGTTTTATAAACGAGGATATTCCTTGATTTTACAAAACTGTATGGAAATCAAAACAAAATGCTAGTTATGTTAAAGTTCTATGGCGTTAAAATTAGCCATGTAATTTGCAGCATACTTGTATACTTTCTGATTGAGGAACCATAATGTGTTCTTGAAAGATATTTTAGTTTCAAACAAAAATATGTAATTTTCCTATCTTATACCCACACGTGCTCTGCGTTTCTGACTTGCACTCGTTGACCTGTGCATCTAATTTTGCTGTTACACTCGGTGTTTCTGGTTTTCAGCAAATTAGTCTGTTTTACGATGACGTTCCATTCTACTGCGACTTTCTCTAAAATTACCTGACGGAATAGCTTAACAAACGCTGAAATGCGGAATGAACAATTATGTATGATTTATGAAATTCGTTAAATCATTAATATAGGTAACCAATAGGATAGCTTTTTCGTTTCTTGAACTGTTGATTGTTTTGTTGTGAGTTACTTCCTTATATATTATTTTTTGAAGAGCGGTGAAGGAGGAAGGCGGAGAGGAGCAATTTCTAAAACATTTCTCCTTTTATCGACCTAATATAAATGCATTTGTATTCTCCATTTTGTATTCTGATAATATTTGATTTTGTTTTCGTATTGTCTAAGGTATGAAATTAACGTAAGACAGTTCAGCTATGATGGTTGCAGCACCCACCAAACCCCTGCACAAAAATAACATAAGAAGTCTAGATGAATTTTATCAACTATTCTTATGCCTAATTTTAGAATGTGCCTTTTAAATATGGGATAATTACTCAAAAGAAGATATCGAATGAGATCATTCAGTTATCTCTTTCCTATCTATGATCTTTCCTATCAATGATCTCTGTGTGACCTCTGTATGGATCACTCTTTTGCTGACAATGTCCACAATGCTATCAATATATCCATTTTTAAGGCTTTTTTATCTAATCTATCCAACTGTCAAACTCTCACGCTAATACCTTATCGCACACGTCAACTAAATTTCATATACAACAAACGTAAACATAATTGAAGTTGAAACAGTTGACAAATGTAAGGAAGATTCATATTGGTCGGAACATGACCATGTGATCAGACCCATTTGCTTTTATTCTTCATAAACTGTATGGAGAACTATACCGACTTTTACCAATAGCTGTCTGCAAAGTAACTAATATAAACACTGAATCTGAAGTAATACACACACTACATGACTTTAAAGTGAAATAAAACTGGGTTGATACAATATTTAGAAAATGGAATAAACCGATTTGACAGAATCAAATAACAAATCTTCATAGTTTTCCTGAAGACAAATAAGTCCTTCTTTGACTCGATTTGAGAAAGAAATGCTGGGCAAATCAAAATCGTCCAAGATGAACATTGGGGCTATATTGTACAGCACTGTCACTACGGTTCATTACAAATATATTTACAACTATAGGTATATGGATATAGAGATTGGGATGAAGTGAGATCAAAGACGAACATTATAATAATTGGCCTCACAGACCTACGATATAAGACGCCGCCCCTGATAATTACGATGTAGGGGTGGGTAGAAGAAAAATCCCCATACTCTCCCATCATAAATTCTAGGGTCGATTTCTTGCACTTTTGAAATATTGGACCCCCATCGCTAAACATTCACTAATAGTCTTGATTGTATTTGTAAGTAGCCCCTGTAGGTAGCTGAAAATATTAATGAATACGAAAATAGATTTAAAGAAACGAAAATTGGTTGCCCATGTGTCTGGACAATCAAGATTCACTCAAGTCACAATGAAATCATGAGAGCATCAAATCCAAGAGTCATTAGCATGTCAAACAAAACAGCACATCCTTTGCGTGGAATAACGAACTTCTAAATAATGAACTTCTACTCAAATCACATATGCCAATTCAGATGAAAGATTAAGGCCATGGTGTAGAATGTTCGAAACCTTAGATTGCCTACAACAGAAAGATATTTTTTTTTAAAATTTGACATAGTTTTCACGTTGCAGATGGAGAATCCCCTGTTCCATAAATAGCTACGAAACAGATGTCATCAACAAGAATTCATACGCTTAAAAAAGGATCTAAAACTGTTTTTAGAAAACAAAATAAAATAAAAAATAAAAGTTTTTGCAAAGAATTGTAATGATACAAGTTTAATGTAATGGTTTATTTCTCAGTTTATTGTGGAATAAACGTTCATTTGCCGACTCGTACAGCTTTCGTAACGCTACTCGGGCGCTATTTGCTTCGTGATTCGCCAACTGACATTTTATACCAAGATAAACTAAAAAAAAGCAACACTGAACTCTTAAATGAATGAAGGTGTCTCGACTCTGATCATTACGATGTTTAGTCAAGTTTCCAATGTGATTAGGATAACGAAAATGTTTAACACTATTTGTATATAGCATGTTATTTAATATTCAAATATGAATCATCATATCATCAGTCCTTTGTATCAAACCCGGTCCTTAATTAACACTAAATTTATTGTTCAAAAGTGACTTCGAACAATAATAAGGAATCAAGTTTGCAACATTTTTAATTGTGTAAAAATATCGCCATGAAACGAAATGTCTTTATTACTAATCTTTAAAGTATAATCATCCACAACCTCACATAAATGAGAATGGTCAATGTTGAAGTAATTGGTTTCGAAATATAATAATTGATAAGTTTTGAAATAAAAACCTTGTACATGTTCAAGGTAGGGCAGATATTTTTATCTGGAACCAATATTGCAAGTTCACTCCATTCTTTGTAATGATATTTTGCATGTTTATAGACATATTAGTTATAGATTCCATTAATAGTATACTCACTGTCCTGGCTGAAAGAGTCAAGCGGTACAAGAATGCCTTCCGCTGTGATGCATATATAAATAAAACTTAACAACAGTTTCCACGTGATGTGGGATTGATTTGTCTGCTTTAACGTCGAGGTTCAAGACTGAAACTAGATGTTTTTCAATTATATATACATATTATATATTCCACACGTTGATTATATATTACTTTGATGCTAATTTTGCATGAGTAAGCGTGACGCATATCTTAATCTACTGACCGATATATGTTTACTTATCCAGATGAAACTACTTATGCACATATAAAAAAATGAGTAAACAGCCGCAATTTTACTAACATAAGTTCTGATGCGATAAATTACTTAAAAATTTCTTTAATCGCCGTAAATTTTCATGATTACTTCTGACACGTAGGATAAACAATCATTTTATGTGGTTGGATTGTGATGATCTTTATTCCGGCCAAGGGGCAGATTATATCTTGCTTTTGTTTTTTCTTTTATTACCATCCACAAATAAAAGCCCACACATAAAACGGTGGCTTCAATGTCAACATCAACATTGACGGCAATTATTGTTGATAATATGTCAAACTCTTCCAGCCGTGACTACAGACACGGATGCAAGTGTGTTTTTTAATGCCATCAAGTACGTTTACTTAACACCTTTTCAGTAGAGGGTTCGTCACTGTTCAGCCTGAGTCAGTAATGAAAGTTAAGTTTTGAAGATTTCTTTACATGAAAATCTTGTGGATGCAAGAATATTAAAATTCCTCTATGACTGGGTGATGAGAACGTTTCTCTTTTGAAACGCACATGTAACCTACAGTCCTGGTATAGTGGCAAGACGGCATTGATGCCAAAGAAAACGTCAATTTCCTTGACATATTTAATCTCAGTGTATTATAATACTTGTACTTATGGGTTAAGCTGTCCATAGATATCAGTACTGTATTGTAAAAGTACCCGGGGTAATTTGGCTAACAAAATATTTCCACCTCTTTAAACCAACATGATATTTAGATTACAGCATTTAGTAATCTAATATAATGAAGCAAATATACTTGTAAGTGAATAATACAAAGAAAAACAAATTGTCATAAGTATATTATAACATAATAGATTATAATATTAGCAAATTTGTTCGATGAAAGTTACAAATGTACAATTTTTAACATAACATGATAATATATTTTCGCAATGTGTCCTCAAAAATAATTAATTTTAATCAGGAAAAAAGTTTAGAATAGAAAGTTATAATTACTTGGAGGGTGTATTGTTTGATCCTTAATTATCAAAGGAGATAAATAACTTGTGTTGGGCACGTGAAAAGTTCCGAATTACCATTTGTTAAGTTTATAATTTTGTAATTAACTTTGTACTTTTCAAATCTTCATTATACTTCGTACTACTTCGAAGAAGCTGGAATGGTTGCCTGTGATGTTCACTGTCATGAGAAGGTCCTCCAAAAGTATTGGAATGGTTTCCTGATCAGTTTGATAAGTATGTATACCCTTGCTGACAAATTACATTGCAGTTCATTAATTTCTTTGTTTGTAATACCTATATAAACACAAGTGCATTTGAGTGCTATATTAGCTGGAATATATAAATATTGGGTAGAATAGGAGCAGTACCAACAGATCCAAGTTTTTCTTGGTTCACTCGTATGTACTATTTGGACATAATATATGTACCTTTGGTGTATTATTCAAGATGTAGTATGTATTATTCACGATTTAGGCCCCTGGCAATTTAAGCTAAGTTGTAATATATGTCCCATAAAACTAAAATACATCAACCAAAAGAGTACGCAACTGAGGATGAAATTGTTTCGGCAGATACAATGTTCAACACAGTAATTTGGACATACATTTCATTTGGGTCTTTTTTTAAGAGGGCGAAAACATGTGCCTCAAAAAGAAGTGTCTATAGATCCACTGACGAAGCAATCTTGCCGAGCAACAAAGGAAACCGTTTGATTATGTTGTCAGCACATCGCAAATTTGATTCAAAACGTTGGTATGTTTGTAATTTTTATTCTTGATATCCTGAAAAACACAAAAAGATTCCATCACGTGATAAGATTATTTTGATATAACTCAATATTTGTATTGTATTGTTTTAAAATAAAATAGATATTAATACTTATCATTCTGAGAAACATGGCGACTCAGGTACTTTATGATCTTGATATGGTATTTCATGTATTTTGAAATAGAATTAATAAAATGTTAACGTGGTTATCTCTTATCATTAACCGAACAAAGACCTTGGGTATAAACGCTATGGCTTTTGCAAACACTGGACACAATAAACACTTTAACCATGAACCTACAAATATTAAAATATAACGTAACTTTACCATTTTCTGCACTTAAAATAATGTAAAATTGATTAGTAACATTCTATAATTCTTATGATAAGATTTCGAAAAAAGAAAATATAAGAAAAGAAAATAATTAATTTAGTTACCTAAGCCTAGGTAAAAATTTAACACGGTATATACTTTGCTATTATAGCATCTCTAGTCTCCCCCGTGCACTTTTACTATGGAGGTACAACTATTATTTCACACAAGCGATGACACGGTCTTCAACATGCCCCTAACATGCTCAACAAGAGTCGAATATAGTATGGCCTCTGTTCGCAATTTTTGTGATTGCGCGTCTTTCTGGGTTGTAACTTTATTAAGGCAGAACACATTCATTAAATTTTAACTAAGCTTTTTATTCTGCCGGTGAGGCTAGTACGGATAGAGAGAAAGATGTTCACAGTATCTTTTTCGGTAAATACTACGTAGGCATGATAGTAGCAATCGCGCCAGAGAGAGAAGTACTTTTGAGTTTTGTTTCGACAGCGAAAGCTTATTTACTCCTAACTGAGTGCAGATTGGCTTAGTGAGCTATGGATGGGTAGTCCCAGTGGCCAATGTATATCTGCGTTGTTTATTCGTTCCATTCCAATATAAATTGGGGCCCGTCAGTCTAAAGTTGGCACAGTTAATCATCCATTGTCCATACCATCTTGTTGTGCTTGCTGATAAAGGCTCCTTTGTCGACCTTTGTGATTAGCAGAAGGCGCTAATGATTCGTGTTCCTTGTCTATGTATTCTTACTCACGTCGCTGGCTTGGGTTTCTGTGTCTATCCATAAGTAATATTAGAGACTTCATATTATTGCTGCTTTTGAGCAGAAACCAAAGATAGAGTGTTTGAAAATCCATTATGCCGTGCAAATCTATCTGAAAGGCTTTCATGTCATGCGTTAGCCAGGATGAAAGTACTGCCATTATGTGTTCCCAGAATCCCATTTGCACGGATTGAAAGCGATGTACGTGTTCCATCATCACGAATCCAAGTAGATGTTAATGAAGTAAAAACCGGAGCTCGGGATGGTGATAAAGTCGTTAGCATTGTTTAGTAAAATAAAGCCACGCAAATTTTGAAATTCTTGCGTTGGGTCCCAGCGATACAACAAGAGCTGGTTTAATGCGGTAGCACTGCCAACTTACACGAATCTTTCGGCAGTTAAGTCCACGGTCTTCATGTTGGCGCTGGTGCTTGCATTTACTGTGCTAATAGCTACAACCTCACGACCGGAAATTCCATTTTCTTGGGCTGTTGAGGTCGCAATGGCCCTGAATACCTCGTATCGGTGCCGACAGGGAAGCCGGGACCACATAGACTCATAGAATGCATGTCGTCGTATGACCACTGATGCTTTATATCAAATTTTATAATACACTAATCCGTGCTTACTGTTCCTTTTTACATTATGTTTGGATATCTAAATTACATATCAAGAACTCAAGGATGCAGCCTTCAGACAATCTGCATGAACGCTACTTTTGTTTCAAATGAGGCAGTATGTGTATCCGTATAGAACCTACCACCAATCGGATTAACTTGTACTAGTGTGCTGATTTTGCAATCGACAAAGTTTTAAATTCTGTTTAGAGTCGCGTTACTTTGATGAATGCGCGAGGATTTTGTGCCGTTCGCATCCAGCCAAATGGTAATATGATACCCAGGATTCTGCCACCGATTTCATCGAAATAAGATCGCAATTTCTTCAAACCCAAGTATGTGGACTAACTGGCATTAAATATCGAAAACATAAGAGTTGACTGTTGGGCATTTATAATGCGTGATGCTTACACTCACAGTCGACGAGCTTTAGTCCACAGTAATTCCAGACATAACCAACTGCAGTACGTTTGAGAGTTTGTCTCTTTTATATAATACCCATTCGGAATCGTAAAAGTAATTTTATGTAGCCTTATTTTCATTGTCACACACGAACGTTATTGTTTCCAATCTCAGCTGAAATGTTGCAGCACCCTAGTTTGTATGAAGTATTAAACGTGTATTTGATCGGTGCTCATCACCGGTTCGAGAGGCTCAGACCCAATTACATGTCTGGAAAATATTAGCTGAATAGTAGCACTTACGAAAGCAATAGTGTAAGGAGATGCCATAATCACGCGTGCTCCATTTCAAAAGTAGTATGACTCTATAGTCTTAAACTTAGTAATATAAAGAGGGGAAACTAAACAGTGTAGTAAAATAAGCAAATGCGTTTCTTTTGTCAAAGTTACGAAGTGAAAATTTAAGATGAAATTACAATATTGTGAATTAAATCCAAATAATGTTAAATGTGGGTTAAAGCGGCAAAGTTCGCAAACGCACCTATTTAAGTTTTTAGTGCCTTGTTGAGACCCAGTAAATCGCAGGACTAACGTGTTCTTGCGCAGTAACTTTCTTGGCGCAATGTCAACCAATCAGAGTATCGTATAGACCTCACTCTCAGCTGTTCTTATTTCATCTTCACGGAGGGTTTGTAGCCGTGTTTCCAACTCATGCTTTTTTGGCTATAATCGGAACGGTCAATAAACAAAGTTTCTTTATACGCCAGATCAAGATCAGTCTCTGGCTCATTAGCCATGGCAGTCGTTTCAAAGTCAAATCCGTCCTTTAGCATGGTAGTGTTCCCGGCACTACCATCTTGGCATTTAGATTGACGCCAACCGTACATTAATTAAAAATCGTGGGTCACTCCACAGCTGAAAATAATGCTGTCAAACATGAACTAAGCAAGCTGGTAGAAACCAACAATTTTAGTAACATCAACGAATAATTTCTTCCTCTAAGTTACAAAGTGAAAGTTCAAATGATACATAGTTGTGAAGCAAATCCCAAAGAATCCTAAATGTTCTATCGCTAGTCCAAAGGTAAAGAAGTTTCCGAATGAATGTGTTGATGTACCAATGGTTTTATAGTATCTAATGATATAATCCAAAATATCTTTGAATGGGTCCTAACAATGTATTGTTCTAGTCAAAAAATTAATTGGCACTAATAAAATGAATACTTTAAATAAATGACTCTCCTCAAATTAAATCTGAACACAACTACCGTGTTTCAGCAGACTTAGAGTAAGATACGAATGAATAATTGATTGCATATTATCCTTTATAAACCGTCTATCACCTGACCTATGACACAATAAAATGCTCTGGATATGGTGTTTTCTCAATGGAAATGTCAATCAACTTCGTAAAGAAGATCATCTTTGAATTGTTCAATCATTCATGAATTATCGGTTTTGTCTAATACCTTTTACATCCCACCCACAACTGTAATCCGCTTCTCACTGACTTATCGAATCGGTCAGCCGTTCTTGAGTGACTCAGTTGATGATTTTACTAATTAAGGTTGGCATTGTTGGCGTTGATTGTCGTGTAATCGCTTTGGTTGTCGATTCATTAATTGCCATAGTATCCTGCAAACAAAGATTTTTTTTATCCAATCCTCAGCATCGCTTTTAATGCTAACAAGAACCATTTTTTAATGCATCCCACAAACGGGTTTTCTAGCGCTGACAAATAAGTACAGGCATCACACGTCTACGAACGTCTGTCATTGTATTCGACTAGGTTGATCTCTAATGTACAGTTATATTTTCTACTCGCCTAAATCCAAAGAGGCCCATGCCGCTCAATAAGGATAAAAGAAAGCTGGGTCTACCAGAGAATTTTGGCACTTAAGGATACGTGGGCACTATCAGAGTAATCGACAGAAGATCGCCTGGAACAAAATCCAAGTAAACCAAGGAATATGTAACTATGAGAATTTCGACGGCTAAATCTAAACGGCTGATGGATTAACCTGTATCATTTTGGTGATCCTAGAAATGTCTTGCTCGATAGTAATATCTTCGGTCCAACCAAGAACCAATCTCAGCGACCTCTGTCCGTTGTCAACTGGGCTCGTATTTACTTGTGAAACTGCTAAAGTCTTTGATAGTCAACAAAGTAATCCTCTTTCGGATTTCTTCATTGTCATATGCGCGACTTCGATTGTGTGGGATAGTGTGGGATTGTCCTGCGGTTATCGGTGTGTAATTGCTTGATTGATTTCGCAAAGAACTGGAAGCATATGAGGACTTATCCTCGCTGTTGTATGCATCATCGATATCTTTAATACGTTCATACAGTAAAGTGCGAAACGTCTCCGCGTCGATGGTACTGCCGGTGTAGAACCGCTGAAAAATCGAAGTGGTCTCGTTGAAGACTTCTGGTGCCTTGTTGCCAGAAAGAACTGATTGCAGGAGTCTTTCCAACCGTTTCCCAAGATCGCAGGTTCACGCAGTCTACCAAGACAAATCTCTGTTTTCGGTCCGACTGAAAACTTTTCAGCTTCTTTTCTTCTTGCCGCGTTGGTTTGTGATGAGCTTGACGTTATGTAAGGGGGTAATGCGACTTTCATATTCGATTACGGGCTTGACTTTTCTAGATGACGCTAAGAAAAACTTTGTTGTTGTGCAAGTCTTATTCAGAGCTAAGACTCGTAGCTCGGGTTTGGATTCAAGTTCCTACGAATATTGGGGATGGGTTTCGTATGATGGTCCATGTTTGGGTTGTAACAGCGCTAAATATAAACAGAAAGCACGTCTTTATAATGAAACTAATATAGGTGTCAGTGGTATTCATCTGCACGTTTGTACATATACGCATCGTTCAAATAATGTTGCAAAACAGAAGGCAAGTCTTATCGGTACGATGGTTAACTGTTACGCATATTGTGCACAGTTCCTGTACTGACATCACCAAACATGTACGTACGCATTTAGGATGTTTACAAAAAGCAACTCGACTGTTTCGTTAGAGGTCGCATTCCGGTGGTAATTAAAGATCCATATCTCCTGATCTAGTGAATGCATGTGTGTTAAGTCTTTTTTAGTGAACGTGAAATGTCTAACAAATGAGTAATCCCATATGTTGCATGTAACATTCAGGTCCATCTTTAAATACAACAATATGTCTGCGAGTCATTAAAATATGTGACACGTCCCATATTAATTACAATATCACACGCTTAAGGTATATATTAGATCCTTGGTTCTATAACTGTAGTCGCCCTAGGTTTTATTGATGACTACACTTGCTACTAATGAAGTTATAGCTTACTTTAGTCGTCCAAGACTTTATCTAATCCAGGCCGATCTATTTAATGTTCGAATTGATGCAAAATCTGCTAGCATCTGTTCACGTCTACTGGTATTAATATGATCATTTACAATACGTGGCAATGATTAGGTCCGGTTTTATTACACAGCCTGATTTATTGATGTTCGGTTGGTCTGAGTAATTCCACTTTTTTGTTTAAATATAAGCTAGCTGATTAACCACGAGATTGTTTTCGAAGAGGCGAGGTATTAGATTTTTTCAGAACATTTCTTCTTTATTATTATATTTTTTCAACTAAAATGCCTAATTGGGTACATTTTTCTATAAATAAGAGAAAGATAAACTTTTGAAGCAGCCGATCTTTTTCGAAAAACTAACATGCCTCAGTTCCTTCACTCCTACATACTTACTCTCCCCATCCGAAATTAAAAGGGTGGTCCCTAAATTATGACGTGATATACTTTCCTTTCCAACGTAACCATGAGTTTTGGTTTACATGTTTCTTATAGTTTAGAATTTAGTCCTGTGATGTGATTGTCATAAACCAACGGAATAAAGAACTGATATCCATGGTCACGTCCCATTCTTTAATATACATAAAGAAAAGTATCTAGAATTTTTTTGAAACTTGCTTTTTCGATATGTTTTTTTTTTTTGTAGCACTTGAAGTATACGTGTATAGCTCATGATGGATAAGTCTGCACTAACTTGTAGACAGGATCCATGTCATATTACATGTAAACAGGGAACGACTGAGTTGTAAGTAAGCCAATACCAAAAATTTCAGGTAATTAGCGAGTAAAAGTACCAAAGCGGACAGGTAAAGTATCTCGAGCGTCACGTCTACAGCAATTAACAATTTCTGACATATTTACTACTTGCAATAAAGTACAACCTGTCCTCCCTCAAGCGGAGTTAATACTACTTTGTGCTGACAATTTATTTATAAAACACATTGCAGATTTATCTCTGTAGAGGTAACATGTAACGCTTTAAACCTCACATTTTAGCCGGAAATGCAAGGAGATTATGTTTGTTCGTCCATAGACACATTCTAAAATTCTTGTCTCGATATATGCAACCTTAAAATGATACTAGGAGCAGATTAATACAATAAAGAAAACATACAATAACATATGGCGACGACTTGAACACTAATGGTCAGATCTTAAAAGATGGAAAACCATTCGTTACGTGAAGAGTGTAAGTTGAAATACAGTGTTGAAAAGATAGATGAAATGAACCCGGTGGGTCTAAAACAGGTGTAAATCGTTTGATTACATGGTACCTTGTACAAAGCTTATAACGGAAATGACTGAGATTGATGTTGTTTTAGGGTTTAACGCCATTTTTCAGCACGCGATAGGCTATACATGGCGGCCAGTATTAATGGTGGAGGAAGAAACCGGGAAATCCCCGGAAAGAACCACCGACGCTCGAGAAGCTACTGACAAGCTTTCTCACATATCCACATTGGCCGAATCCGAGACTCGAACCCACGCAGACAGAGGTGAGATGGCAGTGATCCGTAACGGTGAGCGCTTTGGACTGAGATTGAAGAGAGTGAGATAATAACAGAGAAAGGAAGGATTAAGAGATTATTAAATTATCTGCTGCTTCCAGTCTAGGTCGTTCTTTTGAAATATGAGTGTTTAATTTCTTAACAGTTGCGAAAATAATTGATTGTGCTCACAGGATGTGACGACATTATTTTCTGATAATTTCTGACACGCCCTATTTGCAATGAATCCATCCTTGACTAAATGCCGTGAAGATTAGAAACGATGATTAATCGTAAGGTGTATTAATGGTTATTGTAGTTATCAATACAAGCTATGACGACATTAATTATCTAACCAAAGGTATACTGGCTCTAAAGCGCGTAAAAATACATTGTAAATAACACGAGGGCAAGTCACACATGACAATGAATGATATAAATATTACTGCACTTAAAAAACTAAGATAAAAACATGCACTATGGATATGTAATACGTTTGGAACAAATATTATTATATATTAAATCCGGATTTTACGCGCCGATTAAGAAAGATACACGTTCTGAATGTAGAACGAAGGCTTTCACATTTTAAAATAACAATGGATACAAATCAAGAATTTTTTAATTTTTCTAATTTCACGTGTATTTCTATACGATTGCAAATATATAGCAATCGTATGCTAGCTGTGAAGTACATTGTTAGGTTTGACGCTACAATTCTAATTACTTCAGTCTCTATTTCACCGTACTTCACAAGTCGCAAATGAGTTTCACATTCAGGCTATACTTCGTATAAAACGTTCTGCGTAATCCTCGAAGTTTTTAACGTTTGTTGCATTTCGTTCCCTCGAGATATGTGTGTCACTGCCACGTTATGGGTAGAGGTCTTGGCATCCAAACCATTAAGAAATCATGTAAAATTTGACCAGCGTCTGACCATTTATAACAATTAACATTTTTATAATATTCGGTGAGCAGTGATTAAAACGTTTAAGTCGTAATGGGTGCAATTGTTCCTTGCTTTGCACTTGTATCTTGACAAACTATTTGTAAGTGCGTTCTCTCAGCTCCAGAGGCAAACCACAAATCTATTCTTCTAGAGTATCCATGAAGATGATACTACGTCTATCATATCAAAGGGAGGTAGGAAAGCGAGAATACCATCGGGCATGTTCCATATAGTCTCAATCCTTGTGCTTCCACGACTGACACCACAACTGAAACACTTGACTTTATCTAAATGTCTCAAGTAGACAAATCCGGCCCTGGCTAATTTTTTCAGAGTAGCTCTATCCATATATTTAGGCCATTTCCCTTGGAACCTCTGGAATCGACTTTCAAAGTTACATTAACCTGGAAAGCCACAGGGAAGTGTACTCTTCTTAGAGTAGTTTTGCACAGGCATGAATGGCACATGCAGTGTGGTACGCGCACGGTATCATCGATTTCACTATTATAACGTAAGGGATGCGGTATTGAATAGCATAGATTCGCATGGTCAAAAAGAAAAACGCATAGACTGCACAACTTTTCACGGAGTGTTCAGGCTGCGTTGCATCCAAAATGTCACAGGGTACGGCATTGATGCGATCACAAGGCACATTCTCTCCATATGTATACCGAAGCTCGGCGTGTCCATATAGTAAAGTGTCGTGGTTCAGAAGCCGCACTCATGTCTGGTACATACTTTAATAGATAATTTTGCAAAGGGCGATATACGATTTGGT
This sequence comes from Sinohyriopsis cumingii, assembly GCA_028554795.2. Lineage (NCBI taxonomy): Eukaryota > Metazoa > Mollusca > Bivalvia > Unionida > Unionidae > Sinohyriopsis > Sinohyriopsis cumingii. The sequence goes on from CM068832.1 coordinate 34,408,770, forward strand.
GGTTCTGTAGCTGTACAATCGTGAGCGGATTTGAACCAGGTCCTGCGAACGTCTCAATCTTCTCCAGATTACAGAGTTTATTTCAGGACGTCAAAAAATACAACTAGCCTCTCTCGATAATTTAGCGTCAACTCTTTGACTTTGCAGTTGGTAAGCATTTCTCTCCAGCGGTCTCGGTATTGGTGGCCGTATGTTTGGAACCACTACTAACAAAACCCCAAATCATGTCTTTCTAGGTATTCGTCCGTCTATGCATCTAAACGAATGCCTTGGATTTCTGGTTGATAGCTTTCACGGCGATGAATGTAGATGAAATCGTCTCTGTCAAAGCATAAGACCCACTCTCCTAAAACTAATCAAGCTTTGTACAATTTTAAGCGATCATTGGCTGTCACGTACGCTGCAATGATGGCATTTACAAATGCGCCGATAATAATGTGATGCCTTCTATACTGTTCTTTGAATGTTCTTCAGGAGTCTTACACTAGGAGGGATCTGTGCTGGCTTCTGGTTTTAGTTTGATAATTGGTTGACGTAGCCCGAGAAAATTCTTTCATGGAAGTTGTAGTCCTTTTGGTAGAGTTATGTATTTTCGAAAGTGGTAAATTTCGTATACTTTTAAAGAGCGGTGTCACGCACCCAGAACTTGAAATAATTCTAAGCTGACCCACATTCCTTCAAAGCTCGTTCATTTTCGGTGTGATAACAAGGTTGGTCTTGGTTACAGGTTTCGACACGGATGCGGAACAAAGGAGACATCAGTTTTCCTTGGAATGGTGTGATAAGACGGAATGGCTGATGTTGGTGGGATGTAAGACTTTACATTTGATCAAGCCTTCGTATTGACGAATGTGTTCCATGTTGATGTGTTCTGTCAACCTTTCGGAGTGTCCTGTCCAAAAATTGTAACTTTCGGCAATGCGTCTAAATTCGGGATAGGTTTTGAAACGCCAATTGAACTTTTGCTCCTACCTGGCATTCTTGTTGTTCTAACTTCAGACGTCGTTCGTAAGTTTTCTCGTAAACTGGGCCCATTGTGTACTCTGACAAAATGGACTTCTCATGTGTCGTCGAAGGTAACAAGCTGGGAATCAGTGAAAGATCACAAAATTCTACGACGATTTTTGGGTCTTGTAAATCCTATCCATCCTCCAAACAAAATATAAATTTTCTACTCGCCCCCATTTTGTCCTGTTGGTTCCATTTGTTTTCCCTTTCGCACAAGAAATGTAACAAACACAGTTCTTTGTCAGAGTATCGACAGCTAATGAACTTGTACACTTGAGAGGGTAGTGTACCTAGTGTTTCTCAGGCGTGAAGTTTTTCGCGGTACACAAATGGGCGAGCTTTGGAGATGAGATGGTAGCGCTTTCTTCAAACGATCGAGACCTCCTTGTTCCAGAAACAACTGTGAAAATCTTCTACAACAAAGGCATAAAATTTCAACATAGAATTGGAAATATTTTAACATTTCTTCCTGGAAAAGTGAGATTGGTACCAAGCGTACAAGGCTTCACAACAGCGTGTTGCTTGACTTTGCTATTGAAAAAGTGTGGGAAATACCCTCTGGCTATTTCTGTTACTCCAAATATTTTAGGCATTTGACCCAAAGAAATGACCAAGTAACTCATTTAATCTTTAAACCGTTCTTGTCCCACTTTCACGGAAATGGGTTTGTACCACTCAAGATAACTTTGGGGCGATCGGTGCTTGTTCTGAATAGTATTTCATATGAAAATGTCCATCGTATCCCGAGTAAGTGTGAGCCAGACCATGTCATAGCGCTGGTAGTGTCCATAACGTTAGATGTCCTCTTCGCTCCAAGGGTCGTCGATAGGGTCTTGGAACCATTTGGCAAAATCTGGAAGAATGCTGGGTCCTCGAAAGAGCGTTTCACGTCCTCCTAGAACCTTGTTACAGTGGGGACAGTGAAGACAGGTTTTGGGATGCACTTCTCGCAAGCCCGTGCGATGCAGAAATTAGGAATATGAATGCCGGTATCTTGCATACATTCAAAATGTAGAACAATGATATACACTTGAGTCATATTCTTCTGGACTTCCTTCAAGTCTTTCTCCTGTTCACTGTGACATTTTTGGATGTAATATCGGTGTTCAAAGTCTGCTATATGGCGATATAAGGATTTTGTTTCGTCCCTGGACAAGCGTGTGACTTAAAGTTGTTGGTGTGAATGAGATATCCACAGGTACAGCACAATCTCAATAACTGACCAAGCAGCAAGCACGTTTCTGTTTGACCTTGTGTCATGCGATATTGTTCGTGGCACGTACGGCTGTCAAAGGTTGGCTTGCACGAAATGCGTTCTTTTCCTTCGGGAATGCAGTGTGTAGATGTTAAACAAACCTGACATCTCTCTCCACAAAGAATGTGTTAACCTTTGGTCATATTTCACGCAATAATAATCGTATCCGATAAATCTGATGATATTGGTAATGCCATCAAAATGTTCTCGATGATATACGTGAATATATTTTCAGCGTGACATTGGGGCCTCGAAACACTAGAGGTCCATAAACCACTTGAGGATACATCTTAAACGTGTAGAGTGGATCCAAGACGTCTTTGAATCTTTTACATTTCAAGAATGCCACACACGATCTCTTTCCACATGCCTGTCTGTTGTAACATGAGTTAAGTTTTTTTAAATTTGTTTGACTCTCAAATGCTCTACGAATCTCATTTTATTTCTGCAGATTCGTTCTTGTCGGCATACATTCATCTCACGACTATAGTTTGGGTGAAGCACATCTGGTCTATGGAATTGTTAATTTGGATGATTCTGCGTTTCGTGCCACAAATAACACTTTTCTCCATCATATTAGACGATATTTTACCTCTTACTTTCTTTTGGTTTCTCAATGAAATTTTTCGATTGCTTCATTTGTTGTCCATGCGGTTTCATGGGAGAACAGCTGTGCGGCACCGTTTACTGGATTTATTCAAACAAAAACTGTCACACCCCTATCTTTACTTCTGTAGGTGCTACAAAGTGTACCAGATTTATTCAAACAAAAACTGTTACACCCCGTCACAATAACTGTCACACCCTTATCTTTACTTCTGTCGGTGATAATGGCATGCTATATTTAACATTTTCCAAAATCGAAATCTAAAACCAATATAATGTCGCGAGAACAATATTTATCCAGTTTCAGTCATTTTCCAACACATGCACACTTGAAACTGTACAATAAATCTTAACTTCATACAAACCTCCAAATTTACTAGTTTGAAAAAGAAAAAAGCCTGGAGTAGCCCCCCCCCCCCACGATCTACCTATTTAGTGTTTGTCAAAATGTCTAAGCGAGAAGCATTTCCTCAGTTTCAAAAAGCAAACCAATAATGTTACTTTTCAGTATTTAGTGTGGCAAGAAAAATGTTACAGTACACATTACAGGATTGGAAATTCACACTGCAAAGGTACAAGACAAAAGTATATGCGTTATTGGGTCACACTGCCTTATAGAAAAAACAATTCCTCACTCATTGCACGTGATCTGATTGACTACCGCCATCGATTCGTCTACATCCGATATTCACACAGTGAGACGATCAGACGTGTTTTCTCTCTGCGCCTGACTACTAGTCGCTTTTGCAAAACAAGTTTTTAAAAAAATAAAAAATAACGCAAAAACAATAGTACATTTTGTGATCAATGAAAAGTCTTATTTCAAAAACATCACGAAATATTTGGATCTAAATTTATTAGAATTTTACATTTTGTTTTCGAAAGAAGGATTCTAGAAGACTGTGTCTCCAGCTCAGTCTTGTGATACTTTACAAAAAGCTGGATTTTTTTAATCGGTGTGACTTTTTAAAAAAACCTAGGATGTGTGTATTTGAATTTTGTAGTTAAAGTAAACCATACAAATGTAAGTACCTTGAGATTTGTAAATGTAGGAATACGTGATTCTCTTTCTCGTAATGTATAGTATGTTTAGTTTAAACACACACACACACACACACACACACGCACACACACACACACACTTTAGTTTCTTATACAATTATTTAGATTGATCATAATGACTTCTGTTCCCGATTTAAGATACTTCCAAACACGTGGAAATAGTCACAAGAAATGTTACTTTAATGTTGTAATCTTTTAAATACTCCCACCTTAGTAAATGTTGAACGTTTCTTCTTCATTAGGTAAATATAAATCTTAAGTTGAGTTGTGTTTGTGTATGAAAGCTATCTTAGAATTGTCTATGATTAATACTTTTTGACGCTGTATTGTGTCAAATGAAAAATTTCTAGTATTAGATCTACCGTCCTTCAAAGGGAGAAAAAAACGCACTAAAAACAGGCCCCTGCTTTACGGTGTAGGACTAACTTGAGTAGAGACCACTCTAGTATGCACTTTTTTCTAGAGCCAAAACATGCGTTATGGGGAGAGAAAAAAACTCGTAACAATGTTTACCGTTTTGTTTCTCTTGGTTGATTTAAGAGTACGATAGAACAGAATTTGTTTTGGTGATGTTTTCCCGTTCTTGGTTTATAGAGCTTTTGTAGCATGGCAACCTCAATACGTGTAGTGTAAACATGACATCTCTTAAATTTGGGAGTGGGTGTAAAGCCAATGGTATTGTAGTTAGTCAACAATAAATATAACACTACCTTTGTTATGAAATTGATGAATGAGATCAATTTCATATGAACGATTCTGACACAGAATTTATCTTTGTCGTCAGAAACTCATAAACAGGTAACCTAAAGTTAATGTCTCATTCTCCTGTAATACCGCAAAAACCACAGAACAAAAATAGGTGCCCTAATTTGCTTTGCCATCCTCTCTGTCTGTCTGTCTTTCTTGAGTATAATGGTAATTCTCCTTACACACTTTATACAGTGCAAAATGCTAATTCCCCCACTTACATGAAAGTACATTTTCCCTTGTTCCTGTAAACACTTTTTATCCTATAAAAACGTCTGACCCTCTAGATTCACGTGCATATTAAGCTAGTGGGACACTTTAACACAAGCTTTCTCTGAGGACCCCAATCTCCCCAAGGTTTATTTTTTTACCCCAGGGCGTCCCATATAGCTTCTCATATAAACTCAACCCATTAATGGAATGAATACATCATGTTGACATTCCTTCAGCAAATGTAATGCCCGCCACACCGGAAACGGAGGGGATGCTAACCTTTTGCAAGTTCACAATTGTGTACCTATTATTGCATTTTTCTTTTCATTTTTCTTTTTCTTTTTTCTTCATACGTCGGTGTAAAATTGAGGTCATTCATTCGTAACATAGATGACTACCGTGCTATTATGTAATGAAGTCTATGGTGTGAACACACCTGTGCATCTGTTCTCATATATTTGTACTTGGATTAATAAGGGTTATTTCAGTCTAATCTTGTCGACTTCATCATTTTCTGGCGAAGTGTTAGAGACTAAGCACAAATGAAATTAATCATTTGTTTAAATGGCAACTTGTGTAATATTCTTGGATGTTTAAATGATAATACTGTAATCTAGACACTCCAATCAGTTAATTTAATTATAATTTATTGTGATATGTGAGGGGCCGTCCATAAGGGAATATTTACAGGATTGGTAGCGACCCTTCCCTTGCTGTTTGTATCTTGTTTTCACTCAGAGATTGGTATTGCCGTCCATTAAATCTTTCTCGAACCCTGGCGCTTATCGATGCGAACAAGATAAAACAACGATTCTCTTTATTATCCTTAATATCGCTAGAAAGCCCTTTTCAGCCACTTCACCTCTATCCTTTTTAATATAATAATTACTTCATTTTTTTACAATAAGATTCATTTTAACACAGATTGTTAATTGTCAAAGAACACCTTTATATGACGTTAGCAACAACACAAGGATAGGAATATGCAACTTCCTGTTGTCGATATGTAGTGCTATTTCATAAACGTTTCTGGCTTAGCTCTTATAAATTTTATGAATTCAATAACAAATAACTTCTACCACGCCACTTATGGAAAAAGTGGACTAGATTTCGCGCAGCTCAATGACAATTAAACATTGACCTTCAGGTAACGAACTAACGTTCGTATCAGATCAACTAGTGATTCAATTCCAACAGTTGGGATACAATCTTGTAAAGGCGCGTCAAGTTATTCACCATGACGTGAACTGGTTCTACTCCGGTAACATAACATTATTCCCAAAGAGAGGGTTTGTTCCATTGATTTTATATGCTGGTATTCGGCATAATAAAGCCTACATTAACTACCCCTTGGGCGACATCAATATTTGTTGGCTCTTTAGGGTATAACACTTGTGTTCATCTAGTCATCTGTTGTGGTGGACACTAGTCACAGCATCCAGTTTCATTATCACACACACACACACACACACACACACACACACACATGCATACATGCAAACATATCTCCAATGTAATCACTATATGTGAAGAAAACATTAACACTTCTAATTGTCTTTCATTTTATTTAAGTTCTATAAATTCTTCACATAATACAAGGTTCTGGTAACATCAGACGTAATATTAGGCCATTTTATTCCAATATTCCAATGCCATATCTCGAACTGTACCAGGAAGGTCCATCATGGCATATGCTACACTTGACTGGTACCTGACGTAACTTCCCTTGACGTAAGCAGTCAAGAACACTGTCGTAAATTTCATGTTGTTTATGGAAGCAGGGTCATACTCGATCTGTATTAAAGAGAAAATGTAATGTTTTACATTCCGAGGTACCAAGTGATTTTTTAAAATCAGACTAATAAATGAGACCGCAGATTTCATCATATTTTTAAGTAGACAACCTATTGTATAATTCTTTAAAGGTATTACGATCTCTGGGTAATTTACAATTATATCAAACCTAGACCAACAATTAGTTGAGATATTTCATTGCAGACAGTTCTCGCTGCGAGTATGCGATGCACTCATGTAACTGAAATCAGAGTGGATGCATCAATACAAATTGAACTATGAACCTATGTTTTAGAAAATTCTGCAATAATCCTACTTCCGGATAATGCTAATTTCAAAATGTTTTATCTTGTATTCGTCTTTTCCTAACGAAATATGTTACTCTTTGCAATACGTATGTACTTAAATGACATTGATTATTTCGTATTGTATAAAAGACACATGTTTATTTGTAATAGTCTCAAAAATGAACGTTCACATATATATGTTTCACACATACACACGCACACGCACACAAACACATTATATACACCATACAACTTGTATCTATTAATATCACGTGTTTTACACTTACAAATTACCTTAATCGTTTCATATTTTCTACACAGGTTAAGTCTATGTATTAATCGTTGAAAAAGTATACACATTTAACAGTCGGACACACACAGACAGACCCCCCACTGATACATATGTGTGTGTGTGTGTGTGTTATGTTGTTTTGCTGTTATTGTTAGTATTTTCATCATCACCAATATTATTATTATTATCATTATTATTATTATTATTATTTTTATTATTATAATCGGGTGCCAGGGTGGCCGAGTTGTCTAAGCGGTCGCCTATACTGATCGCTGCCATCTCACCTCTGCGTTGGTTAGAGCCTTGTGCTCGACATATGTTGGTATGTGAAAAAGCATGCCAGTACTATCAAGTGGGTCGGTGTTTTTTCGGTGTCTTGCCGTGTTTTTCCTCCACCGGCAGGTCGTCATGCATAGCCTATCATGTGCTAGAAAATGCTGTCAAGTCCACAACAATAACAACAACAACAACATCGTTATTATCAGTAGCAGTACATGACCTCACCTTGCTGATGATGGGATGTAGTGCATCGATAGTAGCATTATAAATGGCGCTGATCTGCTGCACACGTTTGCTGACGGTTTTGTTTAGTTCGACCGCTTCGTCGCCGCAAATAGATCTGACCATCTGTTCTTTGTCCAGTAGGAGTGGTTGACAGGAAGCACATCTCTCCATGCAACGCCGAGCCTCCGCAGTTATCTCCCTTTTCCCCCTGAAAATACCTGTGTCCATTGGAAAGAACCGTGCGTTAATAAGTATCGCACAATAAATCAATATAATTCTTCTGAATCTTTACTACGTTATGTCTCTTTTGTTCCGTGTTTACCCCATTCATTGTCTATTGCCAACAAACGTACATTAGCATTTGAAGTGTGTTTTCAAACGTATGTCATTGCGTGGCATCAAACAGTCTCGTCATCATAGAAAACCGAAATCGGGATTTATTCCGAATCCGCGTAAATAACTCTTTTGATAGGGCTTTAATTTGCATCATTATTCGACGTCAATATCGTTCTCTCAGCCCATTGGTGACAGACCAGGCATATAATTGTGTGCATATGTAAATATATCTGCCACATATTCTAATAAAAGCAGTTTGAACATTTTGAATAACATGGTGGAGAAGAAATAAAACCTCTGTGGGTTCTTTCCTTTCCTTTCAGTGACGGAACACAAGGTGGATGACCTTATAAGGTAGCACATAAGCAGAGGACATAATGCACCAATGACGTCACACTGCAGTGCCTCTGCTTCGCCACATTTAATCTGGTTTCTTTACTTTAATTGTGATGGTATTTCAATGCATAGGGAACACTGGCCTAAACCAGCCATGCTTTGGCTTCAATTTTCTTACTTACAACGATCTAACTATCGTAGTATTTCTCTCCTTTTCGCCCAAGAATGTGTGATAAATATGCCATTACAGCTCATTTTCTTATCGAAATACATCATTTGCTTTCCAAGACACTTACGGAAAATAGAAATATTAAACTCGCTTTGAATATTAAATATGATATAAATACTAGATTTTTGTGTATTAATAAAAATGCCTTAATTTGTATGCTAAGCTTTAAAATGGTCTAGAAGACAGACAACTACTTCAAAAATGCACTGCAGAAAATAGAAATATTAAACTCTCTTCGAATATTAAATATGATCTAAATACTTGTCTTAGATCTTCTGTATAGTAATACAAATGCAGTATTTTGTATGCTTATGTTTAAAAAGGTCTAGAAGACGGACACCTACTTCCTAATGCGTTGCCTATGCTCTGTCCGACACTTCCTAATGCATCAGTAACTGTAGTAAATCCGTCCTTGATGCCGCTGCCAACACTGGAAATTCCATCTTTAATACCACCCCCAACTGACCCAAGGCCGCCCAGTACGGTGTTGCCTGCAGACCCGAATGCACCACCGAGCTTATTCAGGCCGTCTTTGAGCCCACTAAATGCGTCCTGTCGGTTGGAGAGAATGTAATTTAATCATAAATTTGACATTTCTCTATAATTACTTAGCGTAGAAGTAGCAGTAGTAGTAGTAGTAGTAGTAGTAGTAATAGTAAAAGTAGTAGTAGTAGTAGTAGTAGCTCACGGACATTAATCTGCAAGAATAAGCAGAACAATTTAGCCATTTACATGCAAACAAAGAACTTTGATTAAGTAGAGGTATGGTGAGCATTTGTTAACACAAATATATCCCAGCCACTCCCGAATCAGATTCCTACCCCTTTGATAGAGACAAGCCTAAAGTATAGTTTCATTTAAAAGCAACTATAACACTACAGACCTCCTGCTCCGAATCAAAGCTGGACTATAATGTATTCAAAACTTACTAAAGTACATTTAGTGGCCAATCTACATCTCCCTGTGATGACCATTATGTAATCAAGTGTAATTGAAATCAATCAATAACTGCAATACCAACAGAGTTAACAAGATTCTTTAATATATTGCATCCAGCTGTAACTTACATCAAAATTAGTATCTCTTTCGAAAACGATGTGAACCCAATGACCAATTAATATGCTTGTCACCTAATGATGAGAATAACACGTACAGTAACAATTGCTTTACTCTATTCCCCGGTGTTGTTGAGAAGGGCAACACACAATACCTACAAAACCCTCAGGTGTTCATTCATTTGTCAGCCGGTGCATCTTCAGGATAATGATAGCTTCGAAGTTTTAAAAATTCTCTAACAAGTTGTGTCGATGGATTCCGTTTAGCAATGCATTGACCAGCAAGACAAGGAGGACAATAACTCGAACAAAATCTGCTTGGGCAAAGAAAGATTTTTTTCCGATATACGCATCTCCTGATGATGACCAGGTTTACGTGGAAAGTTCCATTTTGATTAATGAAAACGTTGAAACTAGTGATGTCTGTGACACGCGAGTCAACATTTCTGGTTTATTTTTCATTTAGTAATAATTGATAGAACCAGCAGTCCATTAATTTGGAGGACTCCAATGTGTTCTATCGATAATATTACAAAACGAAATTGCAGATTAACCTCAGTCGCACCTCTATTATTATTATTATTATTATTGTTATTCTTATCATTAGTAGTATTAGCAGTACCAGTAGTACAGGTAGTATTAGTGGTAAGGGGAGGAGGAGGAGGAGGTCCTAGGTAGAGGCGACGCATCTGCAGCCCAAAGCTAAATAAACGAATGAAGGAGAAAACTGGCTACTAAGAAAGAAAAATAACGGGTATTCAGAATTATGTGTGGATATTCCAGATACATTTTAATTGCAAACCTGAGACTAACATAAAATATACCTGTCATTGTTGCTTGAATTGTTTCAAGATATTTGTCATCTACACTCCTTCTCAATCATAGAGATATATTTCAGTGATCTTCAAGGCTTGATTCTGGTAATGCTTTTCAGATTCTGTTTCAAGATATATTCAGACGAAAGTATTATTCCTTCCCCGTTTGAACATGAACGTATTCCAGACAGTCCTCCCACACGCCACCACTACCACCACCATTTTTGATTTATTAAGAAGCGAAGAGGAAAATCAGTTTCCCTTCTATTCTTTAAGATTGATTCATAATATGAAAGCGTTAATTTTGTGGTCTCAAAAATAGCATCGTTTCAAGCCACGGGCAGAAAACCGCTACGCTCCTTTCCGTGGATTGCGACAATGCGGATAGAGTAATGTTTAGCAACAAATAGATTTGTTTCCATACTTTTAGGGATAATATTTCCTGCTTCAATGTTATTATTTGTTAAAGTACTATCTATCCATATATTATTAATAAATTGTACCTAAAATATGAATATCGCCAAATTTGAACTTAAATATTAAATCTTCTCCTTTGTTTTATCAAAAACCGTGTTCCGAAATTGCTTTACTATTTATTTTAAAACGGAAAATGAATAATTTTCCTAAGCCATTTATATAACTTCTATAGTAAGAGTATACTTTTTAACTTAAAAAATAAATAAAAAAAATAAATAAATAAATGGATAAATAAATAAATAAATAAACAAATTACCCATTCATGTCTCCCATCAAGAAGAATATAGAAACTGTACGAATCACATGTTAATAGCAATAATAATATATTTTTATGTCAATATTATTAACAAATACATCATGTTTGCTAGAATCGTTGGTAGTGATGATGATGATGATGATGATGATGAAAATGACGATAATAATAATATTAATGCCATTTCAATAATAATAATAATAATAATAATAATAATCAGAATAATAATAATAAAGCTTTAAGGACTGACGCAATTTAAAATCATTAGACTTAATATGCATTTTATGAAATAACATGTCAGAGAGTAGCGTTTATAATGGAGACGTGTTCACTATTGTAACATAGATTGCAAAGATATACCGTAAATGCAATCCATAGGTTCGCTGCAACACCAAAAGAAGCACTCTTTTCTTGATTTTTGTTTTTACAAGGTATTGACAAAAAAGGCTGAGGACTTTCCAATTTGGTCTGAGGCTGCTTTACATTAGGGCAGAACTAGGCTCCAGAACACAGGTGCAGTCAAGTCTAAACGCGACGATGACCGATCCAATACTAGCAGTTATACTGTGTTTTAAGTGTGCTTTCTTTTTTTTGGTCATGATGTCGTTGCGAATTAATGAGTTATACATAGCATGTGCCTAATACACACTAGTGTTCTAGGAAATAATCTTAAGAGGAAAGGAGGGGAGAAATGCCTGGAAAGGATTTAGGGGTCATCATGCTCTTACTCAGTGATGCTTCTTTTCAAAACCTTCATTAAAGACATACATTAGAAACAGTCGTAACAACAAAGAACATGTAATACTGGATAAAATTTGAGTGTTTGATTGATAACTAGATTAAAAGTTACCGCGTACCGCAGCCATATAAATGAAATTCTTTCTGACGTAATTGAACAACAAGTTCTGACAAACAATGTCAAATCTCACAAAGGTTTATCAAGTGGTGTTACGCAGGCGACAAGACGTAAAGGTCGAATGGTGAACTCCAAACACATCTTTTATCTGGATGGACTTCTACAAACGTTTGCACCATCCAAGGACAAGAATGGAACAGAAAAGCAATAGTAAAACACATATATGTTCTAACAGCGATATGAAGACTCTTCCTCAAATAATGTAAAGATAACTTTTGCTTGAGTCACTTACCGTAAATACCTTGCCAGTCGAACTAACCAGTCCGTTCATGGAGGAGACAAACTGCTTCCCGCCATCATATATCAGATTTCCCACGCCTGCAATGCTGTGTCCAATATCGTCAAGAGGGCCCTTCATGTACGTATAGGGATTAATTAAGTTCAGATAGTCCGTAAAGGAAGGAGATTGTCTGAAAGAGAATAGCTAATACAGTTATACAGAGGACGATAACTGAGTATCCTACATCAATAGATCTATTTTGAAATAATAATATATTTGCTTTGTATCTTGTATTTAGAAAAAGCGTTTCTGCCCGATAACATACAAATAACAAAGTCCTCGATGCACATTGTAGATGGTGCAGCTGTAAATTCATGGAGGAATGTTTGAAACAAGTTACAAGTTCAATATTATTTATGTTTATTTCTTATAGGCATAGAACGTGATACTCGCAGAATCCTTTTGAATATGTTTAAATTGCATAATTTAATATTTTTTTGAAAGTTATGATTATGCTCAATTTGGTTTTTGTTTTATAAACGATGATATTACTTCATTTTACAAAATGTATGGAAATCAAAACAAATGCCGGTTATTACAGTTTTACGTCATTAAACATAGCCATCTAATGTGCAGTATATTCGTATATTTTGCGCTTAAGGAATCATAATGCGTTGTTGAAAGATATTTTAGTTCTAAACAAACAAAATGTAATTTTTCTATCACATACCCACACGTGCTCTGCGTTTCTGACTTGCATGCATTAATCGTTGCGTCTATTTTGCCGTTGCATTCGGTGTTTTTGGTTTTCAGCACATTACTCTGTTCTACCGTGACGTTCCATTCTACTGCCACTTTCTCTAAAAGTACCTGTCGGAATAGCTTAACGAACGCTGAAATGCAGAATAAAAAATGTACAAAAACTGTAAAAATCGTTAACATTAAAAATTGTATGTTAACATGAGAATGTTTTTCTTATATTCTTGAATTGATGATTGTTATGCAGTGGCTTGGCTAGCTCATATTTTAAATTTTTTTTTGTTGGAAGGAATATGGAGAAGGAAGGGATAGAGTGGCAAAGACTGAAACTCGTGTCCTTTTATATACCTAACAGAAACAAGTTGTATTCTTGTTTATATAAATGTCATATTTTCTTTTGTTTTCATATGTCAAAGTAAGGAATGAAATTTATATATCTTCATATCTAACATTTTAGTAAGATAGCTCAGATGTGATGATTTCAGAACCCGCCATAGCCCTCCACACACCTTTTAATATGATAACTTTGGATAAACTTTATACACTAGTCCTAAGGCCAATGTTTGAATATGCGCGTGACGTATATTATAACTGCTCAAAGAAGATTCAGAACGAAATCTTTCACATGTCTCTTTCCTTTCACCGATTTCCGTATGGAACACACTTTCTCTGACAATGTCCAAAATGCTATCTATGTGGCCACTTTAAGGCATAGCTAATCTAATCCAACTGATAAAACGCTTACTTTGTATGATATTGGCATACTTACCTAAATATCCTACACGACAAACGCAGACATGGATGTAGACCTCTTACCTATGACAATTACAATGTTTTGTAAACTCTCCGATGTGGGAATGTGATTAGGATAAAAAAAATATTGAACATTATTTTGTGTATTGTCTATTATTTATTATGGAAATATTCCACCTCGTTTGTACTATATTTCAACTCAGGCCCTAATAAACCCCATATTTAGTGTTGAAAAGTGACATAGAACAACGAGAACGATGAACAATCTACGATAGTCTTAATTTAATAGAAAGTAGCAACATTAAACGACTTTGGCACATACAGTTGCAAGTTTAGACATCCCACAACCATAATTAAATGAAAATGGTCAATGAGGAATGTTAGTGTTATAATGACTTCTCTCTCATTTACTGTTTAATTCTTGATTTAGTTAATTACATTTATACATTTATTTCGTTTTGCTTCAAACTTGTATGTCTTTGATCCATATAACATTGACATGGTGCGTACTGTCAGCCCCCTGCGCCTCTGATCATATTGAATACATATTGAATATATACTCATCAGACCATTCTGTGAGAGTGAAAATGATTAGTTCTGAAGTATAATAATTGACTAGTGTTTGATAAATCAGGTACCTGTGTAATTTTGGAGAGATATTCTCTCTTAATATTCGCGAATGTTCCCGAATATTGTTAATTCACTCCAGTTTTGGTATTGATATTAAGCATGCTAATATACGTTTCAAACACATTAGCCATTAATAATATACAAATAATATACTTACTGTCCTGACTGAAAGAATCAAGCGGTACCAGAATGCCCTCTACAGTGGCGTACATAAACAAAATACTAAACAATAGTTTCCACATGATATCAGATGTGGGATATACTCGTCTGCTTCAGTGTCGAGCTGAAATAATGAAACTAGATGTTTTATAACGATGTTTATATTACACACATATTAATATATTCAACACGTTGATTATATATTACCCTCCTGTTAGTTTTGGATGAGTACGCATGACACATTCCTTAAAGTGCTCTCCAGAAGACCTGTTTACTTATCCAGGTAAAACAATGTATGCTTAAACAATAAAACCGAGAATTTTACTAACCTAAGATTCGACGTGATACAAATACTTTAAAAAATAAAGGCTTCAAATTTACTTCTTTGGTTCTAACTCGTAGTATTAGTACCCCTTTTTCTGTTGTTGGATTGTAATGATCTTTGTTCAGGTCATGGCGCAAATTTCTTTGTGTTTTTGTTTGTTTGTTATATTACTAGTCACAGAAAACAGCCTACAACCTAAAACGCTAGCTTTGATGACAACAGCGACAGTGACTGTAATTATTGCTGACAATATGCCAATCACCGCCACGCCGATGCCTACAGACACGGTTGCAAGTTTTGTGCTAACGCCATGAAGTACATCTACCTTTACATTTTGTAGATGGCTCGCCGCTGTTCAGCCTCAGATAGTAAAACATTTTTACATGAAAATCGTGTGGATACAGAGATATTATAATTCCTCTATGAGGAGCTGATGTGAAGCTTTAATTGATCCAGGCACGGCTGGAGGGAAGTTTCTTTGCTGACACGCACCTCTAACCTATCGTCTTGGTGTCCTGACAAGACGGTTATAATACTTAAGAAAGCTTCGGTTTCGTTAATATGATAAGTCCCGACAATGGCACGGTCTTCAAGACCCCCGCTAAGACGTTCACCATGAATAACATATAGCATGGCATCTTTTCGCAGGTTGTGTGATAGCGAGAATTTTCTGGCTAGTAACTGTAATACGGTTGAACATGATTGATACAAAGTTAACTATGTTATTCTGCTGATGATCACCGCAGTGGCCTTTACGTCAAATTACATCTGATATAGAGTAGCAATCGCGCCAGAGAAACCGCGAACACAGTTCCTTTGAGGTATGGTTCGCTACTCATAGCTGAGTTCATATTGCTGCGCTATGAGGCAGCATTCCAAAGATAGAGTGATTGAAAATTCATTCTGGTGAGCATTGGCGTCAATGCCCTTGCATGAAGTTGTGTCTCCTGTGGTAAATGCAGACGCAAAGTTTTTTTGGTAGGGCTTTCAAGTCTGGCAGTTTCTGTAACGGCATCAATGTCATTATGTGTCAATAGGGTTCCGTTTACACTGATTGAAAGCAATTCACACGCTCCGCTACCACAACTCAAGTGGATGCTAGTGAAATGAAAAATGGGACGGTGATAATGTCGTTAGCATTAGCTTTGCCAAGTACAAAACCACCAACATTTTGAAAGGCTTCCGTCGGGTTACAGCGATACAAACCGGACGTGTTTATTGGCGGTAACTCTGCCAACTTAACTGATGTCACATCGCAGGTTAAAAATTCAAAATGTATGTAACGACAGATGCCGTGGTAATAACGGCAACATCACGGGCTGAAAACGCCAGTCTCTAGCACAAATAAGTTCGATGACCCCGAATATCTCGCAACGGTGTCGACGCGGAAGCCAGAAACATGTAATCTCATAAAGTGTTTGTCGTCGTGTGATTCCTAATGCTTTATTTCAACACTTATGCATGTTAACTGTTTTTCAAAAAGTATTTATTTTTACATCTAAATTAGGTATCGGAAGCTCATAGATGACACATTTACGGTATCTCACACGTTACGTGTGTCCACGTAGAACTTAGCACCTACTTGCATAACTGTGTGCAGTGTGTTGCACTGACAATATTTTCAGTTGTGTTTATTTTAATGAGGTGGACAAAAGCAATTTATGTTGACGAATGTGACGATATATTGTGCCGTTCTTGTCCAGCCAGATGGTGAAGTAATACCCATGATTTTGACGTCAATTACATAGAATATGATTTTGCTTTTTGTTAGAACCCGATCATGTGTGCTAACTGGTTAAACGTCCCGAGAAAATAATTTGAGTCGATGGCTGGGCATCTTAGATGCTGACAATTAAGGTCGGCGGGCTTTAGTCTACAGTAATGGCAGGCATATCAGCCTTTAGTTCCTTTCTGAATTTGTCTTTTCTATGTCGACCTCGTGCGAGGTTTTATTGCTTACATGTACCTCCGCGGATGGGTCAAGAACGAGTTTGTCTGCCGTCTACGACTTTATCATCTGGTGTACTATGCGGCTAAAAGATGCATAAAATAGTCCGTGTGCTCACGGCAATAAAGACTCCGTAACCCTTAGGACTATGACCTTAATGGCCTGATATTTTTCGCTAAATCTTTGGAGAAAACATAGCACATTTTCTACACGAAGAGTGTGACCTTTTTGGGCATTCGGAATAAGGAAACAGCTTTTCCTAATCTAAACTATAACAGACGCCATGCCGGCATCAGCCTGGATATTATGACAAAAAAGTACATTCCATCATCCGTTTTTTCTGCGAGCATGCATCTTGAATAGAACTCTTTGACCGTAAAGACGAAGATTCCTTTAGACATGGAATGGAGAAAAATATAATACTGAAGCATCACATCAGGCGATTATCGAACCGTATCGAAAATTCCCAAGACCCATACCAAAAGCTTTGAATTGCCATGATATTAATGATCTACAAAATGGATTATAAGTGAAGCCTGAATGCATAACGTGGGCCGCACGATGGAAACAGCCATCATAATAACTAAAATGCTGTGAGATAGTTATTTCTGGGGCGACGAATGAATGTATAGGATGAAGTTTACTTTTGCAAGCCAATAGGAGATGAACGATGATGAGATTGAGGGCCAGGATAACTGCTTCACAGTTATCGTTCCTGCGTGATGTGTAAAACGGTCTGTAATATTGCTTTTGCGTGTTAATAAGAACTGTATGTGATACTACAAAATAGCTTCTTAGATCGCTTTATTTGTCTGTTTGTACATTCGTACACCGTTTATGACAAAGATTTGAATCACAAAGTACTATATTTTGTTCCTCAACCTTTGCCTTTGTTTCATTAACGGCTCCAACACCGTAGAATGTAGTTGACGCTAATGTTCGCAAGTTTTCGTTTCTAGTACAATAATATATTCTAGCGTCAACTGTCTGCTTGACCCTACTTCCATCCGTCTGTCTTTCCTTTACCCCATCTGTTACTGCGCTGATACCTTTAAATTCACAAAACTGTGTAATTATCTAGTCCATTATGTAACCATCTCTTAGAATGGTGTAACTCTAGCTTTTTCTCGTGCATTCTGTATATATTGTAATACAACGGTGTGATCTTTTGTCCGTGAAACTGTGTTTTCCTTTATATAATCTCTCAATCCTCTGGTTGGAAATTTATTCAAGCTTGGTTATCTTTACCCTAAGATAACAATTTTTATGCATTACAGATAATAATAATAATAATAATAATAATGAGGACTTTGTATAGCGCCTAATCTTTAGAAGCTCTAAGTCTAAGCGCTTTACAACAATAGACAACACCTATAAGGTAAAAACATATAATGATATGATTACAAAAACAAACACCATGAAATTAAAAAACATAAAGAAACATGCTGAGAACATTTAAGGTAGGAAACATTATTAGGTCTTTAAGTTTGTTCTTGCAGTCGAAATAAGTGAGTTTTTAGAGCACACTTGAATGGGATCACTGTGTCTTTGTGTCTAAGTTCAGCGGGCAATTCATTTATTAACTGCGCGAATACAAAATGAATAATATACACAGCTTATTAATCGAAAGTTCTAAAAATGTCCATATAAAGAATTGAGCCAAGACAACTTTAAGAAGAAAAATCTTTTTAAATCAACATGAACATACATATAAGAAAGTATCACCAAACACGTGATAAACCGCACATGTCAAAATTCTGTTAAACGTATAAAAAATAAAAAATAAAGGTAAATAATATAACATTCGTAAATTTTGGGATAGAAAATAAACATAGTAGTATCATAATGACGATTTTAGATCGGCTGGCAAATTCCGCGTTCCAGGACCCTAAACACCTTTGATATTCCCACGTGTGAGCGTGCGATTGTAACCCTCCTGCGCATACAAGCAGAGTTTCCATTAGGTGCCCCAGCTGATGTGAGCTCGAAGAAACTCGATTATTTCTGAATATAAATCAGTTACCTGTTTTAGGGAACTAGTACCACTGTTTTGCATCGTTGCGCGGAAACGCCAAATGGTTTCATTTTCGACCATCTACACATTCATAGTTGTTTTATTTTATATTGCAACCCAAACATATCCTACTGATTATGTTAGGAATACTATGTGCTGGCACGACGTTCTTAATATACACGTAACGTTGTCAGATTAATAGACAGCAGATCACTCCGGGTGACAGCGTTCGGTAAAGAATCAAAGCAAACCGTAACCTTGAGAAGCTATGCTTCTTGCGTCTAATTTTGAATGGACGATGGCATCACATGGTATATTGACCTGTATCGTGGTGGTGCTTTTGATTATGTCTCGGATATTGTATCCCATGCGTAAGAGTCGTTTGAGGAAATCTCATTAATATCTTCGGGCCAAAAAAGAGCCTTTCTCAACATCATTTTTGTGATGCCATCCTTGAAGAGTCGAAATATGATCGTGATGGTAGAGCTGAGCGTTTGCATATGAAACTATTAAAGTTCTTGCCTATCAACAAAGAAATCTTCAGTTGAATATCCTATTTGATTGAGTCAAAGTCGTTCGTGCCCGTGGAAAGTCCCATTACTTTCCAGGTTGAGCCATAGACCGTGAGGAACACAAATGATTGCGATCGGATATTATGTCAACTGTAATAAATGCGCAACGACGCTAGTACGATCTCGAGCATGCTTTATATCCCCGTGGTTACTAGTGTTGAGAAAAACAAAATAAAATTCTGGTTACATTACCGAGATCGGGAATATCGAGGTAAGGCTCGGTGCTGTATTTACAACGTTACTCTACATCGTGCCATTTATTTTGCTAAGATTTAGTAACGCATCAGACTTTATCATCGTTGCTGTATTTAATGAGTTCATACATTAACGCATGAAAGTTTCTGCGTCCATGATGTTGTCATTGAGCATTCGCTGACAAAACGATGGGGCCTCATTTATGATTTCTTATGCGTTGTTTCCGGATAGAACCTACCGTAAAGGTATTTAAACCGATCCGCAAGCTCGTCGGGTCACACAGTCCACCAAGGTCAGCTCCATTCTTTGACTGTTTATTTTGTCACTGTACGCCTGCGAATTGTCACAATTTCTTATCGGGATCAGGCAATATGACGTACATCAGATGGATTAATTTTTAGCTCGTTAGCTGGCGTCGTCCTAGCATTTAGTGATGATTACACTAGCCACCAATACAGTTATATATCATACGTACGGTCGATCAAGACCTTTTCCAATAGAACGGAATTAGATACGATTCGATTTGATGCTAAGTCTGCGTTCATATGTACTACTATTAAAATGACCATTTACAACATGTCATTTTTTCAGTTGCTAAACACAATTTATTTATATCCTTGTTTTCTAAGTAATCGTCACGGGGTTTTGTTTTTCGTGTATTTGCTTTCGTTAAATACTTACCTAAGGAAGAGATGATGTAATTTTCCTTTGGAGTTGGGGGTGGGGGTGAGAATTTCTTTCATATTCGATGATGTATTTTGTCTTTATTATAAGATCTTTTCAACTAAAATTATTTATAATGTACATTTTTCTATAAATAAGAGGAACATAATTTTTGTTAAGCGGCCGTATTTGTTTTCGAACAATTACAATCACAGGTTCCCCCACACCACCATATACGCTTAATCAACCACGCCTCCCGATATGAAATGGGCGGTACCTTAATCATACCGAGTTAGTCTTTTCTTTGCCATATAATCAGGATTTTCGGTTAATATTTTAAATGTATGTAATAGGTTAGAATTAGTCCTTGTACTGTGATTGTCATAAACAAATTTGAGAATGAACTGAAATCCGTTGTCAAGTACCATTCTTTAATATACCTAAAGGAAAAGACCCTAAATGAGTATTTTTTGGAAACTTGCTTTCTCGATATGTAGTTCAGTCAGATTTGAAATATATGTGCATAGTTCACGACGGATTACCCTGAAGAACTCGCAAAAAGTAACCAGGTCATCTTACCTGTAAACAGGGATAGTTTGATTTGTAAACAAGCTAATACAACACAGTTTAGATAAACAGCGAGATGTTCTAAGAAAGCTGACAAGGAAGGTACTTCGAGGGTCGCGTCTTCGGTAATCAACAGTTTCGGACATATTTACTGCTTGCAATAAAAAATACAGCCTGTCCTCTATAAAGCTGGATCATACTCATTTGTACTGACAATTACATTTACAAAACATGCTATATATTTATCGCTGCAGACATAACATATAACTCATCAAACCTCACAATTTATCGCATCCATGAACACATTATGAAATTCCTGTTTCGATAGAAGGAACATTGAAATGATACATCGATCAAGTTCATACACTAAAGACAAACGTAACACAAATATGGCGTTGACGTGTACCCTGATGTACAGCACGTAAAGGATGGAAAACAATGTGTTACATGGAGAGCGTAATTAAGTAAGAGAATAAAGAAAGGATACACAAATGAACCTGATGGGTCTAAAACGGGCGTAAATCGTTGATTTCATTGTGCTGTGCATAAAACATAAGTACATGATTGAGATTCAAACGAGTGAGATAATGACAGAGAAAGGAAGGAATTTAGTGAGAGAACAAGAGACTATAACACTATCGCATCCTTTAACACTAGAACCGTCTTTTGAAACAGGGGCGTGTTGAACTCCGTAATACTTGCGAGAACAATTGCTGAGGTTGTGACGAAATGATTTTTCTGGGAATCTTTTTTGCATCCTGTATGCAATTAGACCTACCTGGCATAATTTCAATTGCTTTAGAGAAGGCCATGAACGATCGATCGTAAGCTATAGCGGTATGAATAGCTAATGTAGTCATCGGTATAAACTATGACGAATCCAATTATCTAACCAAACATCTAGTCAGTCTTACGGGCGTGATATTGTAATTAACATGAGGACATGTCACACATGTCAGTGATATTGTAAATAACATGAAGACATGTCACACGTCAGTGAATTACACAAATATTATTGTATTTAAACAGCCAATATCAACCCATACACTATGCATATCTAATATGTACGAAACATATATTATTATTATTATTATTATTATTATTAGCAAAATCCGCTTCTTTTACGCTCAGATTAAATAAGATACGCGTCAGAAATGGAAATAGAGAAGTTGCATCATATACAAAAAGTATGGTTATATATATATATATATATATATATATATATATATATATATATATATATATATATATATATATATATATATATTCCTGTAATAGTATGATATCTATAAAATACATTGTTAGTTTTGACCATGAATATCAGATGTTTCAATTCTAGTACATTCTCATAGGACCTGTGAAATATTTTCATGTGAAGTTTGTAAATAAAATAACTGGAATTTTTAATGCATGTAACCTTTCTCAGAAAACCGACTGAATCACACTTATTTGCTTTTGCATTCAAGGTAAATTGTCACAGAATAAGGCAAGAAATAACTTGGTTTCGCCTTAGAACGATTTGATCATTTTCGTTGTACATGCATACAACGTTACCTAGGGTGGATAATTATTTTCATAGTTAAGCGACTGAACTAACATGTATCTTGTCGTAGATCGCTTGCAGCGAGAGACACAAAAAGCATGGTATGCACGGATATTTTACCCTTACTAATACTCATTCTCCTGTAGATTTAAGGTAAGTTCTTTTGTAATTGACACACTGATCTTTTTTATCTTGTCGAGGAGTGTACGTTCTCCGTTTTCTTTTTCTACAGCCACAGGGGTGAGTGTTTCATTTTTTATTTTGTTTGATATGTGTGTGAAGCATATTCAGTTTTAAATGTCGTAGCGTGAAATGTTGCCTTTACCACTACCCGGATTTGAAACGTTGTGAACCTCTGAACAGTTACAAGTTGTTATTAAGAGTTTAATTTAATAGCATGTGTCTATAGATTTTAATTTCGTACCTGTTATTATGGCTAGTTTGGTTTTAGTGTAGATGTCTGTACATATGTGTAAGCGGGTATATCAGACTGTCGGTCCGGCCGTCGGTATGTCTGTATGGGGATGGAGGCAGGTGTGACCATCAAGGCCATGCAAGGATGGAACTGCTGATTTGTAAAGTTGTGCGCATGGTGGATCCATGAAGGCTGTGTGTTGCCAATACAAGTGTGGGCCAAACCAAGAATTCAAGAGAACTGTGTGGTTTGACAATGGACACGTGAACCAGTCAAAATGTTTCGTTTGCAAGTTTTTACAAGTATTGATATGAGTCATACGTGGCCGTGAATCATACGGACTGATGCATAATCTAGTAAGCAATTTTCGGAAGTATTCAATGTAAAAATCTAAACTCGATCAACCAGAGATTTGTAATTTTAGTAGTTTCTGAGACAACAGTTGTTTCAATGGAATATAGTCATGAAGCTGACAATGATAAACGTATTTCTTGCAGGAAATATGAGTTCCCATTATTAAACAGAATCTTGTACATGAAACTAGTTGAACCTTTGCAACTATCACTCTACGACAAAAAAAGATGCAATGGGATAAAAGCATAGCATGAATGTATCTTCTATCATCTTTGATATTCTTGCCAATACATCAAATATATGCGTCAATCAAGTTTAATAATCAACCCTATTTATGTAAACGATGTATACAAACTAGGTCCAATATCAGACGATATAAGTTTCAGACCCATAGATGATTCTCACACCTTCACATGTTAATGGTACAAGTCCTGTTCATGCACAATGTTTACGCACGATTTCGCTTTAAGTATTTGAAATAATAGCTTATATACGATCAAACAATGTCATGCTTAAGGAGACTAGATTATTTTCTGATGATGGTAATATATAATTCTACTCGAAATTATCCTAAATCCACCCGTCATTAATGATAATTAATAATTTGTTCCAATGTGTGTTGTCAAATCTCTTCCAATCTATGTTACGTCAAATGATTCTTGAAAACGGTTAACATTAATCAATTCTATTCCGTCATATATTCAAAGAAAAAACACTGAAACATTTTTTTCCCATGGATTTACTCGTAAGAAATATATTGAACATATTGCTTAATTTGCCGAGGAAACTCTCAGAGGTATTTGAAAAACATAAAACATTAAATTGAAAAGACTAGTGTTTCCGATATTATTAATTTAAGTTACTTAATAAGAACTTCTCTTTTAAAATTGGCTTCACACAAAATATTGTAACGAATCCCTGTCACTAGTTAAATAAAATCTCTACATATCTTTAAAATTTATAGATTTACCTAACCAAACAGCCTTTGTTGTCTCTAAATTCATGTCCAAGCCGTTATTCAAGGCAAATAATTGTAATACACAATTAATATTAATTACACATCTCTAAGGCATCTAAAACTTTAGTGTCATAAGCATATTCACGAGATATGAACTTGTTTGCCGTAATATTCCTAACGATATCAGGAAAAATGGGATCCTCTAGTCCACAACCAAAATACGTGATAAAACTTGATTAACTATCACGGAGCATTTTATGTCGTTATGGAGTTACGTCACTCATTTTTTAAACATTCAGCAAAATGATAAGAAGTCCTAACCCTTTGAAAGACAATTACCGTTTTTCAGAATAGAAAACCTCAAAATCAACGACCTCTCCGCTGGCCTAAATGGTTTGAGCGTCCAAATAGGAATGTCGCGAGCTTGAAGTCTGGCCGAGTCATGCCAAAGACTTATAAAAATGGTACTATAAACTGCCTCGCTTCGCGCTCAGTACTAGGAGGTTAGCATTAGGACTAGTCGCCTGGTGTCAGGATACTGTGACTGGGTGGGACATCATGCTATAATTGTGCGCCATGGTACCCCAGTCCTAGACATTACTATAAACTGCCACATGGAGGACATCGTAGCGTTATGACCAAACCTACGTAAAAAATCTAACACACACACACACACACACACACACACACACACAGGAACCCTTGGTATTCTGTTGTTTTCCGCGTAATGTGTTAGATCAGAAATTAGTATAAGTGTCGTTTGGGTATACATTTTCTAGAGATGAAGCGTGTGCTCTATTCATTAATGAGGTAATGTGTATTGTTTTTATTACGCATAAGTACATTTAAAGGATATATTTAAAGGGAAAAAGGACCCATTGTGTCTTAGAAGTTAATTTCCTTGCCATGGGGAATAAAAATGATATTTATGTATCTTCGTGTGGCTGTGATTGCACCAATTTGATAGCTACAATTAATACATACATACATACATACATACATACATACATACATGTTTTGATACATTAGATTCATGTTTCATTCATTACCTATAATCATTAATCTTGTAGGTATTGTCGGTACTATTATTATTGCCGTGGTTTTCTTTGAAAGGCGCAATGAATAATTCATTATTTATTATCTACAACTCTATCACTTTATGTTAAAAAACAGCCTTTGTTTTCGCTTATTTAGGTTTAAACCGTCTAGACTGCACTTTTATCATCGTAATTCAAGCCAATAATCCACGATGCAGACAATTTTGAAAATATCCTACAACCAGGTCCATAACTAGGCGAACATCAGTAAATTCAACCTTTTCTTTAGTAATTATTGTTTGTCTCTGTTTCGAAGTTTTATTGTTGATAAAGATTCGTTGAGAGTCAAATGATCTTAGTCTAGATAAAACCGTAGTTTTGCTCTGTTCATTGTCAATTGTTTCAAACATTATTTTGCTCTCAGTAAGTCCATGATAAATAAGATCCCTTACCGTACATCAGAAACAGATGGATATCATTTGATTCCCCAAAAGGAGATGAATAACTAATATATTTTGTTAGTCTGAAACTTTACTTCAAATATTATTCATATATCCGTTAGTTCGAAAGGTATACCTTCCTAAAATTACTTTTTGCAATGATTTATATTTTACGTCCATTAGAACATAAATTTTAGTCTCCAGGGCATAGCCATCACTGTTCGGTCAATAAACCCTAACACACACACACACACACACACACACACACACACATATATATATATATATATTATATATATATATATATATATATATATATATATATATATATATATATATATACACATGGCATCCAAATAAATCAGCTTTATGAAAATCTACTGCCAGAAAAATTACCTGACAGTTTCATGGGATGAGGCTTATTTATCAACCTAGTAGTTTAGGTGGAGCTGTAGTGTAGGAATGATTGACTGAAGGACGTGGGGACACCTAGACAGTTGATACGAAGATAAATTATAATACCAGAACAAAAGCTTGTAGATAGAAAGATGAACTACATGCTATGATATTTAAGCCATTAATTAAACAAAATCGTTGGTTCATGGACAAAATTTAATTCGCATGATCCAGATCTTTCCCAGATACAGTGTTCCAAGAAGTGGGAACGCAAAGGGCAGGCTATGTACAGACAAATAATACTTTATTTACCACTTGAAAATAAAAAATAATCCGTTAATTTGTAAACACTTAGGTAAAAGCATATACCTCATGCTCATCCGGTGCGAGCCCATGTTGTTTTCCATCTGAATACAAACTGTATGTCAGTGACCCCGAGTGGCCGAGTGGTCTCAAGAGGTCACCGTTACGGATAATTGCTATCTCACCTCTGTCTGCTTGAATTCGAGACTCGGGTTCGACCTCTGTGGGTATGTGAGAAAAAGTGCCAGTAGCTTCTCGTCTGTTGGTTATTCTCTTCGGGGTTTTCCCGAGTTCTTCCTCCACCATTCATACTGGCCGCCTTCAAATAGCCTATCTTGTGCTGAACATAGCTTTAACCCTATGATAACAACAAAAAAATAATAATATTTCCCAAAAGATAAATTTAAGTTAATAAACAGGACGACGTAGTCCTCTACGGAAAGACGACAGGCACACCGTGACTTCAGCAGTGCAAAGCAATCAATTATACCACGACATATGGATGTCAAGAACTGCCTGTGTTCCATAATGGACGGAGTGCTATTGTCGGTATAGAATAATATTTACTGTGAAAAAGGCAACTGAACCTTGTTGAACTATAACCTATGTAGCAATCACATATAAGAACGTATCGTATTAAAATAGTTAAATGCGGTAGGTCACCATTATTTATAATCATATAACAGTTTTGTTTTACATGTGTCAACAAATCGTACTTTATTGTCGTTTATATATTAATTTTATCTTTTTTGCATCCTGTACTTCTTTTTCGCGCGGAGACGTAAATTCAGGAAATAGTTTAATTTTCCGAAATTCCCTTCACCTGTCAATACTTTGTTTTGTGTTTTTTTTTTCTTCTTCATCATCTTTCTTTTCTTTTTAGTTATTTGTATTATCCCACCAAGCAATTTTTTTATCATTCTCTACCTGTTAAGCAGATTTCATATGGGTTTCTGTGTTTACAGAATGTGAGGAAAACCCTCGCGCCACAACTTATCATTACACTAAATTGTTTTCGCAAAGGTTCAGGGATCAAAAGCCCTTTCTTTAATAAAGGAAAACATCAATGGAGAGAATGCTGTCAATTACATCAATTCCTTCATCATTCCGTCAATATCGCACTTTCACTTCTGGTTCAATATCGTCATTGACTTGATGCAAGATACCGTGGATTCAGAAAAAGTCACAACAGTATGTTGCCTCCAGATTGATTTGTTTCCAGCTTTTCACCATTCCTTTCCTTTCATCGTTAGCATGTTATATTCATTACATAAATGTGCACGTGCATTCGGTATATTAAAGTCTGTTTATCTTTACTCTTACAACGTGCTTGTCATATCATTTCAAGCTGAAGTATGTGGAAACAATGATTTAGAATATGTTCAGATAGACGGTCACATTGAGAAACTTGAATCCAGTGCGTGAAATATATGTTGTGTAATGTGTTTATATATAGAAAGTATACTAAACTGAGAGTTGGTATAACCAAACACTTGAATCCAACGCGTGAAGTCTATGCTGTGTAATGTGTTTATATATACAAAGCATACTAAACGGAGAGTTGGTATTACCAAACACTTGAGACACAGAGAAAGAGTAGTCTGTGTTATTTTGGCTCCTGTAATTATTCGAGCAGAAGTTAAATCTGATAAATGTGAGGATTGAGATGTTAACTGTTTGTTGGTGTGAATATGCAAATTGTACCAGACAAAACGTTTAAATACTTGAACCTCATGCATTATTATGTCGTTGATTGCATTGCAATATTTGAAAATATTTGCATACTAGTGAATATGTGGGTATCAATAATTGTAAAATAATTTCAAACTGCATTTTATTGATTTCAAAAGACTGGAAACAAAGAGTTTCACAAACGTAAGTAAATCAAAAAGATATAAAATTTCAAAGCAAATAGCAACTTCGACGAGGCACCATAAAAGGTCTCTGATTTCCCTTGCATATATCACTTTCCTTCTAACCCACTTCTGCTGACTCGGAGATGTTGAACTAGCCAAATGTGCGCCCTCCTGCGTGTCGATAAAGGTGACTAATTGATGAAGAAACCACATTTGGCCGCTGCATTTGGAAGCATATACAATACACCATATTAATGGCTAAGGACTCCTGCGGTTGCTGACGATCAGTTGCGATTGCACCTCAACCTACTCATCATGGCTTCATGGATCTGTACCCAAAGCTTGACGATCCACAAAACTTTCAACCTAAGAGAAATTCGATATACTGGCCGCTCTGTGCCCAAAGGTGGAGCAGTGGCGGATCCTCAACAAAAATGATCGAACTTAAAATAAGCGATGAGCACCGTTGCAGGCCTTGTTCTGTTGACAGTACCCATCGCGGTCGGCCTAGAGTGTATGTCTCTGACCTATTACCTAATGTCCCTGATCTGAATGTACTCCAGCCACCGATTCACATAAAAGACCACATCTGAGGAAGATTTCTAGGTCTCCATCGATAACGCGACAATTGCAAGGTGGCTACAAAGGAAATCCAGGGGAATACCCTCACAAGACCAGATCAATGTTCAAGAACATACATTAAAATGGCAGGGATAACTGTTAATCGCGATTAATATTGATGAGTTATACCTCATATCAGTTGGCATTTGTCATCAGTATGATGTAAACGGAAGATCGCATGCTCCGTGGAAAGTTAGAGAGACGTTATGACTTTAGCCAACATCCAAAGCAGTAGACATGTCGATAGTATGCATATACATATATGGAAGCGCTGCACAACATACAATAAAACCAGCTACTGTTAATCATCTGGTAGAGCGCAGTTGTTTTTTTCGGGGGATAGGTTATAACTTAAGTACACATTCCACCATGATCATCGTCTGCGGAAGAAAAGGTTTGTCTGCGAACTCCTAAAACGAGAATTAAAAGGTCACCTCGGTTTTATCATTATCGACCCAAATATACAACTCAGCAAAGCATCTACTGCTCTCATGGTCGGTGGGGCAATCGTTCACGTCCTCTAATTCACTAACTAAAACATTATATTATCTTCAATGCAAACAAATGATGCCAGGGACGAATGCAATATCTATAGCGAGGCTATGGAAGACTCCAAGTTGATCAGGTTGAGTACCAACGAGAGTGCAACAAGCATAAGGAAGTAAGATCAACAAGCTGAACGGGCTTCCTAAGCCGCTACAATTTTGTGCACGCTTACGAACTGGTAACTAGATACGGACTTGGTGACGAACCCAAGCTTTCCTACTTTCTCACATCCGGGAGCGAAAAGCAAAAATTAGAAATGATATTTACTGTCGGGAAATTTGCGGTAGTCTACCAAGTAGCCTACAAATATTTATGACTGTTGAGCGGGCAAGTGCAGACATGTATTTGCGCTCACAAATTGGTGTTATACATTTGTAAGTCAATGGCTGACAAATCGGCAATGAAACTCGACAGAATGTAAGCTCGTGGCAATATACTAACAAAAGCTATTTTACTGGAAGGCAGAAGCTATCAAATTCTTGGACGAAATTCGCTCAAAATGTTGCCAGGGAACAGTTAAACAAGCCGACAATATGGCAGCTGTGCCGACAAGTATAAAACTTTCATCCTGGAAGGTCTGACGTGAAAGATCATAAAATATATTGATTATTCGATTAGATGGCGATTGAGAAACTCGTGTGTGTGTGTGTGTGTGTGTTATAAGAACCAAGACGCTCAGTCAGAATATACGGCTTTGATATAACCGACAGAAGAGAAAAGAAAATGGGAACATGATACATTAGATAACCAGACAAGGACGAAATGTCCTTCCGTCCTTCGTTTATTTACTAGATCTCAGTACGAAAGGTAATACATACCCTGTACGAGAGATCCCATCCAGAGCTCCATTACCTGGTTATCTGATAAGAGAAGAAAGATCAAATGGACAGTAATTTTGCCGGTAGCATTTTTGACCTATCTATCTATCTATCTATGTATCTGTCTATCTATGTATCTATCTATCTATGTATCTATCTATCTATCTATCTATCTATCTATCTATCTATCTATCTATATATATATATATATATATATATATATATATATATATATATATATATATATATATATATATATATATATATATATATATATATATATAAGCAGCAGAGAGGGTGAACAACCTTTAATTGGTTCACCCGTATTCTCGCAAAATAAGCCTTCTTGGGAGATCGCAAAAAATTGCGATATTTTCTAAGTATTCGCGTTGGGTCGACTTGTTCGCCGAACTCAATAGACTCCAACCCCACTTACTGGTTATCGCGACCAGCGATACATGAAAGGAAATACGCGATTTGTCGGTGACAATTGGGAGGCGCGCCCTCTCTGCTGCTATGAATTAATTTTTTTTTTATGTAACCCGATTCGATATCGTGTTCGAGGATCATGTAAATTTATCGTGATAAATCCGTGTGAAGTAGCTTGAAAAGAAGTTTCTAAACTTATTTATGTCCATATCGCCGCTGCACCAAGTCTGATGAATATTCCGGAATTTGTGAGTATCAACTCCGTTAAACACAGCCAGCAGATTACAATTATCTCTGATCACTTTAGGAATCTGTACATATGTTTGAGTAACATAAATCACGTCAGTGTTTTTTGTGTCTACCTCTGGAAAATATCCTGGCAGGATTGGACTGCTTATCCAGCATTACATCATCGTAAACGACTAAATTATTAATAAATCCGTCAAGATCTTCTCCAGAAGGCGCTTCATTAATGTCAGTTATAAATTCAACAACATCATCTCCGCTCTCATTTAACGATTTTGCACTTTCATTAAAATCTATTAACACTTCGTAGCATTGTTTATCATCAACTGACGAGGTTACCAAATACAACTTGTCCCACTTCATCCACTTCATTATTAAATTCAACAGTAATTGTGTTTTACCACTCCCAGATGGTCCAATTATAATCATAAGAACATAATTTGGTAGCGCTGCGTGATGCTGAACTGGTTCATGTTTCCTTGTAGCAGAAAAGTCAGTGATTTCCATTAGATATAATATAAAATAATATGGATTTATATTGTGTGAAATGCAGGGCGCGTACCCCAACAGGTGATCGAACAACTATTACAACAAAAAATAACAGATCAGCACTTACAGGCAAGTGTGAACGATGCGGTACAAAGAAATTTAAATTTATTCCCAAATCAGGTGATAAACCAAAGCCAAAGATAAAGCCAAGTAAAAAAAAGCAACAAGGAGGTGACATCGCAGCAAAATTAACAAAATTACCTGGGACTCCGTGGGCTAAATACCCAGGAGAAAAACACCTCCCAGGTTATAATTAATGTGGCCCTGGAACCAGACTTGATATCAGACTTGATGACCAAGATTAACCAAAACCAGGTGAGTATCCGATAAACACTATTGATAAGGCGTGTCATGCTCATGATGTAGCTTATAAAAGTCAAAATCTACAAGATAGGCATGTCACAGATGTGAAATTAATTCACGCGCTAAATTCTATTACAAATAAATCTTTCAAAGAATCATTAGTTAATTGGTTGGTTAGATCCGCAATGAAAGGTAAATTAGCGCTAGGTGCTGGAAATTAATTATAATGGAATCGATTTGTTATTCCCCAAGAGAATACTGGAATTGGTACCGCAGCGATTAGTAAACTCGCTGAAGCAGCAAAAGTTACACCTGTTACTGCTAAAAGTTGGTTATCCCGACGGGCAATATAGCAAATTTACCAACCACCGCCTAAACAAATTCATTTTGCACATTTTGATGCTAGTGTTCCTAATGAAGTTCACCAGGCTGATATTTTATTTTTACCTCATGATACCGTTAAAATCAAAAGACGTCAAATTACACACAAGTATGCGCTAACTGTAGTTGATGTTGCAAGTAGATACAAAGATGCAGAACCGTTAACAACTTAAACAGCATTTGAAGTAGCTTCTGCGTTTGAACGAATTTATCAACGAGGTGGTCTACGATGTCCAGAGCTGCTACAAGTTGATCTTGGCAAGGAATGTCAGGGTCCAGTATCATCGTTGATGAAGCAACATAATGTCACCATCAGACGAGGACATACTGCAATTCATCGTGATCAGGCAATTTTGAGCGATTTAATCGAACACTTGCTGAGCGGTTATTTGGATATCAGTACGCGAAAGAATTCATTCAGGACAAGAGATCACGAGAATGGGTTGCAATATTACCAGGTGTGATAACTGCATTAAATAATGAAATAACTCGAACAACCAACATGAAACCTATTAACGCAATTACAAAAAAAAACAAACATATACCACAACGACGTGATTTTTCAGCACAACCAATACTGGGCAATGTCACTGTGAGATATTTATATGAACCAGGTGAACTCGAAGGTTGTAATAAAAGAGCGACTGATCCTATCTGGAGCATCACCACACACAAGATATCTAGTATAACAAGATCTACGGGTAGACCCGCAATCTACAGACTGGATTCAACTGCTCCTCAACGTGGAATTACACGTGAACAACTACAAGTAATTCCTAAAGACACACAATTACCGCCCAAATCACTTAACTAGTGCCAAGGGTGCCAGCACCCCTACGCCGATTACACTCAAGACAGGTCAGCATCACATTTTCTCGTGTATGACCGTAACTATTATCTTTTCTATCTACGGTATATTGTCTTGGATTATTACTAAAATACTGCCACAACATTATACAATTACAGCTTACACAGTGATCATTCTGCTGTTGTTTCAGTGTCATGATAAGTTCAACATCAATGTCAAATTCTCGATTATTTTTTTTTGTCACTTTGTTTATAACCGGCTAATTATTTTCTTATTATATCGACTTGACATTTATCGTTGTCATCGATCACTGACTCGTCCAAGACAATTCTCCGCAGTTGAGATATTCTTCTGACTCTGGACACAACCAAGTAAGCTAAGTTTGACAACTCGATTCGATCATTAACAATCCAAACAACTGTATCAGAGATAGTCAGTCCTTGAGATGAATGAATCATCATTGCATATCCTAGCGTCCACGGGGATTTATTAGCGCGTAGTGCATCTTCAGAAACATTGACATCAACTGCGACAATATTATTTAATACGAGATTTTGCTTTTCGGTCTGCCCTGGTATATCAACGTCAATATTTTGTAGTCGTGTATCAGCTGGTCTATAACACAACGGCACTGGCAACGTTGGAAACTAACTTCTCCTGTTGTAACTGAAACAACTGCTGTTGAAGTGTATCTCTGACTATCTTTCTACTTGCCACTATCAAGTCGTTTGGTCTCCACGCTTGCAGAAAGTCACTCATTGAAGTCTC
This sequence comes from Sinohyriopsis cumingii, assembly GCA_028554795.2. Taxonomy (NCBI): domain Eukaryota; kingdom Metazoa; phylum Mollusca; class Bivalvia; order Unionida; family Unionidae; genus Sinohyriopsis; species Sinohyriopsis cumingii. The sequence goes on from CM068832.1 coordinate 34,442,531, forward strand.
TGAAATTATTTTACGCATTATTTCACATTGAATTTTATTCGGTTGTAGTCTGATTAATTTCTTGAACACGTTTAATTCTGCATCAAGCGCTCCATAATTATCAGTTATCTCCTCGTAAAAATCAACGAAATCTTTTAACCATAAATGTGGAGATGGCCCAACAAAGGGAGGTGGTTGACCGTGATCGCCGCACATTATCACAGCTGTATGTTTTGTAAATAGCCAATCGAAAAATGATTTAATGCTTCTAACGGTACCGTACATATTTAATCCCAAATAATAATCTTTGGAATATATTTCCCTCTCATTCGGTCAGAAGTCCACACACCGCCGCTGTATTTGAAAAAGTTGTGATAAGTGCATGAGTTAACCCCCCGTTGTTTCATCTCTCGCGCGAGTCTGTGTGTAGGTTTTAACACGATCATATCTGAAATTCGACATAATTCGATCACTCGAGTTGTCTTACCAGAACCTCCCGCCCCGTTCAAATAAACGGTTTTGTGTCTCGATACTGGATCATACTCAGGCGGCTCCGACATTTATGATAATTGTGATTTGCAATAACTATCTTTAACCGTAACATCAGCGGATTCACAATAACAATGTAAAATTTCTTGTTTTATTCTCCACGAGCCCCATGATTCATTAGTGTTTGTAAAATGAGCCAATATTTCTGAATTTCTTTTATCGATATAAAATGAATCCGTAGCAACTATAACTGCAGCGTCAGGAAATCTATTTATTATCGATAGCAAATATAGAAACATAAGCTATCATTGAAGATCTTAAATGAGTATAATGAAGTGATTCTCCAGCAGTGTAACTAACAATTGTGCCTAACTTTTTCCCGTTGGATAAGTAAACATTTGTCGATCACAAAATATATGTTTCTCTGCTGCATCAGCGACCACAAATTAATACTCGGCGGGATCCATAATCAGTCTTGCGTGATGCCGTTTATGATCATATGCACCACCCTGAGTAAATTTACCGATTATTTTTCTACCGAGATCCTTTGCGGTTTTTTCACTGTTGCTGAGTTTAATCTTAAGAATATTAGGTGCATCATTAACAATGAAATCAACAGGAGTATTTGGACATTCCCGAGCATATTCTTCGATGACCTCATCTCCACTGATACGCTCCGGTGTTGGTAACCAAACTGAAATCTGTGGCTGATACGATATAATTGCTTCACTGACAACCAACGATATCAATATTTTACAATCAACCAAATAACGTAATAACACTATTGGTGCCCAACGTTTTTCCGAGAAGTGTCTACCAAACCAAACATAACAGCAAGGATGAAGATTTTCAGCGAATTCAAACGACACTTCACGAGCAAATCCTGTCAGATCAAAATCAGGTAAGGGACCATTAATCGCCAGCCGTGTCATCTCGTTTGTGGGGTGTCAGAATCTTTTAAAATACTCGCTACATTCTCCCAACCCGAGAAAACTTCCGGGATAACACGCAACCATATCAACTGATATCATCTCGTTGCGATCATACTTGGTATTCCACAATCCGCCATGACCGTATTCAGTACAACTTAACTGTACATCTTCAAGGAACTCAGCACGTGTTGGTCTCCACGAATTTCTCTCTCTCGCTAGCGTGGGCAGCAACTGATGAAACTGTAAAACAATTAGTTAATAATTGTTCAGTGTTTTCTGAATATCTCTGTGTGAGTTTTCTCATTTCTTCGTGTAGAGATTCTTGACGGTACAAATCGCCGTTAGGTCGAACAAATTGATCATGCTCGCCATCTTCGGAACTTTTAAACAACCACACTGACACGGGATCGTTTTTACTTATCCGGTTAATAACATCGAACATTCCGCCCCAAGAGTTCTCTGACGAGTAATATCTCACAACACGATCTCGTGGAAATATTGTCACCGCTGAGGTCCAAGCGTGAGCGTTATGGTCAATAATTTCAATTGGTGTTCCCTTTCCTTTATTCGCTGATTCATATAAAACCTCTAGCGTTAACGTTTTTACTATCATTGAAAATTTTAATTTACTTGATAACTCAGCGACATCGTTTATTGACGCTCCTGTATCCTTAACCGATTCAGACCACTTCCCTATTTTTTCACGTCGCAAATCAGTTAAACCGTTTCCACGCTTCGCATTTGTAAAATATTCCATTACTCGCTCGGCTATATAATTCAGCTTTGAAAATCTCATCGGGGCAAGATCATTAATGTTGGGTCTATCATTTAACTGATAAATTCCATAAATGATCGCGGTTACAGGATACGCTTGAGCGTAATATGGTCTGTCAAACCCAGTTAACATTCCTGGTTTGGAATCTTTACTTAACACAGCGGTTTTTCGATTAGCAAGGACAGGGTCACGTTTGTTACGGATAATCCACGTATCGGAATCTGCTTGCACAATAAACTTTATTCTGAAATGATATTTCTGATTGAGGTAATCGATAATCGTTTTCGCTCGTGTGTCGCTCATTGTAGCGACATTGACATCGTCGTCGCGTATAATTTTGAATGTAGACCACACGGGAGATGGTCCATCATCACGAAATTCTTTTTGGGCATCTCTGATAATATCAATCAGATCAGCCAGAGCTCGCCTCCGCGAGTCAGGGGTTAGTCTGTCAAGATCGAATCTAGAAGCCTTCCAGGGTTTGATTCTGGATAATCTCTCGAACTCATCCATATTATATTTAAGACAAACATTTAAATAAAAAAATTATATATATAATGCCTCAAACCAATCAGTGCAAGTGGTTTAAAGTGGGATCTTAACTCCTTGTAACAAATTCTGCAGAAAAGAAATCTGCGGGGAACATTCACAAAATATTCGAAGAGGGAGTTTAGGACCAATACCATGTCTGCGATGTCATGTTGGAGTCAAGGATAAAACACAGCTGTGTGCGAGTTGTGGTGGAAAAAGATATCGTTAACTTAAGCGATATTATGCTAAAAAGATAACAATGATGCGCTAAGATGTGAGCGCGATTATATAACTAAGTTCTCAGACAAATTATAAATTAGACAAATGACATTATTATTGTATAAATGAACCAAGAATTTGTCCCACATCCTATCATCAAGAATTATGAAGCAAATCGTAGCGATGTAGTCAGACATTGTAGGTCGAAAAAATCCGTTGGTGTTAAAAGTAATTCTGGTTATCTTAGATTTAACGCTGGGGGTAAGGGGTATTACAATCACAGGTTTGTGTTCGATGTATTTAACGGAGTGATCGAAGATGGTCTTGTGATCGATCACATTGATGGGCAGAGACCTAATAATTTATCTAACCTTCAAACCGTCATTCAGAGTATGAATTCTGCACCAGGTGATACCGGTAAACTTAAAACCGTTACAAGGAGAGCTGTCAGATCTCTCAACATAAGCACCGGTGAAAAGAAAATATTTCAGTCAATGGCCGTGGCTGCGAAATATTTCAGTGTAGACCCGAGATCAGTACAAAGAGTCGCGGATAAAAAATACAAATCAACGTTTTCATACAAGTTTGAAAGCTGGATTTTCTTTTCCTATATAGATATATAGATAACGGAGATAACTCTGCAGCGACTTTGTAAAAGTAAATGATGCACTTCCCTCCCTCTTGATTTCATCAAGGAGATTGTGCAACACATGTCATTACCTATTTTACAGGTAATACATTATCTAGCGCGGTAGAACTGTATACAGTCATTTTTTTTACAGCCATACAGTTCGTGGCGTAACCGTCTTATTGTATAACACTGCAAGAGGCTAAATGCGGATGGCGGTATATTTTGCCGGCTCAGTACTGATTTATAAAAAAGATCCAGACGGCTACGTATCAATCGCTAGCTACGGTAGAAGAAGCACAAATAAATCAATTTGTTTCGTTGTCTCGTGCAATTGAAAAAATTAGATCACAATTATCTCAAGAATACGAATCAAAAAAAAATAATACTCGCGTAAGGCAACTAATTTTTTTATGTCAGATTGTGAAACGATCGAAACTTAGACCCGTTGTACTTGGAAATGAAGTCAAGTACGTGGAAATGAAATCGAAAGTAACAAAACTATTTTTTATGTGCATCAATCTGATGAGTTAGATAATATGTTTTTACTTGTATTAATCTGATGAGTTAATTTTTTTTACTTGTATCAATCTGACCTGCATCAATCTGATGAGTTAGATAATGTTTCCTTTAGTCGAGCAGATTTAGTGCAAGAGTGCGAGTAATTTAGAATCTGATCTTTATCATACGTGACCATAGAAATATGTTCTCGCTATAGTTTATCCAGCTGTGATTGTGTCAATAAAAAATCTTCGTTACCGTATACATTAATAACCAGATCAACTGGGCCGACTAGAAACTGTGTAAATATTTTTTGAATGTAGTTTTCAAGTACTTGCTTGTCGTGTATGAAAACCTTCACGTGTTGGTTCATTATATAATTACTCGTAAGGTCTAATCGTAAATCTTACGGTGAGATCCTTGAAAATCGTAGACTTTTAGGATGATATCCCTATGATCGAAAATCTTTACGATTTCACAAGTAAATTAATATTAACTATTTTATTCCTCAAATCCAGAAGGTGGCCGGACTGGTCAGTTAGTTTGAAATTTATTCTTGATAACAGCGGCTTATGACATCGGAGATAGACCGGATTGATTGGCTCTTGCACAATCAGAAATCCTGGTGGTTCTTTTGGTGTGAATGAATAAAGAACAAATCCTTGCTGGGCGTGATTTGATACTGTTGTGTCCGTGCTGTAGCTGCCATCAATGACATCACACACAAGACTGACCGCGACCACTGAGGTTATATTTACGATATCCGGAGACAAACGTCGCCATATCCCTTCGGAGCTATTGTTGTGTCGGAGAATAGTTGCTGGTGGTAGTATTTTTTTTGTAATGTTCAAGTATTTCAGGAAAGAACTCATCGATGAGGTCATTGACTGATTTTTTCAGCTCGGGGGCATTATACCAAAGAAATTTATAATGAGGCAGATCTGGTTCTCGTAATCTAAAGAAAGTTAAAAATTGTTTATATTTGTATTCGTCATCAACATACTCAACTATCACCCGAATTAATCGCTGGTGAATAAAGTCCGTATCGGATACAAGCTGAATTAATATTTCAATTTGTTTAATGATTTCGCTGCGTGAACTTATATCAAAAAGATGCTCCAGGAAACTTTGTCGTAGTTGCTGCAGTTGTGTTTGATGCTCTTGATAAATTTCTTTAAAACTTTCAAGTATCAGATCCATTTTAGTGCCAATATTTGTACTTCCTCCTTCGCGAAGATTTTCAAGAGCAAGATGCCACCAAATGTTATCCGAGGAGTAATATCTAAAATCGCTACCCGACGTTGCATATTTTAGGTTATCTAAAAGTCGTTTGTATTTTGGTTTAATTTCGTGATATGACTTATTGTCTGTGACATAATCAGACTTTTTCGGTTCTGGCGGTATTGATGGTGTCAGTGGTGAAATTTCAGGCCATCCTAACAATGTTCTGATCAAAGATTGATATATATCACCGGCGTAGTCGGGGGTGCTTATTTCGATTGCAGAAGACAGCGTTGGTTCATTAACGGTTATTGCTATTTTAGATTTCTTCCCGGTGACACTTTTTATTCGACGTTGTAATTCCTCATTGATTTCTTCGATTTGGTAAGACCCGGTTGGTATCCCAATGACGTTCCAGCGCGGTGTACCATCTTGTTTATTTTTATTTGCAAACACAAACGAATTATTCGCTTGTAATCCACCAAATGATTTTGATCTGATATTGGGCCAACTGTGATATACTCTCAACTGTGCTAGTGCGATTTCTTTCACCGGAATCGCAGTTGGAAAATTAATACTAAATTCTGGTTTAGTCGAGCTTACTGTTATCATTGAATTTCTCTTGGGGCTTGTATTTTCGGCTATCTGTTGAAGTAATTCTGTCATTATTCAGTTTCGTTGTTTTCAAATGGTGAACTTCATCGTATGTGTTTGCCATGTTCATGAATTCGGAATCTGATATTGTTGTGTCGTTGAGGCTTGATGATATCAGCGACGATAATTTTGAGTATGCTGCCGTTTCTGTGTTTAGCCGCGTGACATAATCGTGCAATTTTTGTGCTCGTGCACGTTGATATCTTTTTCGCGATTATATTAAAAACGCCTGAGATTGCCGCTGATGTAGAGACGCATATTGTTACTGCGATTGCAGTTGTTACTGGCGTTAGCGCTGATAATACTATCTCCGGTGGATGCAACTAACGCGGATACCGAGTATACCGCAACGTCTACAATGACTGCTCGTCGCTTATATTTCTCTACTTTTGTTGCGTATTTGTCGATGAGGGTTTTTAACTCTGATTGCCATTCGCGTACTTGATGGTATCTATATTGCTGGGCATTTAACTATGTTGTCGTTGACGCTGTTAGGGTCATTTATTATTTTACGCAGTAACCAATTGAGGTGTTTCAGCAACAAATTCCAAACACCACCAGTAAGATGTTGCGGTGAATTTCTTATCGGCTGCTTGCAGTATAAATGTTTCTTCGGTCCCGTTATTTAATATGATAGTCACAACCCCGGTAAACTTGAAGGTGGAATGTCGCCAGGGATATGTTGTGAAAATCTCAAATTTTTCAGCACTAAACACAGACAGCCTGTACACTCCAGTGACTGTTGCGGTATATTTGATAGTATTATTTTGTTTTGACCATATTGCGAATCCAGATGATACCGTGTATACGATATTGGTAATGTGCCCGGGAGTAACTCCAGGTGGGATTTTAATTAAACTGGTTTTATTAACGATCTCAGGAATCCCACTTACGATATCTTGCTGTGTTCATTTGATCGTGTCAATGTTGGTTTTCATATCAGAAAGTTTTACGTCAACGGTGAGCGGAGTACCAAAGAATTCTTCTGCTGTTTCATTAATTTTTCTAAAGTTTCTACGGAGATTTTCAAACGTGTTTACGTGAACGTCATACTCGTTCCGCAACGTGGATTTTTTATAGTCAACGGCGCCGTAGTTAACGTCAACATATTTTTTCGTTGCGGAATCTTCGTCGGATGTTGGATCTCTTAAAACCACTATTTTGTTTCCGTTCATGTTGAGTTCACCTGTCATTGTGTCACCGGTATTTTTAAGCGATTAGTCACACTTTTTGCAATTTCATCTCTGATGGTTGTAAACGATATAATTGAGTCTCTGATTTTTCTGCTGTCAGTAAACACGGGGATGTTATCCGGGGTAGCTCCAAGAACCCTGCGAACTATGTCATTCCATTTGATATTGCTAGTTTTTAGCTTGCCATGTCGGTCCTGAAAAATAACAACCTTATCTGGGTTTATTCCGGATAACGTTAAAAGATTGTCTATTTCATCTTTGGTCGCATATTTTGATAAATCTACATCTCCGCGTTTTTTTTATCTTTGCTTCGATGAGAGATCTTCCGTAAATATCAACCATTATTTTTTAGAGATTGTTTAATATGTTAAATCGGTCCGCGGTATACTCTTGCACGACTTTGTGGGGTGGTTTGGCTGATTTTGATAACGCGTCAAGCACATTAATTACTTCACGGCCAATATTGGCGGATCGGTTAATATTTGTGTTGGTAGCGTTGAGTACCAGACTGGAATAGGAGTGCTTTGCACGTATTTTAGAAATTCAACTGGCGGTGCTAACCCGTACGAATCGAAATAAACAATTCCACGTGGACGTATCGCGTAAGCAACCCAGTAAGTTCCTGGACCATCGCTGTTATCGAGAGTAATAATTCCAGTTTCTGGATTATTCGGTTGTTGAAGCAATTGATTTCGCATAAAAACACCTGTGACTTTTTTTATTTTAAGTTGTTTAGCGGCATCGAGCAAATAAAAATTTGACATCGGTGTGACGCCTCTGGGTTTCAAAACTGTTTTGGGTACCATAAGGGCGGAGTTCCTGGAAGTCTTAGACCCGCTCCTTTTTTATATCCCTTCCCAGTTGCTTTCTTTAATGCCATTCCAGCAGCTGTTCCAACAGCACCTAACGCGGTTGCTTTTGCGACAGCTGGGGCGGCAGCAGCTATTATTGCTGGTAACGCGGCGAGGAGTGGAAATATACCACCTGTTTTAATCATGTCGCTGATGGCTTTTGGAGCGAAACTATTTGAACTCCAGTTTTTGCTTTCTTTGCTTTGTTGAGGTGATTTAGTTGAGTTTTAGTCAACGATAACTTGTTTGGACCACCACTAGCGATTTGATCCCGCGTTAGTGTTATCGTTGTCCCACATGTCTTTGCGTTTTTCGATTGTAATTTGTTTTTCCTGACCGGGAGTTAGAGTGACATTAATGTGATTGTATTACATTGTTATAATTAACGCGGTTGATCTAATTGTCTACAAGTTTTTCACGGGAGCGTCAATAACTCTCATTCGACCACTAGCACCTTCAAGTAACATTGCCTTGTCGCTGAGTATGACCGCGATTGCTCTGTAAGGACCATAAACAATTGGCGGTGCAGCCGCGACAACTGGTAGAGTACCAACACCAGGTCGGAAGTGTATATCAACGACAGATTGTTTGGATAAATCAAGATGCTCCAGCGGAAAGTAATAAATCAGGTACAAATTTGTAAAATCAAACTGTGATATTTGCGTCCCAGTATCGATATTTATAATACGCGACAGAAACGTCAGCCAGCGATTATATGCGCGCGCCACATGATTATGTGTAAAACTTAATGATATATCTTCAGAAGGTTATTGTTGCCCGTTTATTCTTAACGAAACCTCAGTAACTTTGAGGTCATCAAATATCATATGAGAACGTTCCTGACTGTTCAGCGCCGATTATCTTGCAGCGCAAGAAAAATATGTCGTGGCTCAGAAACCCCTTGTTGTGATTCTATATGCCAATTAAATATATCTCTGATGGAACTTTGGATGGCGTCTGTGGTTACTGCTAACCACGATAGCAATGATTTAGCACCTTGATTCATAAAAGAGAGTAATCGCAAATCTTCTGTGCCCGACGGAGTTAATACCGGCATCCACAGTGAAAGTTTTGTTATATTTACTTTACCAGCATTAGCATCACCAGCTCCTCGCCAGATCGCATCATTGTCATCACCTTTTCTCACGAGCACAACTGTGTCGTTAGCTCCACAGATGATCCTTCTAACATCTCTGCAAAATCCGAAGATGTGAGACAGTGGAATTTCGCACGAAAAATCCCGAGTTGTAAGTTGCGCTAACACTGGTAACTACCGGCCACATATCTGCGTTAGCATTAACGTCAGAGGTTTTTGTTTTTGGTGTTCCTATAACATATTAAGTATGATCGGCGCGGTCGGTAATATCTTTAGCAAACATCATCGATGGACCAGATGATCTTGCGTAATCATCAGAATATCTTGCTAGACCAATTATTGTTGTAGCAACATCGACATCACTTTGAATCGATTCGATATTTTTTCCATCAATCATATATGCGGCACTACTAAACAGTGCCATAATCCCATTATTGACGAAACCAACAGGAAAATCAGCAGCTTTTACAAGTTCACCTTCTACTTCAATAAACGCCTCACAGGGCAGGAAATATCTACTTGTATCATATGACCTTGAAGTTCAATACGCCCCCGTTGATCTGGTTTAACTGCATCATAGGCACAAAAGTGATAATCACGCACTGAGTTATCTCGCAGGAACGGCTCATCTATGTTAAATGCTGGGTCGGATATGCGTTTAAACATTTTATACAATTGCCTATTTTCCAAAGGGTGATTATCGTCGTCGCACACGAAGTCCACTCCCTGCTATCAAATTCGCTGTTATATTTTTTTCTGCGTCAACACCCTGATCTATTAACGCTGCTAGTTTCTGATTTGCAGCTTGATTTATCACCTTACTGACATCCGCGGACATAATTTGTGTGCTTGCCAGTTTCACTGGCGGTTGTGATTTTCGTCTTATTAATTGTGCTAGTCTTTCTCTGATTGCCGAGAGCACCTCACCAGCAACGTTGGCAACTGCACCAGGAGCATTTTCACCAACAACATTGATAGCTTTCATTGATAATTGTTTTGCAAGAGGACCAACTTTTGGTGCTAACCTCGCAAATAACCCCTGAACAGCATCACCGAGTCCGTCTCCGTAAGTTGCTCAATAGATTGGCAATCGTGAATTTACTGCTCTGACCTGCATGGGCGTATATTGTCTGTTGTATATAACCATGTTATGTTATTTGCTACTGTTTAATCGCTGTAATCATCAACGAGTTCATCAATAAGCACTCGGTATATACTAGCGTCAATGACACCACCTTGAAATAATCGCCGACAGATATCAGCGGCTTCATTAATTATTTCCGGTGAGTTATTTCCAGCTCGTTTTCCTCCTATGAGAACTTCTAACCGCGAAAAGGCATTGAAAATATTATCAGAACAAACAAAATTATCTCCCAAACCAATACCAGTATCGTATTATTTTGTAGGTTGGTGTTCTGCTTCGACCTATTGTTTAAATTTTATGAAATTGAGATCATATTGGTTAATACGCGATTTATTAGCTCCAAAATATACTACAGCAGGCCAGTCATCATGTGATACTATGTCAACATATCCACGTTTTAGGAACTTCCTATTGTGGCTATCATAATGATGCGCAGCAAACTCGACTAATTCATGATATGGGGTTATGGCAAGAAAATCAAGAGCTCTTTTGGTAAGCATCACTGTAGGTAATGGTAGTACGAACACAGATTCAAGTGATGGTAGTTCCTCGGAGTCAGGTTCAGGTTCAGGTTGAGGTTCGGGTTGAGGTTGTTGTCGTTCTATTTGTTGCTGAGATGGAGGAAGTGAATAGGAGGGGGGTGGGTGTCTTCCTGCCGTTTTTCCCCGCGTTTTTGTTGTTGTTTTTCTTTTTGCTTTTGTTTTCGTTTTGTTGTTCTTGTTCTTCTTCTTTCTGCATCATTTCATCATGTTTGTCTATTCCTGATAAATATGTCCTATAAAATTGTTCTCGTTTGTATAATCGACCAATATTTCGGTTTATTTTATACACCCAATCGATCCATTCATCACGACCTACACTTTTAATATATTGGGGTTTTAAAAAACCTTCTTTTGAATTATAACTAGCAGCAGCAAACGCACCAAATCCGAGTATATCCTTGTATTTTAGTGGTTGATTTTTTTTATTTCTGCTATGCCTCCTTCAGTAAATTTAACCCTAAAATTGATTCCCTTTTTTCCCTTTTTTCCCTTTTTTGGTTCTTCACCAACAGCACCAACAGTTTGAGGCTGAGATGCAGTTATTTTTCAGCGGTTTCTTTTAATACTTCAATAAGACCTACTTGTTGTTCGCCCGGTTCCTTTTTGGGTCCCCTAATGGCGGTTAAAACCTCTCCAGTAAACGCAGTAACGGGTTTCAATAACTGTTCCGTTTCTGCTGCGTACTCATCTTGTGCTTCTTGACGTGATTGCAATTTTTTTTGAACTCATCTTTTACAGGGATATATTTTTTAAGTGCCTCTTCTCGTTCTCGTGCTATTCTAGCCGTGTAAGATTCCGGATGCACCATATTATTATATAGCAATTTATAATTCATAGCAGCAGAGAGGGCGCGCCTCCCAATTGTCACCGACAAATCGCGTATTTCCTTTGATGTATCGCTGGTCGCGATAACCAGTAAGTGGGGTTGGAATCTACTGAGTACGTCGAACAAGACAACTCAACGCAGATACTCAGAAACTATCGCAATTTTTTGCGATCTCCCAAGAAGTCTTATTTTGCGAAAATACGGGTGAACCAATTAGAGGTTGTTCACATTCTCTGCGGATATATATATATATATATATATATATATATATATATATATATATATATATATATATATATATATATATATATATATATATATATATATATAAAATAACACAGACTACTTTTTCTCTGTGTCTCAAGTGTTTGGTTATACCAGCTCTCCGTTTAGTATGCTTTGTATATATAAACACATCACACAACATAGACTTTATGTGACCGTCTATTTGAACATATTCTAAAATCATTGGTTCCACATACTTCAGCTTGAAATGATACGACAAGCACGTTCTAAGAGTAAAGATAAACAGACTTTAATATACCGGATGCACTTGCACATTTATGTAATGAACATAACATGCTAACGATGAAAGGAAAGGAATGGTGAAAAGCTGGAAACAAATCAATCTGGAGGCAACATATTGTTGTGACTATTTCTGAATCCACGGTATCTTCATCAAGTCAATGACGATATTGAACCAAAAGTGCAAGTGCGATATTGACGGAATGATGAAAGAATTGATAGAATTGACAGCATTTTCTCCATTGATGTTTTCCTTTATTAAAGAAAGGGCTTTTGATCCCCTAACCTTTGCGAAAACAATTTAGTGTAATGATAAGTTGTGGCGCGAGGGTTTTCCTCACATTCTGTAAACACAGAAATCCATATGAAATCTGCTTAACAGGAAAAGAATGATAAAAAATGCTTGGCGAGATAATACAAAATAACTAAAAGGAAAAGAAAGATGATGAAGAAGAAGAAGAAAGATGATGAAGAAGAAAAAACCAACAAGACAAAGTATTGACAGGTGAAGGGAATTTCGGAAAATTAAACTCTTTCCTGAATTTACGTCTCCGCGCGAAAAAGAAGTACAGGATGCAAAAAAGATAAAATTAATATATAAACGACAATAAAGTATGATTTGTTGACACATGTAAAACAAAACTGTTATATGATTATAAATAATGGTGACCTACCGCATTTAACTATTTTAATACGATACGTTCTTATATGTGATTGCTACATAGGTCATAGTTCAACAAGGTTCAGTTGACTTTTTTACAGTAAATATTATTCTATACCGACAATAGCACTCCGTCCATTATGGAACACAGGCAGTTCTTGACATCCATATGTCGTGGTATAATTGATTACTTTGCACTGCTGAAGTCACGGTGTGCTGTCGTCGTTCCGTAGAGGACTACGTCGTCCTGTTTATTAACTTAAATTTATCTTTTGGGAAATATTAGTAATTTGTTGTTATTATTATAGGGTTTAAAGCCATGGTCAGCACAAAATAGGCTATACATGGCGGCCAGTATGAATGGTGGAGGAAGAACTCGGGAAAACCCCGTAGAGAATCACCGGCAGACGAGAAGCTACTGGCACTTTTTCTCACTTACCCACAGAGGTCGAACCCGAGACTCGAATCCACGCAGACAGAGGTGAGATAGCAATGATCCGTAGCGGTGACGCTTGAGACCACTCGGCCACTCGGGGTAACTAACATACAGTTTGTAATCAGATGGAAAACAACATGGGCTCGCACCGGATGAGCACGAGGCATATGTTTTTACCTAAGTGTTTACAAATTAACGGATGATTTTTGATTTTCAAGTGGTTAATAAATCATCATTTGTCTGTAAATGGACTCCCCTTTGCGTTCCCACTTCTTGGGACACTGTATCTGGGAAAGATCTGGATCATACGCTTTAAATTTTTCTCCAAGAACCGACGATTTTGTTTAAATAATGGCTTAAATATCATTGCATGTAATTCATCTTTTTATCTACTAACTTTTGTTCTGGTATTATAATTTATCTTCGTATCAACTGTCTAGGTGTCCCCACGTCCTTCAGTCAATCATTCATACACTACAGCTCCACCTAAACTGCTGGGTTGATAAATTACCCGCATTCCATGAAACTGTCAGGTAATTTTTCTGGCAGTAGATCTTAATAAAGCTAATTAATGTGGATGACATGCAAGTCCTACTTGGTCAACAAGACACAAATTGTATCTGTAAATGGAATACACTCCAGCCCAGTTGATCTATGTTGTGGTGTTCCACATTGGTCTGTTCTTGGACCTGTTCTCTTTATTCTGTACACTCAGTCGCTTTCAAGTGTCATAGATCATCATCCAGTGTCTCACCAATTGTACGCTGATGACACCCAAATATGCAAATCTAGCCACCCAACTGAAGTTGATGTTACCATCCAAGGTGTAGTGAGGTGCATTTCTGATGTGAAATCATGGATGACACGTAACAAGCTGCAGATCAATGATGATAAAACTGAGGCCATTCTGATCACAACACAAAGCCTTTCTCATTCACATCGTTTACCTCAAAAAATAAATATCAGCAACACCAACATTAAATTCACACAATAAGTACGAAACCTAGGACAGTACTCTCACATTGCACCAACATATCATAAACATATGCAAGGGTGCATATCTTGAGCTGAGACGCATCAGCTCAATTCGCAAATATCTTTCAGTTGATGCCACTAAAACACTCGTGTGTTCTATAGTACTTTCAAGACTGGACTATTGTACCTCAGTTATGTCTGGTTCATCTCAATATCTACTCCAGAAACTTCAAAACGTTCAAATCACAGCTGCTCGGATCATCCTTAGAGTACCACGATCAGAGCACACCTCGTCGCTGTTCTGTACCCTACACTGGCTATCCATTCGATTCAGAATCAAACACAAAATTTGTTCTCTGTGCTACGTTTCACTGTCGGACTCTAGTCCAACATACCTATACGACATCATCCATGTGTACACACCAGCAAGATACTTACGCTCCTCTTCTGACAATCGTATACTCATTATTCCAAATATGAAAACAAAGTCATATGGACAGAGTTCCTTTGCATACCAGGGCCCAGCAACGTGGAATGAATTGCCCACTGAACCTAGACACAAAGACACAGTGATCACAATCAAGAGGGCTCTCAAAACTCTCTTAATTTGACGGCAACAACAAACTTAAACACTGAATAAGGTTTCCTACCTGAAATATCCTCAGCATATTTTTTAATGTTTTCTAATTTCATGGTGTTTGTTTTTGTAATGATAACGTATGTTTTTTATCTTATAGGTGTTGTCAAATGTTGTAAAGCGCTTAGACCTTCTAAATATTAGGCGCTATACGAAGTCATCATTATTATTATTATTATTATTATTATTATTATTATTATTATATATATATATATATATATATATATATATATATATATATATATATATATATATATATATATATATATATATATATGTATGTATATACATATACATATATATACATGTACATAGACATATACATACATATACATATATATAACTTCTTAAACAAACATACATATACATATATATACACACATGCAAACACACATATATATATATATATACACACACATACATATACACACACTTGCATAGACACACACACTCACTTACATATACATACACTTGCATATACACACAAACACACTTACATATACACACACAATTACATATGCATACACAATTACATATACACACACATTTACATATACAGACACATACATATTCACGCACACACACTTATATTTACACACACTCACTTACATATACACACGCACACTTAAATAATACACACACACTTACATATACACACACACTTACATATACACACATACATACGCACACTTACATATAAACACATATATACACATACACATTTACATATGCACACACTTGCATACAAACACAGATACATTTACTTATACACACACACTTACATGTACACACACACTTACATGTACACACTTAAACATGCACATACACTTACATATGCACACACATACTTACACACACACTTAGACACACTTGCACACACTTAAACAAACACACACACTTACATATACATACACTTACACATACACACAAACACACATACATACACATGCATCCATACACACATACATAAACACACACATACATACACATGCACACATATATACAAATACACATACACACATACATCAACTTACACACATAAACATACACCTATACACGCATACATACACATGGACACACATACACATACGCAAACTTACACATGCACACACATACACATGCACACACATTCACATTCACACACACCTACACCTACACATACACTTATACATACGCACACGCATATATATAATTATGTATGTATGTATGTGTTGGTGTATATATGTATGTATGTATGTATATATACATGTATGTATGCATGTATGTATGTATGCATGTATGCATGTATGTATGCGTGTGTGTATGTATGTATGCATGTATGTATGTATGTATGTATGTATGTATGTATGTATGTATGTATGTATGTATGTATGTAATGGAGGTTGACAATGATACTTTAAGCCAGTTGTATTAATTGTAGCTATCAGACTGGTACAATGAAAGCCACAGGAAGATGCATAAATATCATTTCGATTCTCCATGGCAAGGAAATTAACTTCTAAGACACAATGGGTCTTTTTTCCTTTTAAATATATCCTGTATGTATGTATGTATGTATGTATGTATGCATGCATGCATGCATGCATGCATGCATGTATGTATGTATGCATTCATGCATGCATGTATGTATGCATGTATGCATGTATGTATGTATGCGTGTGTGTATGTATGTATGCATGGATGCATGTATGTATGCATGTATGCATGTATGTATGTATGCGTGTGTGTATGTATGTATGTATGTATGCATTCATGCATGCATGTATGTATGCATGTATGCATGTATGTATGTATGCGTGTGTGTATGTATGTATGTATGTATGTTACGGAGGCTGACAATGATACTTTAAGCCAGTTGTATTAATTGTAGCTATCAGACTGGTACAATGAAAGCCACAGGAAGATACATAAATATCATTTCGATTCCCCATGGCAGGGAAATTAACTTCTAAGACACAATGGGTCTTTTTTTCCTTTTAAATATATCCTTGAATATACTTCTGCATAATAAAAACAATACACATTACCTCATTAATGAATAGAGCACACGCTTCATCTCTAGAAGATTTATACCCAAACGACACTCATACTAATTTCTGATCTAATGCATTACGCGGAGAACAACAGAATATCAAGTGTTCCTCCGTGTGTGTGTGTGTGTGTGTGTGTGTGTGATTAAGCTGTTTGATCGTAACTTTGAGAAGTTTGGTCATAACACTACCATGTCCTGAATGTGGCAGTTAATAATTATATCTAGCACTAGGGCATCATGCCGCAGACATCTAGCATTATTTCACACCCATGCGACAGAGAAATCTGCTTGTTTTGCTAACCTTACTTTTCTTGTCTCAGTCTAGTCATCTCAGACCAATCGTCTCAGTCAAGGTGTCCACGCGCTCAGAACTACTTTTAAAAAAGAAACCCTTCTTGTCTTCTGCTGTGCCTGACGTAGTTGCACTAAAATCAAACAACAACAACAACAACAACAAATATATAACAAAGCTATAGTAACTTAAGTTAAATTCATGTTTGAGAACACACCTTGCAAAAACATTTAGAGAGAGACAAAGACAAACGCATATGATGTCGATCTTTTTGGTATTATGCTTGTTCGTTCCACACAGCATGGTCAATTGTATCCTATATGCAGTTCTAGCTCAGTACAGTTTTAAATCAGCGTCATTAAATGTAGCTAAAGCTACCTAACTAATTGTAAATACTTCGTGTGAAACAAAGTATATACTGTTAGCTACATTTAATGACGCTGACCTGAAAATGGCTATGCTACAGATAGGATAAAATTCTCAATGCTGTGTGAAATGAACAATATAATAGGAAATACTGCTCCATGCATATAGACTATAGACCTATACACTTCATAGCCTCCCAACTCTCTTAACAACTACGATAAACTTAGTAACAGCCAGAAAAGTGTTATATAAAACATGCTTTTTTTCTCATTTTATTAAGTATCGCCATTGTGCCCCGGTTGAATCAAAAAGATACCTGCAGTATTTAATGACAAATAATACACTTACTAGCCAGAAGGAATCATTTATCCGTCAGCACATAATTCCATAAGCAAATTTCACTGTAGCGCTTGCAATATTTCCAGAACAGAAAAATAAATCTTTAAAGAATCCGTGAACTTGAAAGTTTAGCACATGGTTATCCGCTATAGCCCGTTTTTGGAGTGCTATTATTATACACAGAGGTAATTTTACAATCAATATTTAGGACAACACAAGTATGTCACACAGTTTCAACAACTCCAAAGAAAAGAATAGTTATATACGACAGCTTCCTATGCATAATCTAAAGAAAGATGTTACTCTTCGTCACAGCTTGTACCAAGTATAACTAGAGTAGAGCTGAGTAGCCAATATCGTTTTATTATTTACTATATAACTTTTCAAAATTGGAACAGATGAAAATAAAACAAATTCTTGTAATAAATATTAATTATTTATTGTCAATTTCATCTAACATCCATATATTAAATGTGATAATACGTCATTATTATGTTGCGTTTTATGTTTTTCTTTTTCTTTGCTCACGCGTATAAACTGTGTACTTTGGACGCAACGGTCACACCACAGCCCTCATTAAAATATTTATATTAATGCGCCGCATGTAAACATTGGACGTGAACACTAGTGCAGAATTCATTTTACTTTAAAGGAAAATATTAGGTGAGAAAAATAATCTACGTTGAGGTTTGGACCGAGACAAGGAAATCTCAGTCGCGGGTTTTTATTATATGTCTTCCCACTCGGGCACGCCTCGCGGGGAGACAAATAATATAAACCCTTGACTGAGATTTCCTTGTCTCGGACCAAACCCCAACAAATATTCTATATGTCTCCACCAGTCACAGTATCCTGACACCAGGCCGACTAGTCCTAATGCTAATATCTTAATACTGAGCGCGAAGCGAGGCAGCTTCTAGTACCATTTTTATGAGTCTTTGGCATGACTCGGCCAGGATTCGTCGTGACCTGCCTATTTTGACGCTCTAACCATTTAGGCCAGCGGAGAGGTCGTTGATTTTGAGGTTTTCTATTCTGTAAAGCGGAAATTTTCTTTCGAAGGATCAGGACGTCTTATTAATTTGTTGAATGTTTGACAATTGAGTGACTTAACTCCATAACGACATAAAATGTTCTGTGATAGTTAATCAAGTTTTATCGCATATCTTGGCTGTGGACTTGACGATCCGATTTCTCCTGATATCGTTATCAATATCAGCAATATTACGGCACACAAGTTCATATCTCACGAAAATGCTTATGACACTAAAAGTTTAGATGCCTTAGAGGAGTCTATAAATAACATCAATTGTGTATTACAATTCTTTGTCTTGGATAAGGGCTTGGACATGAATTTAGAGACAACAAAGGCTGTTTGGTTAGGTAAAGCTATAAATTTTAAAGATATGTAGAGATTTTATTTAACTAGTGACAGGGATTCGTTACAATATTTTGTATGAAGCCAATTTTAAAAGAGAAGTTCTTATTAAGTAACTTAAATTAATAATATCGGAAACACTAGTCTTTTCAATTTAATGTTTTATGTTTTTCAAATACCTCTGAGAGTTTCCTCGGCAAATTAAGCAATATGTTCAATATATTTCTTACGAGTAAATCCATGGGAAAAAAATGTTTTAAGTGTTTGAATATATGACGCAGTAGAATTGATTGATGTTAACGTTTTTCCAGAATCGCTCAACGTAACATGGATTGGAAGAGATTTGACAACACAGATTGGAAGGAATTATTAATTATCATTAATGACAGGTGGATTTAGGATAATTTGGAGTAGAATTATATATTATCATCATCAGAAAATAATCTACTCTTCTTAAGCATGACATTGTTTGATCGTATATAAGCTATTATTTCAAATACTTAAAGCAAACTCATGCTTAGACATTGTGCATGAACAGGACTTGTACATTAACATGTGAAGGTGTGAGAATCATCTATGGGTCTGAAACTTATATCGTCTGATATTGGACCTAGTTTTTATACATCGTTTACATAAATAGGGTTGATTATTAAACTTGATTGACGCATATATTTGATGTATTGTCAAGAATATCAAAGATGATAGAAGATACATTTATGTTATGCTTTTATCCCATTGCATCTTTTTTTGTCGTAGAGTAATAGTTGCAAAGGTTCAACTAGATTCATGTACAATATTCTGTTTAATAATGGGAACTCACATTTCCTGCAAGAAATACGTTTATCATTGTCAACTTCATTAATATATTCCAATGAAACAACTGTTGTCTCAGAAACTACGAAAAATACCTCAAACAATCTCTGGTTGTTAGAGTTTAGATTTTTACAATGAATACTTCCAAATATGACTTACTAGATAATGCATCAATATACAAATTGAACCAATGAAGGTGTTATTACATTCTAATGTAGTCACTATCAAAATCATTAACAAGTTTGAAGATGTACAACCCGCTAAGGAATGTTCCTTGTATTCAACAGAATTGATGGATCTAATTCTAAGCAAAAAATGGTGATCATTGAGTTAAGCCTGTCGTGACAGGGCCGGGTTTCCGAAAAGGTCACTTTCACTACAGTTCCTGTGATTTCGTTCCAATGCAACTTTTTTCAAGACATCCTTACATGATCTATTCCTAGTTTGTATATTTTTTTGTCCAAGTTAGTGCCTAGAATAACCAGGTAGAATTGGCGCATCTCTTCTCATAAGTAATGCGCTGGTGTTTGATAAACGAGCAGAAACATGGTCGATGTGTATGAGGGCATTAACATAAATAGCGTGCAGGGGAAAACCCAAGCTATTCGTATTGTCTTAATCCATTTCTCCCTTTCACGTGACTATCATACGATTGGGATTGTAGTCCTATGCGGACACGTACAGGTGGTTCGGATCTCCAATGGCAAATTGTTTCGGGCATTTGGCACAATAACTGGAGTAATGCTTAATCTGCGTATGCAAGCACTGTGAACTCCGATATTTCCATGGCATTTTATATAAAGGAGTGGTGCTTCCATTCAGTTTGACACAGAGGTACGATAAGGCTTACATCGAGAATCATCTTCTAGACAGTTGTGCATAATATACTACCGTTTCAACCCGATGGCATGAAAGTATACAATTCAAATATTTTAAATATCTTCTGACAATTAAAAATTATCATGCAAGTGAATTTACGATGCTCTTTTTAATTCGATTGTGTTTATCCCAATGTTAAAGCAAAGAAATTCTCAACAGCTTGTGTCCCTGAAACGGAGTGTTCTGAACATGTCTAATTTTGCAACTTGGTGGTAGCTCACTAGTGACAGATGCTTTGAGGAATATGTATTAATGAGACCAATGTTGCTATAAATTGCGGTATTTTGTTGTATTTTGCTTCAATTTTAAACATTATAAAACATCAAACATCAGCTGATGATTTATTTGTAGATATTCTTTCTAACATATTTATCAAAGTAGCATCCTTGTGATATATTGCAACATACTCCTTGAGTTTGGACATTACATTTGTCACCTGTGGCACACTGATATTCCGCGCAAACCGCTGTTCATGAGATACATTTTACCCTGCATCCATCGGAGACCATGGAAATGCAACAAAACACTGCAGATGTGTCAGTACTATGACATATACAGACATAGCACATTTATCAAATAGAGACAGCTTTTGTAATCATTTCAGAGTATCACTACACTAACTGAGCCAATCAATTGTTATTCCATCCTATTTTAGTCCGTAAAAATTATTAAACCTTTTGCTCTGAATTTTCTAGCAGATCTGCTTACCAGGTAAGAATTATACTTGTTTTCAACTGAAAGTACCATTTAAGCTGAAAATAGTTGATTGTGTTCAACCTTCTAGCATCTATGTAACATGATTGACCTGAATGGATGCTTGGACTAAATGACAACACAACACAATGTGATGAAAGATGGAAGTTTATGAAACAAATTAATGCAAATATGTATATACTCTTCAAATACGGTGTGATTGTTTCACGCTCTAAACATGTCACTCATTAAATTACTTTACACAAATATTCACAAATGGGAAAACAAAAATGTGATTCATATATTCAAAAATGAAGGTATGATTCATAGCCTCATGCAATGAAAGTAACAATCAAATAATCTCATGTGACGTAAGTAAGATTCCAGTAATCTCATGTAATGTAAGAAGGATTCAAATAATCATGTAATGAAAGTAACTCAATTGTACTCAATTGAAACAGCAGCATCAATTGAAACAAATGTGTTCAACGTAACAATTGTACCAAACATATGACTCGAAACTCAGTCATTTGTACAGTCCGTATGATTCACAGCCACGTATGACTCATATAAATACTTGTAAAAACTTGCAAACGAAACATTTTGACCTGGTTCACGTATCCATTGTCAAACCACATAGTTCTCATGAATTCTTGGTTTGGCCCACACTTTTATTTGCCACACACAGCCTTCATAGATCCACCATGCTCACAAGTTTACACATCAGCAGTTTCATCCCTGTATGGCCTTGATGGTTACACCTGCTTCCATCCCCATACAGACATACAGACGGCCAGACCGAGAGCCTGATATACCCCCCACAAACATGCGGAGAGGCAGCTACAATAAAATCAAACTGGCCATAATAACAGGTACATAATTAAATTCTATAGACACATGCTATTAAATTAAACTCTTAATAGCAACTTGCAACAGTTCAAAAGTTCACAACGTTTCAAATCCTGGTAATGGTAAAGGCAACATTTCACGCTACGACATTAAAAACTGAATATGCTTCACACACATATCAAACAAAATAAAAACTCAACACTTACCACTGTGGCTGTAGAACATAAAAATACGGAGAATGTACACTCTTTGACAGATCCAAAAGACCAGTGTGTCAATTAGAGAAGCACTTGCCTTAAATCTACAATAGAATGAGTATTAGTAAGAATAAAATACCCGTGTATACCGAGCTTTTTGTGTCTCGCTGCAAGCGATTTACGACGAGATACATGCTAGTTCAGTCGCTTAACTAGAAAACAACTATCCACCCTAAGTAACATTGTACACATGTACGGCGAAAATGATCAAATCGTTCTCAGGCGAAACCAAGTTATTTCTTGCCTTAATCTTTGACAATTTACCTTAAATGAAAAAGCAAATAATTGTGATTCAGTCGGTTTTCTGAGAAAGTTTACATGCATTAAAAATTCCAATTAAAAACTAACAATGTATCTTTTTGATATCATGCTATTACAGGACTATATATATATATATATATATATATATATATATATATATATATATATATATATATATATATATATACAAATTCAAATGTTTGCATCCATATAGAAATATCTTTAAAAATAGAGACATATAATTCTCGAATTTGCATCACCTATTTTATAACCATACCTTTTGCAAATGACGCAAATCCTCTATTTCCATTCCTGACGTGTATCTTTCTTAATATAAGCGTAAAAGAAGCCGAATTTGCATAAAATAATAATACTAACAATAATAATAATAACAATAACAATAATAATATATGTTCCGAACATATTACATATGCATAGTGTATGGGCTGATATTGGTTGTTTAAATACATAACTATTTGTGTAATTCACTGACGTTTGACATGTCTTCGTGTTAATTACAATATCACTGACACGTGTGACATATCCTCATGTTAATTACAATATCACGCACTTAAGATTGACTAGATTTTTTGGTTTGATAATTGGAATCGTCATAGTTTATACCGATGACTACAGTAGCCATTCACACCGCTATAGCTAACGATAGATCGTTCATGACCTTCTCCAAATCAAATAAAATTAAACCAGGAAGGGCTAATTGCATACAGGATGCAAAATAGATACCCAGAAAAATCCTGTCGTCACAAACTATGAGCATACACAATTGTACTCGCATGGGTTACGGAGTTCAACACGCCCCTATTTCAAAAGACGGACCTTCTATCGAACCATGAATTTCATGATATGTTCATGGATGCGATAAATTGTGAGGTTTGATGAGTTATATGTTATGTCTGCAGAGATAAGTCTATAACATGTTTTGTAAATGTAATTGTCAGTACAAATGAGTATGATCCAGCTTTATGTAGGACAGGCTGTATTTTTTATTGCAAGTAGTAAATATATCCGAAACTGTTGATTACCGAAGACGCTACCCTCGAAGTACCTCACTTGTCAGCTTTCCTAGAACTTATCGCTGTTTATCTAAACTGCGTTGTATTAGCTTGTTTACAACTCAAACTATCCCTGTTTACAGGTAAGATGACCTTAATACCTTTTGCGAGCTGTTCGGGCTAATCCCTCGTGAGCTATACACATATATTTCAAATCGAACAGAACTACACATCGAAAAAGCAAATTTGGAAAAAATACTCAATACAGTCTCTTTTCCTTTAGGTATATTAAAGAATGGTACGTGACACCGGATTTCAGTTCTTTTTCAAATTTGTTTATGACAATCACAGTATAGGACTAATTCTAAACTATTACGTACTTTTAAAATAATAAACGAAAATCCTGAATACATGGCAAAGAAAAGACTAACTCGGTATGATTAAATGCCCGACCATTTCATATCGGGAGGCGTGGTTGATTAAGCGTATATGGTGGTGCGGAGGAACCTGTGATTTTTCTTGTTCTAAAACAAATACAGCCGCTTAAAAAAAATATTTTCCTCTTATTTATAGAAAAATGTATATTATTAATAATTTTAGTTGAAATGATCTTTTAATAAAGACAAAATACATCATCAAATATGAAAGAAATTCTCACCCCCACCCCCAACTCCAATCGAAAATTACATCATCTCTTCCTCAGGTAAGTATTTAACAAAAGCAAATACACGAAAAACAAAACCCCGTAACGATTATTTAGAAAACAAGGATATAAATAAATTGTGTTTAGCAACGTGAGAATGAGACATTCATTGCTATCTATTATAAAAGGTCATTTTAATAATAGTACATACGAACGCAGACTTAGCATCACATCGAACCTTATCTAATTCCGTTTTATTGGTGATGTGTGATGTGTTTTGGATTTTTAACGTAGCTTTAACAATTTTTCAGTCATATCGCCACGATCTCTGCAATGTAGCAGATTATAATGATGTCAAGCACTGTGACATCATGCCGCAGACATGTAGCATGATGTCCCGCCCAGTCCTGACACCAGGCCGACCAGTCCTAACACAAAACTCTTAATGCTGAGCGCCAAGCGATTCAGCTGTTAGTACCATTTTTTGTAAGTCTTTGGTATGACTCGGCCAGGAATCGAACCCACGACCTCCCGCATTCGAGGCGGACGCTATAACCACTAGGAATTACCGGAGCAGTCCGTTCTATTGGAAAAGGTCTTGAACGACCTACGTACGATATTTAACTGTATTGGTAGCCAGTGTAATCATTAATAAATGCTAGGACGACGCCAGCTAACGAGTAAAATTTAATCTATCTGATGTACGTCATATTGCCTGGTCCCGATAAGAAGTTGTGACAATTCGCAGGCGTACAGTGACAAAATAAACAGTCAAAGAATGGAGCTGACCTTGGTGGACTGTGTGACCCGACGAGCTTGCGGATCGGTTTAAATACCTTTGCGGTAGGTTCTTTCCGGTAACAACGCATCAGAAATCGTAAATGAGGCTGCGTAGATTTGTCAGCGATAGCTCAATGACAACATTATGGACGCAGAAACTTTCATGCGTTAATCTATGAACTCATTAAATACAGCAATGATGATAAAGTCTGAGGATCTACTAAATATTAGCGAAATAAATGACACGATGTAGCGTACCGTTGTAAATACAGCACCGAGCCTTACCTCGATAATCCCGATCTGTTAACGTAACCAGAATTTTATTTTCTTTCTCTCCACACCAGTAACCACGGGGATATAAAGCACACTCGAGATAGTACTAGCGTCGTTGCGCATTTATTACAGTTGGACATAATATCCAATCGCAATCAACTGTATTATGCACGGTCTATGACGCAACCTGGAAAGTAATGGGACTTTCCACGGGCACGAACGACTTTGATTCAACCAATCAAGATATTCAACTGAAGATTTCTTTGTTCATAGGCAAGAACTTTAATAGTTTCATATGCAAACGCTCAGCTCTACCATCTCGATTAAAATCTCCACTCTTCGAGGATGACATCACAAAGTCGTTGTTGAGAAAGGCTCTTTCTTGGCCCGAAAATATTAATGAGATTTCAGCAAACGAATCTTACACATGGGATATATTATACCCAGACATAATCAAGGCCTCCACCATGATACAGATCAATCTAACATGTGATGCCATCGTCCATTCAAAATTAGACTCAAGAAGCGTAGTTTCTTACGGTTACGGATTGCTTTGATTCTTTACCGAATGCTGTCACCCGGAGTGATCTGCTGTCTATTACTCTGGCAACATTACGTCTATATTAAGAACTTCGCGCCAGCACAGAGTATTCTTAAAATAATCTGTAGGATATTTTTGGTGGCTATATAAAATAAAACATCTATGATGGTGTATAGATTGTATAGATTGTCAAAAATGAAACCATTTGACGTTTCCACGCACCGATGCGAAACAGTGGTACTAGCTCCCTAAAACAGGTAACTGATTTACATTCAGAAATAATCGAGTTTTCTTCGAGTTCACAGCAGCTGGGGCACCTAATGGAAACTCTGCTTGTACGCGCACGCGGGATACAATCACACGCTCACACGTGAGATTATCGACTGTGTTTAGGGTCCGGGAACGCGGAATTTGCCAGCCGATCTCAAATTTTCATTATGATACTACTATGTTTATTTCCTATCCTAAATTTTACGAACGTTATATTACTTACCTTTATTTTTATTTTTTATACGTTTCACAGAATTTTGACATGTGCGGTTTATCACGTGTTTGATGATACGTTTTTATATTTATGTTCATGTTTATTTAAAAGGTTTTTTTTTGTCCTAAAGTTGTCTTGGCTGAATCCGATATATGGGCATTTTTAGAGTTTGCGATTACTGAGCTGTGTATATTCTTCATTTTGTTATCGTGCAGTTATCTGTAATACATACAATTTTTTTTTTATCTTAGGGTAAATATAACTAACCTTGAATAAATATCCAACCAGAGTTTTGGGAGATTACATTAAGGACAACACGGTTTCACGGACAAAATATCACACCATTTGTATTACAAAATATACAGAATGCACGAGAAAAAGCTAGAGTTACACAATTCTAAGAGATGGTTACATAATGGACTAGATAATTACACAGTTTTGTGAATTTAAAGGTATCAGCGCAGTAACAGATGGGGTAAACGAATGACAGACGGATGAAAGAAGGGTCAAGCAGACAGTCGACACTAAAATATATTTTGGTACTAGAAAGGAAAACGTTGCGAACATTAGCGTCAACTACATTCTGCGGTGTTGGATCCGTTAATGAAACAAAAGCAAAGTTTGAGGAACAAAATATAGTAGTTTGTGATTCAAACCTTTGTCATAAACGGTGTGCCACATTTGTACTTACATGAATTCACGAATGTACAAACAGACAAAAAAAATCTTAGAAGCTATATTGTATTATGACACACAGTTCTTGTTAACAAGCAAAAGCAGTTTTACAGTCCGTAGAAAAATTAGAATAATTAACTGTGCATGCTAACAAAAACTGGCATATCATTTTTGATTTAACTTTATGTTAATTATCCCATTATATATATTCACATTTAGGTAGAAATCAGTAATGGTAGTAATTCAGCTTGAATTAACTGTTAAATTTCAGTACTCATCTATTAATTTGTAAAATTTTAAATACAAATATATACCACATACTCATCATTTTTAAAGATATTTTCGTCTCCTATCCAATCTGAGCCCATATTGTTCCATTTGATAATATATTATATGTCCCAACATATAAATTAATATTCATGAATATAACGTCAGACTTCTTAGAGTAATGTATGCAGCCGAACCGTGACTTCAGGAGTGCAAACCAACCAACTTTTGAACGATATGTAAATGTCAAAAACTATCTACGACCCAGAACAGGCGGAGTTTTATTGTCCGTTTGCAATAATATTTAACGTATGCGGGGAAAAATTAAATTTAACCTTGTTCAGCTATAAACATATTTCTGTACATTTAACTCATATAGTAACCACATTTCAGGACGTTCATATAATGTAAAAAGTGAATTGTAGGTCATCATTGTGTGCAAACAAATGGATGTTTATGATAAAATGTACAGTTTATGAAATTAAACTTAGCATCTTTTAATATTGTTTTCATATAACGTTTATATGTAGTAGCGGACAATCTATGTTGATTTCAAATACCTTGTACTGTAACGACTATATCAAGGTTTATAAATAAGGCGTAAGGTGGTATCGACATTTTATGCTTCGCACATTTGCAAGCTTGCAATTCAATTCCATATTAAAGGGGAGAGGCGTGTTTCCAATAGCTGCTGCTGTACCAGCGAAGGAACATTTGAGAGTGCTAAGGTGCTTGTGCTTTTTGCTGTTACCGTGGATCTGAAAGTGATAGCTCCTAACTTGATGCGTATCTCACATCCGTTTTTGCAATCACCGTTTATTTTTCGCTCTGCGTTCTTCAACATATCTGTATATTATCATACAGACTGCACTT
Source organism: Sinohyriopsis cumingii (assembly GCA_028554795.2). Taxonomy (NCBI): domain Eukaryota; kingdom Metazoa; phylum Mollusca; class Bivalvia; order Unionida; family Unionidae; genus Sinohyriopsis; species Sinohyriopsis cumingii. The sequence goes on from CM068832.1 coordinate 34,471,054, forward strand.
GGAGATAGTACTGAGCTGTGCCATAACCTGAAATGGTTGTTGATGCTGGTCGAAGAGGCCGGGATGAATGTATCATATTTTAAATCCTTCTCAAGGCGCTCGCTCGCTGCTCTCTGCGTACAGGAAGTGGCGCACAGCTGCGTTTTACACATTACGAAGGAACGATAACTGTGAAGCAGTTATCCTGGGCCTCAATCTCATCATCGTTCATCTCAAAGTGGCTTGTAAAAGTAAGACGTTATCCTATGCATTCATTCGTCGCCCCAGAAATAACTACTTCACAGCATTTTGGTTATTCTGATGGCTGTTTCCATCATGCGGCCAACGTTATGCCTTCAGGCTTCACTTATAACCCATTTTGTAGATCATCAATAGCATGACAATTCACAGCTTTTGATATGGCTCTTGAGAATTTTCGATATGGTTCGCTGATCGCCTGATGTGATGCTTCAGTATTATATTTTCCTCCAACGCATCTCAAAGGAATCTTCGTCTTTACGGTCAAAGAGGTCTATTCAAGATGCATGCTCGCATAAATAACGGATGATGGAATGTACTTTTTTGTTATAATATACACGCTTATGACTGCATGGCGTCTGATATAGTCTAGGTTAGGAAAAGCTGTTTCCTTATTCCGAATGCCTAGAAAGGTCACAATATTCGTGTAGAAAATGTGTTCTGTTTACTCCAAACATTTAGCGAAAAATATCAGGCCATTAAGGTCATAGTCCTAAGGGTTACTGAGTCTTTATTGAGGTGAGCACACGGACTATTTTATGCATCTTTTAGCCGCATAGTACACCAGATGATAAAGTCGTAGTAGTCAAACTCGTTCTTGACCCATCCGCGAAGGTACATGTAAGTAATAACAACTCGCACGAGGCCGACAGAAAATAGACAAGTACAGAAAGGAACTGAAGGCTGATATGCCTGCAACTACTGTAGAATAAAACCCGCCGACCAGAATCGTCAGCCCAGCCATCGACTCAAATTATTTTCTCGGGACGTCTAACAAGTTAGCAAACATGATCTGGTTCTAACAAAAAGTAAAATCATATTCTATGTAATCGACGTCAAAATCATGGGTATTATTTCACCATCTGGCTGGATAAGAACGGCACAATATATCGTGGCATTCGTCAACATAAATTGTTTTTGTCCACCTCAATAAAATAACCACTACTGAAAATATTGTCATTGCAACATACAGCACACACTTATGAAAGTAGGTGCTAAGTTCTACGTAGGCACACGTAACGTGTCATAAAACGTTACTGTTTCCTCCATGAGCTTCCGATACGTAATTTAGATCTCAAAATAAATACTTTTTGAAAAATCGTTAACATACATGAGTGCAGTATGACATTTGAAATAAACCATTAGCAATCATACGATGACAAGCACTTTATGGGTCTACATGGTTCTGGCTTCCGCGTCGACACCGTTGCGAGATATTCGGTGCCATCGAACTTATTTGTGCTAGAGGCTGAGGTTTTCAGCCCGTGATGTTGCCGTTATTAGCACGGCATCTGTCGTTAAATAAATTCAGAATATTTAACCTGCGATGTGAAATCAGTTAAGTTGGCAGAGTTACCGCCAATAAACACGTCCGGTTTGTATCGCTGTAACCCGACGTAAGCCTTTCAAAATGTTGGTGGTATTGTACTTGGCAAAGCTAACTCTAATGACCTTATCACCGTCCCATTTTTCATTTCACTAGCATCGACGTAAGTTGTGGTAGCGGGACTTGTGAGTTGCGTTAAATCCGTGTAAACGGAACCCTATTGACACATACTGTCAGTGATGCCGTTACAAAAAATGCCATACTTGAAAGCCCTACAAACAACTTTGCGTCTGCATTTACCACAAGAGACACAACTTGATGAAAGGGCATTGACGCCAATGCACACCAGACTCAATTTTTAATCACTCTATCTTTGGATTAACAACAGTCGACATTAAAGACAGAAACACAAGCAAGGAGATACAGACCAGTAATACGAATCATTGGCGCATCTTAACAATCGTAACATGGATAACGGATACTTGATCAGCTCGCAAAACATGTTGATATCAATGAGGACTACAAGCCACTGGTGGAAGAGTATCTGCGCCAATTTGGGACTACCATGCCTCTGTCTCGACTTCAGTGCATTACAAAGCTCATATCATTAACCACCAGGACTATCCACACATAGTGCAAGAAGCCAATCCGCGGTCAGCTAGGTGTAGTGAAACATACCTCAAAGGAACTCTGGCGCGATTGCTGCTATATATCTGATGTAATTTGACGTAAAGGCCACTGCGGTGATCATCGGCAGAATAACATATTTAACTTTGTATCAAACATGTTCTTCCGTATTACAGTTACTAGCCAGAAAATTCACGCAATCACACAACCTGCGAAAAGATGCCATGCTATATGTTACTCATGGTGAACGTCTTAGCGGGCGTGTCGATGTCTGTGCCATTGTCGGGACTTATCATATTAACGAAACTGGATCTTTCTTAAGTATTATAACCGTCTTGTCAGGACACCAAGACGATAGGTTAGAGGTGCGTGTCAGCAAAGAAACATCCCTCCAGCCGTGCCTGGATCAATTAAAGCTTCACATCAGCTCCTCATAGAGGAATTATAACATCAATGTATCCACACGATTTTCATGTAAAATTGTTTTACTATCTGAGGCTGAACAGCGGCGAACCACCTACAAAATGTGAAGGTAGATGTACTTGATGGCGTTAGCACAAAACTTGCAACCGTGTCTGTAGGCATCGGCGTGGCGGTGATTGGCATATTGTCAGCAATAATTACCGTCACTGTCGATGTTGTTATCAAAGCTAGCGTTTTATGTTGTAGGCTGTTTTCTGTGACTAGTAATATAACAAACAAACACAAACACGATGAAATTTGCGCCATGACCTGAACAAAGATCATTACAATCCAACAACAGAAAAAGGGGCATTAATCCTACGAGTTAGAACCAAGGAAGTAAATTTGAAGCCTTTATTTTGTAAAGTATTTGTATCACGTCGAACCTTAGGTTAGTAAAATTCTCGGTTTTATTGTTTAAGCATACATTGTTTTACCTGGATAACTAAACAGGTCTTCTGGAGACCACTTTAAGGAATTTGTCATGCGTACTCATCCAAAACTAACAGGAAGGTAATATATAATCAACGTGTTGAATATATTAATATGTGTGTATATATACATCGTTATAAAACATCTAGTTTCATTAATTCAGCTCGACATTGTAGCAGACGAGTATATCCCACATCTGATATCATGTGAACAATATTGTTTAGTATTTTGTTTATGTGCGCCACTGCAGAGGGTATTTTGGTACCGCTTGATTGATTTAGCCAGGACAGTAAGTATATTATATGTATATTATTAATGGATTATGTATTTGACACGTATATAAACATGCATAATGTCAATACCAAGAATAGAGTGAATTAGCAATCTTCGGGAACATTCGCCAATATTAAGAGAGAATATCTCTCCAAGCGAATATTGAGAGAATATCTCTACAACATTGCACATGTACCTGATCTGTGTAAAACTGGTCAATTATTATATTTCAGAACTAATCACTTTCACTCTTACAGAATTGTGTGATGTGTATATATTCAATATGATCAGAGGCGGATCGGGCGGGCGGTACGCACCATGTCAATCTTATAAGGTTCAAGGATATAACATTTTGAAGCAAGACGAAATATATGTATAAAAGTAATTAACTAGATCAAGAATTAAATATTATATGAGAGAGAAGTAGTTTTAACACTTACACTCATCAATAACCATTTTCATTTATTTGTTGATCTGCGGTGTCTAAACTTGTAACTTTAGGTGCCAAAGTCGTTTAGTGTTAATATTTCTATAAAATTAAGACTATCGTAGGTTTTTCTATTTGTTCTATGTCACTTTTAAACAATAAATATAGGGTTTATTAAGGCCTGAGATCAAATATAGTACAAACGAGGTGGAATATTTGCGTAATAAATAACAGACAATACAAAAATTAATGTTCAATATATTTGTTATCCTAATCAGATTCCCACATCGGAGAGTTTACAAAACATTGTAATTGTCATAGGTAAGAGGTCTGCATCCATGTCTGCCTTTGTCGTGTAGGATATTTAGTTAAGTATGCCAATATCATGCTAAGTAAGCATTTTATCAGTTGGATTAGATTAGCTATGCCTTAAAATGGCCACATAGATAGCATTTTGGACATTGTCAGAAAAAGTGTGTTCCATACGGAAATAGGTGAAAGGAAAGAAACATCTGAAAGATTTCGTTCTGAATCTTCTGCTAAGCCTTTATAATATACTTCACGTGCAAACACTGGCCTTAAGACTAGTGTATACAGTTTATCCAGAGTTATTATATTAAAAGGTGTGTGGAGGGCTATGGCGGGTTCTGAAATCATCACAGCTGAGCAATCTTACTAAAATGTTAGATACGAAGATATAGAAAACAAAAATTTCATTCCTAACTTGACATATGAAAACAAAAGATAATGTGACATTTATATAAACAAGAATACAACTTGTTTATGTTCGGTAGATAAAAGGACTTGATTTTCAGTCTTTGCCACTCTCCCCCTTCTATCTCCATATTCCTTCAACAACAAAAAATGAGCTAGCAAAGCCACTGCAAAACAAGCAACATTTCAAGAATATAAGAAAAACATCCTCATGGTAACATACCCTTTTTACTGTTAAAGACTTTTACATTTTTTGTACATTTTTCGTTCTGCATTTCAGCATTTGTTAAGCTATTCCGACAGGTTCTTTTACAGAAAGTGGCAGTAGAATGGAACGTCACGGTAGAACAGAGTAAAAAATAGTAAATTATGCAATTTAAACATATTCGATATGATTATGCGAGTATCACGTTATATGTCTCAGTGGTCAATCTACAATTTCATCCCAAAGAGTCCCAGGACTCGCATATATTCAAATAATGAGTCCCGCTCAAATGTAATGAGTACATTTTTAAACACTTTGGTTGAAACTGTCGAACGTTTGGTAATTTATGCATTATGCTGGAGGCTGAGCATACGTTTTACATCCTGAACATCAGATGAAGAAACCAATCAGTGGAATGTGAATCATGAAACAAAATATCCAATGTCCTTTGCTTAGGGTCAATTTTCATCGTCTTTTTGGCGGAATTTTAACCGGAAACCTGAGGGGAACTGATGACATCCCATAATAGTATACTGTTAAGGAGTGAGTACCACATGACCGGTGCAAAGATAATATTTGCCTAGTGAAAAGAAAGTCCTCTTAAACAAAAATCACAGTAAGCACATTGTTGTTCCTTTAAAATTTATTGCGTCCAAAGGAATGCACATATGAGCAACTAATGAGTCCCAGCCATTTTATGTGCGTGCTGGACGCGGGACGCAGAGGTAGATTAATCACTGATGTCTACAACAAAAAAACATAAATAATATTGAACTTGTAACTTGCTTCAAACATTCCTCCATCTTAGGCACTTGGATTTACAGTTGCAGCACATACAATGTGCATGGAGGACGTTGTTATATGTATATTATCGGACAGATACGCGTTTTATTTACAAAATACAAAGTAAATATATTATTTTCATTTCAAAATAGATCTATGGATGTAGCATACTCAGTTATCGTCCTCTGTAGAACTGTAGTAGCTATTCTCTTTCAGACAATCTCCTTCCTTTACAGACTATCTGAACTTAATTAATCCAAATCTGAGTTCATTCTAGATATAGACCGAGTGGATTAGCCAAGTCCTGACTATAATAGTATCAAGGAATATCTTAGTTAATCCAATATATGTTATGTATATATAATTTATATTGCGCGTTTGATCTTTGTCTGTGATTAAGGGTAGAGTTTTTGTCTACCTGACTTATTCCATTTTTTATATTTGCTAAAATTTAAGTTTAAGGCCTAAATGTGTTTAAAACCTTACACTGTTCTGGAAGTGAACTTGCTGAGAGTTTGGTGGAACGTTCCATTAGAAATTTGAAAATTCAAGAGCAATTTATGGCGTCACAGGTCAAGTAGGGTTTGAAATAATTATCCATTGCTGTTTTCATTGCAGAGTTTGTAGTTGTGTTCAGATATAAATCTAGAAGAATTATTTAAATTATTTATTGGAATTATACAGTGCTTATTGACCTTTTGGAATAAAATATAACTGGGATTATTGACTCATTCAAAGACATTGTGGTATATCAACCTATTCAATACTATTGATATATCAGCACATCAAGACGATATGAACGCATTCGGAAAAGTATATACTTTTGGACTTGTGATATGACATTTATGAGTATTAGGGACTTCACAATACTTAAGGGTCTTGTAGATTTTCACTTTGTTACTTAGAGTTATAAATCACTAATTGAACATTGAGGGGCCCGAAGTGGCAGTGTGGTCTAAAGCGCTCTCCGTTATGGATCATTGCCATCTCACCTCTGTCTGCGCGTATTCGAGTCTCGCATTAGGCTAATGTGGGTATGTTAGAAAGCTTGCCAGTACCTTCTCGTGGGTCGGTGGTTCTTTCCGGGGTCTTTCCGGGTTCTTCCTCGACCATTAATACTGGCCGCCATGTATAGCATATCGTGTACTAAAAAATGGCGTTAAACCCCACAATAACAACAACAAGAACAACAACTTATTGAACATTACTAATTTTGTTGGTTGCATTTTTTTGCATTTTTTTTCTGTTGCATAGTTCGCGAGAATACATATATCTGTATTTATACTTTGTTCTGATGTTGATGTACAGAATTATATAATCCCGAAATGTGTGAAATACTCTCACTTAAGTATTGCTTATGATATGACTTGGCGTGCAATGTATAATATATTCCTATTGAAGTACATCCTGCGACACGCCAAATCCTGGAATGTATAAAATAATCTCTCTCTAGCGTGGTTTATGAAATGATTAAGCCCTAAAAGTTAAAATACTCTCACTCAGATGAGTACGACTTTCAATGTGGCAGCCTGGAATATATCAAATACTTTTAAAAATGTATTTATACTGCAACGTCTTGCTCATATAAGGTTTGCAACATGTCTAAATCTGGAATGTAGAATCTTTTTTGTCAGACACTGATATTCCTACTCAAAACTATTTGGTGGGAATTACACTTCAACCATGTAAAAGCTTTTAATATATTTAGCAACACCATGTACTGGCAAAGAAACCAGGTCATTGATTTTCATGTAATTATCAGCCAAGTCATAGTTTCAAAGAGAATATGATCCAAAATTTGGAGTAATCTCTCAATCTTAGTCTTGCATGAGTCTAAGTATGCAATGGTATGTGACTGACATGAGGTCTCGTTGAATAGCAGTGATACATAACCCATCTCTTTTGTATAGCTTACTCTTTTTTCCACACCCAACAATTCTTAACCATTTGATGTGGATACATACTTCCATAGAGTAAAGAATTTATAATAAGACATGGTCCACTGATACACCTCACATGCCCTTGAAAAACAGTCAAAGGTTTCAAGAATGCTATGGTAATGGATGTGTTGAGGCTGTGACCAGAGAAAGATTTTTTTGCTGCTTATGGTTCACCACATTGCAGTCTTTCCTTCAACAAATTGTTATATCTCTGTGTTACACGTATCCTCTGTATTCATTTTAAATGCTGGTAACACACTTCCCTTTCAGAATAACGTTCTTTAAGGGACATCTTAGGTTACCACATTGTATCCCACCCCTTATGGCTTAGGGTTGTGCTCATATTCAGCATCAATTATAGCTGGCTACAGGTAAGTCTTTTCAGCTAGGTAATATATGCAGCTGAGATCCCACACTAACATAGAAAGAATTGCTTATTCCTTTCTCGCATTTGTGTAAGCACTAAATTCTGTGTTTTTTTTTCTTCTTTGCATTTACAGGTTCTGCATTTGGATGGAAAAATATGAACAGGTTTTTCTGAAACATACTGCATGAACTTGCCGAGTGCAGTGTTTTCCAGAAAAAAATTAGTTCATATTTTCCTATACAAACGCAACCGCTCCGGTAGCCTAGTGTTTAGGGTGTCCGCCTCGGAAGCGGGAGGTCGTGGGTTCGATCCCCGGCCAAGTCATACCAAAAATGGACTAACAGCTACCTCGCTTAGCGCTCAGCATTAAGAGGTTAGTGTTAGGACTGGTCGGCCTGGTGTCAGGATAATGTGACTGGGTAGGACATCATGCTACATGTCTGCGGCACGATGCACCAGTGCTAGACATCAATATAAACTGCCACACTGCAGACGTCGTAGCTATATCACTGAAAAATTGTTAAAGCTAGGTTAAAAATCCTAATGACACACACACACATACAAATGCAGTAACCTTGTTATTACATGCTCATTTTGTTTAACTACCTAAGGCTTAACAATGAAATACATTGGAAGAAACAAATGTAATTGAATTTGTACTTATTCCAAAATAAATTGAATTTGTGCTTATTCCAAAATAAATTCACAACTGTAGATTCATCAACACACAATAACAGTATTTATGACCACACAGCTCCAACCATCAATCGTTTAACTTAGTCGTGCAGTGTAGATCAGTTTAAACAAGAATCTTTGTTTTTGCCTACTTAAAATTGAAATTTAGCGACTTATTGTGAAATAATGCACATGGATTTTGTTTATATGTTGATCCAACTCAATTCTACTTTTTCTGATTATGAGGGGCTGGATTATTGGGTCAATTCAGTGCAGTAAAGAAAATGGATTACAGCTTGAAATGTAGGCTATTCGAAATTCCAGTACAGCTCTCACTTGCATCTTGCTGTTCGAGGGACCCCAGCTATGAAATGTATCATACTGTGTGTCTTCTATTGCTATGAAGGACCTCTAATGTTATTTCAACAATCCAATCACACCTTTTTACATAATGGGACAGTCGAGAGGGTTCAGAATAACGAATCTTCCCCGCACTACTCCCAAATCGTCCTTGGCACCAAGAAAAGCGGACAGTTTCATCTCGTATTCGACCCCCCCCCCCGCTTTAAATCACTTTTTCTGCACGACTATTTCAACATGAAGACCACATCCTCATTCCGGAATTCAGTGTCCAGCAGATTGGGCTGTCTACATCTACATTCATAGTGCTTACTGTACATCCCAATACTTCCTCCACACTTCATTTACTTCCGATTTTGCTTGGACCATAAAGTTTTGTAATTATGTGTTCAGCTGTTCCGAATCGCTTCAGTACCCGTAACCTTCGCCGGTATATGAAGTAATAGCGGCAAATCTCCAATTACTGGGAATTCCGATTTTGCAGTGCTTAGACGATAGGCTTCGCCGGTATATGAAGTAATAGCGGCAAATCTCCAATTACTGGGAATTCCGATTTTGCAGTGCTTGGACGATAGGCAGGTCCACAACGTTCTTGCACATTCCCTCCGTCAGGATCTGTTTTGTTGCTTGTTTACAGTAACTCGGCTGGGTCTTTAACCCAACACAGTGCATTCCATGAGAGGACTTAATTTACATGCGATTAAACTTACGAACCAAAACTTCGTTCTGATCATACGGGACCGAGTAGAAAGAATCCTGACGCTTCTAGAAGCGCTACGAGCACATATATCATTGTCGCCTCTCCTTTACCTATCCTTTTTGGGAACTTTGAATGCCTCTGAAAATCTGGCTCTCTTAAAATGTGTATTCATGTTCCAGCTACAAATTCTCCTTCTAGTAAGGTGGAAAATAGTCCGATAAATCAACCCGCCCACCCCCACCCCCAAATATGTGTTGATGCCGATATACCATATATGGGTGTGATGTCACCTGTTCATTAAAATTTGCAATTTTTTTCTACCTGAGAATCTTTCCGTAACAAATCTGCATACACTTTAGACACATACCGGTAAATGCTAACAGCCATATTGAGCGCCGGGGGCCCCGAGTGGCCGAGTGGTCTAAAGCGCTCTTCGTTACGGATCACTGCCATCTCACCTCTGTCTGCGGCGGTTCGAGTCTAAGATTCAGCCAATGTGGGCATGTGAGAAAGCTTGCCAGTAGCTTCTCGTGGGTCGGTGGTTCTTTCCGGGGTTTTCCGGGTTCTTCCTCCACCATTAATACTGGCCGCTATGTATAGCCTATCGTGCTGAAAAATGGCGTTAAACCCCACAACAACAACAACAACCATATTGAGCGCCAAATTCAAAATGGCCACTGGACAGAGGGTTGTGCTATTCTACGCTGATTTACAAGTCACCAAACATAATACATGTAATGTACATGCCACCAATAAAAGCTTTCAGCCCACTGTAGCTCCACAACCGCGAGAAATACTGGTAAGTGTATAAAATGTACACCGATATATGCAGCAAAAGTGTCTGCCTACTTCTACATGTTTTAATAAATAGGTGATATCAGCCCCTAAACCGAAATCAATATCATCACAGCGGAAGGGCTGATTTATAGGATCAGAATGTAATCACCACTGGCATTGGTGGACAGATTCCTGACAGGGGTCCTCTTCCATCCACCTGACCCCTCCCCCACGTCAAATTACCAGCAAAATTTCTTATTAGTTCCTTACCAATAGAGATTAATTATTTTATTAAACTAAAAGCCCAAAAGGTTCGAGTCGTCGTTGCCTCATGGTCTGTTTAAATCATTCTTTCTTAAAAGGCATCATGAAAGTACTATTTTGGCGATCGTATACTACTTTCTGCTCGTACTACCTCCGCTCGTTAGTGTAAGAGACCGAATGCATTGTTTTCATTGTCGCAGAATAGAAACCGAGTGGGTCTTTGGACTAAATGAATAAGACAAACACAATGTGGAAAAGATGGAAATTTATGAATGAATTAATGAAGATAAATATATGATGTAAAAATGCAATGATTCTCTCACGCTCTCAACATACGATTTACTCAAATCACTCTACACAACATTCACACATCGAAAATAAGCCAAAATATTAAATCAATATGAAGTACAGATCCAAAAAACCTCATGGACTGCAGTTAGGCTTCAAACAGTGTTTTACACAATAACGCTTCAAACAATATTTTACACAATAAGAGAGATTCAGATAATTTCGAATATGAATTCTATTAAGATTCAAAATAATCTTATGAACACAACTAAGATTCAAAATAATCTTATGAACATAACGAAGATTCAAAACAATCTTATGGATATAAAAATGCAATGGAACAACAATTGATCCAAACGTATGCTTCTAGACCCCTTGTACAGTCGCACGATTCCTTGGGTTGGCCCATACTCTTATCGACCGCTCGCACCCTTTATGAATCCACCACGAGTACAGTCATACGTTACACGTACAGACAGCATACAGCACCTTTTTTAATTTGCTACGTCTACGTCCGTGGCACAGACATACGTACATACATACATACGTATCGACAGCACGCAGCATAAAATATTCTGGAAAGTCCAGACAGCTCTAAACAACTTTAGACGGCTTCGGACAGCTTCAGACAGCTCTCGTCATATTCACAGTCACATTGACAATCACACTTCATAGCGACAGACACAATCACAGCGACAGTCACAATCAGCTACAATAACAGTCAGCTACAATGAAACCAAATTGGTCATAATAATAGTTTCTGTATAATCTCTAGATATATGACAATACTTTAACCTCTAACAGTGACATGTAATTCAAAGTTCAAATCTGCGTTGTGATAAATGCATTATTACGCGATAAGACATTACAAACCGAATAAGCTTCGCATATCAAATAAAAATGTAAATTTAACACTTACCCCTATGGCTGGAGAACAATGGAGAGCGTACACTCCTTGACGTGATCCAAAAACGACCAGTCTCGTTTTTAGAAATTGATCTTATTTAAATCCATAGGAGAGTGAGTACAAGTCAGGGTAGAATACCCGTGAATATCATGTTAGTAATGTTACCTCGTCACAAGTAATCTATGGCTAGGTACATTTTAATACAGTCGCTTACCTGGAAAAACACATTCACCCTAGATAACGTTGTACGCATGTACAACGAGAAATAGTCGAATAGTTTTAAGACAAAACCAAGTTATTTCTTTGCCTAATTCTGTGACATTCATGGACCCATATTTGCAGTACACACGTGACCCAGAGAGACCACAACATTCAGCAATCTCTCCCTCAGATTGTTAGTACATAGTATATTATATTTGTATCTGTTTCAGACCAGTCTTTAACACATCAAATAACCCACTTAACTGCCAAATTGAGATGCTATTAAAATGTATTATTTATTTTGTTTTGGGAAAAATAAAACTAATTTTAATCATGTAATAATTGCCCGTCGCTGTTTCCGAATGCCCTCCTATCAACTTATTTGATATTCTAGCTTATTCGTCGTCAATGCAATAGACTGAACCTAGACTTATTGACAATTCTCCGCTCTGAGATGTATTCACACCTAACGGACGAGTAAGCTACGCATTATAAATATATAAGGGAATGATTATAATTAGCTATACCCCTCCCCCCACAAAAAAATAGATAATTCTATCCTCAGTCTTGCAAGTGTCAAATTATGCAGCGGGACAGGATTGACGGAAATTCTCAAACTCAGACTTAGGTCAGATATCTTGTCTCTGATTGGTCAGTGCGTTGACATGAGCTAATTAGACCTCATAATTCCGAGTTGAGACGGAATCCAAGTGTTAGAATCTTGAGGCTGGATCACAAGTATTGTGTTAAAATGAAAAGAAGTTTAATAGTCGAGTCACATAAGGTTAAGAACCAACATTGTTTCATATCATTGCTATGTGACGTAGGAAAATGTTGCACAAATTGATGCATACCTGACATGCAACATAACACTAAAAACTTGATTTTTGGCTGAATAGAAATATGATTTACTATACATGTATATAACAATTTAAGGAGAGAGACGGTGGTTGAGCTCCTTGACACAGTAATATGCAGGTGCCCAACGACTGTTTAGGACACACAATACTAATTGTAAGGAAAATGGCAACCAGCCTTTAAATGGGTGATTATAAAGTAAAATATATATGGGATTGGCTGACCAGTATTTGTTGATAATCAAAGTTATTTTGTAGGAAAAGGGATCTTTTGAGAGCTTATCCTGGTTGTAACTTTAAAAATAACAGACATTGTTTTCCTGACGGAATTTCAGTTCTATAACAGTCTTGAGTTTGGAACACTCATTACTGAAATTAGCACCTGACTCTGGTGCGGAATTGAAAGCACATGTTTGAAACCAATGTAGGTCCAAAAGATGATGCGGCTCCTTTTCTCTACACAGAATCTGTCATCTAGGTTCATCTATACTATAGGTTTGATCACGAGCACTCATAAATTTAAAATTATTGAATTTTTAATATCATGAGGTTTGCATAGGTTTATTATGGGAACTGAATTAATACCGTGAATCTTATAAACAGTCGGCGTGATTCACTTAGCGTTAAACTGAATACTCATTGATCATCATCAACACTAGCAGTTTATACAGTTACTGTGGTCAACACAATGAAAGATAAACAACCCATATTCCACAAACATGTATATTGATTGATTAGAAAAACTAGGGTGAATGTTTCTCCTAGTCGTTTGTCATTGCTATGGACTGTCCAGCTAGCAAATTTATATAAGTAAAGTACATGACGTAAAACAACACATTTCACTGAACGACAGGTAAATCGGATATAAATATAAGAGAAACAAGAGATCAGGCTAATTAAGTCGAGTTTTGCAGAATATAGGCTTTATCTTAATCAGCGGCAAAATTTCTTTTTAAATGAGATTTACTACATGCATATAATGTGAAAACGGACGAATATTCATTTCAATATTAGGAATGTTAAAGTGAGGAGCAGCATGGAATTTTTGTTCCATATTTTGATACGCAAAATATTGAATTACGGATCATTTTCAGTACTCAGGAAAAAACCAACATGATGTTCGCGACAATTTGAACAGAATGCAGATATTAACAATAATGAAATGGGTATTATATTCATACCCTACAATGAACCAATGAGAGAAGAAAATTATACATTATCTAATTTATACATTATCTAATTCATAATGTACATGGCTATAAATAATAAACGATGGGAAGTGAATGCTGACTGTAATTTTTTATTTTGCTTGATGGTGAATTTTTAAGAGAGAAAAAATGCACTTGTATGTCCCACCAGAACCATTGAAGAGTCATATAGTACTATCTTTGGCTGCTTGTTTGTCTGTTTGTCTTACATTGGTTAATTTTGGTCTTGAGGTAATTTCAGACACAGGTGAACTATCTTGACAGAAACTCCTTTCTAGTTTTGTTTACTGTCTCTGTGAACATGCTAAGTTTATTAGTTTGTTTGTTTTGAAGTGTCTCAAGTGTATCAAGTTCTTCAAACAAGACACTTATTTTATTTCCAGTTATTAAAAGTTACATTTTCTACATGATCAGGTAAATTGTTTTCAAGCGTATAATGTTGCTTACCTGGGTCAGCTGTATTGACCCCACTGAGACCACAAAACCCACTTTTTGGAGTCTCGAAATCTTCCAGCATTGTCTTGAAGGCTGGCAGGTATGAGTGTGACAAACTGATTATATGGTGTTGTCCCATTAATAGAAATGTACTTTATGTGATAAATACCTGTTCTTCATGGTATCAATGAGAGGCTATTGAAATTCCAACTACATGTTAGTCACAAACGCCACTCAACAATAATCAGCGCCTACGCCTCTACCCTCTCGAGCTCAGCGGAAACCATTGAACAGTTTTATGCGGACCTCAGCTCTGTACTGTGCTCAGTTCCAGCTGAAGACAAGATCATACTACTAGTGGACTTCAACGCCCGTGTTGGCTGCGATTATGGTCGATGAACACGTGTGTTTGGCAAGCACGGTGTCGGCAAGATGAACAACAACGGCCTGCTCTTACTAAGTAAATACCCAGAATGCGTAGTCCTCATCACAAACTAAATGTTCAGAATGGCGAAAAACACAATAACACATGGATGTTCCCGAGATTTTGCCAATGGTACTTAATCGTTGATGTAATAGTCCCCCAGCGCGATGCCCAGGGTATCATCATCACCAAGGCCATGCAAGGAGCGGAATGTTAGACAGACCACATACTTGTCCGAACTATCATAAAGTTGTGTAATGCTTCACACCACCCAAGGCATCCTAAGCTTGTGCGCCCAGCCTTCAACATTGTCAAACTTTAGCAGCCTTCCACCCAGCTCAATTTCTAGAATAGCCTTGTTGTCAAACTGTCCACCAAGCAACCTATACGTGGAAATGCCTCCGAGAAATGGAACAAGCTCAGGGACATAATAAGAGAAACAGCTATGGCGACTATGGGCCCCAAGAAGCAAACCCATCAAGACTGTTTCGACGACAACAACGGCGCCATTGAAGATCTGATTACCAGAAAGAACAAAGCATTCATGGACTGGCAGAATGACCCAAACTCTGTCCCCCTAAAAGACCTTCTCAAATATTATCAAGCTGAGGCTCAGAGATAAATCCGCAAGGTGCATGACCAGTCATGGGAAAGGAAAGCTGATGAAGTGCTACGCTATGCCGATACTAACAACTCGAACGAGTTTTACAGCGCCATCAAGTTGATCTTCGGCCCTTCAAAATCTGGCTCTGCCCCCTTGCTTTCTGCAGATGACATTACACTAATAATGGACAAGGCTGGCATTAAGGACAGATGGAAAGAACACTTTAGCCAAATCCTAAACCTGCCGTCATCGGTCAGCCAATCTGCGTTTGACCAAATACCAAATACAGCAACAGCCAAAGCACGACCAACTAGATGTTCCGCCAGTGATAGAGGAGTTGAGAAAGGCCATTAAATAAATGAACTGTGGCAGGGTAACTGGAGAGGATGCGATCCCAGCTGAGGTGTACAAGGCTCACAGTGAACAGCCTCTGGAGACATTCCACTATATGCTCATCAGCATCTGAACAGAAGAGGAGACGCCAGTCGACCTCTGCGACGCATCAACTGTGATTCTCTATACGAATAAAGGCACATGTGCGGACTGCAGTAACTACAAAGGCATCTCCTTGCTCTCCATAGCTGGCAAAATACTTGCTCACACCATTCTCAACAGGCTTATTGCAGTAGTATCAGACGTTACTCCTCCCCACCAGTCTCAATATGGTTTTCACCCAGACCTCATCACCGTTGACATGATTTTTGCAATGAGACAAGTCCAAGAGAAGTCTCTTGAGCAGAAAATTAATCTGTATACCGTCTTCATGGACCTGACGAAGGCATTCGATACAGTCAACACAGACGCACTATGGGTAGTACTCAAGATGCTTGGTTGTTATCAGATGTTTAACAGCTTCATTCGGCTCTTTCACGATGAAATGACTGGAGAGATTATCTCCGACGGTGAACACGCTGAGAAATTTCCCATATATAATGATATCAAACAGGACAGTGTGCTCGCTCCGGTACTCTTTATCCTCTTCTTCACACAGGTGCTGCTCCATTTCATCCATGACCTTGACCTTGGCATCTACATTATATATCGCCTAGATGGATCAGTGTTTGATCTTCGTCGCCTAGCTGCAAAAACCAAGACGCGAGAAAGACTCATCACTGAAGCACCTTTTGCAGATGACTGTTCCCTCATGGCTCTAGAAGAAACTCACCGACATGTTCACTTAAGCCTCCAATCTATATGGACTCACAAGTTGCCTAGGAAAGACAGACGTCCTCTTCCATGCCGCCCCAAACACTATCTCTTCACAACCCTGCATCACCATTGGCGACACGCAGGTGAATAATGTAGACAGTTTCAAATATCTAGGCAGCACAATATCCAGTGCTGGCTCCCTGGACAAAGAGATCACTGCGAGGATCCCAAAAGCCAGTCAAGCACATGGACGACCCCAAACCAAGGTCTTGCAGCACAAGAACATACGCCAGTCAACAAAGATGAAGGTGTGCAATGTAGTAGTCATCACGTTTCTCTTGTTTGGCTGTAAAAGGTGGACTTTCTACCGAAGGCATATCAGTCAGTTAGAACAATTCCACCAGCGCTTCCTGAGAGCCATAATGCGGATCAAGTGGCAGGACCGAATCACCAACCAGGAAGTCTTTGATGTAGCCAACACAACAAGCATTGAATCCAAACTAATACAAGGCCAGCTTCATTGGAATTGCTATATCATCCGCATAGATCAAAACAGAATCTCAAAGCAGCTGTTCTTTGGGGAGCTAGCCCAGGGCAACCGAAACCAAGGCCGCCCTCGCAAGAGGTACAAAGACAATCTCAAGACGCACATCAAATGGACAGAACTTCAACCCCACCAGCTCGAGCTCCCTTCGCCAGACAGAAGTCACAGGCGTGCCCTGACCAGAAAAGTTAGTTCCACCTTCGGGGCTGCCCGGCGTCAGCGTCTTTTTTCACCTCGTGAGAAACGTAACAGAGCTGATGTGTCCTAGCCAATCCTAACCCCTGGTACCCCATGCCCCACCTGCAACCGCCTGTGCGCATCGGAATTTGGACTCCAGAGCCACATGCGCGTCCACCGTCGATGAGATCGCACAACTTGTCTTCCTCGGCCCTAGATACTACTTAGATAATAAGAGAGAGATGATGATGATATTCTTTTATTCCTCCATTTTCTGAAGATTTTAAGACAAAAAAGAAATGCATTTAAATACATAGAATCACAAAAATAGTAGATTCGTTACTTATTGAATTATTTCCAATAGCAAACGAATAAATAAATTAAAATCATTACTAATCTAGATAGAGATATATATACGATAGAACATTTGAAAATGTATCCTCACAACAAAAATAGTTTCCTACTCTCTTTGCAATCCAGTACAAGTATTTCTTTCGTTATATTTTGAGTGAGCTCTCTATTGAATCGAATATATAATATCCTTTATCTTAATGAAATACTTGGTAGATAGTTTGATCATATTTATCCATGCCTCAAATTCTAAACGTTCTGATAAATCATTTAAACCACCAAGTAGTATAATCAGTATAACATCATCGATCTGATCACAGAAATCACGGTAAATCACTGGAGGCATATACGAAAATAGACTTTCCATCAAGTGGTTTCTGTCGTCTGAGGTTAAGGCACAATTCATCGAAATGTGCAAAATACGGTCATGACTCATTTTGCCACATAGGGGACACAGTCCAGGTCTTGCTTGCATTCCTCCAATACGAATTAATGTACCATATTCCATTTTTCTGCTTGACTCAGTGTAAGCTATTTTCCATAGATGATGCATTTTTAATCCTGGATTAATTTTTAAAAATCTACCAAATCCCTCTGATGGATTTCTGATACTCATTTCATGTTTTCTCTCCTCTAATATCTGTATTCTTGTCCCAATTAAGTTTTTCCATGTTATTTTGTCTGGAAATTTTCCAGTGAAAATAAAGTCGTTGAGATAATCTTCTAAATCATACTTTTTTAGTACAGTATTTGCATCATATATAAAAGAGTTGTAGCTATGTTGGGGGTCAAAAATAAAATTTCCAACAGCCCAGAGGAAAACCTTTTGAGCCGTTAAATTTGCTGATGTTCTACACATGCGACCAAGGAATACGAGTTTTTGCTTATCTATGCGAGCTTCCACTGATATCATCCCCAAGCACGATGTCGTAGATCCAATAGGCGATCACTGAGGGAAACCTTGTACTCTCCGGGCGAAATATCGTTGTATTTTCTCCATTGATTCAATGCTCTGATATGACATATTAAACCAGAGTTCTGAGCCATACAAAGCAGATGGCAATATAACTCTTTCCCAGACTTTCACAGAGACTATAGGATTCATTCCATTTGCATTTAATCCAATTGAGTATAGTGAGTTTGTTACACGTTTAGCTTTATCGTAGGAATAGATTATACGATCATTAGTTTTCATTGATTGCGAAAAGGTAACTCCTGCATATTTCACTTTTTTTGCTCTAGGAATATTCTGTGATCCCAGAGTAATTCCATTTGATGAGTACACTTCCTTTCTTTTACTAAATATCATCCAATTACTCTTGTTAGAGTTATATTTCAATTTCCACTTCTGTGCGTACTGATAAGCTGTATTCACGAGTATTTGCAATCCATTCAGCGTAGAGCTTAGTAGAGTAGTGTCGTTTGCCAAAAGCATGCCAGGTATGTTCATCTGATTCACTGTTATCCCGCAATTAGTCATTACTAGCTCATTCAATAGGTCATTTATGTACACGAGAAATAAAAAAGCCGACATTACACGCCCTTGACCAACGCCTCTCCGTAATGGAAATGTGTTAGATATACATCCTCTACACGCTACACAAGCACTTGACTGTGTGTAGGAATGGGCGATTATTCTCCATATTTTTGCATTAATTCCTAATATTTTTAGTTTTTTTAATAGTCCACAATGCCACAGTCTATCGAATGCCTTTTCGTTATCCAGAAAAACAGCATATACATTAGAGTTATGATTATTAAAGTACATCAAACATTCTTGAAGAGTAAAAGCAGCGGAGATAGATCCAGCCTCCTTACGAAATCCAAATTGATAAGGATGTGGAAAGTTTATTTTGTCTAAATACTTTTGAATTCTAGTCATCAATATTTTTTCAAACAATTTTCCCAGACAAGATATCAATGTTATACCACGATAATTCACTGGATCCTTTTTATCTTTACCATTTTGTTTGTATATCGGTATAATCATCCCACATCTATATACATTAGGTAAATACTCATACTGGATCATGTAATTAAAGAGGGCAGTTAAATGTCTGATTAAATATTTTCCATCATACTTTAAGTGTTCATTCGATATGCAATCAATGCCTGGTGATTTTTTTGTTTTTAGAGACTTGATATGCTGCAACACTTCTTCCTCTGTAATATTATTACATTTTATGTTATCAGTCTCTAGTTTGCTTTCTTCGTACATATTCTTCATTTTGACACAATCATTATGTTCCTCATCTGTTGTACCACTTAATTCAGAAAAATATAGTTTCCATAGATTGACACATTCATCCAAAGTATTAGATTCTACCCCTCGAAATGCAATATTACCAATGTCCGATTTATCTTTTCTATTTTCCCGTATGACTGCATAGAATTCGTCTATTCCCATTTCTGCACTCTTTTCTATCTCTTCAAATATGCACTCTTTATATACCTTTTTCTCTTGCCTATGTTTCTTTCTAAACTTTCTTTTCGCGTCCTTGTATCTTCTTTTGATGCTACACTCTGTGCTTCTATTTTTTCCTGCTTTGATCCATTCTCCGCGCGCTTTTCTCATATTCTGATGTAAATTTTCAAGCCCACTTTTCTTCCAGTATGGTTTCAAGTGCGATTTGAATTCGGACTTTGGAATATATCGGTCTGATGCAGTTATTACACTCTTAGTTATCAATTCATTATACTTCTCTATATCTTCTACCTTTTTCCACTCATAGGTGAAATTCAAGAATGCACTAACATCAGATTTATACATGCTCATTTCTAATGGATTTGCCAAGTTCCATTTCATTCTTGGAGATACACATGTCTTTTTATTTTCCTTCAGTATATCTTTTGTAAGTGCCGATGTAATAGGTAGGTGATCCGATATTGAGAAATCAATTTTGTCATTTACTATGTGTCTTTTTACAGCACCTCTAATTATTTCAGGTATTAATATATAATCAAGTGTGGACGTTCGTGACATGTCTTTTGATCTATACGTGATGTATAATGTTCATGTGGTTTTATCACCAGCGTAGCAACTATGTTTCTCTGTTCTATTCTTTTTTTGAGAGCAAGATCTCTTCTTGTTGGATTTTTACACACAAGATCTGCATTCATGTCGCCTATAATTATGCATATATTTTCAGCAGAATACCTATCATACACATCAAAAACATTTTCACAAAATTTGTCATATGCATCATCAGTTCTAGTTGTCGAGGGAAAGTAGGTTGCAATCAAAATTATAGGTTCCAAGTCTCTCACTAAGATTTTCACCGCCATAATATTTGGGAACTCATTTTGTAAGGTGCTTGCTTTGCATAGTGATGATCTATAAAATACGGCAACCCCGCCACTACCTCTATAGCATTGTTGTATCTCTTCAGTAGGTAGCGCAACTACTTTGAAATCATCATGTAATTTATCTAAATACGTTAGATTCTTTGTACAAAGCCAATGTTCAGTGATAACAAATATATCTGTGTCTGGTAACAATTCAATTAGTTTCTGCGTGCTAGACATTATACCACGTACATTCCATGTTGAAATAATGATCATAATTATAATTAAGAAGCAATTACTAGTCATATGGCTATGCTCATTAGGAATATATTTTGCAATTCTCATGCGTTTCATCAAGTAAGTAGCCTTCTCTCCATTTTCTGTTTGTTATCCATTCCCTACATTTTCTTCCAGAACTCCAAAATGATTCATTATTCATCATCAGTTCAAAATCTTTATCCAGTACATTTAGTCGAAATGTATATATATTTGATCCATCCCAATGGGGTCGTTCCTTTATGAGGCGGACGAATGTTACTGTCACACCTTCCTCCTTGCACTGAGTTGCGATAGCTGTCCTTACTACATCTATATTTTTTCTCGATTTGACATTTGATAGCAGAATGCGTCTTATTTTGTTTCTTACAACTGGTTCAAACACATCCGGTTCTATATTCCTTTGATTGGGTCTGGTAATAATTGTCTCAATATGTCTATACGATGTATCTTCCTTTTTTTGTCTCTCCTCGTCATTCGGAAGCATTCTTTGATCATTTGGTGATTTGTTGTGCCCTATTTGATCTTTATTTATGTTTTCATTTATATTTATGTTAGCTCTATCTTCATATCTTAATTTCTTTTGCTGATTGTAGGTTGATGTACTTGCATTGTGAGATGTTATTTCTGTGCGCTGATTATGATTCACATTTTCCGTTATGTTAGTCCGATCATTCCGTGAAAGTGGCGGGAAATCTTTCAATGTAAACATAGCGGGACCATTGCTAGGCAAATTTGCTGGAAGAGCTCTAGCAGGCTCTTTATGTATTTCTTTTTGTCCATGTACTACATTTTCTTGATCAATAGATGGAGAGATAACATGTCTACTCTCCTTGTATGCTGATAGTTCATGATTTCCATGATTTTCTTTCATTTGCAAGTCTACGTTTCTATCACTTCCTTTGTTAGACTGATTGAATAAAAGTTTGTGTCTTGTACAAATTGTGTCTAACTTTCCCTCAATACAGTTAATCTTTTTCATGATCACATCTAGATGTTGATGTACATGAGAAGATAATTCTTTAATCTCATTTTCCCGGGTTGCCATTGATGACATCTGGAAATACATTCCTCTATTATCATTGATTAGTTTTTCTTCCTTTAATTTCAGTTGTTCTATATGAGAGTTCGCCTCTTTGAGTTTCTTCGTAGTTTCCACTAAGTCTGACTTTAAGTTTAGGATCTCATTTTCTGTCCGTGTGATAATATCACCCAACTGGTTTTCCAATCTGGAGAATTTTTCTTCAAACTTATCATTCGTTATCGCTATCTGTGCAAATATTGTGCTCATTCTATCAGCATCTTCATCAGTTCTTTGTAAGGCGCTATCATTGACCGGAGCTTTCGGACTTTGTGATATACAATCACTGCGAATGGAGTTTATACGCTGCGATGATCTTGTTTCAGAATTATGTTTCAATGCCCATTTAGATATACATGCTTTCATGTCATTGTAATTATTTTCTCCTTCAATGAAGTGGAATATAATATAAATATCTTCCGATAACTTATCCTCCACAGGAGCACTATTTGTTCGAGGTAAACGTTCTACTAATCGACCATCAGGACAATCATATCTCTTCCTTTTTGCTAGATCAAAGAGAGCTTGCCTAGAATCCCTGAGACCTTTGACATCAAGTGTTGATTTCAATCTTTTTTTGAAGGCACTTCTATTAAGAGTTCCAAATTTGGTTTTGATTTGCATATATATGCCTTCATTAATTTCGTCTACATCTGAATCTTGTTCTGCTTGCGATGTCTGTGAAACAAATAGAGCATCATCATTGGTATCATCTTTGGTATCAGCATCAGTGACATTTTCAATGTTTCTCAGATTTCCCTTCGGTTTCCCCATATCATCCATCTCTGATAAGTTTAAATCCGGCCTTGAATTGGTGTTGTCCTCATTTTCATTATCTAACATGTCTTGAGCAACATCAAAACTATTTTGAGACTTTCTCTCAATGTCCACATCATCTATAATATCCTGCTGAGAGAGCATTTTTGTTGTTTTCTAATGAAAATCTTCCAAAACATTCAAGTATTTATTTATTTATTTATTTATTTTGTTTTTATTTATTGTAGGTAGTATATTTTCATTTCAGCCATATTGTCAACTTTTATCTAACTTTCTCATGCAATATAGATTCTGAAAGAGCTCACACTCTTTAGATGAACATGAGTTAGCAGTTATCAAGAGAGCCTATACCAAGTCATGTGCTTAGCCCAGATTAGCTCTTAATTGCACTCACTAAATCCATTAAGGCTTAAACAAACCAAATATAGAACTGAACTATAGGTGAGCTATAAGTGAGTTATAATTGTCCGTACTCCTGGTACTCCTAGTACAAATGGGTTCAATGAATATATGACTAAGAAATATTAAAAACACAAAATTAATACTTGAAAGAAAACTTTCAAAAATAGTAATTACACCACACCACAACTGATCACTTCAAGAATATATCCACAACATGTATCAATGAATACAATCACATTTTACCATCCAATTTAATGAAAAACAGGGAGCTCCAAAACACATGACTTGAACCCATGAGAGAGAGAGAGAGAGAGAGAGAGAGAGAGAGAGAGGGAGGGAGGGAGGGAGAGAGAAAGTGAGGGAGGGAGAGAGAGAGGAAGAGAGAGAAAGATGGAAGGAGAAAGAAAGAGGGAGAGAGAGAGGGATGGGGAGGGAGAGAGAGAGTGAGGGAGGGAGAGAGAGAGGGAGAGACGGAGGGAAGGAGAGATACAGAGAGAGAGAGGGAGGGAGAGAGACAGAGAGAGAGAGGGAGAGAGACAGAGAAAGGGAGAGAGAGAGAGAGAGATAGAGGAGGGAGAAAGAGAGATAGAGGAGGGAGAGAGAGAGGGTGAGGGTGAGAGAGAGTGAGGGAGGGAGAGAGAGAGAGGGAGAGAGAGAGAGAGGGAGGGAGAGAGACAGAGAGAGAGGGAGGGAGAGAGACAGAGAGAGGGAGGGAGGGAGAGAGAGAGGGAGGGAGACAGAGAGAGAGAGAGAGGGGGAGAGAGAGAGGGAGGGAGAGAGAGAGACAGAGGGAGGGAGAGAGAGGGAGAAAGAGAGAGAGATATATAGTGAGAGAGAGAGAGAGAGAGTTCTTGCTAGCTTGGTCGTTTCTGTGGTTGCTGTACTTTGAAATATTTTAACAGCTTTTGTAAACTAATTGTGTTCATGATATGAGGCTGTAAACATTCAGACGTTATACAAAAAGCCCAACACAATTTTCTAAACGATACCGTAATAGCACGCCTCCTGCTAATAGTGCACATACGTTTTGGACAATGTGCCGGATACCCAATAAATTTTATTTACTATACAAGCAGTATTCAATTTTGCCTATGTTTCATTAAAATAAATCATAGAAGATCTTTCGATAAATTTTATCGCGTATTAATGAGCCGGAATGATAATATTTTTTTTATGCGGACAACCCACTTGTAAAGGTTACTATCTTGATGTTGGGTTTGTTTTTTATGTGGAAATCAAGAAACATATAACACACATTCTGCTGTCTCACCAGACGGTAGCAAGACGTGTTGAAATTATATGGCGTGATATATTTGAGCAGTTGCTTTTAGATTTGAGGAAAGCAACCGGTTTCGGTCAAGCATTAGGTGTGTCATGTTATGTCACTGATACGGAATAATTTATAATTTGGGTTAGATTTGACATGGAACAGAAATTTAAAGAAGAATTGCTGGCACTGGTTCCATTGCAAACTACAAGAGGTGAGAATTAATATAACAGACATTGAAGGAGTGTTTTTTTTTTTTTTTTTTTTTTTTTTTTTAAGAAATGGCACTGATATGAAAAAGCTCGTATCATTTACCACGGATGGTGCCCCATCAGTGGTGGGTCGGAGAGTAGGCCTGATCGAATTGCTAATGGCAGATGACGATTTTCCAAGTTGCCAAGCTAATAATTGTATCCTTCACCAGCAAGCCCTTTGTTCAAAACTGAAAGATGATGCGCTCCAAAATGTAATGGATATTGTTGTTACAATTGTAAACTTTATACGAGCAAGTCCTTTAAATCACCGGCAGTTTAAAACATTGTTAGAAGAGTACGAAAGCAATTATGGTGATTTTGTTCTTCATACTCATGTTCGTTTGGTCAGCAAAGGGAAGGTACTGGCTATATTCTGGGATCTAATTGAAGAAATCTAAATCTTCCTCACGGTAAAATCCAAGGAAGAATTGTTAAATTAACTGGAAACGCCAGTGTTCGTTGTTATGCTTGCATTTCTTACTGATATCACAGACCACCTGAATAAATTAAATTTGAAATTGCAATGACAACATCAAATATTGCTAAAGGAAATTAGTTTTTGAAACAAAGCTGGCATTATTCATCAGTCAATTGAATCAATCGAATTTTACACACTTTCAAGTACCACTTTCCAAGACAGCACAAGAATTTCCAGATCTAGTCAAAAGTGAGCAGTTCAACATATCATTAGAAACGTTAAAATTGGATTTCCATGTTTTGTTGAAAATACATTCACATGTGATATTTCTATCGTAGCCACAAACATGCAGTTATTGGAAGGAGATGAAAGTGCATTGCAGCTTGAAATAATTGAAATGCAGCATAATATGGCTCTTTGTGACAAACACAGAGATACGCCGCCTGTTGAGTTCTGGATGACATATGTTTCTTCTGACGAATTTCCACACATCGAAATGTTGTAAAAAGATTGGCAATGTTTGGAAGTAACTGCGTCTTTGAAACTGGATTTTCTGCAATGACCAATATCAAGTCCATAAAACTAAACTCTCTGACAAATATTTAGAAAATCTAATGAGGGCAGCAGTTACTGAATATCAACCGCAAATAAATAAAATTGCAAGTACAATTCAAAGCCTAATATCTCACTAAAAACGTACTTGTGTTTTTATTGCTATACGTTTGTGCGTTGAACTATTACAAAGCATACATACATTATTACTTAATAAATTTTAATAAGGATAAACAATTATGAATAATATTTATAGTCGTTGCTTTTAAGTTTTCCGCAGCGGCCCTCGGCTTCAAGAAAAACAATTTAGTGGACCATGGTGTCACAAAGGTTGGACAGCACTGAAATACATCAATTACATAAATGAGTACTATCACAGACTGTTGGCAATAAAATACATCCACTAAATAAATGAATATATTAACGAGTGTGGCGTGACGAGGTTGTGATGCCAACACTGTGGTAGGTGTGTTATGGTTGGGGTGGGGTGCTCCCAATATACTATTTAAATTATTATAGAAGTCCCACTCAGGCTCGATTTTGGTTCGAAGTTAAATTAGTGAAAGATAGATGTAAAGCTCTGAGCCCCTATTCAGCAATGCTGACGGTTAAATGATCTAATATTCAAAAAAGTGAAATTCAATGAAAAAACAATTTAATGAAAATTCAATAACCAAATGATTAAAATTTCCCAAAGTCATCTCCTTACTCTCAACCTTGAAATAGTCTATTGCATCATTTGACTTGTAGTGTGAGATAGTTGTATTCTACTCATCTGGTATCCTTCTCTCCTATTCCTCCAATTTTTCTCTTCCTCTCGACTTCCTCCAAATTCCTTATTCATCCTCCTTCTCCACTTTTTCCTCTTCGACTCCTTTTCCTCCTCCTCGACTCTCTCTACAGACTAGACTTGTAGACTCCGACTGCTCTGCTAGTTTCACTTCCGTCTCCCCTCTTAGAGACTCGGGACTTAACTGAGCCAGAAGTTCTGTTCTCCAAAAACTTCCTTTACGAAGCTTTGTCTTTCTTTAGAATCACCTCACTAAGTTTTCCAGCCAAATTACGAGTGGCTTTCTCGGGGGAGGAATCCTATTTGCTCAGCCATCTGCCCAGTAGAAGTAAATTTTCACTTGCTAGTTAGAAGTTATAATTCGGATAGAAATGGTTATCACACCCTCCGTCTCAATTCCTATTGGATGTCTCTTTGACTCGACCCAGTCAAACTTAGCTGACAATGTCCTTCTCGCTGTCTGTCCACGTGGGGACGGATTTAGAACACACCCCGTTCCTCGCGGGTTCCTCTGATCTGTGTAACACATATGTTGGAAATTGCTCTATTTGACGCCTGTGCCGATTCAATGGAGTCGATTTATTATTCTCCAAGAGGATACTGGAGGGGTAGTGCAGCAATTAGTAAACTTGCCAGTGCAGCAAAAGTCACACGTGATACTGCAGCAGATTGGTTATCCAAACAGGCAATATGGCAAATTTATCTACCGCGTCCTAGAAAAATTAATTTTGCACATTTTAATGTTAGTGTGCCAAATGAAGTTCATCAAGCTGATATATTATTTCTGCCACATGATACCGTTCGTCGTCGAACATATAAATACGCACTAACTGTAGTTGATGTTGCAAGTAAATACAAAGATGCAGAACCGTTAACGACTAAAACAGCATCTGAGGTTGCTTCTGCTTTTGAACGAATTTATCAACGAGGTGGTCTGCGATGGCCAAATCTATTACAAGTTGATCCTGGCAGAGAATTTCAGGGTGCAGTATCATCAAGGATGAAGCAACATAATGTCACCATTAGACGAGGACATACTGAGATTCATCGTGATCAGGCAATTGTTGAGCGATTTAATCGAACACTTGCTGAGCGGTTATTTGGATATCAGTACGCGAAGGAGTTCATTCAGGACAAGAGATCTCGTGAATGAGTTGCAAGATTACCAAGCGTGATAACTGCAATAAATAATGAAATTACTCGAACAACCAACATGAAACCTACTAACGCAATTACCAAAAAACATATACCCGTACGACGTGATTTTTCAGCACAACCAATACTGGGCAATGTCACTGTGAGATATTTATATGAACCAGGTGAACTTGAAGGTGGTAAAAAAAGAGCGACTGATCCTATCTGGAGCATCACCAATACAAGATATCTAACATAACTAGATCCACTGGTAGACCAGCAATCTACAGACTGGATTCAACTGCTCCTCAACGTGGATTCACACGTGAACAATTACAAGTAATTCCCGAGGACACACAATTACCGCCCAAATCACTTCACTAGCACCAAGGGTGCCAGCACCACGACTTCGATTATATTCAAGACAGGTCAGCATCACATTTTGTCGTGTATGACAGCGACTATTATCTTTTGTGTCTACGGTGAATTGTCTTGGACTCGAATACTGCCACAACATTATACAATTACAGCTCGCACAGTGATTATTCTGATGTTGCTTCAGTGTCATGATAAATTCAACATCGAGGTCGAAATCGCGATCATTTTTTTTGTCACTCTATAACTGGTGAGTTTTTTTCTTATGACAAGTAAACTAAGTTTGACCATTCGATGCGATCATCAACGATCCAAACAATTATATCAGTAATAGTCAGTCCTTGAGATGAATGAATCGTCATTGTGTATCCTAGTGTTCACGGGGATTTGTTCATTTCTAGTGCATCTTCAACAACACTGACATTAACTGTGACAATATCATTTAATACTAAATTCTGTTTCTCTGTTTTCCCAGGAATATCAACATTTATATTTTGTAGTCGTGTATCAGCTGGTCTATAACAATGGCACTGCCAACATTGGAAACTTTTCTCGTTGTAATTGAAATAACTGCTGTTGAAGTGTGTCTCTGACTATCTTTCTACTTGCCACTATCAAATCGTCTGGTTTCCACGTTTTCCAAAAGTCGCTCATTGAAGTCTCTGAAATTATTTTACGCATAATTTCACATTTAATTTTATTCGGTTGTAATCTGATTAATGTTTTAAATTCCTTCAACGTTGCATGAAGAGATCTATAATCATCAGACACTTATTCATAATAATCTACAAAATTTTTTAACCACAAATGCGGAGATGGACCAACAAAAGGTGGTGGCTGACCGTGATCGCCGCACACTATCACTGCAGTATTTTTTGTTAATAGCCAATCCAGGAACAATTTTAATGTATCTAACGACACTGTGCCTATTTCATCCAAAATAATATTCCGCGGAACGTATTTTGTTCCCATTCGATCTGGAGTTCATACACCACCACTGTATTTGAAAAAGCTGTGATAAGTACAATAATTAACTCCTCGTTGTTTCATCTCCCTGGCAAGTCTGTGTGTTGGTGCTAATACAATCATATCTGAATTTCGAAATAATTCAATCGCTCGAGTTGTCTTACGAGAACATCCCGGTCCGTTCAAATAAACGGTTTTGTGTCTGGTGATTGGATCATACACAGATGGTGCATTCGACATTTCTGATAATTCTGATTTACAATAATTATCCTTAACCGCAACATCAGCGGATTCACAATATCCATGTAACATTTCCTTTTTTATTCTCCACGAACTCATTGCTTGTAAAACGAGCCAGTGATTCTGAATATCTTTTATCTATATAAAATGAATCCATGGCAACCCTAACTGCAGTGTCGGGAAATCTATTTACTTGCGATAGCAAATTTATAGAAACATATGCCAGCATCGATGATCTTAAATGTGTGTATTGAGGTGATTCTCCATTAATATAACTAACAATTGTGCCTAACTTTTTCCCGTCGGACAAGAAAGCGTCCTCCCAATAGCAAAATATATTTCTCGCAGCGGCATCAGCAATTATAAAGTTTAATTCAGCATCATCCAGAATCAATCGTTAGTGATGTTGTTTATGGTCATATGCACCAGCTTGAGTGAATTTACCGATTATTCTTCTATCGAGATCTTTTTTCTGTTTTTTCACTATTATCGAGTTTAATCTTAAGAATATTAGGAGCGTTATTGTTAATGACATCCATAGTCTGATGGGGACACTCTCGTGCATATTCTTCAATGACTTCATCGAGACTGATACGCTCCGGTGTTATTAACCAAACCGAAGTCTGCGGTCGATATGATATAATTCCTTCACTGACCGTCAACGATACCAGTATTCGGCTGTCAAGCATATATCGCAATAACACTATTGGTGCCCAGCATTTCTCTGAGAAATGTCTGCCAAACCAAACATAACAAATTGGATGAAGCTCTTCAGCTAGCGCAAACGATGTCACACGAGCAAATCCTGTCAGGTCAAAATCGGGTAAGGGACCGTTTATAGCAAATCGCGTCATCCAGTTCGTGGGATGTCCAAATCTTTTAAAATATCCACTACACTCGCCCATCCCATGAAAGCTTCCCGGATAACACGCAACCATGTCCACGGAAATGATTTCCTTGTGGTCATACTTGGTATTCCACAAACCGCCGTGTCCATGCTCGACACAACTCAATTGTATATCCTCGAGAAACTCACTTCGGGTTGGCTTCCATGAATTTCTTTCTCTGGCAGCGTGAGCGGCAACACTCGGAACTGTAAAACAATTAGTTAATAACAGCTCAGTGTTTTCTGAGTATCTCTCTGCGAGTTGTTTCATTTGTTGTTGCAGAGATTCCGTCCGGTATAATTCACCGTTAGATCTTACAAATTGATCATACTCGCCATCTTGGGAACTTTTAAACAACAACACCGATACTGGATCGGTTTTAATTATTTGATAAATAAAATCAAACATACTTTACCGGGGTAATATTTCACAACACGATCCCGCGGAAATATCGTAACTGCGCTAGTCCAAGCGTGAGCGTTATGATCAATGATATTTATTGGAGCTCCTTTCCGATTATATTTCGATTTGTATAATACTTCTTATGTTATTGTTGTTACGGTTATGGGAAATCTTAATGCTTTTTCTAGCTCGGCAACATCGTTTATTGACGCTCCTGTATCCTTGACTTTTTTCAGCCCACGCTGATATCTTGGAACGTCTTAGATCAGTTAGACCGTTTCCGCGGATCGCATTTTTTAAATGTTCCATTACTCGCTCGGCTACACAATTCAGCCTTGACTTTGTCAATCTCATTGGGGCAAGTTTATTGATTTTTGATGTTTTTATCGGATAGATTCCATAAATGACCGCGGTCACATGATACGCTCGAGCGTAATATGATTTATCAATCCCAGTCAACATTCCTGGTTTGGAATCTTTACTTAACAGAACGATTTTTTCATTAGCAGGGATAGGGTCATTTTTATCACGGATAGTCCACGTATCGGAATCATCTTGCACAATAAATTTTATTCTGAAAAAATATTTCTGATTAAGATAATCGATAATTGTTTTCGCTCATGCAGCATTCCTTGTAGCGTCCTTGACAGAGTCAACATTGACAGAGTCAGTGTCGCGTATAATTTTAAATGTAGACCATACGTGAGATGCTCCATCATTACTAAATTCTTTTTTGGCTTTCCTGATAACATCAAACAGATCAGTCAGGGCTCGTCTCCGCGAGTCAGGGGTTAGTCTGTCAAGATCGAATCTAGAAGCTTTCCAGGGCTTGACTGCAGATAATCTTTCGAGCACCTCCATATTATATTTAAGACAAACATTTAAATATGAAATATTATATATATATAATGAATCAGTGCAAGTGGTCTGAAGTTGGATCTGTAACTGTTTGTAACAAATCCTGCAGGAAAGAATTCTGCGGGGAACATTCCCAAAGCATGTGAAGAGGGAGTTTAGGCCCAATACCCTGCCTGCGATGTGGTGTTGGGGTCAGGAGTAAAACACAGTTATGTGCAAGTTTCGGGGGAAAAAAGATACCTTGAACTTAAAAGATATTATAACAAAAAAATAACGATAATGCGTTAAAATGTGAGCGCGATTATATAACTAAGTTTTTAGACAAATTATAAATTAGACAAATATATATATATATATATATATATATATATATATATATATATATATATATATATATATATATATATATATATAAAATGAATCAAGAATTTGTCTCACATCCTATCATTAAGAATTACGAAGCGAATTGTGAGGGAATAGCCAGACATTGCAGGTTGAAAAAACCAGTTGGTGTTGTTACTAATGTTGGTTATCTTAGATTTACTGCTGTGGGTAAAGCCTATCATAATCACAGGTTTGTATTCGAATGTTTCTTTGGGAAGATCCAAGACGATCCTTCTGATCGATCGCATCAAAGGAGTGAAAACCGACAATAATTTATCCAATCTGAGGGTTGTTACACAAAGCCAGAATTGTAAATATGGTAATACTGGCCGTAGTGATAAAAGCGTCAAGGGGTTGTATCCATAAACTTAGATACGAATGAAATAATAATATTTCAATCGATGAACTCAGGTGGCAAGTATTTTGATATTTGTATAACCTCAGTACAAAGAGTCGCATAAAATATATGCAAATCTGCCATCTCAAGAAAATATAATAAACAAAAAATTGTTTTTTATTATTTACTTCACTAAAATCCTGAGATTTTTAATGTAAATGGGAGATAACTCCGTTAAGCATAGCTCATGCCTCCCCTTGCGGAACACTCCTTGAGATGTCAATTTATCCAGCGCGGCAGAGCGGTATACAGCCAATTGTATACACACTGCGTCACAGTATATAACACTTCCGCGTTTGTCAGTACAGGTAAGTGTTATTTTTCATAAGCAATATAAATTCTGTGTTAAAATTTAGATCCAACTTAAATTTAGAATTTAAAATCCAGTTCAGAATTTAAATTTAATGTTTAAAATCTAGTTTTGTAGAACTTGTTAACTGTAACGATATACACTACAATCAGGTAAACAGTTCTCCGTGTTACGATCACAACAGGGTATTCAATTACTTCTCCTTGATTTTATCAAGGATTTTATCAAAGACTATCACACGGGCGGGTGTACAATAAATAATATTTTTATTTTCACAGATAAAATCCTTGTTTTATTAAACTCGTTTGGTTTTCTGGTTCATCTGTATTTTTTCTGCGATTATATTTAAGAAAACAAGTACGAAAAACCGAGTGAGCTATTTTTGAACTTCCAAGTATCAGTCAGTTTATATACTATAGCGTCCGTATTATGTACGGGGTTTCGAAACCCAACAACTTCCACGTTATCACCCTGACGGGGTGACATTTTACACCTCGCGGATTGATTTGGGGAAGGGTGTGCAACTTTGTTGAGCGTAGAATATAACCCCGTATCTGTCTGTGCTGTCCTTAATTAAAAAATACTATATGTTGTGCTGTCCCTGTAAACTTGCTAAGATGCGGTGGCACCTTAGAAGCTTACAAATGTAAATACTATGTGTTGTACTGTCCCTGTAAACTTGCTAAGATGATTTGGCACCATAGAAGCTTACAAATGTAAATATTATGTGTATTAGTGTCAATACTATATGTTGTACTGTCCCTGTAAACTTGCTAAGATGCGGTGGCACCTTAGAAGCTTGCAAATGTAAATACTATATGTTGTGATATCCCTGTAAACTTGCTAAGATGCGGTGGAATCTTAGAAGCATACAAATGTATGTATATATCTGTCCTTATATGAACACGCTAGCATATCGTTTAGGTAGGCTAGGGGTTCAACATGGGGAATGTTTTGCCTTTCGCAAACACGCCCTCTGGGTCTTCTAGACTGTTATTTGACAGGTTAGGGGCTCACATGGGGGTTGTGTTTCCGCTCCTGAGTTTGGTAGGATGTCATAAGACACCCTAGAGACTCAAAGGAGATGTGGTGTGCAAATTATTTTTCTTTTAAATATATATATATATATATATATATATATATATATATATATATATATATATATATATATATATATATATATATGTATATATATATATATATATATATATGTATATATATATATATATATATATATATATATATATATATATATATATATATATATAATTATATATATATATATAATTATATATATATATATATATATATATATATATATATATATATATATATATATATATATATATATATATATATATATATATATATATATATATGAATTACGAAAATATCAATGATGTGATTGTTGCTAGGAAAAAATTAGAGGAGCGCGGATTTAATATATCCGATGAACTAAATCATGAAACAATCATGTCTGATTTTGAAACACTACATGAAGCTAAATGCGCAGGGCGTTGTATTCTGCCTGCTCAGTACCGATTTATAAAAAAGATCCAGACTAATTGATATAAATCGCTGGCTACAGTAGAAGAAGCACAAATAAATGAATTTGTTTCGTTGTCTCTTGTAATTGAAAACATTAAATTGGAATTAGCCCAAGAATATGAACCAAGGAAGAAAATAAATACTCGTGTAAGAAGGCTAAAAAATTGTATGTCCGTTGACTTATAAATACTTGGAAATGAAGTCAAGTACTTGGAAATGAAATTGAAAGTAAAAAAAATATATCAATTTTTTTACTTCCTCATCAAGGTGACTTGTATCAGTCAGATAATATTTTCCTTAGTCGGCGGGATTTAATGCAAGAGTGAGCATAATTGAGAATTTGATCTCGGTCACATACAATTGAAATAATATGCTCGCGTCTGAGACTATCTGTTTCTGTGTTAGTAAGAAATCTTCGTCTCCGTATTTGTCAATAATGAATTTAACGCTAATTTCTTCTTGGGTAAATGCGGCCTTAACTGCTTGCTCGAGGGCTTGTTTGTCATACACGAAAACATTTATATGATGGTACATATTTAAAGATCTAAGATCTAAATATGCGTATATATTCTAAAATTTGAGGTATACTGCAATGCGCGATCACAATATGATCTTTTTTAGTCTTTGTAGTTGCGTATCAGTCAGTATAAAATCGTCAGTGCCGTATTCGTCAACTATTATTTTTTCCGTGGTAACTTTTCCGGTACTGACAGCTTCATCAAGAAGTTCTTTTTGTTCTTTGTTATGTATGAAACATTTTACGCGGTGGTACATTATATAATACTCGCTTGATTAATTGTCAGTAAAAGAATATATATATATATATATATATATATATATATATATATATATATATATATATATATATATATATATATATATATATATTTGTGCTTTTTACTAAATTCGCAAGTAAACACCCTGTCAAAATTAGCAAATCGGTCGATTTCTATGATTTTTACTAGTAAACACCCTATCAAAATTAAAAAATCGGACAGTGTGCATAAAATTCATATATAAATAAAATATTCATGCGCCTTCTAAGACTGAAAGTCTAAAGACTGAAAATCGTAAGATTTGGAAGTCTTCGACTTCTACGATTTCACAAGAAAATTAATATGTAGTGTTTCACCTCGAAAATCAAGAAGGTGACCACTCTGGTCTGTTAGTTTAAAATTTATTCTGGTCAGCCACGGATTGTGACATCGCAGATAGACTGGATTGATCGGCTCTTGCACAATCAGAAATCCAGGTGGTACATTTTTCGGAGTAAATGAATAAAGAACAAATCCTTGCTGGGCTTGATTTGATACTGTCGTGTCTGTGTTGTAACTGCCATCAATGGCATCACACACAAGATTGACCGCGACCACTTCGGTTATATTTACGATGCCCGGAGATACATGTCTGTCGTCACCCGAAAGACTATTGTTATGTCTGAGGATAGTTGGCTCCGGTAGAGTTCGCCTGTGTTGTGCAAGTATGTCATCAAAGAACTCATTGATGATGTCGTTGACTGATTTACTTAACTCGGTTGCATTATACCCGGCAGCGTTGCTTCTGTCAGTGAATATGCATTCAAAAATCGTTGTTTATTTTTGCTCAAACCGTCAACATAATTATTTCCTGAATTATTCGCTAGTTGATATATTCCAAGTCGGATACAAGTTGATTTAATATTTCTACGTGTTTGTTGATTTCGCTGCGTGAACTTGACACATCAAAAAGATGTTCTTGGAAACTTTGTCGTAGTCGCTGCAGTTGAGTTTTGTGTTCTTGATTAATGATTTCAAAAAATTCAATAATTTGATCTAATTTAATGGGTTTAGTTGACTCTCCAATATAATTGTTTTTAGTAAAGAGCCAATCAATATCGTCTTTGTTGTTGAAATGAAATAAAACTTGAACGTCACTCGAGTACTTATCTCTTAAATGTAGTAGATGGTGTTGGTTAACTCCGTGGTATGATTTATTCTCCGTGACATAATCCGACTTTTTAGGTTCTGGTGGTATTGGTGGCGTTGGTGGCGGAGTTTGAGGCCATCCTAACACTATTCTAATCGAACTATTATATATATCCACGGCGTAGTCTTGGGTGCTTATTTCGATGGCAGAAGACAGCGTTAGCTCATGAACAGTTATTATTATCTTAGATTCCTTTGTTGTGATATTTTTTATTCGACGTTGTAATTCTTCATTGATTTCTTCGATTTCATAAGACCCGGATGGTATCCCAATGACGTTCCAGTCTGGTGTACCATCGGGTTTATTAGTATATGCAAACACAAACGAATTATTTGCTGGTAATCCACCAAACGATTTTGATCTGATATTGGGCCAACTGTGATATACTCGTAATTGTGCTAACACGATCTCGTTTACTGGAATCGCAGTTGGAAAATTAATACTGAATTCTGGTTTAGCCGAGATTACTGTTATCGAAGACGTTCGTTTTGGGCTTGTATTTGCGACTATATCAAGCAGAGCTTGATGAAGTAATTCCGTCATTGTTATTTATCTTTTGTCGCTTCAAATGACCGGTGTATTCCTCGTATATCATTGCCATTTACTGTATCGTCGAGACTTGATGATATCAACGACGACAATTTCGAGTAGGCGCTCGTGGCCGTATTGTTTAACTTTTCATACTCGTGTAATTTTGCTAGCGCGCATGAGGATATTTTTTTCGCGATAATATTAGTAACACCTGCAATTGTCGTTGATGTTTAAACTGTAATTGTGACCGCGATTGCAGTTGTCACTGGTGTTAGCGCTGATAATAATACTCCCGTAGATGCAACTATCGCGGATACTGAATACACTATTGTGTCTAGGATGATTACACGTCGCTTGTATTTTTTTACTTTTATTGTGCATTCGTTAATGGTATTTTTTAACTATGGTTGCCATTCGCGTACTTGATCATATCTATATTGCTGAGCATTTAATGACTCTGTCATTTGAGTTGTCGTTGATGCTGACTCCATTTTATTATTTTACACAGTAACCAATTGAGGCGTTTCAGCTACAAATTCCAAACACCACCAGTAAGATGTTGCGGTCAATTTCTTGTTGGCAGATTCCAGTATAAATGTTTCTTCGGTTCCGCTATTTAATATGATAGTCACAACCCCGGAAAACTTGTCAGTGGAATGTCGCCAGGGATATGTTGTGAAAATTTCAAATTTTGCAGCACTGAACACAGTCTGTACACTCCAGTGACTGTTGCTGTATACTTAATAGTATTATTTTGTTTAGACCATGTTGCAAATCCAGATGATACTGTGTATACTATGTTGGTAATATGCCCGGGAGTAACTCCAGATGGGATTTTAATCAAACTGGTTTTGTTAACGATATCAGGAATCCCACTTACGATATCCTGCTGTGTTTGTTTGATCGTGTCAATGTTGGTCTTGATATGAGAAAGTTTTATGTCAACGGTGTGCGGAGTGCCAAAGAATTCCTCTGCGGTTTCATTAGTTTTTTGAAAGTTTCTTCGAAGTCTTGTGAACGCGTTTATGTGAACATCATACTCGGCCCGTAACGTGGTTAGTTTACCGTCAACGGTGTCAACATAACTTTTCGTCGCGGCATCTTTCGGGGATGTTGGATCCGCTAACACGGTTATTTTGTTACCGTAGAGACTGAGATCACCTGTCATTGTGTTGCCGGTATTTCTTAAACGAGTATTGAGTATGTCTCCGACGGTTGTAAATAACGCCTCAACATATTGTTTGTTTGCGGCATCTTCCGGGGATGTTGGATCTCTTAAAACCACTATTTTGTTTCCGTTCATGCTGAGTTCACCTGTCATTGTGTCGCCGGTCTTTTTACACGTTCCCCTGCAGCTTTCTGCGTATCATCTCTTAACGCCGCGATTGATATCAGCGAATCTTTGATTTTTCCGCTATCAGTGAACACAGGGATGTTACCCGGAGTAGCTCCAATAACCCTACGAATTATTTCATGCCATTTGATATCACTGGTTTTTAGTTTTCCGTGTCGGTCCGGAAAAATAACAACCTCATCTGGGTCTATCCCGGTCAGACTTAAAAGATTATCGATTTCATCTTTGGTCGCATATTTTGATAAATCTATATCGGCGCGCTTCACTTTTCTGTTGAGAAGAGATCTTCCGTAAATATCAACCATTATTTGATAGGAAACTCTTTAAATTGACCCGCGGTATACTCATGCACGACTTTGTGAGGTGGTTTGATTGATTTTGATATCTCGGCGGGAACATTTAATACTTCACGACCACATATCGGAGGATCGGTCAGTGTTTGTGTTGGTAGCGTTGAGTACCAAACTTTTGTCCCTGTCTTTGACAGGGGGATGTGTTTTGTATATTTTAGAAATTCAACTGGCGGTGCTAACCCATACGAATCGAAATAGACAATTCCGCTTTGGATCGATCGCGTAAGCAACCCAGTGAGTTCCTGGACCGTTACTGTTATCGAGATTAATAATTCCGGTTTCTGGATTATTCGGTTGTGCTGGTAGCTGATCTCTCATAAAAACGCCTCTGAAATTTTTTTATATTTAATTGTTTAACAGCATCGAGTAAATCAAAATTTGACATGGTGTAAAACCTAGAACCGTTTTGGGTACCATGAGGGCGGAGTTCCTGGAAGTCTTAACCCGCGTCCCTTTTTTGCATCCTTTTCCAGTCGCCTTTTTTAATGCCATTCCAGCTGCCGTTCCAACAGCTCCTAACGCGGCGGCCTTAGCAACTGCGGGAGCGGCAATCAGCGCTGGTATCGCGGCGAGAAGAGGAAATATACCACCGGTTTTAACCATATCTTTGATGGCTTTTGGAGCGAAATCAAGTTTAGTTCCAGTTTTCGCTTGCTTCGCTTTATTGAAATGTTTTAGTTGGGTTTTAGTCATCGATAACTTGTTTGGACCACCATTAGCGATTTGATCATTTTTTAGTCTTATCGTTGCCCCACATGCGCTCGCGCTTTTCGATTGTAATTTTTTCGCCTGACCAGGAGTCAGAGTGACATTAACGTGACTGTATGACATTTTATTTAATACGAGATTGATCTAATTGTCTACACATTGTTAAAACAATGTTACATGTTTTCCACTGGTGCATCAACGAATCTCTGTCGGCCGCCAGCACCTTCAAGTAACATTGTTCTATCAGAAAGTATAACAGCGATTGCTCTGTAATCAGCTATGGCTCCTCTATTCACATTAGCCCGAAAGTGCACATCAACGACAGACTGTCTAGTTAAATCAAGATGCTCTAGAGAGAAGTAATAGATTGGATAATGAGATATAAAATCGAACTGTGATATTTGCAAACCAGTATCAATATTTAGATCACGCGC
Source organism: Sinohyriopsis cumingii (assembly GCA_028554795.2). Taxonomy (NCBI): domain Eukaryota; kingdom Metazoa; phylum Mollusca; class Bivalvia; order Unionida; family Unionidae; genus Sinohyriopsis; species Sinohyriopsis cumingii. Next base: position 34,510,717 of record CM068832.1, read on the forward strand.
TAGATATTTCGTCAAGCTTTGATATGCACGTGCAACATGATTATTATCAAAATTTAACAGTATGTTCTCAGACGGTTCTTGATGTCCGTTTATTCTCAGAGAAACGTCAGTGATACCAAGTTGATCAAATATCACGTGACTCCGTATTTGTGAGTATATTCGTGTAACATCTTGAAGAGCAATGAAAATATGTCGCGGTGCGGAAACTCCCTGCTGTGATGCTATATGCCATGTAAATAAACCATTATTATTACTCTGAATTCTATCTGTGGTTTTTGTAAGCCACGATAACAACAATTTACCACCTTGATCCATAAAAGAAAGCAGTCGCTGTTCTTCAGCAATTGCAGGAGTCATTACCGGCATCCACAGTGATAGTTTTTTTTTATTTCTACCTTACCAGCGTCACCTAGGGGTTGCCATAAAGCATCATTATCGTCATTTTTTCTAACAAGCACAACCGTATGTTTTGCTCCAAAAATTACCTTTCTGACATCTCTACAAAACCCAAAGATATGCGACAGCGGAATCAAACATGAAAAATTTCTACGAGCAGCGCTTAACATTTGTCTACGTGTATGAAAACGAAAATTAAATTCTGTATTAGCGCTAATAATCATATCTTCCACGTCGATATCAGCAGGATTAGGAGCAGCGCGGTTTTTTGGTCGTCTAATAATAAACTGATCACTGTTAGGATAATTAGAAGTGTCCTTGGCAAACATCATTGATGGACCAGCTGATCTTGTATAATCATCATAATATCTTGCTAGACCAATTATTGTTGTAGCAACATCGACATCATTCTGAATCGATTCGATATTTTTTCCATCAATCATATATATGGCACTACTAAACAAGGCCATAATTCCGTTATTGACAAAACCAATTTTAACATCATTCCCGTATATTGTATCATCTGTTCTTATAATTTCACATTCTACTTCAATAAATGCTTCGGCGGGTAAAAAATATCTACTTGTATCCTGAACCTGTAATTCAATTCGTCCTCGTTGATTTGGGTTTCGTGCGTCATAAGAATAATACTGAAAATCACGCACTGATTCATTTTTAAGAACCGGTTCGTCTATGTCGAATGCTGTGTCGGATTTTCGTCTAAACATTTTATTATAAGAGTTATCGTCTAAAACGAAGACCACTTCCCGCCACCAGACTTGTGTTTATTTGTTCAGCCCCTTGATTTATCAGCGCTCCTAGTTTTTGATTTGCGGCTTCATTTATTACTTTACTAACATTTGCAGGCATGTCTGCGGTGGCTGGTAATTTTACCGCCGAACCTCTTTGAGGTAGACCCCCTTGGGATCTGCGTATTAATCGTGCTAGTCTATCCTTAATTGCCAAGAATGCTTTACCGGCAGCTCTACCAACAGCGCCAGTAGCTTTATCTTTAATAACGTCAATAGCTTTCATCGATAATTGTTTTGCGATCGGTATTGCTTAAGGAGCCATCCTCGCGAATAAACCCCGAACAACATCACCGAATCCATTTTCATAGGTCATCCTGTATACGGGTACTCGTGAAATTACAACCCTGACCATAACTGGTCTACGATGAGTATTGTGTACGATCATTTTATTTAATTAGTTACTTATTTAACTAGTCGCTGTAGTAGCCACTGACACCGTCCGCGAGTTCATCAATAAGTTCTCGGTATATACTAGCATCCATGATACCACCTTTAAATAATCGCTGACAGATACCAGCTGCTTCATTAATTATTTCTGGCGAGTTATTTCCAGCTCGCTTTCCTCCTATGAGAACTTCTAACCGCGACACGTCATTGATGATATTGTTAGGACAAGTAAGACCACTTCCCAAACCACTGCCAGTTGCTCCTTCTTCTGTTGTTTTCTTAAATAGTCTTAAGGGTGTTCTTTCTCCTTTTGCTTTTTTAAGTAGCTCCTCAGACTTTTTAAGTTCCGAAATCAACTTTTGCTGCGGTGAAGAAGACTGTTGTTGTTCTATCTGTTGCAGAGGTGGAGGAAGTTGATATGAAGGTTCCTGCTGGGAGAGTTGTTGTTGTTCTAGTTGTTTCAGCGTTTCTTTATAAAGTCTCTTTACTTCTTCATCAAGACTTCTGTATTCTAAATCACCATCTCTGGCTTGTTTTTGTTTTCATATATGCGATATATCCATTTAATAGGATTATCATCAGTTACTTTTTCAGAACCGGGTTTTAAGATACTAGATTTATTAAATATACTAATTAATATTTTTTTCAGGCAATTTTTCTATTTTAGTATTTCTAATATCTTCAATAAAATCCTTCCTAAATTTTGCAATCAGTCCAATATTTTCCTTTATTGGTTTAGACGCGAGTTCAGTACGAATTTGTCCAATACCCTCAAGTATTTCTTCGCCGATGGACGGAGGTTGAGCTGCAACTATGTCAGTTGGAAGGTCTCGTAAAAGTTTTTTTGTCTTTAGTTGTCGCTGCTATTTTTTCAGTCTGCGCGACGGTTTGTTTTAGCTCTGGAAGAATACCTTTTGTTCCGTCCTTAGGATCTCCCAGTAAAGCTCTTTCAGTGACCGCCGCAGCTTTTTCAGTAGCTGTTGTAACGGGCCTAAATAATTGTTCTGCACCTGTCGCAAATTCAACTTGTGCTTCTTGCCGCGCTTGTAATTTTTGTCTTACAGAATCTCTCACAGGAAGAATTTTTTTTATTGTTTCAAGTCGCTTTCGAGCTAATTTAGCGGAATGTGCTTCTCCAATGTTGGCCATTATTGTTAACTTAAATTTTTAATTTATGACAACTGACGCGCAAATATTTTTTTTTCGCACATCGGTTTTCAAAAAAGGACGCAGGAAGCAGCAGGGAGGGCAACGACAACAAAGCGCAGCAACGACGGCGACAATTGTGTTTACAACGAAGCGTCATCGCGGTTTTATATAGGGCTTATTTCGCCCTCCCTTTGCCTGAAAACTTGTAGGATTCGCCCTCCTCTACTACTATTCTCTAATTTTAAAAAATGGAGCTAGTTAAAGGAGACCAGAAATCAAAATTTTCCTTTTACGTATGTAATTCTCTAGAGATTTTAATTCGACTGTAATGTTTACAAATTAAATATCGTAAGCGGGTAGTGATTATATTGCGTGGAAGATATCACGATTCCGTAAATTGACGAGTTTTTCCGAGTTTTGATGAGACGACAGATCACGTGGTCCCGTGACGCAATACTAGCCAGTCCTCGAATACAAACATAAACATGGCGAGCGAGGCAGACAGGAGGAGACCACATTTGGGTTGCACGTTCAAAAGTTGAATCTGCTGTCTGATATAATAGTTTATGTACTGTACTGGTCGGTGCTAAACGAATTTTTTTAGGCACATGCACCGGGCTGGTGACTTAAATAAAATCAAGCCCTGACTGAAATTCCACAAGCCCGGACAGTTAATACCTGACAACCCTCAAGCAGGGAGAAATACCTCCCGATTTTGGGGGAATTTCCTCATCTACCTCCCGATCTCGTATTATCTCATTAATTTTTCTCAGCGAAGTCCCGATTATTACATTATGTCTGTCAATTTTTCATTTGTCAGAAGAAACAAGCCCAACACCAAACCATTTATAAAAAGATATAACGTTTGCAATCCAGTCTAAACTGCCACACTGCAGACAACGTAGCGATATGACTGAAAAATTGTTAAAGCTACGTTAAAAATTTAAATCACACGCACACGTCTAAATCCGGCACTGGACGAAATAATTAACATCACACAACAGTTTTGTTTTTCTTCAGTAAGTAGAACGTGCAGATTAAACATTATTCAAGTAAACTTCAGATGTTTTTAAACAACTACAACAGTACTATAGTAAAAAAAAGAGAGAAAAAAAGAATAAAATTGTCACCAATTAGCTTAAACGAATGATCCCTGAAATTTTCTCTGCAATCAAAATCGCATCTCCATTTCCGCCAAAGAAACTCGGCTAGATAACACCTGACATTCCTCTACCGTAAATGTAAAGTTTAATCACTATGATTAAATTAAAACAAGGAATAAAACAAAATATACCACGCAGCATATGTGCCCTTAAAGAACTAATTCAAAATAAATATTTTATTCAGCAAACAGTGTTACATGGATTAAGACTTAAACCTAAGGAAATAAGGTGGGCATAAAACGTAGGGAAAACAGTTGCCACGTGTACGGTAACTTGTGACTGCAGTGGCAATAGTAACAACAAAATCTGCATCGCTTATTTGCAATCAATTGCTGAGGCTTACATACGCACACTGTCGAACATGGTTTCTTTGAAGCATGTCTAAAGGGCAGTCGCTTTCACAAGATCAATGCAAGGATAAGGATTATGTTCATTAGTCACACCGGCTTTATTGTTTGCTTACTTAAATCAAAACTGTAGCTATTTTGCAATTTAGCTAGAGCTGACCAGAATATGCAAACCGGGCTTGTCCTGTAGGAATAATAAGGCGTATCACAGGGAGAAAAGGCATGTCCCATGATCGCTCGCACATTGGGGCAAGGGGTTGGGTCAATACTCACCTCCTCTCCTCCCCAGTTTATATTGTCAGCCAGTTAATGTGAAACTTTGACTTTTCTTTTAATCGCTGCTATTTAAACTGACAAAGGGATAGTTTTATATCAGTTCCAATCATTACAGGTTACCGTTTATGCATACTACATGTAACAGGCATACACTGAAAATTTTTTGTTTTTAATTTTTTATATTTTTAAGATTACTGAAAATTTTGTTTTCTCGAAACACGACAGGTTTAGAATCTTATTTGTTTAGCAAAGCTTCCATTTGATTAAAATCAGGTCTAAATTTCACATAGGACAGTGGTGATTTGATTTAGATTGTGCCGTGTTAAGGCATGTATGTCAACCTCTTGAAAATACATTTACTCATTTCACCAGCCCGATCAAAGTTTCCTCAGGCAAACAATTTTTGTTTCGACAAGCCCGACAGGCACCTCACTTTGAATACAGGATGGGCAGAAACTAAAACCAGAGGGGCCCAGGGTGTCGGGCTATCCGATTTGTTTTTAGCACGGCTGGTGTAGATAAAAGATCTGTGAATTGATTGTTGCATTTTGTGGTCACTTATTCTGCCTTCTGCCTATTTTCGTAACTCACACGTTTAACACTTTTCCCAGGATTTATGATATCCAAAGGTATGTCTGGAACAGCCCCAACTTTTAGTCTAGGCCTAGCATTTGCGTATCCTTGAGCTTCCATTTTTTAATGATCCTCTCGTAACATTCCTTTTAGAAATGTAACGAGCACAGAGTGCTGTATGGTGTTGCTTTGAAATCGACTCGTTTGTAATAATGTATCCATTCCTTCATTATGCCTTTATCTTTAGGAAAAGAAAAAAAAAATGTTGTCCACAGGCTTTTCTTAATGTTCTATTACACCCGTAAGCAACGGAAAACGGCATTATTTTTACTCTGGCAACTCCCACTTGGGCTGGTGGAGTCGCTACTATGACGTCACATCCCGAAAGTAACCGAATAGGCGCGGAAATTTTGCATACGAGGTCACGGAAATTCAGCTCCTAGAAGCAAGGCCAATATTTAAATATTGGCATTACGGTCGCATAGGATACTTCAGAATAAGGTTTTCTGCTATAGTACTTTTATTATTATTCTATATTTCCATTGGTTTCTGGTCTTCTTTAAGTTTCTTTAGTGACAATATTTGGTTACACGCCCTCAAGGTAAAAACAAGAACAGAACATAAAGCATAGAAACTACAGTAAACTATACCCCTTGCTAGAGTACAAAGCATGTTTCTAACAACACGGTTTTGAAATGTTAAGCGATAATCTGTCGAACTAATTTGATAATATCGATGATTTGTTAGATTTCTGCAACAGAAACTTAGGCTTAGTTTATTTTAGTTCGTGCCCAGATAGTTTAGAAAACGTTGTAACCTCCAGCAAAAGCTTACAGAACTAACTTAACATATACATCTAATGCCATAATCAGCATTCATTTTACATAATTAACATTGTTTTCGGTATTGTTTCCTCTACTCTTTAGCAATTTTGTTTGTCTGATTGTTATGCTTGAGCCATTAGCATCCTTTATTTGATGTTAGTGAAGCAGAGGAGTGAAACGAAACTGCTACAGCATGTTCAATACGTTTTTAATTTATGTTTCTATACCACTTTGAAGTTGTCAAAACCAATTAACTGCCTTCCGTCCTTTTCACCTGGAGCCTCTATGTAAGTTTCCTAATGCCTCAGCGTCATTCCACAACATCTGCATATGATATGAAGGGCAACACTTTGGAACGGTCTTTGGCAAATAGTTTCTACAAAATATTTAAACACGTTCTTTGGGTTCACTGTTTCGAATTGTGCCTAGTCATATCGATTCTTTGAGAAAAGAACCCAAGATTGGTATAAACAGAGAAGCACTCCAAAAATTAAATAATCCAAATAATTAACAAAATTATAAAAAATTTGATTTTAGAGATCATACAAACGGAAATTTCCATATTGTTTGTACTTATCATTATTCATGAAAGAAATGGCTGACATGATTCCCACCCAACCGTGTATTGATCCGTGCTTGTTTTTCTAATGTTGCACAAGTTCAGGATGTCAAAGTTGAACGTAAGTCCATGATTACTGATGTTATTACAATGTATATAATGAGTTTGAACATTTAAATATATCCCCTTTTATGGGGCTAGAAGTAGGTATGGGTTGTTTTAACAAATTTAAAATAACCAATTGTTAGTACTACATGTCCGAGAACTGGCTTGTGTGATCATTAATCAAAGTGGCAATATGCATAAGTTAAGATATTGAATGTAATATACACTTGGGTTATTACTAACATGGGTATAAAGGTGATACATGTAGACCATAACTAGCACGCTATTGTGACCCTCCAATATTTGGCATACATAATTCAGATATGCACACAACACATATCCCTAACTCAATCTTTTTCGTTAAGAGATTTAGTTACTGAAGATACCCCAAACAATAGCAATGAATATAATTACAGGGTATCACACGATGAATTGTGTCATGCAACCGGGGCCCCGAGTGGCCGGGTGGTCTAAAGCGCTCTCCATTAAGGATCACTGTCATCTCACTTCTGTCTGCGCCAGTTCAAGTCTCGGATTCAGCCAATGTGAGTATGCGAGAAAGCTTGCCAGTAACTTCTCGTGGGTCGGTGGTTCTTTCCGGGCTTTTCCCGGGTTCTTCCTCCACCATTAATACTGGCCGTCATGTATAGCTTATCGTGTGCTGAAAAATGGCGTTAAACTCCACAACAACAACAAGTGTCATGCAACCAAGATCGGCCTAAGATATTGTTTTTATAAAATCCACGCTTCATTCCACAGCCCAAAGACTAAGCCCCTAGGTTATAACATCGAACCTATTGTTTTTGTTTGGGACTCTTAAAGGCACTTTTGGGACATTATTAGCTGTATCACGCCAAACAAATTAGAGCCAGGCGCTTTTCTCAAGGCAGCGACTCAGGCCGACCTGGATGTATATCGAACCCGCGACCATTGGATTACGAGTCTGACGCATTACCAGCTGAGCTACCATGGGTCTCTAGATATTATTGATATTCTCATCTCACACAAATATATGCATGCATACAATTAGCTTCACAAGAGAGCATATAATTTAAAACCAGCATTGGTGTCTAGGTACATCATTGCACTGACTGAATAAGCCCTAAGGAGCACAGATGAAATGGGTGGGGGAAAATAGCGCAGAGATGTGCCATACAAACATAAATCTAGTTTTCTTTTTTTTCAGAATATGAGCTCAAAGCTAATAGAATGAGAAAGAAGAACGCCACGTGTATCGTTTTGAGTTTGATCACTGCATCTGCGCTTATTACCTTTCTCAGCACAGAATTTGTCTGTCGTGCTGCATTCGCATTCTTAAAAAAAAATGTGTTTAACGAAACGTTTGTGCAAACATCATCTCGCCTTCCGAATGTTCTACCCACATCGCACCTTTTAATGAAATCGAGAATCGAATCAATCAAAAAGATATATGGCCATTTTTGGGACGAAGTAATCACACCTTATGCAGCAAGGTACGTAATTGACGGTAGGAATATTTGCAATGCTTCATCTCCGCCGTCTTTCCTGATGTTTGTACTCTCCTTACCGAAGAACACAGAAGAGAGACAAGCTATCAGACACACGTGGGGTAGCGTTGCTAGTCGGAGTAGCTTGGCTTTCAATACATCTACTAAATTGGTTTTCATGCTTGGAAGAATGGCAGATGAAATTGTATCTGACAATCTTGTGCAAAGCGAAAGTACCCTGTACAAAGACATAGTTCAGTTTGATTTCATGGAGTCGAGATACAATTTAACAATAAAAATGATGTACGGTCTGAGATGGATTAAAACATTCTGCGGAGGTATCAACTATGTTATCAAGTCTGACGATGACACATTTATTAATGTAGCCTCAATGTTCAAATACCTGTTGACAGATTCGAATATCAACAATAAAACTATTCACGGTTACCTCTTTCGCAATGGCAGACAGGTAATGAGAAAAGGTAAATATGCAGTTAAGAAAGAGGAACTTCCAAGCCTTCGATACCCACCTTACGTCAGCGGAACAGCATACATCTTGCCTTACGACGTAATATGTGATATGTTGGACTTGGCAGAGAGATTGCCTTACTGCCCAGTGGATGATGCTTTCCTGACTGGTGTGCTACGAGTTATTTTGGATATTAAAATTCAACACTTCACAGATATGTTAGAGAGAAAAATCAACCCCTGCAAATTCCATTCAAAAATAACAGTCACAAATATTAATAGTAAATGTATGTACCTGTTGTGGAACTTGACAACACAGGTGGGAGTGAAAGACTGCAAACAACCCACGCTTTATGACAAGAACATATGTTCGATATTTGGATGACATCATTCAGATATATGCTTACCGTAACTTGAGTATTGATATCAATGAAAACAAGGATTGCAGTCGATATTGATCAAGTGATTTGACGCCAGCAAAGGTGAATGTTAAAGATAAATATAATGGCAAATGTTATGAATGGACATGGCTTTTACAATTATGTCCGTGATTTAAATAGTACAATTAATGCAACTAAAGCAGACACATAAGAATAAATAAGCCAAGTTATGTATGCTTGTACATGTTATACAATATATAATGCAAAACATTAACTAGCTAGTATACAACATATAAATAGCAAAACACCAACTACCCATTATACAGCATATAAATAGCAAAACACCAACTACCAATTATACAGCATATAAATAGCAAAACACCAACTACCCATTATACAGCATATAAATAGCAAAACGGTCACTACCCATTATAAAACACGTGAATAACAAAACAGCATTAGTTTGTTAGTGTGGTTTTCCGATGAAATTCAACACAATACAATTTCTTTCAAGATATTTCTGTGCAAACGTACTGCATTTCGCAGAAAAGCAACTGTCAGATATTTTCCATTGATTTTACATCCGAAAGGAATAGGGTGCATATATTTATAAGAATACTTTACGACACAAACATGCAATATGTTAGAAATTTAGGATTTATGGTAACAACTGTAAAGGAAACTGAGCTAAAGTTAATGAAGCCATCGGCAAATAAACATGGACTTTTTGGGCCTCATGGCTAAATGAGTATATACTATGACGACATAATAATTCTACATTAAGCTTTTTTTATATTAAAGAGGATCGTATATTTACCAGACACAACCTCTCGGTTAGAATTCATATTCTATATTTTGTATTAGAAACTATATATCCCTTCTAAATTACACGAGACTTAAAACTGACGGTAGGTAATATAGTGATTCAAGATGCTTCGCGACAATAGAAACAACGTATTAGTCCTATGTAACAAAATTGCAAGTAAAGATTGTCTAAAGTGATTCATAAGCTACCTTTCTTGCCCAAAGTGTACTTGTTTATTAAATCCGAAAATTGGTAGAAAAAGTACAAAGTACATAAAAAGGACGGGGAATGCATGCAGTGAAATTTTATTCAAGTATGTCTCGAAGTGTAGCGAACTATTCCAGTTTACTGAATCAATTTTCCATTTTTATTGACATTCAAAACGAATCGTGATCATCGTCTACGTGATTGAAATACAGTAATACGAACTATTAAGTATGCTTTTCAAAATATCGGATAGGCACCATCAATTCCAAATGATATGAGGCAATTATATTACTATGTAACTCATTGTAGCCGTAATCAGGTTATTTTATAAACGACGACACCATTCTACACAAAAAGCAATATAAACTGTATAGACATAAAAAAAGTGAAGCAAATGTGTTGTGGTTTAAAATCATACATTAAGTGGAGTAATCTTCCAAGTATTGGATAATCACTTAAACGTATAGAAACTTTTGTTCCCAGACACAGTATATTTACTACTACCGAAATACAAACATTGTAATCAAGGGTATGTCGTGCTTTATGCTTCGTTTGCCCTGGTGTTTACTAGTTTCATTTGAAGAATAATATCTTGCAACTCCAGCCCAATATAGTTTGAAAGTCTTCTACACTCGGGATTAACTTAGGTAAAGGTTCGACAAGTTGAAGAATAATTATACAAATGCATAAGCAGTTTGAAATACAGTGCTATTTCCATGGCTTGTCGTCAGTAAACCCCTCCTTTCGTGTAGTTTTGTTCCAACTCCATTACATATATTGTTTGTCCGTCTGCAGTGACTGCATGTATAAAACTGTTCATGTAGTATTAAAAATATCACCATTAAAAATGTCACTCTTACCGCAATTGATTTTTGTTTCTTTTATTGCACCTTAGATTCATGCCAGGCACCCTGGTAGATACACCCAATCAATATACCCTCTCACAAATTTGTGCCAAATGAGCAATCGGCATACCATGACTGATGAATGCCAACCTAGCACTTAATGACGAGACAAATCTATCATTGATCAGGTTATATTTGATAATCCACATTTTCCTGCTCAAAAACAATTGATCGCACGAGCATAGGTCGTTTCTTTATATAGAGGAAATTATATGTATGGTCAAACTTGCAACGAATGTTCTCTTCTTAGTTTAATTTGCCTCCAACAAGAAGATGTCGTTGCTATTGTTTTTGTGAATGGCAATATATGTGTCTCTTTTCTGGCCACAACGGCATCCGTATTATATACTAGACAACATACACGTTAAATATGCTCATATGTTGTAGGTACAATACACATTTGAAAGAATGAGGAATAATTCTGTCAAAACTGGACCTTAGAAGACGAAGCGTTTAAAAGTAACATGTAATAAGCAAATCGCCTACTAAATATCATTCCAGATATATGTATTATTTACTGAGCTATGGTGGCGACAAGAAGTTTGAAACACGAAGAGACGAAAACGGTGATTACTATGTGACAGACAGGAGAAGCCGATCCCTATAGACGCACTAACGCAGAAGGCGATGAAACAACAACGCATCGATGCTAATAAAGAAACCTAGAACACGTGAAATTTCACAAACGCCCACACTGCACTGCACATTCCAACATCTATTCCAAGTTATCCCCTAAATTCACTACTTAACCCCACCTACGATTATTTGAACAACACATTTCCACAACTCAAAACTAATAGTATCTGTATACGGGATGAACACAGTAAATGCTTGCATCTCGAGGTGTTAGGCTTTAATTTTGGTATTTTAAGTTTTACAACTTCTTGCTATCACAATCTGACAGAGTAGCAATGACTCTGAGAAATATTAGTCGCTCACAAATATATTATGAGTATATCTACAAAAGATAAATATCAATCAATCTTGTAGCATATGCTGATCACAAAACTTGAAAATACGAATGAGTGAACTGCAACTCCAGAATGATATATTAATTAAATGATAAAATAAATTGTCTTGGTTACAATTCCCTTGTGTCGCATGCTGGCCAAGTGCATGACGGGTACCACACCTACTCAGCTGCAGCTACAAGCTGAATAAATTTGAATCAGGTAAAGGTAAGCTTGACACGCCTGCTAACAAAATGTGCTGCAACGTCACAAGGATATATGAAGGTTTATTGTAAAGTAGGTACCAATTGTAGACAGTTCAGTTATATTTAATGCCGGCTAAATCATTTCCAACTCCCAAGACCATGTGAAAGTGTACTGTAAAGTAGTGATACACTGAAAACAGAATTGCTCATTATTGCATCCAATGGAGGTGAAGTAGAGAATCATTAATGTTTATACTCTGGGAGTTCCCGGCGATTGGCTAACGAACGAAAAATATAACTTAGATATAATAAAAAGCAGCATTGGTGTCGAATGACAAAGCGGACAGGTGTGATTTCAGTTGGTTTCAGAAATGTCCCTTGCACTCAAATTACATTAATTTCTTTCAAATGCAATTACTGCTACAAACGAGGCATAACCTGCTGGGATATGTTTGTCAGTAATGTGAACACATGCATACGGAGCGCTGTTTCGAACACGTCACGCAAAGAGCAGGCACATATAAAATATCTCTAGACAATCTTGCAGTTTTTAAATCAAAGGACTAAAGTATTTTAATTATTTTCCCGAAATTGTAGTACATAAGTTTAGACATTATCACAAACGTACAGAAAGATAGATACAGACAATGTCACATAATGTTTTGGCTGATTCATTCTACTTCTTCTTTGAGTGTGAATTCTTTAGGGAGAATACACTGAACGTGATTAAGAGTATTATTACATAACACCGAATACTTTGAAATTTCAACGGCTAATGACAAGATAGAACAAACTAGTAGCGAAATATTTAAGCATATTTCTTTGCAAAATTATTAACGAATTACAAAATGATAGCTTAACTACAGATGAAGAATTCACATTCCAACGTCTGCGACTCTTTTAAATATTATGTAAAACATATTAGAAGCATTTCATTTAAATCATTGAATACTTTTCCTCAGATACTCCCTGGACTTGTAATATTTATATAACTCTCTCTTTGTCTCCTCTCTCTCTCTCTCTCTCACACACACACACACACACACATACACATACACACAACATTCGGTAGCTCTACAACTTTTTAAAAAAATCATTTGATTAGATTAGCGCGTAGTGACATTGTGCAATATAAAGCACCTGCAAAATTAATCAAAATCAGATATAACTTTAATGTTTATTCTGTTTTCAGCAACTTTTGATTATAAGCAGTTATCTTCCCTATCAAATGAATTGGGTAAACCTAATGTTATCAACATGTTAACTTCTCCTCATGCATTGTTTTGATCATTGCGTGAAGGCTCTTTATCATAGGAAAGTGAGCTGACATGAATTATTTAAAGGGGTCTTAACAGCAAAGGAAGTTAAATCCGAAATTTGTTTTTACACTATTCATTATATCATTTGTAAATATATGAAAGAAAATCAGCCTAAAACCAGAATTGTTTATTTGCATGTTAAGGAGAAATATTATCTGTATACGGGATGAACACAGTAAATTCTTGAATCTCGAGGTGTTAGGCTTTAATTTTGGGTATTTTAAGTTTTACAACTTTTTACTATAACAATTCGACATAGTTGCATTGATTCCCGAAATTTGAGGTACAAAGTAGGGCAAGCGCACTGAGTGGAAATAAGAATACCCACTTTTTCAAAATGGTCGATACTAAATATTCAGCTCATGTAATATTATCACCGTAAATAACTTCTTATCCTGTTATACAATCTTGGACGTCTCATTTAATTTAAATCTCTATTCTCTATTTGAATACGGTAAAAGCACACTGTCGTCAGACACATCTTGAATGATCCAAATCTCACACATACGACGTGAAATTAGTAACTGTTTAATTCACTTTGTACAATATTATTAATGATCACCTCAAGTTAACTTTAAATTATAACTTTAGTTTGTATATGTATTATTGGGCGTTCCTAGCAGTATATGAATACAATTTTATTTTTGCCTTAAAGATATTTGAAAATGGAGTTCTCAAAGAGACTTAATATGACATTTAAATTTAACAGTTCCTTTCTTGCTTGTGCTGTTAATGACTTTTAAGATTATGCCACGATTGAAAACAAACCCATAAAAGTACACGCATTTAACCTCTTTATAGTTGGAGGATACCGATATAGGACAGTTCTTAAAATAATCCTCAACATTAGGTTGCAAACAGCATTCTTTTATGCTTAGTCATCAACTATCAAACAGAAAATACACATACTCTAATGCCATTGATTACTGTGCCCAGTATATTACGATATGTTTGTGTAGGCGTTCCTCAGTGCGTCTTCCACTACATTTGATATACAGTTTACAACACTTAACTTTTGTTTTGAAAATTTAAAGTTGCTTATACCCAAAATGACCCCAAATCAGTCACTAGTTTCATCCAACTTGCGTCGTATGACTGTGCGCCAGAACTTGCTGGCTCAAAATAAAACGTTAATAGGTATTCAACGTCTTGTTTTGACTTTTTTTTATCTAGTGTGTCCACCTAGCCAATGTGGTGGACTATAGGAGTATAACATGCTGTGCTACTTACTGATCGTAGTTCTTGAATTTGGAGATGTAGGTGTGGCGGATTGTGTGTCACAAATCAAAAGCATCGCATGCCACGCATACACGACAAATTTAAAGTACTTAAAATGTCAACATTCAATGACGTTTGCTTTTCGAAATGCTCATTTGCTTCGTCAGAGACACGCAACTTGATGTGCTAAATTCGATCTTTAACTTTGGGCAAGAGTTTACTTTTAATTCATTCAGTTTACAATGACAATAATAGAAAACATTGCACCCCGTATATATCTTCTGTGTCTTATAAGTATCTAAGTTTGATTTATGTACTCTTTGATGGCCTACTCTTCATCACTACATGTTTATTTCTTAAATGCTATACTATGCTGTCTGGATTACAATTCGTGACTGTCACCTTTTAACCTCAATTAATAATTATTTCAAAGCTAAACGTTCAACCGTTTTACTGTTTTTAGGAAGTGTCTCATTAAATATCCATTGTACATTTTGAATTCTGCATTTTTCTCTTTTATAAGTTTGTCGGCAGTACTTTTAAAAAAGTCAAAATGATTATTGGAAGGTCTTACATTAACAAAAAGCTCAATCATGATTTGGACCAGATTGATGGACAATTGATGGACACTTTTTGTATTTCATATAGTTCAGAAAGAGGGGTTATTTTAGTTGCATCCCGCTACAGCCGAAACCGAGGATTAGAGATTTCTATTGATGCCGTTCTCATACAATTTTCATATGAAGTTGATTGTATTATTCATTGAATAGATTGGCAATATCTCGCAACATTAAAACACTGAATGGATGGCAATATGACATTGACACAGATTTATAGGCACAAAATATCAACATTATTTTGAAGTCGCAATTAATAATTGCTACATCGGTAAGGAGCTCTCACCGTAGCTCATTCTTATACTATATTTCTAACTGTACATTTAACGTTTTTGTTACAAGCATCACGTGTAGAGCAAAACGCAAATTGTAAACCGAAAAGGCAAACAAATGTTATTATGTTAGTTCGTGCCATCGCATATCATTTATTAGAGCATAAAACAGCCTCCCAATTAACAAACACTTTGGTGCGGTGTGGTCATAAATCCGTCGTACAAAACTGGATCGTCGATCTTGAGCGGAAGTCGTCGCAAGGATCATGTGATGTTATTACATAGGTTTTTGATGGTAACGCTTATAAACTATGTGAAAATCTATTTTCCAGATTTTATTCAGAAACATACAAATATGAGTTTGCACTCAAAGAATGCTTTATCTTTCCGGAGCATATTATTGTGAAAATATCATTCTAAGACTGCAACATACCCGAAAAGGGGTTTTAAGCCAAGGAAAGCAACAACCTATAACAGTAATATTGATGAATAACCCAAAGCATATGCATATATATAAACAATCTGGCGATGGTTACAACAAGTAATGAATTTAGACCAAGAGCATAACCTTGGTAGAAAATTATCAGAAGGAAACAATTTATTTGGTTGGTCAAATGAGGACAGCGCTCATTCGAGATTAGAACGTATTACCGCGTATTACTTAACGTATAATTTTATATATTTTAATAAATTTTATTCCTTGGCAACAGCTATGAAAACATACACGGTAATCAATTGATTGGTAGATGGAGCCAAAACTCCCATTAAAGGGTATTTATTAAATAAAGGAACAGGCTTCAGTTTTCTGGTTAATCTGATACTAATCTGTACCTCATTGATTTTACGTTGTACGTCACGATTGAGCTGTTGCAGATTAATCTTTTTTAAAATTAAAAGATCAAATTGATCTTTAATATGATCAGACTGGAAGAAAGTATTGTTTCGTTTATCTCATCTCATGGTAGGATGGGTGGATATTATGTAAATACCTGAACCAACATTTTCAGAAGCTGGATCGCCTTGTGCAAGATATTAGATAGGCAAAACGCTTGGTATATACAAAACTCTTCGAATCAGATTGAATGGACTTGAGAGAACCCTTCAACTTTTGAACACTGCACAAGAAGCAAATAGCAAAACATATGTTGCAAGAGGAGATTTCTTGACAGGTGTTTTACAATCGCCTTAACATATTTATAATTACCTCCGAGGCAACGAGGAAACAATACCTTGCTTAGAGGCACTACATGGGACAAACTCTAATACGCAGCCCACTGACTATAGTCCTAAACAGTCAGCCACCTGAGGAAAATCATTAATGAAGTAATGGAGAATGTATAGAGTTACAACATATTTTGGATTTCCGAACGCCTGTCTGAAGGCATTGTTCAAATATGTTTCTCAGGTTACAACTTCTACTGGATCCTCTTAAAATTATGTAGATATGAAAGCAAGATCAACGATAATTTCAATGTTCAGATTTCATGTTATAATGATTATGTGGAGCCGTTACAATTTCTAATGCATTTTGATCACAGCTGTATTATTGCCAAAAGCTAATGGCATCCATCCAAAAACTGGTCACCCCAATTTCATGGGCATACGTTAACACGAAGAGTGTTTATTTCACAACCAATATTATTCATAAATATCCGAGGAAATCGTCTTTACATTTTGAATATGTCCTTTAAGCGAAACTGTTGTCGCTAATACTTTGCACCTGCACATTTCCTCTCCATTGCAGATGCGCCAAATCGATGACACTCTCAGATGACCTCGTAATCCCGTAGATGTACCTAGCTGAAAGGAGAATAGCCTTTGAGTAAACTCTCCACTGAATCATCAGCCTGGGTAATTTTTGTCAATACTAACGGAACATTGTGTTGATTTCTGCTCTCCAGAAAAAATAAATCAAGGAATTTGTGTCATTTATTAAACTTTCTAACAGAAAAATCGACTTTCTGACAAGCTGTGTTTGACACTGAAAAACATTTATGAAGACAAACAATTAGTTAAGAACTTATATTCAAGTTATCTAAAGTTCCGTAATCCACTTAACATTATAAACAAGAGTTCTCTTCTCCGAAATGAATGTGGACGCTTTAATCGTTGGTGCTGGCTTTTCTGGTTCTGTGATCGCACGGATGCTTGCTGAAAATACAAAGCAGAAAATTTTGGTGATAGATTCGCGCGACCATATAGGTGGAAACTGTTACGATTATGTAAACCAGTTCGGAATTCGTATATCGAAGTATGGTGCTCACCTTTTCCATACCACTCGACAAGACGTATGGAATTTCATATCAGCTTTTGGTTCATGGGAACCATGGGAGCACAGAGTACTTGCCAAGATATATCCTCGAGATGGCAGTGATGACTTTGTATATGCACCAGTACCGATATGCATACAGACGATTCAAAAACTATACGATTCTTCGGTTCAAAACGAGGAAGACATGAGACGATGGTTGGCCGAGGAAACCAAATCTATCAAATTTCAAGCGCCTTACAAGAATTCCATGGAATCTGCAGTGGCCAGGTTTGGGCATAGTATATACAATGACTTCTTTCATAGTTATACACTGAAACAGTGGGAGAAGTCCCCAGAACACCTAGACGCAAGTGTCCTTGAACGCATCCCTCTTAGGTATAACATGGACGACCGTTACTTTACTGATCCCATCCAGATGCTCCCTTCGTGTGGTTACACTGGGGTTTTCCGGGAGTTACTGAATCATCCTCAAATTGAGGTTCGTTTAAACACGGACTATTTTCAAGAACGGCACTGCTTCAACGGCGTTAACTTCACAGTGTTTACTGGTCCAATTGACGGCTACTTCGCATCACGAGGGTTAGATAGTTTGGAATATCGTTCCATACGTTTTGAGGGAGATACATTTGAAATGGGGGATACAGATACAGTAATGCAACCAGCAAGTGTGGTGAATGAGCCGAGTATGCGCGTGCCGTACACACGAACTGTGGAATTTAAGCAATTTTTGAATCAACGATCCACACATACCACACTTGTTCGAGAATACAGCACAACCCATGGAGACCCGTATTATCCTGTACCAAATGAACGCAACACTAAACTCTACGCCACCTATCAACAGTTGGCTGAAAATGAGACAGAAAAAGAAAGACGGACGGTTTTGTTCCTCGGACGGTTAGCTAATTATAAATATCTTAATATGGACCAGGCAATCGGAAATGCACTTGACCACTGGCAACAATGGATAAAAGATGGCATGATGAAAACCAATGGTGTGAATAGAGTTTCAATGTAAAGACTATTAGTCGCAAACGGCTCATACACGCAAACGCACTACTAGGGAAATATTGATACAAGAAACAATGTAATATATACAAGATCAGAAACAACAGGCATTTTAAACTTCTTACTCCGCAAGATTCATTGCTCTACATTAGATATGATCTATGTAATTTAATACACCTTTATTTATTGTTCTGATCTCTGTTATTGTTGTATTATTCCTTGTTCCGGATGTCTTTTAACTCTAGAAAAGATACATGCAACGATAATCAATCCAATAGGAGCACACACAGAAGAGAGATAAATTGCTTGCAGATGTATGTCCTTCCAGCATTTCGTAACATAATTTGGAATTCAAAATACTAGACGTTCTACTTTAGACGAGCAGCTGTATAAAAATATTATAATCGGATAAGTCAAACATTTTTATATAATACCAATGAAAGAAGAGAAATTTAAGAAGTGATGAAATAAAGATTAGTGGTTAAATTTGATACTTTGTCTTTAATGGAGTTCCAGAAGCAGACAAATCTATTTTAAAACTGTCATCGAATTTTCACAGTGAAGATAAATTAACATTAAATTATGCATTGTTTATTAAAGTGTCACACATAAAGAAGATTACAATTTATCACATAGACGGTGCAGTTTTCCTATAGTATAAGCAGTTTCATATTTCAGATATCATAACGTGTTACATATCACATTATGTGATTCTGATTGGTCTAAATAATCCCATGAAATTATTGTGCAGTATTCTCTTCACTGACTTAATGCGATGGTCGGAAAATCTTTTTGACCCCCTCCACCGTCTGGAATATTTTGCTTTCAATGGACATTTGGCAGCCATTTCTTCACAAGAGTCATGAAATGAAACTGGGCAAAAATGGCATCGTCTGTCCGACAGGGATTTGCTTTGTCATGTATAACAATATAATCACATGCAAATGGCGTAAAAACTGAAGACAAGAACAACAAAAAGAATTCAAACTAAGGGTATTGCTCAGCTGACAGCGGATGTGAGATGTGTGAGAGGAGGGGGTGATATATCTGTAACATAGAATCCACCCTATATACAAGCGTGGTTTAACTTAGAGAAGTAAATAAACTCACCTTTGTTCACAGAAGAATGTTGACACAGACTGGTCGCCAACTGACAGAACTTTATCAAACCACATCATATTTACATGGTAAATATGCGATGCAAACACGACTCAAAAAGAAGATTGTTTAAGTCTTCTGTACATTCTACTATTCCAATTCAAATACTGCAAATACCCTGTCACAAATACACTACAGTAATCATGGGAATGTCTGCATCCAACATTCCTCTTTCAAATGAGTATTGCAACAATGAAATGTTTAGTTGTGAAAGTGACATTTTAGGATAAACATGGATCGTGTAATGTGGGCGTACTCTAACCGGTACTGTGTCCGGTATCAAACAATATTACATCACACGAATTGAACATTCTGTGTTGAAAAATGATTTTATCTATGTACAATGTTCTCTTTTTTTTTGGATTGACGCTTGTTCTTTGTGTTATAGTTTGTCAAATGAGTATAAGCTACTTTTACTAGTTCAACTTCTTTGCGAATATTTAGTACGCAAAATAAATGAAAGGTGCACCGTCTGTCAGAATGAATGAAATCATTTGCTCTTATAAATAATTTCAACTGAAATAAATGTGATAAGTTTCGAAAAAACCTGATATTATTTCATAAATTCAGTATGAAATCATTTGAGATCCTCTATGAAAAAATAATATGAAATTCGAAAGAAATTTATATCAAAGTTAATTGAGACAGAATATGAATGCACCGAGAAATATACATACGTACGAAGCAGACCATCTCTCAACAAAATATGAAAGCAAATACATTCTCAGTTTTCAAAATTAAAAGTGGCTTATATGTATGCAGTAAATTGCATAACCTTATGTTCTGTTAAAGACTACCAAGTCTAGATCTCTGTAATGGCCTCAGAAAATGTCCAAAATGTGGATATGTTTGTTAATGGTAATGTACAGACATTTACGGCTAAATCATACCGGGGAGGTGGAGGTTAAGTGCATTTTCCAATGGCACACCGCAGCAACCATCCCGTCCCTGCCATGGGAAGGTATTGCACGAGTAACCCATAAATTAGGAATCTGACGCTGTACTAACTGAGCAACAGCCCACCAAAAAAGCCAAAAATGAAATGGTGTGTTCCTACATTATAAAGGTGTTGTATGTCACATGTCTCATTGAAATTGAATTAAAAACTAATATGGCTTTACAAACCTTAATAGGCACGAAAAATCCCACAATGAGACTTGTCCGCATCAATTGTAGGTCATAATGCTTTATCTGCAAGCTATTAGGAGTGGATTATGTTGCCTTGTATGCCTCTCTATTGATCATATCATTGGAGAGTTATAGTTATAAATTAATCTGGGGTATCATGCACACGATATCGATATCTGGCTATGAGAGAGAGAGAGAGAGAGAGAGAGAGAGAGAGAGAGAGAGCAAAGTGAATTTTCTAAGCTAGAAAAATGTGGCGGTGACGGTATTTATGGAGCATATCTTTAATACTATGCCAGTTTTTTCATTTGCTGCATTTTGAATATCTTGTACCTTTTTGTTGTTCTTGTTCAACTTGATTTGTAGATGCGTGGGTCACTTGTACACGCATAATGTGAAATCTTGTCAGTAGCTTACAATATTGTCAGCAACAGCTACTGAATTATTTGAAATTAAAAGATAAGTAATAGACTTACTGCTAACTTAAAACCTGGTGTAAATTATATTCACCTCCGAGTATGCTGCGCTTTCAAGGCAGATGTTCAGCAGCTTGATGTCATGTCTGAGGAAATATTGTTTGTTGTTTTGGGTTTAACGCTGTTTTTCAGCACATGATCCATAGGGGCCAGTATATCTGGCAGAGGAAGAACCCAGAAAAATCTTAAGAGCCACCGACCAACGAGAAGCTACTGGCAAGTTTTTGCCACATACCAACACTGGCCGAGCCTGAGACTCGAACCCAACCAGACAGGTGAGATGCTGGTGATCTGTAATGGCGAGCACCCTTGACTACTCGGCCACCTGGGTCTTCGTCTGAGAGTGTGTGCTCATGCGTGCGTGAGTGTGGATAAATTCTACTTGTAAATCGATTCCTAATAAATGCATTAAGAAGCATTTTCGACTATACTCAGAAATAAAAAGGATATTTGGAATTTAGGGAGAAGGAAATTATAAGAATTTAGTAAGTTCATTATAAACAGTTTTTTTAGAGATGTAATTTTGGCAGTATCTAATTGGAAAGAAGAACCGCAAAGTCCTAACGAGTATCTATCCATGAGTATTTTAAATTTTGTCTCCCATAAAATGTTCTATCAATACAAATCCTGGACAGAAGCTGGTTTTGAAATTCTGAATGATCTAGTAAATGATCATAGTAATTTAATACCTTTTGAAATAATCAAAGAAAGAACTAGAAGCGATGATTTCTTGAAATACTTCTCCTTAATATCCAAAATTCCAAAAGCATGGAAAGATGCCATAAAAAAAACATTTAGTACATAATAATTTTGATAAGCAGGAGGATAAAATAATGAACCTGCGAAAACAAGATTCACACAAGTTTGTTCACAAAGATCTTTTACAGGAAGCTAAAAGGCAACACACTGCGAAGCAAGAAACTTGGATGAAAGTATTTAATAAAAATATAAGTAGTGAGGATTGGTCTGAGATTTATAGCCGGGCGAAATGTTGTACCAAGGATACCAAGTTGATCTCTTTTATCTTTAAATTAATCCATAGAATAATCGCTACTGATTATTTTCTAAGAAGAATTAACATATTAGATGACAACAAATGTACTTTCTGTAAGAGTGAAAATGAAAGTATCGAGCATCTCTTTTATGACTGCAGTATTACTTCACAGTTTTGGTACCGTTTAATTGTAGTTTTTGCACCTTTGAGCCCAAATATTGTACAGCTGTCCAAAAAAGTAACATTCTTAGGAAGTGACCAGCTGGACAGTTTGGGTAATTTCCTGCTTATTTTGGCAAAACATTATATTTATACTTGCAGATTTAATATGAAAAATCCTTCTATTTTTGCTTTTAAGCAAATAGTTGCAATGCATAAGAACATTGAAAAATACACTGCCAAGATAAATAAAAAAGAGGACCAATTTCTTCAAAAATGGCCCTCAAAAATGAACATGTAACTTATCTCTGACTTGATGGTAAACAGGAACAAAATACTGTAATATCACAATGTTCATGTCACCTAGATTGTGTGCCATATGCATGAGTGTATGCGTGTGTGTGTTTTTCTTTCTCTGTAGATTATATTTATTATCCCTAGATTATCTGATAACCAGAAATGTTTGATTGTAAGGTAACCTTGGGATGGTTACCCGACGCATTGGTCAACCTATTAACGGGGTTAATAAAACAAAAAATTAAAAAAAAAACATTTTTCGACATTTATCACACTTGAACGTTCGCTTATTTCCTTCTTTCATAATTAAATTGTTCATTAAACATTTAGCTATACATTTATTCAAGGATTTGGTTTAAATTTAGGGTGAGGCATGTTGGGATTTCCTTTGGAGCGTGTATACTTGTTTTTCTTTTTACCACAAGAATTTTATGTCAACTAATACAATGGGCAAGTAATGGTTTGCTTTAATTTTGTACATCAGAGGAAAATATGTTTTAAAGAATTTGAGGGCCAGCATTTATTTTATGAATTGGTTCATTAACGCTAATGACGTTGATGAAATAATGACCGTATGAAGGGAACAAATACATTTCTAATAATCTGTCGGCTGTTTTTTTATTATTTTACTTTCCTCATTCTGGAGTCCCATATCAAATACAATTAGAAAATGGTGACTATTCACTCATCGTCTTCACAGTCAAGAGGCCAGAATTGATATCCTTGACCTAAAACCATACAATACAGAAAAAGGGAGTTACGTGCCGTAAGCGGTAATCTCTCTGGATCATCACATAAAAGTATCACATTTTGTTATTAGGGATCAATAAAAGGAATAATGTGATTGAATTGTTAGGAACATAAAGTATAATATAGGTTTTGCTACGCCGATACATGCACAAATTGCTTTAGTTACTAATGTTCTGAACATTAGGTTTTGATTCCTAATGATACATTATAGCAACAAACGGCGAATGATAATGTTCCAAAGACCTGCGCGGTGTTTGCGTTTCTTCTTGTTAAAAAATATATAAATTATTGTTCGTGACAATCATGGAAACATTTTGACATGAAAACCGATGTTAAACAAACCCCTAAATATAACGTTTAAATTGAAAACGAAAATAAGTGTAAATGGTAAAGCCAGCATTTAACACAAATACACATATCATTTACATAACTTTGCAAAACAAAAGTACTGACTATAAGGCATACTGTGTACACATTTAGAACATTAGAGATATTTCTTTTTGGCAGTCAGCTTCACAGGTGCCTATTAGGTTATTGTTTATCATCCGCAAAAATTGGTTCCGCAACAGAGGAGATAACCACTGGTTTCTAATAGTCGATTTCCTTTATTACAAGCGATCATGTATAAGAATTATATTCATATTTGGTGACGAAAGACGGGCCACTTATATCTATATTAGTTTTACATGAATCTCATCGGGGCCAAAATCGGCCCTTATTGAACCCTGTCTCTTTTATACAAAACCATCACTTTGATCGACTCTAGATTAAAGAAACATACACCATACTATCCAGTTCAGGACTATGTATACAGAACACTGAATGGAATATGTTTCGTATTAAAACTAAATATGCAGTATTCGGTATTTCATCACTTCTGCATATTTAGTTTTAATACAAAAATATTCCATTCGATTTTCTTTATATTGTTGGTGTATGAGCGGTTTCTACGGACAGTTGAAGGCGTATTTCGGAATTTAAAGAGATTGCAATGGTAGATATGGCTATTTTTCAAGACTAAGAACAGTTTGCTATTAGAAGTATTTAACCGAATTACTAAATTTTATTAGTAGCTAAATAATTTCTTTACAATGATATATGGGCTGTATATAAATTTGAATCAACTGGGGAGATAACTAATAATTGGCAGATTGCATCCCCTGCCTCGCTTAATATTATATCCAGAAGGGACAAGGATGCATTCTTAAAGGTAGGATTTTCAAACAGTCAAACCAGAGGCCATGAACACTTGCATTTGTTACTGACATTTAGTTTATCCTCAGTCCCCATTTAAACAAGATCTTGCAAAAGGAAGTGTTTTACTTGCTCGGTCATAATGTCTAGCTCAGACTTGAGAGAGAGAGAGAGAGAGAGAGAGAGAGAGAGAGAAGGGGGAGCCCTATCTTGATTCGGCATCCACGTCTTTAGATTCCTCGATATGAGCAAAACCTTCCATTATGATTGTATGTATTTTCAAATACATTTCCGTCTGAACTCTAGTTCTGTCCTTCCAGATTTTTTTCACAAAAATATTTCAACAACGTAAGCACCAAAATTACAAACCAAGACTAAACCCAGAACCCAATTGTTTCAAACTTTCGATTAGAGGTTTAATTTGCACCAGTCGATGGCAATGATAACTATATTAATCTTTCTAATTATAGCTTCACTATTAATCACAAATGGACATTGTTATGTCAAGATCAAGGTCTGTATTTGTCGTGTTTGGTTTTCGTTAACTGATTTTCCTGAAATCTGAAAGAATATACACAATCGATCCTATTGTACTAGATTTAGATTGGATCCGTGCTGTGGGTGTGATTGTAAAGGCGCATGAAATTCATTTACACCAGTATCGTGATAGACACAGCTTAATATACTTTAAAATAAAGAGCTGTAGTACTGACGTTACCTTGATTTTACAACTAATTCTAATTTTAGATATTGCTTGTCCCT
The DNA here is from genome assembly GCA_028554795.2 of Sinohyriopsis cumingii. Classification (NCBI taxonomy): domain Eukaryota; kingdom Metazoa; phylum Mollusca; class Bivalvia; order Unionida; family Unionidae; genus Sinohyriopsis; species Sinohyriopsis cumingii. Next base: position 34,536,319 of record CM068832.1, read on the forward strand.
CTCTTGTAACAGATGCACAATTTCAGCGCCACATTAAACCGAATGGAACGAAGTTTGCAGGCAGTAAATTTGTTTCCGCTTTTAGCACATTATCACTTTCGAGACATATATAAACATATAAACTTTGGGGATTCTACTTGTTCAGATTCCATGATATTAACTTCACTAAATATCAATGACATATTACTTAATAGTGTTTCGTTATGTTTTTGCATTAATTTAAATGCACTATGGTAAATTAGTCACGTTTATTTGCTTTATAAACGTAGACATTACCAAGTCTATGTTTAAAGTTATGAAACTGTATGGTTGAATGTATGGTTGATTACTACAGTACAAATGTTAAAAAGCCAAACTATTTTATGTTATACTTGATACGCTTGTATATGTTTGTGAAAGTAATAAACAATAACTTCTAAGAATTCGTTAAATTTGAAACAAGCGTTAAAATTCAATTTGCGGTGATTTCAATGGGAGAAGACCATATATATTATCGTGGTAACGTATTTGCTTTCTCTAACAGTTGACCAGGATAAATAAACACAGGGAATTATTTAAGATAGATGAAAAATATTATTTCCAATTAAGAATTATTATTAAAATATCAGTGTTGGGGTAGAAAATACACATGACACCAAACTATTCTGTGCCGTCAAATTTGCACTTGTCTAACAGTCTTGTTTGACAACATTGGTTTACAAAACATAGACCAGATTATCAGTGCTATGTTTAACAGCGGTGAATGACGAAACATTTAGAAAATATGAAGACCGAACTGTTGTCAAACGGCCAAGCTACACCTGTAAATATGCATTCTAGTAAGCTCTTACACGTTAACGGACACTAATTTTAGCAGGTAGACTATCTGAATTTTTTTTGTTAATTGGCACATGTCTCTCTTGTAGTTAATTTACATATGTCTCGCTTCTAGTTAATTGACATATATCTCTCTTCTAGTTAATTGACACATGTCTCGCTTCTAGTAAATATTGGCACAGTACTATACTGTTCAGAGATGTTGGAGACGTCGTATCAATGCAGTTATTTTGCTATTCCTCATGAACAACAAAATGCGATAACCTCGCGCAACCTTCCGATATTTCACAAGATGTTTAGCTCTGGTCAACACGGATACCTTAAGACATTAAAACCTCAGTCGATTCTGTAACTCATTTTTTCTTTCTAGACCACCCTGAGCTCTGACTGCGGAATTTGTAAACATGTTTATACCCTTATTTCAATTTCAAACTCTTTGTAGGCAAGCCAGTTATTCACATAGTATAAAAGTTTTAATTTACTGAACGTAAATATTATATACATGTTGGTATCTTGTTTATGCATGTCAACAGTACATTTTTTGCTATTATTGCTTTACATTAAAAACGCGTCTATCTTCTTACTATATATTTCAACTTAAACCCTTGTCTTTAAGCAGTATCCTTTTGTTATATTGCATATTCAACTTATACTAGAACATGCTACACTCTTAGTAATTTTCAGCATTACTTTGAAACTGAACGGCTTTTCTTTTTTTTATACCCACTTGTTATATTTTATGAGCTTATTGAACGCTCATTCAAAGACAGACTCAGGATGGAATGTTGGGATACAGGAAATAATGAAAGAGTAGTATAATTCAGTGAATGTTATCCAAACAGTGAAGGCTGTATTTGAAACTTTACAAATGAGTAACAGCTTTAAAAGACAGTTACAAGTATTGTCATCTACTTGTACAACAGGAATAATGAACCTTCAGCTGTTGCGAGTTTCAATAATAGGTTTCAGTTTTATTGTTTCTAACGCAGGAAGAAGAAAAGTGGCTATGAGTTTAGGAACGAAATAAAAAGGAAACGTTACTATATTTCCATATAGACTGACCATGAGCCTGCATTTGTTAACCCACATCTGCCAGTTTTAGTTAGTAAAAAGACATATCTATCTATCTGTGTCTCTCTTTCTGTGTGTGTGTGTGTGTGTGTGTGTGTTGAGGACAGTGCGTAATATACACCTTTGCGAAAACCTTGTTGTATAACGTACCAACGGTTAGGATCATGGATGGACAAAAACTGATAGTGATCATTAGAAATCCGTAAATAGTAATAAAAAGAGTTCCTAGGCTAATATGGAAGAGCTTAGGAAATAGTGCATGTATATAGATATAAGTAAGAAAAACGTAATCAGACAAGAATATTTCGCAACATAACTTCGAAGTATGAAATCACTGTATTAACCTATTTTCTTGGAATATACAGAGTACACAAAAGAAAGCTGTGTAACGTTGATTTAATTTCCTATGGAAACTGGTATGAGCTTATTTTGAAACGTACTTCAACAATGATCACTAAATGTTTTCAGATTATATATTTTTAGTAAAATAAACATATACTAATGACAGTATAGATGCACCAGTGCTCGTACATAAAGCAGTTTTAAATCATGTGAAACATATTTACACAGGGTATAGGGGCGGTATTTTTATCTTACAGAACAAGCACTTATTTGAGACTTAACATTGCGTCATACTAGGTTGCGTCTCTATGGAAACCATTAGCTTCATCTTATCTATAAAGGATGAAAAGACCTCTGATGTTTCTGAGTCCATCTGAAGACTGAGCCTCAGATGGCTTTGACGTCATATGATTACTGGGCCTCTAATGGCGTTTACGTCATATTATGACTGGGCCCCTAATGGCGTTTACGTCATATTTTGACTGGGCCTCTAATAGCGTTTACGTCATATTATGACTGGGCTTCTAATAGCATTTACGTCATATTATGACTGGGCCCCTAATGGCGTTTACGTCATATTATGACTGGGCCCCTAATAGCGTTTACGTCATATTGTAACTGGGTCTCTAATAGAGTATGTAATACTATCCTCAAAGTTATACACATTTGGAACGCTTCCCTGTTCAAACGAGAACTGAATCGGATCAATTACTGATCAAAGCTTCAATGAAAATATAATTTGAAAATGATATTAACTCGGAAAAATATAAAGTTAGGTGCAAACCCATGTTCTCACTTTAAGTTGAATGAGAATGTAAATAATTTATGTGGATAATATATGACTGCTAATTACGGATTAGTTCTGTATTGTTGTTATATATATATATATATATATATATATATATATATATATATATATATATATATATATATATATATATAACAAGTTTCGGAGATTTTCCTACGTAAATAAGGCAGATGTAAAACCCCTTATATCATAAATGGTTGTTGTAGTTGCTGTTGTAGGGTTTAACGCCATTTTCAGCACAAGATAGGCTATACATGGCGGCCAGTATAATTGGTGGAGGAAGAACCCTGGAAAACCCCGGGAAGAACCACCGACCTACGAGAAGCTACTGGCAGGCTTTCTCACGTACCAACGTTAGCCGAGGCTGGACTCGAACTCACGCAGACAGAGGTGAGATGGCAGTGATCCGTAACGGCGAGCGCTTTAGACCACTTGGCCACTCGGGGGCCCATCCTAAATGGTACGAATTCGAGTGCATGGATTTGGAAAAGATGAAACATTGGTACTCTATTTGACCAGTTCAATAAGAAAATTTCTCAAACATTTTTACAAGTCAGACATTAGCAGAAAATGGATATAAAAATGTCCGTACAAATAAAAAGAAACTTTTGATGTCAGCTCTGTATAACATATTACCGAATTCACGTGACGATACAAAATGTTTTCGGGATCTTGTAAATTAGGTATCTGAGAGTAACTCACATGAAGATTAAAACAGAAAAAAAGTATATCAAATTAGCAAAGATTTGAGTATTGTAAAAGTGTACCCAATCCTTCTAACGTGAAGAATACTTATATATTATTGAAAACAGCGTCGTAAAATGTCTGTACTCTCTTTTTCGATTGGAAAAACCTAAAGTGGTAGACAGACAAAATTCTCAATAGGTTTCGCGTATCATGTTATTTATGCAAGCACGGGGAAGATAAATTTCCATCAATATTATCATGAAAAAATTACTCAGAATTAATATTTAATTTTTTTCCAAAAATGCAATTATTAATGCCCATCTAATGAAATGTTTTGCAATTTTGCAACTTTTTAGTATATATATATATATATATATATATATATATATATATATATATATATATATATATATATATATATATATATATATATCCTTGTTAGTCTTCCAGGTCTGAAAATTGTTTGCATTAATCAAAGAGTCCATACATATCTGATACATTTTAGACTGTGATCCATCTGCCTTTATACAGTTGTCACATATGGGTATTGGCTAACCCAATGTGGCGGTCGCTTTTGTATACACGTGCTAGATGTATACAAATTAGGACACGTATTTAACAAGGATTATCCCTTGCAATATTAGTCATTGCATCGATATACACGTGTGCCTGTTTCTGTACATTGAATATCGAAAAAAGTTGTCCAGCATATTTCTACATATACCGAAATTTTACATTACGCTATTCATATATATTTCATGTAAGTTATAGTGTATTCTTTGGTCTTGTTGGTTTGGGCCTAGATGCACATAAATATGGGATAGGAATATCAGCAGAGCGCTGGGGAATTTGTTTTGCAATTTTTCCTTTTCTTTATCAGAACGAGGAGTTGGGACCAAACAGAATCACAAGGATGAATAAGAAATGTATCCTTTTGGTTTTGGTGTCCGCATCTGCATTTAGTATCTTTCTGAGTGCAGATCTTGTCAATCGTACGTATTCAACACAAAATAGATACGGAGAAACATTTGTTCAAATGATAACTCGTCTTCCGATTGTTGCAGCTGTATGGAACAGCTTAACTCAACTGAGAATCGAAAATATCAAAAAGATCTATTTTCAGTCATGGGATAAAATTATTACATCTTATGCAACAAAGTATGTAATAGATGGAAAGGATATTTGTAAGACTTCATCTTCTCCGTCTCTCTTGGTTTTTGTCCTTTCCCTACCAATTAATACGAAGGAGAGACAAGCCATACGGAGAACATGGGGTGGTGCTACGACTCAAAAGGCCTTTTCTTTTAACATATCTGCTAAACATGGTATTCATGCTTGGAAGAATGACAGATCGAACCGTATCGGACAGACTCTTGCAAGAGGAAAGTACTAAGTACAAAGACATCGTACAATTTGATTTCATGGAATCGAGGTATAATCTAACAAGAAAAATGATGCATGGTCTAAGATGGGTAAAAACATATTGCAATAGTGTCAGATATATTCTGAAAGTTGACGATGATACATTTATCAATGTAGCTAGACCTTTTAAATATTTACTGACGGGTCCAAATATCAACAACAAAACGGCTACTTATATCGTTACCGAGGACCGGTACTGAGAGAAAGTAAGTATGCAGTTAAGAAAGACGAACTTCCAATCTCTCGATACCCACCTTACGTCAGTGGAACATCATACATTTCGCCTTACGACGCAATAACTGATATGCTTGATTTAGCAGAACGACTGCCTTATTGTCCTGTGGATGATGCCTTCATGACTGGCGTTATGCGGGTTACTTTGGATATGAAAGTCAAGCATTCTGTGGATTTCACTCATATGGCTGAGAGGAAAATCACACCGTGTTCATTTCACTCAAAAATTGCAGTCACAAACATCAACACCAACTGCATGTATATATTGTGGAACTTGGCAGCACAGGCTAGAGTAATAAACTGCAATCAATCCAAATTCTATGACAAGAAAATATGTTCAATTTATAAATGATATAATTCTGATATTTCATTTACAATGCTCTGCATGTTGATAGTTATAAATACGCAAGTTAAGACGAACGTTGTCGGATACGTAGAATTAAAAAGAGTACAGATAGGTAGGACTTCGAAAGTTGTGAGTTCAATATCATCAATATCTGCAACAAATTCAGTGTTATGTATATCTATATTTTTTTAATAATTTGTGATCATGACTGTAATTTTTAATGATCATCTATACTCAAAACATTACATATCTAATATTTTTACATGGGTATACAATTCTATATAAAGAAATAAAGAGTTTAGTTTGCGAATGGATCAATCAATATATATATATATATATATATATATATATATATATATATATATATATATATATATATATATGTATGTATGTAACAGTACATTTATATCACCATGCATAAATTCAGCTCTATCGTTTCATCCACCCATTTGTCTATCAATTTATCTCTCTCTATATATACACCAAGTAAGAGAAAATAAACAATTTGTTTCCTTATAATAGAAAGTTAAATCCCCAATCGTCTAAATCATTATATTAGTATTCCTTAGGAAAAAGTTCTAATTAAATTTCAGTGGTGTTCGAAGTAAGATCCAGTACGGAAGGTATTGAAGAGCCTGTAGTTTTGAAAATACTAATAAACCGGTGGTCTGAAGTGTGATGATGTGCTAAGAATATTATATTAAGTTCAATGATATAATCTTAGATGTCCTTTTACAGAAAATAATAATTTGAATAAATAATTCCACCCAAATCCCAAAATGAACACAACAATACAAATGATTCTGATTCTTATCATATAGCAATCATGAATAATATCTCAAGTAAACAAGATCGTAAACCCCTATATTTAACCTAGGTCGCAATTACCATTTTCTAGAAATACTCAATGACTTAATGGAATTTTCCATTCTAGAACATTCTGGGTTGTCAAATGGCACATTCTTTATTAAAATTATAATAAAGAATGTGGTAAACATCAGGTACAAATGTTTTGCTCATGGGGTATACTAATATCCTAGACCTAGACACAAATAAACACGTTTGCCTCTATTGGTAATGATCCTAATATTTAACCCACACTCATAATGAACTATGTGTTATTTAACATATCATATTTTACGTAAGCCATTTTCTAAAGAATTCACTAAAAATGCTCAGGTCTAAGATCTATGTATACATAAAAGGAAACAAAAGGCGGACGCAATGGATCCAATTTCGTATTTGTTCATCATAAATACTTGAAATACAATTTGTCTATGTTAAGCATTGAAATGATGTTAAATTTCCTTTCCATCAGTACCTGGTGCATATTAGTTATTTTATTAACTTTTACATTCTGTCATTTTGTACTTACCTTGCAAAATAGTTTCACACAAACCAAACCAAAGGTTCCTTAGTGGGCGTTTGATCTAGATGGAGAAGAAAAAATTACAAGGGAGAATTACAATTTTCAAATCGAACAAGAGCGGCAAGCTCTGTAATATAAAGAATCTATCACAGCAATTTTCTTCAGTATGCAAATACAGTTTTAGCACTTTGTCCTTATGACTTTATATACTTTTTCTTCACTTCATTTTGTAGGGAATGGACGGTTTTTGTCAGGCGATAAAGTAGACCCACCCGCCACTCCCAATCAAGTAAGATAGTATTCTTTGAAATGAACTACCAGAATGTTATCAATCTGAAGGACAGTGCACCATCTTTTCAAAAAGCCTCACAGAAGCACTCCTGCATCAGCTCATGCTCCTTACATGATCCAGGTATCGTCCACTACCATCAACATATCAGAACAATATTGATTTTATGACATGGACACATATTTGAAAATTTGACTATTATCGTGTTTGGCTAAACAGGGAAATATCTAATTTCTGTTCAGTATTCCAGCATCGATTCAAGTATAAGAAAGAAATCTAAGTGTTCTTTAGGACAATCCTTTAAAGAAATCCTGCAAATTAGATTTTAATTTCTTTTTTGATTGGCTACGTTTTTCAACTGTATGATACTTAAAATCATAATAAAGCAAATACATATTTGGTTCTAAAAATCTGAACAGGAATCCTTGCGGATTCCCTTTAGACATAGTCAAAATAGATTAAATTGGACGATTAACGACATGTACTTGAGTTCGTAAATTCCTTTCGTTAATGTTCAGTGTATGAGAGCAATTGTAGCAGCTTATATGTGATATCCTAACTTGTGCGAATAATTGCCTAATATTTGGATGAACGTATATGTATAGGGTAAGAGAAGCTATAAAGAGAAATGTTACTAATGTCACAAACGATGGACCATTTATATTGCAGGAGAATGTAAGTTGTGATGACAACGGCTAGGATCTATCCCATATAATCTGAAAATTATTATTTATCTGATTTGTAAGGGAAACAATTCATTCCAATACATAAGGTGAAAGAAAACAACATTATTTTAAAGTAAAAGAAAAACAAAAATCTCGCTGGGATTAAAAACCTGCCACCCCTACCTTTATTTCCAATTAAATTGTAGATTCCATCAACGGATGTATATATAACCGGGTTTAGTGTGAACACCGCATTTTTCTTTCCAAAGGTTTGGAAAAATACCAGCTTTTTAGTACATGCGCACAATATTACTGAATTCTGATCTCTGTGACAAAAATAAGGTCGAAAGCTGTGTGACAAATTAGCATGCATGTTATTAATTAATCTTGTTACAATAATATCAATCAATGAAAATAATACATCGAAAACTTTAACCGTTTTATTTATCACAGCAGTCAATAATACTGATCTGCAGAATGTTAGACACAATGATTATTTGATGCAGTATTATAATAACATCTATGAAAAATTAAACGAGGTGCAAAATCTGCACACCAAACAATAAATAGCATTTCTTTATGGACTGGCTCCGGTTTTCAACTGTATGATACTTAACATCATAATAAAGCAAAAAATTACTCATTTGATTTTTTTATAAATCTGAACAGGAATCCATGCGGATTCCCTTTAGACATAGTCAAAATATATTAAATTGGACGATCACCGACATGTATGTATGTATGTATGCATGTGTGTGTGTGTGTTTGTATGTATGTGTGTGTGTTCTTTAGAAAGTGGGGTCTCTAAATAACACTCTCCCTCTTAACTGCGGTCTCATTTCGCAAAGACCCCAGTTACAAAAGACCCCATTTCCGAAAACCATAAAAATAAAATATAATATGCCTATTTTATTTTATTTTAAATATTTTTTTCCAAATGACCGCAATTTCACATTTTGCTTCGCTATGTACTCGCATCGAAAATAAGCATACCGTGCTGCGACCACAAAGCTGCAAATCCTGTCTATGCGCATGTTCGTCTTTTATTTCCGGCATCGTGATATAGCACTGGGCACAGGGCTCCTTGCAGAAGAGATTAGGAGTTTCCGTAAATGTTTCACAGCTCTCGATTCATTGAAGGATACTCATAATTTTCTTTGTAACGATCCACAGTGGTACTGGTGGGCGGAAAGAAAATTCCGGGACTTAAAATGCAGGGGGATTTTTTTTATGTCGTTTGTTAATACGCTTTGATTTAAATAATCATCTACCTATGTCTGCATTATTATTTAATCAGCCTGATGCTCATTCAATGGGCAGACATTTATATTTCGATATTGTTTAAATAGGTTCATCCTTTCCCGCCTAAAACACTTGTCAGGAGCCATATTTGATATCATTTTAATTGTAATAGATTTCGTCGGTTTCAATCTAAAGAATAAAAAAATGATGGGTCTACGCCATTTGTTTTCGATTTGTTTTCCTACATCAACACTGACAGTTTTACCATGATAAATTCAGAAGAAAAAAAAAACATCAGACTGATAATTGCAATTGTTTATATCTTTATTTATATTATTATTTTGCTTTTTTAAAAAAGATTTTTCTAACAGTTTTAGAGCCTTATTTAAGCTTATGAATTCGCGAGGGCTTCGACAGAGCTAAATATATCAAACCGGGATTTTCCATTGATATTATAATGGCTACACAAACATGGTCATCAGACATGTAATTCCACCTAGGCAGGCAACCTAAGATTCTGGTCATTCAACAGCATGGTCTTAATATTATTAAATGGTGCTGCTTAATAAAAGTAAACCTTTTGACGGTCCTCCACTATGAAAATACCTATGAAAATATGGACAATCAGGTATTTGATACAGATGAATACATGTTTAATTTACTTGCCTATGGACAACTAGATTTGGACAATATTTCAGCACACTGGCACTGTTATGGAGAGTGCAACTAAAAAGGATAGTGGTAATCGACGCACATAAAATGCCGTTATTTCGTTATACAGCGTTTGCTTGCCCTTCCATGTGCTTATAAACACAAGCCCCCTTACCTATTTTAAAAATGAAAAGTATCAATCTTATTAAAAATGCACAAAACTCTGTTATTTCGTTCTTCCGTACATAATTTCTAATGTACTTATGGGTTCCTAACACTGTCATCTTCGGTGTGTTTCAAACCCAACTAAATAATTTGCGTGGGTCAGTCTACATTTTTTTTTGGACAATAGATGTGATGTAGTTACGGTGTTTGGTAATTGCTCTGAATAATTCCTTAACTTATTAACCCATGCTGCCACAATAACACGTCATATTCTTCCCTCCCTCATCTCCGGAGTGCCACAATAATGTGGCACAATTTGCGTTACATCCAGGGCACTGCTTTTGAGTGGCAATATTAGTATATGCCTGTATCATGCACAAAGAGTTAAAACGGCACAAACCTTTGGTTGTTTTCATGCCATTTTCTCATTATGCAGGCAGTTCAACCAATGACATTTCTTAACTTAGATAGATACAGGAAATGCTGAAGTAGAAAGTTACCTTTCAAACTTCTAGATCTTTTGAAGAATCGGTAAACAAATGGGTTAAGAAAATGTATTGGAGTTAGCATGAGTGTACATAATTCTGAGTTTGTTCAAAGTTTTTTTTATTGTTTAAATATTCAGTGATGATTTTTTGATGAAGAAAGCAACTTGATGGGCAAGAAAAATATACCTGTCTGTTAGCAGTTTCACACAAGGTTAAAGGTTGCAAGAGACATGACAAGTGGAATTTCTGTCCTACTAATTTAAAATTATTTCTTGTGCTGAAGATATGAATTATTCAGTGCGAATTCATGATGAATTTTATGGATTATAAATGACACACAAAGCAAATTGTAAGTAAGTCATTTATTTCTATCTTTATGCCTGAGTTTTATTTCCATATGTTGCATGACATTCATACCATTATATACATGGTTTTAATGATGACATCTGTGTAAACTTCAGCTTAATGGAGGATTGCAAAGCATACAATAGCTGATTTATTGTAAATTATGCCCCCTCTGTGCAAATAGGCAAGTCAAAGTGCTATCATAGAGACTCGAGATACAGGCACTGGTAAGACTAACAATGCTCTATGTGATCCCTCTGCATGTATGCTGTAGGAAAGTGCCCAGCTGTTTGCTTCTGGAGTTAATCAGCTAAATTTCCATAACTTTGGGAGTTACATGCCTTATAACACTTGTATGCAATAGTTTCAATTTGTTAATTTGTCCAATACCATTTAGAAATATCAAATCTAAACATTACACATATTGGATGCAGATGACAGTATTTCCTGAAAATGGACTGCAGGTGGTCTTGAAACCTGCAAAGGACAATGGTCTCTCTGTTTGTTTACAAAGACATCCATTGTTTGGTATTGAACTCAAACAAGATGACAATATTAAGGTCCACCTGGCAACAATCAGGCTAGAAATTATAAATTGATAAATGAAAAGAATTGGCTTTTCTGCATTTTTATATCATTGATTCGTTTTGTTTTTAAACTTGGAAGAAGGTACATACAGGAGGGTATTTTTGCATGCCTATTTGTCTATGTTATCTATCTTGCCGATACAAAGTAATTCATATTTATACTTTATAACTTATTTTATCTTACATCGATTTCTTCTCACAGCTTAAGACAAACACTTTCGATTGTTCAGCTGTTGTCGTACTGTGATCGTTTCTTGTTTAGGAAACAATATAATCCCTATGAAACTACTTTACCCTAACACATACTGGAGCAGGAGAAAGCAGAAACGACCGCAGAGTTGCAACCCAAATATGCTACAATCTGTGATAATAATAATAATAATAATAATAATAATAAAATACTAATAATAATACTAATAATAATAATGATAGTGCGTAAATACTAGTAATAATACTAATAATAATAATAATGATAGTGCGTAAAATAATATATATATATATATATATATATATATATATATATATATATATATATATATATATATATATATATATATCACTTTCTCATACGTTATGCTGAGGAAATAAAAACAAATAAGATTTTCAAAAATGTATATATTTCTGTTCTCTTTCAAATCAAATAATATAATTTTAGAAATTATACTTGCATTTATTGAATGACATTCACAAAGAGGAAGCAATCAAACATATCCAAAGAGAAATGAATATAATTTATTGTTTTGTAAATATATGTAAACATTTAGAGCACATGATGGTGTGGATATTGTTATCGTGATAGCTTCCCATTGGATGGTTATAATTTATCGTTGTTTTTCGGACAAAGGCAGTTCGTACATTTTAAATATATTCCACACAATTTAGAAATATTATATTCATTAACCCAGAAAATGGGTAAAACATGTTCAGGAAGAACAATATAAAAATTGAACTTAATGGTGCTTTGGAAATTAAACAAAAAAATGTACTAGTCTGGTAAGAAAGAAGTAAAATTATCCAAAATTACTAGCCAGTCAGAATTACTCAGCTATTAGATTTAATTGTTTTGAAAGGGTCCGCACCAAGGTTGTGATGTGCTATTTTCGGTTGTTTCATATAGTTGTGCAATACGTGCTGACAGTTCTCTATACTATTACAAAATAGACTGCACAGCACAAATTGCTTTTTCGTGACATTTGCTTTGAAATATTGCTCAAAGAAATGCAACACGTTTGTTTACATTTCCGATAATGTGGCCTTACCATTATTCTATTTGAATGTGAACATGCTATTATTCAGGCAATTGTAGAGTGTCAGTTATTTAAACCTTTGGTGTAAGTTCATATTGTGCTGGATTTCAAATTGATAGGTCAAATATTTTGCCCTTAACATTGTCTTTGTCTTTGTCTCATCGGACAAACAACTCAGAAACTTACACAAATCTTAGAAAATCTAGGGCACATTCAAAGAATGCATTAACAACATATACCAACAAGAGTAAACATTCACATTAAAAATTCCAACTTTTTATAAACGTAATCGATGATGTGTATGTGATCTGTATATGATCTCTTACTTTTTTAACTGTTTTTCGATTACTTTTGTCACGCTGTGACCAACTTACATGTAAAGTATTGCACGTAGATACGTTAAACGGAATACGATAATGATGGCCAGAATTTTAAGAGTATTACGGACTATAAGGATTATATGTCAAAATGTTAAAGAAATTCTCAGTTGAGGAATATAAAACGAATAGGATGAGTGTAAATTCCCTTGAAAAACAAATGTCAGTGCATGTGAGTTATTTTGTTGCTCTTAAAATATTTGTTTAGCACAACTTTGTCATACAAGTTAGAATTTTTGTTTCGTTGCCTTATATTCCATACTATTTACATCAGTTTTACTGTCGCAACAACTTACCAAAAACTTCCAACCAAAATATTTTGGTTTATATTATGTTAACTCAGCGAATAGAATACATTATGAGTGCAGAGAGGATATAAAGTTAAATATCATGTAGGTAAATTCTAGTGGCTTGAATAAGATCTGCGTTTTCGTTCCGGAATTGGATTCGCATGCATGGCAGGGAATTGTGATTCGTTCCGACCTGTGCATGTAACCCGGGCTCGCGAGTTGTGTAATCCGATGTATTGCCTACAATGCCAAGGCGTGTGCTTGAAATATATTTTAACTTATTTGTAAATAAATATGTATATGAGGGCACGCTGTAACCTTTGCATTTCTGCCATACAACAGGCTAAATCTGGATTTGGTACAGACGATTAAAAAGTAATCTTTTTATTGATTTGAAAGAGGAAATAAGATAGCAGATGGAACAAATTCAAGAAAAATTAGATCATAGAGAACTGAGCTCGAGTTTCATGATTCTATAACATTTACCCATCAAAAAAAAGTTTGAGAATATTACTGCTCCATAGAAACACCCTGCAATGACGCTTAGTACACATGTCAAACAATATACAGAAACAGACTACATTAGTATTATTAGTGTTATTTTTTAGTGATTTCATTGCATGCTATAATGTCACAGATGAGAAGACTGCGTTGAGGAGTATCCCTCTGTGGCCCTGTTCCGAGTTCTGGCTAACATTAAAGTGGCTTTCTTCATCACGACTCATCCGGCAGCCCTTCCACATCTCCCTCGCACACGAAAAACATTTGGTATAGTGGCTTATCCCGTGCTTCAAATACATCCGTGTACATTTTCCCTATTATGCACCTATTGGCCAAAAATGGTCCTTTGTTGGAGTGCACCTTTCAACATTTATATCCATGCCATGCTCCGTTTGTATTTAACGTATGATAAAAATCTGTATTAATTTTAGGAAAACCTTTATGAGAAAAATCATTTCAGTAGCGATAAAATGATGGAAAGTCTTGTTGAATGGTTGCAAATTAGGCAGAAGTGTCAGCCTTAAATCGGAAAAAAGAGATGATGGAAATATTGGTGTAAGAGGTTGATATGTGAAAGCCGATATTTATCAATACACGAACTGAAGACAGGGTCTCGCCTTGAAACAATTTAGCATTTAGGATATAGAATGATACAATTACAAATGTTTACGGAACATGAGTTTTCTCTTTCAATGTTTCAGTTCATATAGAACAAAATATTTGAGAACTTCAATTGTAAGACTATTACAACTCTATGGTTTTAAAATAAGTAACAGAAAAGTGAGAAGTAACAAGCTTTGTAAGCTTCAAAAATTATTTCCCTTCAATACAAAGTAAAAATATATAAAGTGCCTATGATTTTGCAAATTAGATCCCAAATAATTATAGAATTACAGACTCAAACCATAATAAATGTTCTGAAGAAACGTTAGTGGAAATACAAATTAAATACAACGTTGAAGTCGCTCATGTGCCTGTGGTAGCTGCTATAATGCTGATGTGCCAACATTCTTCTGTTGGATCACAATAATATATTCCTGGAATTAAATCCTTATTTAAAATTTCACTATAAATTCAAGTCTTTTTTTGCAAGAATGTTGTTTTTGAAGAACACTTTCCATTTTTAGAGAATAATCACTTGAATTAAATAATTTGAATAAATAAAATTCCAACCCTAATAAAGATCTGGACAAAACAATAATAATACAGTTGATTCTGCTAAGATCTTAAAGCGAGAATGACTAGTTTTCAAATAAACAAGATTTATATTTAAAACAAAGACGTAAAATGATTTTAATTATAGGGGCAAAAAGCACATTGTTTAGAAAGATCTTAGTTATAATTAGACAGTCTATCACCAAATTCACAATAAAACATATGACAATTATCACATGGTCTAGCAATAAAACGATGTCCTTGACTCAGATTAAGATAATGATCCTCATTCAGATATAAAAATTTGTTTACAAAGTTGTCACTGATTTTTGACAAGGTAAGCTACAAGATAAAATGTTAAGTTATGAAAAGCACATACAGAAATCAAAACATATAAACTAACAAACAATGCAAATTAAACACGTATAACATTTCCCCACTTAAGAATATTTATTCAATGAAGATTGTCTTCTAGTATTAGTCAAATATATATGTGATAAACAAATTACATATGATGAAATCTCATGAATGATACAAATTATACATGAAATAAAAAATATACATATATGAAAAACTCCATCGGCTATTAGATTGTCTTTGCCTTGATGTACCTGATGGTAGGTATTGTAATCCTGCAATATCAAACTCTACCTTAATGTTGTCTTAATTTTGTTGCGTCATCTTGCAAATGAAAGTAAGGGAACGTAGATCACTATGCACAATCGGAAAAGGATCTAACTAATTCACGGCGTGGTAAAGCCAATTTCCAAGGAAACAAATTCATTCTCGATTGCTTATTTAATTTTGTTAGAAAAAAAGTACACTAGATGACTACACTGTTTTTGTCTTCTTGATTCAATAATAATCCAACCCCAACATCACTTACATGAATGGACATTTTAAATGATTGTAATCTGGAGACGAAAGAACTGGTGTACTCTTACGTATGGCTTGTAACTTATCAATTCAGCAATCATGGAGCAATTCAAAAGAAATTTCCGATAGTGTCTAGCATTACAGAAAAATTACAATTAGTTGCATTTAATGATGGGTACAGGGAATTCAGAGATAGCTTTGTCCTTAGCATCCATATCTATAAGGTATCCATCCCCCACGATTATGTTCAAAAAATGTAAAACAAGTACGACAAAGTTTACACTTGGATAAATTAATTGTCAAATTTTCAACAATGAGTTTAGCAATGAAATTCCGAATTGGCTCTAACTGATCTTTCCAAACGTCGTTGTAGATGATGTCGTCATTGATGCAAGCATCACAATTATCTAGACCATATGTAACACTGCTCAGTGAACGTCGAAGAGTACAAGGTTAAACTTTCATCCAAAGCGGCATCACTTTATGTTGATGAAGTCAAGCTGTAGTAACGAATGCCAAAATTTCCTTTGCCATTTTGGTCAGTTTAATTGCCAAATTCCTTTCAAACGTTCAAATTTGGATACATGTTTCGTATTTCCAATTTTATCAATGCAGTCATCGATTTTGGCAGTGGAAATGAATCTGTTTTAGTCACATTGTTCCCCTTTATTTAGTCTGTGTACATTCAGAAAGTATCATCTGGTTTCAATACAAGTATAAACGATTCTATGAAACCATTCTCGAGCAAATAGTAAATTTCTTTTTTCTAACATTCCTGTTCCAGAGAGTTCATCCTGAACGGGTGCTGTTTTACAGACGTAGAATCTACAATTTCAACTTCATGGTAGATTTTATTTGTTCGTGTAGGAATATCTGGAAATAAGTAGTGATATTCAAGTCCTAGTTGTTTTAGTTCATTAGTTTATTGTTGCTGCAGATGTGAAAGTGCCTGGCAGAGATTGCTTATAATTTCTGGCTTCTGAAGATTGGATATAAAAAAGTTAATACAGTCCGACTGCATTTAAGCGCTTAAATCCTCACTGTGTGGGGAAGCTACAACTTAAGTTTCTCTGCGCTATTAACTTGGCGATCTCGATCAAAATACTTGTCCTTCTTGAAGATATTGATAATTTAGGAATACTAATATTGTAATTTAACTCACTCATATTCTTATTAACTTTGTATGGACCGTAATCAATAATTTTAAAAAAAAATAGAAAAAATGAGTAAGAGAGACAGAATTTGATCACCAGCCTGAAAGGTTATCTCCAGCATAGTCCTGTCTTAGCTTAATCTGACTTTTGACTTGAAAGTATGGATGCCTAATTCATGCATAACTTTGTGGAAAATTCCAGACATACTATTTGACCCATGATCAGATTAAACAGATTTGGACAGGCCAATTCAGTAAAATCATTTATCAAAACTTTTACTATTGTGTTAGTTTTACTATTAATCAAAGGAATTGTAGATGCACACATTATGGTCAACATGTATTGGTTTTTTAACTTCTCTTTAGGTAATTCACCGACACAGTCTATCATTATTCTGATAAATGTTTCGTCTAATGCAGGAATAGGTTGCATATGAACCTTAGTTACCTTCCGATTGGGTATTTCCACCATTTAACAAGTGTGACAAGAACTGTAGTATTTGTAATCATCACGTTTTTGCCAAGAAAAGTTATTCAAGATATTTTGATAAGTCTTATCGGTCTCAAAATGAACAGCCAAAGGAGTTTTATGGGCCAGGATTTGAATATTTTTATATACGAATTTGGAACAAACTTTGATAGTTAACCGATCACTCGTCCGAAGCTGGTACCGCAGGTGGTCACCATTCGCTCATTAGAACCCCACATTTAAAAAATATACTTATTTATATTTCTTCCGTTTCGCTAATGGCGCACTGAAACCATCATGAGAAATCAGGCTCATTTTCCTGTTCAACGACAAGTGATCCTAATAAGAATTTACAAATGAGCCGTTAAAAGGGAATCGCAGTCATCAATTGATTGATCAAAACGAGGAGTGAAAATGACCTCATCAATGCCTGACCAATAAATATGTCAGCAAACGTAATACTTTCCTCATCAACATCATTCTCGAGAGCTTTCTGTGCCATAGCTCTAGTAATTGCACAATAGTTTATACATCCGCAATTAACTTATCAAATGTATCTACTTTCTGATCCAAACAAGTCAGTTACAAATGGATTAAAACAACCTGATATCCAGCTGGGTCATTGCCAAGTAATAAACGAATTTCCTCGATTGGTAAAGACTATACTATTTCTACTGTCACGGACCATGAAACCAAGTCTGACGACAAATTTACACAACTGAAAGGGACATTGACAAAGTCACACTCTACTCCCTGAATAAGAACACTCTCATTAAAAGACGACTTCTCAGATAAAGGTAAAGTGAACAATAATAAAAGACTATGAGAAGCTCATGTGTTCATTAATATTTTAAAAGGTATAGGTTTGGCAGAATCATCGAGTGATATAGAACCCTTTAATATGAATGATCCATCATTCTCCATGAAAAAATCAGAGTAGGGTTTATTTAACCTAATAAATATGTTGCTTTCAATAAATGACTGTGACCTTGGCCTCTTAGATATAAGTGCATTTGCAATAGGTCTGTTTTGATTGTTTTGCTTAATGTTCAATGTCGTAGCAATCGAAAATAACGTGTCTTTTCTTCTTGCAATAAGTGTAAGGTGGGAGATCACATTTCCCATGCCATCTGTAATTCTTTTAATCTAAATTGTAATTCCTTTGTTTCCTTTTGTTTTTCTCTCTGCATATGCAACTGCTTTTTCTTCTCTCTTTCCTCTTTCTATAATTGGATTTGTACTTCTTGAAACTCAACATTTTCTAACTCCATTTAATTCTTGTATTTTAATTTTAATTCCATAATTTGCAGGCCATAGCCACATGGAGACCAAATAATTAAATCCAATGCACTTTTATCCAAAACAATCTTTGCCACCAAATAAAGGACGAAAATGGTTTTTATTTCCTGCTTCGTTGAAGCAGCATTTGCCTCTGAAAGATCATATTATCTGGCAAGCTAGAGAAATTTATCCTTTATCAAGCAGTCTAACTGTTCCGCGTGAGATTTGAAATAGAATTTTCCACTTTAGATGATATTAAGATTTATAAAAGCTGAAATATTTCATTGGGCATATAACATTCCAGAAAGAATTTCAAAAAGAAAATTTTCTAAAATGAGTTAGAAATTTCGTATAAAAAAGACGAGCCTCCACATCTCTTGCAAGACTCTATGGTCTTAAAATAAATAATAGAAATGAGTGAAAAACTACAAGCTTTGTAAAGTTCAAAAATGTAAAAGTAAGATAAAAACGAACATACTCAGTTGCCAATTAATCTGGAGTAATTTTAGAATTATAGATACAAGTCCTAATAATTAAAGTTCTGAACAAACTTTCTCCTTCTTCTTGGCATCCGTCCGTCTACGGGAGACGATGGCGTAGCTCCAAAGTAAGCTTTGTTTATCCTTCTTTCTAGCTCTCTTTTCAGCTTCTTTTATTTTTCTCTCTTCCTCTGCGTTTTGAACTCCCTGCCTGACAGCTAGACGCCAGCTGGAACGGTTGTTTGCACAGCTCTCCCAGTCGTTGATATTGATGTTTGCCGTCTTCATATCCTTCTTGCAAACATCTTTGTAGCGCAGATGTGGTCGTCCAGTTGGTCGTGCACCTTCTGCTAACTCCCCATATAACAGGTCCTTGGGAATGCGGCCTAGGTCCATTCTATTGACATGGCCAAGCAAGCGAAGGCGCCTCACGCTGAGACTGGAGAACATGCTGTTCATGTTGGCACGTTCTAGAACCTCTGTGTTGGGTATTTTGTCCTGCCACTGGATGTGCAGAATGCGCCGCAGACATCTCAGGTGGAAGCTGTCGAGTTCCTCTCGTGTCTTCATAGGTGGTCCATGTTTCATTGCTGTAGAGAAGTGAGTTAATCACGCAGGCTTGGTAGACACGCAGTTTGGTCTTCTCTGTGAGGTTGGGGTTGTTCCAGACTTTCTGGATAAGTCTGGCCATCAGTGCTGCTGCCTTGGCAATCCTGCCGTTCACCTCAGAATCAATGGAGAGTGAGCTGGAGATGTTAGACCCTAGGTATGTGAAGTTTTCGACAACTTCCAAGTTGTACACATCGATGGTGACAAAGGGAGGGGAGTCTGCGTCCTGCACCATGACGTTCGTTTTCTTCAAAGTGATGGTCAGTCCAAATTCCTTACAAGGAGAGGCGGCATACCAGATGCTGAAGTCCATCTTCTGTGTGTGATGTCAAGGATGCATCGTCGGCGAAGAGCAATTCACGGATGAGTACCTCTGTGACTTTAGTCTTAGCACGGAGACGGGCGATGTTGAACAGCATGCAGTCAGCCCTGGTATGGATGTACACTCCCTCGCTGAAGTCCTTGAATGCGTACTGGAGAAGCATGGAGAAGAAGATGGCAAAGAGCGTCGGCGCAAGGACACAGCCTTGTTTGACTCCGCTGATGACTGGGAATGCTTCAGATGTTGCACCATTGAAGCACACTGTGCTGTGCATGTTCTCGTGGAACGACATGATGACAGCAAGCAGACGTGGGGGGGGGGGGCAGCCAATCTTATGCAGGAGTCTGAAGAGTCCACTCCGACTAACCAGGTCGAACGCCTTCGTCAGGTCTATGAAGGCAATATAGAGGGGCATCTGCTGCTTGCTACACTTCTCCTGCAGCTGACGTAGTGAGAAGATCATGTCTACAGTTGACCTGCCGGCTCGAGATCCACACTGGGACTCTGGGTAGACGCGGGATGCTAGGATCTGCAAGCGCGCCAAGGCAACACGGGCGAAAGCCTGTCCGACGATGCTGAGGAGGGAGATGCCCCGGTAGTTGTTGCAGTCGCTACAGTCTCCTTTGTTTTTGTACAAAGTGACGATGTTGGCGTCACGCATGTCCTGTGGGATGTATCCCTGTTCCCAGCAAAGGCATAGGAGTATGTTAGGGGCTGGAGCAGTGCTGGTTTTCCGCTCCTGAGGACTTCAGGCGGAATACCGTTGGTTCCAGGAGCCTATCCACAGGCAAGGCAATCGATGGCTTTTCCGAGCTCTTCCAGGGTGGGATGTGTGTCTAGCTCCTCCATGACAGGCAGGTCTGGAATGGCGTCCAGGGCAGTTCCAGTGACATTGTTTTGGGTTGAATATAGCTCGAGATAGTGCTCAACCCATCGCTGCAGTTGTTTCCTCTGGTCTGTGATGACTTCTCCCTTCTTGGACTTGAGGGGGGCGGTCTTGTAGCTGGGGTGGGTGGGCCTCTCGCCTTTTTGATACCCTCATACTTTCCTCTTGTATCCCCGGTGTCAGCAGCTGTCTGTATACTGTTGCAAAGATTCAGCCAGTAGGTGTTGGCACAGCGGCGGGCGGTCATCTGGGCGTTGTTCCTTGCAATCCTGAGAGCTTGTAGTGTTCTGGGGCTAGGTGCAGCCTTGTATGCCAGGAGGGCTTTCCTCTTTACCTCAGTCACGGGCTCCATCTCCTCCCAGTTTGTCTCATGCCAGTCGACACTCTTTATCTCCCTCTTCCCGTAAGCTGTGATGGCTGAATTGTACAGAGAGTCACGGATATGGGACCACTTGGAGTCAATGGTGTCATCAAGTGTCACTTTGTTGAGTTCTTCCTTCAGTTTGCTGATGAACTGCTGTGTTTTCTCTGGGTTGCTTGCACAGCAGGTGTTGATGCGTGGGTGACCATTCTTCTTGGCGTGGTGCAGCTTCTTGGGTAATATTCGCACCTTTCTGGCCACGAGGGAATGGTCCGTGTCGCAATCGGCACTGTGGCAGCTGCGGGTGAGGCGGACACTGGCCAGTTCTGCACGCCTGGTTATGACGAGGTCTAGCTAGTGCCAGTGGTGTGAACGTGGGTGTCTCCACGACACCTGGTGGATCTCCTTGCATTTGAAGAAAATGTTGGTCACACATAGGCTGTGGGAGCCGTACATCTCCAGCAGTCGCTGACCATTCGCGTTGATCTTGCCCCTTCCGTAAAAGCCTAGACAGGTGGACCAGGCCTCAAGGTCAGCTCCCACTCTAGCATTGAAGTCTCCTAGTAAGTAAAGGCTTTCATTGTTGTGGATACTAGATATTGCCTGTACCAGAGCCTCATAAAACTCGTCTTTCTCCTCGTGTGTGGAGCAGAGGGTTGGGGCGTACACCATGAAGATGTTGACCGGGCCTAAGGATGTTGACAGCCGGAGGGCAAGGATTCTCTCAGTACCTGATGATGGAGGTTCAATGAAGGCGATTAGCGTGTTCTTTACGGCAAAGCCTACACCATGCTGCCTAGGTTCATCCGAGGGCTTCCCCTGCCAAAACAACGTGTAATTGGCTTCCCTGATGGTGACGCTGTCAGCCAGTCGGGTCTCCTGGAGGCAGGCAGTATCGATGTTCAGTCGGGAGAGTTCTCTGCCAATGACGGCAGTCTTCCGTGCATCGTCGATCTGCTGTAGGTCAGTGGTCAATCCAGGTTGCAAAACGAAGAGTTGGAGTTTTCTTATTTCTTCTTTTAGTCTTTCCTGGTGCGGAGTTTTGTGGCCCACTTGTCGAGATGGTTCTCTAAGCTTCATGCACCCAGTGAAGCAGGCAGGCCATGGCGGGCAGCACCTTACTGACAGGGGCTGCCCAGCTTGAGGCGGGCGGTAGCTGTCCAGTGAGACCTCGTGATCTCTCCCACCGTCAGAAGTAACCCCTGGCGCCAAGCTTTACGCCAATCGAGCTTGGACTTAGAACCGGTACACTGCTACTTCTCGTCTTGTGCCGACGCCGTACGACGACGCTGGAGTGTCCTCTCCAGTGGAGCTATGAAGCCTGGGCAGAGTGGGATGGAGAATCAGCTGTTGTCCATGCAGCAGATCCCCCCTCTTCACGCAGCTGGTGGGCCCAAGGGAACGACGAATGCCGATACAGCTTGGCACCAACGGCGTCGCAGGAGTTGCCGGAATGACGTTGAAGTCAATGTCAGACCGCCTTAGGGACTCCGTCTCCGGATTTTCTGTCGGGGTTTACTCCATTAGCCTTTCCCATGAGCGGGTATAGCCACAAGACAGCAGAGGTTTGGAATCAGAGTTTTCCTTCTCCTAGATGAGCTACCATCCAAGGTTTACGAGTCCCATTTACCCGAAGCAACTGGTTTTAAGGCGCCAGTGGCCCGCCTTCACCCCTTCTCCTGTTAGTGGAAAACGTGGTCTGCCGGACTTCAAATCTAAGGCAATCGCGAAGGCCAGGAGCTGGATTTTAGTTGACAGAGGCAATCAGAGACGCAAGCCGTACGGGGCATTTCTGGAGGATTGGTGCTCTTGTCTCCCACTCCCACCCCGGGCAATGTCAACCTTAGACCACGAACAAACTTTAGTGGAAATCCAAACTGAATCCAACGTTGAATGTGTTCGTTTGCCTGGGTGGCTTCTATGATGTTGATGTTCCAACAGTCTTTTATTGGATCATAATAAATCATGGATGACACATAACAAAGGGCAGATGATCGATTATAAAACTGAGGTCATTCTGATCACAACACAAAGACTTTCTCATTCACATCCTTTACCTCAAACAATAAATATCAGCAAAACCAACATTAAATTGATCAAGGATCAAAAGTTCAAAACACAGCTGCTCGGATCATACTTAGATACCACGATCAGAGCACATCTGTCCGGTGCTCTGTACCCTACACTGGCTATCCATTCGATCCAGAATTGTGGAATGAATTGTCCACTGAACTTAGACACAAAGACACAGTGATCCCATTCAAGAGATCTCTTAAAACTCACTTATTTCGACTGCAAGAACAAACTAAAAGACTTAATAATGTTTCCTACCTTAAATATTTTCAGTATGTTTTTATGTTTTCTGCTTTCATGGTGTTTGTTTTTGTAATCATATCATTATATATGTTTTTTATGTTATAGGTGTTGTCTAATGTTTAGAGCTTCTAAAGTTTAGGCGTTATACAATTCAAGAGTTAAATCCTTGTTTACAATTCCCCTAGAAATTCTAGTCTCTATTTCGAAAAATGTTTTTTCTTTTGTATAGAGCCAAGCATATCCAGAGAAGAATCACTTGAGCTAAATGATTTGAACAAATAAAATTCCAGCCAAAATGAATTTCTGGACACAACAGTAATATAACTGATTCTGCTAAGGTCAAGAAACGATAAGCGAATAATTCTCAAGTAAACAAGATTAACATGTAAAACGAGGACGTAAAAACAGACTCCGCATAAGGATCAAAGTACATTCTTCGAGAAAAATGTTATAATTAGAAACTCTGTCATCAAACCAGCAATAAAATATGACAATCGTCAGGTAGTCTAACCATAAAGAATACAATGTCCTTGATTCAGCTTAAGATAATGATCCTCGCTCAGAGAAAACAATAGTTGCTTACAAAATTGTCACTGACTCTGAACACAGTCAGTTATCTGATACAATGTTATGTTATAAACAGCATATAATGAAATAAAAATATAAAACCTAACAAAGATACAATATTAATTAAATATACAACATAACAAAGACATTCCGATGCAAAGATAGATATATAGATAGATAGATAGATATATAGATAGATAGATGGATGGGTGGATGGATAGATAGATAGATAGATAGATAGATAGATAGATAGATAGATAGATAGATAGATAGATAGATAGATAGATAGATAGATAGAGAGAGAGAGAGATTGACAGAAAGACAGACATACAGATAGATAGATAGATTGATAGATAGATATACGTTTGAGACGTTAAGATAGAGAGGACTATGTAGGTGCAGAGGTAAATGTACAGGTACACAGAACTCATGGAGTTAAAAGATAAGAAAATTTCATTTGTTTCGAATGGCAATACTTTGGCATATTTATGTCGTCAGGAAAAGATTATATTATCCTGTCTTACGTCCAAAAATCAACGTAACAAAATGGTTCTTAATTATATATTATTCCTATTATTAATTATATTAGAATCACAACATTAGAACGGTCATTATTATCTGTACTCTTTATGATTATACGTATCCCACATTTACCATACGCTGCATATTTACGTGTACCAATAGGTACAATGTGGTATATGAAAGATCCGAATGTCGTTATCCAAAAACTGAACATACGTTGTTGCCGATAAACCTGTATTATGTGCAGTTTATTTCTCTAGATTGTACAGTCAAGTTCAAAAATACGGTCATACAATTGTTATTAATGTTCGTGACTGCAATTTTGGAGTGAAATGAACACGGATCGATTTTCCTCTCAGACACATGAGTGAAATTCCCAAAATGCTTGACTTTCATATCCAAAATAACCCGCATAACGCCAGTCATGTAGGCATCATCCACTGGATAATAAGGCAGTCTTTCTGCTAAATCAAGCATGTCAGTTATTGCGTCGTAAGACAAAATTTATGATGTTCCGCTGACGTAAGGTGGGTATCGAGAGATTGGAAGTTCGTCTTTCTTAACTGCATACTTACCTGCTCTCAGCACCGGTCCACCGTAATGATAGACGTAACCATGTATGGTTTTATTGTTGATATTTGAATCTGTCAACAAATAATCGGAAAACCTAGCTACATTGATAGATGTATCATTGTCAACTTTCATGGTATATTTGGATGCTGTCGCAATATGATTTTACCCATCCTAAACCAAACATCATTTTTCTTGTCAGATTGTAAGTTAACTCGAGGAAATCAAATTGTAGGATGTCTTTGTACTCAGTACTTTCTTTTTGCACGAGTCTGTCAAACATAGCTCCATCTGTCATTCTTCCAAGCATGAATGCCAGCTTAGCAGATATGTTAAAAGAAGAGGTTTTCTGACTCGCAGAATCTCCCCACGTTCTTCTTATAGCTTTTCTCTATCTGTCTATCTATCTATCTCTCTTGGATTAAAGAGGTTTGTGCGCTTTCGAGCATGTACCTCTGCTTTATGACTACACGGTAGGCTATTTAATTGCTCCTAGGGGAAGGAATTTGAGCCACTTCCCCCAGGCATTTATGTGCTCAGGGAGCACTTTTAATTGAAGCCGTTAGGCAGTGGACCTTACAAGATGTCCTAACTGTCTGAATGGAGGGCTTGAAGGTGAGTGAGAATAGAACCAGCACCCACTCAACCTATTCAGGCGTCACTACTTAACTACATTTAGGTATGTATGAGTGGGAATGGACCCATCACACACCCATATGTTTGGTACTGAATTTCCGGTGGTATTAAGGGCGTGCACTGCACGCTGTTTATTATGTCCGGCCGTCGCAAGGGAGGAGAGGGTGGAAAGGCTGCTCCAAGGTGACAGGTCGGTGCTCCTAGACTTCACGGTATCGGGTCTAAATTGTCGTCCAACACAAGTTTGATAAAAATCTGCTCTGTTTTGAGTTTAGAATTTAGCTTAGGAGAGGTATCTTAAGTGACAGTTTTTAGTAAAGTTTACCACCTTGTGTGGCTGGTCCTGTTGCTTTCGGACTTTGGAGACCACCTTATATTTAGGATTCGGTTTTTAGGGTCTTACGTGTCTAAATTATCGTTGTTTTATTTGCAACCTTGTGCTGCTGGGCCTGATGGTCGTTGGTGTTTTATCCCACCTTATAGATGCTAATTTGAGGTCTTTCTTTTCTAAGGTTTTGTATAGGTTTGCCACTTTGTGCGGCAGGCCCTGATGGTCTTGGGTGTTGGACCACCTTATATGCTCCAATTTTGGGGGCTTATAATTTGTCGTGGTATAGATATTACTGTCACCTTCGGCTAGAGTGTTAAATTCCCAGAAGAATTAAAGGTGTTACGTGCATGCTAGATTGTCAGGTATAGTTTAGAGAAAGGGGAAATGGAGATTTGATTGAATATATAAGAGAGAAATAACTATAAGAGAAATTTAAAAAAACGAATTTTTTTATTTCTCCCTTTTTTAGAAGAAAACAAAGGGGAGGGGAAACATCAAATGGCCCCCTTTTTCCCTCCCTATTTTTGTTCCTAGTTGCCTTAATTGTCAGTTGTTATTTTATTTGGTTAGATTTGTTTCGTGTTATTTTATTTTCAGGCTAAGTCTATTTAGTTAAGACTGATATCTTTGCCGAATACTCGGGTTGCTAAGACGTGTCAAAGATATCTGATCTCATCTTTTCCCTTTAAGTTTCTTAACCTGTATACTAGTTATGTGATGTCTAATTTCAGGCTAAATCTATTTCGATAAGACATATATTTTTGCCGAATAATTGGGTCACTAAGACGTGTCAAAGACATGTGATCTTATTTATTCCCTATATTTAAGTTTGGTAGCATGTACTAGTTGTATGATGTTATTTTCATGTTAAAACTATTTGGATAAAACAGACATCTTTGTCGAATACTCGGGTCGTTAGGACATGTGAAAGGCATCTGATCTTATTGGTCCTTACATTTAGTTTGTTAGCCTGTCTCCTAGTTGTAAAAAAAATGAATTATGGAATTTTAGTTTTATATTTTGTTTTGTGACTCAGATTCATGTATAAAGTTAATCATATTTATATATTTGAGATTGAGGTTAGGGTTATTATTTATTAGCATTCCATGTATGTTCCGAGGATCCAATCTTATATGATCAGAATGGAGATTACTTCGCCTTATATGGTTTAAGCGCGGACTAGATAGAAAACATCCCTATAATGTTTAGACTCAGAACGCTATGATAGTTTGATTTGAGGATGAGGGATAGAAAGAAGTCAACGAGCATGTATCATGATAAAACCTAAAACAAACGACATACAATTTTTTCCAAAACACAACATTTTTATTCAAACATTTAAACAACCTATAATTAATCATAATTTATTTTTTCAAAGAAACAAACAAACAGTTTTTAAAGAACGATCTTTTTCTGACAAGTTTGAAAACGTTGTGAAGTGATGGAAGTCATTGGGCCATTGACGTACACTACGTTTCCTAGCTAAAGACAAAAGATAACCATAATGGTCACAGAACCATCGACCTACCTTGTCATCGTTTCTAGAAGAGTGACGATCAAAATAAGTCACTAAATGTTCTAATGAACACCCAAGACTGCGTTGATAAAGAAAATACACAGTGTCTAAACACCATGGAATCTGTGCTTTTTAATTTCACATTATTGTATCGTGTCGTGTGGGCATTTCTTCTCATAAAGTCAATGATGTCGCCTTCCAAAGGTGGCAATCATAATTCTCCACACAACCTTCTTTAGGAATGTAGACGGCTACCCAGTAGGTTCCGTGTTGATGATATAAGCTTGATAGACTTTAGGTTTGCTATGAGGCAGTTCATCTTTAGCACACATGACAGGATTCCAAGAAGCAGTGTACCAACTGTGGTTCATAAGGTAATACAGTTCCCAGGTATCATTTATTTGTGTTTTGCTGTTTCTTTTCTTCTTATTTCACAGTTAATGACAAGTTAACAATTCGATCCGAACGTTTTGCTTGAAAATGTCTGACAAGTAACCGTTTCTTCGCTTCGTGTCCGCACTTTGAGCCAAGAGAGGTTCGATGTGACGGATCGCTACAGTCATCAAAGGAAGAGAGGAACGATCACGCAAGTCTTTATACCGCTGATGCAACTCGGCTTCCAAGCTTCGTCCAGATACTCGTCCAATGTTTCTTCTTGACTCAGTATGAAACATTTATCGTGTTGAATTAGACATGGATGATCATTTTGACATCCATAGCAATCTTTCTTGATCAAATTAGTATTTTTTCTGCTAGGCGTTTGGCGAAACAGGAGACTAAATGGTGTTCTTCTTCTGGCCATCTGGACTACATCACTACATTATTTCGTCTTTGTCTTGGGAATATACTTCCACAGTATCGGCCATTTCCATTTCCATATATTATCCACTACTGAAAGAGGGATTACAGTCTTCCATAGCTTCTAACAGTCTAAAATGACTTCGCTCAAACTGTTGATTTCTTTCGTATTATAGAATTCGGCATGCAAACTGAAGTTCACTGTATCGTCTCGACTATAGTTTGATTAAACTGAAGTTCCACACGAATCTGACCAGATTTTATAGAGTGGAAATGTCCTTCGTCGCTGCCTTGGTCTGGAGTGAAATCAATAGCCCACAAAGCATAGCCTCCTGCATAATCCTCGTACGTAACGACGTGACTGGTGTTGGTTCCTAACTGTCCGTAATTCTTCTGGGTAAAGTTAGGTTCAAAGGGTCTGGTACACAATGTTTTGCCATCGCGACTTACTTCATTTTGGACACGTCATAGTGCTTAAACTGGAAATGATTTTCATTTTGAAGTCCGTTGAAGGCGGAATTGCTCACGATACCAATGAACAACCGCTTGTGTAAGTGTCAAAAACGTCTAAGTCTCGGACGGTTCCTGTTTTTCAGCCTTTTTAGTTCTAAGAGTGTGAAGGTTTCTCAAGGGGTGTCTTCGTCTTTTTATTCATTGTCCTTATTGTGGCGTCAGCGAATCAGGAATGCCAGACTCAGCAGTGTCCAGGACATTTATAGGAGTTTCTCGTCGGCCCAAAATGTCATTGCCTGTTTTAATGAAGAGATTGTTTTCTGCTCTAAAGAAAGCTTGTTTACTTTTTTTTTGTTGATGATGACATTTTGGAGAAGTTCTTTGCCTTGTGTCAACGCGACATCTTTCAATGAGTACAATCCTCGTGTCACATCGGTTTTAAAATGAGGGCCACAGAACAAAAGGTCGATTTCAGCATATCTCATAAACCATGTCCTCGCAGTAGAACGCCTCCGTACACTGGATACGTGACTTACAATACGATAGAGAATCGATTTCAACAATGGAGTTTCACCGTGACTTTCTCTCTGGAGAATGTAATATTTTGTCCCAGATCTCCTTTTATAACAATATCGACAGTGTCATAATAGGACTTACTGACTGGCAAATTTTGAGGATGTACAATATCGCGGTAAACTTGATAGGTTTTTCCACCTTCCTTGTAAGCGTTCGTGACAGCATCCACTTTGAAAGGAATGACGTCGTAACGGTACGGATGTGTGTCCCACCACATTGTACTCCACCACATCAGAATACACAAAGACCAAATTGAGTTCTTGATTCAGTTCTACAGGGGATCGAAAATACCTCACAAAATCCATGTTGTTGATAATGGTTGGCATGGTGACCGTTTTGGTAATCTTGTGCGTGACCATATTGAGGTCTCCACCCAAAATGTCAAACAATTCATGACAAAATCTAATACCTATCATATTTTCCTCATTATCAAATTTTATCAGCAGGTGACGATCCACTTTATTGGCTCAAGGGTGACAGGTTTGTTCAGTTTGGTCAGGTCATTGTCAAATGCTGTATTGAATCTGTCAGCAAACGTGTCCACCAGATGTTGACCGCTAAAATAATAGCCTGAGTTAGTTTTAAACTCATAGATGTACAATGTAGGAGAAATATTGGGCACTGCTCGATTTGCAGTGAATTTTGTATGTTGTTCAGTGTTAATCATGGTTTGTCGTACACTTCGTCTTCTTTTTTGAACCCGCATTGTAACTCGGGCAAGTAAACCGTTCCGTTTAAACTTTCCCGTTCATGTCTACCAATTTATAGACGGCAGGATGACGGTCACTTACTCGTTCAGTAAAAAGAAACATTCCGGTGGTCTAGTTGGGAAAGCAACCTTTGTCGAAAGTGCGTCTGGTTTTGCCAATGCGCACCCAGTCTCCTGTTGAAAACACTTCACTTTTCTTGGGGACAGTCAACGTCAGGGAAGTAACAAACCAGCGATTAAAAACACGTATTGTCGGAAGTCACTTCTTGGGGGGCACGTCCGATGCTCCGATGGTAAGATTGGATGTATGCTTGAACCAAATGCAGTAAGACATCGATGTACTTGGGAGTGTGTTGATGCGTAAAATATGTCCACATGCGTTCTTTCAAAGTGCCTTGAAAAAGGTTCCACGATGCGGGATTTGGTTTCGGGATTCTCTATTTTGAAAAAATGTATGTCAAATTTCTTTAATTCTTTGTGGAAAAGCTTGGTTAAAAATTTCGGTGCCTTTGACCGTTTGGCATCGAAGTGGGTGACGTACGTTTTCTTTCAACACGAGTTTTAGGGCTCGCACTAATTCATTGCTTGATTTGAAAGTGAATGGCACGACCCAGGCTAAATTGGAAAAGACATCGATGACCCAAAACAAATATTTGTACTTTCGGCCAAAAGAGAGACATCGGCCAAATCAGTTTGCAATTCATGATCTATACCTTTTTCTTGGGTGCAACTTCTGGAAAAGTTTTTGCGAATGGGCTTGTGTAAAGTGTACGTGGCTTGTTATTGTAACCATCGTTGCACTTGAGGTAAACGGACAGTTTTCAGTCGAGTTTTTGCAGCACGATACAATTTTTGAACTCCTCCGTAACCTGCAGGATGGGATGGATCGTAGTTAATCCTGGCTAACACCTTCTACATTTTTAATAAGTCACCCACTCTTTCTCTTATGCTACTTTGGATCGGGCGAAAGGGTGGTTCGGAAGGGGCTTTACGTGTCCGATGTGCCATGGGAGTAGAAGTCGAGGGAAGTGGTGATGGTGGGGGTGGTAATGTGATGGCATTAGTCTCATTTTCTTTTCACTTCTGGTTTCCTTTCTTACTTTTTCACTTCTGTCGAAGGAGGAGTGGACATCATCTTTTTAACCCAAGCTTTAAGTTCTTCTCGTTGGGGAGTGGGGGAAGGGGTCAACAAGGACGCTGAAATCTTACTAGGAATGGGAGCTGCTGACCGTGCTTGAAAGACTTCTCGTATCTCTTCTGCCTCAGGCATTTGTGGCGCTGCGTCTCTTTTGACCTCTGGAAGTGTTGGTGGTGGTGGTGGTGATGGTGATGATGATGGACTTTTCATCAGAGTTTTGCAATCTTTCAGAGTGAACTCAGAGCTGTTTCATCTAAAGCTTTCTGGTGAAAGAGTTACAGGCGTTGCAATAGTTGACCGTACTTTTGCGATTTTTCAGTTTCGGACAAATAGTTACGATCCATCTACGACTTCAATTCGTGTTGTAACTAGAACATCTCGGTCAAATAAGGATTGAGAGGCAAATGCGGGGTCGGTTGTTCGTACCAACGATCGTATTCCATCATTCGTTTGTAAGGCACTAAAGCAAGGTTTCGTCCTTCCATCAGATATCAATGATCACGTCTGAGATCTTTTGACTCCAGAAGTCCCTTTTTTCTTCTTGTTCCATATTTATCTTGCTCCAAAGATTCCTCTTTGCACTGTTCCTAATACTCATTTCAACAATGGTCCTAATAACATGGGACAAATTCTTCCACGTTTTTACAACATCTCCTTCTTTTGACGGATGGGTATTTTCTTTTGGACCATTTGCAAAGAACGTGTCTATGCTTGGCTATGCATTCTTTCCGATGTGGAGCCAAAGGTATCGTGCCTTTCAAGACATTCAGGCAACATTCACACACGGTATCGATGACATCTTTGGAGGCTGTTTGAATGAGTTGTTTTTGCATTGGGGAATGAGCTTTCGACATAACAAACATGTCCCAATGTTTGGATAAACGAGGAGGAAGTCTTTTCATTTTATTTCATTTTTTAATCAGAGAGTGGTGTGCACTAGTTTAGGGGACATCTTTGGGCGTTCAGAACCTCAAACACGCTAATCCACATCCTTTAATGCAGTTTTATTTTATAATGAAATGCTTCGCCACTGATTGTCTTTACGTCGTATCAAATGATGACAGGTATCAAACGTCGTGGAGGGGTTCGCAACGCACTAAACCTGGAAAGTTCTTTCTTGGACAAATCCAGGAAACTCTGCAACATACCTGATCTCTCTTGAACTTTGATTTTGGGAGCGGGTGCATCGTGAGCTGCTGCCACTGCAGCTAAAGAGGAGGGTGTCACCGCCGGATGAGAAGTTCTTTGATACACGGGTTTCCATTGTTTCATCAAATGAGGAAGAACGGGTGTCAAATTGGGTTTGGCAGACATCTCTAAAAAAAGAAGTGGAAGGACCTGAGGCTACTGGAGATGCTGAGACCATCACTGCAGGTCATGGTTTGCGAATGTAATTTTGTGTCCTGGCTGAAGTTTCTCTCTTTCGTGTATAAGCTGTTTTCTGGGGTTTTTCTTTTTCTGTTGACGTTTCTGTTTATTTTTCTGTGAGCTTTTCATTTTCAGTGGCTGTAACCTGGTCTTGACACACTTGCTCTTTTTCTTCTTTTGGGTCCCTTTGGCTTTTTGAGAGTGTTTTGTTTTATTGGGTGATTTTTGGGTGCATTAGGATCCCATTTTAAGAAGGAGCAAATGATGACACCACATAAAGAACCGCTACCACCCGGTGTCAGAATGATTCTTTTATTGGTCTGAGTGTCGGTGCGGATGTCTTGCAGTAGTTGAAGCTCTGTCACCAAAACCATCGTAATACTTCTTTGAGACTGGCTTCTAAAACACGAGCAAGTATTTTTGGATTTTTTTTCGCGACTGACACCGTACAAGGAACGAATCAATTTTACGGGAAGATGATACTGAAGGGACGTCATGTTGACGTTTTTGCTGTTCTTATTGCTAAGTCGACGACGGGGACGTGTACAGAACAGGCCTCCCGTTTTGGTAACAGTGGTGAAACAGAGGGGTACGAAATCGCAAATAATCGGGGGTAGTGGGTTTTATATCGGCGAGTAATTAAGCGTGTGAGGTGCGAGTGGAATCGTTGCACGCATGAGTCAGTCAAGGCGTTCCTAACTGTTTGGCTAAGACTTGCATATGCAATTGATCTCTAGGGCATTTAAACAAGACAACGTAATGAGCATCGAGACTGATGGTGCGAATGGTATACGTTTTTGAAAAAAAATTGGATGATGTAAATGACACTGGCATTACGATGATGCCGATTTCGCGTAAACCATAGTTTTCTTTTTCTTCGTCTTCTCCTAATATGTCGTAAAAAATGACCAGATGGGTTTGGCTGGGGTAAGACACGAATGCCTTCTTTGTAACACCACATGATCCATTGAGGTGGACGATCGATCAAATAATGTTTAAGTTCGATCAAACGTTTGACAAATTCGGTTTTGCCTGAACCACTAGGTTCGGCGATTAACATGTTGAAGGGATAGAAAAGATACAAAGCCTCCCAACTGGCACGTTCTAAGTGTTCGCTAATGACTTTGAAAGTGGAGGAAGAGAGAGCATATACAGAAGAGGTAGCCATAGTGCAGGGAATGCCACTTTTGACACGCAGACAGGCAAGACAAGAATTTTTATAAATTTTTCAGGACACGTTTATTGATTTGTTTTAAAAATGGAAATACAAGAAAGAAAAAAATACATAAAAGCCAAAGAATACATTGGATACAGGTATAAAATACAGATCAAGACGATCAAAGTGGAATATAAACAAGTCTCTGTACAACATTGTTTTGGTAACCAAGGTGTCCTAGGGACAGTGTGTAATATTCTTACAGTCTCTACATTGGGTACAGTCACATAGAAGTCCTCCTGGAATGGTCCTTCGGGAATGTCTATGACAATCCTGTCCTGAAGAGAGTGGTTGTCCTTGGTGTCTGGTTCTGTTTCTTCTGTCACCGTCACTAACACAGGTTGAGAAATTACGTTTTTCCACCGACGTTTGAATTTAGGATTACAACTCTTGGGCATAATTGGCCACTTTTTAGTCTAAGCCTCG
This sequence comes from Sinohyriopsis cumingii, assembly GCA_028554795.2. Classification (NCBI taxonomy): domain Eukaryota; kingdom Metazoa; phylum Mollusca; class Bivalvia; order Unionida; family Unionidae; genus Sinohyriopsis; species Sinohyriopsis cumingii. The sequence goes on from CM068832.1 coordinate 34,570,994, forward strand.
AAATCCCAATTTCTCCAGTCACGTACATCTGTCTAATGAGAGTGTAAGTCACAAGCTACACACACATCGTCGTACAGAACCTAAACCGTGACGAATATTTTTCCCGTAGAGGTCGAGAAGTATCCAAATGAAAACGGAAGGCTTTTAACAAAACGAGTCCCTCATGGACATTTATTTGGGTAAGTATTGTTCGTAAATAGTTCACAAGGAATCGACTGGTAAACGAAAACCCAGAAAGCTAATCGCTAAAATACACACCACATGTCGACCCCAATTCATGAGACACAGTTTTCGTAATAAATTTTGGTAATCCTCCATTGTTTGAATGCTCTCATTGATTTCCTTCCACGGATTCTGTTGTAACACCACTGATAAAGGTTGTGGAATGATAGGTCGTTTTTATTCCTCTTTTTGTCGGAGGCAATAAGTATACTTTCTGCTGAAAGATTATCGTACTCCAGTAGCGAAACTAAATGGTTTAGTCACTAACTTGCACATCACAACACACCGTTCAGAAGTTTCCTCTTGAATTAAGTTGACGTTATGTGAAAGATTTTGAAAACCCTCTAACTCTTCATCTGGAATTCGTTGCAGCATGTCAACCTTGTGGTACACACAATGAGTCACAACAAACCAATCCTTGTCTCCCACGTCCTGTTTGACAATATCTGACCACTGAAACACTTTCATATGAATCAGTCATCTTATAACAGTCAGGTGACATTGATTTAAACATCGGTAACGTGACGGATGCAATTGTTGTTTCCGTTTCGCTCGTTTTGTGACCAGCTCTCAGTAAATGTGTTCTCTCAACTCCACAGGCAAATCACGAATGTTCTCTTGTAAAGTATCCACGATCTTTTCAGACAGTATTATTTTATTTAAAATTTTCTCCTAGAACGAAAGTAATGGACATAGTGAGTAATTTCTGACCACTGCCATTCAGGGTAACGGTCAAGAATGTCAATAAAATGTTCTAATGTAACGGTTTAAATTGAAATAATCGGATAAACGCATAATTGATCCAGAGAAATCTGACAAGTTTGTTGACGTTTTCACTTTCCTCTTGTAAATTTCTCGACACCACAGTCACCAATTGAGATTTTGCTCTTGCAAATCGCTGTCAAACATCCTTGTAGATCTTCTCTTTTAGTTCGTTTCGTAATCGATAGAGATTACTTTTCAAATGGGGTTTAAATAGCTGTCTCGATGTTGTCCAACGTTTGTCTCCTAGTCAAGTTGGTTTGTTAAACGACATGGTATGCCACTTTAATTACTATGGTACCACTAAAGGTAGTTAGTGACAATGCGGAGACCATCGAATATGTTCCAGCTATGCCGTATCTTTCTGCTCCCACTCGTGAAGTGACACACGCAACTGAAGAACTCTGTTTTATCCCCTTCGCCCAACTAGAAACGTTCTGCTCTGGTTAATTCTTCGGGGGTAGGTCCTCCCAAATATATAGGCCATTTGCCCTGGAACATTAGGAATCGACTTTCAAAGTTGCAGTATTCAGGCAAGTTAACAGAAAACGAATATTCGTCTTTCACAGGCTCATTTCGACCAAGTTACTGTGAAATACGCAGAAGTTCTCTCAGTTTAATTGACATCCGTAGGATGGTACCTGCGTGGTTTCACGTGGATGATGACATTGAAAATGAAAATCAGTAAAGTGATAATGTATTCTGTAACGAGTGGCATCGCTTTCGCATCCGTTAGGTTTGACACGCACAGCATCACTTTCCGTGGTAGGTGTAGTGGTAGTGGTAGTAGTCATAGCAATAGTTCCATGATACTTAACTGCATCGCTGAGGTTACAGCGTACGGCATCGCCCTCATAACAAGGCAGAGCATAGAACTCTACTTGAGAATCACCGAACTTAAATGACATATGTTTAAAATGATTCATCTTTCTCGCGTGGTCATGTTATTTACAATGAAATATCAGTCTTGGACGTTGACTAACTGTATATGCTGACCGTTATAGACGTGTCCGTATGGCAAAGTGAAGTGGCTGAGAAGTTGCACTCGCTTCTGGTACACGATTTGATACACTTCTTCCAGAGGTCGACCGACGATTTGGTGTGTGGGTAAACGTACAATCGTGTGCGGTTCGTAGTTGGTTACTTTAAAGTTTCCACCCTGTTCAGACTGCAAAGCTTTTTTTCAGTACGCCAAAGTTCACCGCTCGACTGGTGCGATAATTGTCAATCCTTTCACCGTACAATCCATGTGCATCTCTCTTTGTTTGTCTCGGCATTCGTAGCCATACTTTGTAGGACTGCCACAAGAATAACTTAGAATCTTGTCGTCGGGATGTTCATCCGTCCAGACACCTAAACGGTCTCATTCAATGTCACGGTGACGTTGACCCAGGCGATCGATCTAGATGCAACTGTCCGTGTCAAAGTACCGGACACTATCTCCTAACAGTTCTACAGCTTCGTATATTTTTAAGCGAGCATGGGCTGTCACGTAGGCCACATTGGTGACATTTTCAATTTCGTCGGCTTCTGCAAAGTCCAGTTCTTTTTTGTAATTGACTAAGATCAAGTCCTCACGAACGAAGTCCACGCGTTTCATCTGTTTAGGTTTGACGTGAATCATCTGGAAGTACCGGGTAGGTTCTGTCAAACACTCCGTCTTGGGTAAACTCGGTCGTTGTGCCATTTTACCCCACATGCACTTTGATATCACTTTAGCAAACGACCGCCTTCCTTCGTTTTTCTCCACGTGGTCTAAAGTGATGCCTTCCTGCTCCCAGTATTTCTCTTTGAATTTGATTTGGTCTTCGGGAGTGTTGCGCCAGGAATGATATCCGCTAACTTTTTTTCAATTTAGAAAAGGCATCCACGTTGTCCGCGAAAATGCCTTTCTGTATCTCCTCGCCCTCGTGGTACTGTTCTGTTTTGGGAAAGTGGTAATTTCGTACACTTCTATCATTTGGTATCCCAAGCCCGGATCTTTGAACATATCCACGCTGACCCAGGTTCCCGTCAAGGAACGTTCTTCCTTGGTGTGATGACACTACATGTCTTGATTGCACGTTTCGGCGCAATTAGGGCACAAGGGAATCATCAGCTTTCCTTGGCAATGGTGAGGTAAAACGGAATGGTACAAATTCATGGCAGGCAAAACTTTTCACTTGATCAATCCTTTCGTATTGTCGAATGTTGTTCCGGTCGATGTGTTGCGTCATCAGTTATGGATGCTCTGTGGGAAAGCGACAATATTTGCACACGTATAGATACAGTGAACACACGTACAAGTATTTGATTTCTTCTCCATTCTCCCCGTCGGCTTCGTACAGCAAACAGATAGCATTCGTCCGTCCTCCGTACAAACTGACCCTTTAAATCTCAACGATGCGTTTAAACTCGTACACGATCATGGGTTTTTCTAAGTCCCAGCCATCTACCAAATACGTTCCGTGTTTTCGCCTCCTCCGTTGCGGGCGTGTTGGATCCATTTGTCTTCCTTGTTGCACAAGTAATGTAGCCAGCGTATGGCTTTGACCGAGTATTAACGTTTGACAAAGATCGTCCTTTGAGGGCTAATGACAGCCAGAGTGTTTCTAGGCATTAATTATTTACGGTACACGATAAGGAACACGATTTGGCAATGGTGCAGGCTTCTTTTAAAGGATCCAAGAACAGTTCGCGAAATTTTCCACAGCAACGCCGTAAAATGTCCACATCCGAACGACAATACTTTAACATTTCTTCCTGAAAGTCGAAGGGGTCCGGGGCGTGATTCTGGTACCAAGCTTAGAAAGATTCTTGTTCTTCGGTGCGCATTTGTCAGAGTCTTATTTGTGAGCTTCAGGCTAATGAGGTAGAAAGGTATGTTGATTGGCTTCGGTATTGAAAAAGTGCGGCAAATAGCCTTTGGTCATTTCTGCCATTCCAAACGTTTAAGGCATTCGACTCAACTGAATGGCTTAGTAACTCATCGAATCTTTAAACTGCACTTGTCCCACTTGCATGGAAATGATTTTGGTTCCCTTATAAGTCACTTTAGGACGTTCGGTACTTTGTTCCTATAGTATAATAATAATAATAATAATAATAATAATAATAATAATAATAATAATAATAATAATAATAATAATGAGGACATTGTATAGCGCATAATCTGTAGAAGCTCTAAGTGTTTTACAACATTAGACAACACCTAAAAGATAAAAAACATATAATATGATTACAAAAACAAACACCATGAAATTAGAAAACATAAACGAACATGCTGAGAATATTTCAGGTAGGAAACATTATAAGGTCTTTAAGTTGTTCTTGCAGTCGAAATAAGTGATTTTTGAGAGCACTTTTGAATGGGATCACTGTGTCCTTGTGTCTAAGTTCAGTGGACAATTCATTCCACGTTGCTGGGCTCTGGTATGCAAAAAAAAAAAAACGCTGTCCATATGACTTTGTTTTCATAGTGGGAATAATGAGTATACGACTGACAGAAGAGGAGCGTAAGTATCTTGCTGGTGTTTACACATGGGTGAGGTCAGATAGTTATGTTGGACTGGAGTCAGTCAGTGAAACGTAGCACAGAGAACACATTTTGTGTTTGATTCTGGATCGAATGGATAGCCAGTGTAGGGTAAAGGGCAGCGGGTAGGTGTGCTCTGATCGTGGTACTCTAAATGTGATCCGAGCAGCTGTGTTTTGAACTTTTTAAAGTTTCTGGAGCGGATATTGCGATGAACCAGACAGAATTGAGTTACAATAGTCCAGTCTTGAAAGTACTAATGAACACACAAGTGTTTTAGTGGCATCAACTGAAAGATATTTGCGAACTGAGCTGATGCGTCTCAGCTTAAGATATGCAGCCTTGTATATGTTCATGACATGTTGGTGCAGTATGAGAGTACTGTCCAGAGTAACACCTAGGTTTCGTACTGTTTGTGTGAATTTAATGTTGGTGTTGCCGAGATTTATTGTTTGAGGTAAAGGATGTGAATGAGAAAGTCTTTGTGTTGTGATCTGGATGGCTCAGTTTTATCATCATTCATCTGCAGCTTGTTACATGTCATCCATGATTTCACATCAGAAATGCATCTCTCTTCACCTTGCATGATAGCATCAACTTCAGCTGGGTGGCTAGATTTGTATATTTGAGTGTCATCAGCGTACAGTTGGTGAGACACTGGATGATGATATATGACACTTGAAAGCGACTGAGTGTATAGAAAGAAGAGAACAGGTCCAAGAACAGACCCCTGTGGAACACCACAACATAGATCAACTTGGCTGGAGTGTATTCCATTTGCAGATACAATTTGTGCCCTGTTGACCAAGTAGGACTCGAGCCAGTGTAAGACTGTATCATGAATGCCAAATACATGCTGGAGACGGTGAAGTAATATATCATGGTATGTTGTGTCAAATGCTGCAGACAAATCAAGAAAAGTGAGGACTGTAATATTTCCGCGATCCAACGCAGAGAGAATGTCATTAACTACTGTTAGAAGGGTAGTTTCAGTACTGTGGCAAGGGCGATATGCAGATTGTACATTGCTAAAAAGACTGTTTGAATTCAGATGAGATACAAGATGGGATATAACAGCCTTTTCTAAGATTTTTTATATGAATGGGAGATTGGAAACTGGGCGGTAGTTCTTTAAATCGTTATGGTCTAGTGTTGGTTTCTTCAGCAGAGGCTTTACAATGGCAGTTTTAAAAAATGATGGGAATTCCCCGGATGAGAGAGAGGTATTAATAACATCAGTTAGTGAAGGCAATACTGGATCTAAGCACTCAAGCAGCAGCGATGTTGGAATTGGATCAAGATCACATGACTTTGGTGCACTCTTCTTCAGGATTGTACGTACGAAATCCATAGAGACAGGTTCAAATGCTGCTAATGGTTGCCGCTCAAATTCTGTATCCCAACGGTATGGTTACAACAAGTCAATTGAAATTGTGGTGTCAAGCATATCTCTAATGGTTTGTACTTTGGTACGGAAGAAATTTGCAAACATGTCCGGAAGGTCGACTGGAGAGAAGTTAGATGGAAGTGGTGTAGATTTGTTCCTTGACATTAGCTTGTTAGAAATCTCGAACATTTGTGTGCCCTGGCATTACTGGGTCGTATGACTTGTTCCACTAGTAAGGCACAATTTCAGCAGTTGGCAAGCACTATGAACCTTGCGTCTTTGAATGTTGTTGGTAAAAGGCAGGGCCGACAAACGTTCGCTGACAAGCAAGGAAATGCACTCGTTCTTGTAATTCGTCAAGATAGGGTCTAGAGGCCAAACATCCCTCACACTTCGTTCCACAATGCTTGTGTTGCTCTCGATTGTTATAGCCATAGTCATATAATGATAATGATAATAATAGCTGTATCCCAGGAATTGGGCAATACTGGTGATGGCATCACAATGTTCATCGTGATGATAGACGTGAATGTATTTTCCGTCTTTGAAACCTTTGCCTCGAAATAACAGAGGTCCGCGCCGTTCTTGAGGGTGCACTTTTAAGGTGTAGCGTGGAGCGAGGACAGCCTGCAATGTATGCATTTCAGAAATGCCACAGGGTGTGTCCATGGATATCTCCGCTTGCTGTAAGAGGAGTTCTGCTTCTCTTCGTTGTTTACCTCGGTTCGATTTCGAATGTTCTCTCTGACTCGTTTTCATTCTACTGTGTCGGTCTTGTTGACATACGTTTGTCCCACCACGATGGCACGGCCTAAACGTATCTTGTCTTGAGGGTTGTTTATTAGAACGAGGCTACGCTTGATGCTACGAATGCCATCCACCAATAACACCATTTTGCGTCCTGTCCCTAGAAGAATAGAAACGTGGGTCATGAACAGTGTAGCTTTTCCATCGATGATGTGAAACTTGTCATTAAATTGTCGCAATTGTTCAATCTTGTCGATGATTTTGGAAGGTGTCAATTCTGCTGGGCTGCTAAACTCGATGCAAATGGGTTGGACTTCAAACTGTCGTGATGAATGGAAAGTCTCAAGCGACCGTCTTATTTGGTTTCACATTATCGTTTCAGTATGTCAACAAAGAATCCCATATCTCGGTGACGAACTCTTCTACTTTCTCCTGCGGTACGTCGCACTTGAAATCTTTAAACTTTACAGTGTACTTGTAAGCCGTGGTTCTACATTTTCTATAGCTCCGCTTGTCCGTCTCTCGAATGTGTTAGTACTTTTCAGGTGTTAATGGTAATGAACTTTGGTTGGGTGTAGACTCTCTGTGTCTGGATTCTGGAATCGATGTCATGAATTTGAGCAAAGGCTTCAGTTACTGTGTGCAGGGATAGATCACGTTTCTGCCTCTTACTTTCTTCTCCTTTTTCCACGAAATGATGCGGCCGTTTTATCTTGATTGCAAATAGTCAAATGACTATATTTTAAACGCCATTAGTCCCTATATCCATGTGATACCAGTGTCTTCTATATATAAAGGGTCACTGTGTTCCCTCCCAGTGTTCGTTTCACTCTCAAACCGACAAGAATGATAAAAGATCCCACACAGATCTAACTTCTGATCAGATCATTGCCAGGTGTCATACGAAAGTTTTTTCAGACAAGCCAACAGACTAATCCCCCTCCTTTCGAGATAAATGTTAAGATACTTGCTATATCTGTAAGAAGAAAGGGCATTGGGCTACAGAGTGTCCAGACCGCCAAAAATGCAAGACAGGTGCCAGAAGAGACAAAAGTCAATATACCTGTTGTCATTGTCTAAAAAAGGACATCGGTCTTCTGAATGCTCTAAAAATAACAGGAGAAAGAGGAAGAGAGGGGATCAGAACAGGAAGAAGAAGAGGTACCCTCCCAAAAGGGAGAAGCCAGACACGTCCAGAAAGAGAAAAAAGAGAAGAAAACAAGACGAGGAGAAAGTGATGAAGAAGAGGAGAAAAACATTGAAAGTGAAGAAATTAAAATTACAGGGATAGCGAACAAAGACAGATGAAGTCTATGAACCTTTTAAAGTGTTGCGTTGTGAATTGGATTGTAAAATTTGTACCAGAAAAGACCAGACAGATAACGTGTCTCTTGGTTTTAAATTTTTAGAATAAGGACCTACACTCACGCATTCACACACGTACATCATGGGGCAAATAAAAAGAGGTTTGGAGTTGTAACTGATTTCGTCAAAATGAATACTACCTTTGTTCGAGAGAAGTAGGTGTCTCTGAAAGAGACCGTTGGGTGTTTGTTTTTTAGACAAACAAACTCGGGTACGGGACGTAATCCGATTTAACTGCCTTAAGCCTTTGCCATGGGCAAGGCTTGCCAATGGAGTTGTTCATGTCAAAGATTAGGTAGAAACCACTAGGGGTAGTTTATCAGGTGTAGCAACAGGATTGGGCTGTTTGGCTCTAGAAGGTCTTTTTCTCTTGGGTCGTATTTAAGAAATCTGATACTTTTGTATCAGACTCCTTAACTCTGTTAAAATATCTACGAGTAGCGTCACCGTTTGACTTTCACTGTCCTCCTTTTCTCTTAGACTCTATTTCTTCTCTGCTGCTGCTTCTTCTTCCTGTCGTTTCCTTCTTGCCTCTTCTTCTTCTTGATGTTGCTATTGAAGGAGACAAGCTAGTTCTGCTTCTTTCTGATGATGTACAAATTTTTCCAATTCTTCTCTCTGTCTCTGTTTAAAATATTTGACGTGTAGTAAAGAAGGAGAAGGTGACGAAGGTACTGGTATCGGAACAAATACTTGCAAAGAATAAAGAAAATCTACTTAATCCCAATTAAAATCGGTCTCTCCGGGAAGTAAGACTTTGTTGACTTTTGGTAGCCGCTGATATACCATACCTTTCGTCTTCACTGCCGGTCCACCACAGATCATCGTCTTCTTAGTTTCGGTCATGTTTGAAAATACTGTCGCACTGATCCAATCGAAGTACAGACGCTAACGCATCTATGCAGGGAATGTGACGTCACATACAACTCTCTTCGGATTGAAAGAGCGACTTTGCATTGTGACTGAATTTTATAACACGTGTTTGGATTCGTGAAATAGCTCAAGCATTTTCGAACCTCTCTTCAACTATAAATAACAGCTTTTCACTGCATTCCCTTCACCTGTTCTCGTCACAAGCAGTGGACAAACGTTGAATCATCTACTCTTGTATCATCGATGCTGTTCAACCATGACTTACCCATGTATGTCAGATCATCATGGACAATTATCTGGATCACCGATACGAGCGTTTGGAAAAGAACAATCTATGTGGAGAGACAAGGCTGCCTGATCAGTCAGAAGAAGTTTGAGGAAGAGAAAAAGACCTACGTGGTGCCATCTGTGTTAACGGAATGATGTTGACATAAAATCAAAGGCCCTTTTCAGGGCCACTCCTATGCCTCGAAAAGATTTGCTTTCTTGCCTAAAACAATTTTTTTAGTGTTATACATGTTTTCCTAAGATAGCACTTATTTAGGTCAGCCCCTTGCTACATTCTTGCCAATAGTCAGTACCGTGACGTCACCTCACCTGTTCCATTCCTATTGTCTCCATAAAGGCCCTATACCTTTATTAGTCCCACCCATGTTAAAATTCCTCATGTCAAATTCCTCAAACGTGCTCACAACCTTTTTTAACTAGGATTTCAATTGTTCCTAAACGCCTCCTTTTGTATCAGATCTCCCATCTACTCCATGTTAAGTTTGCAGATGTTAAATTCCCATTGCCCCCAAACATCGCCACGACCTTTTCTACTGGTTTTTCCATAGACTCCAAACAACCCTAATAGCTACTACTGTAAACTATTCAGTATGAGAAACTGACAAACAATATGACTCGATAACTATGATATTGGAAACTGTTATTTTTATTTAATTTACTTTGTTTGCTTGTTAGTTTTGCTTTATTTTATTTCATTGCATGTGATTGCATTGAAACATTGTATGTTGGACTTGACCTTGTCCAAAATTGAGTTCATTTCTCTTTGACCCAAATACACTTGGTATTTTATTCACTGTAAACAATTAATACATAGCAAAATTATTATCTATGTGTATGTGTTTCAAATAAGTATTAATATTAATAGGAGAAGTAAATTATGTTTATTTGGGTCTAAGTTTAGGAATTTCTCAAGTGAATTTTGCATAATCCAGGTTATTGTTTTGGAAACAGCAGGGTCATTCTAGAAGGTTATTTTCGATTATGTAATGCTTTTGTTGTTATAAAATGCTAATTGCCACATGAGGTCAATTAGAGAATTAAATGTATAAAGTACAACTGAGAGGAATGTATTAGTTGCTTTAAGATCTAGCACCTTGAAATTGCATATTATGTTGTGTCCATTAGGGTTTACTTTCACTTCTTCAAATTATTAAATTCAAGCAATTGTTTTCTCTGAAAATACAAAGATGAGCTGATAACATTCTTGGAAAGAGACATTCACTGGAATTGATTGTGTATTCAAAGCTGGAATTATATTCATATGATTTAACAACCGACTGTTGGCATATTAACACGCTAGGAGCTATAACAGACACACTATCGCCTTCAATTTTCTGATTTATTACGGAGTTTTATTCCGGACTTTAAAATTTTAGGACCTGTTCCTGTAATTCCTGGATTAATTTCAGTTTAATTTTAATTCGCAATACCATAAAATCTTTCTTCTCATTTTAATTTTGTATTCTAGGGAAGAAAATTAGTTGTTACATTAAGTAATTAAACACGGTGAGAATTAATTTTAATATATATATATATATATATATATATATATATATATATATATATATATATATATATATATATATATATATATATATATATATATATATATATATATATATATATATATATATATATATATGTGTGTGTGTGTGTGTGTGTGTGTGTGTGCAATAGCTGCATTCCATTGAAATATCATGAGTTAGTTCCTTTCATTGTATGTGATCTTTGCATTAATTGCTGTTGTGCTGCAAAACTTACTTGATAATGTTACAGCGAATTGCAATAGTCCTAAATTCAATCAACTTAGACAACAAGAAAATCATTGTATTGATGATCGAAACTTCAACCAATTTAGACACAAGGATAACCATTGCATTTATAATCGAAACATCAACCAATTTAGACACGAGGTAAGCATTGTATAAAGAATCAAAACTTCAATCAATTCAGATAAAGGAAAAACATGTATTTATGATGCTAAATTCAATCAATTTAGACACAAAGAAAAACAAATTATTTATAATCAAAACTTCAATCAATTTAGACACAAAATAGTGCATGTATAATGTAAATTTCAATCAATTTAGTCAAAAAGAAAATTGCCGTACTTGTAACTTTGGGGCTATTTAAGAGAACACAAAACTTATCTATGAATTTAGAATTTATTGGTAGAAAAAGGTTAGGAGCTTTTATTGTCTATTTGAATTAAAATAAATCGGCAGAATTGTAAAATGATTTATAAAAGTCAAACTCTTGCCCAAGGATAAAGATTGAATTTCTGACACTGTATTGATTATCTCGAACGAAAAAATATTAGAATTTGGAAAGGCAAATCATCGTTAAATTTTGAAATATTACAATTTTGTGAACTGACATGTGGCATGGGAGGCTTTTGATTGTGACAACAGCTGTAGGTTTCCAATTACAATCAGACACATCCACATAACCAAATTCAAGAGTTACGATCAGATTAGCGCAGCGTGCTATACGTTGTCGACCGAAACGGCTATAACAAGTGTGAAGAAAACGTTGAATACCTATTTATTTTTGTTTAGAACCAGCCCAATCCGGAGGATTCATGAGAGTCAAAATGAACAAAACTAAAGTGACTCTGATTTTGGTCATTTTGGGTATGATCATTTTTTAAAAGTTAGATGCTGTAAAGAGTATATTTGATGCTGCCAAAGACGCACAAGGAACACCTACAAAAGTACACTATACAATATTGGGCACAATAATAAATGCCACCAGTGTCTGTGTTAATGTTGTTGAATAGTTCATAACGAAGTATAATCGGTTGCTGGGTATAAGGTGTGAAGAAATAAACAAAAAGGTAAAATGAAATGTTCTAGCCGCTTCCCATATTAGAATGTGTTAAACAAGGCAGAGGAAATTAATTTACATTTCAAAGCGTTTTCAAATAATGTAGAGACTGTAAATTTAACAATATATTATTAAACAAATGTTTCGGTGATCGAGTCTATCAATTTCTTTAGCTCCATTTTCCTGACCGTCTATAAATATATCACACTAAAACTAGTTTATTTAATGCTGACCCTTGGGATTTGATATTTTTAAAGACAGAAAAACGACGAGTTTCTATCAATATAATGCATGCATTCTACATAGCTCCTCATGAAACACTTATTCATTCACGCATGTGTATGAATCATTTGATTAGACTCTCAATGAATTGAACACCATTGCTATAAATATATCAAGAATTATACACGAAAACTAAGCTTAGAGAAGAGTTCAATTATTATAGTGTTTGGATTATTGACTGCAAAAACTCAATTTTTTTAGAGACAGCCATATAGCGGTATCATAGAAATATAACTTACATTTCTCCTATTGGAAAACAAATTTAAAGAAACAAAATCATGATATAAGTGTAAAATATATTGTTATGTATATTTGATCTGATTTAATTTAATTGTTTGTTCGTTAGTTCTAAACAAATTATTCCATTACATGCTATTGTAATGTAACTTTACTCGAATAGAGTTAAGTTCTGACTGATTGTTTTAATTTTGACTTTAACAACTTTACAGAAACATTGTATCTAATGCTGACCTAGTTCCTGACCATGATTCAGGACCAGTGATAGTTTGTAGTAAACATTTTTGTTTCTTTTTATTCTTTCTCAGAGTATGATTCTTAAAGTTGAATCGGGGCCATACTTGGAGTATGTGACAAATAACATGTATTAATTAGGTTTTTCCAGAGGATTGACCCACAACCGGGCATCTGTTTTGCGTTGTAGCGAGATATATTGTTGATGTTTTGAGAAATAATAGTATTTCTTGCCGTAACACTGGAGAAGTCAAGGTGTTTTATGTTGTGACCAGTTTTAGGGCTAAATATTTTATTTTATTTTAAAGTGAAATGACTTCTAATTTTTAATTCTTGGGTTATGTTTGGACTTGTTTCGTAAAACCGTAGTTGTTTTTCTCATTTTACCTTTGTTTTCCAAGGAAATAAATTATTTGTTAAAGTTTACAAAGCTTGTTGTCTTCACTTTTTTTTTTGTTGCGTTTTGTATGACCCAAAACACATAACAAAGAAAATTGCATTTCTCATCCTTGGGATATATGAAGTTTGCCTGAAATATATCAGAAACTTTATTGTTATTCTTTTAAATTGAAATTTCTCTAGTTTTTGAAATTTTTGAAAACCCAAGTATTATTTTACATTTTATAAATCTTTAGTGAAATCAGCAAGTTTTGTACAAAGTCATCAAAAGTGGAAATCCTTCTTTCAAATCCTACATAGCAACAATTAGACCCAATGAAAAAGATGAATTGATTCAACCCGCTAGAAAATATGATCTTCCTGAGTCAAACGTTTCCTTAACGAAGCAAGAAATAAAACAAATTTTGGTCCAGTAGTTAGTGAAAAAGAATGTTTTCGATAAAAGTGCATTGGTTTCATTCGGTAAGTCTGTATCAGATTCGGGCATAAACGTAAAGAAATTCAAATTGAAATACAAGATGGAATGAAAGTTAAGGACGTTGAAACTTCAAAATGATAAAGAAGAAAAACAAATGCAATTGCACTTCTAGAATGAAAAAAAACACATGTTATTACAGAAGAAAAAGAAAGACAAATGTAGTTACGGAAAGATACAAAACAAATGCGATTACAAACGAAGAGGAGCAGGAGAGACAATTACAGTTACCGAAAACAATGATGTTACAGGAGAGATAGAAACAAATGCAGTTACTGAAAGAGGAGAAACAGATGCAAGTGTTGCAGTTACAATCGGAGAAAGAGGAGAAAGAGACAGATGCAAATGTAAATGCAAAGATAGAAGGAAGAGAAGGAATTTCAATTTAGAATAAAACAAATAGAGCTGGCAAGTGAAATACACGTTCCCACTTCACATACAAATTAAAGTTTTGATGTTAGTAACAGTATTATTTTAGTGCACCCTTTTAGAAAAAAAGTAGACAAATATTTTCCTCAGTTTGAAATAATTGCTGAAAATTTGAAATGGCCAATGGAGCATTATATTTTATTATTACAATGTGTATTTATTGGTGTAGCTATTGATATTTGCAATTGATTGTCACCACAGCAAAGTGCTTACTATGAACTGATTGAAGAATGCGTCTTAAAGGGTTATGAGTTAGTCCCTGAGGCTTATCGGCAAAAATCCAGAAACTATAAAACAGAAGGTGGACAAATTCATGATGAATTTGCAAGAGAAAAAAGTGCAGTTTTTTGATCGATGTTGCCTAGCCAGGAAAGTTGATCAATATTACAAAAATCTGAGACAACGTGTATTACTTGAAGAGTTCAACAACTGTGTCCATGGTGACATTATGACTTTTCTTGGTGAGCATAAGGTCAAAACTGTGCAAAATCCTGCCCGTACTGCTCACGAGTATTTTGTTAGCTCATAAAGATTCTTTTCTAAATAAGACTTCCATTCAGCAGTCTTCTGGTAGAAAAGTATTTCGGCCTAAAATAAGCCCTTTTAAATTTCAATCTGACACCACGTTTTAAAATCAAGATTCTGATAAGCTAGATGAAACATCCTTGTCTCTTCCTACGTGTACCTATTGCAAGATAAAATGAGACGTTATTTCTGATTGCTACAAACTGAAAAATAAGCAACATAATCAAGACAGAACTATTCCTGATGCTCTTGTTTCAAAGTGATCAAGGTCATAGTCATGTATTAAAAGTAATACATTTGTTGAGTCTGGTAAACCCCAGTCTGCTTTTATTATGTAGAATTATGAACAATTCATGTCAAAGGATTCTATATAACTCTTGGATGATTCGGCCAATCATATCGTTATTCAAATTGTAAGGGACACCATAGCTTCTCAGAGTCATTTATTATCAGGTACTTTGCCTTTTTCTGAGAAGTTTTCGTCTCATAAGAGGGTTCTTATTAAGGGAGTAGAGTGCGGCTTTATTAATGTACCTCTCCACTGCGTAAATTTGTCATCAGAACAGTCTATGTTTTATCCGTTTAGGGCATTCGTTTATTACTAGGCAAAGACCTAGCTGGAGATAAGGTTATGGTTAATCCACTTTTAACTCAAAGCCTTGCTTGGATCATAAAGTCGATCCTATTGAAAAGCATTTCATGATTTGTACCCAGCTTGTGTGGTTACTAGAGCTATGATAAAGAAATCAAATAAGAAAGCTGTTTAACAGGAATGTATTCCTTTAGGTGCCACATGTATTGTTCAAGCTTTTTATGATGTCACTTTCACTCATTGTTTGGATCAATCAAAAGGTATTAATCCCAGTGAACCTCTTTTAATTACTCATGATCTTTATTTTAATCAGGGTGACAAACGACAATCACTTGTCACTTGTCGTCGAACAGGAAAAAGATCATGTGATGTCATGTTTGTTTCAAAGGACCATTATTGAAACTGAAGCCATGGAGTTAACTGCCTGTTATTTCATTACAAACGGAATTCTTATGATAAATTGGAGACCTCCCGAGGTACCTGATGGTAACGAGTGGTTTGTGAACTATCAAATTGTAGTTGCAAAACTGTACAGGCAAGACATTCCTAGCTTGGCCCATCACACTCACTGGACTGGTCATTTACGGATTAATAAGACTTATCACAAGATCTTGAATCACTTCTTTCGGCCGAAAAATTAAAAGTGATGTTTGTAAATACTGCAGATCTGGTCATACTTGTCAAATGGTAGAAAAACCCAGTCAGAAGATACCAAAGTCTCATCTGCATCCTATTACTGCATTTGATGAACCATTTAGCAGACTTATGGTAGACTGTGTGGATTCCTTACCTAAGACCAAGTCTGGTAACCAATACTTGTTGACCATAATGTGTCCATCAACAAGGTTTCCAGAGGAGATTCCTTTGAGGAATATTAAATCTAAAACAATAGTAAAAGCTTTGATAAAGATGTTTCCTCAACTTGGCATTTACAGATCTACTGAGTACGCTTGATTTAGGGATTCAGCATTTCAAGTAAAAAGTAAAATTATGGTTTGACAGACAATGGAGAGAACTTTTGCGTCTGGTAATATAGTTCTGTCTCTCTTGCTCATTCTTCAAAATTTTCTTCAGATTAGATATTACGGTCCTTACAAAGTTAAGACGAAAATGAATGAGTTAAATGATAATATGAGTGCTCCTAAGATCTAAATAAATTAATGACGTATCAGGATATTGAAAGAGATAGCCAGGTTAAACATGCAATTAATTTAGTTGTACCTGTCCCACTCAGTGAAGATTAAAGTGAAGGAATATAATCGGATTCTATTGATACTGGAGTAACAAATCTTCGGAATTAAGAAATTATGAATGATCTGGACCAGAAACTTCCCTATTTGCAAGAACAAGAAAGGAATGAACTTAAACAGCTATCATTTGAATATGAGGACTTATTTCCCGATGTTCCTAGAAGAACAAACACATTAGTTCATGACGTTGAAATATTAAATTCCAAGCTGTTTAAACAACACCCATTTATGATGAACCCTCTCAAGCCGGATTACTTGAAAAAAGATATTCAGTATTTGCTAGAAAATGATTTTATAGAGCCCAGTAAAAATTACTGGAGTTCACCATCCATATTTGTCCCAAAGCCAGAGATAACTATCCGTATGTGCACTGATCGTATGAAGGTTAACAGTGCGACAAAAATAGATGAATTTCCGTTACTTAAAATCGATGACTGCATTTATAAGATCGGAAATACCAAGTATGTCACCAAATTTGCCCTTCTGAAAGGATTTTGGCAAATTCCACTGACGGAAAGAGCAAATAAAGTTCGGCATTTGTGACTCCAAAAAGACTGTATCAATATAAAGTGATGCCGTTTGGAATGAAAGGTTCGCCAAGTACTTTCCAATGTCTAGACCTATAGTCTACATATATGTGATGCTTACATCGATGATGTCATCATCTACAAGGACACCTGGAAAGAACATTTAGCAACAATTCGGAAATTCTTTCACAGACTCACAGATGCAAGCTTGACAATTAAGTTATCCAAAAGTGAGTTCTGCCGTGCTAGTGTAACTTTTCTAGGACATATATTGGGACATAGACAAGTTAAACCTAGAGATGCTAAGGTCAAGGCAATATCGGAAGTCCCTGTTTCTGTTAGTAAAAAGCAACTGATGCAATTTTTAGGTATGCTGGATACCATCGGCAATTTTGTTCCAAAATTTTCTCTAATTACTGAACCCTTGACAAATTTATTGAGTAAGAAAAACACGTTATTTGGACTGAATAATATCAGGAGGGTTTTGATAAGTTACAAACGTTACTTAAAAGCGCGCCAGTTCTTTACAGCTCCAAATTTGAGTGAATCATTTAAACTGTCTGTTGATGCAAGTGATGTTGGGGTTAGAGCAGTATTAATTCAAGAAGATAAAAATAGGTGAATCATCCAGTGAGCTATTTTTCTAAACAATTAAATAAGCCCCAAAGAAATTATTCAACAATCGAGAAGAAATGCTTGGCCTTAATATTGGCATTACATCATTTTGATGTTTACGCAAGTTCAGTTCATTCTTTGATTATTGTATCTAGTAATCACAACCGACTTAATTTCATGGCAAGATAACAAATAAAATGCAAAGACTACTAAGATGGAATTTGTTGTTGCATCAGTCACAATAATGAATAAGATAATTTAAATAGCATATGCACTGTCCCGTGCATAGAAATATATTATTGTATGTATACTTTGTATAAATCATAAGAGTTTTTCTTATGATTTTTAAAAACCTTATATATGATTAAAGTAAAAAAAAGCTTTGTTATATAAATCTTTCTTTTTCTTTATGGAGGGTAGTGCTATGTATATTTGACTTAATTTCTATTTTTTAATTTAATTGTTTGTTTGTTAGCTTTATTTTTTTATTCCATTACATGCTTATGTAATGTAACTTTATTTACTGGTTTAGAGTTCAGTTCTGACTGAAGTTTTTATTTTTGACGTAAACAACTTTATAGAAACATTGTATCGTCTAATGCTGACCTAGTTCCTGACCATGATACAAAACCAGTGATCGTTTGTAGCAAACAATTTTTTTTTCTTTTTATTCTTTCTCAGAGTAAGATTCATAAAGTTGAATCGAGACCATACTTGAAACACGTGACAAATAACATGCATCAATTAGGTTTCTTCAGAGGATCGACCCCCA
Organism: Sinohyriopsis cumingii; assembly: GCA_028554795.2. Classification (NCBI taxonomy): domain Eukaryota; kingdom Metazoa; phylum Mollusca; class Bivalvia; order Unionida; family Unionidae; genus Sinohyriopsis; species Sinohyriopsis cumingii. The sequence goes on from CM068832.1 coordinate 34,589,315, forward strand.
ACCGGTCATCTGTTTTGCGTTGTAACTAGATTTATTGTTGATGTTTTGAGAAATAATAGTATTTCTTGCCGTAACACTGGATAAGTCAAGGTATTTTGTGTTGTGATCAGTTCTTGCGGCTAGTTATTTTATATTATTTTAAAGAAAAGTGATTCTTCTTCCTCGAAATACTAGTGTTCATAATTAATTCTTGGACAAAGACATTAATCTATATTTACACAGAATTCAAAAACTGGAATATTATTTTCTGTGATTCAACAAAGAAATGTTGACACATCAGAACGACACTGAGCACAACATACGTCATCGCCATCCATTTTGAATTTCATCGAGATTCGAACTCATTTCCATTAGGACTTTTTATTACTAGGACTTGTATTTTTAATTCTTCGGTTATGTTTGGATTTGATTTGTAAAACCATAAGTAATTTTTATAATATTTACCTCGTTTTGCGAGGGAAATATTTGTTTTACACTTTACAAAGCTTGTTGTCTTCACTTTTTTCTTGTCATGTTTTGTAAGAGACTAAACACGTAAGAATATATATATATATATATATATATATATATATATATATATATATATATATATATATATATATATATATGACAAAGTTATCTTTATGGTTAATTTGGCATGGTCACTAACATTTAATGCTTTTACTTGACATTGGAGTAAATTTTATTATTCAATGGGTTGATGACGAAATTTTTGTTTGTATTGCATTCAAAAATGTCTACTTACAGATGGCATGGAGAATGAAATCAGAAAGAAAGTAGAAATTTACTTAACAGGATCCGAAACTTTTTGTGATGGCTATAATACTGTGTATAGTCTGAATACATGATATACCGCTCGTTTTGTATGCGGAAACGTCTTCATGGTGGCGATTTGTTGCAGGTTTAAAGACTTTCCTTATGTACAATGATTAAAACTTTGTATGCATATATCGTAGCTTAATCCCACTTTGTTCTTAAATTTTGAATACAGAGCAACTTCTTGCATTCTATCAAATCTTTACTGATTCGCTAATTGTTAGAAGCTTTACTAGATCATACAAGGGTCTGTAATACTTGTGATCTCGTGTGCACCTTTCCTTGCAATGCGATTGACGATCAAATAATGAATGTGTAAATTATGACATAGAAACAAAATGTGTATAATAGACTTTGATACAGATAGAATTAGGTGTCTAACGTGAATATTACATTAAAAGACATTGATTTATGTCTGACTTTTACCTCATCTTGTATAGTAGGAAGATCGATTGGAAAATTAGTGGGCTTCAAACAATACAAATAAACGATACTTAGAATTCAAATGCACCTAAGGATGAATGTCTAACTCAGGACCATCTAATGCTTGTCTCTCATGGAAATGAAATTAACATCTTGAAAAACATATACATATATTTTGTTTTATTTATTTGGGATGGTCCTGCTTGAGTGACATTCAATACATTGATCTTTGGAGACAGGTGTAAGTTTCACGAATATAAGTTGTCAAATATATGTCCTAGCGTCTAATCTGAGGTTATCGTTTTCATTATCTTGCACACCTGTTCAAGTAACACAACTAATTACAAGTTACGCTTCTATATTTGTCCCATTCCTAATTCACCGAGGTATTATATGGTCGGATGTAATGAAATGTTCAGTACCTATTTATTTCAAGCGTGTAAACTCTGGAGCACATTCATAATTCAAATTAAATAATTTGGACATCAAATGTCGTTCCATTACGTTTTGTACATTTAAGCCTTTTATTACAAAAATGCTTTGTAATGCATTGACAGGTTGAAGAGGTAAGCCAGTATAATATGTATTAGATGAAAACTATGATAGCTAAGCGCAAAGGGTAATAAGCAAACACAAATGAATAATTATGGCAGCAGGAAACCAGTATTAACCACATCAACACGCTGATACGGCAAGTTGTTTTGTTATGCGGGGTTGAAGGTGAATGCATATATTGAATCAAGTAATTTGTAAGAAGTAAAATGTTCGCAGCTTAACCGTGGGATGAAGTAAAGATAACAAAGAGGACATCCTTGGTAATAATTGTTTGGTTTTAGTATTAATATATCGATGTTATATACATTGCCTGACCTTGAAAAGATTTACAAAAGTTACACAACGTGCTAGAAGCAATACAGCTGGTGCCGTTTTGATAAATTTAACAATGATATTATAGTTCGCCAGAATGGAATCCATGGATTATGTATAAACGTTTATTATCTCTTTTGAACTTATTGGATCTAATCATATAAATGCAAATTTACTAGTTGGTGGTCGACTTGAAACTGAAAATTTAACTGGAGTTGGTGATAAGTTGACGTCGAAGGAAATTATATCTATTTATTATGCCGATCCTGATGTAAAATTAAAAATCACATTGGTAGGTGCGATTGCGTTAGAAGCTGCTTGAACGGCTTTGGAAAAAGAATGTCGGGCGTTTACCTGGAAGCTCCACAAGGAGGAATAGGCCTTCCATCACCAGGAATAGGTCGTCGAGTTCACGAAGAATGCCACGCGTCGATTAAATAATCTTGACTTGGTAAGATCAGGCAAGCGTTTTCGTTGTCTCTTTATGTAAAATGAACTTGAATCAATGGTGATGTGCACAGATAAAACCGGCATTGCGAACCTAAGTACATAACACGACCTCTCATTCATTAGGTTGCTTACGTGCTGACCCCAATGATTAATGGTATTTTGACTCATATGAACCTGCACTACCACTTGATTTTCTTGATTACTTAACCAGGGGCGCAAACAAATGAATACGTGGATAACTAACTTAGTGATAACAAGGTCGTCCCTGAGAACATAAAATTGTTAGAAAAACTAATTAAGTTTTATAATGGTATATAGTGGAATTTACAACGAGGAAACGTAGTATCGTCTGGGGTCTTTAGTGTATCATATGTAAATAGCAATGGGTTTCATGACAGTTAGGTCTTTCTACCTGTTACTGATGTCGAGGGTAGCTTGGTATTCATTCTGTAGATGATCGGTTAATCTCTATTGTTAAAAACACTAGGGATTATTTATTTAGATCAGACTCTACTGATAAATCATCAAAGGATGTCAACATCGATGGCAATTTTGTTTCATTTGTCGACGAATATAAGCTTGAAAACTATAGTATCACCAGACCATCGTGTATGCATATATATATATATATATATATATATATATATATATATATATATATATATATATATAATCTTGTTAAGGCCAGATACAAACTAGCTGTTGGAATCATCCTGATATATGAATACAAAGTCGACTCTCGCATGGAATCATTGCATAAGCACGTGAAAACTCTCAGTCGTTGACTGCACCACCAGGTGAGAAATCATTCAGGGATTACAAAAGTGAAATTTACAGGTGTATCCGCCCCGGTTTGATTGCCTGTGAATTATGTTAAGCCAACATTGCTTTGCCAGAAAAAGAAAACTATACTCGACTATCATTCAACAAGGACGTATTTGTTCGGGGGGAAAAAAAACAAGTAATTTCAAATATCATTGAGTGGTGTAATTGATATGGTCCTGAGTGAAAAGGGTGCTAGGCCCCGAAAACGCACAATTGCCAGGGATTAAAGTATCTCACAGGAAGATATATTCTATGATAATATAGCAGTTTGTCAGTAGAAAAGTGTAATTGGATAGCAGTCCATGATTATGTTGCAACCGATAATGGTTGGACTGCTGATGCGCAAGTGTATTACCTGAACACATACTTAATATAAGAAATACCACGGACGCTTGATGGTATCAATGTGAAAAAGATAATTGATCATGAAATACAAACGCGCTAAAATAATTACGCTTTTGTGTGGGTACTAGTATATCTTCTTACAACATAAAACCAATTTTATAATTATCATCCAGCCGTTGTATTTGTTTTTCATTTACCCAGATACAAATTTTAAATTGAAACATTTGTAAACCACAGAGATGATTAGTGTCGATGTACGTAATGAGCGATCATAAAGGTGATCAATCTTATTCTGTCAGCGTTATGAATAGCTTCATTAGTGATAAAAGACTTGCCATACTATTACCTACTGATTAAACCTCTTAGGTAAGACCCTAGCATTGACAACATACCATCATTCAATAACACGTACATTTCGCTTTGAAAAAGCTTCATGTGTGAAACCTGCTGAACTATAATAATCAGCTAAGCCCAGCTTATAACATATAGCTTATAATACCAGATTTATTTCATAATGTTAAAGCACGGTTCATACTGAGTTGTACTCCATTGCATCAATTGTTTTTTATTTCCTGGTTACAGCTATAATATCCGACAATATCACCAATTTATCTTATTTTCATTTTTACCCTGACTCAACAAAACGACTAAACAATGAGCTTCGCTATTTATATATAAGTTACGTTTTTGAATAATGTTGATGCCCAGAAAAGTGCAAAAGAACAGGCAGAGTATTAAATTTGATTTTAATGGAAATAATTATGAATCTCATCGATGATTTTAAAAGTATTTTGTTTTGATTTTGCAATACAAACTTACACAATATGTATCGGTTGATTTCAGAAACAATTATAATAACGCAAAGTTTCAATATATATATATATATATATATATATATATATATATATATATATATATATATATATATATATATATATATATATATATATATATATTCATTAGTTTTAATATATCTCATGTTCCATCCTCATACTTTAACCGCTCCGGTGGCGTAGTCGTTAGAGCGTCCGCCTTGGATGCGGGAGGTCGTCGGTTCGATCCCCAGACGAGTCATAGCAAAGACTTATAAAAATGGTACTAACAGCTGTTTCGCTTGGCGCTCAGCATTTGTAAGAGGTTAGTTCTAGGACTGGTCGGCCTTGTTTCAGGATAATGTGACTGGGTGGGACATCATGCTCATGTCTGCGACGTGATATCCCAATGGTAGACATCACTATAAACTGTCACACTGCAGACATCGTTGTTGTAGTTATTGTTGTTTTATGGGTTTAACGCCATGTTTCAGCACACGATAGGCTATACATGGCGGCCAGTATTAATGGTGGAGGAAGAACCCGGGAAATCCCCAGAAAGAACCACCGACCCTCGAGAAGCTACTGGCAAGCTTTCTCACATACCCACGTTGACCGAATCCGAGACTGGAACCCACGCAGACAGAGGTGAGGTGGCAGTGATCCGTAACGAGGAGCGCTTTAAGCCACTCGGCCACTCTGGGCCTCCTGCAGACATCGTAGCGATATGACTGAAAAATTGTTAAAGCCCAGTTACAAATCCAAATCACACACACACTCCTCATACATTCACAGAAGCGTCGTTATTTATCCATTTTCGATAAACTTAATATTTGCCATGAGGCTATTTATTGTTTACAAACATTTCTGCTTTGTGCAAATCATTTGGCTTCCGCTAGATTGATAACCATTGGTCATAAAATGAATATTAATATTATATTCTTGTAAGTGTTCGGACACGAAAATATGCATCGTTTGACCTCTCTTACTTTAAATATTTCAAACGAATAATTACGTGGATACCATTTTCAAAGATATTTTCAGAGAAATAATGATGTTCTAACATGCTCAATGTTTCACCCATTTACATTTAGACGCTACATTTGATTACATGCTACATTGATTACGTTGCTACGAAACCAAAACAAACTAATATGTACTTTTCATTTGTAATCTTTCTTCAACCAGAGCCATACCCATTGATCTGTGATAGATTTTATTGCATCTCTCAACCAGTTAAGAAAAAATGTTCATGCATAGTTTCTGGTTTCATTTGAAATGACTCATTCTTTTGCATTCATAACTTGCAGTCCAATTGAACTTTTTCACGACCGAGTTTTTATCACACGTATTCTTTATTCTCTTTTTTCTTCAGCAAACATTACATTTTGGGTTTTCGTTTTTTAAAGATAGTTTTAAATGTATTACATACATCGCCACCTCTTTTCAAATTAATTTTCTGAGCTCATACATACATATATAAAGAATGCATATATCCAAATGCAAATATATATATAAATCCGATATTACCCTTTTCGTATGGTGTTTAAAAACGGTGTTTGTAGGCAATACGACACAATGTTTTCTACACCCCCACCCATAGAGATCTTTTCCTGACTTAATTGTACAACCTGTTTACAAAGTGCTCGATTGACCATTCAGTTAATTTGCTATGGTAATTATTTTTCAGTTTTTTTTTCTTCATTTGTTCGCATAACTGATTTCTTCTTATATAAGCAACTGATCGTTTACGATCTTAAGAAAACTTCCATTGATGTTATTCAGATGTCATATATTTTTTTAACTTTGTTTTATTTTAATCGGGTTCATTTTCAAGTAATGGTAATTTCTTTACAGTGGTGATGTAATTTTTCCAACCTTTGTTGATCCTCAGGAATGTCTGTGCCTGAAATTAATATCAATTTTGCTCTCTAATGTTGACCGTGAACAGGTATATCAAACAAAGTTCTCGTAAACATAATGTGCGAGAAAATAAAGACATTATATTTCATATTTCGGACTTTGTATTACATGTTCTAAAACAAATAACTTTGAAAGACCATTTATTGAATTAAGTTATCAAGGTGCAGTCGTTAAAGACACAAAGCACATAACTGATGTGCATTGTATGTTCGACAAGAATATATATATATATATATATATATATATATATATATATATATATATATATATGCAAAATGCAAGCTTACTTTAAAACTGCATGGAAGAATTAATATATGAATTGCACATTATATATTTAGCTTTGTATAAGTTAATATGGCAAGGAAAGCAGTGCAATATAATAAATGACATAGCTAAACCCATCTGTTCCACACAGTTAGATTGTAGTTGTCAGAACAAGATATGTCATATTCTTTTAGCTTTTTTCCGCACAAGTACTTGTTAAAGTTTGAAATGCATATACCTTGCAGTCCACAAAGCTATGTCTGGGGAAAGTTATATGATCGCCAAGGGAGGTCACTTTATGAACTTCGTCTGCACTCATCGTCTGTTTTTTCTTCCTCGTAATTAGGATAATTTATCGTGCACTTTTTAGTCGTGACATTATATTTACCGGCACAATAGATCGTGTGGCATTGACATTACATGTTAACCGTACAACGTACTTATGCTGTTGTTTGTCACTTATATTTAAGGATTGTTTTCCATACACTAGATTCTGTGTCACAGAAGTTGTGTATTGGCTAAACACAGGGTATCTGAATAAGCTAAACACACTATTTTTGGGGGGGAGTAGTGTACATTTCCTACTAGGTATTTTGACCGTGTGGTACATTACATATACATATTATCACACCACACCTCAGGTGGGTCTTAAGTATGTAATACAACATTATTAAACGGCCAAAATTGAACACTACACATTTACCGCCATTGTCACGTGGGCATATGAAGACGTGTTCACCTAAGGAAAGCTATAATTCACAATGTTGAGTTTAGAGTCGAACAAGACTTGTGATTGAGAACATATATTTATATCTCCCCGCCCCAAAAAAGGACAACAAATTGTTTTTATACCTAATCGTACAGACATGAAAGCACGATTGCTTGTATGACGTACCATCACATGACGTTATGTTGTATGCACCAACCATTGACACTGTTTCAGTTTTAAGCAAAATTAAACTGTTTTTCCCACAGTACTAGCAACAGACTATCGATATAAGTTGCAAATAAATGCAGTGAAAAAATATAAGAGCTGTCGATCTCAATCTTATAACAGCAACTATTCGTCTTTGTCAGATATGCAACAATGTTATAAAATATGCAATGATGCTATAAAATATGCAATAATGTTATAAAATATGCAATGATGTTAAAAAATGTGCAATAATGTTACAAAATCATTCAACTATGTACTGTTGTTAGGCATATTTCACGAAAGAAATCTATTCTGTATGCTTTCAAATGGAAACCTACAAATTCGAATGTGGCTGAGAACTAAATGGACCTTATTTGTCCTTTTCTCATCGGCTAGAGCTACTCCAAAACCTTAATCCCTAGAAAAGTTACTGAACCTTAAATAAGGTACAGACAACATACACCAACAAGAGTAAAATTCATATTAAAAATTCCACATTTTTATGAACGTAATCGATGTTGTGTGTGTAATTTGTTTATGACCTCTTTTTATTGCAACTGTCTTTCGATCACTTTTGTCAAACTGTGACCAACTTACCTGTAAAGCATTACATGTACATAAGTTAAACGGATCATGGTAATCAAAGCCAGAATTTTAAGTGTATTACTGACTATGAGGATTATATTTCGAAGCAGCAGAGAGGGTGAACAGACCACTTAAGGGAGTGGTCACCCATGTGTTTGGACCAAAAAAAACCAGTGACCCTTCATAGAGGTCAATACCACGTCTACGATTATTGTTTGTCCCAAACAGAATTGTAGACGAACCCTCTCTGCTGCTATCAATCTTGGGAATCATCATCTGAATCATGGGAATCTTTTGTTTTGTTCTTCAAGTAATATTCAAGTTCTGATGGTGGTTTTTCTATTTTTGGATTTATGTTCTTTCTTTTTCTGTAATAGTTCATCAAACTTCTGTATCGATCTCCAGCGCAATTTTTGCAAATCTGATATAATCCTCTAACGCCGTTGTTACATCCAATACATCTTCGTGAACCAGCATGAGGATTTTTCTTTAAAATATAGTTATGTTTTTTACAATATTCTCCACGGCACCTTTTGTTGCATTTATTTGTTGTTCCTTGAATTAACCACGCACAGTTGTTCATTATATGAATGATATCTGTTTAATTAAATTTACACCCTCTCTGCTGATATCAATTAAAAAATTGTTATATTTAAAAAAATGGTACATCCAGAATCTCATACTGCAAGAATGGCACGAGAACGATTAGAAGCAATTAAAAAATTTCTTCCTGTCAGAGACTCATTTAGAAAAAATCTACAAGCGCAGCAAGAAGCACAAGTTGAGTACGAAGAAGAAACTAAAAAACTGTTTAAACCCGTCACTGCAGGTACTGAAAAAGTTACAACTGTCATCAAAGAAGATCTTCTTCCGGTATCAAAACAAACAGCAGAACAAACTGAAAAAATAGCAAGAAGAACTAAACAGACAAAGAAGATTTTACGAGATCTTCCACCTGGCATAGCCAGGGAAATAGCTGCGGCTCAACCTCCACCTGTCGGCGAAGAAATACTTGAAAGTATTGGAAAACTTCGTACTGAAGTCGCCGACGTGCAAAAAGAACATGCACCTGAACCCGAACTAGTAGAAAAAAACGTGGAATTGATTGCAAAATTTAGGAAAGATTTTGTTGAAGAAATTAGAAATACTAAAAGAGAAAAATTACCCGAAGCAATATTAAATATACTATTTAATAAATCTAGTATTTTAAAACCCCATTATGAAAAAGTAAATGATGATAATCTTATTAAATATATCTATCGCGTATATTACAACAAAAAACAAGCTAAAGGTCAAGAATATAAAATTATTAATGAAGAAGTAAAAAGACTTTATAGAGAGAGACTGAAACAACAAGAACAACTCGCCCAGTATCAACTTCCTCCACCTTTACAACAAATAGAACAACAGCAATTGATGTTAAAACCATCTAGAGAGCAAAGGAAGCAGATGGCAAAGGAAATGAAGCAAAAAGCAGAAGAAAAATGGAAACAAGAAGAAGAAATATTTAGAGATATAGAAACTAAACAACAGGAGAAATTACGTTCACTGGGTAAAGAAAGAGATCCTGACGCTGTAGGAAGTGGGTTCCTGACTACATCAGAAGGAAATAATTTTATTTGTCCTGATAATATCCTCAATGACGTGTCACGGTTAGAAGTTCTCATAGGAGGAAAACGTACCGGAAATAATTCACCAGAAATAATTAATGAAGCAGCTGATATTTGTCGGCGATTATTTCAAGGTGGTATCATGGATATCGGAGTTTACCGAGAACTTATCGATGAACTTGTTGATGACTAGTTATTAAATAAATGGTAAATTAAAAAAGATGATCATACATAATAATCATCGTAAACCTGTACAGGTCAGAGCGGTGAATTCACGATTATCAATCTACAGAGCTACTTACGGAGATGGACTTGGTGATGTTGTGCGGGGATTATTCACAAGGATAGCTCCAAAAGCAGCACCCGTTGCAAAACAAATATCGATGAAAGCTATCGATATTGTTCGTGAAAAAGCTCCTGGAGCAATTGTCAATGTTGCTGGTAAGGCGTTTTCGGCAATCAAAGAAAGACTAGCACGATTATTGCGACGAAAACAACAACCACCAATGAAACTGGCAAGTACTGAAATTATGCCCGCAGACGTAAGTAAAATAATAAATCAGGCTGCAAATCAAAAACTAGCGGAATTATCTAAAGAGGCAGAAAGAAATATAACATCAAATTTGATAGATGAAAGACTCAGTGAATCAGGAAATAATATTTCAAGCATGATATCAGGAAGTGGAGTGTCCAAACCCGGTTTTCGTGTTAGACGAAAATAATTATAATAAAATGTTTAAACGTGAAACCGATGAAGCATTTGATATGGAGGCACCTGTCCTTAAAGATGAATCGGTACGTGATTATCAGTTTTATTCTTAGGAGGCACGAATACCAGATCAACGTAGAAGAATTGAACTACAAGTTCATGATACAAGTAGATACTTTTTACCCGCTGAGGCTTTTCTTGAGGTAGAAGGTACAATTATAAAAACGGATGACACTAATTACGGAGGTGCAGTAAAAGTTGGTTTTGTCAACAATGGGATTATGGCGTTGTTTGATAGCGCCACTTATATGATCGATGGAACAAATATTGAATCGATTCAGAAAGATGTACACGTTGCTGCAACAATAATAGGATTAGCAAGATATTCTGATGATTATACAAGATCAGCAGGTCCTACAATGATGTTTGTGAAAGATAACTCCAATAACCCTGAAAGCGATCCGTACAATATAAGACGACCAAGAAATTTTGCCAATAACGCTGATGCTGATGTGGCTCCAGTGGTTCATGGATCTAGCGAAAATTTCAACTTGGGATTTGCAGCACGTAGAAGTATGTTGATAGGAGACAATAGAAGATTTTCATGTGCAATTCCACTATCGCATATTTTTGGATTTTGTAGAAATTTTAGAAAGGTTATTTTTGGAGCTAGACACACGGTTGTTCTTGTGCGAAAAGGTGATGATAACGATGCTCTGTGGAGACCTATTGGTGATGCTGGTAAAGTAATATTGTCTAAACTTTCACTGTGGATGCCGGTAATGACTCCAACGATCGCAGTAGAACAAAAATTAATTTCTTTCATGGACACTGGTGGTAAATCCCTATTGTCATGGTTAACAACAAGCACAGATAGTATGCAAACTAACGTTAACGGTCAGTTTACATGGCATATAGCATTACAAGAGGGTGTTTCTGCACCGCGACATATTTTTGTTGCGTTTCAGGAAACTAATCGATTAGGCTCACAAGTTCACTCTCATATGATATTTGATAAACTAGGTGTCACAGATATTTCTTTACGGATAAACGGACAACAAGAACCAACAGAAAATATACAACTAAATTATGAACAGAATCGTATAGGACGTGCATATCATCGTTTAATGTCATTCATGGGACGTGATCAAAATGTTGATACTGGATTGCAAATATCACAATATGATTTCAGAACTTTGTATCCGATTTATTATTTTTCACTGGAACATCTTGATCTATCAAAACAATCTGTCGTTGATGTACATCTTAAAGCAACATTGAATACAGGTGGTGCTAATTATAGAGCAATCGCGGTCATACTCAGCGATAAAGCCATGTTACTTGAAGGTGGTAGTGGTCGAATGAGAGTCGTTGATGCACCAGTGGAAAATCTTTAATTATTCTGAAAAATATTATTTATATAAAAATGTCGTATAGTCATGTTAATGTTACTCTGACCCCCGGTCAGGTCAAAAAGCTTCAGTCAAAAACCACCAGCAAATGCGGAACTAAAATATCACTAAAACGAGATCAGATGGGTGGTGGTCGAAACAAATTATCGTTGACAAATAATCAGATTAAACATTTCAATAAAGCCCTAGAATCAAAAACTGGAGTTCAATTACGTCTTTCTCCGAGCGCCATCAAAGACATGGTTAAAACGGGTGGTATATTTCCACTTCTTGCAGCTATTCCAGCGTTAATAGCTGCTGCCGCTCCAGCTTTAGCAAAAGCAGCCGCGTTAGGTGCTGTTGGAACAGCTGCTGGAATGGTTCTAAAGAAAGCAACTGGTGGACGATATAGTAAAAAAAAGGGACACGGTCTAAGATTACCGGGATCTCGCTGGGGAAGCGGTCTGAGGCTCCCACGTTAGATGTTCCAGCATCAAATTTTGATTTACTTGATGCTGCTAAACGATTAAAAATTAAAGCCTTTAGAGGTGTTTTTATGCGAGATCAATTACCAAAACAACCAGACAAACTCGAAACAGGTATTATTAATCTAGACTCGACTTCAGGACCCGGTACTCATTGGGTATCATACGCGGTTGATCCACGTGGAATCGTTTATTTCGATTCATACGGGTTAGCTCCACCTGCTGAATTCATCAAGTATGTCGCACCACTCCACGCAAGAACCAGAGGTTCCAAAGTTTGGTATTCAACGCTACCCACACAAACAATGACAGATCCGCCAATATGCGGCCGTGAAGTAATTAATGTACTGGACGCTATATCAAAATCATCCAAACCGCCATATAAAGTTGTGCATGATTATACAAGCAACCGATTCGTTGCGCGTAAAGCGTTTTAAATAGATCTTGGATCATATATAATGGTTGATATTTATGGAAGAAGATCTTCCCGCGTTAAGAGAAAATCCGGCGATGTTGATCTGTCGAAGTATGTGACTAAAGATGAACTCGCTGATACCATGAGCCTGGCTGGAGTTGATCCAGATGAGGTCGTTATTTTTCAAGATCGATACGGTAAACTAAAAACGAGTAATATCAGATGGAATGATATAGTTCGACGAGTACTTGGTGCAGTTATGGATAATATTCCCGTGTTTACTGACGGTGGTAGAATCAGAGATTCAAGTGTATCATTTACAACCATCAGAAATGAAATTGCAGGAAGCGTTGCTAATCGCGTGAAAAATACCGGTGACACAATGACGGGTGAACTCAGCATGAACGGGAATAAAATAGTAGTTTTAAGAGATCCAACATCCGACGAAGATGCAGCAACAAAAAAATACGTCGACACCGTAGATGGTAAATTATCCACGCTGCGGGTCGAGTATGACGTTCACGTGGGCGCTTTTGCTAGATTTCGCAGAAACCATCAAAGAACCGCAGAAGAATTCTTCGGCACTCCGCACTCCGTTGACATAAATCTCGCTGATATCAATACGAACATCGACACGATCAAACGAACACAGCAAGACATCGTAGCGGGGATTTCTGAGATCGTTAATAAAACCAATTTGATTAAAATTTCAGCCGGACTAACTCCCTGACATATCACAAACATCGTATGCACTGTATCATCGGGATTCGCAACATGGTCGCAGCAAAATAAAACCATCAAATATACCGCAACAGTCACTGGCGTGTACGGGTTGTCTGTGTTCAGTGCTGCGCGATTTGAGATATTTACAACGTATCCATGGCGTCATTCAACGGATAGGTTTTTCGGAGTTGTATCTGTTATATTAAATAGCGGAACCGAAGAAATATTTATCTGGAAGCAGATGATAAGAAATTAACCGCAACATCTTACTGGTGGTGTTTGGAATTTGTAGCTGAAACACCTCAATTGGTTACTGCATAAAAATATATGGACGGTGCACAATACAGATACAATCAAGCGCGTGAATGGCAGGCGGCGCTAAAAGATCAAGTCGAGCAATATACAGTAAAAGTACAAAAATATCGACGACGATTAGTTATCGTTGATGTGATTGTTTATTCAGTATCCGCTGTTGTTGTTGGAACTGGTGTGATATTATCAGCGGTGACAATGATGGCACCAGCAGCCGTAACTAATTGCATTTCAGCAGCAACAACGATTGCAGGTGTGCTTAATATCATCACAAAAAAAATATGCACCTGCATGAATGAAACATTATCTGATTACATGATAAGATTGCATACAGCGACGGTCGCATACTCGAAGTTATCATCGTTGTTATCAGCGAGTCTCAGTGATGGAATTATATCTGATGTCGAGTTTTCAATGATAACTAAAATATATCACGAAGGTATCGGTATTAAAGATACAAGTACTAATAATGACAGAATTACTTCAGCAGATCGTGACTAACACAACTCCGCCAAAGACAACGATGATCTCGGTAAGTTCAACTAATCCTGAATTTAGTATTAACTTTCCTACTGCAATTCCAGTAAAAGAAATAGCATTAGCTCAATTACGGGTATATTACAGCTGGCCAAATATCAGATCAAAATCATTTAATGGTACACCAGCAAATAATTCGCTTGTATTTGCTAACAAGAACAAACCAGATGGTACTCCTGACTGGATAAGTGTTGGAATACCCACTGGCAGTTATGAGATCGAACAAATGAATGAGGAATTTCAACGTAGAATAAAATCAATAACCGGAAAAGAAGCAAAAATATCAATTAACGTTCATGAACCGACGCTGTCCTCGACGGTTGAGATACATTCTCCTGATTATGCCGTTGATATCTATCAATCCACGATAAGATCCGTACTAGGTTGGCCGGATGTTCCCCTGTGTATGAAGGACCACCAGAACCGAAAAAATCTGATTTTACGTCAACAAGTAGATCTCGTCACGAAGTTACAATGACACTTATTTGGTGGTGGTGGCGTGGACTTCACACTTGGGATATTAGTTTGGATGATTTAATTGGTTATGGTGGTGATATATTTTCAGGTTTACCAGAAGGAAAACTTCGTAATCATATTAATGAAGACGAAATTAAAAGAACTATTGACAGTTCCAATCTTGATCATAAAGATCAACTAAATAAACTGCGTGAACGCCTCACTGAGTATCTTTTCGATATAACATCCCACGAGACACGAGGGGAAATTATCAAACAAATAGAAATTCTGAATTATATCGCAGAAGCTATAGAACGCAATCACAACAAAATTATAGATCTAATTTTAAAATCACCTCCCGCTGAAAAAAAGTTTTTAATTGATAAATATAAAATCAAGGAATCTGATATACCGACGTTCAAATTTCCCGATTATGACCCGGACGCTCGGAGAAAATCTGTCAATGATGTCACTGATGAATATTTTCCTAAAATACTCGATGCGTGGAAAAAACTAACACCACCTCCAACTGTTCTTAGATATAATAATGATCCACACGGCGGCGGCAGACACGTTTCTCCGGGAATCGTTAATATAACCAGCACAATTGTGGTCAATCTGGTTTGTGACGTAGTCGATGGCAGCTATCAAATAGACCTCGGAAAATCAAATCAGGCTCAACAAGGATATATTTTATATACATTTACACCACAAGTTCCCCCTGGAAGTTAATCGTGCAAGAACCAACTAATCCTGTGTATCTGCGGTGTCACAATAATATGTTAACACGAATAAATTTTAAGCTCACAGACCACCTTAATCGCTTAATTGACATGCGTGGAGAAGAGCTTGTGATAAATCTGTATGTGAAATCTTAATTAATCCAGTAAATGTTATATAATGTACCAGCACGTGATTGTTTTTTATACACTTGAAAAACGCAATCAGAACAGTGTTTTCAAAACACAGAGCAATTTAGCGTTAATTTAGTTATTGATGAATACGGAAGCGAGAACAGTTAGATGAACTCCGCCGAGAACATATTATCGAGATCAGATTCTAAATTATACACACTCCTGTATTAAACTCGACCAACTTAAAATAAATAAATAAATATAATCACTGATGGGATAAATTAATCAATTTTGTACAATCTGATGGGGTAAATTATACAAATCAATCAGTTTGCTAATTCTGATGGGGTGGTTGGTACTTAAAAGTATAGAAATCAATCAGTTTGCTAATTCTGATGGGGTGGTTGGTACTTAAAAGTATAGAAATCAATCAGTTTGCTAATTCTGATAGGGTAATTGGTACTGAAAATTAAACAAATTAATCAGTTTTCCAAAAAATACTACAAGAAAAAATATTGTATTATTATTCTGAAATATTTTTATTATTATTCTGAAATATTTTATTTTTTATGAATCAATCTGATGGGGTGGTTGCTACTCAAAAGTATACAAATCAATCAGTTTGCTAATTCTGATGGGGTGATTGGTACTTAAAAGTATACAAATCAATCAGTTTGCTAATTCTGATGGGGTGGTTGGTACTTAAAAGTATAGAAATCAATCAGTTTTCCAAAACATATTTTATTATTATTCTGAAATATTTGTAAATTAATTCTGATGTGATATACAGTGAGGGAAATTATATTACTACTCAGTCGTTACCCGCTGACATAATTTTTCTTAAGTATCTTATGCGGGTACTGATTGTTTTTTTTTTGTTTCGTATTCGCTGGATAATTCCGACCTGATCTTTTCTACTGCAACAGAAAGAGGAATAAATTCATTTACTTGATCATCGTTCACCATAGCCAGTGACTGAAACATAGCTGCCTGAATCCGCTTTATGAACTTATATTGAGATGATAGAACATACTTATTTTCATTTTTAAGTTCTTGTAACGTTTCAAAATCAGATATTATTTTTTCAGGATTTAGTTCATCAGATATATTAATTCCGTTTTCTTCTAGTTTTTTAATAGCAGAAATAATGTCTTTGATATTTTCTTGGTTCATTATATAATATGTAAATCTTTAAAATAAAAACAAAAATATCCCTAGAAGCCCTATAGAGTCTTTAGCGAGTTCGTCGGGATGTTTCAATGAAGAGCCCCTATCGAGTCTTTAGCGAGCTCAGATTATGAATGAAGGACGGCACAAACATATATTATGAAATGAACTTCTATTCGAGTTGTTTAGCAAGTTCATTAAGTATGAAATGAAATATATACAATGAATGAAGGACGGCACAAACATATACGCTCAGCAAAATCCCACCCACAATAATCAAGCCCGTGGGTGTTACGAAAATATGTATCAACCACCGGTTGATACGTGGTTGGGTTTTGCTGAGTGGGGGGATCTGGCGGAGCCCCCAATTATTATAAAAATCGCAATTATGCGCAAACCACCGATATGTTGTCAGCCATGGGGATTCGATCCTGGACCGCGAGAGTCACAGTCCAATACGATACCGATTGAGCTATCAAATCTTGTTATAAACATATGCTTCGGAAGTTAATATATAGCTAATAATCATTGAAAAGGAACTAATTTCGAATAATACAATTCTGAATTCAAGAAATACGTTTATATGATATATTTTCACCAAACAAAGCGAAATTAAGGAATTTCCTATTTACTATACCACGCCATGTATGACAGAACATCCGGTCTAGATCATCTAATTGCTAGACTGGTCAAAGGGAGTTTATTCGATAAATAAATAATCGCACATACATACACAATCTCGCATTATATTTCTGCACTGAACAAGGAAAATGCACTGATTTTTAATTCCAAACACTATCGTGGACCTACGAGTCAGTACATTGCCACACGATACAATGTAATGATGACCTTGAGAAACGCAGATAGCTTCCATTTCCTCAGCATAATATAGCCAGTTATGTGTTAAAGATGCTGTCAAAACCAACAAAACAAAACAAAACAAACCATTATGGTCAGTAGGGAGAATAACCTGTCTGTGTCTTGTTGTGCTGTTCTAATAGGGCAGAAAAATACACGAACTGTAAGTTAGAAATCTGTAATACATACTGTATCCACCAGGCATCACAGACCTTGGATGTTGTATATGATTATGACCATAAATTACCTCCCTTTCGTGAGTCTAAAAATAAGTAGTATAATAATGACAATTTCTGACCCCCCAAAAATAAATATAATTCGAGGTGGTGATGATAGTTAGCAGTACTGAAAGGTGATTTTCTGCTTATATTTTTTGGAGAAAGCAGTTTTATATATATTTTCTGCTACTTTTTGTACTGAATATGGGTGAATATTAAAGTATTTCGCAGCAGAACATATCGAACGAAATATAATTACTTCGCCAGATTCTGTGTTTGTGGAATTTACCGCCCTTCTAGAAACTGTCTTACATCTTCCAGTATTACCACGTGCAGAGTTCTGACTTTGCGTGACAACCGTCAGATTGGATAAGGAGTTGTTCTGAGGATCCCCGAAAATATGATCAATAACAAGACCATCTTTGATCACTCCGAAGAAACACTCATACGTGAATCGATGACAATGATACATTTTATCTCTTCCAGCGTTGAACCTTAGATAGCCAGTATTAGAAACAACGCCAACTGGTCTCTTCAACCTACAATTTCTGATGACACCATTACGATCTGATTCATAGTTTGTTATTGTGGGATGTGGGACAAATATATTTTGCTCCATATATGCAATAATATTATTTGTTTAAATCATTGTTTGTCTGAAATCTTGATATATTATCCTCCACGGATTTTATAGCGTTTTCACTATTATTAATTTTTTTGTCATAATATCTTTTAAGTTCTCTGAACCGTTTTCCACCGCACTTTCCACATAATTTTGTTTTTTCTCGCACTCCAATACCACATCGCAGACACGGTGTTGGTCCTAGACTTCCTCGTCGTATACTTTGTGAGTGCATCCAACAAAATTCCTTTCTGCAGGATTTGTTGCATCGATTTACTGAGCCGATCATCAACCATTTGCATTGAGACATTGTATATATATAATTTTCTTTATTTAAATATTTGTTTTAATTATATGAATGAGTTTGAGAGATTATCCCAAACTAGGCCTGTTAAATATAAATTCAACCTCGACAGATTATCTCCAGACTTGCCAGTACGAGATCTGGTTGATCCGAAAAATAAAAGTTTGATCAATAAAATTCACGACGCCAAGAAAGAATTTTACACGGATGGTGCATCTCATACATGGTCAACGTTCAAGATTATTCGCAATACTGTCAAGGACGCCACAATGAATGACAAGCGAGCGGCAACTATCATTAACTACATCGCTGAGTATGAGTGCAATCAAAAATATTTCTTCAGAGTAAAATTTATTGTATTAACAGAAACAGGTAGTTGGATTATCCGTGACAAATATGATCCTGTCCTTGGCAATAATAAAATTGCCATATTAAGTAAAAATTCCAGACCGGGTCTATTGACGGGTATTGACAAACCGTATTATGAGCGAGCGTATCCTGTAACAGCGGTTATTTATGGAATCTATGATATAAATAAAAAACCCAACGTTGATAAACTGACACCCATGAAATTTTCAAGGTTAAATTGTGTAGCCGAACGAGTAATATGACACTTTACAAACGCGATGCGTGGAAACGGATTAACTGATTTAAGACGTAAAAAAAATAAACTCGTGGGCTGATTCAGTTAAGGATACCGGTGCTACAATAAAAGATGTTGCTGAGTTAGGAAAAATATTAAAATTTCCAATAACCGTAGCGACAATAACGGGAGAAGTACTGTACGAATCGAAATATAAATCAAAAGGAGCTTCATTAAATATTATTGATCATAACGCGCACGCATGGACCAGCGCAGTAACAATATTTCCACGTGATCGAACTATTAGATTTTACCCCCCAGATATGTTTGATTTTATCAACGAAATAAGTAAAAACGATCCTGTATCGGTATGGTTATTTAAAAGTAATGAGGAAGGTGGATTTGATCAGTTTGTTAGACCAAACGGTGAAATATATCGCACAGAATCTCTCCACGACGAGATGAAAAATCTCGCGGAGAAGTTTTTAGAGTGCAAACACGCGGAAAATACTGACAAATTACTAACTAATTGCTTTACCGTTCCATCTGTTGTGGCTCATTTCGCTAGAGAAAGAAATTCATGGAAACCAACACGAGTTGATTTACTTGAAGATGTACGCGCAAGTTGCGTCGAATACGGACATGGCGGATTGTGGAATACCAAATATAATTACAACGATGTTATTTCGGTCGATATGGTTGCATGTTATCCAGGAAGTTTTCTAGGATACGGAGATTGTTCTGTATACTTTAAAAGATTCGGTCACCCTACAAACGAGATGACGCGAGTGGCAATTAATGGACCATTACCTGATTTTGATCTGACTGTATTCGCTTGTGTTGAATCATTCGAGCTTAAGGAAAATCTTCACAAGATTTGTTATGTTTGGTTTGGTAGACATTTTTGTGAAAAACGTTGGGCGCCTATAGTTTTATTACGATATTTGCTAGATTGTGCGGCACTGACATCGTTGGTGGTTAGTGAGGAAATTATATCATATCACGCGCAGACCGAAGTTTGGTTGCCCATGCCAGATTCTATCAGTGTTGATGAAGTTATTAACGAGTTTAAGGAAAAATGTCCTGATGTTTCCGAAGATGATATTATCAAAGAAGCTCCTAAAATTCTCGAGATTAAACTCAGTCCCGCAAAAGATCTCGGTAGAAAAATTATAGGTAAATTTACTCAGGGTGATGCATATGATCATAAAAGACATCACACACGATTAATTTTAGATGATGCCGAGTACGATTTTATAATCGCTGCTACAACAGCGAGAAATATATTTGTAAATCGAGAAAGTGTTTATTTATCCGACGGAACAAAATTGGGTACGATCGTTAGTTATATAAATGATATCTCCCCACAGTATACTCATCTAAGATCTTCCATGTTGGCTTATGTTTCCATAAATTTATTATCGATGATTAATAGATTTCCTGAGACCGCAGTCAGAGTCGCAACAGATTCGTTTTATATTTCGAGTAAATATTTAGAGTCTGTTATGAAATTTACAAGTAATGATGAACGATGGAGTTCGTGGAGAATAAAAAAGGAAATATTACACAATTATACAGAATCAGCAGATGTTCCGATGAGACATTTTTATCGTAAGTGCAATAAAATATCAGAAATGTCGAAAGCACCATCGTTGAGTGATCCAATAACTAGATATAAGACAGTATATCTCAATGGACCTGGTGGATGCGGCAAAACGACTCGAGCGATTAATGTTTTTAGAAATTCAGATATGATCGTGCTGACACCCACACATAGACTTGCACGCGAGATGAAACAACGGCAAGTACAATCGTGCACGTATCATAGTTTCTTTCGGTGGCGCGGGGATACATGGACTCCTGAACGAATGGGAGAAAAGTATATACCTAAAATAATTATTTGGGACGAGATATGTACGGTGTCATTGGATACATTAAAAATGTTTCTTGATTGGTTGCTGACGAAAAATACCGCTGTGGTGGTGTGTGGCGATCATGGTCAACCGCCGCCTTTTGTTGGACCATCTCCACATGATTGGTTAAAAAATTTCGTTGATTATTACGAAGAAATAGACGATGATCATAGAGCTCTCGATGCAAATTTAAAGGAATTTAAAAGATTAATCAGATTACAATCAAACAAAATTCAGTGTGAAATAATACGCGGAGTAATCTCAGAGACCTCAATGAGTGATTTTTTGAATTTATGGAGACCCAACGATTTGATCGTAGCAAGCAGAAAAATAATCAGAGACGATTTACAACAGCAGTTATTTCAACTGTATAAAGAAAAATATTCAGAATTACCCGTACCGTTGTGTTATAGACCATCAGATACACGAAAACAGAATATTAATGTTGATATTCCAGGACAGACTGAGAATCAAAATCTCGTATTAAATGATATTGTCGCCGTTGATATCAGTGTGGTCGAAGATGCATTACGCGCTGACAAATCTCCATGGGTGTTGGGATACGCTATGACGATCCACTCGTCTCAGGGATTAACTATTTCTGACACACGAGTCTGGATTGTAGACGTCACATCGAGTGGTCAAATTTAGTTTATTTAGCGGTATCGAGGGTAAGAAATATATCTCAATTACGTAGAATTATAATTCCTGAAATCGTTAATAAATTTAACGTGATTGATGATGATATAATAAGAAAAAAATTAATCGGATACAAACAATCTGATAAAAAAAATAAACGCGACTTTGATCTTGATGTTGAATTTGTTGTTGAGTTAAAACAGCAGGAGAATAATCATTGCTCAAGTTGCAATTGTATAATGTTATGGCGGTATTCGAGTAATGATTCAAGACAATTTACCGTAGACAGAAAAGATAATAGTCGCGGTCATACACGAGAAAATACTATGTTGACCTGTCTTGAGTGTAATCGACGTCGGGGTGCAGGCACCCTTGGCACTAGTGCTAGTTAAGTGATCGCGGTGGTAATTGTGTATCCGTGGGAATTATTTGTAGTTGCTCACGTACAAATCCACGTTGAGGAGCAGCCGAATCTAGTCTGTAGATTGCAGGTCTACCTGGCGATCTTGTCACGGTGGATATTTTGTGTGTGGTAACACTCCAAATAGGATCAGTCGCTCTCGCGCTACCACCTTCAAGTTCACCCGGTTCATATAAATATCTAACTGTAACATCACCCAATATTTTTTGTTTTTCAGTATCTTTTCGCTGTATTGGTATATTTTTTTTGTGACTGCGCTAATGGGTTTCATGTTGGTTGTTCGTGTGATCTCGCTATTTAATACAGCTATCACGCTTGGTAATCTTGCAACCCATTCGCGAGATCTTTTATCTTGAATAAATTCCCTCGCGTATTGATATCCAAATAACCGCTCAGCAAGTGTTCGATTAAATCGCTCAACAATTGCCTGATCACGGTGAATTGCAGTATGACCTCGTCGTATTTTGGTATTATGTCGTTTCATCAACGATGATACTGGACCAAGAAATTCCTTACCAGGATCAACCTGTAGCAGCTGTGGCCATCGCAGACCACCTTGTGGTCCACCACCTCGTTGATAAATTCGTTCAAACGCATCGGCTACTTCAGATGATGTTTTCGTTGATAGCGGCTCTGCCTCTTTATATCTACTTGCAACATCAACTACAGTTAACGCGTACTTGTACGTTTTTCCACGCACAGTATCATGTGGTAAAAACAGAATATCAGCTTGATGAACTTCATTAGGAACACTGACATCGAAATACGCGTACTGAATTCGTTTCGGTGGTGGTAGATAAATTTGCCATATTGCCTGTTTGGATAACCACGCGCTAGCAGTAGAATGTTTAACCGCTGCTGCATCAGCGAGTTTACCAACTGCTGCTTTGCCTCTCCAATATCCTCTTGGTGAATAATAAATTAATTCCATTATTAATTACCAGCCCCAAACGCTAATTTACTTTTCATCGCAGATCTTACTAACCAACTAGCTAATGATTCTCTGATATTTTTATTTTTTATGGAATTTAACGCGTGAATTAATTTCACATCTGCAATATGCCTATGTTATAGATCTTTATTTTTATAAGCTACATCATGAATATGAAAAGCTCGATCAATAGCGTTTACTGGTTCCTCGCCTGGTTTTGGTTGATCCTGATTATCGAGCCTGATATCGAGTCGAGTACCAGGACCGCAATAACTATATCCTGGTAGATGTTTTTCTCCTGGGTATTTAGCCCATGGAGTACCTGGAAACTTTGACATCAAATTAGCAATATCACCACCGCGCTTATTAGGTAAAAACGAAAATTTCTTTCTACCGCACACAGAACATTTTCCACCATACGCTATTTTTTTTATTTTTTGTTATAACTGTAGCTAAATCAGTAGTCGGAGTTTTAACTCTACAGCGTAAACAATATAAATTCATGTTATAATATATATGGATATAATTGATTTCTCAGCAACTCGGCAGCGAGAACCTGTTAAGCATCATCCTGCGCTACCTAATTGCATCAGAATGATTATCATAGGACCATCTGGATCGGGTAAGACGCAGTTATTACTTAATCTGATAATGAGATGGTTGAAATGGGATAAGTTGTATTTGGTAGCACCATCCGCTGATGATCAACGATGTTATGAAATATTAAAAGTTTTAACGAAAACGCGCGATTACTGGACGAAGATAATGATGTTATAGAGTTTATAACAGATATTGATGAAGCACCGTCCGTTGATTTTTTAGACGGATTTATTAATAATTTAGTTGTGTATGATGATGTGATGCTGGTTAAACAATCAAATCCAGCCAGGATATTTTCTCGCGGCAGACATAAAAATACAGATGTTATCTATGTTACTCAGCGATATACACAAATACCAAAAGTGATCAGGGACAATTGTAATATTTTAGTTGTGTTTAATGGCGTAGACACACACACGCTGCGAAATATTCATCAAACTTGGTGCAGCGGTGACATGGATATAATTAAATTCAAAAATTTCTTTTCACGAGCGCAAGCTACTCCGCATGGATTTATAACAATAAATTTACATGATCCTAGAACAAGATATCGTGTGGGTCTTGATAAAATATTTGGATAAATTTAATTAAACAGATATCATTCATATAATGAACAACTGTGCGTGGTTAATTCAAGGAACAACAAATAAATGCAGCAAAAGGTGTCGTGGAGAATATTACAAAAAACATAATTATATTTTAAAGAAAAATCCTCATGCTGGTTCACGAAGATGTGTTGGATGTAACAAAGGCGTTAGAGGATTATATCAGATTTGCAAAAAATGCGGTGGAGATCGATACAGAAGTTTGATGAACTATTACAGAAAAAGAAAGAACATAAATCCAAAAATAGAAAAACCACCATCAGAACTTGAATATTACTTGAAGAACAAAACAAAAGATTCCCATGATTCAGATGAAGATTCCCATGATTCAGATGATGATTCCCAGGATTCAGATAAAGATTCCCAGGATTATTGAGCAGCAGAGAGGGTTCGTCTACAATTCTGTTTGGGACAAACAATAATCGTAGACGTGGTATTGACCTCTATGAAGGGTCACTATTTTGTTTTGGTCCAAACACAAGGGTGACCATTCCCTTAAGTGGTCTGTACACCCTCTCTGCTGCTTTCGAAATATTACTCATTTTGTTTAACGGCATAAACAAATTCTAAGCGAAATTTGAGAATGAAAAGTTGAAGAGTAAAAAACAAATAGGTTGAGCGTAAATGCTCATGAAAAACAAGTGTCTGTGCCAATATTTGTTTAGCATAACCTTGTCATCAAATCCGAAATATGTTTTTCTGTGCCAGGAATTTCATATTAAAACGTTTAAGTTTGTTATCTTTGCTCAACATTATGTATGCAGAGAGGAGATAAAGGTAAACTATAGGGCAGAGGAAATTGTGGTGGCTCTGAGAGTTTTGTTCCAAAATTGAATTTGCATACATGTCAGGTAGTTATAATTCGTTCTGACCTGTAAATGTAAACCCGGACTCGGGAAGTATGGTATCCAATGTTTTGCCTACTCCTACCAATGCCAGAGCGCCTCTTTGAAAATGTTGCAGATTATTCGTAAATAAATATATGAGGGTGCGCTGTAACCGCTTTTCTGCCCTACATAAATCTAAATATGGTACAAAAGATTAAAGAATAAATATGCCTTTAGGAGAAAATAAGCTAGCACGTAGAACACATACAACGTTAATTGAATCACTGAAAGTTGAGCATGAGTTTCTACACACAATTGCAAAACCCTATCTTTACTTCTGTCTGTGATAATGACATACTATATTTAACATTTTCCAAAATCGAAATCTAAAACCAATAGAATGTCGCGAGAACAATATCTGTCCAGTTTCAGTCATTTTCCAACACATGCACACTTGAAACTGCATAATAAATCTTAACGTCGTACAAACCTCCATATTTACTAGTTTGAAGAAGAAAAAAACTGGAGTAACCCACCATCTCTCTCTCTCTCTCTCTCTCTCTCTCTCTCTCTCGATCTACCTATTTAGTGTTTGTTTGTCAAAACGTCTAAGCGAGAAGCATTTCCTCAGTTTCAAAAAGCAAACCAATAATGTTACTTTTCAGTATTTAATGTGGCAAGAAGAATGTTACAGTACACATTACAGGATTGGAAATTCAAACTGCAAAGGCACAAGACAAAGTATATACGTTATTGGGTCACACAGCCTTATGACAAAAACAATTCACGTGATTTGATTGACTACCGCCGTCGATTCGTCTACAGCCGATATTCACACAGTGAGACGATCAGACGTGTTTTCTCTCTGCGCCTGACTACTAGTCGATTCTGTAACACTATGTTTTAAAAAAATAAAAAATAACACAAAAACAATAGTATATTTTGTGATCAATGAAACTTCTTATTGCAAAAACATCACAAAATATTTGGATCTAAATTTATTAGAACTTTACATTTTGTTTCGAAAGAAGGATTTTAGAAGACTATGTCTCCAGCTCAATCTTGTGATACTTTACAAAAGCTGGATTTTTGTAATCGGTGTGACTTTTTAAATAAAAACTAGGATGTGTGTATTTGAAATTTGTAGTTAAAGTAAACCATACAAATGTAAGTACCTTGAGATTTGTAAATGTAGAAATACGTGATTCTCTTTCTCGTAATGTATATTATGTCTAGCTTAAACGCACACACACACACACACACACACACACACACACTTTACTTTCTTATACAATTATTTAGATTGATCATAATGACTTCTGTTCGAGATTTAAGATACTTCCAAACACGTGAAAATAGTCACAACAAATGTTTTTTTTTTTTTTAAATGTTGTAATCTTTAAAAAAAACTCGCACCTTAGTAAATGTTGAACGGTTCTTCTTCATTAGGTAAATATACATCTCAAGTTGAGTTGTGTTTGTGTATGAAAGCTATCTTAGCATTGTCTACGATTAGTACTTTTTGACGCTGTATTGTGTCACATGAAAAAATTGTATTATTAGCTCTACCGTCCTTCAAAGGGAAAAAACCGCACTAAAAACAGACCCCTGCTTTACCGTGTAGGACTAACTTGAGTATAGACCACTCTATTATGCACTTTCTTCTAGAGCCAAAACATGCGTTATGGGGAGAAAAGAAACCCGTAGCAATGTTTGCGTTTTGCTTCTTTTAGTTGATTTAAGAGTGCGATAGAACAGAATTTTTTTGGTGATGTTTTCCCGTTCTTGGTTTATAGAGCTTTTGTAGCATGGTGACCTCAATACGTGTAGTGTAAACATGACATCTCTTAAATTTGGGAGTGGGTGTAAAGCCAATGGTATTGTAGTCAGTCAACAATAAATATAACACTACCATTGTTATGAAATTGATGAATGAGATCAATTTCACATGAACGATTCTGACACAGAATTTATCTTTGTCGTCAGAAACTCATAAACAGGTAACCTAAAGTTAATGTCTCATTCTCCTATAATACCGCAAAAAAACACAGAACAAAAAGAGGTGCCCTAATTTGCTTTACCATCCTCTCTGTCTGTCTGTCTCTATTGAGTATAATTGTAATTCTCCTTACACACTTCATACAGTGCAAAATGCTAATCCCCCCCACATGAAAGTACATTTTCCCTTGTTCCTGTAAACAAAATCTAATCTTGTCGACTTCATTTTCGAGCGAAGTTTTAGAGACTAAACACAAATGAAATTAATCATTTGTTTAAATGGCATTTTGTTTAATATTCTTGCATGTTTTCAATGATAATACTGTAAGCTAGGCACTCCAATCAGTTAATTTTAATTATAATGTATTGTGACGTGTGAGGGGCCGTGCATAAGGGAATATTTACAGGATGGGTAGCGACCCTTCCCTTGCTGTTTGCATCTTGTTTTCACTCAGAGATTGGTATTGGCGTCCATTCAATCTTTCTCGAACCCTGGTGCTTATCGATGCGAACAAGATAAAAACAACGATTCTCTTTATTATCTTTAATATCGCTAGAGTCGTGGAAAGCCTTTTTCAGGTACTTCACCTCTATCCTATTTAATATAATAATTACTTCATTTTTTTACAATAAGATATATTTAACACAGATAGTTAATTGTTAAAGAACACCTTTATATGACGTTAGCAACAAAAAAGGATAGGAATATACGAATTGCTGTTGTCGATATGTAGTGCTATTTCATAAACGTCTCTGGCTTAGCTCTTATAAATTCAATAACGAAATAACTTATACCATGACACGTGTGGACAAAAATGGACTAGATTTCGCGCAGCTCAATGACAATTAAACATTGACCTTCGGGTAACGAACTAATGTTCTCATCAGACCAACTAGTGATTCAATTCCAACAGTTGGGATATAATCTTGTAAAGGCGCGTCAAGTTATTCACCATGACGTGAACTGGTTCTGCTCTGGTAACATAACATTATTCCCAAAGAGAAGGTTTGTTCCATTTTTTATATATGCTGGTATTCGGCATAATAAAGCATACAGTAACTTCCCCTTGGGCGACATCAATATTTCCTGGCTCCTTAGGGTATAACCCTTGTGTTCATCTAGTCATCTGTTGCGGTGGACACTAGTCACAACATCCAGTTTCATTATCATACACACACACACACATATGCACACACAAATGCACACACACACATGCACACATGCAAACACATATCTCCAATGTAATCACTATATGTGAAGAAAACATTAACACTTCTAAATTGTCTTTCATTTTATTTAAGTTCTATAAATTCTTCACATAATACAAGGTTCTGGTAACATCAGACGTAATATTTGGCCATTTTATTCCAATATTCCAATGCCATATCTCGAACTGTACCAGGAAGGTCCATTATGGCATATGCTACACTTGACTGGTACCTGACGTAACTTCCCTTGACGTAAGCAGTCAAGAACACTGTCGTAAATTTCATGTTGTTTATGGAAGCAGGGTCATACTCGATCTGTATTAAAGAGAAAATTTAATGTTTTACATTCCGAGGTACCAAGTGATTTTTTAAAATCAGACTAATACATGAGACATCAGATTTTATCAGATTTTTAATTAGACAACCTATTGCACAATTCTTTAAAGGTATTACGGTCTCTCGATAATTTACAATTCTATCAAACCAAGACCGAAAATTAGTTTAATATTTAATTGCAGACAGTTCTCACTGCGACTATACGATACACTCGTGTAACTAAATTCAGAGTGGATGCATCAATACAAATTGAACTATGAACTTATGTTTTAGAAAATTCTGAAATAATCCTACTTCCGGATAATGCTAATTTCAAAATGTTTTATCTTCTATTCGTCTTTTCCTAACGAAATATGTCGGTTGATGAAATAAGTGTACAACTTTGCAATACATATGTACTTAAATGACATTGATTATTTCGTATTGTATAAAAGACACATGTTTATTTGTAATAGTCTCAAAAATGAACGTTTACATATATATGTTTCACACATACACACGCACATAAACACATTATATACACCACACAACTTGTATCTATTAATATCACGTGTTTTGCACTTACAAATTACATTAATCGTTTCATATTTTCTACACAGGTTAAGGCTATGTATTAATCGTTGAAAAAGTATACGCATTTAACAGTCAGACACACACAGACAGACCCCCCCCCCACTGATACATATGTGTGTGTGTGTTATGTTGTTTTGCTGTTATTGTTGGTATGTTCATCATCACCATTGTTATTATTATTATTATTATTATCGGGGGCCATGGTGGCCGAGTTGACTAAGCGCTGGCCTATACTGATCACTGCCATCTCACCTCTGCGTTGGTTAGAGCCTCGTGGTCGACATATGTTGGTATGTAAAAAAGCATGCCAGTACCATCCCGTCGGTCGGTGTTTTTTTCCGGTGTCTTGTCCTGTTTTTCCTCCACCGGCAGGTCGTCATGCATAGCCTATCATGTGCTAGAAAATGCTGTCAAGTCCACAACAATAACAACAACAACATCGTTATTATCAGTAGCAGTACATGACCTCACCTTGCTGATAATGGGATGTAGTGCATCGATAGTAGCATTATAAATGGCGCTGATCTGCTGCACACGTTTGCTGACGGTTTTGTTTAGATCGATCGCTTCGTCGCCGCAAATAGATCTGACCATCTGTTCTTTGTCCAGTAGGAGTGGTTGACAGGAAGCACTTCTCTCCATGCAACGCCGAGCCTCCGCAGTTATCTCCCTTTTCCCCCTGAAAATACCTGTGTCCATTGGAAAGAACCGTGCGTTAATAAGTATCGCGCAATAAATCAATATAATTCTTCTGAATCTTTACTACGTTATGCCTCTTTTGTTCCGTGTTTAGCCCATTCATTGTCTATTGCCAACAAACGTACATTAGCATTTGAAGTGCATTTTCAAACGTATGTCATTGCGTGGCATCAAACAGTCTCTTCATCAATAGAAAACTGAAATCGTGATTTATTCCGAATCCGCGTGAAGAACTCTTTTGATAGGGCTTTAATTTGCATCATTATTCCACGTCAATATCGTTCTCTCAGCCCATTGGTAACAGACCAGGCATGTATTTGTGTGCATATGTAAATATATATGCCACATACTCTAATAAAAGCAGTCTGAACATTTTGAATAACATGGTGGAGAAGAATTAAACCTCTTAGGATTCATTCTTTTCAGTGACGGAACACAAGGTGGATGACCTTATAAGGTAGCACATAAGCAGAGGACATAATGCACCAATGACGTCACACTGCAGTGCCTCAGCTTCGCCACATTTAATCTGGTTTCTTTACTTTAATTGTGATGGTATTTTAATGCATACAAAGGGAACACTGGCCTAAACCAGCCATGCCTTGGCTTCAATTTTCTTACTTAACTATCGTAGTATTTCTCTCCTTTCCACCCAAGAATGTGTGATAAACATGCCATTACAGCTGGTTTTCTTATCGAAATACATCATTTGCTTTCCAAAGCACTTACGGAAAATAGAAATATTAAAATCGCTTTGAATATTAAATATGATCTAAATACTAGATCTTTTGTGTATTAATAAAAATGCCTTAATTTGTATGCTTAGGTTTAAAATGGTCTAGAAGATAGACAACTACTTCAAAAATGCACTGCAGAAAATAGAAATATTAAACTCGCTTCAAATATTAAATATGAACTAAATACTTGTCTTAGATCTTCTATATAGTAATAAAAATGCAGTATTTTGTATGCTTATGTTTAAAAATGTCTAGAAGACGGACACCTACTTCCTAATGCGTTGCCTATGCTCTGTCCGACACTTCCTAATGCATCAGTAACTGTAGTAAATGCGTCCTTGATGCCGCTGCCAACACTGGAAATTCCATCTTTAATACCACTCCCAATTGACCCAAGGCCGTCCAGTACGGTGTTGCCTGCAGACCCGAATACACCACCGATCTTATTCAGACCGTCTTTGAGCCCACTAAAGGCATCCTGTCGGTTGTAGAGAATATAATGTAATCATAATTTGACATTTCTCTACAATTACTTGGCGTAGTAGTAGTAGTAATAGCAGTAGTAATAGTAGTAGTAATAGTAGCTCACGGACATTAATTTGCAACTATAAGCAGAACGAGTTAGCCATTTACATGTAAACAAAGAACTTTGATTAACTAGAGGTATGGTGAGCATTTGTTCACACAAATATATCCCAGCCACTCCCGAATCAAACTACTACCCCTTTGATAGAGACGAGCCTAAAGTACAGATTCATTTAAAAGTAAATATAGCACTACAAACCTCCTGTTCCGAATCAAAGCTGGACTATAATTTATTCAAAATTTACTAAAGTACATTCAGTGGTCAATATCTGCATCTCCACATGATGACCGTTATAATATCAAGTGTAACTGAAATCAATCAATAAATGCAATACCAACAGAGTTAACACGATAGTTTAATATATTGCATCCAGTTGTAACTTACATCAAAATTAGTATCTCTTTCGAAAACGATGTGAACCCAATGACCAATTATTATGCTTGTCACCTAATGATGAGCATAACATGCACAGTAACAATTGTTGTACTCTATTTCCCGGTGTTTCTTGAAAAGGGCAACACACAATGCCTACAAAACCCTCAGGTGGTCATTCATTTGTCAGCCGGTGCATCTTCAGGATAATGATAGCTTCGAAGTTTTAAAAATTCCTCACAAGTTGTCGATGGATTCCGTCAAGCATTGCATTGGCCAGCAAGACAAGGAGGACAATAACTCGAACATAATCTGCTTGGACAAAGAAAGAATTTTTTTACGATATACGCATCTCCTGATGATGACGAAGTTTACGTGGAAAGTTCCATTTTGATTACTGAAAACGTTGAAACTAGTGATGTCGGTGACACGCGAGTCAACATCTGATTTATTTTTCATTTAGTAATAATTGATAGAACCAGCAGTCCATTAATTTGGAGGACTCCAATGTGTTCTATCAATAATGCTTACAAAAAAATTGCAGATTAATCTCAGTCGCACCTATATTATTATTATTAGTAGTAGTAGTAGTAGTAGCAGTAGTAGTAGTAGTAGTAGTAGTAGTAGTAGAACTGGTAGAAGTAGTGGTAGTAGGTGAAGGGGAAGAGGATGAGTTCTCAGGTAAAGGCGAAGTAACTGCAGCCCAAAGCTAAATAAACGAATGAAGGAGAAAACTGGCTGCTACGAAAGTAAAATAACAGCTTTTTAGAATTAAGTGTATATATTCCAGATACATTTTAAGTGCAAACCTGAGACTAACATAACATATACCTGTCATTGTTGCTTGAATTGTTTCAAAGATGTTTGTCATCTACACTCCTTCTCAATCATACAGCTATATTTCAATTGTCTTCAATGTTTGATTCTGGGAATGCTTTTCAGATTCTGTTTCAAGATATATTCAGACGAAAGTATTATCCCTTCCCCGTTTGAACATGAACGTATTCCAGACAGTCCTCCCACACGCCACCACTACCTACACCATTTTTTATTTGTTAAGAAACAAAGAGGAAAATTAGTTTCCCTTTTATTCTTTAAGACTGCTTCATAATATCAAAGTGTTATTTTTGTGGTCTCACAAAATAGCATCGTTTCAAGCCACAGACAGAAAACGGCTACGCTCCTTTCCGTGGATTGCGACAATGCGGATAGAGTAATGCTTGTTTAACAACAAATAGATTTGTTTCCATACTTTTAGAGGTAATAGTTCCTGCTTGTGCGTTAGTATTTGTTAAACTACTATCTGTCCATATGTTATTAATAAATTTTACCAAAAATGTGAAAATCGCCAAATTTGAACTTAAAAATATCAAATCTTCTCCTTTGTTTTATCACAAACGGTATTCCGAAATGGCTTTACTATTTATTTAAACACGGAAAATGTATAATGTTCCTAAGGCCTTTTCTATAACTTCAATAGTAAGAGTATACACTTTATCTTAAAAGATAAATAAATAAATAAAAAAATAAATAATAAATAAATAAATAAACAAATGACCAATTCATGTCTCCCATCAAGAAGAATATAGAAACTATACGAATCAAATGTTAATAGCAATAATAATATATTTGTATGTCTATTATTAACAAAGACATCATCTTCGATAGAATCATTCGGTGTGCTGTTGGTAGTGATGATGATGATGATGGTGACGTTTACGATAATAATGATATCAATGCCATTTCAATAATAATAATAATAATAATAATAAAGCTTTAAGGACTGACACAATTTAAAATCATAAGCTTTCGGAAATTGAGGCGAATACGATCATTCTGGTCTTGGGATTTGGTAAACCTAGAAATAAATGGCAATGTATTGAAAACTCTAACCAACATCTGTACATTTGTGTATGAAAAATCGCATTTTCTGTTTAATCGCCAAGTAACAGATTAGACTTAATATGCATTTTATGAAATAACACATCAGACAGAAGCTTTTATAATGGAGACCTGTTCACTGTTGTAATATTGATTGCAAAGATATACCGTAAATGCAATCCATAGGTTCGCTGCAACACCAAAAAGAAGCACTCTTTTCTTGTTTTTGTTTTTACAAGGTATTGACAAAAAAGACTGAGAAGTTTCCAGTTCGGTCTTAGGCTGCTTTACATTAGGGTAGAACTAGGATCCGGAACACAGTTGCAATGAAGTCTAAACGCGACGATGACCGATCCAGTACTAACAGTTATACTGTGTTTTAAGTGTGCTTGATATTATTTTGGTCATGATGTTGTTGAGTCGGATGAATTAATGAATTATACACAGCATGTGGATAATACACACTAATTTTCTAGGAAATAATCTTAACAGGAAAGGAGGGGAGAAATGCCTGGAAAGGATTTAGGGGTCATCATACTCTTACTCAGTGATGCTTCTTTTCAAAACCTTCATTTGTGACATCCATTAGAAACATTCTTAACAACGAAGAACATGTAACATGGGATACAAAATTGAGTGTTTGTTTGATAATTCGATTAAAAATTACCGCGTATCGTTACGTATCTCAATAAATTCTTTCTGACGTAATTGAACAACAGATTCTGACAAACAATATCAAATTCACACAAAGGTTTACCAGGTGGTGTTACGCAGGTGACAAGACGTACAGGATTCCCGGTGAATTCCAAACACATCTTAAATCTGGATGGACTTCTACGAACGTTTGCACCATCCAAAGACAAGAATGGAACAGAAAAGCATTACTAAAACACCTGTATGTTCTAACAGCGATATGAAGACTCTTCCTCAAATAATGTAAAGATAACGTTTGCTTGAGTCACTTACCGTAAATACCTTGCCAGTCGAACTAACCAACCCATTCATGGAGGAGACAAACTGCTTCCCGCCATCAGCTATCAGATTTCCCACGCCTGCAATGCTGTGTCCAATATCGTCAAGAGGGCCCTTCATGTACGTATAGGGATTAATTAAGTTCAGATAGTCCGTAAAGGAAGGAGATTGTCTGAAAGAGAATAGCTACTACAGTTCTACAGAGGACGATAATTGAGTATCCTGCATCAATAGATCTATTTTGAAACAAAAATAATATATTTGCTTTGCATTTTGTATTTAAAAAAGCGTTTCTGCCCGATAACATACAAATAACAAAGTCCTCGATGCACATTGTATGTGCTGCAACTGTAAATCCAAATGCCTAAGATGGAGGAATGTTTGAAGCAAGTTACAAGTTCAATATTATTTATGTTTATTTCTTATAGGCATAGAACGTGATACTCGTAGAATCCTATCGAATATGTTTAAATTGCATAATTTAATATTTTTTTGAAAGCTATGATTATGCTCAATTTGGTTTTTGTTTTATAAACGATGATATTATTTCATTTTACAAAATGTATGGAAATCAAAACAAATGCCGGTTATTACAGTTTTACGTCATTAAACATAGCCATGTAATGTGCAGTATATTCGTATATTTTGCGCTTGAGGAAACACAATGTGTTGTTGAAAGATATGCTAGTTCTAAACAAACAAAATGTAATTTTTCTATCACATACCCACACTTGCTCTGCGTTTCTGACTTGCATGCGTTGACCTTGGCATTTATTTTGCCGTTGCATTCGGTGTTTTTGGTTTTCATCACATTACTCTGTTCTACCGTGACGTTCCATTCTACTGCCACTTTCTCTAAAAGTACCTGTCGGAATAGCTTAACAAATGCTGAAATGCAGAACGAAAAATGTACAAAAAATGTAAAGGTCGTTAACATTAAAAATTTTATGTTATCATGAGAATGTTTTTCTTTTATTATTGAACTGTTGAGTGTTTTGCATTGGCTTGGTTAGCTCATTTCTTTTTTTTTAAATGGAATATGGAAAAGGAAGGGGAGAGTGGCAAAGACTGAAACTCATGTGCTTTTGTCTACCTAACAGAAACAAGTTGTATTCTTGTTTGTATAAAAGTCATATATTCTTTTGTTTTCATATGTCAAAGTTAGGAATGAATTTGTTGTTTTCTATATCTTCGTATCTAACATTTTAGTAATATAGTCCAGCTGTGATGATTTCAGCACCCGCCATAGCCCTCCACACACCTTTTAATATAATAACACTGGATAAACTTTATACACTAGTCTTAAGGCCAATGTTTGACTATGCACGTGACATATATTATGAAGGCTCAAAAGATTCAGAACGAAATGTTCAGTAATCTCTCCGATGTGGGAATGCGATTAGGATAACAAAAATACTGAACATTATTTTTTTTATTGTCTGTTATGTATTACGCAAATATTCCACCTCGTTTGTACTATCTTTGAACTCAGGCCTTAATAAACCCTATATTTATTGCAGAAAAGTGACATAGAACAACGGGAACGTTGAAAAATCTACGATAGGCTTAATTTTATAGAAATATCAACACTAAACGACTTTGACACCTAAAACTACAGTGTAGACACCGCAAAGCCACAAATAATGAAAATGGCTATTGATGAGTGTATTTGTCAAAATGACTTCTTTCTCATATACTATTTAATTCTTGATCTAGTTAATTAATCTTTCGTCTTGCTTCAAAATGTTATGTCCTTGAACCATATAAGATTGACATGGTGCGTACCGCCCGCCCCCTCCGCTTCTGATCATATTGAATATATACACATCACACAATTCTGTAAGATTGAAACTGATTAGTTCTGAAATATAATAATTGACCAGTTTTAGATAGATCAGGTACATGTGCAATGTTGGAGATATATTCTCTCTTAATATTCACGAATGTTCCCGAATATTGCTGATTCACTCTATTCTTCGTATTGATATTATGCATGTTTATATACGTCTCAAATATATAAGGCATTAATAATATACAAATAATATACTTACTGTCCTGGCTGAAAGAATCAAGCGGTACCAGAATGCCCTCTGCAGTGGCCCACATAAACAAAATACTAAACAATAGTTTCCACATGATATCAGATGTGGGATATACTTGTCTGATTCAGTGTCGAGCTGAAATAATGAAACTAGATGTTTTATAACGATGTATTTATACACACATATTAATATATTCAACACGTTGATTATATAGTAGCCTCCTGTTAGATTTTGGATAAGTACGCATGACATTCCTTAAAGTGCTCTCCAGAAGACCTATTTACTTATCAAGGTAAAACCATGCATGCTTAAACAATAAAACCGAGAATTTTACTAACCTAAGGTTCGACGTGAGACAAAACGTGGCTCTAAACGAAAGCTCAGTATAGTACAATGCCGCCTAAACAAGCGGAAAGGATATCATTCAGAAGACGCAAAGGTAATTATTCCTGGATTACCCTTAATTACCATATTACGTGAATTTTTTTCTTTCGTGCACTTTTCCACTTTTTTCATTTTTCTTATTTTTTCATACTTTTTGTATGCATTTTTCCTCAAATTTGTATTTTTTAAATTTACTTGGCTGATTTGTCAGTTTGTCAGTTGACAAATTAGAAACTAGTGATACATAGTGCATTTACGGTGAAAGTAGAAACTGGGAATTCTTTCATCGTGATTAACGAACTTAGTTGTTAACATAGTAGTGTGAGACCATACTTGTACACACAAATACAGTGAACACTACTCAGTCTAAATGGAAGTACCAACTGAGGGTATTAGGCCTAACCAGCCTTGTGGAACGAAGCTACAAAATTACTTCGCTACCAGATTAGAGGGCAGTGATGGATGTCAAAGACCCTCCCCACAAAACAACTGATTTTGGGGATGTCACAAATTTGCCCAGGCAAACAGAAATACTGATGGTCTTAAAAACCTTAGGAGCCCCAATGGAGGAAATATATGGGCTACAAAATGCAGGGCGAAATAAAATACGTCTTATACCCAAAAAAGTATGATACCCT
This sequence comes from Sinohyriopsis cumingii, assembly GCA_028554795.2. NCBI lineage: Eukaryota > Metazoa > Mollusca > Bivalvia > Unionida > Unionidae > Sinohyriopsis > Sinohyriopsis cumingii. Next base: position 34,627,148 of record CM068832.1, read on the forward strand.
GTAATCAAAGACGCAGAAATTGAAGTGATGGGGATAAAAGCCAAAGTAGACAGAACAGAAACAATTATAAGAGAAGTAGAGCCTAAGGTGGTTGATGTGACTGTCAACGGCTTGCCCCTTGAGATAGATACAAAGGAAATTGTTACAAAAATAGAAAAAAACTAAACACCAGAGCGCATATAATGGCTACAGTTTTGGGGTTTAGAGAAATAAACTCCGGGGTCAGAGTTATAACTGTTTTGAAAGAGGACGCAAATAAGATCCCCACTTTTATTTATGTGATGGGTTTCCTCTTACGCACATGGTCGAGAGGATGTGAAAATGATAGAATTTGCCCAAGGTGTAAACAGGTGGGGGCATGAGTCAAGAAATTGTAAAAGTTCAGTAGTGGCTGCTACTTATGCCAGTAAAGTAGCCAACATAGTATTGACCGCAGATCAAGAAATACTTAGAGCAGATCGAAACCTACAAACTGAAGTGGGTCAATTGATTGATCAAGTTAGGATAGAAAATGAAACACAATATCAAAATGGAAAGGAAAAGGAGCCTAGCTTAGAAGAAGAGAACGAGTCAAGTGCTTCAATGGTTGAAACTAACAGGCCAAGTATAAACCTAACGGAGATCAAAGGGGATGAGAATTCTCAAAATGAGCAAGGGTGGAGGGAATACCTTAGTCTGAATAAGACTGGGAGTGCCCCTACGCCAATAAGAGGAGGGCAAATTGACCTAAGGAACAGGTTTAAAGTCCTGGGGAAGAAAGCTCAATAGATCAAGCTGATAAGGAGCAAGAATCAGGAACTAGGCCACTGTCAGATACCCCATTAACCTCAACCCCTAGGTTTAAACAAAGGAAGAATATCCAAATCAAGTTCATCACAGGGAAGTGAGGACACGAAAGTGAGTTTGATAATCCACAAACAGCGCACGACAAAAATGTGGCAAATATGCTACAACACACAAAAAAAGAGATAAGAAAAAGACGAAGAGAGCGAAGAGAAACATACAAACGAGGAAGAAGAAACGGACGAGAGCGACGAAGATGACGGAATGGAAACGGAAACAGGACCGGAGACAGACAGTGGAAACGACGATGATATGGATAAAATAGACTCAGACAAGACGGACACAAATTAAACAAATGAAAATAATACAATTGAAGAAACGGGAGAGGGGCCAGTGCCCCCAAAAATCACTGAAGAAATACCCCTTAAAAGATAAATAAAGAATAATATAGAACCTACTAATAAAGTAAAAATGCGGCGACCTGGTGGAGAGAAAAAAAAATGGAGGGAAAAAACTTCCGCATAATTTCAACAAACTTAAATGGAGCAAGCAGGGAAAAAATTAGTAAACTAAAAAAATGTAGGAATTATGATATACAATTTGTACAAGAAACACAACAAATTTACAAAAGAATTGGCAACTTTCTGTGAAGAAGAACTTGATGGAGTGTTAATCCTTAGTGATTATAAAGGGGAAGACAAAAGAGGAGGAGTAGCTACCTTAATTAAAAGTATAAAAGGAATAAATTGGGAGGGGATAGATGAAGGAACAAATCTTGCGGGAAGGATTCTACACATCCTAATAGAAAATATTCTACATATATATATATATATATATATATATATATATATATATATATATATATATATATAAGCCGGCAAACAAATACAAGAAACAAAGTTTTATAGATAAATTTTTTCAGTACCTGGAGAAATAATCAGTCGAAAACATTGTTGTTGTTTTTTTGTTTTTTTTTTGGGGGGGGGGGGAGGGAATTCAACTGGGTGGGGGATGGAATTGATCGGGGTGGAAAACTAACAACAACTGATATTAGGTTTAAACCGGTTATGGAACACTTTTTGAGAAAACACAAATTAGTAGATGTGTACAGAAGACTGAATATACTAAAAAGGGAGTTTACGTTCGAGTATAAAGGAGATAAGGGTAGTAGACTGGACAAGTTTTATTGCACTAACTTTGATAATAAAGTACATGTAAAAGCAGGAATCAAAAACATAAAAGTATCTGATCACAAATTAATTTATCTAGAAATAATTAAAAAAGAGAAATATAAATGGTGAAAAGGGTCGTGGAAAATGAACAACAAAATTATAGAAGAAGAATTTACAGAGGAAATAAAAGCAAGTATAGAAGACTTTACCAATAAAGGAAATAAGGATATTATTAATGAGTGGGACACTTTAAAAAAATATTTTTAAAAAGACAGCCATCAGCTACTCGTTTATAAGGAGAGAAAAGCAAAAATTGGAGAAAAAATCTATAAAAAGAAGACTAGAGAAAAATCTAAATGAAGATGAAAAATAAAAACTAAATGATAGACTAAACATAATCCTAAATGAGGAAAAGGATGGCAGAGAAATTAGAGCGGGAAATTTACAAAAATATATAAAATGTCAGAAGGGCTATAAAAAAAGAGAAGAATTAAGGAGAGGAGGGGAAAACATGTCGAAAATTTTAGGGATGGGGAGAGAACAATATCGGGGAAAACAGAAATTTTAGATTACATCAGGGAATGTTATAATACCCTGTACAAATCACAAGAAATCGAAGAAGATATTATAGACAATTATTTAGACGGAATACCATGTGAGATGATATTGCCAGAACATAAACTCCTAAGTGATGATTTCATCTCCACACAAGAAATTAAACAGATTATAAACCAACTATTTAAGAAGAAATCCCCAGGTGGAGATGGACTCACTGCGGAATTCTTTCAAAACTTCCAAAGTGAGTTGTCGTCCATTCTAGAATGGCTATATAATAATATACTCTTACGAAATGAAACAATGACTAAATCAATGAGGAAGGGAATCATTACATTAATATACAAAGGGACAGGGGAGAGGCAGGATTTTAAAAATTGGAGGCCCATCTCCCTCCTAAATATAGATTATAAAATTTTAGGTAAAGTTCTAGCTAATAGAGTCAAAAAAAGAATGGGTAAAATAATTAATTATAATCAGACATGCGGGGCGGAAGATAGAGACATACAAAATAATATTCTAAGCATAAGAACCATTATTGATTACTTACAAGAAACGGGCCAAAAAGGTGCCATGCTACTTTTTGACCAAGAAAAAGCTTTTGACAGATTGGAACAAAACTATGTACAAAAAGTACTAGAGAAATTTGATTTTGGAAGAAATTTCCAAACGTGGACTAAAATCCTGTACAAAGAAATCATTGCAAAAGTACAGGTAAATGGCGCTACCACAGGAAAATTTGACATTAAAATATCGGCGAGGCAAGGTTGCCCACCATCAATGCTATTGTACGTAATATGAATTGAAATTCTGAGCATAAAAACAAGGATAAACAAAGGTATAGAGATGGTATCCAAATCCCAAATATTATGGAAAATATTAAAACGCTCCAACACGCTGATGATTGTACAAACTTTATAAGAGACCCAAACTCATTCAAGCACCTTGAAAAGGAATATGAGAGATTCGGTAAAGCATCAGGTTAACAAATCAACCATGATAAACTGAAATATTAAAACTTAGCAACTGGCGGGGAAATCACCCCGGACCTACCCCACATTTAATAAAAAATGGAGTGAAAGCATTAGGGTTTATTTTTTATTTTATTTTTTTTTTGAAATAGGAGAGGAACACGAAAACTGCAAAAATATAGGAAACAAAGTAGAAAAGAATGTAGATAGCTGGACGTTTATGCCACTTTGTCTAAAGGAGCGAACCCAAGTGGCCAAAACTTATATGTATGCGAACATTAATTTTATTTTAAAATCCTTAGATATAAACAACAAGAAACTATATAAAAAAGATAACAATATTTTAAACAATATATGGAATTTTAAGACACACCATGTCAATAAAAACACTCTGTATAGAGCAAAGGAAGGGGGGGGGGGGGCTAGGATTACCGAATCCGATATTAATTAAATGTGTACATTGTAAAAATAGATTCAAAATACTAAGCTCAGAACCAAAATCGGCCTGGGAAGGGTTATACATATACTGGTTTGGGTTTCCAATGCGAAATAGGGGAGATATCTATAAGAATAATAAACTAATGAAAAAGCTGGAAATACCAAACAAATTTAAATATATTAAAGACTTGTTAATTAAATACAGGAAAGAGAGGGAACTATGGGAACAAGATGAAAAACTGACGTTTAAATGGTTAAGGGAACAAAATACAAAAATGGTACGATCTAAGGTGGAGCAAGAAAATATACATATAAATTTTGATAGAGCATGGGGACACTGGGCGAAACTAGGCTCCCTAAAAATTCAAAGCCTCTGCTTCAATGCGTGGTTGACATGAGAGGTGGCAGTGCGACGGCATTTGATCAGAGTATCGCCAAAATGTCCACTGTGTAAAAACGAACCCTTTAGTAAAATACATACAATGGTGCTATGTGAAAAGACGCAAGAGCATAGGATAGAAGTCATTTTGGAAATAAGAAAACGAGAAAGGTACCGGAGGAACCATATACTCTATCTAGATGGAAATTTTGATTTAAAAAATCCATATATAAAATAACAAAGTACATAACGACTACTATGATGGCCTGTGGGCAGGTTGTCACAATATGTCGATAGCCTGCCAGGGCTACCTAACAGGGGAGGGGGTAGGAAAGAGACACTGGTGTAATGCCCAAGTAGAGGCGCTACGCAAATGCAGACCGGGACCCCGATCCTACCCATCTACCCTGGAAGGAACAAAGAAAATATAAGTGCCATAAACAAAAATTAAATATTAGCATAGAAACGAAAGTTTATATTCAAGCTAAACTATAATATAATATAATATATAATTTAATGAGAGCTATTATTATTATTAAGTAATACTTTCCTTACTTCACCATTTCCCCTTAAGAGGGATGGGACAGGGCAACTATGTGGGGTAAGTACGAGGTAATGACGCCATGTGGCTATATCACATGGTGCCACGCGAAGTGGACATGCTCATGAAAGAGCCAAAGAAAAACATATCCACATAGAACACAAACATACAAATGCAAACATAACATAAATAGAGGGATTATGAACCCTTTCAAACCCTTCTAACCTTCTATATTTCCTTTAAACAACTATACAGCTCCCGTACTGTATAGTTAAATAAAAAACATTTGGAACACTTTGGCTAATAACCTAAATTGAGAGCGAGCCAAACTCGAGTCTGGAGAAATACAACTAAATAAAAAAAGGTATGGACCCTAACTCGAGTACAGCCACCTCATTTTAAGAACAAATTCTACGAGGAGTGACACACATGATCACACACATAAAACAATAGGTTTTCTTTGTCTAATCAAAATTAACGCACCACTCACTCGTCGAAATTCGAAATTATACTTATCTTATATTTAATAATAATATAGATCAGTATGAAAACTGGGGTGATTGAAGAATACTGCAGTCCCGACACGAAAACTATGTATAGCACTCACACAATATAGCACAACACACATAGCAAACATGGGACTTAAGAGACCTCTAGCAATGGTTAAAAACAAATTAGGGAAGGGATTTCGAGGTAGGTGAAGGAAACCTAGCTCGGATGAACAACCCTATAGAAAACACTAGGAAACTATAAATACCCCATCAAAAATGTAATCAGATAAATTTTTGATCGAAGTTCTTTATTTAAATATAACAAACACACGTTCGGGGGATACACATACACATAAAACACTATTTGGTTTTTTCGGAAATGGGGGGGGGGCATCTGTCTGGTGCCCCCCACCCCCGAAAAAAAAGACGTGATACAAATACTTTAAAAAATAAAGGCTTCAAATTTCCTTCTTTAGTTCTAACTCATAGTATTAATACCCCTTTTTCTCTTGTTGGATTGTAATGATCTTTGTTCAGGCCATGGCGCAAATTTTATCGTGTTTTTGTTTGTTTGTTATATTACTAGTGACAGAAAACAGCCTATAACCTAAAACGCTAGCTTTGATGACAACTGGGACAATGACGGTAATTTTTGCTGACAATATGCCAATTACCGCCACGCCGATGCCTACAGACAGGGTTGCAAGTTTTGGGGTAACGCCATCAATTACATCTACCATTACATGTTGTATATGGCTCGCCGCTGTTCAGCATCAGATAGTAAAACATTTTTACATGAAAATCGTGTGGATACAGAGATATAATTCCTCGATGAGGAGCCGATGTGAAGCTTTAATTGATCCGGGCATGGCTGGAGGGAAGTTTCTTTGCTGACACGCACCTCTAACCTATCGTCTTGATGTCCTGACAAGACGGTTATAATACTTAAGAAAGATCCAGTTTCGTTACGTTAATATGATAAGTCCCGACAATGGCACGATCTTCAACACGCCCGCTAAGACGTTCACCATGAGTAGCATATAGCATTGCATCTTTTCGCAGGTTGTGTGATTGCGTGAATTTTCTGGCTAGTAACTGTAATACGGAAGAACATGTTTGATACAAAGTTAACTATGTTATTCTGCCGATGATCACCGTAGTGGCCTTTACGTCAAATTACATCGGATATATAGTGGCAATCGCGCCAGAGAAACCGCGAACACAGTTCCTTTGAGGTATGTTTCACTACTCCTAGCTGACCGCGGATTGGCTTCGTGCACTATGTGTGGGTAGTCCCAGTGGTTCATGTATATCTGCTTTGTAATTTCGTTGCACTGAAGTCTAAACAGAGGCATTGTGGTCCCAAGTTGGCGCACTCTTCCAGCAGTGGGTTGTAGTCCTCATTGATATCAACGTGTTTTGCGAGCTGATCAATGATCCGTTATCCATGTTAGGATTGTCAAGATGCGCCAATGATTTGTGTTACTGGTCCGTGTCTCCCTGCTCCCGTCACTTGCTTGTGCTTCTGTCTTTAATGTCGACTATTGTTAAGCAGCCTACGCAAGCTCATATTGCTGCGCTCTGAGGCAGCATTCCAAAGATAGAGTGATTGAAAATTCAGTCTGGTGTGCATTGGCGTCAATGCCCTTGCATAAAAGTGTGTCTCCTGTAGTAAATGCAGACGCAAAGTTGTTTGTAGGGCTTTCAAGTCTGGCATTTTTTTTTGTAACGGCATCAATGACATTATGTGTCAATAGAGTTCCGTTAACACGGATTGAAAGCAATTCACACGTTCCGCTGCCACAACTCATGTGGATGCTAGTGAAATGAAAAATGGGACGGTGATAATGTCGTTAGCATTACCTTTGCCATGTACAAACCAGCAACATTTTGAAAGGCTTACGTCGGGTTCCAGCGATACCAACCAGACGTGTTTATTGGCGGTAACTCTGCCAACTTAACTGATGTCACATCGCAGGTTAAATATTCAGAATTTATGTAACGACCGATGCCATGCTAATAGCGGCAAGATCACGAGCTGAAAAAGCAGCCTGTAGCACAAATAAGTTCGATGTCGCCGAATATCTCGCAACGGTATCGACGTGGAAGCCAGAAACATGTAGTCTCATAAAGTGCTTGTCGTCGTATGATTGCTAATGCTTTATTTCAAAAGCCATACTGCACTCATGCATGTTAACTGTTTTTCAAAAAGTATTTATTTTTAGATCTAAATTACGTATCGAAAGCTCATAGATGAAAGATTTACGGTATCTGACACGTTACGTGTGCCCGCGTAGAACTTAGCACCTACTTGCATAACTGTGTGATGTGTGTTGCACTGACAATATTTTCAGTTGTGTTTATTTTACTGAGGTGGACAAAAACAATTTATGTTGACGAATGCCACGATATATTGTGCCGTTCTTGTCCAGCCAGATGGTGAAGTAATACCCATGATTTTGACGTCGATTACATAGAATATGACTTTACTTTTTGTTAGAACCCGATCATGTGTGCTAACTGGTTAGAAGTCCCCAGAAATTAATTTGAGTCGATGGCTGGGCTTCTTAGATGCTGACAATTCTGGTCGGCGGGCTTTGGTCTACAGTAATTGCAGGCATATCAACCTTCAGTTCCTTTCTGTACTTGTCTACTTTCTGTCGACCTCGTGCGAGCTGTTATTGCTTAAATGTACCTCCGCGGCTGGATCAAGAACGAGTTTGACTACTACGACTTTATCATCTGGTGTACTATGCGGCTAAAAGATGCATAAAATAGTCCGTGTGCTCACATCAATAAAGACTCCGTAACCCTTAGGACTATAACATTTTTGGCCTGATATGTTTTGCTAAATCGTTGGAGTAAACAGAGCAGATTTTCTACACGAAGATTGTGACCCTTTTAGGCAATCGGAAAAACGAAACAGCTTTTCCTAACCTAGACTATATCAGACGCCATGCCGGCATCAGCGCGTATATTATAACAAAAGAGTACATTCTATCATCCGTTATTTCTGCGAGCATGCATCTTGAATATAACTCTTTGACCGTAAAGTCGAAGATTCCTTTAGAGGTGTACTGGAGAAAAATATAATACTGAAGCATCACATCAGGCGATCAGCGAACCATGTCGAAAATTCTCAAGAGCCATGCCAGAACCTGTGAATTGTCATGCTATTGATGATCTACAAAATGGGTTATAAGTGAAGCCTGAAAGTATAACGTTGGCCGCACGATGGAAACAGCCATCAGAATAACTAAAATGCTGTGAGATAGTTATTTCTGGGGCGACAAATGAATGCATAGTATTACGTCTTACTTTTGCAAGCCCATAGGAGATGAACGATGATGAGGTTGAGGGCCAGGATAACTGCTTCACAGTTATCGTTCCTTCGTGATGTGTAAAACGCAGCTGTGAGCCACTTCCTGTACGCAGAGAGCAGCGAGCGAGCGCCTTGAGAAGGATTTAAAAACATGATCCATTCATCCCGCCCTTTTCGACCAGCATCAGCAACCATTTCAGTTGATGGCACAGCTCAATACTATCTCCAAGTGCAGTCTCTATGATAATCTACAGGTATGTTGAAGAACGCAGAGTGAAAAATAAACGGTGATTGCGAAAACGGATGCGAGAGATGCATCAAGTTAGGAGCCATCACATTCGGATCCACGCTAACGGCAAAAAGCACAGACACCTTAGCACACTCAAATGTTCTTTCGCCGATACAGCATCAGCTATTGGAAACACGCCTCTCCCCTTTAATATGGAACTGAATTGCAAGCTTGCAAATGTGCGAAGCATAAATTATCGATACCACCTTACGCCTTATTTATAAACCTTGATATAGTCATTACAGTACAAGGTAATTTAAATCAACATAGATTGTCCACTACTACATATAAAAGTTATATGAAAACAATATCAAACCATGTTAAGTTTAATTTCATAAACAGTACATATTATCATAAACATCCATTTGTTTGCACACAATGATGACCTACAATTCACTTTTTACATTATATGAACGTCCTGAAATGTGGTTACTATATGAGTTAAATGTACAGAAATATGTTTATAGCTGAACAAGATTAAGTTTAATTTTTCCCCGCATACGTTAAATATTATTGCAAACGGACAATAAAACTCCACCTGTTCTGGGTCGTAGATAGTTTTTGACATTTTCATATCGTTCAAAAGTTGATTGGTTTGCACTCCTGAAGTCAGGATTCGGCTGTCTACATTACTCTGAGATCTCTGACGTTATATTCATGAATATTCATTAATATGTTGGGACATATAATATATTATTAAATGGAACAATATGGGCTCAGATCGAATAGGAGAAGAAAATATCTTTAAAAATGATGAGTATGGGGTATATATTTGTATTTAAAATTTTACAAATTAATAGATGAGTATTGAAATTTAACAGTTAATTCAAGCTGGTCGGTGTTTAAGTTAAATTACTATTACTGATTTCTCGACCTAAATGTGAAAATATATCCTGGGATAATTAATATAAAATTAAATCAAAAATGACATACCAGTTTTTGTTAGCGTGCACAGTTCATTTTCTCCAGTTTTTCTACGGTCTGTAAAACTGCCTTTGCTTGTTTACAAGAACTGTATGTGATAATACAATGGAGCTTCTTAGATCGCTTTTTTTGTCTGTCATTCCTTTACCCAACCTGTTACTGCGCTGATGGCTTTAAATTCACAAAACTGTGCAATTATCTAGTCCATTATGTAACCATCTCTTAGAATGGTGTAACTCTAGCTTTTTCTCGTGCATTCTGTATATATTGTAATACAAACGGTGTGATATTTGGTCCGTGAAACCGTGTTTTCCTTTATGTAATTCCCCCAAACTCTGGTTGGAAATTTAGTCAAGCTTAGTTATCATTATCCTAAGATAATACTTTGTATGCATTACATTCGTAAGATTCGTAAGATTTACAGTTAACTGTACGATAGCAAGATGAAGAATATGCACAGCTCATTAATTGAAAGCTCTAAAAATGCGCATATAAAGAATTGAGCCAAGACAACTTTAGAAAGAAAAAACCTTTTAAATAAACATAAACATAAATGTAATAAAGTATCACAAATTACGTGATAAACCGCACATGCCAAAATTATGTTAAAAAATAAAATATAAAGTTAAATAATATAACATTCGTAAGATTTAGGATACAAAATAAACAGAGTAGTATCATAATGACGATTTGAAATCGGCTGGCAAATTCCGCGTTCCAGCACCCTAAACACCTTCGATATTCCCACGTGTGAGTGTGTGAATGTAACTCGCGTGCTCATAAAAGCAGAATTTCCATTAGGTGCCCCAGCTGCTGTGAGCTCCATGAAAACTAGATTATTTCTGAATATAAATCAGTTACCTGTTTTAGGGAGCTAATACCACTGTTTCGCATCGGTACACGAAAACGTCAAATGGTTTCATTTTCGACTATCTACACCATGATATTTGTTTTATTTATATAGCCACCAAAAATATCCTACTGATTATGTTAAGAATACTCTGTGCTGGCGCGAAGTTCTTAATATACACGTAATGTTGCCAGAGTAATAGACAGCAGATCACCCCGGGTGACAGCATTCGGTAAAGAATCAAAGCAATCCGTAACCTTGAGAAACTACGCTTCTTGCGTCTAATTCTGATGGCATCAAATGGTAGACTGACCTGTATCGTGGTGGTGATCTTGATTATGTCTGGGATTATTGTATCCCATGCGTAAGATTCGTTTGCGGGAATCTCAATAATATCTTCGGGCCAAGAAAGAGCCTTTCTCAACAACGACTTTGTGATGCCATCCTTGAAGAGTGGAGATATGATCGTGATGGTAGAGCTGAGCGGTTGCATATGAAACTATTAAAGTTCTTGCCTATCAACAAAGAAATCTTCAGTTGGATATCTTATTTGATTGAGTCAAATTCGTTCGTGCCCGTGGAAAGTCCCATTACTTTCCAGGTTGCGTCATAGACCGTGCAGAACACAAATGATTGCGATTGGATATTATGTCAACTGTAATAAATGCGCAACGATGCTAGTACTATCTAGAGTGTGCTTTATATCCCCGTGGTTACTGATGTGGAGAAAAACAAAATAAAATTCTGGTTACGTTAACGAGATCGGGATTATCGAAGTAAGGCTCGGTGCTGTATTTACAACGGTACGCTACATCGTGTCATTTATTTCGCTAAGATTTTGTAGCGCCTCAGACTTTATCATCGTTGCTGCATTTAATGAATTCATACATTAACGCATGAAAGTTTCTGCTCCCATGATGTTGTCTTTGAGCGACCGCTGACAAATCGACGCGGCCTCGCTTATGATTTCTGATGCGTTGTTGCCGGAAAGAACCGACCGTAAAGGTATTTAAACCGATCCGCAAGCTCGTCGGGTCACACTGTCCAACAAGGTCAGCTCCATTCTTTGACTGTTTATTTTGTCACTGTACGCATGCGAATTGTCACAACTTCTTATCGGGACCAGGCAATATCACTTACATAAGATAGATTAATTTTTAGCTCGTTAGCTGGCGTCGTCCTAGCATTTATTGATGATTACACTAGCTATCAATACAGTTATATAACATACGTACGGTCGTTCAAGACCTTTTCCAATAGAACGGAACTAGATAAGGCTCGATGTGATGCTAAGTCTGCGTTCGTATGTACTATTATTAAAATGACCATTTACAATAGGAGGCAATGAATGTCTCATTTTTCAGTTGCTAAACACAATTTATTTATGTCCTTGTTTTCTAAGTGATGGTCACGGGGTTTTGTTTTACGTGTATTTGCTTTTGTTAAATACTTACCTAAGGAAGAGATGATGTCATTTTCATTTGGAGTTGGGGTTGGGGATGAGAATTTCTTTCATATTCGATGATGTATTTTGTCTTTATTATAAGATTTTTCAACTCAAATTAATAATAATGTAAATTTTTCTATAAATAATAGGAAAATAATTTTTGTTAAGCGGCCGTATTTGTTTTCCAACAAGTAATATCACAGGTTCCTCCACACCACCATATACGTTTAATCAACAGGGCCTCCCGATATGAAATGGGCGGTCCCTTAATCATACCGAGTTAGTCTTTTCTTTGCCATGTAGTCAGGATTTTCGTTTATTATTTTAAATGTATGTAATAGTTTATAATTAGTCCTATACTGTGATTGTCATAAACAAATTTGAAAAAAGAACTGAAATCCGGTGTCACGTACCATTCTTTAATGTACCTAAAGGAAAAAAATACTTTATTGAGTATTTTTTCGAAATTTGCTTTTTCGATATGAAGTTCTCTTCGATTTGAAATATATGCGTATGGCTCACAAGGGATTAGCCCAAACAGCCCGTAAAAGGTATCCAAGTCATCTTACCTGTAAACAGGGATAGTCTGAGTTGTAAACTTGCTAATACTAGGAGCTTTAGTTAATTAGCAATAAGTTCCAACAAAGCTGACAAGTAAGGTATCTCGAGGGTCGCGAATTCGGTAATCAACATTTTCGGACATATTTACTACTTGCAATGAAGAATACAGCCTGTCCTCCATAAAGCTGGATCATACTCATTTGTACTGACGATTACATTTACAAAACATGTTATAGACTTATACCTGCAGACATAACATATAACTCATCAAACCTCACAATTTATTGCATCCATGAACAAATTATGAAATTCTTGGTTCGATAGAAGGAACCTTGAAATGATACTTTGAGCCCGTTCATACACTATAGACAAAGATACACAAAAATATGGCGTACCTTGATGGACAGAACGTGAAGGATGGAAAACAATGTGCTACATGGAAAGCGTAAGTTAAAGAACAAAGGAAGAGAATAAAGAAAGGATACATAAATGAACCTGATTAGTCTAAAACGTGTGTAAATCATTGATTTAATGGTGCTATGCATAAAGCTTAAAGCATAAAACGTAGATGATTTAGATTCAAACGAGTGAGATAATGACAGAGAAAGGAAGAAATTTAGTGACAAAACAAGAGACTATAACATTATCGCATCCTTCCACACTAGGTCCGTCTTTTGAAATAGGGGCGTGTTGAACTCTGTAACACTCTCGAGAACAATTGTGTATGCGCATAGGTTGTGACGATAGCATTTTTCTAGAAATCTGTTTTTGCGTCTGGTATGTAATTAGCCCTACCTGGTGTAATTTTATTTGCTTTGAAGAAGGTCATGAACGATCGATCGTAAGTTATAGCATTATGAATGGCTAATGTAGTCATCGGTATAAACTATGACGAATCCAATTATCTAACCCAAAATCTAGTCAATCTTAAGTGCGTGATATTGTAATTAACATGAGGACCTGTCACACATGTCAGTGATATTGTAATTAACATGAAGACATGTCACACGTCAGTGAATTACACAAATATTAATGTATTTAAACAACCAATACCAGCCCATACACAATGCATATGCAGTATGTTCAGAACATATTATTATTATTATTATTATTATTATATGCAAATTCCGCTTCTTTTACGCTCATATTAAGAAATATACACGTCAGGAATGGAGATAGAGGATTTGCGTCATTTACAAAATGTATGGTTATAAAATAGGTGATGCAAATTCGAGAATTATATTTCTCTATTTTTAAAGATATTTCTATATGGTTGCAAACATTTGATTATATATGGTATCACGGTACCAATTGTTTTTCCATATACCTCAATGCTAATGTTTTGTGAAATAAATATACTTTCTGTCCTACTTGGGCATGCATGTCACACACTGTCATATAGAACAATGCTAGATTGTCAATTTGACAATGACATAACCAGGTACTCCATTACATTTAAGAGAGATAACTCTACTGGAACTAGACAGGGGTAAGAGTTATCTAGCCACAACAAGCACATTTTCAGCCATGTGTACCATATTTAAAAAAAATCATAAAAAATACAAAATATGATCTAGATAGAAATTAACACAAACTCACATGTTGCCAAGAGGCTCAACATTTTTTTAAAGCCAAACAGAAAGTACAACTCTTACATAATGCACCAATCACAGCTAGTGTTGTTCTTTAATTCTGAATACAATGTTCCATACACCTTAAGCTCCGCCCACCTGGACTTGCGCAATTGGTACCGTTATACCATATATATATATATATATATATATATATATATATATATATATATATATATATATATATATATATATATATATATATATATATATATATATGTAATAGTACGATATCTATAAAATACATTGTTAGTTTTGACCATAAATATCAAACGTTTCAATTCTTGAACATTGTCTTAGGACGTGTGAAATATTTTCATGTGAATTTTGTAATGAAAACAACTGGAATTTTTAATGTATGTAACCTTTCTCAGAAAACTGACTGAATCACAATTATTTGCTTTTTCATTCAAGGTAAATTGTAACAGAATAAGCCAAGAAATAACTTAGTTTCGCCTTAGAACGATTTGATCATTTTCATCGTACATGCGTACAACGTTACCTAGGGTGGATAATTGTTTTTCTAGTTAAGCGACTGAACTAGCATGTATCTCGTCGTTAGTCGTTTGCGACGAGAGACACAAAAAGTATAAAAGTACGTGTATTTTACCCTTACTAACAATCATTCTCCTGTATATTTAAGGTAAGTTCTCTAATTGACACGTTGGTCTTTTTAATCTTGTCAAGGAGTGTACATTCTCCGTTTTTTGTTCTACAGCCACAGGGGTAAGTGTTAAATCTTTTATTTTATTTGATATGTTTGTGAAGCATATTCAGTTTCTAATGTCGTAGCGTGAAACGTTGCTTTTACCACAACGCGGATTTGAAACGTTGTGAACTTTTTGAACTGTTACAAGTTGCTATTAAGATTTTAACTTAATACCATGTGTCAATGGATTTTAATTCCGTACCTGTTATTATAGCCAATTTAGTTTTATTGTAGCTGTCTGTGTGTATGTGCGTGCGAGTATATCAGGCTGTCGGTCTGGACGTCTTTATTTCTGTATGGGGATAGAAGCAGGTGTGACCATCAAGGCCATACAAGGATGGAACGGCTGATTTGTAAACTTGTGTGCATGGTGGATCCATGAAGGCTGTGTGTGGCCAATACAAGTGTGGGCCACACCAAGAATTCATGAGAACTGTATGGTTTGACAATGGACACGTGAACCAGTCAAAATGTTCCATTTGCAAGTTTTTACAAGTGTTTATACGAGTCATACGCGGCTGTGAATCATACGGGCTGTACAAATGATTGAGTCTCGAGTCATATGTTTAATACAATTATGTTGATTACAATTGAACATATTTGCTTCAATTGATGATGCTGTTTCAATTTACTTTCATTACATGAGACTGTATGAATCTTACCTTTATGTTTAAATATATGAATAACATTTTTATCTTCCCATTTGTGAATGTTTGTGTAAGGTAAATGAATAGGTCGTATGTTTAGAGCATGAAAGAATCACACTGAATTTGAAGAGTATATACATATTTGTATTAATTCGTTTCATAAACTACTTTTATCACATTGCGTTATGTTGTCATTTAATCCAAGCATCCATTCAGGTCAATCCTGTTAAATAAATGCTAAAAGGTTGAACACAATAAAACTATTTTCAGCTTAAATGGTGCTTTCTGTTGAAAACAAGTATAATTCTTACCTGGTTAGCAGGTCTGCTAGTAAAATCAGAGCAAAAAGTTTAATAATTTTTACAGACTAAAATAGGATGGAATAACAGTTGATTGGCTCAGTTAGTATAGTGATACTTTGAAATGATTACAAAAGCTGTCTCTATTTGATAAATGTGCTATGTCGGTATATGTCGTAGTACTGTCACATCTGCAGTGTTTTGTTGCATTTCCATGGTCTTCGTTGGATGCAGGGTAAAATTTATCTTATACACAGCGGTTTGAGCGGAATATCTGTGTATGCCACAGGTGACAAATGCAAGGTCCAAACTCAAGGAGTCTGTTGCCATATATCAAAAGGATGCCACTTTGATAAATCTGCTAGAAAGAATATCTACAAATAAATCAGTAACTGGTGTCTGATGTTTTATAATGTTTAAAATTAAAACAAAATACAAAAAATACCGCAATTTATAGCAACAATGGTGTCATTAATACATATTCCTCAAAGATGTGTCACTAGTGAGCTCCCACCAAGTTGCAATATTAGACATTTTGAGAACAACACTCCGTTTCAGGAACACAAGCTGTTGAGTTTCTTTGCTTTAACATTGGTATAAACACAATGGAATTAATAAGAGCACCATAAACTCACTTGTATAATAGTTTTAATTGTCAGAAGATATTTAAAATATTTGAATTGCATAATTTCATGCCCTCGGGTTGAAACGGTAGTATATGATGCACAACTGTCTAGAAGATGATTCTCGATGTAAGCCTTATCGTACCTCTGTGTCAAATTGAATGGAAAAGTCACTACTTTATATAAAATGCCATAGAAATATTGGAGTTCACAGTGCTTGCACACACAGATTAAGCATTACTCCAGTCATTGTGCCAAATGACCGAAACAATTTGCCATTGGAAATCCCAACCACCTGTACGTGTCCGCATAGGACTACAATCCCAATCGCATTGTAGTCACGTGAGAGGAGAAATTGATTTAGACAATACGAATAACATGGGTTTTTCCCTGTACATTATTTATGGTATTCACTATGATACTTAATTCGTTCATACACTTCGACCACGTTTCTGCTTGTTATCGAACACCAGTGCATTACTTATAAGAAGAGATGTGCCAGTACTAGCTTGATTATGGTAGGCACTAACTTGGACAAAAAAATATACAAACTAGGAATAGATCATGTAGCACTGTCTTAAAAAAGTTGCACTGGAAAGAAATCACAGGAATTTTAGTGAAAGTGTCCTTTTCGGAAAACCGGCACTGTCACGACAGGCTTATTTCAATGATCATCATTTTTTGTCTGGGATTAGATGCGTCAATTCTCTTGAATACACGAACTATTCCATAGCGGTTTGTACATCTTCAAACATGTTATATGATTTTCATAGGGACTACAATAGAATGTGATAACACCTTACATGGTTCAATTAGTGTATTGATGCAAAATCTAGTAAGCAATTTTTGGAAGTATTCAATGTAAAAATCTAAATTCTAACAACCAGAGATTTGTAATTTTCGTAATTTCTGACATAACAGTTGTTTCAATGGAATATAGTCATGAAGTTGACAATGATAAAGGTATTTCGTACAGGAAATATGAGTTCCCATTATTAAACAGAATATTGTACATGAATCTAGTTGAACCTTTGCAACTATCACTCTACGACATAAAAAAAGATGCAATGGGATAAAAGCATAGCATGAATGTATCTTCTATCAGCTTTGATATTCTTGCCAATACATCAAATATATGCGTCAATCAAGTTTAATAATCAACCCTATTTATGTAAACGATGTATAAAAACTAGGTCCAATATCAGACGATATAAGTTTCAGACCCATAGATGATTTTCACACCTTCACATGTTGATGGCACAAGTCCTGTTCATGCACAATGTCTAAGCACGAGTTTGCTTTAAGTATCTGAAATAATAGCTTATATACAATCAAACAATCTCTTGCTTAATGAGATTAGATTATTTTCTAATGATGGTAATATATAATTCTACACCAAATTATCCAAAATCCACCTGTCATTAATGATAATTAATAATTTGTTCCAATGTGTGTCGTCAAATCTCTTCCAATCTATGTTACGTTAAGGGATTCTGAAAAAACGTTAACATCAATCAATTCTATTCATATATTCAAAGAAAAAACAACATAAACATTTTTTCTCCATGGATTTACTCGTAAGAAATGTATTGAACATATTGCTTAATTTGCTGATGAAACTATAAGAGGTATTTGAAAAAAGTAAAACATTAAATTGAAAAGACTAGTGTTTCCGATATTATTAATTTAAGTTGCTTAATAAGAACTTTTCTTTTACAATTGACGTCACAATTCTTTTACAATTGACGTCACAATTCTTTTACAATTGACGTCACAATTCTTTTACAACTGATGTCACAATTATTGTTCTTGCATTTGTTTCTTACAACTCTTACTAGAAATCCGATACATATATTGCAGAAAAAATATAAAAATTGTAAAGGATCCCTGTCACTAGTTAAATAAAATCTCTACATATCTGTACAATTTATAGATTTACCTAACCCAACAACCTGTGTTGTTTCTAAATTCATGTCCAAGCCGTTATCCAAGGCAAAGAATTGTAATACACAATTAATATTATTTATAGACTGTTCTAAGGCATCTAAAACTTTAGACACTAAAGTTTTAGATGCCTTAGAGCATAAGCATATTCGTGAGATATGAACTTGTGTGCCGTAATATTGCTAATGATATCAGGAAAAATCGGATCCTCTAGTCCACAACCAAAATACGTGATAAAACTTGATTAACTATCACAGAGCATTTTATGTCGTTATGGAGTAGAGTCACTCATTTTTCAAATATTTGACAAAATGATAAGAAGTCCTGATCCTTCGAAAGACAATTTCGGTTTTACAGAATAGAAAACCTCAAAATCAACGACCTTTCCGCTGGCTTAAATGGTTAGAGCGTCCAAATAGGCAGATCGCGGGCTCGAATCCTGGCCGAGTCATGCCAAAGACTTATAAAAATGGTTCTAGTAGCTGCCTCGCTTCGCGCTCAGTATTAAGAGGTTAGCATTAGGACTAGTCGGTCGGGTGTCAGGATACTGTGACTGATGGAGACATGATGCTACATGTCTGCGGCACGACGCCCCAGTGCTAGACATCACTATTAACTGCCACACTGAGGACATCGTAGCGTTATGACAAAACTTCTCAACGATACGTTATAAAATCTTAATCACACACACACACACACACACACACACACACACACACAGAGGAACACTTAGTATTATGTTGTTTTCCGCGTAATGCGTTAATCAGAATGAGTTTCGCTTGGGTATAAATCTTCTAGAGATGAAGCGTGTGCTCTGTTCATTAATGAGGTAATGTGTATTGTTTTTATTATGCAGAAGTACATTCAAAGGATATATTTAAAAGGAAAAGGAATCATTGTATTTTAGAAGTTAATTTCCTTGCCATGGGGAATCGAAATGATATTTATGCATCTTCCTGTGGCTTTCATTGTACCAGTCAGATAGATACAATTAATATAATTGGCTGAAAGTATCATTGTCAGCCTCTGTTACATACATCCATGCATACATACATACACACACACACGCATACATACATACATGCATACATACATGCATTCATACATGCATGCATGAATACATACATACATACATACATACATACATACATACATACATACAGGATATGTGGAAAAAGGACCCATTGTGTTTTTTATGAAGTTATTTTCCTTGCCATGGGGAATATAAATCATATTTATGTATCTTTGTGTGTCTTTGATTGTACCAGTTTGATAGCTACAATTAATACAACTGGCTTAAAGTAGTATTGTCAGCCTCCGTTACCATACATACATACATACATACATACATGCATGCATGCATGCATGCATGCATGCATACATACATACATACATACATGCATGCATGCATGCATGCATGCATGCATACATGCATGCATGCATGCATGCATACATACATACATACATACATACATACATACATACATACATGTTTCATTCATTACCTATAATTATTACTTTTGTAGTTATTATCGGTGCTATTATTTTGTGGTTTTCGTAAAAAGGCACAAGGAATAATCCATTACATAATCTACAACTCCATCACTTTATGTTAAAAAAGACAGCCTTTTCTTCCGCTTCTTTAGGTTCAAACCATCTAGACTGCACTTTTATCATCGTAATTCAAGCTAATAATCCACGATGCAGACAAGTTTGAAAATATCCTACAACCAGGTCCATAACCAGGCGAACGTCAGTAAATTCAACCTTTTCTTTAGTAATTATTGTTTGTCTCTGTTTCGAAATTTTATTGTTGATAAGGATTCATTGAGAGTCAAATGATCTTAGTCTAGATAAAACCGTAGTTTTGCTCTGTTCATTGGCAATTGTTTCAAACATTATTTTGCTCTCAGTAAGTCCATGATAAATAAGATCCCTAACCGTACATGAGAAACAGATGGATATCATTTGATTCCCCAAAAGGAGACGAATAACTAATATATTTTGTTAGTCTGAAACTTTACTTCAAATGTTATTCATATATCCGTTAATTTGAAGGGTATACCTTCCTAAAGTTACTTTTTGCAATGATTTATATTTTACGTCCATTAGAATATAACTTTTAGTCTTCACTGCATGGCCATTACTGTTCGGTCAATAAACCTTAACACACACACACACACACATATATATATGAAAAGTTTTGATGTCAACCAAATTCATCAGCTTTACGAAGATCTATTACCTGGCAGTTTCATGGAATGCCGGTTATTTATCAACCCAGCAGTTTAGGTGGAGCTGTAGTGTAGGAATGATTGACTGAAGGACGTGGGGACACCTAGACAGTTGATACGAAGATAAATGCTAATACCAGAAGAAAAGCTTGCAAATAGAAAGATGAACTGCATGCTATGATATTAAAACCATTAATAAAACAAATTCGTAGGTTGATGGACAAAATCGAATGCGTATGATCCAGATCTTTGCCAGATTCAGTGTCCCAAGAAGTGGGAACGCAAAGGACTTACAGGGGAAGGCTATGTACAGACAAATAATGCTTGATTTACCTCTTGAAAATAAAAAATCATCCAATAATTTGTAAACACTTAGATAAAAGCGTATGCTTCATGCTTATCCGGTTTGATCCAATGTTGTGTTCCATCTGATTGCAAACCGTATGTCAGTTGTCCCGAGTGGCCGAGTAGTCTCAAGCGGTCACCGTTACGGATCATTGCTATCTCACCCCTGTCTTGCGTGGATTCGAGTCTCGGGTTCGGCCACTGTGGGTATGTGAGAAAGCTTGCCAGCAGCTTCTCGTCGGTTGGTGATTCTCTTCGGGGTTTTCCGGGGTTATTACTCCACCATTGATACTGGCCGCCATGTAGAGCATATCTTGTGCTGAAAATGGCTTTAAACCCTATAATAACAACAACATAATACTATATTTCCTAAAAGATAAATGTATGTTAATAAACAGGATGACGTAGTCCTCTACGGAACGCGACAGGTACACCGTGACTTCAGCAGTGCAAAGCAATCAATTATACAACGACATATGAATGTCAGGAACTGCTTGTGTTTCATAATGGACGGAGTGCTATTGTCGGTATAGAATAATATTTACTGTGTACAAGAAAAAGACAACTGAACCTTGTTGAACTATAACCTATGTAGCAATCACATATATGAACGTATCGTGTTAAACTAGTTCAATGCGGTAGGTAACCATTACTTATGATCAAATAACAGTTTTGTTTTACATGTGTCAACAAATCATATTTTATTGTCGTTTATATATTAATTTTATCTTTTTTTACATCCTGTACTTCCTTTTCTCGCGGACACGTAAATTCCGGAAAGAGTTTAATTTTCCGAAATTCCCTTCACCTGTCAGTACCTTGTTTTGTGTCTTTTTTCATCATTCTTTTCTTTTTAGTTGTTTTTTTATATCCCGCCAAGCAAATTTTAATTTTTTTTCCTGTTAAGCAGATTTCTTATGGGTTTCTGTGTTGACAGAATGTTAAGAAAACCCTGGCGCCACAACATATCAGCACACTAAATTGTTTTTGCAAAAGTTAGGGGATCAAAGGCCCTCTCTTTAACAACGGAAAACAAATGGAGAGAATGCTGTCCATTCACTCAATTCCTTCATCATTCGGTCAATATCTAACTTGCACTTCCGGTTCATTTTCTTTGAATTGTTGCAAGATACCAACAATTTGCAGCCTCCAGATTGATTTGTTCCAGCTTTTCACCATTCCTTTCCTTTTGTCGTATCATTTCAAGCTAAAGTATGTGGAACCAAGAATTTTAGAATATGTTCAGATAGACGATCACATAGAGACACTTGAATCCAACGCGTGAAATATATCTTGTGAAATGTGTTTATATATAGAAAGTATACTAAACTGAGAGTTGGTATTGCCAAACACTTGAATCCAACGCGTGAAGTCTATGTTGTGTAATGTGTTTATATATACAAAGTATACTAAACTGAGAGCTGGTATAACCAAACACTTGAGACACAGAGAAAGAGCATTCTGTGTTATTTTGGTTCCCGTAATCATTCGAGCAGAACTTAAATCTTATTGTTATGTATATTTGATTTCATTATAACTGATTTAATTTATATCTATTTTAATTTAATTGTTTGTTTGTCAGTTTTTATTTTCTTAAATTATTTTTCATTAAATGCTATTGTAATGTAAATTTATTCACTGGCGATGATACTTTTTTTTCCAGAAAATAGTATGACCTTGACTTTTCGTTTTAGGAAACACCAATTGTTGACCTATATCCTGACCTTGATTCACAATTAGTAGCAGCCATGTGAATAAATTCTATTTTTATTTTAAAATGATTGGTTGTTTTCGAGGTCATGATGGGACTACATGATTTAAGAGTAAACAATTTTTTAATTTTATTTCTTTGATAAAAATGATTGGTTTTCATCAGGGTCATGTTAGGCGTACGTGCTATAAACACGATCACGTGATCCCCCTTTTCGAAATCGCAGCTTGAGGATTTTCGAAACTATGTTTTAGAATACGACATAACCTTTGTTCTGGAGAAATAATCACAGTTCGGATCTTACACTGGAAAGTGTTGTGTCGTTTGGAATTATTTCAAATTACTTGGATTCAAAAGGATTTTAAAAAATCGTGTGCTCATACGAAATTCTTGAACAAAGACAGCTCTTATAAAAATGTATTCGGATTTCCATTACCGGAGTGATATTTCTTGTTTCTACAAAGAACTGTAGACTTCAACACACTACAGGTTACAGCATACATCATCGTCATCTTGGATTCTACGTCGGGACTCGAACTTGAAGTTATTAGAATATTTTATTATTAGGACTTCTTAAATTTTATTCGTGGATTATTCTTGGATTATTTTCGGATTTGATTCTTAAAACCCTAATTTCACATATTTTCAATTTAACAGTGTTTATCCAGGGAAATAAATTATTATACTGTTCAAAGCTTGTTGTTTTCACTCTTTCTTGTGTTACTGTTTATTCGAGCCTAAATACGTAACATAAGATTATAAATGCGAGGATCAATATATTATCTGTTGGTTGGTGTAAATACGCAAAATGTTCCAGACAAAGCGTTTGAATATTTGGACTTCATGCATTCTTATGTTGTTGATTACACTGAAATATTTGAAAATAAATGCATACTAGTGAATATGTGGGTATGCCATAATTTTAAAATAATTTCAAGTTGCATTTTATTAATTTCAAAAGACCTTGGACACAAAGAGGTTTACAAAATGTAAGGAAATCAAAAACATAACATTTTTTTACAAAATGGCAACTTCGATGAGTCACTATAAAAGGTCCCTATGATTTTCCTTGCATATTACCAACTTCTGCTGACTCGATGTTGAACTAGCAAAATTGTGCCCTCCTGCGTGTAGATAAAGGTGTCTAATGGATGAAGAGACCACGGCATCTCAGTCGTTAGGGTGCAAGATTCACGTCCGAATGGGTGCGAGTTCACATTTTACCAATGGAAGACCCTGGTTCCTTGTACAAGACATTTTGATCCAATTGCTGCGATCACTACCAAATAATTTACTTGTGTTATTCTGCCGTAAAACGCCAAGCCATGCTAATCCTTCTAACACACAACACATGACAGGCAATTAACCATGGATCAAAACCCAATTCCGTTACATGTGATTTTTATTTATTTTCCTACCATGACCGTATATATATAGTTAGGTCAAAAATGATATCGCCGAATTTATTGTCCATTTGATCATTCTCCTCTTATCAGATAACCAGGGAAGGGAGTTATGGATGGGATCTCTCGTACAGAGTATTACTTCTTGCACTGAGATCTAGTAAAGAAACGAGGGACGGAAGGACATTTCATCCTTACCTGGTTTTCCCAATGTATCATGTTCATGTTTTTTTTTTCTCTCCTGTCAGTTATGTCAAAGCCGCATATTTTAGACTGCACGTCTTAATTCTTAGAACACACACACACACACACACACACACGTTTCTCTATCACCATCTAATCGAAAAATCAATATATTTTATCATCTTCCCTTAAACTGACTCATTAATAATATTGGGTCACTAAGTTTCAGTATGTAACACAAGCATATTTCCGTTGAGGCCGCTCTCATTAGCCCTTCTCGATCCTTCAAGTTTTGTATTCTACCTTGTACTTTATACCTGAATAATAATTTCACGTCAAACCATTCAGGATGAAGTTTTATACTTGTCGGTACAGCTGCCATATTGACGGCTTCTTTAACTGTTCCCTGGCAACATTCTGCGTAAATTTCGTCCAAGATTTCGAAAGCGTCTCCCTTCCAGTAAACTTTCCATCGAGTTCCATGGCCGATTTGTCAGCCATTGGCTTACAAATGTATAACACCAATTTGTGAGCGCAAATAAATATCTGCACTTGCCCGCTCAACAGTCATAAATATTTGTAGGCTACTTGGTCGACTACCGCAATGCTCCCGAGAGTAAATATCATTTCTAATTTTTGCTTTTTGGGCCAGGTGTGAGAAAGTAAGCAATCTTGGGTTCGTCACCAAGCATGTATCTAGTTACCAGTTCATAAGCGTGCACAGATTATTCAGCGTCTTGGGAAGCCCGTTCAGCTTGTTGATCTTACCTTTTAACGCTTGTTGCACTCTCGTTGGTGCTCAGCCTGAGTAACTTGGAGTCTTCCATAGCCTCTTCATGGAGATTTCTTTCAGTCCTGGCATCATTTGTTTGCACTGAAAATAATATAATGTTTGAGCTAGTAAATTAGAGGACGTTAACGATTGCCCCATCGACCATGAGAGCAGAAGATGCTATGCTGAGCCGTATATTTGGGTCGATTATGATAAAATCGAGGTGAACTTTTAATTCTCAGTTTAGGAGTTCGCAGACAAACCTTTTCTTGCCACAGACGATGATCATGGTGGGATGTGTATTTAAGATATAACCCACCCACCCGAAAAAAAACTGCGCTCTACCAGATGATTAACAGAAGCTGGTTTTATTGTATGTTGTGCTGCGCTTCCATGAATGTATATGCATACTTTCGACACGTCTACTGCCTTGGATGTTGGCATCGTTGTGCTAACGTCATAGCTTCTCTCTAATTTTCCACGGAGCATGCGATCTTCCGTTTACATCACATTGATGACAAAGGCCAACTGATATGAGGTATAATTTATCAATATTAATCGCGATTAATAGTTATCGATGCCATTTTAATGTATGTTCTTGAACATTGATATGGTCTTGTGAGGGTATTCGCCTGGATCTTCTTTGTAGCCACCTTGCAGTTGTCGAACTATCGATGGAGACCTGGAAATCTTCCTCAGATGTGGCCTTTTATGTGAATCGGTGGCTGGCCTACATTCAGATCAGGGACATTAGGCAATAGGCCAGAGACATACAGACTAGGCCGACCGCGATGGGTACTGTCAACAGAGCAAGGCCTGCAACGGTGCTCATCTCTTATTTTAAGTTCGAACATTTTTGTTGAGGCTCCGCCACTGCTGCACCTTGGGGCAAAGAGCGGTCTGTATATCGAATTTCTCTTAAGTTGAAAGTCTTGTGGATCGTCAAGCTTTGGGTACAGATCCATAAAGCCATGATGAGTAGGTTGAGGTACAACCGCCGGAGTCCTTAGCCATGGATATGGTGTACTGTACATGCTTCCAACTGCAGAGGCCAAAACATGGTAAGGGTGAACAAGACACCGGCCGGCGCCACGTCGATGTTGATGCCATGGCACCGGATGGAGTTTCTGGTGACCTAAAGTCACGTACAGATGATTGTTAAGCTGTTGTATTTGATTACACAGCGGTGCGTTTGATTCGACTGGCTGCTGATGCACACCAAGGCACATGTGGACTTTCATCACGTAGAAATAAGCGCATGGGTTGTCGCTTTTGCCGAGGAGGAATCCTCGATCGATCTGCATTGTGATTTAGTGGTACAACGCAGATACATATGGCCGCGTGGTCTCACTCCCCTTGGGTGCATCGATATTATAGATGTAATCAGCACGGAAGTAATCTGTAAATACGTCAGAGGCGCCAAAGCGGCTGATCTCGGCCTCCAGCTCGGCCTTTATTGTGGGGTAGGGCTTTGTCTATCAGCCTACGTGCCCCAAAAATCTCGAGCAGCATCATAAAGTGCAAATCGATGACGGCGAAAGTTCCGTAGTTGATGCCGGAGGTGACCGAATGGAAGCGGGTCTTTAAGTACATGTACACGACTGACATATTGACCGCATGGAGGTGCTCTAGGCCGACGTTGCGTATTGGGTAGAAACCAGTTAAATACTTCTGGCTGATTTAGAAATGACTGTCCGTATTCAAGTGGAGGCTCATAAAGCCCAGGATCATAGGATCTGCTGCCATGCGTGCACCACGTTGTTGCTAGCCTAGTTGAGAAAGAAGTCATTGGTCTTTAAGGAGTAGGCGTGAAGCCAAGATCGTTGAAATGTGTTACGTACTTGGCAATTCTTCCTATTCCAGAGTTGGAGTGCTACGAATAGGTGCTGAGATGTCCTGCTGTCCGCAGATCTTCCCGGAGAATTGTGCACAGAGAGCACTCTGTTGGGTGTCCTTGATCATGGTCTGGAAGGTCAGGGTACTTTGTCAGCCACACATGCAGTTGTCAACCCAAGCTCTGACATCGTGTCCGGCATCTAATGAACGAGTTTTGAGAGCAAGGCAATCGATGATTGTATGTTGCAAACAGTCACGTTTTGAAATAAAATCTTTACTCTACACTCTAAAATTTGCGCTTGGTCTGATTCATTGGGGGCGTCAAAAAACCGTTTTTCTTCAGCTGTGCCACCTCAAGTTCCCATGACGTTTCCAAAGCATGATCCGCACGACGATGGGGACAAACACGACCTATCCACTAATTATGTTGACTCTTTTCAGGAACCGCCATATTCCTAGATATTCACCAATCTTGGACAGGTGTTTGACAGTTTTTTTTTTGGTTACATGTTCTTTTCATATTCACGCCGTATACCTTTCTAGCTTGTGGCTGGGTCTTCCGCGAAAATATCTGCCCAGCACTCATTGATATAGCGCCGACCAATTTCGATAAACTTTTATATGGTCCTATTACAATTTTAAACCTTTACCTGAACAGAGAGACCCCAGCACTCGGACAGCTAAAAATACAATAACGAGCAGTGTCAGAAACGAAACATGGCTAAGTACGAATGTAATGATATGCACCATACATACACTCACCTGAAATGACTCCCTTACGTTTTATATTATTACGAACTCTAAACTCTAACACGACTTATCATTTAATGCTGATATCAACGTGACTGTTCAAGTATAAAAGTGGATATCTTGAACGGACTATAGTATATCTGATACGATGGCGTTAATGTCATACAATGACATTTAAATTAAATTGAGAAATATCCAACATAAATATTAGTTTTATCACATAGAGCGAATACCAAGAAATACATTTTCATTTTCTGATACATATACAGTCTAAAATTGCTTCCATAAAGAGGATGGCTTACTGAAAAAACATATCAATATTGTGACAATGTAATTGTGGACTATACGTACCATGCTTGTTGTCTAATCTACGGCCAGAAAACTTGATGTAATCGGGTTTCTCATAACCGGCACCATGTAAGTGGTGAAGTGGGTGAACCAAACTCAGTGTTCTGAAACACTGAAGGATGAAACTATACACCCTCAGGTAAAGCTGTACGCGGTGACGAAACTCGTGTATAATTTTATATTATATATTATAGAAAGGTATTTTAGTACAGACGGTTTGTGTCAGTGATACTGCTATCTCAGAAGTCTAAAATCAACATTCCTCTTTAATGCAAGTCGAGTTTGACCTTGAGTCCTTGTATATGAATTTATCGAAGATGTTTGTTACTCATTACGACATAATGAATTTAGGTTCCACTCTTAAAGCATGTACCTTCGAGAGAGGGACCCGTATAAAGTGTAAGTGTTCGCATTGGCTACATGCATAATTGAGAGACTGTAAGCACACCTTAAAACTACCTTTATGTGCTACCAATGAATTATGCTTACAAGTGCTAATTATTGAAACTATGTACTGTCTAAAACAGAAAGCTATCAAAATAGCTGCTCCCATGTGCTAGAAAGCTGAACATGATCTAGGTCAGAGTACATTAGGATAGGGAAAATTAATTTTGCCAGTGTCGACAATACCAGCTTCTAAAGGTGGAATCAATGAATTATAAGATATATAAAAATATTCAAATGTTATTTGCTCGTCAATTCAACTTTGTAGTGCATGAAGCGGCATGACTTAGTGGAGCAGTCGTTTTGAGAGGTGCATATATGAAAAAAGGCCGAGCTGTATACTCTCTAAATACACCCACCAAACAAGCATCGACTTAATGGGAATTAAAATGCATTTCTCACATTATCTAAGATATACGAGGTCTTTTTAAAATACTTTCGGTAACCAAAGTAGGAAACCTGAGCGACTCAGGATTTCTTCACACATCAAGCTATATGCAAAGTGTGAAACTTTAGAGCGGATCCGTACGTCAGGTATCAGTCAAGTGTAGCCCATCCCACTATTTAACAACTGTCAGTGTTTCCGTTGAGCACTGAAATACAATAATAATAATAATAATAATAATAATAATAATAATAATAATGAGGACTTTGTTTAGCGCTTAATCTTTAGAAGCTCTAAGCGCCTTACAACATTAGACAACACCAATAACATAAAAAACATAATGATATGATTACAAAAAAAAATATGTCGCACATGATAAGGACTTGTTTGATGTGTATAACGAAAGAAAATTTAGCAAAACTATATAAAATAGTGTTATTTTATTTACAAGCAATAACATACATATAGTGATTACACCCGGAGGAATTAGTGACATTTTTTGGCTTCTGTGAGAGTCTGTGCTAGTGTTGAACGTGTGGTCTCAAAAGCTCACTTTTACCAGTCACTGCCATTTCACTTTTCTCTGTGTGGGATCGAGTCTCTTCCTCGGCTAATGTGAGTATATGAGAAAAGTAGTCAGTAGCTTCAGGTAGGTCGTTTGTTTCTACAGGGATTTTTCCTTGGTTCGTTTTCCACCAGTTATACCGGCCGCCATCTATAAGCCTATATTGCGCTGAGAAATGGCGTTAAACCCCAATCAATAACAACACCAACAAAGTCACGTGCTGGTGAATACCTTGATGCGCCATAACGTGGTTGTTTCCTGAGTGCTTGAATAACACTAGTTACTCTCATAAACGAGCGTTTAAGTCCATTGCCCGAAGGCAAATATCCATCTTGTACGCTAATTATTTAATAGTCAACAAGCCGCATGACCCCTAGTCCAGTTTGTCCTCAAACCACCTTAAATGAATCTATTTTGTTCATTCACTGAATCGTAAGAGCTATACTAGAGAACTGTATGAACTAAAACAAAATAGCAGCAACAGGACGTCATATATTTTCCATCTTGGGAGATAGGAACTCGATATGTGACTACCAAGGAATCAAAGATGGTATGCTGTAAATTACATCTGTCATTAGGCTTGAAAATTTTGGCAGATCTAGCATTTAAAACAGATCATACGTCTTTTTGATTTCTTTTTGTTTTTATCGATGTCAATAGGTTTATAATCGTTTATCTTTTCATACGCTCCATTTGCAATTCCTATGTCCAATGTTTCTTTCCACTCTTGAATTTCTGGCAACTTTTATTGTTATTACAAGAAAAGGTGGTCTAGATGCGCAGTAATAATAAATTTGTGACACCAAAAGAGAGTGAAGCTGAAAATTTTAAGTTATGCAAATTAAGTGGGGGTTTTAAAATTATTTCGCAGGTTGTAGCATTCCCTTCATAGGCAGGTCATTGGTCGAAGCACAACCTCTGTGGAAAATGTAAGAAGATCTATAGCATAAATCATGTGTCTAATACAAAAAATACACGATAAATATACATTATAACAATCATCTCAGTAGCTGTGCCTTATATATATATATATATATATATATATATATATATATATATATATATATATATATATATATATATATAACAATCATTCCAATAACGGTGCCCTGTTTACATACAATATAACAATCATTCCAATAACGGTGCCCTGTGTACATACAATATAACAATCATTCCAATAACGGTGCCATGTGTACATACAATATAACAATCATTCCAATAACGGTGCCATGTGTACATACAATATAACAATCATTCCAATAACAGTGCCCTATATACATACAATATACCAATCATTCCAATAACGGTGCCCTGTGTACATACAATATAACAATCATTCAAATAACGGTGCCCTATATACATACAATATAACAATCATTCCAGTAACGGTGCCCTGTGTACATACAATATAACAATCATTCCAAAAACGGTGCCCTATATACATACAATATAACAATCATTCCAATAACGGTGCCCTGTGTACATACAATATAACAATCATTCCAATAACGGTGCCATGTGTACATACAATATAACAATCATCCCAAAAACGGTGCCCTGTGTACATACAATATAACAATCATTCCAATAACTGTGCCCTACATACATACAATATAACAATCATTCCAATAACGGTGCCATGTGTACATACAATATAACAATCATTCAAATACGGTGCCCTGTGTACATACAATATAACAATCATTCCAATAACGGTGCCA
The DNA here is from genome assembly GCA_028554795.2 of Sinohyriopsis cumingii. Classification (NCBI taxonomy): domain Eukaryota; kingdom Metazoa; phylum Mollusca; class Bivalvia; order Unionida; family Unionidae; genus Sinohyriopsis; species Sinohyriopsis cumingii. The sequence continues at coordinate 34,658,424 of CM068832.1, forward strand.
TGTGTACATACAATATAACAATCATTCCAATAACGGTGCCCTGTGTACATACAATATAACAATCATTCCAATAAAGGTGCCCTATATACATACAATATAACAATCATTCCAATAACGGTGCCCTATATACATACAATATAGCAATCATTCCAATAACGGTGCCATGTGTACATACAATATAACAATCATTCCAATAACGGTGCCCTATATACATACAATATAACAATCATTCCAATAACGGTGCCCTGTGTACATACAATATAACAATCATTCCAATAACGGTGCCCTGTGTACATACATATAACAATCATTCCAATAACGGTGCCCTGTGTACATACAATATAACAATCATTCCAATAACGGTGCCCTGTGTACATACAATATAACAATCATTCCAGTAACAGTGCCCTATATATATACAACATACCAATCATTCCAATAACGGTGCCCTGTGTACATACAATATAACAATCATTCCAATAACGGTGCCCTATATACATACAATATAACAATCATTCCAATAACGGTGCCATGTGTACATACAATATAACAATCATTCCAATAACGGTGCCCTGTGTACATACAATATAACAATCATTCCAATAACGGTGCCCTGTGTACATACAATATAACAATCATTCCAATAAAGGTGCCCTATATACATACAATATAACAATCATTCCAATAACGGTGCCCTGTGTACATACAATGTAACAATCATTCCAATAACGGTGCTCTGTGTACATACAATATAACAATCATTCCAATAACGGTGCCCCATATACATACAATATATCAGACATTCCAATAACGGTACCATTTATATATACAATACAACAATCATTCCAATAACAGTGCCCTGTGTACATACAATATAACAATCATTCCAGTAACAGTGCCCTATATACATACAACATACCAATCATTCCAATAACGGTGCCCTGTGTACATACAATATACCAATCATTCCAATAACGGTGCCATGTATATATATACAATATATCAGTCATTAGAATAACGGTGCCCATTATACATACAATAAAACAATCATTCCAATATATGTGTGCTATACAGATATAATATAAAAATCATTCCAGTAACGGTGCCCTATATACATACAATATAAATATCATTCCAATAGCATTGCCCTATACACATGAAACTTTGATATGCTATATTTGAACAAAAACTAAATTCACTACACAATGCCATAAGCAAAACTCTAAAACAACACAAAATGATTTCTTTTTCAGTTTCATACATCAGTGATCAATATAACTGTACTTATTGTCAGAGATCGGAAATGAAATGTTGATCATAATGTTAGAAATATGGCAAAGAATGTCTCACTGAGACAGTGATGTGTGCTCTTCGCGATGCATGCACGCATCAAATTTTCTCTATGTGCAAAAGTCAATAATCTAAAACAACGGTCAGAACTATTGGAAGTAACTTTCATGAGTTACTGTGATCTTGATTTTAAAATTAAGCAAACGTTACAGAGTAAAGCGACTGAATATTGGACTAACGGAAATGGAAGCTTTAAAACATTCCAAAGTATGAAAAGAAGGTCCAAGTGACTTCTGTTTTTGGTGTCTCAGACAGTAGGCACACAGTGGCTCCCGGAAGAAGCTGCATCTAACACCAAAATAAAAACATGCATAAAGCACAAGAAATGTAGACCGCAGTAAGCGTAAAGTTCCCTATCATTACAGCATATTACAACGGCAGAACGCTCTGTTCAAACATTACACAGTCATAGGGACTTGCAAAGTAACTTCAAGCTTAAGAACAGGAAATAGTTACATACCATGGTGATAGTACAGTCACATTCCTTGTAAAGGGAGAGCACTCATTTAAAACCTTGTACAGCCCCTGAGGAATGAAACGTCATTGTAAACCGTTCTTCGAAAACATATTTTTGTAAATATGTTTCCCAGAAATATTCAGAATGTTAAAAGGTATACAAACTACTGATTCCTTTCACCTACTTTAGGTACAAGAGAGAGGTGTGTTTTGGGACCCTTTGCAAAGTGACAAGCACACTGTACGTAAAAAATCGCCACACCTAAAGCTGAAATGTTTTGGAATGCATCCATCTGCCAGAGCATTCGTTGCATTGTACTTACACTTGGATAAAACAGAAGCTTTTTGCTTTTGAAAGCCTAACATATCCCCACTATTTCCATTATGACAATAATGTAATTCTGTGTTTAACTATACTTCATAAAAAGTACCATTAGTTCAAAATTGTTGCCACGGGCCAATAGCCAGCGGTATTGACCAGAGTCAACTAAAAACATTCACCGTTTCCTTATATGGTCATTACGCGTCCGCGTTCAAATAGCTACTTTTGTCTACGTCGAAATAAAAATGGTAATGAACGCTGACCACGTCCAAAACTTTTGACGTTTCCAAAGTATTGTTTTGTCAACCGTTTGAGCAAAAATTAAAGTTGGAGGCAAGAGATCTACAAATAAATCCAGGTGACGTGGAAAATTCCGTTGAAAATCAGAAACAGCACAATACCAAAGCAGCGACGCAACGAGATGTCAACATTGTTCAATGACGGCAATTCGAGGCGAAGAGAGAGAGACTAGGACAGTAGAAAAAACACATCCTCACCTATAGGGGGTTAGTATTTAAGGGGGACATCCTAGGGACTAGGGGAGTTCCATGTTAAAAAGGCAATATCCACTCTGGGGACTATGGAAAATTTAACATGGGAGAAAAAAATATCCACTCTGGGGACAAGGGAATTTAACATGGGAGAAAAAAATATCCATTCTAGGGACAAGGGGAATTGAACATGGGAGAAAAAATATCCATTCTAGGGACAAGGCGAATTGAACATGGGAGAAAAAATATCCATTCTAGGGACAAGGGGAATTGAACATGGGAGAAAAAGATATCCATTCTAGGGACAAAGGGAATCGAACATGGTGGGATTGTCTAGGGACAATGATGGTAGAGGGTCAAACACAACAGAGACAGAGACATACATACACTAGTACAAGCGTGAGTATTTATATATAAAGCATTACCAAGACCTGAAATCTTGCTGGGGTGTTCAAAAATTTGCATAATTGTAATGATGCTATAAATAGCTATAATCAAGGAAATGCTCAACGACAAAATGGATGTGACTAAAAGTAACGCTAAAATGACGAAATTGTCCCAGAATTTAAAGGAAAATAAACATATCCCCGAAAATTAAGTTACAATGGTTTAGACTAAAATGGATAAAATTAGTAACTACTTACAATATCAACTTGTGTGACGATCGTGGATAAACACCCATGTATCTATTTATAGCTATAATCAGCTAAAATTCCTATGAAATCTCACTATCTATTTATACTACAACTTGTGGGTTATTCCTTTGGAAAATCCCACTATCTTTTTATAGCATCAGTTTGAGTGACGTTCCTGTTTATGAACTCTAGTACATATGCATAGCTACAACCTATGGAAATCCCCAAGTCCATATTTATAGTCTCGAAATTTCCAGCGTCAGTGACGTCACTGTACTGAACACTAGGGGATAAATGTCAACAGTGTTGCAAGTGGCTGACCTGAATACACGCTACTGCAGGTAGGTAGGTAGAGTGTATCTGATAGGGATAAAGTGAGTTTTGTAGGGACAAACAGACCAATACACACACACCCACACACACAACGTACGCGCGCAGACATACGCACACACACACACATACACACACACACACACACACACACAGAGGGAAGAGGAAAAAACAAACCCCAAATATACTACCAACACAGAAGGGAGATAATACAAACCCCAAATAAACTATCCACACAAACGTACCCGAACGCATACAAATCCCAAATATACTATCAACACAGAAGGGAGATAACACTGGTCAACAGTGAAATCATTACTGACTTGAAAAGGCCCTAATCTGTAGTATTTTGGTGTGCCGAACACGAATATAACCGTGAAAAATTTGTATTGGCTCTCGTTTTGAAGATATTCATATACCTCATTTTCTATGTTTCACTGTGTAAATTTCTCCAGTAGGACTGCAGCAACATCCCGAATAATGATGTAACATTGCATAATACCATCATGCTCACATCATCCACAGTTGATTGCATCATTTTCTGATGCAATGCAATACTAATGCCATGCGGCTGCTGAAGTAAGTTGACGTCAGCAGTGTACTATACATGTGTAGGCCTATTATACTAATGCCAGGCGGCTGCTGAAGCTGACGTAAGCAGTGTACTATATAAAGCCCAATCAGATAGGTTCAGCATTTAAAATATTTTAGACGTTGTGCGAGACAGTTCAAGCTACTGTTACATAAAACTTATTATTTTATCCATTTACGTACAATAAAGAACAGTAATGCCTCGAAAGTGTGTTAATACCGCGGACAATTTTTGCTATATTTGTGGGGAAGTGACATTTGCCAACCAGAAGAAAAGTATCAATTCTCAAGTGAAGAAGGCATATCATCTTTACTTCGGATGCAAGGTTGGTGACCAAGACAAGCCTTGGGCTCCGCATATATGCTGTGCTACATGTACAACACAGCTTTCACAGTGGTTGAACTGCAAAAGGTCATCAATGCCGTTTGCAGTCCCAATGGTGTGGAGAGAGCCAAGCAACCACCTAAATGACTGTTACTTCTGCTTGGTTCCTCCTCTTTCCGGCGGAATAACGAAGCGAAAGAAGTCGAGAATAGTCTACCCAAACATTCCGTCTGCATTGAGACCAGTTCCACATGGTGAGGGACTTCCTATTCCAGAACCTCCAGCAGAATATTCTCTTGATTCATCTGACGAAGATAAAGGTGAGTCGACCTGTTCTTCTCCTGGTCCATCAGCATGCAGTGATCCAGATTTTCACTGTGGTGCATCATCAACCCCACACAGAATAACACAGGAAGAACTAAGTGACCTGATTCGTGATTTGGACTTATCAAAGAACAAGGCAGAATTGCTAGGATCAAGACTCCAACAATGGAATCTTCTAGAAGAAGATGTCACAATTACTGCATATCGAAAGCGCCACCAGCAATTGGAGCCTTTCTTCAGAAAGGAAAGTAATCTGATATTCTGTTCCGATATTGAGGGCTTCATGAATGCTTTAAAAATCACTCATGACCCACAAGAATGGAGACTATTTGTGGACTCTTCGAAACTGAGTCTCAAGGCTGTGCTTTTGCACAATGGAAACATTCTTCCATCTATTCCAGTAGCGTATGCTGTCCACATGAAAGAGACATACGATAACTTAAGGCAGCTACTGAATTCCATTGAGTATAACAAGTACAGCTGGCACCTCTGTGGTGATTTGAAGGTAGTTGCCCTTTTAATGGGACTGCAGCAAGGATATACAAAATACATGTGTTTCTTATGCGAGTGGGATAGCCGAGCAAGGGAAATGCACTACATGAGGAAGGAATGGACTCACAGGCAGAATGTAGCCATTGGAGAGAAGAATATCCAACACCCAGCTCTGGTTGAGGCTCAGAAAATCTTGCTACCACCCCTTCACATCAAACTAGGTTTGATGAAGAACTTCGTGAAAGCCATTGACCGGACTTTGCCAGCATTCCGATACCTGCATGAAAAATTCCCTCGACTCAGCGAAGCAAAGATTAAAGAGGGAGTTTTTGTGGGTCCTCAGATTCGAGAGCTTTTTAAAGATGACCGGTTCAACAACTTGCTGGAAGGTGACGCGAAACAAGCATGGAATGCTTTTCGCCTAGTTTCTACAAACTTCCTCGGAAATGTTAGGGCAGAAAACTATAAGGAACTAGTAGAAGACATGTTGATGAAGTATAAGAAACTTGGCTGCAATATGTCTCTAAAGATTCACTTCCTTCATTCCCATTTGGATTTCTTTCCTAGCAACTGTGGTATTGTTAGTGATGAACACGGCGAACGTTTTCATCAAGATATCGCAACAATGGAACAAAGATACCAGGGAAAATGGTCCACTACAATGCTGGCTGACTACTGCTGGACACTCCTCAGAGATGCTCCCGAACAGCTGTACAAGAGACAGGCGAAGAAATCTAAGATGTAGTCAATGACTTGATTTTTTATAGGTAGGCTATTACAGTTGACCTTTTACTATTGGAATGCATTTCGTTATGTAAACATTAATTTCTTGCAGATTACAAAAAAAAACTAGAGCCAATTTTGCAATTTGACTGTCATATTCGTGTTCAGCACATAAAAATTGATAAGAATTGACTAATTTTATTTCAGTAACATGACTTTTGTAAAAATTTGTTGTCCAGTGTAATACAAACCCCAAATAAACTATCCACACAAACGTACGCGAACGCATACAAACCCCAAATATACTATCCACATAACGTCGCTAACGCATACAAACCCCAAATATGCTATCCACACTCGGGAGGAAGAAGAAAAAAACAACCAAATATACGATCTACACAACGTACGCGAACACACACACACACACACACACACACACACAGAGGGAAGAGGAAAAAACAAACCCCAAATATACTATCAACACAGAAGGGAGATAATACAAACCCAAAATAAACTGTCCACACAAACGTACGCGAACGCATACAAACCCCAAATATACTATCCACACAACGTCGCTAACGCATACAAACCCCAAATATACTATCCACACAACGTCGCTAACGCATACAAACCCCAAATATACTATCCACACTCGGGAGGAAGAAGAAAAAAACAACCAAATATACGATCTACACAACGTACGCGAACACACACACACAGAGGGAAGAGGAAAAAACAAACCCCAAATATACTATCAACACAGAAGGGAGATAATACAAACCCCAAATAAACTATCCACACAAACGTACGCGAACGTATACAAACCCCAAATATGCTATCAACACAGAAGGGAGATAATACAAACCCCAAATAAACTATCCACACAAACGTACGCGAACGCATACAAACCCCAAATATACTATCCACATAACGTCGCTAACGCATGCAAACCCCAAACATGCTATCCACACTCGGGAGGAAGAAGAAAAAAACAACCAAATATACGATCTACACAACGTATGCGAACACACACACATACACACACACACACAGAGGGAAGAGGAAAAAGCAAACCCCAAATATAATATCAACACAGAAGGGAGATAATACAAACCCCAAATAAACTATCCACACAAACGTACGCGAACGTATACAAACCCCAAATATGCTATCAACACAGAAGGGAGATAATACAAACCCCAAATAAACTATCCACACAAACGTACGCGAACGCATACAAACCCCAAATATACTATCCACATAACGTCGCTAACGCATACAAACCCCAAACATGCTATCCACACTCGGGAGGAAGAAGAAAAAAAAACAACCAAATATACGATCTACACAACGTATGCGAACACACACACATACACACACACACACACACAGGGAAGAGGAAAAAGCAAACCCCAAATATAATATCAACACAGAAGGGAGATAATACAAACCCAAAATAAACTATCCACACAAACGTACGCGAACGAATACAAACCGCAAATATACTATCCACACAACGTCGCTAACGCATACAAACCCCAAATATACTATCCACACAACGTCGCTAACGCATACAAACCCCAAATATACTATCCACACTCGGGAGGAAGAAGAAAAAAACAACCAAATATACGATCTACACAACGTACTCGAACACACACACACACACACACACACAGAGGGAAGAGGAAAAAACAAACCCCAAATATACTATCAACACAGAAGGGAGATAATACAAACCCCAAATAAACTATCCACACAAACGTACGCGAACGTATACAAACCCCAAATATACTATCAACACAGAAGGGAGATAATACAAACCCCAAATAAACTATCCACACAAACGTAAGCGAACGCATACAAACCCCAAATATACTATCCACATAACGTCGCTAACGCATACAAACCCCAAACATGCTATCCACACTCGGGAGGAAGAAGAAAAAAACAACCAAATATACGATCTACACAACGTAGGCGAACACACACACATACACACACACACACACAGGGAAGAGGAAAAAGCAAACCCCAAATATAATATCAACACAGAAGGGAGATAATACAAACCCCAAATAAACTATCCACACAAACGTACGCGAACGAATACAAACCGCAAATATACTATCCACACAACGTCGCTAACGCATACAAACCCCAAATATACTATCCACACAACGTCGCTAACGCATACAAACCCCAAATATACTATCCACACTCCGGAGGAAGAAGAAAAAAACAACCAAATATACGATCTACACAACGTACGCGAACACACACACACACACACACACACGCACACCACAGAGGGAAGAAGAAGAAAACCATTATACACTATCCACACGGAGTGAAGAAATAACCCTTTATATATACTATCAACAGAGAGTGAAGAAAATAACCCATTATATTCCATCAACACAGAGTGAAGAAGAAAAAGTTTTTTGAAAGCACCTAAGCCCTCACCTGCAATGACCAACTCTGCCAAACACCTACACCCACCCCCCACTCCCAACACTACAAAACCCATTTAACCCGTTATTTTATGGCATCAGTGTGTGATTTAGCAAACATCAAGACACAAAATGATGGACGAATAGACTGACTATTGTTTACCGACTTGCATGCCTAAAGAGCGTGCGTGAAGGAAAACATCCTTCCATTTCAATTCTAACTAAAACATGATCCAGAGGGATAGAGAGAGGTGAAAGAGCACAATTTCATAAAGTGTGAGTAAAAACAAAACACGCCATCCTTATTATACAATGTCAAGACCAAGAGACACTTACGTTTTCTTTCTGGTCTATTCTCTTTTAGAAGGTAGTATGAAATTTCACATCAGGGCCAACGCATCGGCTCACATTGTCAATTTTTCCATTTCCATGTCTTTACTGGCACAAGTTCTTCATCATCTTCAATTTCTTCTTCTTCTGAATCCCTCTTCTCTGTTTCGTCTTGTTTTTGTTTCTTCTCTTTTCTCGTAGGGCACTCTGAATTCCAGTGTCCTTTCTCCTGACAACGATATTAGGTATCTTGACTTTTGTCTCTCTTTCTTAGACGAAGCAGGTATTCTGGAGACAAATACCCATTTACCTTTGCAGATATAGCAAACTTCATTAGCACTTACACACTTTCGTATGGCTCTCATCAAATCAACGACCAAAAGAGTAAGTTTTGTTGCCACTTTCGCATGTGACTTATACTTTCGTATGACTTTTAGCAAATATTTGACCAGCAGGTCGATCTGTGCTGACTCTTCCATCTTCTTGATAGTTTGAGAGCGGAATGAATACTCTGACGCTAAGACACTATCCTTGTATACAGGGACCTGCTGCGTATGAAACCTAGTCAAATGTAATTTTGCAATAAGATGAAACGATTTCATTGAGGAAGTAAAAAGCAATGAAGTACCGTATCGCCTCACACAAAACCTGAAGTGTTAGTTCAAATCCGTGTCATCGATTTCGAAGACGACATAACTGAGCGTTAATCAATGCTCTCCAATTATGCCACAAAACCACGAGTCCTGATTCACGCCAAAATTTCGTTCGGTCCATAAAAAATAATATCACATCTGAGAAACGCAAAAACGAACTTCCAGAAAACTGAGAACAACGGCGTACACCTACAACGTAAATGTATGAGTTCAAGTAGTGCGTAAAACTTAGTCACATTAAATTTTTATAGTCAAGGCGAAACGATCTCTTTTCGAGCAAGAAAGCAGACACCAAGCGACAATGGCGATCAGTGTCACACAACACTTTTCAAAATGTATATTATCAGAGGTTTGTTCTAGCGATCTGCACGGTTAAATTAAATGTTGATGTATTTTGCAATAAGACGGACACAATTTCCATGGGATCGCCCATGGTACGATTGTTCGTGCATTAGTTTAATTTTTAAAAATATTTTTTTATATAAATCGCCTATAGAATAGACCCAGTAAAGCATGGTTATTCTCGTCACTGTCTGAATAGCTACTCAAGTCAATTCGAAGCGAACGCGGTAAGAAAATAAGTATAGCCAATGAAATGGCTTACAACGGGTGATGCATTGTTTTGTTCTAGGACTGTGTGGCATAATAATCCCTATGTTCTTGCGCTGTTACCATTACAGTGCAGACAGACTGAAATGTGAACTTACAAGCCCTCTTTGTGTGTGTTGTACCATTTTCTCTTACCACATCAAAATACTGAGCGTCACAGTATTGGTTCGCGTTTTCAAGCTGACAATTTTTTTTATATCTCACTTAAACGTTTCGACATAAACACTCGCACTCACATCGGTAGAGTCAGAACAGACGTGTTACAGTATTGAGGGGCATGTTATCTTTTTTTTTTTTTAAACTAATAAATTTGGAGTTTGTATGAAGTAAAGAACCGAAAGTACAGTGAAACTCAAGGATGATGACCCAATCTGTCTATTGATGCGTGTATTTACTTAAGAAGAAATATGACCTCTAAAACACAAAGAGATACGGCAAGCATGATTAGATTCAACACAACGATGTTTTCCTTCACGCCCGTGTAATTTAGAGTTTCAATCGTTTTTGAAGACAAACTTGGTCTCCTTTTGTAGGGCTTGAAATAATAAAAAAACTGAAAAATCTTAAGCACTTTGCTATAGATAATTTCATCAACAGACTAAACAACATAAATACCGTTACAACAATAGAAAGCCTTAAATCTTCTATCAAAAAGAAATGCATAAAAAAAATTAAAGATTAACGATAACTAACCAATGAAACCGAATTTAACAAAGGCAATGACATGTGAAGAAATGCCTCTCACTTTGGAAAGGTAGGCGAATGTACTCTGTCATGCACCATCAACTTAAAAAAAAGATTATAAACAGAGAGAAACCTGAATTCAAAATTCAGTTGTTTCTTTTTCTTCAAAATTATTTCGTTTCTTTTTTCTTTTTTTGGAACAAATCTAAGCACTAATGAAGAGTGGAAAAGGGAAAATGCACCGATGTGTGTGAGTGTTTATGTCGAAACGTTTAAGTGAGATATAAAAAAATGGTCAGCTTGAAAACGCGAACCAATACTGTGACGCTCAGTATTTTGATGTGGTAAGAGGAAATGGTACAACACACACAAAGAGGGCTTGTAAGTTCACATTTCAGTCTGTCTGCACTGTAATGGTAACAACGCAAGAACATAGGGATTATTATGCCACACAGTCCTAGAACAAAACAATGAAGATGATGAAGAACTTGTGCCAGTAAAGACATGGAAATGGAAAAATTGACAATGTGAGCCGATGCGTTGGCCCTGATGTGAAATTTCATACTACCTTCTAAAAGAGTATAGACCAGAAAGAAAACGTAAGTGTCTCTTGGTCTTGACATTGTATAATAAGGATGGTTGGTAAACAATAGTCAGTCTATTCGTCCATCATTTTTTGTCTTGATGTTTTCTAAATCACACACTGATGCCATAAAATAACGGGTTAAATGGGTTTTGTAGTGTTGGGAGTGGGGGGTGGGTGTAGGTGTTTGGCAGAGTTGGTCATTGCAGGTGAGGGCTTAGGTGCTTTCAAAAAACTTTTTCTTCTTCACTCTGTGTTGATGGAATATAATGGGTTATTTTCTTCACTCTCTGTTGATAGTATATATAAAGGGTTATTTCTTCACTCCGTGTGGATAGTGTATAATGGTTTTCTTCTTCTTCCCTCTGTGGTGTGTGTGTGTGTGTGTGTGTGTGTGTGTGTGTGTGTGTTCGCGTACGTTGTGTAGATCGTATATTTGGTTGTTTTTTTCTTCTTCCTCCGGAGTGTGGATAGTATATTTGGGGTTTGTATGCGTTAGCGACGTTGTGTGGATAGTATATTTGTGGTTTGTATGCGTTCGCGTACGTTTGTGTGGACAGTTTATTTGGGGTTTGTATTATATCTCTTCTGTGTTGATATTATATTTGGGGCTTGTTTTTTCCTCTTCCCTCTGTGTGAGTTTGTGTGTCTGTGTGTGTGTGTGTATGTGTGTGTGTTCGCATACGTTGTGTAGCTCGTATATTTGGTTGTTTTTTTCTTCTTCCTCCCGAGTGTGGATAGCATATTTGGGGTTTGTATGCGTTAGCGACGTTATGTGGATAGTATATTTGGGGTTTGTATGCGTTCGCGTACGTTTGTGTGGATAGTTTATTTGGGGTTTGTATTATCTCCCTTCTGTGTTGATAGTAGATTTGGGGTTTGTATGCATTCGCGTACGTTTGTGTGGATAGTTTTGGGGTTTGTATTATCTCCCTTCTGTGTTGATAGTATATTTGGGGTTTGTATTTTCCTCTTCCCTCTGTGTGTGTGTGTGTGTGTGTGTGTGTGTGTGTTCGCAAACGTTGTGTAGATCGTATATTTGATTGTTTTTTTCTTCTTCCTCCCCAGTGTGGATAGCATATTTGGGGTTTGTATGCGTTAGCGACGTTGTTTGGATAGTGTATTTGGGGTTTGTATGCGTTAGTGACGTTATGTGGATAATATATTTGGGGTTTGTATGCGTTCGCGTACGTTTGTGTGGATAGTTTATTTGGGGTTTGTATTATCTCCCTTCTGTGCTGATAGTATATTTGGGGTTTGTTTTTTCCTCTTCCCTCTGTGTGTGTGTGTGTGTGTGTGTGTGTGTGTGTGTGTGTGTGTGTGTTTTCGGGTACGTTGTTTAGATCTTATATTTGGTTGTTTTTTTCTTCTTCCTCCCGTGTGTGGATAGCATGCTTGGGGTTTGTATGCGTTAGCGACTTTATGTGGATAGTATATTTGGGGTTTGTATGCGTTCGCGTACGTTTGTGTGGACAGTTTATTTGGGGTTTGTATTATCTCCCTTCTGTGTTGATAGTATATTTGGGGTTTGTTTTTTCACCTTCCCTCTGTGTGTGTGTGTGTGTGTGTGTGTTCGCGTACGTTGTGTAGATCGTATATTTGGTTGTTTTTTCTTCTTCCTCCCGAGTGTGGATAGCATATTTGGGGTTTGTATGCGTTAGCGACGTTATGTGGATAGTATATTTGGGGTTTGTATGCGTTCGCGTACGTTTGTGTGGATAGTTTATTTGGGGTTTGTATTATCTCCCTTCTGTGTTGATAGTATATTTGGGGTTTGTTTTTTCCTCTTCCCTCTGTGTGTGTGTGTGTGTGCGTGTGTGCGTGTGTGTTCTGTAGAGAGTGGGGTCTTTATTTAACACTCTCCCCCTTAACTGGGGTCTCATCACGCAAAGACCCCAGTTACAAAAGACCCCAGTTCTGAAAACCATAAAAATAAAATCTACTATCCCTATTTTATTATAAAAAATAGTTATTAAAACTGACCCCAATTTCACCTTTTACTTCGCTATGATCTCACGCCGAAAAAAAAGCGTACCGTCTTCGGACCACAAAATTGGAAATCCCGTCTTTGCGCATGCGTGTCTTTTGTTTCCGGCACCATGCTATGGGACGTGGCGAGAAGAAAATTTCGGAAAATTTGGTGCAGGTAGGTGCTTCTAAAGTCTTTTGTTAATACGCTTTCATTTAAAATGTAATCTAACTATGTCTGCATTATTTTTTAATAAGGCTGATGCTCATTCAAGCGGAATAAATTATATTTTGATATTGATTTTGAACGGTTCATACTTTTACCGGCTAAAAACTTTTGCCGGGCGCAATATTATTTGAATTTGAATAGATTTCGTCGTTTTCGATCTGAAGAATAAAAAAACAATTTTAAAAAATGGTGGGTCAAATATTTATTACTATTGCTTTTGCAGCAAAAGAAATGCTATATTATATGCTGTTTATACAAAGAGAACAGTCCTAAATAGTGTTTAAGTGTGTCTGTTATGTGTTATACTGGTTAGAGACCAATTCTCGCCGCATACCAATTGTTGCCATAGTGATAATAACTCGTAACAGTATGGGAAGTTTTCATTCCTGTTAAGAAAATAAGAAGATTGATTTAAGCCGACATGTCCGAGAAAAAATAAGCATTCGGTAAAACCATTTAGTAAAGAAAATAACCAAAATCCCCACTTTAGCCCCTTACGCCTCCATTTACTGACGTGGGGAGTTACGTGGTACAATTAGCATACATAGGTCGACAATAACTATATCATAAAACAATACCTTAATGTAGGCTCCCGCTTTTATAGCAGACGCTGTAAAGGAGAATTACATCATTTCCAAAATAAAGCATCCTCAATTAAGAAGTAGACACTAATGTAACCTTACATGTTACATAATGTGTTAAAAAATCCCAGTTTGTTCAACCGGTGATTAAGTAAAATTTGCTTCATGGCAACCAGTGAAAATTGGAATTGAATCGGGCTTGCGTCAATTCTCCCAAATCTGAGTTTCTTTTGACCCATCCTAGCTACGATACCCTCGGTGAGGCTAAAGGTTATATATTAGTTCGGCACAGCATAGCGAATGATATCTGCGTCTGTTTCTGATTGAATCTTCACGTCATTGTCCGGCTCGTCTTGTTACTCAAATCACTCCAGTATATCCTCCTGTATGTTTCTGAGCCCTAAACAAATCGCGGAATACTTCATAAACAATGTGTGATTAAAAGTTCATTTACGCTTTGAAGAATCATTATACCTGTACCAACAGGGCTGAGCACATTTTTTTTTTAACCTCTAGTCCAGGACAAGTGGTTCCAGAAAATTCACTAGTCCCACCTTACTCGTCACTAGTCCCACCTTACTCGTCACTGGTCCCAAAATGGTAATCACTTGCTGAAATTTGATGAGACGTATGTGCTTAATCCATAGAAAAATAAAAATAAAACGATATACAACATAATTATTTCTTAAAAGAATTTAATTTTTCAAAAACATTGGTTGTTGTACATTTCGCTTCTTCAGGTTCATGTATATCTGTTTTAGCTGATGGATTTGAAAATATGTCCATGTATATGTCTGCCACCTGCACCAGCACTAAGCCAGCAGTTGATAGCTGTGTCTGGGTTAAAGTCCCCAAGCTCTGGGCCATTTGCAGAAATGTTCATTAGCATTTGTAAACTCTTTTGGTTTAAGGAATTTCTTAAAGAAGTCTTGGTTAAGTTCATTGAACTAAATCCTCGTTCACACTCAGAAATAGCTACCGCACATTCAGTATCCGTCTTACGTTTTATCCCTCCATTTTCAAACAAATTTACCTTCGCCGAATCGTTGTTGTTACCTTACTTGTGAAAATAATTTAGCAAACTCATTTTATCCACAGAGTAACTATCAGCTTGCTTGACAACTACTTCTAAATTTTCTCTTTTAAATACGAACTGAAACAGCTCATTAATTAGCGTAATTGTTTTGCTTCAAACACAATATCGCACATAGAAGTTAATCATCTGTATAATCAGTTTTAATTAAGGAATCATTACTGTCATTTAATCAGTTCATAAAGGAAACAAACACTGATGTCGTTAAAGTACCTTTCATTAATTTAATTACTCGGACTCGCTGGATTAAAATCATAGTGAGGCATACGTTATGATCTAGATCGAGTAAACTCATTGCAACAAAACCGCTTACAACATTGCTAATTGATCATACTGGCTTTTTTTGTTTGACGTGTTTTGATTTGATGATAATTTGGTTGCTTAGCCCAATATGCAGTCAAGCGGTAATAGGATGTAAATGTATACACGAAGAGGGGTAGAATGAAGTATTTAGGATGTCCAGAGGGCATGATTGGCCAAATAAAGGCAGATATAGTGATTAAAGCACGAACATAAGGACTAGCTCAACTTTCTTAAAAAGCACTTGTCCTGGACTTGCGACTTGGAAAATTTTACTTGTCCGACTTCAAAAATGACATGTCTGGGACGTCAGGCTATGGGATTTGCTCAGCCCTGTTGGTATATCTAAATTTTAAACTTTTCATTGCTGCAGACATTGTTCTGTGAGTTTATTTATGGATACCGCGTTTTGCTTTCCTTGTTTATAACATCATCTGTTTCGGAGTGGTTGATCACAGCAACAATGGCGATTATTACAATAAATAATCTTAATATGTATCAGTATTTTCTTCTCCTTAACATCGTTGTATTTTTTTTGGCATTTGATACAGTTTTGTTTCTAATATTACGTAAATATTAATTTACCAAAATTGAAATAGTTATCTTTTTGAAAATATATTGATTTCAATATATTATATTTATTCAGTACTGGAAATTAGGAAAGAACAAAACAGTGTCATTAAATTCAACAGTGAAATTGATATTTCATTAATGGGCTTCTATAGGATAAACAAAATGTGAAGTCGGCGGAGATAAGAAGTCCCCTTATTTTATTCATTAGTCAGCAACAAACAAGTTGCATCAAGGGTTTCAATTCACTGACATTATAAAAAAGTAAAGATATTTTGAATGGGTATAAAAGTGTAATAGGCAATTTGATTTGTTTTGGTCATTGTTATGCATAATATATATATTTATGGGATTTAGACAAGCTCAAAGCATTTTCTATACTTGCAGCAAAGTGTGACATAACTGTCAAGGAAACCTACGAAAACTGCATTATCAGCTTAGTGATATCAATGAAATACAATGGCTGCTCCGAAACTGATGTCATGATGATACTCAAAGACACTCATCAAATAAGTCTATCTTTAGAGGTATATTGATACATGTAGACTAGATTTGAATCAGTAATTGTTGGATGTTAACACCTTAAGTCTCCATTTTCTCAGTTGTTGACTTCTCACATAATTTGCATACACTATTAATAACTACATGCATGAGACATATCTAATTAACAATTCCAATGAACTGGACATGAATTACTCTTAAGTTAATTAAAGTGCATGTCAGCATGGTCATGTAAGCTCATTTACTCTTATTAATTAAATTAAATATTACTTATAATGCTACATATTTAGTACTACTATATTGTAACCTGCTAGGTCTTCTGGGTTAGCTCGAACCAGCCTGAGAATTATGAAATCTTTTTTTGCCTTTATTTAATTTCATGTTGGAGAAATCAGAAAATACATACATTCCAAATAATAACAAAAAAAATCATAGCAGTTTATAACAGTTTATTGATGTGGTTATTGAAAGATCTGGTCACTGCTGTTTGACCTGTGTCAATCATGACAATTTTGTCATGACATTTTTTGTGTCTACAAGTGTTGGGACACTAAAAGTGTTGTTTTTATTTTGTACATGCATGTAAATCTTGGGATGCAGAAAAAATACTTATCTTTTCATGTCTCAAGATTTACAGCCATTATGGTAACCAACCAAAAAAAGTAACATTTTCAGATATATACTTTGGCCCATGTATGAGCTGCCCAACCCCCTCCAGGCTTTTATTTTTTTCCAAAAATTATTCTGCTTATGCACATGTATATACAGTAGTTTAAATGTACTTTGCACATTATACAGAGTGCTTGTCGTGAGTCATGCTGCCAGTAAAGTCTTGTGGTTCTTGTCATGACGCTTCATTGTTCTTGACATAAATGGTTCTTAAACTAATTTTGATTGACCTTGGAACAATCAATCTCTCATAGTTTGACCTTGCATTCATCAAGGAAGTTTTACAAATGTGTGTTTAAATAAAGGCTACCTAGAAAACTGCAAATGGTTCATCTTCATTGGGGAAAAACTGGCTATTGACTGATTTTTCAAGTTTTGAAGTACTTCAGATTATTGGAGCTGGAGAAGTGTTCATGAATGTGCCATTTTGAGCCTGAAAATGATATTGAATTTGAGTTTAATGTACAAAAAACAGACGGAATACTGGTCAGTCCCCGATTCAGGGTGTCTTGAAATTTGCATGTACAAATAATGTTATCAGGTTATGTATATTTGTTTGCTTGCTTTTCTTAATGATTATATATCATTGTATATCTGTATTTTGTACTTGTCCAAAATCAAGTTAATGCTGTACCTGACCAATGACATTTATTTTTTAAACAACATGATACATAGATAATATTTCCTAAGATCATAGATTAAATGTTCAGATCATTATCGATGGAAGTAGACATTTTCTTGATTCAGAGTGAAAGACAATAGTTTTTCACTGGGAAATTTCTAAACTTGTGGACAACTTTAAATGTTTTTCTTAAAGGAAACCGGCCTACATCCTGGCTGTATTATTGTCTTAGCTTTTATATATTTTGTTTACTTGAAAAATTGTGCATATTTGCATTAACATCTGAAGCAAAATCGGTCTTATTGCTGTGTTCAGGTTTTAATTTGGTTGGATTTATTTCAAATTATTATTCACTGAAATTAATGCTCAGTAATATTCTTGAACTTCAAAATTAATTTGGAATTGTAGTGAATTCAGAGAACATTTTGGATTATATTACTGTGAAACATCAAAAGACTATTAGCACATCACCACACTCCAAGCCATAATCCAAGTTTTCTCTGACTTGGCACATCAACACATTCAGTATTGGAATTTATTTGGAATACCACTGGAATTGAATTGGAACATCATACATTTGGACTTGTTTTAGATACTGTTTGAGATTTAATTCACAATATTGTAAATTTTAAAATTTTTTGTTTAAATTTCACTTTGCATTCTAGGAAAATAAACTATTTGTTGAATTTGACACAACTTGTTGCTATTCACCTCACTAGGCGCTCAGCATTAAGAAATCAGTGTTAGGACTGGTTGGCTCGATATAATTATGTGACTGGGTAGGACTGAAAAACTGTTAACCCTTTCATCACTAAGTTACTTTGCAGGCATAGAGCCCTAAACATATTAAGAAACTTTGGACTTTTAAAGCAAAATGACCTGTGGATTTTGAAGTAACATAACTTAGCCAATTTTAAAGATATCTGGATGGATTAAGTATCAAAATAAAGGTTAAAAGTCAAATTGTATAACTAATTCAATAAAATTTGTAGATCTATTGTAACTTAAAATACAGTTGCAAACAGGTAACACAACAGGTAAAATGCAGAAGCAATTTTTTATTTGCCTCATTACATGAACATTATTTTCAAAAACTTCATCTAAATCAAGGATTTGAAAGTATTCCAGAGCTTTTCTGGAGCCATCTAACACTCTGGTGGGTCCACCTCTCCCAGAAAGCTGAAATAAATCCGGTTGTTTCGTCCAGAACAAAAACGTGGAGTTCACTCTTCCTCTGGTTCAAAACCTTCAAAGTCCTCTTCATCGTCATCACTGTCACCCACAAACACAGTCAAATGCCTGTCCAGATGGTTTCTCTCATTTTCAATCAACTGTATTAGGTCACAACAGCAAAATATTTTGGTAATTCATAATTTGACACATCATTCTCATCTTGCTTCGAATTCCACCATTTTGAATATAAATTCACCATTCGGAAAACATGCTCAAAAAGTGTCCTCTTGCCTCAAGATTTCTGGTTGTATTCAAGCTTAACTCACGAGATAATCCAAATATAATATCTCCATTACAGGAAGGAAGTTATTAGAGGTATCCCAAAATATATATAGTCGTGTACCATAGGGTTTATGGACTTACTTCCCCATGACCAGAAAACCGGTCTACAGTGATGAAAGGGTTTTAGCTACATTGAAAAACCAAATCACACACACACACTTGTTGCTTTTCACTCTTTTTTTATTGCTTAAAGACAATAGAGCCATAAGGGGCCATCCATTTAGTACGTACGCAAAAATCTGGCAAAGCTTGACCCCTCCCTGTACACATGCATACTTTTTTACCTACCCACCCCTGCGTACATACACTTGATGCAACCGCGAAACACCCCCCCCAGATCTATAGAATGGCCTATATTTAGTCCATGCAAAAACAATCAAGGATTAATAATATTAACATGTTTAATAAATCAGTCCACAGAATATCTGGCTGCATCAAAGAAATAAATGCATAACTTTAAAACGTTTGTTTAGTGTCGGCTAAAATTCAAACGCTGAGTGAACCCTGTCAAACAGGTTACATATTAGACAAATCATTGTCGAGGTTTCAGAACCACCCCATCCCGTTTCCTATGCATATGTACATTATCAGTGACCCCCCCCCCCATATGCAGGCATACACATTTGGGTTAACACCCCAACCCCACCATGCATACATACTAAATGGACGGCCCTAACAGTAGAAAAGCATAATTAACCCGTTACCTCATATATATGGCTTTTTTAGGCAGATAATATACCTTTAGCAAAGTTATACAGTGAAGTATGCTATACATAGAACACCTATTATTTTGTAACCTACTTGACTTCATACACATTTAAAGGGGCTGGGGGGCACGTGATTTAAAATAAGTTATAGCCCAATAAGTGCTATAGCCACCAGTTATGAAATCTTTTAGAAATGTAGACTAGTCTATTATGCAGATAATTCTGGATTCTGACCATTAGAAGATTTTAAGTTCAGTTTGACTCTTTATTGGACATTTATTTTGTTTTAGTCTGGCATGAGAAACCTTTCACCCAAAGAATGGGCCCAGTACTGGTGTGAAACGGGGCTGGATCAAGATGGGTTTGAAAAAAGATACATATCCAGTTATGTTGGTGAGTAAGTTTAAATTTATTTTGTATGTGACTAAAGGCAAAATAATATAAAACTCCATGGATCATTTAAGGCCGTGTGTGCTTTCAACACTAATAATGTGTCTTATCCATGTTCATGGTGATTGGGGTTTTGTGCAACTGAGTCACTATTCTGGGGACCCCAGTTTTAAGCATGTGCATACACTATAGGCATTTGGGACCCCAATTTTAAGTGTGTTATGGGACCCCATTTTCAGCTTGGTGTGTCTGGGATGATGGGACCCCAGTTTCCAGTTTTAACACTTTTTTTATACATTTGGATTTGTGATTGAACTTTTAGCACTATTCAGGATTTAAATCACAATATTGTATCATTTTTTCAATTTTCATTTTGTATTCTAGGGAAATAAACTGTTTGTGCATAAACGATGTGCATTTGGGACCCCAATTTTAACTGGCGTTTATGGGACCCCAGTTTCAGCTTTGTGTGTCTGGGATGATGGGACCCCAATTTCCAGTTTTAACACTTTTTTATACATTTGGATTTGTGATCAAACTTTTAGCACTATTCAGGATTTAAATCACAATATTGTACTTTTTTTTTCAATTTTCATTTTGTATTGATGGGAAATAAACTATTTGTGCATACGTTAGTCCCCCTCTTGAACGTACCCCCCTGACCAGCGGCCACCCGCTCCTTTCGGCCAGAATACGTTGGAACCTTGCAGAAAACTAATGTCGGAAAGACTCAGATAAACAATATCGTGAAAGATAAGGAAATAATTCTGCAGAAGTTGGAAGGTGAAATGGACGGAGAAAGGAAGATTGTTTCAGCCAGGAGATGTTTGTATCCTGATTTGAATGACAAGAAAAAGCAACAATTTTGTCAGTTGAATTGGGATATGAGGACTTTACCGCAAGTAACTGATGGTTGCACATATTTCAAGTGCGACACAATATTACGTGTTCTGTCCTTAGTGGAGAATCAGCAGATGTTAATAATGAAGTTTTTGAAGATTGGAACAAAAGACTAAATGATATATGCAAGGGATATGACAGCAAGGATATTTTTAATTGTGACGAGACTGTTTTCTTTTTTTAGACTGTTACCAACAGAGTGACAGATGATGTGATCTGTAACATAATGAAGACAGTTTTAAAACTATAATAATGGTTATTCATAACATTCTTTTGAAAATGATGAAACAGTTTGTTTTTCATTTATTTCACAACCTGCATGTGATATTTTAATGAAATTATTAAATGTTTTAAAATTAAATGTACTTGTGACTTTCTTCATATGTATTTACTATTCACATTTATCATCCCCCTCTAGAAAGGCCACCCTCATTATAAGGCCACTTCCCTGCTGCAGTAGGGGTGGCCTTATAAGAGGGGGACTACTGTACACAATATGCGTTTGGGACCCCAATTTTAACTGGCATTTATGGGACCCCAGTTTCAGCTTTGATGATGGGACCCCAGTTTCCAGTTTTAACACTTTCTTATACATTTGGATTTGTGTGCGAACTTTTAGCACTATTCGGGATTTAAATCACAATATTGTACTTGTGTACTTTCTTCATATGTATTTACTATTCACATTTATCATCCCCCTCTAGAAAGGCCACCCTCATTATAAGGCCACTTCCCTGCTGCAGTAGGGGTGGCCTTATAAGAGGGGGACTACTGTACACGATATGCATTTGGGACCCCAATTTTAACTGGCATTTATGGGACCCCAGTTTCAGCTTTGATGATGGGACCCCAGTTTCCAGTTTTAACACTTTCTTATACATTTGGATTTGTGTGCGAACTTTTAGCGCTATTCGGGATTTAAATCACAATATTGTACTTGTGACTTTCTTCATATGTATTTACTATTCACATTTATCATCCCCCTCTAGAAAGGCCACCCTCATTATAAGGCCACTTCCCTGCTGCAGTAGGGGTGGCCTTATAAGAGGGGGACTACTGTACACGATATGCGTTTGGGACCCCAATTTTAACTGGCATTTATGGGACCCCAGTTTCAGCTTTGATGATGGGACCCCAGTTTCCAGTTTTAACACTTTCTTATACATTTGGATTTGTGTGCAAACTTTTAGCGCTATTCGGGATTTAAATCACAATATTGTACTTTTTTTTTCAATTTTCATTTTGTATTCTAGGGAAATAAACTATTTGTGCATATACGATATGCATTTGGGACCCCAATTTTAACTGGCGTTTATGGGACCCCAGTTTAATGTTTGTGTGTCTGGGATGATGGGACCTCAATTTCCAGTTTTAACACCTTTTTTTTATACATTTGGATTTGTGATCGAACTTTTAGCACTATTCAGGATTTAAATCACAATATTGTACCATTTTTTCAATTTTCATTTTGTATTCATGGGAAATAAACTGTTTGTGCATACGTTAGTCCCCCTCTTGAACGTCCCCCCTGACCAGCGGCCACCCGCTCCTTCCAGCCAGAATCCGTTGGCACCGACGAGTTTGTGTTCAAAAGTAAAAAGTACCCCTCATGAAAGGCAACCTGCCTAACGCGACAAGCGGCCAGCATATTAGTGCAATAATATAAAATTTACCCCTCACAAGCGTATGCATTTTATTTGATACGTATCCAGAACTAGTATTTTATTCATAACGTGTGTTAAGTAATCCGATTTCTGTTTCCCGATGTCAGGTTTTCGTTACTGAAAGAAGTGTTGACTAAAGTACATGTACCACTGAGGTTAATATTATATCATTTACGCCTCACAAGGAGCCACATTTATTCCATAAAGCCGAGAAAGACTAAAATTTTAATCCATACAAAAGGGTTAGTACATGCAATCCAAATAGCCTTACAGCTGTGTTATCATAAGATGTCTGGTTTAGTCACTTCGATAATTGTTAAGATTGCAATTATTGAACAGTAGTAACAGCTGAGAAGTGGCAGCATTGATGTATAATACACAAGTCAGCAGGAAAATGGTTTGATAGTCTTTATGGCTTCTCTTAGTAAGATGTTCACTTTGATAATTAGTTGCTAATACTACTGACAATAATTGTCAAAATTACATCCTAACGGCCACGATGTCAAATCTGCGTGATGTTAAATGGTACATATCGAAGCCGTTTTGGCTTCACTGACTTAGTGTGAAGAAATGTATAAAAACAGTAGGGTACCGAACTGCGACTAACAAATCATGTGACAAGATCACTTACTTTAAAAACATGTGGCAATTTGTTTAAATGCACAAAAAATTGTTTTATCAGTTTTGTAGTTGGCAACATGAATAACTTACTGCAAAAAGATCAACATGTCATCGAGGAAAAGAAAAATCAGTTTAAAAGAGAAAGTGAAAGTAATTCAACTGACCAAGAGGTTCGGGGGGGTGTCGAGGAACCTTGCAGAAAACTAACGTTGGAAAGACTCAGATAAACAATATCGTGAAAGATAAGGAAACGATTCTGCAGAAGTTGGAAGGTGAAATGGACGGAGAAAGGAAGATTGTTTCAGCCAGGAGATGTTTGTATCCTGATTTGAATGACAAGAAAAGGCAACAATTTTGTCAGTTGAATTGGGATATGAGGACTTTATTGCAAGTAACTGATGGTTGCACGGATTTCAAGTGCGACACAATATTAAGTGTTCTGTCCTTAGTGGAGAATCAGCAGATGTTAATAATGAAGTTTTCGAAGATTGAAACAAAAGACTAAATGATATATGCAGGGGATATGACAGCAAGGATATTTTTAATTGTGATGAGACTGTTTTTTTTTTTTAGACTGTTACCAACAGAGTGACAGATGATGTGATCTGTAACATAATTATAAAGACAGTTTTAAAACTATAATAATGGTTATTCATAACATTCTTTTGAAAATGATGAAACAGTTTTTCATTTATTTCACAACCTGCATGTGATATTTTAATGAAATTATTAAATGTTTTAAAATTAAATGTATTTGTGACTTTCTTCATATGTATTTACTATTCACATTTATCATCACCCTCATTATAAGGCCACTACCCTGCTGCAGTAGGGGTGGCCTTATAAGAGGGGGACTACTGTACAGAATATACATTTGGGACCCCAATTTTAACTGGCATTTATGGGACCCCAGTTTCAGCTTTGTGTGTCTGGGATGATGGGACCCCAATTTCCAGTTTTAACGCTTTCTTATACATTTAGATTTGTGATCAGACTTTTAGCACTATTCGGGATTTAAATCACAATATTGTACTTTTTTTTTCAATTTTCATTTTGTATTCATGGGAAATAAACTATTTGTGCATACACGATATGCATTTGGGACCCCAATTTTAACTGGCGTTTATGGGACCCCGGTTTCAGCTTTGTGTGTCTGGGATGATGGGACCCCAATTTCCAGTTTGAACACTTTTTGTTTTTTCTTTCTTAAATTATTGCTTGTGTTAAAGCAGATACCTATTAAAAATGTCAACAAATGCCCAGGGATGGTGGCTATAAAATAATCACAATCCCTGACTAAAATTCCACAAGCCCGGATTACAATTAAATGCCTGTCGAGTACAGATAGTTAATCTTTTAAACAATACAAAGCAACTGTTCAAAAAACAAGCATGTGCGTATTATTGTCTGTCAGCCAATCTATTCCATTGATAAAATCATAATGAAAAGCATAGGTCAATTAACTAATTGGAAGGTTGAATTCAATGTGTCGAATATCTTAACATAAAGATGGTCTCCTATTTGATGGTACACACAGAAATGACATCATGAGCCAATAAATTGTTTGCCATATGTGTCCAGAATCAAATCCTCCACCCCACCCCCCCTTTTGCTGGCATGCTTCACAAAGAAAACTGTCAAAGAAAGAGTTCTGAAATTTAGTTTTGCTTGCTTTGCTTCCTAAATCACCTTCGAAATTTGAACACTATTCAAGCAACTGTAGTAATCAAGCTTTTCATTTTATGTATATGGGGTAAAATCTGACTTCAAAAGAAAAGTTGTTGCCATTCACAAACTTGTCAGTAATCTTTAATACAGTTTGCTTAAGCACCTGTTACCCAAAAATCAGACCCAGCATTGATGTGAAACTGGGTTCGACCAAGATGTGTTCAAAACAAATATATATCTGGTTATGTTGGTGAATAATTTGAATTTATCTTGTAAGTGGTTGAGACAAAACAAAATAATATAAAACTCCAGGAATCATTTAAGGCCTTGTGTTCTTTCAGCACTAGTCATGTGCTTTATCCATTTTCATGGTGATCACGTTTTGTTGCACTTGAGGCATTACATTCTGGGGACCCCCGTTCTAACTATATATGCATTTGGGACCCCGATTTTAAGTGTTGATGGGACCTCATTTTCAACCTTGTGTGGCTGGGATGATGGGACCCCATTTTCCAGTTGGAACACTTTTTACATGCATCTAGCATCTGTTTGATTTACCTTTTTTAGGTTCTTCCATTTTGTGACCTTTTTTGCCTGTGCAAATTAGCACAGTGGGATCACCCACTAGTCTTCAAATGCACCACATTAGCTATTGAGAGCCAGTTAATCATGCAATAGTGGTTTATACCTGACATTTTTGCCTTTTAATTGCCTTATTTAAATTGCCAGAAGGAGCTTTACATCAAATTTAGACATGACTGCTTACCATTTATGCATGTTACATGTAATGGGCGTATGCTGAAGTATTTATTTTTGTTCTATTTTCGAAACTTACTTGAAATCATATTTTTTTTTAACATAAAGTGTCAGGGGTTTTGGGAATAGAAATCCTTGTTTTAGCATTACATGCTATGTTATGGCAGGTCAACATCTTAAAAATAAATTTCTACATTTCATCAGCATAATTGGAGCTTTGTCAGGTAAAATTAGATTTTTTCAATAAGCTGGACGAGCTCCTCACTCATCTGAAATTAGAGACGTCCCAGGTGTCAGGCTATCGGATCTTTGAACTATGTATAACATCCTTACAAAATAATGCTTCATTTTATTACACAAGATATATCCTCGTAAAATTCTAGTTTTAAGCTTTGGTTATTAGGAACACCTTTGCATGCTTATTTTAATTTTTAATTTATTGCTTTTGCCTTTTGCCCATTATAGGTTATGGTGTCTTTGCAAATGTGGCATTCAACAGAGGTGATGTTCTACCTGAGTATGTAGGGGAAAGGATTGACACAGAGGCTGAGAGAAGGGAGAAAAGATATAGCAGGGAACAACGAAATCATAAATACAACAGATGTTATCTCTTTGGCTTTAAATATCATCAGAAGACACATTAGTAAGTTTCAGCTAATATAATTATTATATATCTGAGATTTAATACAGTTATCAGGGCTGAAACTGCAAGGATTTGTGGGCTAAAAAGTCTACAATTAAAACCTCATGCAGTGAGTACAGAGAGAAATTCAAATAGAAGAAAATTGCTGATAACACCAAAAAATTCTCCATGTGAGAGTAAATTGTTCCTTGAATCAGAACATAGCTTCGACCTTAAAATTGCATGATAATATGAGTGCTATATGTGGGAATATCTTTTTGCATGTATTATTTAGTGTTTAGCATAAAACAGGCTTTTTTTTATCTGTTTTAATCTGTTTTACATTGCAAATGAGAAATGACTCAATGTACAAATTCCAATTTCTGCAATTAGTTTAGTGAAAGTTGTATTGCTAGCTGGAAATTTGAATGGAAACGGAAACTATAATCAGCAATTAAGCTTTGATTCATTAATGTTTGCTATAAACTGCCACAATGCAGACATTGTAGCGATATGACTGAAAAATTGTTAAAGCTACGTTAAAAATCGTCATTAGTGTTTGCTTGCAATGAATACATGTTTTCACCAGCAGAGTTGCTCCATTAACCTGTGCAACCAATCAGGTGAAAGTGGCTTCTTCCCTGCATGCCATTCAAAACATGGTATAGAGTAGAGGTCATATCAGAGACAAAAAACAAATCCTTTCAGCCAAGTAAATTGTTTGGGAATTGTGTACTATTTGTTGTATATAATAGTTGCAATCCTTTAATTCAGTCTAAATTAGATTTTTGGGGGCATGTTTAAATTAACTGGCTGTGTGCATGATGTTGAAACACCTTTCAAGTTACACTGAAAGTCTCTTTGTGCAATTGTCTTTTAGCTAAACTTTTATACAATTTATTTATACATAATCCCCAAATTTAGCTGAATAAGAGTTAGTCCTTTTTCACAACTAGTAGATCTTCAGCACTTAACATATGGTCATACTGAGTTTGAAAATAAACAGAGAATAGCATCTGGTGGTACATTCATTTGATTTTTAGTCAGAATTCAAAAGAACACTTTTTCAGGATGGCTTTAATTAAGATGACTGAGATCACAGACTGATTTCACTTTACCAGGGTTGTGGGTGTTGGCAATAATAGACCCCCTTTTCCACCAAATATTAAACTTGGAAGAAGAGATCATGGGCTTATTATCGCTGATGGATATTCAGATTTTCTCTAGATACATGCCATAGACTAAGAAAATTTTGTATTCATTCTGCGGTGTAGAAAATTGCCTATTAACACTGGAAAGTATGATAGTGAAGTATTTTTACAGCCCATTCTGCATATATTAGGATTATTTAGGCAAATGCAGATGAAAGTGATTTAAGACTAAATTATAAGGACCATTCAGATGTTCTGAATTCAGTAAACAAACTCACCACCTTGCAGTGGTCCATAGCATCATTGAGGTGTAAAGCCCAACACTCTAAGAATTGCATTGTAAAGACATCTGCACTGAGACATAATTATGCATGTACTAAATTGAACTATTTCAATGCATTAAAGATCAGGCAAAAGGCCACTGGTGTCTTGCAAATCTGTCCCTTAAAATTTGATGTAGACAAGTGGGCATTGTAATTATAATTTAAAAACTTGTTATATGTCATGGGGTGGCTGGTATTCCCATCATCTCCTATTCAGTTCTAGGATCTAGGTTAATGTGACTTGACAGTTTTGTTTTAGTAGATAGCATGGACAGATCTTTGCTACGATTGTTGATCTATTTAAAGGATTGGAAGATGTAACTTTTTGTAAGTTGCATTTTCTTTTACTTAAGTATAGATGCAACATCTACAAGAGGACACGTGTGCCAATTTGTGAATGATGCTGCAGACCACACAAAATCGTGCAATGCACAAATGAAATTGGAGGTGTTCAATTCTTACCCAAGGCTTTGTCTCTTTGCAACCAGAAATATTGACAGTGGTGAGGAGTTTAGATATGACTATGGAGATGGAAAGAACTTGTACTGGCGGAATAAGGTAGCGCATTCATATTCATTTTATCCCCATCCCGCAAATCTTTGAGTGATATATATTAGGAAACTTCTTCAAAAGTTCATCATGTCTCTCTATAATTTCTTGATACAGTTATGGCATTCCAATGCTGATCCCTTCAGTTATGACCCATGTCCCTGTGGATGAGATGAGGCAAAGAAATTTAATGGCCCTTGGTGGCAGATAAGTCTTAAAGTTATACTGGCTGCCATGTATAGCCTATCTTATGCAGAGAAATAGCATTAAACCCCAAAGCAACAACACACCTTTACTGATTGACTGACGTAAGTTTTAATTTTGTGTTTGCATGAAACAGGAAACATTTTTTTAGTCTTATGAACATTACAAAAATGAAACCAGATGTTTATAAATTAACATAGCTTCTCTGTGAATGTTGCAGGTAGAATTTAAATTACAATGATCCCCCAGGGGGCCGAGTGGTCTAAAGTGCTCTCCTTTACTGATCCCAGCCACCACACCTCTGTCCACATGGGATCAAGTATCGACCTTGGCCAATGAGAGTCAGTGAGAAAGCTTTTCATTAGCTTCTCATGGGGTATGTGGTTCTTATAGGGGTTTTCCCAGGCTCCTCTTCCACCAATTATACTGGCCGCCATGTATAGTCTATCATGTGCTGAAAATGTCACTCAACCCCCCCCCCAAAAAAAACCCTCCCAATATCAAGAATGATCCTTATTTTTAAGGTCACCGTGGGATATTTTAATTCATATCAATCATAATTTAATAGTAGCAAGAAGAATTAAATAATACAAGTCTGTCATTTGTATCTTATCACATGAAAACTATTTTGTCAGATATTATTGTGCCAGAAGAAGAAAATGGAGATATTGCAAAAGAAGAAATTAAAACAGGAAATGGGCCAACGGAGCAAGGGGAGATCTCAGATGAACTTAAAGAGAATGCAGAAATTCCAGGTAAAATGTGATGATAATATAAAAATATTGAATTGATAATTTTTTAACTCATTGATAAGGATAGAACTTTGTGATGTCATGGTTAAGGGTTTGGTGATAGACTATACTTGAAGATTGATCGGTAAAATCAGATGAGCAAATCATGGATTGCAATTTTCATAATCTTATAGATGATTGTGGTAATATTGTTCCTTGGGATATACTGTTCAGATTTGCCATTATTTTTCAATGTGTACACAGCACAGAAGTGAAATTGATGTTAATTTTTTGCATTAAAAATGTAATTAAAAATATGTAGCTTCTGTCACTA
This sequence comes from Sinohyriopsis cumingii, assembly GCA_028554795.2. Lineage (NCBI taxonomy): Eukaryota > Metazoa > Mollusca > Bivalvia > Unionida > Unionidae > Sinohyriopsis > Sinohyriopsis cumingii. Next base: position 34,688,443 of record CM068832.1, read on the forward strand.
TAATCAACCAATAGATTTGTTAGATATTGTTGACTGGATAAACTTCAAATATCATTAAAAGCTGATGACTTTAATAATGTGTGTAATGTGTTTCTATTTTTGTACACTATTATTTAATGAAATTTCTCCAGGGTATATATGTAGATAAATACTTTCTCCATTTATCAATTTATGTTTATGAATAGTTCAAAGTTACAAAAAGCGGGACAGATGACATATCCAAGAAAACAGCTAGTTTACACTTTATCAGCCCTAATTTCACAATCTATTTTTAAATAAATATGAACTTAGAAAATTATTAGGATTTTTGTAATGTACAGCCATTAACAAAGTCTCTGTACTGAGAAGACGTTTGTGAAATGTCACATGCCTCTAATGCATGTATTGTTTTGGTAATGAGGATTGTTTTGCTTCCATTCTATTGTACAGTTGTTGTTTTGGGTCTAATGCCAATTTTCAATGCATGATATTCTATACATGGCAGTCATTATAACTGCTTGAGGAAGAGCCCCAAAACCCCCTGGTAAGAACCACCAACTCACTGGAAGCAACTGACATTGGCTGGACTCAAACCCACTCAGAGGTGAGATGGCCATGATTGGTAAATTTGAGTGCTTTAGACCCCAGGCCCCACTTTCATCCTGCATTTTGTTACTTAAAATAGAGAAGCTGCCAGGGTGCATGAGTGTGCAAATTGTGCAGAAAGTTTTGTGAATTTGAGCCCTTAGAAAGCAGTGAAGCGCAAGAACTCCCGCAAATTAGCTCAAGGATCATGTGTATACTCAGCATAGTATAGAATTTTATTCATCTTCTAACCCTTGAAGCATTCCACAAAACATAAGTTGTGCTGCTGGTCAAGATCTTGTATGCTTACTGCAATGTTGTTTTTCAGGTAGGGAACTATTACACATCTGGGTACTTCAGCTTGACATGAAGGGTGTTAAGCTTAATTGAACAGGTACATTGGGCTTTGAAACAAGCATTTTGCTATAGTTTTAACTTTGCATTCATCAAGGCAGTTATACAGATTCTTGTTTAAAATATGTGCCACCTAGACAACCCCACATGGCGGACTATCAACATGGTTCATCATTAGGTGATGATTTCCTTTTTGCAAATAGTGGCTGAAGTTGGTGATGATGACAATAATTTGAAAGTTTGAAGTATTTCATTACAGAGAATGTGTTACTGGAAATGATGTTGAATACAAGACAAATGTACATTTGGTTTGGTGTTGTTGGTTTTAACACCATTTCTAGCATATGATACACGGCAATCAGTATATTTGGTGGAAGAAGAACCACCAACCCATGGGAAGCTACTGCCAAGCTTTGTTACACACTCATGTTGGTCAAGCCAAAAGTTGAACCCATGCAGACAGATGTGGGAGAGCTGTAAAGAGGAGCATTTAGGTCACTGAGCCATCTGGAGCTCCCAAGTCCATTGTACATTCTGGATGGTCAAAAACAGGTTGAATAATGGCCATTCCCACCTATACCGCAGTAATTGAAATTAAATGTAGAAATGAATAATACCAAGCCTAGTTAAAATAAGGCAATTTAAAAGCAATGCACAATTTTCATTTCTTTTCTCAAGCAATTCAGCACTAAGTGATCTTGTGCTACATAAATATATAACACTTTAACCTTTTACCTCATATAATGTATGGCTTTGTAGGCAGTTGATACCTGATTTATACAGTGCAGTTTGCTATAAATAGAACATCTGTTACCTATTTGACTCCATATGTTCAACATCAATTTTAACCATTTTCCAGTTTTGGTATACATCTATTATGTATAGAAAGATTTAAGAGTAAAATCTGATCGTTATAGTTGTATAATTATTTTTCACAGAATGATTTTTTATGTGCTTTTAGAGAACTCATTTACTGTCAAGCATTTGAAGCTATATAACAAACCATAGCTGCCATTTCTCACACTCTAAATTTATCAGTTCTTTGTCTATGTCTCCATGACTAAATCACCTGAAGCTGATAAATTATAAATACTCACTGATGCTTACATAAACATCAGTGCCCTTACCTGTGTTATTGAAGCTTCAAAAGTCGTGATTCTGATCATGCAAACTCCAGAAAGTACTGAACAAAATCCGCAGCTTCGTTTTTGGAGAGTGGAAAATCTGAGCCAGTTACTTTAAATATCAGATTAGGACTAGAGCTTAAACATTGAACGTGTGATCTGACATAATGATCATTCACATCAATGAATGTTGTATCTAATGGGGTGTTTTCCATGAAGGTGGCACTATGAAAACCAGCCCAAAATGGCTGCCGTTTACAGCAGGCAACCAAATGTGCTTCCATGAGAATGGTGTAGAGGTATCAAAACAGGTCCATGTTAGTTGTTGTTTTACTTAATGGTATTTTAAAACTCTGTCCAGTATTAATTTAATATTACCTTTTTGAGCTGATTGTGATGGTTAAAGTTAAAATAAATTAGCTTGTCCATGTAGTTAACTTGCCCCCCCTCCCCCCCCCCCATTATCTTCTGCAGATATTTGTTGTGGCATGTGTGGCATCAATTGTAAAGAATATGAATTTTAGTTGCTGTTTCCTCTGGTTAGTAGAGACTTAAAAAATGGTACTAACATCTGCCTCGCTTGGCGTTCAGCATTAAGAGGTTAGTGTTAAGACTGGTCGGCCTGGTGTCAGGATAATGTGACTGGGTGGGACATCATGCTACATCCCTGCGGCATGATGCCTCAGTGCTAGACATCACTATAAACTACCACATTGCAGACATCGTAGCGATATGACTGAAAAATTGTTAAAGCTACGTTAAAAATCAAAATCATATGATCCTCTGGTTAAAAGAGCATCAGTCCCTTGTTTGAATTTTGTTTAAAGTTTTTCCTTAGTCTTATCAACATAATTATTTTGTTATCTCAGAAATCATTTATATTTTTCAGGTCTTGAATCTAGAAAGATATGTACCAGCACTATACCAGTTGCAGTATCAACAAAGAGACTTGAAAGTACCAAATCTAAAACTTGGCGAAGACCTTGGACAAGTCAAGAAAGGAATGCTGTGCTCCAGCACTTGGGTTGTTTCATCAGGATGCTCAAAGTACCTAGGCAAAAAGATGTACTTAATGTTCTTGCAAAAGAACCCTGCCTTGGATCAAGATCATGGTGAAATATTAAGGACTTTGTTTACTATCAGATACAAAGGGTCAGAATAAATATTAAGTTGTAATGTCATTTGCACAGCAAGTAATTATTTGTCTTTTAAGTTAAAAATGGCATTGTGCTTAGTTTTCAACATGTACACACATAAAAACTTTTTTCTGTTTAGCTTTACTTGAGTTTGCCTCAGGTCCAGTATGAAATTGTACCATACATCCTGTCTTCAAAAGCATTTGCCAAAGCACAATTACAATTTAGCTCAGTATTATTTAATTAATTTATACCATACAAATTTCAAACTTAACCTTGTTCTGTCGGCACAAACAGTTTCAATTTGGAAACTTAAAGTCATCAACAGCAAGTGCAGTGTTAAAAAAGATGACTTTTTTAGTAGATGGAGTTGCATGCATGATTTTGATATGGATGCTAGCATAATAACAAAGTTGGCACATCCAAGATACCAGCTGCTATATCCAGTAAAATTAAGAAAATGGGTATGAGAAAACAGTAAAGGATTTATCTGAATCATAAAAATGTAGTGCAGGTAGAATATAGAATTTAGCACATTTTTTACATGCCGAACGTTCCAAATTAGTGCAGTTTGAACAAAAAAATGCTGTGTAATATTTGTTTAAAATTCATAATTGTCATTTAAAATATCCATGCCTTGACTACATTTAATAGAGCAGGCAATTTAGATATTAGTATTATCATCATCATCATTAGTATTACTATAGAAAAGATGAAGAACAATATGTATATGCTTGCAAAAAAAAATTCAAAGTATTAATTAAAATATGAAGATTGCAGTAAAAACAATATTAAGATCAGTGATGAATACAAAATAAAAATGGAAATAATAGTGTAAAACAATGGCTGATATGTTTATCACAATTTTTAAATCAAGATACTTAATCAGATTTTTTAAAATATATAAATTTTCAGAATTTGTTTATCAGACATTTACACTTGTATTTAGGAATTTGTATTTGCAACAAAAATTATAACAATAATGTCTACATTATCATCTGGAACTCAGATGAGTTTGATAATGAGCAAAATCCACACATATTAATTAGGTAATCTTCCATCTGATTTACTAAACTATTTCTTATCTGGCCTTGATCAAACTTGAGACATTATTTTATATCATAAAGATGTTTGATGTTGATAATGAGCGAGATGTATGCAACTTAATGAAGGGATTTACATTTGATTGGCTAACCTTGTTGCCACGATGGATGTCATATTTCTGCTCTATGTTTGATCTAACTTTGAAGATAAAATTATATCAATAAGACCTCGAACAAGTTCAGTAAGTTCAATGCATATTATTGAGGAAGCATCTTGCATCTGATTAGTCAGGCTTGTTGTTATTCTAGCAACCATATTTCTGGTCCTGTTTTGAGCAAACTTGAAATTTCAGCTTGTATCATGCAGATCTTTGATGAAGATCAAAAGCTTGGACTGTACAGTACTAAGCGAGATCTATGCATATTTATGAGGAGTCTTGTGTGTGATTGGCTGAGATTGTTACCATTCTGGAGACCATAACTTTCATCGTACTAGAATAATGGGTTTACATTGTCATGATCTGCCGAGTTTTTTAAAATAAGATCCAAGCATTGATGGATTTTTTTATCAGATTGCACTTGTGAAGCCATAGTTATGACCTGTTTGGTTTATTATCATCAAGGTCTAAATGACTTCGTTTATGAGAAAGAGACTACCAGTACATTTAAATTGTGCCTTTATGTTTTGAAATAACCTCTGAGGATATCATACATTAGGTAAAATCAACATGATAGAAGTTTGGGAGACAGCTTAGATTGAATTTGTTCTCATATTGCTACATAAACTTGATTGGTGAAATAGTTATATAAGCCAGATGAGCTACAACAGGCCCACTTGAGACTTTTGTTAAATCTTGGTATATGCTATCTTAATATAAAAAATAAAGGTAGTAACTGACTTTTTATGTTAGGATTATTTTCACCAGCTTTTGCAGCATAAGCAAGTGATTATTTAGATGTAATGCATTAATTTTTGCTGGGTTTTTTTTCTGCTTTATTCCCTTTTATGAGTTGTCTGGTGCAATTTCAATATATCATTTTCAAGTGTATGAATTGAAATGAGTTTGTTTAACATTATTCCTTTAAAGCTACTTAAAAGCAATGTAATGTAATATTATGGTAATAAAGGGGTATACATTTTTTTCTCATATTTATCTATCCATACATAATAGAAAACAGCAACATCTAGATAGCTTATATGAAAATGCCTTGTCCAAAAATCTTTATTTGCTACTTGTCTTGCTCCAAGTCTGGGTCCTTGTGGTCTCTTTGCACAGTCCGTGATTTTATATCACCTGTGCAACATACAGAATAGCTTAGTGGTATAGTAATCCTGGTATCGGAAGCAACATTTACAGGCAGGTTAACCAAATTGTAAGAATTTTGTTTTCCTCCCATCCTATCAAGATCTATGCTTTTAAGTCTTCATGAACTCTGGTCAGTCTTATAATTGTAAGATTCTGAACCTTCCAAAGTTAAAATAGATTACAGTGATCAACATTTTTGCAATTATTACTTTGTTGCTTCAAGGTTTTCCTGAGATTTTATATGGATTAGTAGCTGCATATGTGGATATGATACCACCTGGGAACTCGGTCAAGGGGTACCTTGCATCAGACAAAACCTCACCAGAACACGATCACAGTGACCTATTTTTCTTGGTTAACCTGTGCATTATAGTTGAATGGCATAATTTGGTTTGCATACATGATACCTTCATGTTAATGAATTGGGAACAGTGTTCCTCACATTATTAAAAACTAATGCAGGGGAGAGTAAGTCACATTCACATTTATTTAAAAACCTATTTGTTGCTGCATTTTAACTTGGATGTTAGTTTTGAAAACTCTAAAAAAAAATGTGGAAATCTTGTATATAATTAGAGACATCATTTTAGGGTTTAATGATATGTGAGCTTTTCGAGAATTTGGCAGCAGTTTTGAATGAGTTTTGTTACTGACATTTTTATATCAGTTCGCAATCAAAATAAAATCACTGGAAATGGATCAAAAACTTGTTTTGTCAAAGTTTATCCATCTTGAAAAGTAATTGCACCACCATCGCTGCAATGATGTGCCTAGCAGCTGAAGCAAAAGTTTCAGTTTTGACATAATCTAAGGTGGTTCCCATGATGATGAAGACGTAAGCCATTACATAATATGTAACATAATATGTATGGCAAACATGACAACGCTGTGGATCAAAACACATATACATACATATAATCAGATTTTGGGGATTTTTTTTTATGCTGTTCATTTTAATTTTGTCAGTGGGAGATGGGATGTCCAGCACAACCATATTAATGTTTCTGCAACTGTGCAGCTGTGTGTATTTGAAATCATTAAAATCTGTGTTGGAAATTAAACATTTAGAAAATTAATCCATAAACAACAAGATGAAATATTTGTATTTATACTAAGTAGTTTGTATATATTTATAATACATATACAGGTATTTAGATTTTAGCTATACTAGTCGTAGACCAAAAGAGCTAACTAGATGGTCTGTTATCTTCTGTCTGTCTGTTAAGCACAAGTTTGTCAACAAGATTCCTAAACGTGTAATAGCCATCAAACATTACATGCAGTCATCCCAAAGTCTAGTTGGTCCTAAATGAAAATGGTACTGCTGAGGCATGACCATCTTGAAAATCTTGTTGCAACTTATCCTGAATGGATGGTAATATCAATACGGGGTTTTCACAAAAAAAACTCACGTCCTGAATGAAAATCATGCATGATGCAAAGCCATGCAAACATTTGGTTATTACCAGGTCATTTTGTGTATGGTGCTAAATGAAAATGGTGCATATCTGTTATCACTATCTTGTTATCGCGACTCCTCCGTAAAAAGAAAGTCATTTTGACCGGGGGGGGGTGTGTGACAAGATTAATTATGATATCTATTTGTCTTCATTAAAAATGTGCTGATCTGGCTTCAAATATGGCCATCATGATAGCCATCTTGAAAATCTTATCCTTACTCTTCCTAAATGAAATCTCTTATGGGGTTTCTCATCAGAAGAAATCTTATAAAATTTAGTTAGGCCTGAATATAAATTATGTGGGTATGATATCAATATGAAAACCAATGTGTCAACTTTGGAAATATTATTATCACTACTACAGAAGAATTTATATCCACATAGGGTTTTCATCAAAAGACTTCTTACGATATCCATACATGCCAACAATTACATCTTATGCCTGCTTGTATATGGGTTATGCTTTTTATGTACATTAGAAAATAAAATAAAAGTAAAGCAATAAAAAGTTGTTTTTATCATTTTTATTATCCTCTTTTTAATTCCACTCATATATTATTTGGAATTTGTCACGACGGCACAAAGCAGTCTCAATAGAATAAGTAAACTGTACTAGGTGACAATCGACGATAAAACTATTAGAATAGCCGAGTTTGAAATTGTGCTAGTCAAAATGGAAAACCATCAGCTCCGAGCATACACACGGAACCGGGGCATTAGCGACCAAAAACAAGTACACTGCTTTTAAATGGCTGTACTGAAGCTCCTTATAAGAATTTCACTTACAAGGCTACACGTATAGGTGTGGGATTTGGAAAAATAATCATCAATTGTATGGTTTCGTAATTGTTTGTTTGGTTACTGAATTAGGTTAATGTCTTCCCTCCCACACGACTTAGCATGGAGACCTCTTGGTAACGTTGCTTTGCGGGCTTGCACACACTCCTGTAAATCATGCAATCGAGCGTGATTCGAGGGTAAAGTCGTGGGATACAGAAGACTTTGACCTATATCAGTAACAAAGGTTCAAAAGCTGCATAATGATGCAACTCACGCGATCTTATGGGTGGTTTAGAACTAGTGCTTGACAAGAGAAAAGGTATATTATTGATAGGCATTGTGAAGTATCTTCATATTTTGCCTTGTCTGACCCTTTGTCGATCATAGGAACAAAAGTGTTGCATTTTGCAACTGTTTCGGCTTTTGGGGAAGGTATATATTCATTACGTCTCCTATGGTCCACAAGTCCTGACTTTAACACAAATTGTACACTTTTGATTACAGAAGTGTTCTTTGACTCGTGCTTGTGAAATAGCGTGCAAAAGATCACTTCAGTGTTTTCTCACTATATCTGAGCGATCAGAACAGATTCGATCATATACAGTTGAAATATTTTGATATCTTCAGGTTCAACTTTTCATCCCGATCACATTTCTTTCCCATATCCATGATGGTTAGTGCTGTTTTGGATGTTATTAATTGCTAAATAGTTAATCAGTCACGATTTACAACTGTCAAATTTATTTTATTGGACTTCTTTTGTTCGTTTGTTTTACTACTGAATAATAAATGAACAAACTCGTGTGTTTTGGTTACTTGACTGAATTTTACATTCTTATTGTTCTATCCGTAAATACTTTCTATTTTAATCAAAGCCGCAATGGTATTTATTGTTATAACTATATAATATAAAGCTAGATATACGTCATCAATCGATTTAGTTGATAAAAGACGATTGATGACGTTTGGCTAGGTAGGATATGCCAGCAGTTTAAAACAGAGACTCTGATGCCTGAAATAGTTTGTATGAGTGTAGATGGGATCATTTGGGCATGGCAGTGTAATCTTTAACCAAGTGTCATGATGGAAGGACTGAACTAGGATTAGAGTGTTTTGTTGTTGAGGGTTTAACGCCATTTTTCAGCACAAGATAGGCAGCACATGGCAGTCAGTACAACTTAGTATAAGTAGTGGTGGAAAGCCCGGTAAAAACCAACAACCTACGGGAAGCTACTGGCAAGCTTTCTCACAGAACACGACCGAGACAAACCCACAAGAATGGAGATCAGATGAACAAACTGTAAAAGGTGAGCCCTTTAGACAAATCGTCCACCTAGAGCCCCGATTAGAGTGCAGTTATGGCGGACAGTCAAGACAGTCTGACACCTGTGATACAAACATTTGCTTTAACATGCTTGTTTTGCTTGACAAATGGTTTGAAATTATTTGATTTTACAGTTGTGAAGTTAAAAATAACCAGAGGAATAATTTATGTATTTTGCAGTTGGTTAAAATAATAAATATCTTCAAATCACAAAATGACTAAATAACTTTAGACACATGAATCCGATTATGTATCATTATAATATTTAAATATGTTTTAATTGCCACAAACGAACTAACAAACTGGAGAAAACGAGAAAAGAAGCAAAAATACAATCACATCAAAAGAAAACAAAAAGTGAGTACATTATTAGCACAAACAGCTAAAGCAAAAAATTAAAAATATTGAATTATAATTTTTATGGAAATGTATTGAAACTGGGTAAGAAAGGATATTTAAAAAAAAAAAAAAATTAAGTAAATTCATTGAAGAATATTGGTGCAGACTTCAAAATAATTTGTTGAGATATTGAAAAGATCTTAAAATAAAAGCCTCTGATTAATACTTGAAAAACCTGTAAATGTTGCCATATTTGGCTGTCTCTTGTAATCCCATGTAGCACTGATATTTAAGTAGAAAGTGAAATTCATTATCGTATTACAAAAACGCCAGGTTCAATTTTCTAATTGTATTGCACGCATCTTCCTGTTTCAACATGGTGTATACGAGATGATGCTCTGAATTTAGTTCACAGGCTTAACCAGAAATAAAATGGGTGGTGGGTGGGGTTATAAAAACAAGTAGGCAAACTCACTGGGACAGAACCCTCACATTCTGATGGATTTTAGGGCATAATTTGTACCATCTAATTGTAATGAAAACCTGTTCTTCGGGACGAAAGGCACATAGGCTCTGCCCCGCATCTGGCTCTTGTTGCATGTTCCGCGTGTGTTTACTATAAGATGTAGTATTTTAGGCCTTGTTAACAGATAAGGATCCTGAGCAGAACTGATCGTAACTAGGAAGCTGACTTTTGTACTGCAGCTTGTCTAGTGAGTCTCTGCTCGCAATTTTAAACTTTATTTTTATTGGTTGGTTGATTTAGTAGCACTATTAACACATTATGGCAGCCAAGTGCAGCCGACTTTTGATATTGGAAACAGCCAACCTTTGGATTATGAATATGACGTTCTACCAGCTGATCTGCCAATAAATATTTGTATTATGTGTGAGTGAGCATGGGCATCTTTGGGGGCTCTACAGTAACGTATGTAATTGTGATAGACACAAAGACTTCTTACTATGGCACTTAACCTTCATTTGTAGCTATGACTATTAATCTAGAAGTAATGGGTTTGGTTTGTGACATGTAGCCTAGAGGTAATACATTTTTGGGTAAACTTTAAAAAATCTTTATCATTTCAAAACTTAGACAAAAAATATATAAAACCGCAAGTTGTGAAAAAATGTGCTTGGATAAGTGATAGTGACTGTAGCTGTATGCCAAACAATCGTATTAGGTAACGAATAAAACATGAGATTTTTATACAGTTTGTAGATGTCTGTCAACGTTTTCGGCTTAAATATGGAGACAAAATTTCCACCTGAGAGAGAGAGAGAGCAAGGTTCTTCTTTTCTTTTTTCCATGATAGTTCTATACTCTAATGTGTCATACAATTGGAACCTCATGTACATTTTTTTCGTGCTTGGTGTTATATTGGATATGTGAAAAAGACATGTATTTGTATTATTCTATTATGTAATGTAGGTATAATAGTTAAAATTTAAAAAAAAAAAACATTCTTGGCACTTATGACGCTTTAAAATACCGTTAAACAGTTGGTTGAAATGACACCTGCTATCGCGGACTGATCGCTGTGCTCCGGTATGAATTTTTCCGAAACAAGGCTTGAAACTTAGTTATTTTATCAATATGTTACGACCTTCATTCAAAAACGGCAAGAAAAAGGTCAGCCCCTCTTTTTAACATGAAAATATACAAATGGATGAGAAAAAAAAAGAAGAAAAAAACAACAACTGACATTTACAACCGTCAGCAAAGTGGTTAACATTTTAGCTAGTCCGATAAATCAACCCCACCCCCAATCCGCTGATACTGATGGACAACATTTTGGTCTGATTTCACCTGGTCATTAAAATGTGCAAACATGCATACACTTTATACACATACCAATAACTGGTAACAACCATATTCCATATCTAGTGCGAAATTCAAAATGGACAGAGGGTTGTGCTATTGCACATGAATTTACAAGTCACCAAACATAAGATTTGCTCCGGAAATATCATGTACATGTCACCAAAAGAACTCTTCAGCCGACGGTAGCTCCACAGCCATGAGAAATGCTGACAAGTCTAGGTTGCAGGTTTTAATGAATAGCCTATATCAGCCTCTAAACCACCAATCATTATCATCAAGGGTGAGGGGCTGATTTATCGGCGTACATTTCAGTGTGGCCCTTATTAAGGTAATACATATATAAGAACGAAACAGTTAAATCATCTTTCATTTCATTCTACACCTTAAATTGATTATTTATTGCATTATATTGTTGTTTTCTAAGTTGATTTGCTTCATGACCCCAGTTTCAAGTGAGTGTTTTCGGACCCCATTTCGGGTGCGAGAGTATATCACGTGACTAGTGACTTCCGGGTCCCCAATTTCCAGGACTACTGTCAAAATTGTCAAGAGCTGTTATTTTAAAAAAACAAATAATATCTTTAAATTTAAATGTGTGTCTAATTTCAGAAGGCCAGGTTTTTGTTATTTTTGACGGTATTTAGAAGATACGACAATAAGAAACATGGGACCCCAGTTTCAGAGATATCTGTTAAAGACCCCACTTTGACGTTAAAACATGTATGAGAGTGTGTGTGTGTGTGTGTGTGTATGTGTGTGTGTTCGCGTACGTTGTGTAGATCGTATATTTGATTGTTTTTTTTTTTTTCTTCCTCCCGAGTGTGGATAGCATATTTGGGGTTTGTATGCGTTAGCGACGTTATGTGGATAGTATATTTGGGGTTTGTATGCGTTCGCGTACGTTTGTGTGGATAGTTTATTTGGGGTTTGTATTATCTCCCTTCTGTGTTGATAGTATATTTGGGGTTTGTATGCGTTCGCGTACGTTTGTGTGGATAGTTTATTTGGGGTTTGTATTATCTCCCTTCTGTGTTGATAGTATATTTGGGGTTTGTTTTTTCCTCTTCCCTCTGTGTGTGTGTATGTGTGTGCGTATGTGTGTGTGTGCGAATGTCTGCGCGCGTACGTTGTGTGTGTGTGGGTGTGTGTGTGTATTGGTCTCTGTTTGTCCCTATAAAACTAACTTTATCCCTATCAGATACACTCTACCTACCCTACCTACCTGCAGTAGCGTGTATTCAGGTCAGCCACTTGCAACACTGTTGACATTTATCCCCTAGTGTTCAGTACAGTGACGTCACTGACGCTGGAAATTTCGAGACTATAAATATGGACTTGGGGATTTCCATAGGTTGTAGCTATACATATGTACTAGAGTTCATAAACAGGAACGTCACTCAAGCTGATGCTATAAAAAGATAGTGGGATTTTCCAAAGGAATAACCCACAAGTTGTAGTATAAATAGATAGTGAGATTTCATAGGAATTTTAGCTGATTATAGCTATAAATAGATACATGGGTGTTTATCCACGATCGTCACACAAGTTGATATTGTAAGTAGTTACTAATTTTATCCATTTTAGTCTAAACCATTGTAACTTAATTTTCGGGGATATGTTTATTTTCCTTTTAAATTCTGGGACAATTTCGTCATTTTAGCGTTACTTTTGGTCACATCCATTTTGTCGTTGAGCATTTCCTTGATTATAGCTATTTATAGCATCATTACAATTATGCAAATTTTTGAACACCCCAGCAAGATTTCAGGTCTTGGTAATGCTTTAAATATAAATACTCACGCTTGTACTAGTGCATGTATGTCTCTGTCTCTGTTGTGTTTGACCCTCTACCATCATTGTCCCTAGACAATCCCACCATGTTCAGTTCCATTTGTCCCTAGAATGGATATTTTTTCTCCCATGTTCAATTCCCCTTGTCTCTAGAATGGATATTTTTTCTCCCATGTTCAATCCCCCTTGTCCCTAGAATGGATACTTTTTCTCCCATGTTCAATTCCCCTTGTCCCTAGAATGGATATTTTTTTCTCCCATGTTAAATTCCCTTGTCCCCAGAGTGGATATTTTTTTCTCCCATGTTAAATTTTCCATAGTCCCCAGAGTGGATATTGCCTTTTTAACATGGAACTCCCCTAGTCCCTAGGGTGTCCCCCTTAACTACTGGGGTTCCACGGTTAGTATGTGCCCTTGAAAACACCAGAGGTCATGTCGGTGTAACTCACTTCCAGATAGTTCAATCAATTAAGATGGAAGATGTAGATCAAGAAATTGTGACAGACCGCTCACATTATGCATGCAGGATCGATATCTCACTATCTTAAAAAGAAATTCTATCAATATCTGATCAATTATTTTTACATCTTTTATTTTCTTTTTCACTAACTTGCGCTGCTCCCAGCTTTCAAATAAATATTATCTGCCCATTTCAGAACTTCATTATCTTTCCATTACTACCTTATGCTCTAGTTTGTATTATTTGATTGTGCGAAATTGTAAAAAAGTTCTTGCAATTTGTCTCGCTTGAAGATTAATGAAAATATGTTTATTTTGTACAGCTTCAATCATAGCAGTTAATGGAAGTTGAACGACAACGAGAAAAAATTCTAACTTCTTACGGTTCTTTTATTATTGATTTAGACCGTTGCTTTTCTATAAATGTTCATTATATTTTTCATGAAATAACTTGAGTTTCTTTTCAAAATGCACAAATGTCAACCACGCTTGAGCAGACAGGCGCACGTACGAGTCTCCTTGACGATTATTTTAATTTTATTTCCTTGGCTTTTCTATTAATGTTCATTATACTTTTCAAAAAATAACTTGAGTTTTTTCAAAATACACAAATGTCAACCACGCTTGAACAGACAGGCGCACGTACGTTGTTGTTGTTGTTGTTGTAGGGTTTAACGCCATTTTTCAACACAAGACAGGCTATACATGGCTGTCAGTATAATTGGTGGAGGAAGAACCATGGAAAACCCCGGGAATAACCACCGACCCACGAAAAGCTACTGGCAGGCTTTCTCACGTACCAACGTTAGCCGAGCCTGAGACTCGAACTTAGGCAGACAGAGGTGAGATGGCAGTGATCCGTAACGGTGAGCGCTTTAGACCACTCGGCCACTCGGGGCCCCGGAGCACGTACGAGTCTCCTTGATGATTATTTTAATTTTATTTCCTTGAACGGTTGGAAAGTTTAGAGTATAAAATTTGGAGAAATATCGATGTTAGACACACTATGCATGTATAGGACATTTGTGGCTCTCACCTATCTGCCTGTATGTATGTATGTATGTATGTATGTATGTATGTATGTATGTCTCCTTTCATCTGGTGCATGGGTATGTATATCCTCGAATGAATGTGTGTTCGCATACGTATATAACATAAACATACTTCTGGTTAAAAATGATTATATAATGGTGCTAAGATATAAAGAGTGACTGATAGATAAAGACAACAAATATGAATATTTGTGAGTATCCATTTATTATTGACTTGGAGAGCATGTTCTTACAAGCAGTCTCTTTTTTAAATCATGCTGTTTGCAATTTTACATCCGGTCACGTGGATCAGTATTGATTTAAAAGGCGAACCAAAGTAATATGACGGAATCTGTGAAATAATTGGATCTTTAAAACTTACATATTTGATGCAAGGAAAGTTAAACAGTATTAAACTAATTTTAAGAAGGCTGTTCTAGATGAATTTGCTGGTGGCAATCAGAAATATTGTCTACTGACCCCAGCAAATTTGAGAGTTAGTACGTGTCAGCATAAGCAAAGAAAAATCATGCTGAAAGTTATTGCATGTACCGTCCGATACTTGATGCTTCAAAAGTTAAAAAAAAAAGAAGAAAAAAAAAAACGTCATTGGGCATGTTAATTAATCTGAATATTGTACGATATTTACACCCAAATATGAATAAATATTCCGTCTGCATTAATTACACTCATTTATCGTTATGATAGCTGATGGAATTATTGATTTGTTAAGTTCCTCTGAATACATTAAAATAATGTGTTCCATTTTAAAAAAAAAACAAACATAAAAATAAAAATATAAACATTTCTGGCTTAAAATATTCAGCATTATAAATCAGCTGACGTATCGAATTCGTGTTATTATTTTCTTATTGAACTTGTGTTATAACTTTTTTAACTCGTGTTATAAACGAACTATTAGCCTCGCGAAAGTAACCGAGAAAGAAGGATATATTAACATATGAAAAATGCAAATTGTTGAGATTGTTTTCGTTAAAGTTATGTTATATAACCAAAAATGTGCAATAAATGTTTAAAATCGGAGAGCAAAGTGAAATGTTCCTACAAATGTAGCTGAAATTATGGATAATGAATCTATATTATCAGGTATGGACAGTGTATTTAATTTAATTATTTGATATCATTTAAGTATGGAAAGTAAATATTATTGAATTATCTGTTATAATGTAAGTATGGATACTGAATCTAATTATCTCATTTCATGTCTATAATTATTCTCCTAGTATGAACAAAAGATGTTTGACATATATAATTGATTCATTGGTTTAACCATAATGATCTGTAGTACAGCTAAGATACCTTCCTTTGTTGACTATGTTTCGCTAACCAAGTGTAGAACGGTGAACTTTCCGGAACTGGAAATGTTTCGTCGGCATTCGCATATTAGCTAAGGGAGGTAATTTTTGGCGCTACGATCAGTAACTCCGCTGCAACCGTGAAATCCCCTATTGCAAGACTATCTTAGTGAACGTTTTGTTTCTATGTACAAGTGTGACGGCTAGAAATAGCTCTCATCCAAACCACAAGAATCCAAATACTTAAAATCGTAAGAAAAAGTGGAGAGAGAGAGAGAGAGAGAGAGAGGGTGAGAGAGCTTTTCACTCTAACCTTTGATACAATGTATCAATCAGCAGGTTCATCAGCATATTCTGTTTCACATAAACGGTGCACTTATAGTCACTCAGGATAACACTGTTTTATCCCATACTTGGAATCTCGTGAAACATAGCGACTTCCAAATGAATAAGAATCCTTATTTTGCGGTTATACCAAAGAACGATGAGACACAATACACTAGGAACGTTGATGAAGGTTGCTGCTGAAAATGCGGGACATTCAGAAGAGAATCACTAATCATTCCGTCACGAAAACAAATGACAGAACTACCACACTCTCAAAAGCATGTATGTCACCAAATAAAATCAATATTTCATCAGTCATGGCATACGACCCCAAACTAAGTGTAAATAGGCAGAATGAACATTTTTCAATCCTGATGCACACCACTGTTCCAAATTAACACATATACTTCTAGGGCCATAACAGCGTCATCTAAAGATGACCAAGTCGTCCACAACGACCTCATTCGAGGAATTTATTTCTGGCGTATCTTTTTGCATTGTACCTTCAATTTCTATTGACCTATTGAGTAGTATTTTCTTCATATAAATATTTGTTTCTCGTATCAATAATTCGTGGTTTTTTTTTTTTTTTTTTGGTAAGGGTGTTGCTAAAGAGCATTCCATTCTCTTTTGGAAGCTAAGTTTTGTTTACGCGCGCGTTCATAGTGTTAAAAACAGTGCATATTAATGAGCGGTGCTCAGGTTTCATTCATAAATTGAACATCATGTACAATATGAAACAAACCAAAATAATTTTATTGTTTCAATTGTATTGTTCCTTTAATACAGCAGAAAGATTAATATGCTTATTATTAAGTATATCATTAAAAGGTTATTAACTGAGTATTAAAATAATATTGGTCTCTAGTGCATGTGCCGTATGATGCCTCGCAAGCTCGGGCATCCTTTGCCACATGCACTCGGGACCAATATTTTTCAATACTCAGTCAAGAGAGAGAGAGAGAGAGAGAGAGAGAGATAGGTTGATTGATGCTTAATAGATGATCATCCAAAGTCTATCAAGGCGCTGTTAGTAGTGTGACAAAAGAAATCTCTGAAATTGAAAGTCAAAAGTCTGTATTTTGCGCCTAGAAGGAATCTACATCATGGCTATTTCTGGCATCATGGAAAAATGTTCTGGCTAAAGTTTCGTTCCAGGGAACTTATAGTGATATCTAAGGTCAATAGATGACATTTCAGGCAAAGGAGTAGATGTTTACTTGAGTGTAAGATAATTTGGAACTATTTCTGATCATTGATGGTAGCCTGTTTCATGCTAATAATAGTATTTTGTTTCGAAATTTATTATTTATTTCGAGGTCTAAAATGAGAGATACAAAACACGGGATTCAGAAATCTTATCCTTTAAGAGCAGGAAGTGTTTGAAGGCGTCTGCAGGAACAAATGTCACTGTGAGTAGATAGAAAACAATATATTTTGCTTACGTGGTACTAGTATGCCATCAAAAACAAATATATATATATATATATATATATATATATATATATATATATATATATATATATATATATATATATATGATGCATTCAGAATATTGGAAGAAAAGCAAGAAAAAAAAGAAGCAAGAAATAAGAGTTGTGTTTTTAAATAGTGTTAAATCTAACATGGAAAAAGTGAAAAACTGAAAAACTTCTAGATATGAAAGTAGTATGTTGCTATGTTTTTTGATTATAAATACAAATGTATTTACAGCATGTTATCTGAAACCGTAGTGTAATAGTTGCAAGAGTCCGGGATGGATTCTTTTTTTTAAGGTTCTCTAATTTGATAAACTGTGTGAAAATTTAGCACCATGTCATATATAATAGGGCGTTAAAATTACCTCAGTGACACAGCAGTGGATTGAATACGGGTCCACATGGCTTGAAATCAGGGTACAGAATGGTTAAGATGTATAAATCCCATCTAAAGTGCTGCGCACGTGCCGATATTGAAGCTAAATCATCATACTGTTTGTAAAATGAGTAAAACGAACTCTTCTTCGCTTACGAACAATCAGACATACTGAGCTTTAATTCTTTCCTCAGCTTCTGCTTAGAACACGTGTAAGGAATTCAAGTCATAAAATACAAGACTGGAGGTATTAAAATCATTTAAAGTGCCACCAACACAGACTTTTCTATCATAGATTTTCAGTCTGTGTGTGAAAATGCAAGACATTATTTCATTAACTATATATACCTAAAGCTGGGTTGAAAACGAAAAGTTATCAAAAGAAAAGAACGGATGAGTGTTGCTATATGATAAGAATGTGCGACCCACTTGCACTGAGTAAAAGAGAATGAATGTACAGAATGAGGGATAACAGTACTTTTAGTGAGTATATTTGGGCATGACGGGATTGGACACGTGTATCACAACATATGATGATCTCAGAGTAATATGTGGTCATAGAGAGGTTTCCTTCCGTATAATACGATGTCTCCTCAGAAACATTACATGAAGACTAACGTCATAGGTATGACAATAAGAGCCAACAAGTTTTCTTCATTTAAATGTAATTTTAACGGATGTGTGGAACATAGCTAGTTGATAAACAATTTGAATTCACAAGGCAGTTAAGGAGGGTGGCCAAAAAAAAAAAAGATAAATCTACAAACTGAATAAAGAAAAATGGCATTTGCTTTAGTGCCTTCATTTTGACAAAACAGGACTGACTCCCTGGAACAAAAACGTAACGACATGACCGAAGAAGATTAGTAGGAGATACACAAGGGCACCATACAGCCACCTGGTGTAATGATCTGACCCTAACACGTGGCTTGAATATATAGCCGCGGCCGCTCTCAACCAAGACTATACTTCTACATCCAATTAATACATGTAAAATTATCACAAAAATGTAACTATGTAACTGCGTATGTACAGCATCATTTGATAAAGAAATTGCTGACAAATGAAACGTTGTTTGATAAAATGAACACCCACTTCAAAACTTTAGTCTAATGTGAGCATTCTTTGTAATAAAGCTTAGTTTTATAATTCATATGCTGAAAAATGGTCAAGCTATTTAATTTTAATTGAAATCTTATAAACAAATGTACTTTGTCTCTTACCAGGATATTTAAATGTAAACAAAATGAGAAAAAGACCTAAACAAGTCTGACACAATTTTTTAATTGTTAATCAAACTTTATAAGTTTCGGTGGTTCTAATGTATAACTAAAGATATTTTAGTGAATTTTCATCAAACAATAGTATAATGGAGAAAAATGTGAATAATTATACAAATGTAACAAACTAACACATTTCTTACCCAACCTTAATCAGCTCGTTTAGGATACATTTACCTCTGTAGCAGAGATGAATAAATAGTTTAACTAAGTCGGCTTTTCATTTGCAGCCCAAGGTACGCATTTGTTGGATCTCCAATGCTTGTTTAACCGTGACAGAAAGTCACCAAACAAGCCAACACAGTTTCAAGGCCTGCTTCAAAACGTAAATGGAAACCAATCTGCAGATTTAATTTCAGTGCGTATTAACAAACATAAGATACATGCTTGATAGGTTCGTGCCCTTTACATTAAACATTCGTTGGGTGGGGTGTCCAAATATGAAATGAGACAGTCAGAACTTATAAATCTATATGATGTGTGACAAGTAGAGAAAGAGCCTAGTTCAGAAACAAACTTTGGGCATTTTTTGGAATAAAACGCTGTAATAAATAGTTAAGAAATATACTGTATTCCCAAAAGATCCATGTGCTTTCATATGGAGCAAAGTGTACAAGACACCAACATATTTCGTCTTATATCCTACCCCACGTAAACCTAAAAAAAACGTTTCTCTCATGTCAGTTTTAGCAATTTTCATAGTTTAGCAATGTTAGTAACTGTGCTTTCGATTTAGTGACAAATATTTAGCAAAGTTTGAGCAATCTCAGGATGTAGCGAATTAAATATGTAAAATGAGGAGTTAGTTATTTCTACGAAATGTTTAAACAATATGCATGCAGTATAGCATGCATACACGGATCAGCACTCATTAAATGGGTTAATTAATACAACTTATCGTACTTTCTGAGACTCTACAATGTAGACATGTCTCTGCCTCTAAAAGCACCAGAGAAAATCTTTGATGTTCTTGCAGCTGGAATTGTAACTTCGGCAGGTGTGCCATCCTTGATTTCTAACGGAGAAAGACAAAGAGACCTGCAGGAAAGAAGCTGCCTGATATTAAAAGACTAGTGATAAAGTAAGTACTAATTTAGCAACAAATATCAAATATATTTGTTGCTTTTCAACTCCACCTGAGCAAAATTTCTACACAAAGTTCTGTTATTCAGAAATGAATGGGACTGAGCATATGTGGTTTTGGCAAATATTTAAAACATGTTGACTGTTTGAGATACGCATGTTGGAATGAAAAAAGAAACACAAAACGCGATGTGCTATACATTCTAGTCATTAGCTACTGAATATGCACGAACTAGTTCATACCCTGCTGAAGTTCAGAACCCAAGCCAAATTGTATACGTGCCAAATTTGGTTGTTATCTTCCTTAAAATGACATGATATTATTGCTTGTTAGCAAATGTTTGACTGAGGATGGATATGCAGACCGGCATACTTTAAATGTCTGTAAACAGCATGACCTATACAGATTAAAATACTGCAGACGGTATAGATAAGAATACGAAAGCAATCATCATTAACTATGAAAAGACATAATGCATTTACTGTAAATAATGAAAACGTGAATAATCAAATACATTAATCGAATTTAAACAACTTTAATAAAACTTCGATGAAATGGGAAAGAAGTGAAACAGCCAAACTCTGACATTGTTGAGTTAGTTCCCTTTTCAACAAGGCGTTAGTGTTATAAAATCTAATGGAAGCGTGTTTAGAATATCTGAATGTGTTAGGTTCAAATACGGACGTACGGGAGATGGGATGATGTTCGGTACAGTGAATGAGATTTTAAAAGACTGAGGCATGACAGTTTTTTTTTAAAGGTCTCACTGGACAGTTTTTATGGCGAATGTTCATCGGACTATGAGCGATTTAGTAAGAAGGAGAATAATTCTACATTAATGATAAGATTTAAAACTAATCAGATGATAATTTTCACAATTAACCAACACAACCCTAAATCCATCTTGTTACGTTCGTGTTTGACAGTAAAGAGCTGTTTTGAATATTTTTCTGTGACAAGGCAGCTAAAACTGTCAGTCTCTGCCTTATGCATGATTCACCCACCCTTTAACCATCTCGATTTTGATATACTCTCCTCCATAGCAGACATAGATGGATGAGTAAACCAAGTTGTGTGTGTGTGTGTGTATGTGTGTGATTAGTATTTTTAACGTAGCTTTAACAATTGTTCAGTCATATTGCTACGATGTCTTTAGTGTAGCAGTTTATATTGATGTCTAGCACTGGGGCATCATGCTGCAGACATGTTGTATGGTGCCCCACCGAGTCACATTATTCTGACACCAGGCCGACCAGTCCTAACACTAACCTCTTAACGCTGAGCGTCTAGCGAGGCAGCTGTTAATACCATTTTTGTAAGTCTTTGGTGTGACTCGGCCGGGGTTCGAACCCACGACCTCCCGCTTCCGAGGCGGACGCTCTAACCACAAGGCCACCGGAGCGGTAAACCAAGTTGTGTTTATTTGCATTTATTCACAAAAGTTGTTCAACAATCAACAGGCAAAAACCTTGCTTCACATATTTACAATTGTATATATTTTCAGAAAAAGAACACACCCCACCCCACACCACACCACCCCAAAAAACAAACAAACACTGGCCACTTGAAAATCCAAGCTGACTGCCATTTTTCAAGACTTCGGCCAATGATTTCTTTTTTGCGATAAGAAATCTACTGAGTTGTCCATCCTGGGTAAATTAAGCGTACATGTATATGTTTATCAGCATGCAATAACTGATCTGGAATGCTATTCGAGTACGCATTATTATGCAACAACTGACCTGGAACGCGATCCCAGGCACACATAGCTGGTGGCTGCAGGCCTGCTATGGCATCAAGGTGATAGAAACGGCCATCCTGTTGACAAGAAAAAAGCAATTTATGTCAATCGTATAGGCCTCCGGCCCATACTACAAAATTCCATTTATGATATACAGAATTGGAGCGCCGCGTTTTCTTTATTACAAATGAGATATTAATTTCTTGATTTACGTCTACACTAATGTTTACACTTATTTCCGAATAGCAACATTTTCTCATGATTTTATTAAGGTGGAGATAAAAGAGCCTCTCTCGTAACAAATGATGTGTACAAGTATTATGATAAATTATACATTGTTACCATATTACTGCTGGTCATAAGCAAAACATATTTTCAAGGCTTGATTGCACTAAATATATATTGTTTAGATATTGTCTTCTTGTAATATCATATTCTGGGCAAACGCAAACAAAACGAAATTCATCCTCTATTATATAGAGCTGACAAGACCATGTATAAGCAATAATCGCCATTAAGCCTCTTACCTGAACTGCCTTAATATGAATATTAAATACCATATTCTGCAAAGCGAGACAGGTACTAAGTGCTGCATCCGTTTTGACACTGAGTGTGTGTGTGTGATTTAGATTTTTTAACGTAGCTTTAACAATTTTTAAGTCATATTGCTACGACGTCTGCAGTGCGGCAGCTTATAGTGATGTCTAGCACTGAGGCATCATGCCGCAGACATGTAACATGATGTCCCACCCAGTCACATTATCCTGACACCAGGCCGACCAGTCCTAAAACTAACCTCTTAATGCTGAGCGCCAAGCGAGGCAGCTGTTAGTACCATTTTTTGTAAGTCTTTGACCCTGACAATATCTTTCATAAAATATAACAAGTGCAGGATTGTCTGCATGCAATATAATCTGTTACATATAGGAGGGGCCTGAGTATAGACAGGTTAAAGCAGTAGGGGTAAGTTCCAAATAATGTGATATCTCGCAAATTTATCTATTTTATGATGCCCCAGTGCTAGACATCATTATAAACTGCCACACTGCAGATATCGTAGCGATATGACTCAAACAACTTTACAATTACGTTAAAAATCAAAATCACACACACACACACACACACACACACACACACACATGAATCTAATATTCTGTTCTAACAATTCGCGATATAATAGTGCTGACATTTTATTTGCAATTATTTCATTTAGTCAGGGTTCTGTATTAAGGCAATATTACCTGAGTAGTTTAAAAGCACATTGCTACCAGTATTGGCTTTTCTTTGAATCCATGAATTAACGCACCCCACAATTTCCTGATTTTACCTTGATCCTGATTCAAACAAATGTGTACCCAGCATGCTTTTAATGCTTCGAAGAATACACTTATGTCTATCATTTTTAACCCTCCTTCATTAAACGTCTTCATAATGATCATCCTTTATACTTTTATCCGACTTAGATTCCCATAGAAACTTAAAGATATTTGAGTCTTATCACATAGTCCGTACACTTTACCAACAGTGTGTACCGTTTCATATTTTTGATATCAAAACATGTGAACATATCACTTTATGTGTTTCTGATTGGTCCAAAAAAAGCCCATTGAATTTATTGTACAGTATTCTCTTTACTGATTTGCGGAGATCGTTGATAATACTTGTTTAACCTCTCCTTCTGGAATGTTTTGTTTTCAATGAATATTTCGGAGGCCATTTTTCAACTCGACTCGCTAAAGGAAATTGAGGAAAACTTATCTCGGCTGTCTGAATATGGACAATTTACCCCCAGATGGAGTTTGCTAGTTCATGTATAGCAATATTATAGTAAGCGAAATGACGTAAAACACCAAGAAAAGGTAAATATGTGATGCAATTCCGACTCAAAATGAAATTTGTTTACGTATTATGTAGCCTGCTGTTACAAGTCAAGTACTGCAAATATCCGGTCACAAATACATTGCATAAAATATGTGAATTTCTGCATCTAGTAACCTTATTTCACATGAATATTGCAACAATGTAATGTTTAGTTATTTGTGTAAGTGACATGTTAGGCTACATAAACGTGGATCGTATACTGCATTCTAACGGGGTACTTCATCGAACAATGCGTCATTACGGGCATTGGACACTCTTTGTTAAAAATTGATTTTGTCTGTGTAAAACTGTTCTGTTTACTAGGAATTACGCTTGTTATTTGACTTATAGATTATAAGAAAAGTATAATCTACTTTTAAAACGTTAATGCTTGTTCAACTTTATTTGGGACTATGTTTAATGTACAACAACACAAACTAATTTTCACTGAAATAAAAACTGTGATTAAAAGAATCTCAGATGGGAAATGATTTAACACTAAATTTATGAAACTCTTTGAATAATCTCCAGCTTTTACTTGCCAAGGCTCGCAAAAGCTGGACATTATTCAACTCGTTTCATAAGTTCAATATTAAATCATTACCCATTTTGAGATCCTTTATTTATTATTTCATAAGTTCAGCGGAGTGATTGGGCAAGACTATCAGAGAGAATACTAGTTTTGGAAGAGCAAGCTTTAACTACTATCATATTTCAAATCAAAGATAGTTTCCGTAGCATTCATTTGTCAAGGCATATATAAACGTCCTTCAATTTAGTGCTGAGGTTCGATTCATATAGTAGATCTAAATTAGTGTGGAATGACCTACGTGGGTAGAGCGTCCACCTCGTATGCGGGAGGACACGGGTTCGAACTCCGAGCGAACAATACCAAAGATTCATAAAACTGGTACTACCAGCTGCCTCGCTTGGCGCTCGACATTATGAGGTTATTGCTAGAACTGGTTGGTCTAGTGCCAGGATAATGTGACTGAGTGGGATATCATGTTACATGTCTGCAGCATGATGCCCCGGGGCGAGACATCACTATAAACTGCCACACTGCAGATTTCTTAGCGATGTGGTTAAAATTGTTAAAGCAACTTTAAAAATTCAAGACTGACACACACACACACACACACATCTGAATCAAGTATAGGACGCATGAAACGACTAACATGCAAACGTTTTAGTAACTCTTTTCGATGTTTGTTTTGTATATTGTTTTCATATTAAGCTATTTGAATTCCCAATAAAATTTTGCTTTAATGATACAATGTTGTAATTAAAGAAGTGACTTAGTGAAGAGAGAAGAGTGTATAGTTCTCACTGAATTAGAAATAGGCTCTGCATATAGAAATCCTGCTAACTCGGCAAAGACTCTAAAAATGCCCCGACTCGAATCGCTTCCAAAACACGATTATGATCAAAGCCATCCTTCGGCATTGGGTTAGAACTAAACATAATACGTGTAAAATAATATTATGTCAGATACAAATAGTACGCTATCCGAGTAGTTCGAACAGTTGCTTACAAATTTCCTTACATCTACGTATATCCAACAGTTGCTTCAACGTTTAATTGTTTCAGAAAGGGTTATTTAGGGAGACAGGACTGTAATAAATGAAGCAGTTTTATTTAGTGTTATTATCAGACATGAACAATAGAAATTTGGGATAAAATTGTATTCTACAGTGGATTAAATTACACTATCTTAACGTTTATCATAGTCAATTCTGCATATCTTGCTCACCTTCTTTGTGTTGAAATTTGAACGGTTTTCCATGCAGACTACATTACAATGTGTGGCATATAATTAAAAAACTGATAACGTCAATATTCTACTTAAATGGATTGTCATGATTCAGGAAATTGTGTCACTGTATTTTCTTCCAGTTTGTTTTTATCTTACCGGTTGTAGGGGTTTGTACCTTGCACGTTGTATACAGTATAGGTATACCGACTTTAATTTGTATCCATACATCTCGCGATGTACACAAGTCTGCTCCGTCCCCTAAAAATAGCATTCCTTTATTATTGCACTCGCCTTTGACGACTTTAATTTTCCATATTACAAACATTTGCACTTAACGAACAAAGTTTGCTTTGAAATTTGTCAGGTATGAAGTAATTAAATATTCCTCACTGTCATTGTTGTCGTGCCAGGAAATTAATTTTCGAAGCCAGTTAGGGCACGTTTCATTATGGGCATGCGGCAGACTATAATAGAAAACGGATACAAAATATTTTAATGTTTACAAATAAAAAGAAGAAAAACTTAGTTATTGACGCACTGATGAACAGCGATAACAGATCGATAAATCTGCTGCCTATTCTAAGCTCAGGCTGTCTATTCCTGCAAAATTTATCAACGTGAATGAAAATACTAGTTTCACAGCTTTCTTCATGCAATAAGTTGCAAAAATTCTATATTAGTTAATGCATAAAATACTGAACTGGTTTTATGTAACTGGTAACTGTTTCCGATGTGATGGATGTTGCAGCTGTTGCTTTATTAATGGCAGAAATAAAATTATAATGTATCGTGGTTCTGATTTTAACTACATATGGCGCAGCATTACTGGGTATTGCTGCAAATGCTTTAAAGAAAAACGTAGATATGCATGTCACGAAATTGTATAAATCCCTTTGTTATTTATTAAATACATGTACTCAGGTTTCGTTTTTTGTGTACAACGATGTCCAAGGATGATTTATGTATATTGTACAATATTTTGAAACAGTGAGTTCGGTTCATACTATACCCCACGTGTGAATTTCTTTCGATGGGAAAACCCTATATTTATCAAGCGCAGAGATGAAGTAGGGCTCTCGGTCGAAAACATTACACCACGGAAACGTCTTGTCAGTGAGCAGTCTACTTAAGGATTTGCAGATCTCCAGCTGTAGATGTGAGTTATTTTTTAATTTCTTATGTATATTATAGGTTATAACTATTGTACTACCAAGTTTATTTTTGTATATTTTGTATGTATTTCCGGCTTGTGCAGTTACAGGAGATCTGTACTAGCGATAAAGTTTCATTTTACTACGAAATATTTAGTACCATAGGAATCTTATCGGACACGTGTAGGTTCACGCCTGTTTATTGCTTTGTAACGTTGTGCCGATAATGGAATTTGTATAGTTTACCGTTTATAACATCATTGGGTGTAAGTGTATATGCCCGTGTTATTCTTGGTACAAAGTGTTAGATTTATTTTCAGCTGATCAGAGTTGACGGGGTAGCAG
Organism: Sinohyriopsis cumingii; assembly: GCA_028554795.2. NCBI lineage: Eukaryota > Metazoa > Mollusca > Bivalvia > Unionida > Unionidae > Sinohyriopsis > Sinohyriopsis cumingii. The sequence continues at coordinate 34,715,691 of CM068832.1, forward strand.
CTGTATAGCTGATCATAAACCTGACCATAGCAGCCGTAGACCTGATTGAACAGTGTTTTGCTGGTTGAGTAACAGGTGATCGGACGTTGCTGACCGATTGGTAGGCGCTGATTGCCTGATTGACCAAGTGGTTGAATGGTGGTCGGTGATTGCCTGTACTGCTTGATTGACCAGTTTGATTGGTATTGGCATATTCTAGTGACGCAGTTGTTTGAACAACTCCGTACATGTATTCCGTTAGCCGTGGGCTAATTTTTGGGGTTTGTTATACCCAGTGTTTTAGGACTGTAAAGATATATTGTATGATATCTGTCCCACTTTTACAACATCTTACTATTATAGTAAAGTACATCAGTTTTCACTATTTGAGTGAATACATTATTTTTACTCCATGAGTAATGTGCATCATTTTCCATTATTTGAGTGAATACGTTATTTTTACTTTATGAATAAAGTACATCAGTTTTACTATTTGAGTAAAATACATCATTATTTTCGCGTGTGAAAATACTATGAATCAGAGAGGTATAAAAGAGGTCATAAAGATATGAGAGAGAGAGAGAGAGAGAGAGAGAGAGAACGTACTTTCCTGAAGCCTGGTTACACAATTTTATCTGTGTGTGTGTGGGTGTGTCTGTGTCTATGTGTGATTGTTTTTATATGTGTGCGAAATTAAACAGATACAAATCATTCATAGTTTATGATGTTGGTGATGTATGGAATTTGCAAACGATTAACCTGGATAAGATTAAATAAGGACCTAAAAGTTGAAATGGTTAATTCACACAAGAAGAGAAAAAAACTAGAGCTAGGCGGTTATCGGGCAAAATACATTTCAGTTTTATAAAGCAAACCTAACAAAACTGTTAGATTTAATGCACCGTTAACCGAAAGTAAAGACTCGTAAATCTGTTGGTAATCCTAAATATAAGCTGTCAGCTTGCTACATATACATGGAAATGAAAATATAAACTTCATCACGCTTGTATATTACACTTCCGGAAGACTTAGCATAATTCCAGGTTGAAAAAGATCAATAAATTAAGAATGATTTTGGTGAAAGAGACAGAACATTCAAGAAATGTTAGGCGCTTTGGTGGCCTAGTTGTTAGAGCGTCCGCCTCGGATGCGGGAGGTCGTGGGTTCAATTCCCGGTCGAGTCATACCATAGATTCATAAAACTGGTACTAACAGCTACCTCGCTTGGCGCTCAGCATTAAGAGGCTAGTATTAGGACTGGTAGATTTGGTGTCAGGATAATGTGACTGGGTGGGACATGCTACATGTCTGCGGCATGATGACCCAGTGCTAGTCATCACTATAAACTGTCACTCTGCAGACATCGTAGCGATACGACTGAAACTTTGTTAAAGCTACGTTAAAAATCCAAATCACACACACACACACACACACACACACACACACACACATACACACAAGAGATGTTAGGACGGTAATTGGGATTTTCTGATTTTCAGCACAGTAATACAAGTAAGACATATACTTTAGAGACAATTATATTAAATGGTGGCCATCCAGACCCGATCTGATGGTAAGTTTCGAACCAACACACTTTAGGTCGCGAGCTCAGCATGTTAACGACTGTGCCACTATAGCATGTTCTCCATCCTCATACCCACAGGGGTTTAAGAAAGTCAAATAAAGTATTGCGTATAATTTTAAAGTGATAGAAGATAGCATGACGTCTCTTTCCGGTGGATGTGAGTGTAAGAGCAACTGTTTTAGGTTTCACGGGGTAGCACCGCGATTAGGCATCCCTCTTACTTGAGAAAGTTTGGGACAATTTGACCAGAAATTTAATGATTTTATTGTCAAAGAAAAGTTGCCGTTCAGCAAAGTGTTAAATGCTGACGAGATAATGATCTTTGCCTCAAGTGATTTCTGCAACTCTGATAACGTAAAACGAAGAGCCATAAACGATGTTGATTTCAATGACAATTAATTTTGTCTGATTTTTACTGACTGCACATGATACAGTTCAACGGAGAATTCAACCAAGACGAGAATAAAACAGTCCTGTAAAGACTTCATTCACACACATTATTGTCGTTGCTTTCACAGGTAATAAAACTGACATTGTATTGCTTTACAAATGCAAAATACATCACAGAAATATGTAGGACAACCCGATATGTATAAAATCGGAAACTTTAGAATACATAATAAGTAAACGAAGGAGTAAATACGGTCGGTAACACAGGAACTACGCAACTGATTAGGAAAGGAAAGCAAATTTAAAAGGGTATCAAATACGTTATACTCAATGATTTAGAAGGGGTATAAAAATGGAAGAATTAAAAATGTTGATGCGTGTATACAAGCTACATTATACTGTAGCTTGTGTATGGTGTGAGTTATGGAATGAAACTGCCGACAGAATATACTGTGCGGGTGCTTCACAGTACTGCAATGATATCTGTCTCGGGAGCTTTCGTTTAGTTCCGGTGTAACGTGCCAGAATGACTACACCTTAGAAAAGTAATATCTGCGGAGAATAATGGGGGGAGGGGGTAAGCTTTCTACGAATGTGGCGTGGCGGTGTGTTATGCCGTCACTGTGGTAGGTGTGGGGTGGGATGCATCCAATATTTATTTAAATTACTATAAAAGTCTCACCCAGGCTCGATTTTGGATGGAAGTTAAATTAGTGAAATATAGACGTAAGGCTCCGAGCCCCTAGTCAGCAATGCCGATGGTTAATTGACTGACTATACAAAAACGTGAAATTCTACTGATAACAATTTAATGGCAATTCAACAATCAAATTATTAAAATTTTACAAGTACTCTCCTTCCGCTCGACCCTGTGCTAGCCTATTGCATCATGTGATTTGTAGTATGAAATAGCTTTCCATCTGCCCTTGTAATCTACTCATCTATGTATTCTTACCTCCTATTCCTCCATTTCCTTCTCCTCTTCCTCCCGACTATCTTCAAATTCTATCTCCTCCTCGACTTCTCTATACTTCTCCTCCTTTTCCACTTTCTCCTCCTCGACTCCTTTTCCTCCTTCTCCTCGACTCTATACCGACTAGACTTGTCGACTCCGACTGTTCTGATAGTTGCACTTCCGTCTCCCCTCTTAGAGACTCGGGACTCACTGCACCAGAAGTTCTGGCTTTTTGACAAAGCATAGCAAAGGCATACAAGTCCTGACAAAATCGTAACTAAAATGTTTATTTTTTTTATAAAAAAATATGTATCCCAAAAATTATCGACAGAAATGGTTATTTTTCACACAGAGACACAATGTCATAAAATGTCAGACAAAATCAGGCAAAGTCATCACAGAAAGTATTGTTATCATTCCTAACTAGAAAAGTACCCCCGCTACCAAATGTAACACATGTATATCTTTGAATAATAACCAACTAAAAGCATGCAACATGCCAAATTATGCCTATTTATACTAGGGGACACGTAAATATTGGTATATCAATAATAAAAAGTTACCTGGTGTTAGCTTCATCCGAGATCTCTTACATCTCTCTAAATTAAATTTTTTGCTTATATTTAAGAAACATCTTATTTATGTTTAATTTCCAAAATGCCTAGTGCTTCTGTGTTTTGTCACATTTTATTTTGATTATTTATAAATGATATAAAGACACATATTTCTGAGCAGAATAATCACCCCATACGACTGGAGTCACTCTCTTCAATAGGAAATATATCTGCTGTGTTAGTCTCTTTATCACTTGACACGGTATACCGTTCTCCCGCAAGCGATTGTGTCAGACTCTCTTAGAACTGACACTCAAATCGAGGCGCACTGCGTCAGTCAGCCTCTTCAACAAATACTCTTCAGTGAAAGGAGATTCTAACAATCGGCCATTTTTTTTCGTCAAGTTTGTAACATCACAAGATACCAGTGGTAAGTAGATAGATACACATTAAAATTTAACGATTTCTTTCGTTTTTACAGTGAAAGCATAAGATTAATGATTGTTCAGTTGTAAAATTTAAATGATGTAAATGTTTTATAATAATAGCATGTTACAGTAGCCCCTTAATTAATGGTCATGCAAAACATGATGCAGATTTGAACTAAAACGGATGATGATGATGATGATGATGATGATGGTCAGTCAGGCTTTTTTTTTAAAGCACGAGAACTGCAGTAGTCATAGACCAAAAATGGTTATGGCATGGTCAGGTATTCATAGTTCTTCGTCCGTTTCCGAGCTAAAGTTTTTTAATACTTCTACTACGAATTACTTTCAGGATTGCCACAAAACTCGTCGTACATCCTATTACCGCATTACTACTTAGAAAACATTCCCAAAAAAACCAGAAAGTTTCATTGTACTTACTTCTTCAATTTCATTCATACTGCAGCAGTAATCAACGTTTGGTGCATTTGTCACCGGAAATGACCTTATGTTCCGATTAATGAGACCGCCAAACAAAAGTGGCAGACGCGGGCTTATTGTTGAAAAAAAGCAATAACCTGAAGGAAAAAAATTAATACCGGGTTACAAAATTATCTCCGATTACCCTTATGACTAGTTCTGACATAGGACCCTATTTATGATACTGTCTCTTTTATAGTGCCAGTCTGATATTAACTATGACCATCATGACAGCCATCTGGAACAACTTGTCACTACTGTATTCGTCATAAAATAAAATTCAGATCAACACTGGGTTTTCGGCAGAAGACTCTTACAATATTAAGTTGGTACTAAATGAAAATGGTACCATTCTTACATCCATTATGGCTGCCAAATTAATTTCCTATCATTTTAAGCATGTGCGGAGCAAAACCTCTCCTGAAAGCAGTGTGTGTGTGTTTGAATTTTTAGTATAGTTTTAAAAACATTTCAGTCATATCGCTACAATATCCACAGTGCAGCAGTTTATAGTGATGTCTAGTACTGGGTCATCATGCCGCAGACATGTAGCATGATGTCCCACCCAGTCACATTATCCTTACACCAGGCCGACCAGCCCTAACACTAACCTCTTCGTGCTGAGCTCCTAGTGAGGCAACTGTTAGTATCATTTTAATAAGTCTTTGGTATGACGCAGCCGGGGTTCGAACCTGCGACCTCCTGCATCCGAGACAGATGCTCTAACCACCAGGCCACCGGAGCCGTCGCAGTTTGAATTAATGTAATCATGAAACTTGGACCGTGCTTTCAGCAGGAACAAATATGGCCATGACACTGGTTGATTTGAAAACCTTGTTATCAGTCAAGATTATCAGATTCAACACTTAGCAGGAAGAAACAAGAAATGTCTTTATCATGAATTCATGGAAATTCGTTTGGTCCAGGCGTGTCAGCTCCTTGGAAGGACTCTTTCATTGTTGTTGTTGTTTTTTTGTTTTTTTTGTTCCTGCTGCTGCTTTTAAATAGAAATCCAGGTTTCCAACAGTCTGAGAAGGTTTTAACTATTGGAAGCAGCAGTGGGAAACTGTATGTTGAAGATGTGTACAGGATATTTTGATTCTACACCTTATAACTTTAAATTATGTCCATTACTTGTACTTTATAACTTTAAATGCTGTATATTCTGTTACTGCAATTCTGTTTCTTGGTGTATACAAGCTTATTATTACTTTAGACTAGTTTTAAAAAAGAAACATATGGCAGGCATGATTCAATAGATATTCATGAAGTTTCTATTTATTGTAGACCAAAGCAATTTTTCGACTTCATAACAAGTCATTTTGTGATGCAAACCTTGCTACTGTTACATTTCAGAGAACCACTGTTCCTGTATGGAAACTGAAATACTTGATGACCTAAAACCACAAGTTTTATCAAAATTTGTATTTTGCTTTTGTATTTTCCAAACATGCCCATATTTATAAACAAATGGAGTCACACTTGTTTTAAAATTTATAATGATATAAGGAGTAAGTTCTTAAATGATCAGTCAGTTCAAAATGACATGTTATGTGGCTCCAGTTTGCATGTAGAATTTTGACATTTGTTATATTATAATTATTATTCTTAACCCATATTCTCTGTTATTATTATTATCATTATTAGCATTATTATTATCATTATTATTATTATCATTATTAGTATTATTATATTTTCATTTGTTGATATTATTATTCAACAGAGTTCAGAGCGGACAGCAATTTCAACAGAACAGCTTGTCATCCTTGAATCCCTATGGCATAGGGGGATGACAAGCGAGGCGAAAAAATGTAGCCTTTTGATATTGGAGGCTGTGTCAAAATCTGAATTGAGTGAAAAGGTGGTGAAGGTAAAAGTATTTTGTCATTATTGTGGTGATAGTTCATTATAACAAAGCAGTTATTACATTTTTTCCAAAATTTAACATTTAGAATTTTCAATCAAAAGTGTTGTTGATGTTTATATTTTTTATAAATTAATGAGTATCACTTGCATTAATTTTATCACTGTTACTGCAAACCTTAAAATTTGAAGTGAAAATGAAGTTGCCTCATACAACTGTCTTCATTAATAATATCAATCTCAAAGCACTTATAGGTGATCATAAGGCATTCAAATGCTGTAAACATTTTAGATTGTCTTGCTCATTATAACTCAGTCATTTAACATCACATGATTACCTGTCATTTAACTTGCTTTAAGAGAGGGGAAACATTTATAATGAAAAGAGCGTTTTTTATTTTTGTGTTTTAACACCATTTTTTTCAGAACATGATAGACTATATATAGTGGCTATTATATTTGGTGGAGGAAGAACCCCTGACCCATGGGATGCTAGTGGCAAGATTTCTCACATGCCCATTTTGATTGGCATGAATCAAACTCACAATGACAGAGGTGAGATACTAATGATCTTAGACCAATCAGCATTCCAGGAACCTCTATAAGGAAAATAAATCGTCACTTTTCTCAGTTTGGTCAATGCATAGAATTTATCATACCTTGTTAAAAGCTACAAATGGTTATTGTTACTTTTGAAATAAATGTTGCCATTCCCATACTTAGCAAAATAAAGTCATGTTGCTAGTTGATATCTAAGTACTTAAGTTTTGTAATTGCCAATATATCATCTCTTTGGATTGCATAGGCATAAAAATCAAAATATTTTATAATTTAGGACTGGATTGGAAACATTTCTAGGAAGAAGAATAACAAACATTACTCTTGCTCAAAAGGTTTCTACAGCAAAGGTGTCTCTGGATATAACCTGTTTGTTAAAAAAAACCCCAAAGATACAGTTGTATTTTTTTTTTTTTTTGCCTTGTTAATTGTCAACACTTTAATTGCTTAATATGAGCACACTAGTAATGGGCTAGAATATAAAGTTTTGATTTTTTTCATAAACACTGATCAAATGAAATGTGTTCACTGTATTCTGACAAAAAGGGTTTAATTCACACTTAGTGAAACAAAATAGAAATTTTTGCCACATTTGTTTTTGTTTTTTAACTCAGTTTCTAGATATATAAGTTTGTGGTCAGATACTTTAAAATCCATGATCTTTATAGATCTTATTTTTAAAATTTATACATAAGAATTTGTCCAGTCTGCTACCTTTATTCAATTTATATTCATATGTAAATTCTCTTCTTGGCAAATTTAATCATCCACATATATCCACATAATTATGATTTTTAATAAAATTTTCTATTTTTTGCCTAAATCTTAAATCATTTGTAGTTAATGTTCCTACTCTGTCAATATTGTCTCCCACCCAATTAAAATCTCCTCCTAATATAAGATTATCCATTGTGTATTTTTCTAAGTATTTAGATAATTTATCTAGAAATTGCTGTTTCTGGTACTTATTTGCTGGCATATATATATTTATAAAATGTGTACCTTCCATTATAAAATGTAACTTCCTCCCATTAAAAAATTCTCCCTAATTCTTTCTCTCCCATTTAACACCCCTTTTATTTTTTTTATTGTTGCCACCCCAACCCCCTACATCTTTCCCTGTAAAGTTATTTAATTGTATAATCCCGTTTAGTTTTTCCTCACATAAGGACATAATTTATTTTGTGAAACCATTATGAATTTCTTGAATAAACATTATATCATAATTTAGGTTATTGCTAATATTGTATCCCTATTAACCCCATTCACATTTATTGAGAAAAGACGGAAGTTTTTTCCTTCCATTTTTGTCTTTCCTCCAGGCTGCCGCATTAATGGTTGCATTTAAATCTATTTAAACTTAAACTGTTCAGTATTATATTAAGTATATGTATTTAAGTAAGTTCTAGTTTGTTTCAATTTCTGAGGGGCCACTGGATCCCCTTAGTGTGCTATTTGATGGCGAGTCTATCAATACTTCTTCAGTGTTATTTGTCATGTCCGTTGTACTTTCCGTGTCCATATTCGTGTACATTGTGTCTTCGGTCTGTTTTGTGTCGTGCGTTACGCTGTCGTCTTCGTTTTCAGTTCCAAATTCTGCGCTTTCACTTTCGTCTTCATTGTCGCTGTCGTTTTATATTGGGTCAGTGTCACTTTCAATTGTTTTTTTCTGGTCGTTTCCTTTTCAGTTTCATTGACATTATTTTGACCTCATTTTTCTCATGAGCCGTTTTCGGGGTGTCATTGTCTGTTTCCTCCCTTAGTCCTTCTTGTGAGGAACTCGATCTCGCTTTCCTGTTTTTTTTTTTTTATAGCTTTTTTGGCAGTGGGGTGGAGGTTAGGGACACCATACCATAAATGTCTGTTTTCTCCCCCTCCTCCTGTCCCTCTTCATGTGGGGCAATTTCTTCCCCCTGTAGGAGTGTAAACCTATTACTAAGTTCTAATTGCCCTTTCTGTGGGGTTTGAAGTCTCCCGGTCTTGTTGGGGCTAAGATAGTTGACCCACTCATGGGTTATTTGTGAGTTATCTAACCCTGTGTTATTTAGTGGTGGTAGTGCTGTCACTGTTTTCAAGTTCCTTTGCTCAGTGTTTGCAATGATCTTATCACTTTCCTGTCTGATTTGTGAGATTACATTTCCTATTTGGGTGTGAATCTCCGTTTCTTGGGGTCTGACATTTTATGCCACCTTACCTGCATACCTGTTTGCTGTAGGTTGGTATGTACAGTCTTTTGGAGCATGCCCTGTTTGATTGCACTTATGGCATTTTCTATTATAGTTGTTATATCCCACATTTTGTAGTCCATCTAATTTGCTAATATCTATTTCTAATACATTAAGGCAGTTAAGCTTTCTCCTTCTCTAGGAACTGTAGCGGCATTGCCAAAATCTAAAGTTTGACACCCGGGTGGGTGGGTAGGCTAACAGCATTTTGTCATCTACTCTTGTTTTAAAGTAGGTGCTGAGTTTTGTACCACTCTGTTTTGTTTTTGGTACCCCTAGCTATATTTCTCTCTGTTCTATTTCTAGATTGATCCCTGAACTGGGAATTGTGCTTACTGCACCAAGCTTTAAGTCTCCTTGTTCTATTTCACTGATAATCCCGGAGTTATCTTCACTAGGGTCTCACACTACTGTTTACACTATTACCTGGTATAACGTTGACTAAATCTAGAAAAAGTAGGCGGTCAACCTATCCCAACTGATGTGCAAAATAACAAAAATGTGCATAATCAAACAAAGGAAAACTATAGTCCCTACGGGATTAAAGTTACAGTTGCAAAATGAAAAATGAAATAACAGAATGAAAAAAGTGAAAAAATGTACTTCCTTAAAGGAAAAGAGGCAATTGAATACAAAGAAAGCAACTTCAAAGTATTACCCGCAACTTTATAGATGCCTGGCATGTTGTTTTTCCATTAATCCATGGTTTGCTTTGTACGTGCCATTGCCGACGATATAACAACAGACTGTACTTCTCAAGAAGGAGTATAAGAATCCCGCCAAATTACGAGTGGCTTTCTCGAAGTAATCCTATTTGCACAGCAATCTTTCCAGTAGAACCAAATTTTTGCTTGCTAGTTAGAAGCTATAATTCGGATCGAAATTGTTATCAAACTCTCTTCCTCAATTCCGATTGGACGTCTCTTTGATTCGATCCAATCAAACTTAGCGGACAATGTCCATCTCGCTGTCTGTCCACGTGGGGACGGATTTAGAACACCCCCGGTCGTCGTTGGTTCCTCTGATCTTTGTAACACATAGATGGGAACTTGCTTGATCTAACGCTTACGCTGATTCAAAATGCCGGGTCGTCTCCCTGGTCACGGTAACCTTGCGTAAGAGATTAACTTCAGCCTGTGGCATGTTCAGACATCAAACATGGCTTGTAATAATAATTCCTTAGTTTATACACGACTTACGAACTATAGTTGAGCAAACGTGACAACGACAAAGGGATCCGTTTTCTGCGTAAAAAAATGACCCCTTCCTCATTGACCAAAAATATTACGACCCGGTCACGTTTTAAAATGAATCCCCGTAGGATATTGACCCCCCTTCAGATTTATCTTGTTTATACATATATTGTAATATTATAGTTTTATAGTTTATTTATTTTATATTTGGTTGGGGTTTTTTTCTCTAGGTTACGCCATTTTTTCATTTAGTATTGGCTTGCAATTAAGGGGTTTGGCGCCTTAAATGCTCAACGCACCTTGTTACACGTGTACGATAATGCGGAACGCCGACACCCAATTCCTACAAGCAATAAACTAGCTTCCTTGCTTACAAAGAATGCCACAGACTATTGATTTGAGCCGATATCTCGCAGACACGAACGGATAGAGTAGCCTTAGATCAATGGATGCTTAACAAGCCAGGCGTAAGGAACCATGTGAAGACAATAAAATCAAAGGATTATTGAGTTTATTATCAACCATCTCAACCGTAATATACACGGACATCTGATTGCTGATTTCTGTTTGGGTCGTAATATTGTACTGACGGATCTGAGAGTCTGCATTAAATACTGTTGCTATATCGCATCACGATCTTGTACACAATTTGAGATCTCGACATTCCAACGAATAAAGGTATACTGATTCGTTTTGCCGCTGTGCTTGACAAAATAACAGTGAGTCATGCCTGACCGACTGTGGACTGATTCGACAATGGGCTGATTAGACATGGCCTTAAAGGTTTAGGAGGGACTCACAGGATAAAACCTGGCCCTTTTAATAACAAAATGTACGCCCCCACCAAAAAAAAAAAAAAAAAAACGTTCTTAGATAACGTGGGAACCGATGAAGATCACTTGTCTAAGATTCAATTCAAAAGGCAAACTTAATTGGCTACTGAATTCAGAAAGGTTGATTCTTTATTATATGGTATTTATTGTCGACTTTTCATCAGACGTATCACTGACATATCGCAGCCTTACTGATTGTATATCGAAAGGCAGAGTTAAACCCGGACTTCAGAATTATTTAAATATGTTCAAAGGTCCATCTGAGTCTCAAGATAACGAGATAGTATATAAGTACTTCAGTCTCTAGATAACGAGTTAGTATATAAGTACTTCAGTCTCAAGATAACGAGTTAGTATATAAGTACTTCAGTCTCTAGATAGCGAGTTAGTATATAAGTACTTCAGTCTCAAGATAACGAGTTAGTATATAAGTACTTCAGTCTCTAGATAACGAGTTAGTATATAAGTACTTCAGTCTCTAGATAACGAGTTAGTATATAAGTACTTCAGTCTCAAGATAACGAGTTAGTATATAAGTACTTCAGTCTTTAGATAACGAGTTAGTATATAAGTAATTCAGTCTCTAGATAACGAGTTAGTATATAAGTACTTCAGTCTCAAGATAACGAGTTAGATAACGAGATATAAGTAATTCAGTCTCTAGATAACGAGTTAGTATATAAGTAATTCAGTCTCTAGATAACGAGTTAGTATTTAAGTAATACTTAAGTCTCTAGATAACGAGTTAATACTTCAGTCTCTATATGGGTTGGTATGGACTATGTGGGGAGACGGAGGTGCCCTTTAATGATTATTGCGCTAGCCTCTGCAACACAAGTTAGATATGGTAGGCTGTTTTGCTTTGTAATACCATTTATTATATCAACTATCATTTAACAAACATTGTTAATACAATATATAAAACACACCATGAGTTACTGTTCATTTAAAATACTGGCACACAATTTATGTTATTCCAAAAATCTTATCCAATTATCTTTCGTGCACAGTGTGTGTGTGCGTGTGTGTGTGTGCGTGTGTGTGTGTGTGTGTGTGTGTGTGTGATTTGGATTTTTAACGTAGTTTTAACAATTTGTAGTCATTTCGCTGCGATGTCTGCAGTGTGACAGTTTATAATGATGCCTAGCACAGGGGAATCATGTCGCAGACATGTAGCATGATGTCCCAAATAGTCACATTATCCTGACACCAGGCCGACCAGTCTTAACACTAACCTCTTAATGTAGAACGCCAAGCGAGGCAGCTGTTAATACCATTTATGTAAGTCTTTGGTTTGACTCGGCCGGGGATCCAACCCACGACCCCTGCATCCGAGGCGGACGCTCTAACCACTAGGCCACCGGAACGGTTCACAGAGACAGAGAAAGGACGAATAATTGATGTACAAAGTATGAACCACATAAACGCCGACAAATTGTTATTTTGTAAAGTTCCATACTGTTATCTTACAAGTGTTGTAAGTTTTCATCCGAAAAAGGAGATTACACAGTCGACATTACCAGTATACTAGCACGGTTCTTTGCAATGCGCTTTCTTTTCGAAAACGCTTTGTCACTTGCATAAACGTCATAGGTGATACTATACAAGCTCCTACTAAGATATTGTATACAGTGAAAATCTGATTATGACTTTGTGACCTTAATATACGATCTTGAATTGGTGATATAAAGAGTGATGAATATTCTCAAACGAGCCTGTATGAGCATCAACACACCTTACCGTTGCAGTAAATGCATTTGTCATATAGTCTGTACAGTTTTCCTATGGTATTTGCAGTTTCATATTTTTTATATCACGAGGTGTTACATATCACTTCATGTGATTAGGATTGCTCCAAATAGGCCCATGAAATTATTATGCAGTATTCTCTTTACTGATTGGCTGCGGTCGTGGTAAACATTTTTTAACCTAGCCTTTTGGACATTTTTATTTTCAATGAACAATTTGGCGGCCATTGTTCGACTGAGTCACGAAGTAGAATGGGAAAAATGGGTGCGTCTGTTTGAATATTACCAATTTACTACCACAAGGTTTTGTTATGTCATGTACAACAATATCATCATATAAAAATCCCGTAAAACGCCAAGACAACAACAAGAAAGAAAACTTTGTGTATTTCTCACTTGATAGCGGGTGTGTGGTGGTGGTCTGGAGAGGGGCAGTATATCTACAGAATAGAACCCGCCCTATATAAAAGCGTGGTTTAAATATTAACTTACAGGATTAAATAAACTCAGCTCTGTTCACAGAAGAATGTGGACATAAACCTGTCTCCAAAACTGACCGAACTTTATCCAACCACAGCATATTTACGCGTTAAAAATGTGATGCAAATCTGACTCCTAAAGAAATTTATTTAGGTCTTCTGAAGAGTCTGCTGTTCGAACTCAAAACGTGACAATATCAGGTCACAAATACTTTCCAATAAATATTGGAATTTTTGAATCCAGTAATCCTCCTCTCACATTAATAACACAACAATGTAATGTTTAGTTGTGAAGTGACATTTAAGGGTAACCATTGATCGTGTAGTGTAGGCTTTCTCTAACCGGTACTGTGTACGTTATCAAACAATGTGACATCCTACACTATTGGAAATCATGCATTGAAAAATGATTTTGTCCCAGAAGATGGACATCATTCAACTCGTTTAATAAATTCAATTATAAATCATTACTCGTTTGAGATCCTCTATGTCTCGAATATTATTAAACCTACAGCATTCAGCTGATTTGAGTGGTTGCTCCAAAGATATTCCAGTTTGGTAGAATGTTCTTGCTTGGACCGCAATCAGACACAGCGTTGCTTTCTTTTCTTCGGAGAAGCCTTTCATCAGCATTCATCACACATTTTAATAAACTTCTTTACTATATCTTCGTAGGCATTTTTCCACTGATATCTAATCGGTATATTCTTCCATCTGTCATGTTTTTACGTACGTGATAGGCTACCTTGTTGTGATTTATACACATTAAAATTATTCTAGTATTACAATCATGGACCTAATTCATACGAATTTGATCGTCCACTGTATATCGATCATTTAAAATCGACTGACGCAATCTGTCCAACGCTTCTTGAAAAACAAGGACTTTTAAATTTCGGATGCTAACTTTGTCGTCACCGGTACGCATCATACTGAGAAACTGACATATCCATTCTAACAGTATTCATCAAACAGTAACAAATTGTTACAATGATATATTTAACTGAATGGTATCTACCTACTAATATACATGAATTATTTTAACATTGACGTTTTCTAAATTAGTTTTTTATCTCATTCCATTGCTTTATTCAAACTTGGACTGAATTATTTATCCGTCTCACTATATGCGCTCGCAATTATTCGTCGTTTTATCGTGTCTCTCAGAATGCTATTCAACGTAAGAAACTCTGTACCCAAAGTCATTATTTCTTGCATCCACGTGAATGCAGCCGACAAACGTCAATGTAATTTTAACCCATTCTTCCTGTGTGAGAAATACGGATGTATTTGCATGCAGGCATGCGCTTTTGTGAAAGGAAATGTGTTACTCTTTACAACTGTATCACTTTAATATGGTTGTCTGTATACACATTGGCGGCAGGGCACAGTGAGTGAGTAGGCTTTGTTCTGTGTTATGCATGACAAAACTTCGAGGTCTCACGAGGATTTGTTTAGAGCCCAGAATCTCCAAAAATACCGGTTAACCTATGACAATCTTTTCACTGTGAGTTGATCTTACAACAGACTTATAAAAGACATATAATTTTTCGAGCTTAGAACACAGTGAAAAAGTTCAGTAATAAGAAATAAATATAGTGAATATATAGCAAAATTAAGTGTGGCCTGACTCCACATACGAAAGTGACTTAAAGAAACGACAACTCTGGTAAAGATTGTTAATGTACTCATTATCTACCGACAAGAACATTTTCGTAAGACTTAGCTAGATGCGAACGTTCTTTAAATATTGGCAAGCCGCTTTCACAAACAATGTCAACATTGAAACATAAACACACCCAATTGTTTGAGGAGTGGGGGCGGGGGGGGGGGGTGCGCTCTCTTCACATCCACCGCTGGGAAGCTGTTGTCCACAAGTTAGCAATTCTTTCAGTATGAAAAGGGGTCATAATTTACAGAAGTGCACAGATGCCACAATATTACGTTTATCTTCAGCTACGTACGTGTTTAGGGACGGATCCAGGATTGTATGGGGGGAAAATCATTTTATTTGTTAAATATCATCAATATTATCGAATCATTTTAGCTATTATTATTTTTAAATGCAAGCTAATGAAAAGAGAGTGACGAATTAATACGTGCAGAAAGATAACGTTTAGATTTGCAAAAGATGAAAGAGTTTAGCATGATGAGAATATCTTGAACTAAATTCAAGGGGCAAAATAGCCTTATCATATTTAAGACACTGGGTATCATCCCTTGACCGTCTTGCAAGCTTTCAGAATTCCTGAATTACAAACAGTTATGTTACTTTTCGCAAATAGTACTGGCCTAAGTTGGCGTAGGCGATAGAAAAGCCAGCTATCTGCACAACGGGGGGTAGATCCCACTCAGTGTGGCCTGGATATTTGAATCGGTAGTTTTGAACTGAATGGAATTTGAGAAGATAATTGTCATTTCCAGTAATCGTCTTCATCTCCATTATTTTTATGTTTTGCTCATAACTTTTCCCCATTCCAACCCATAAGCAATAAGCTGTTGAAGGATTACAAAACGCCATTCAATAATTCAAAATTATCAATAAAAATTATTAAGAATAAAGGTTGCCCCAGCGTGAAATCCAAACTTGGGACGTTTTAGAGCTATATAATCTGCTTTCCTCAAAAGGACTAACAATGAAGTATGCTCATGATATCCTGAATGTTTCATGCGACTATTCTAAACCGTTTCAGAGTTAAATATCGGGCAGGAATCGAGACGGAAGCACGGATGGTCGTACATGCAAAACCAATACGCTCAATCACTTAATTTGGGGCATGTACATTAAAAAGAACTTACGTTTTGTTGACTCCCAAATGTCCAACAGTCTCCTTGCAATGAATACTCTAAAAATTTCTCAACGTCACCAGTCATAGCTACTCGTAAAGAACGAAAATTCAAAATATCCTATCGTACACCGACATTTTTGCACTTTCTTCTGAAATCTTTCTTCTTGTATTTCTGTTTTGTAAAGGACTTAACGATATACTTTGTGTAAAACAAGCTCCTGATAGCACAATATTCCGTGGGATCCATGTTAAAAATGAGGCAGCACGAAGCGTCTCCTGCATGCATAGTTTGATTTATTTTGACGCTGCAAAACAGTCAGCCTTACACGAAGCTTCAGAATTCTGAAGGAAAGCCTCTATAGCTTTTGATACACTTTAATTACTTCGTGAGGCGCGGGATATAGCTAAATCCTCTACTCCTTGTTACAGTAGTTTGATTCCTTGTTCAATGTAATTCACCAGACAATCGCTTAGAACGACCATTTGTTTGTTGCATGAACGTAATGTTAACGTAATAAATGAATGATGATGGTACTATCTTAATAGCGTTATTCGTCATTTTTGTTAAAGAAGGAGTAAAAGCTAAGGTTATGAGTCACGAAAGAAAGTAAAAAATTGGGTCTTTCTGTACATCTTTTGTTCTGAAAGAAAGATAAAATAAAGAAATGTTAAGAGTGGCAACAGTTACAAATCGTAACTAAACTAAGCCTTACGGAAATTTAGTTGGGTTTCCCTTTACTGGATAGGTGCCACAAATTGCAGAGGCACTACAATTTTACGTTGAATAAACTAAATGACCATTTGAATTTGTCTAATAATATACTTGTTGTAAAACTTTAATTACTAAAAGTTGAATAAACTCGACCTAAATATATATATATATATATATATATATATATATATATATATATATATATATATATATATATATATATATACAAACAAACACGTGAAGGGAATGCATTGTCTAAAGAACTCGTATACAAACGAATAAAAGCCAGGTACAGTTTAACCTGGCAGACACCTTTTGAAGCAATCGGAAGAATGCAAAAGTTTGAAGCGAAAGGGTGAGAAACGAAGAAACAAACAAACGAACAAACAAACAAACATACGAAAATGAAAACAATGCAGCATTTGTTTTTAAAAACAGCTGTTCCAAACTCTCGTGGCTCATAAACATCATGCATTACCTGATTTTACACTGTTGTCTGGGTTTGGTGTTGATGTATAAAATTAGAACAGTTAGTTACATTCTCAAACCTGTTAAATATAACCAAAATGCATGAAACAAAACAACCTAAATAACGATCATTTTTTGGTTGCTATAGACGAAGAAACAAACAAAATCACTTCCACATTTATTTCGACGTTGTGCAGTAATACATGACAAGTGTGGCAAGCGAACAATTATCAGGTTTTACCATTGGCAATGAAATTGAGCTCTAACGTTAAATTTAAATATGTTTTAAGATGATGAAGAAAAATTTAAAGTAGTTCCACAAACTAAAATGGATGCAGGCGAAATCATAATTACATATATCATAGTTCCTTTGAGTCAATTTACAATTCACTGTTTGATAGCAGACGGATTCCATCAGACATAATGATTATGTGATTAACGAAGATCGCAAGATGAGTACTAGTGTACTGAAGGCATCTCAATGATAAAAGCCACAAAAAACTGCATATATACACAAACACCTTTATAAATTAAACACTACAGTGTCTATTTCCTACATATATATTGAGAAAATACAAAATGCATCAACTGTATTTCCTGTACTGCCGATGGACAAAGATATCAATTTCATCTTGCATAAAACCTTTGTTCTGACAAAGACCTATTATATTTTGTTACCAATTATAGCTGAAGTTTGTTTGAGAACTTGTTGGAAGGTCAACATACTTTGTTTTAAGGAAGACATACTTTTAATTTATTTCCAACTCTCATTATTATACATATAATAATCAATTATTTTGCGTAACTTACAACATATATTCTGTGCTGGATATGCTCATAGTAATACCAGTTAATTACAATTTATATTTTTAGTACCAGTTAATTAGAGTTGATATTTTTAGTACCAGTTAATTACAGTTGATATGTTTAGTACCAGTTAATTACAGTTGATATGTTTAGTACCAGTTAATTACAGTTGATATGTTTAGCACCAGTTAATTACAGTTCATATTTTTTGTACCAGTTAATTACAGTTTATATTATTCGTGGAAACGGATTTGCTTCTTGACCGTAAAAGAGTTATACCTAAAACGTCAGTTAATTAATTTCCTAGTTGAAATGGTAAACTGCTATGAAGAAAATTAACAAGAGTTAACACTTTATTTCATAATGTACTATAGACTCTGTTTCTAACTCAAAATCAACAATATTTGTAAGAGGCCACAGGTAAAGCTTGAAATTTAGAACAAATAGAACAAAATGGGTCTTAAGGTAGATGTATATAAATAATTATAAATGCATGGAAAGAAAACTATATCGAATCTTGTAATCCACGGCTGGATATGTTCAGCTGATTATGTCGTTTCAAAATCCGTCTGATCTAAAGCTTGTAGTTATCAAAATGAAAAATAATTCACCAACCGAAATGGAAATAGAAGAAAAGATGGAAAATATATTTTGCTGAAGAAAAATTAAAAGGACGAATCCAGTGTGCTGACGTCGAAAAACACAGAAACGTGATTCTACTTTGTGTCAACAGAATTTACCTTGCAATTAACCCTAAACAGTCGTCAACGCCTGGACAGTGTTACAATTTGTTTGAAAAAAGGTTGTCAGTTACGAAAGTAATAGAAAATTTGCAGATAAGAAGCGCAATTGATTACGTGAGACTTCCAAATAATTATGAAAACAATCTGCAATCCTGTGGAGAAAAAGTATTATGACAGCAATAGTGGTGTCCATCTAATTAAACATGGCAACAATATTGTTTATCTCATCCAAAAATTGAACATATTTGCTTGTCATAAAGCTTGGATCGTTCACAGTCGGTCTCTTTTTCCTGTGTTGTCAAGTTCCACAGCAGGTACATACATTTAGTATTAATGTTTGTGACTGCAATTTGTGAGTGGAATTTACAAGGGTTGTAATGATACTGAAACATATCTGTAAAATTATCAGTGTGCTTGATTTTAATATCCAGAATAACACGCAACACACCAGTCAGGAAAGCATCATCCACTGGACAGTAAGGCAATCTCTCTGCCAAGTCAAACATATCAGATATTACGTCATATGGCAAGATGTATGCTGTTCCGCTGACGTAAGGTGGGTATCGAGGGCTTGGAAGTTCTTCCTTTTTAACTGCATATTTTCCTTCTCTCAGAACCGTTCCGCCGGTACGGTACATAAAACCGTGGATGGTGTCATGGCTGATATTTGAATCCCTCAGCAAATAATCAGACAGTCTGGCCACATTGATGAATGTATCATCGTCAGCTTTCAGAATATATTTGATACTTTGGCAATAGGTTTTTACCCATCTTAGACCATGCATCATTTTTCTTGTTAGGTTATACCTCGATTCCACGAAATCAATTTGTACCATGTCCTGGTACTCAGTACTTTCGTCTTGCAGGACTTGCGATATCGCTTCATCTGCCATCCTTCCAAGTACGAACACTATTTTGGTGGATATATTGAAAAAAGCATGACTCCGATTAGCAACGCTGCCCCATGTTCGCCTTATAGTTTGTCTTTCTTCCTTAGCTTTTGGAAGTGAGAGCACGAATATAAGTAAGGATGGTAGAGGTGAAACACTACAAATATTCCTACCATCTATCATATATTTTGATGCATAAGGTGTTATAACTTTATCCCACGATCGACCATAAATTTTCACTATTGATTCATTCCTAGATTTTGTTATTACAAATTCTTTAGCTGTAGTAAAAACCTCTGTAAAGTGACTTGAATTATGCATCATACTCCAAATGAACTTCTCTTTTATCAGATGCATAAAGTCGCTACGACTGATGTATAATGCATTGAAAATGGTGATGAGTGCAGAAACGCAGACAAAAACTACTACGATGCCCTTCTTTTTCATCTTTGTGGGTCTGTTCGCTTGAATTTCTTCAGTCTGCAAAGAAAGTCAGAGTATGTTTTTGTAAAACAAGAGCATTGCCTTAACCTAATACCATATGTATTTGACAACAGGACAAATATAGACATAAAAGCCATTTCCTTCTTGTACATGCTAACTTATTTTGTCATGCCGAATGTATGCTATGCGTTTTAGGATCAGAAGAACTGGATGGTGTTCTTATGATTTATAAGTAATGTAAATATGGGTTCATAGGTATTTGTTGTTAGCGTTTCCGAAGTTTTCTTTCATATTTGATATATATATATATATATATATATATATATATATATATATATATATATATATATATATATATATATACCGAGAGAAATGCGCATCAAAGACAGGAAATGCCTAGGGACGATTCACAGTAAAGATCTTTGGCGATCACAACTAGACGCGTCCTTAATGTGCCTATCAATTAGAAAACTGCCTTTGAAAAATAATATACCTATGGCAACCACACCCACATTTCATCTGACATACGAACTGAACACTGAAAAAAAAATAAACCGCTCTGCTAATGTGAAAAATCTTCGAAAGCAACTTCAAATTTAGATGGAGTAAAAGCAAACCACATAGTTTAAATATACAAACACTCCAAATAATATACAAGAATACAAGATATGGCAGTGTTCGTGTTCTTGTAATACCCGTTGAAGAATCGTTTAAGCTCGATTCAGCCGAGACCTTAAAAGCTAATTATATCTAGTTTAGAAACAAGGGTACGCCTGCTGAAAATTCAAAATACCGTAGAAGCACAATATTGTTTAATAGTAAGTGGTAGCGACATTCTAACCCATTATCTAGATTATGACATCCGAATTCAGATACCACCGCATAGATATTATGAAATTAAACAAAGGTGACTGAAAAGTAACAGGAAGATCAAACAAAATCTAGTTAATGAATGTCGTGTATAAATAAAAATCTTTGTGGCAGAACTTGCCATGGTTACATCTTGTATTGCAAGTTGACCATCACTTAAACGCGGTATAAGAGTGATAACGCGTAATCAGTTTTGCATACCAAACGTATCTGCAGAAGAATATTATCGCTAAAGACGGCAAAGGCTTTCAAACAGGAACGTGAAGAAAACCAATGATCCTTTCGAGAAACATAGAACAGTTCCGTCGACGGAAATGGAAACATTAATGACCAGAATCGACGTGATTGCTGTTTCTGATCCCGATAAAGTAAAACAATGCTACAAAACATCATTGTTAAATTAGATGATTGTTTATTACATAGATATACCGAGTGCGAATCAACTCGAGCCATGCACGGAAAATCATTGAATAAAGAGACAAAGAGACAAACGAAATGTATATTTTTCTTGCATTATTTGGATTTTCTCCATATGAGACACGGTTGACCGTGAGGCACTTCGTACAACGACAGTGCAGATGATACAACCAATAGCCGTAGGCGAGTTTTAATTGGTGGATCTAACACATGCAGATAATCTCGATACAACAACGACGGTGACCATGGACAATTTCTCGAAGTCGACTTGGAATGCCGGATAATTTCGACGTGCTACAATAATTGTCAACTGACCCTGGAAGTGTTGGCTCGTCTCCGAGAGTGATCGTCGACGTACCAGTGTGTGCTGTTGACAATTTCAGTGTGCAGGTTCATCGCATGTACCAACTGGCCCCAAATTATTTCAGCTATGTCGTCTGGCATAAAAACTGCGGTTGTATCGCCAATGAGTTGGATCTTGTGATGTCATCAGCTGTTCAGATGAATACGGATCTGCGAACGGTTGCCATGAACGAATTTGAAAAGCACTTGAATACGAATTCGAGCAGACCTTGTAAATGACAGTGATCAACGCGATTTTCACGGGCCAATTGCAGACAGGCAGATTTAGATGGTTGACACGTTACGGTACACAGTAAGAAATCTCGGCTGTAAATGATGAAATCAGTCTACATTGGCGCCATGCTGGGTCAGTCAAAGCTGCTTATGTACAAATACGAAGCGATTAAGCTGCGATTCGACGACAACGTTAAAATGCTGTACACCAATATTGATTCGTTGCTGATGCACGTCGTCGAGAATGACGTCTAGGGGACAATGGTGGAACATCGCCTGCATGAGAGTTTAAACACTAGCGAGAACCCGATAGACCATTTGCTTTTCAGAAACGCCAAGAACGTAGTGGAAAAATTCAAAGACGAGTGCGAGCGAAAGCCAAGAGAGGGCTTGGTGTATAACATTTATATAATCGAATATGTCCAAGAATGAATTCACATTAATCCCGAAACAGTGATTTATTCCAAACATATTTTGAGCGCTTTAGTAATTCAAATGAATAATTTAAATAAAACAATAGAAAAATATATCTTCACAAATAGTAAATGAAATACACATTAAATTGATTCCATTAAAACTGATGATAAGATCTGAAACAAGTAATCCTGAGGTAAACACCATTTATATAAATGCTAAGACACTAATACAGAACCAGCATGAGGGTCATTTTCCAACCTCTTCCTACACACTTTGCTCTGGAACATTCTTAATTTCTAAAACAAAACTAGATCTTGAGTTCAACATATGTAAATATATTAACCTTCAAGAGAAAATGATCATAAAATATAATCATGTACAAAATAAACTATATAATATATTATTTATAAAAGAAAACATATTAGTTAGGCACACCCAACTCCTACCTTCAATTACAGAATAAAGTCAGATATATAATATAAATTAAAGATAGATAGCATATAATCATTGATAAAAGCTAACATAAAATGCATATTAAATATACATAACATCGGTAATTCTGTATTTGCATGAATGACATGTAATGTTTCTCGCACAAATTCCCTATTCGGAGCTGGCAGCACTAAACGGTAGAGAGTTGGATGCCCTTCAACTTCAATTCAGTCTGAGATTGTGAATTTTTTCAAAAGATCGAGCCCGTTCAGTAGCACGACTATATCCACCTTTTAATTCTCCGGGACATACCGATAACGATCAGATTTGTTTTCGATTAATTCTAATGCGGGTGACTTACGATCGCATAACGAATGAGTTAGAGTTACATTTTTCTGTCTTATTGCGTCAGCGGATATCAAGTCGGTCATTAGTGTCATTTCATTATTCATCTATAGCCTTTCTTCAGTGGAGCCATCCTGGATGTGGTTGTGACGGCTTCTTTTGTAACATTAAAAGCTGCTACCACCAACAGCGCAGGATTGACCCTGAGGAATCGAAATATTTAGCCGTTATGTTTCGTAGTTGCGACCTCTGCCAATAACAACTTAAGAGTTATCCCGCTACGTTCGACCTTTTGCCCTGTGTTGGCGTCAGCATTAGTTGCGTGCTGCAGGATAACTTATAGAGGAAATTTCCAAATGAATTCCGGATAGCTTGATTCGTCGGGACTATTATCTTTTCGAGTTGATCACGATTTATCTTGACAAGTTGACGCATATACAAATTTTTATTTGAAACGTTATATCATTAATTACAGCAAATAGTTTTTTCCACTGGCGTATCAATGATTCTCATTTAATCATCTGATCGATCTAACAAGTGTTTTGTCATAGATGTTAACAGCAGTACATCTGAACTTGACACATGACACATTCAAATGTGCATTAAAGCACATTGGGACCACGAACTGACTGAAAAGGTCAGTGTTCCAAAAAAAAAAAAAAAAAACAATCGGGTTCAACGTAGTAAGATTAAGCTGGGAGATCTGCAGACATGTGTCAATATTTTTATCCCAGCCCATAGTCTGCTAAAACGCACCGCCAGGTAGACTGAGTTCATTATCTAGATGTTGGTGGTAGCAGCTTCTATAGTTGCAAAAGGGACCGTCGGAACCATATCAGGGAAGGCTCCACTGAAGAAAGGCTCGAGATGATGAACACAGTCTACCTGGCGGTGGGTCTGCAAAAATGGAAATGGTCTTCGACCATCCGAAAGTTAGCAGCCCAATTGTCTTTTACTACCCAGACGGGAGGTGAGAGGTTAACAATCGAAACAAGTCTTCGGCTGTTATGCCGCTTTTGACGACCAGCGAGCGAATTTTGTTCTGGCGTCTGTTTACCAATTCTGATTTAATCTCGAAGACAAAGTCAGTAATATAATTTCGATACGTCTTCGTGCGGGACGAACTAGGAGAAAACGGCTCACGAGCCACGATCTCTCACACGCAGGAAACCGGCATCGTTAACAAAGATTCATAAAAAAGATATGGAACTCGAGAGATCGCTTACACTGTGACAACCTAACATCTTTTGTATTTTGACTCGTTCAGGCTTGCAACGTTACGTGGAGTCATTAATCACCTATCCATGACTCTTCACGTCGACAAACAATGTTTTTTTCTGGAAGCGGGACAGCTATACTGCTGTTTTATTCTATTTTGCCGTTTCGAACTTGAACAGATGGTACAGTATGTGAATATCTCGTCCTATAAGTATTGCGTACACTTTTCGAAAGCCTGACAACACACGCACTTGTCAGTTTTGCTTGGTCACTTACAAACTTCGCTTTAAGTTGATGTGAAATGCCCGATGATGCGACACGACCAGGAAGTCACTATGTGGAATTAATGAGGCTTGCAAGCAAAGTTGATTTGGTCACGTGGAGCTAACGAGGTGATGTCGGCGTCGACCAAAACGAACGGTGATGGATGCGGATATTTGTCTTTATCGTGTGGGCAATTTTAACTCACCCTCGTATACGATCAAATATAATATATAATCTTGCCGAGGGTCAAATATAAATCGATGTTGCAATCACCTTCATGGACAAAGATCAACTAGCTCAAATTGGAATCATTGCATTGGCGCGCGAAACACCCTTTTAGGGACATTATGCGTCCACTTGAAAGAATCCATAGACTGTTTCTACAAACATGAATTAATATTAATCAACAAATCCACAGCGGTCAAATTCGTTGTCAGTTATATAGAGCCAGTATTAAGAAGACCAGCAAAAGAAAGACCACTATTAAACAACGACGAGCTTGCCAATGCAACAGTTTCTTTTCTTCCAAAACGGGAGTAATGATTTGCGACACAAATCGAAGGCTTATTGACCATAGTTATAAGCGAAGCCCTCACAACCACAATCACAGGACGCATGAATGTACCACATTGATTTCTACGATTGCATAGCAGTTATTACAGTGAAGAAAAAAAAATAATCGGCTGGAAGTTCGTGTGCATGATGCACCCGAACAAGGCCAACCTGTTGAGAGTTTATACCAGGCGACGACAGTATTATTAGAAAAAAATGTAATGGGAACTCAAAGCTACCGAAGCTATACAGTAATTGAAGCTGAACAACACCTGCTACACAAGGCTTGTGTGCATGCGAAACATACATTCGTCTCCGCAGCAACAGCTAGCCTAGGTCTTGCTGCAATGGATAGTTCCGATATCGAACGACAGGTTACATTTACGTCCGCTTTTACGTTTGTTCGCTAATTAATGTGACGCATTTTATTTGACTTCGTTGCTCCTTTAACATTTTACAGGCGTTATAAAATCAGTAATTTGTGCGAATGAAGTTTTATGTGAAGTCGGCATGACATAATATAATAAATGGCTGGATGGCCCTTGCTAGGTATAGTCTCAGACATAATAAAAATACACGATAAATGTTAGTACAGTTTCACCCCTTCATAAAGTTAAAGTAATCCTTTAAAAGCAAAATCTGCAATGAAATTAAAGGAAATTAAAAATTTGGAAATAAATGATGTCAAAGTCTACTATTAGAAGTATATTTATTGAATAGCATTAGCGCCATTCCGTAACTTAGAATACAGCGTGGAAATGGTTTCAAAATCACAAAACTGACAGTATTTTAATAAATGTCTCCAAGACAAACAACCTTGCCAGTCCAGCATATACTTCATTACAGACCTATAAAGAATAGGAAAAGAACTTGAAACCAATCACAAGTAAATGCTCAAGTTGGAAACCTTCAAATCACTCAACAATAACGAAGCATGATGCAGGATTCCAGTATTGCATATTTAATCTAATTAAATAAAAAATACAATCTCTAAGGTAATACAAAACCAAACACAATCAACAAGTATTTTCATTTTAGCAACATTCTGACTGAAATAAGACACACAATTGGAAACTAAGCATTCAATTAGCATTCAATTGTATTCAAACGTTTCACAAAGGCAACACATAGTGTCATTATTTTAAAACAGTTATGTGTATTTATATATGAAATATACATATAATTAATATATCGCTTCCAGCGCTCCATTTTTCAATCATGGATTTTGCTCGGAAAAGTTTACATCCGGTACGATGATATTCCTTTCTAATTCAGAATTGCCATTCTCTTGAGACAGGCTGGAACTACGTTTTCTTTGATATTTGTTGGTTGCTGAACAAACGTGAATAGCTTTGCTGTAAACATACAGATTGAAATGAATAGCATTCTTTTCAACAAAATCGAAACAAGTTTCAACAATCTGTTCAATCCATTTGCAAATAACTGTCAAAATAAGGTTTCAATTCCTATACAAAATCTCATTTGGAGCCTCTTAACAATGTCCCAACAGAATCATTTCAAAAGCTGTCGGCCAGGACTATAATAGAAACGTTCCGAGTTATTCAGCTTTCGTGATGCAAAATGTGACAACTGCACAGTGGCTGTAAATCACATATAATGGGTCTACTGCCCCCATGCGTCAAAGAACAGGGCATTATTGAAAATGAGTGACTGTGTTACATACGCTCCATTCATGAAAATGAGTGACTGTGTTACACACGCTCCATGCATGAAAATGAGTGACTATGTTACATGCAATCAATTCATGAAATCGATATTTATGTGTGTATCGGCTGTTCAAGAAATGAAATTCGGTTTAAAACTTAACATGAAGTTAGTATCAGAAAGGTTAAATTGTTAAGCAATTTCTTTGGGTTTAGTCAGGTTTGGCAATAGTATTTCTTTATCTGAAAACTGATAGGTCTATAAAAATGTCATTATCACATTAATGCAATTGCGATTGGCAAGATCACGTCTCGTTGTCAGCATTAAAAATACTGAATATGATCCGTAATAATTCGGATAAGGTGCATTAATCAAAGCAATAGATGTATTAACAATCTGCAATATCATTCATTGCAAATATTAATACGTGTATCCACATGTCACACTTTTCAATACTAGGTTAATATGTTATAGTTTCCAAACAACCCAAGAAAAAAAGAAACAGTGGCAGTACAAGATAAAGAATTCACGTTGTGGGCAGCTGTTAGCATACACAGTGTATTAAATAGTTACTAATACATGTTTGGCTGAGGAGTGGACTCACATGATTATTATAACAGTACCACAATAAAAATACCTTTACATACCTGTACTATGATATGCACAGTGCGAGTTTATTTATATGCATGTAACTAGAACAGGAGCTGCGATCAAGTACTATACATTCCCCACTTTGTAATGAGGTGTACTATGTTGTGTGTGTATGTGTGTGTGCGTGTTTGCATGCTTGTGTGTATATGAGAGACGGCTAGAGAGATATATGGACACTGTGTAAGGTCATACTTCTGTAAAGAGGCAAGTATAGCATTAATATTGGAACTCTTATTGTTGTATCCGCCCTCACAGTATCATTTCTTACACTGAAAGAAATCTGTATATACATGTCGCATAGCCCCCCACCCCACCCCACCACCACCACACGCTGTATTTTTAGATTGTATTTTCTCCATTATTAGTCTGTATGGTGCACGCTGTCATACAATGTACCTCTTGGGATTTTTAGCTCGGAATATGATGAAAAATGTTTATAGTAAGCCAGAATATAAAAGAAGGATGAGAAATGAAGGATTGACATGTATTTGTTTTTAAAAAGCAGCTGTTTATTTAAGTAATATGCAATGAGCGTAATCAACGAGTTCTCGAGCTGTTGTACATGTGGGCAATTCAAACAGGTAAATTGTTGCGTGTTAATTTCCACTAACACGCATTATCTGGCATTTAGTAATGATGTATCCTTATACAAGCAAAACGATCAACTATGTCGTGTTGGGTGCTAAATTTACTTCGCACTTCACTTGTCCATCATGAGTAACATAGCATGGGACCTACCAGACAGTCAAGTGTCATCAGCTATAATCTTAGTCTTTTACATAGAATTACAATGAATGGTAGAACATAAATTGCGTTTCTCAGATCTCGTTAACACACGGCGTTACTACTACAAGAAAGTGTGGAACATTCATAAAATTTCAATAAACCTACCTGACGAAAAGGCATCCGTTATGAAATATGGTAAATGAACTCTTGAGATCGATAGGAGAATCGCCATGTTGAGTTGCCAACCAATCGTTATTGACGAGAACAATTAAGGCTAATCATTTCGTGTTTACACTTGCCACGACTCAGCGATTGTGGGTATAAATTTACTTGGTTGTAAAGGGAAGAAAACTGCTATTATATGGCATAGGGCGGAAACTGGAACTTACATCAATGTTGTTTACTTGCAATGGGTGTCTTTACATTCTATATCAATACAATGCATCTGTTAATGCAATAATTCACTAATGAGTTCGGCACAGTAAATCATGATGCTCAATTTAAAAGATGTAAATGGACGAAGGCAGGAAGAAATTCAATAGCATGGGATTGAGTTGAATGACTGAAGAAACAGAGGTCAAATGAATTAAAAAAAAAACAACTTTAAATTGCAAATATTGCTTTTGGATTATTCGTTGAATGGATAACTGAATATATAAATGTATGAAATGAGATAACTTTACTGTTCTCACACGATTGGGTGCCACAAATATGGTTATACATTTCATATCATGATTTTGCCAGAACAAATCTTGCATTGGGGAAACATTAGAAGACTCTTTGACCTACTCTTCATGTGTTTGTATATTACATGCCTAAATGAACTCAGTTATCAGGTTTTATGACTGTACGAATAACAATGTTTGAGAATTGTAACTTAATGTAAACCTGTAACATAAATATTTAAACAAACTATGCAGGTATATACGACGTACTTTTCCTGAGCAGATAAAGAGAACTCACAACAAGATTAAGACGCCATTAGGCTCAATGATTTTAGTTTCAACATTTACGTAACCACTGGAACCTGAAACGTAGGACACTTTGGCCAGATCAGCCTCCACTGGAATGTAGTCCCATAGACATTATACCCATTTTGGAAAGATATAATTTTGACGTATATGTATAAAAAAATGTACCAATGTCGACAACAATATATAGCATCGATCTTCATTCTAGTGACACGTCATCCATTTGTATTCAAACATACACAAGCATAGAAGGGCATAAAGGTAGCTAAAATTGGATTCAGATGGATGTTCTGTGTAAACACTATTCCACCTGTTGTGTAGATAACATTGAATAGGACAATGCGCCCTACTGCATGTCGTATGAAGTAATTAACAGATGCAATGGGTTTGTGAGGAGATGAAAAATCGGTTTATTGCCACTCCGATGAAACACACCAATTCGGTCTCAAGTTCTGCTAGACACATAGACCTAAATCAGGTATATGTCTGTTCAATAAGTAAGTCATACTGAGTCTCAGCATCAATTTCAGTAGCAGATTGAGTCTCCACACACACACACGCACACACACACATATATATATATATATATATATATATATATATATATATATATATATATATATAGAGAGAGAGAGAGAGAGAGAGAGAGGGAGAGAGAGAGAGACAGACAGACAGACAGAGACAGAGACAGACAGAGTCTGTATTGTGATCATGGACACTTATTGTAAGGTGCTGTGATGCCACATAAAGACATGGTCTCCGAGAAAACGTAAATCGAGTAACCATTCTACTTATTATGGTTGTATTGCATGGTGTAGTCAAGACATTAAACCCACATTAGACTCGCGAGCAACCTTTGTGACAAAATCGTATACTTTTGTTATGCGGAAACACAATAAATATTCAATAGTGGGACACCTGCACTCAAAAGGACGATGAACAGATCTGCTAGAGACTTTAGCTAGAAATCATTCAAGTCAACGAAATTGGATTGCAGTCAAATGACGTGAATTTGAACCTAAGTAACCTTTTACCGTGAGAGATTGCAAAACCCTTCAGCATCTAGCAACAGAGCCAAGCGTTGGAAAAAAAAACTTAGCTAGTTGCAAGTTCTTGTTGAGCGCATTTGTAAAAGTGAGAAATCAATATTCGCCATAATGGCAAGATGACTCCCACCAACACGAAGGATCAGACTTTTTGCTGTGCCGCTTTGACTCTATATTCGCTAGCCAAGGTTCCAATATGATAACCCTCTCGTCACCTTGGCGGGTCGAACAGATATTTTAGTGCTTTGTCGTAGCAACATCCATTGGATTTTATGAGTTGCCTCCGTGGTATGTAATACAAGAGAATCCCCTGATACTATGTAAAGCAACCTCCCAGTAGTGGCATACTTTCACCGCTTCCATAACAATAATATCGATGTTAGATAGGAAACGTTCATGAATAGAGTCGTTTGCTCAAGGAACAACTGTTCATTAAATGTTTGGCTTCAGGTTACCCTTCCGATAGAAAACTATGAAATATATCTGCAAATATTCAGTCCCTACAGCTACGTTTCAAGATCTGTCGATACGATCCAACGGAATAGTATTCATCAGCATAAATAATACATTTCCTCAAAGTCAGATTCATTGTAAAACTACATTACAGGCTATAGTCATATCTGTGTCAATAACAAACACTTTCATTTGATCAGCATATCTTTCTACAAGCACCCCAGGCCTGATCGTGTTATTTTTATAGAACATTTACCTACACATGTTCTATTTCACGAGCTTAACGGCCAGCATACACTTTGCGACTACACAGGGGAAACAGGGGAGCAACGATCAAACTTTTGTAGGTAGCATTTAAACACTGCCATAAATTCCTTCGTAAGTAAGCCTCATATATTACCATAGTATTTCAAGTCCGGATTTCACCAAAATAATTTAGTCTGAATATAAATTAAATTTGAATTTTGGCGATCTAATTTTTCGTTCGTTATATCTGACGAATTAAATATCTAGAAAGGGAATGTGTTAAACTTTTAATGTGTCCCTTAACTGAATATAACAAGTTAATGTTAATGCATTCTAACTTGTATTCAGATTTAAACAGCAGTTTAAAGATATGGCGGATGATTTTCTAGCATTGGCTTTGATAGTTTGGGTCACAAGAGTCCCCACTATGAACATCGTTGAGATGCCAATATGTCACATTCGGTGGATAATCGATTCGCTTTTACAATGCAGTTTATTTTGGAGCTCATGAAAACAAACATCATATGAACAAATGGTTTTGAACTATAAAGTAAATATTGATGGTGACATCGGATTACTGAGACACACGTGGAACAGTTTATAATGCCATCCAGTCTGTGTAATACATACCATGAAACTACCGCTTTTCAAAATGTTATCTAAGTAGTTAAGTGGGATACTATACGTACAATGGGAATTAGCATTACGGAGACCCCTGGGACAATATACGTACAATGGAAATTTAACATGGCGAAAAATCGTGGGTCAATATACGTACAAGGGGATTTAACATGGAGAAAAATCGTGGGACAATATACGTACAATGGAAATTTAACATGGAGAAAAACGCTGGGCCACTTTAGGGACAATGGGAATTTAACATAGAGTTTGGGTCTGTCTAGGGACAAGGGAAATTAACATGGGGAATAGAGTTTGGGCTTTTGGGATTTTTTTTTTTTTTTTTTAAAAAGTTTTTTTAAATTTAAATTTAAATTTAAAAAAAAGGGGTAGGCAATGGAAAGGCTATCTCTTTTCGAGAAATATGGCTGGCCCTGAAAAGGGCCTTTGGGTTTTCTTCTGCTTCTAGTTTCTTCTTTTTCTCCACCAAGTTCTTATTTTATCTCCAACACTCTTTCTCTTCTTTTCTTTCTTTTTTTCTCCTGCTCTTCTTTCTTCTTCTCTTCCTCCTCTTCTTTCTTCCTCTTCTCATTTTCTTCTTCTTTTTCAATCTTTTCGTTCCATTTGCTTATTCTTATTCTTTCCTCTTCATCCTCCTTCTCCTCCTTTATCTCTTTCATGACACCACTAATCTTGTCCTTTACCTTTTTTAAGTTATTAATTTCCATCTTTACACGATGGGGACTATAGGAATAATGGTCTTCAACCAGTCTTATCAACATCTGCTCCATCATTCCTAAGTTGTCTAAAACGTCTTGTAATGTTTGTATTTTGTCCATTTGGTTAGAAGCCATCTTCTTTTCTATTCTTTGCAGAATGGTTTGAACGACGAATACTGTGGGTTCTTATACTTAAAGCGCGTACGTGAAGGAAAACATCCCCCTAAAACGTAAAATTGATCTTACCTAGATCATGACCAAACAACGCGCGGACGTGAAGGAAAACATCCCCTACTTTTTCATTTCATATAATAAAACCCAAACTATACTCTCCACATACGCTAAGAAACAATAAACAAATCCATAATCTACTATCCACACAATCGTACGTGAGCGGGTACAAACACAAACACACAAACACAAACACACAAACACATACGCTAAGAAACAATAAACAAAATCCATAATCTACTATCCTCACAATCGTACGTGAGCGCTTACAAAACCCAAACTATACTCTCCACATACGCTAAGAAACAATAAAGAAACCCATAATCTACTATTCACACAAACATACCTTAGCTCTTACAAGCACCAACACACAAACACATACCCTCACACTATCTTAGAAAAGAGTTAGTGTTTATATTCACACTACTCTACCTACACATTGGCAAATTGATGGTTATTTCTTTTCTAGAGTATTGGGTAGCCCTGAAAAGGGCTGTTTTTTTGGAACTTCATGGACACCTGGTTAATGGTGGCACCTTGCAGGCCTGGCGCCACATACACATCTTATCCCCCAGTTACTTTTTACTTTTCTGGGGGAGAGAGCAGAGGCAGGATATGTCGCTTCAGAATCCCAATTTTCGCTCTCTGGGATTCTGAAATTTATTCTTCTTCTCTTCTTTTCCTTCTCCTCCTCCTCTTCTTTGTTTCTTCTCTCCTCCTCTTTGTATCTTCTTTCCTCTTCTTCTTCTTCTTTATATCTTCTCTCCTCCTCTTCTTTTTTTCTTCTTTCCTCCTCCTCTCTTATCCTTCCCTCCTCCACAATGGCTTCCGCGGCCAGTTCATTCAACAGGCGCCTGGCATATTCCAGATGCACATGAAGTTCCAACAGTTTAGACAGTCTCGTGTTTATTTTTGGTGTTGATCAATCAACAAGGGTAGCTAGACTGCCCAGCGAGTTTCAATTTATAGTGAAAGCGCGGACGTGAAGGAAAACATCCCCCTAAAAAACATAAAATTGATGTTACCTACATCATGACCAAAAACAACAACGCGCGGACCTAAAAGAAACATTCACTCACTTTTTTATGCTACCCATCACTATTTTAAAAATTTTTATAAATCACTTCATTAGACTATCCACATACGCAAAGCAATCCAATCTAACTCCAAATATACACCTCAAACACCAAAAAAAACATGATTTTAATCTACTATTCATACCAACTTACTTAAGCACTTACTAACACACAAACACATACCCTCACATTTGTTAAAAAAGAGTTAGTGTTTATTTTCACACTACTCTACCTACACACATTGGCAAATCGATCGTTATTTCTTTTCTAGAGTATTGGGGTAGCCCTGAAAAGTGCTGGTTTTTTTTTTGTTTGCTATGGCATTCTTTTTTTAGTTTCTAAGAATGCGATGTCCTCTGAGGATAGACTTTCTGGCGATAGGTCTGCTTCTTCGGAAAGAAAAGAAGAACTCTTTGGTGTCGATACGGCAATCGACAAAGCCTCTGTCAGGTTCAGGTTGCTGCTGCTGCTGCTCTTGTTGTTGTTGTTGCTGCTGTCTCTGAAGTCTGTACTTCTCTGTCCATTCTTCTTTTTCCCTGTTCATTTCTTCTCTGAAGAGATCTTCTATCAGGTCTTCAGTGATTTTTAACATTCTCACATTCTCTATTTCTTCTGGCTTCGGTATCAGACTGTGTCTGACCCTATGCAAATTCACGTAGGCTTCGTTGAGTTTAGCTTGTTTGGAGCACATCTTCTTAGGAGGATGAGTCGACAATGGATGGTTAGACTGGAAACAACCCGGTTCTTAAAGTCAAAGCGCGGACGTGAAGGAAAACATCCCCCACACGGTTTTTGAGTCGCAACGTTTAGTGAGTGTCATGAGAGGGATAGTAAGAAATGAAAGAGCATCAATCCAACATTCTTATAGCTAAACAAAAGACAAAGGCATTTTTTTCAAAACACAACATTTTTTATTCAAAAATCACTTAACACTAAACAACAACTCTAACATTTTTAACAATAATCCAACATCATAACATCAAACAATTTTTTTCAAAACACAACATTTTTCCCACAGTCTCATCACATTCCATCTTTAAAGTTTCTCCACTAGGTAAAGAGGGATAACAGTCTTCCATGGTTTCTAGTAATCTAGGATGACTTCTCTCAAACTGTTGATTTCTATGGTATTATCGAATTCTGCATACAGGATGACGTTCACCGTTTCATCAGGGTCTCGGTCTTTAAACTGAATTTCCACACGAATCTGGCCGGATTTTATAGGGTGGAAATGTCCCTCGTCGCTGCCTTGGTCTAGAGTGAAATCGAAAGCCCACAAAGCGTAGCCTCCTGCATAATCCTCGTACGTAATGCCGTGACTGGTATTGGTTCCTAACTGTACAGGGACAAGTACGATCTCAAGTAATTCTTCTTGGTAAAGTCAGGTTCGAAAGGTCGGGTACACAAGGTCTTGCCATCGCGACTGACTTCGATTTTGGACACGCCAAAGTGTTGAAAGTAGAAAGGATTTTTTTCGGCAGCTCCGTTGAAGGCTGTATTCTCGACGATACCAACGATCAAACGTTTGGGTAACTGTCCTTGGAACAGATGATCTTCGATCATGGATCGCTGTCCCTTGGGAATGGTGAAGGTTTTCACTTCCACGCGTCGTATGGGATACTTGGCGGTCGTTCTACTCAACGTCTGACTGATGTCGTTTCCCACTTTAGGTAACAGTTCCACACGGCGTACGTAGAGTCTGGCTTCTAGGATTTTGGTTTTGTAACCGTCACTATCAGCCATCAAATGGAAAGCGGCACTGCTACGATTCAGTCTCAGACGGACATCCACCCCGTTCAGCAAATACTTTTCTTGCAACCACATGTCCAAATGCAAACGATCCATCAGTTCTAAACTTGTGTCGGCTCCCGTGATCTCTTTCTTCGTTCTAGAAATCCATCATTGTTGTCTTTCTTTTCATCAGTTTCCAATATTTCAAACTTGGTAGGTTCGTCAGCTTCCCATACCACACAGGCATTGAGATGAGTGTTCTTGGCATCTATTCCGTACGTCAAGAGATTTTCCAGGTAGGCACGATAAGGGTAAGTATCCATGCTGCTACTGACCAGTTTGTTATTCAAGTACAAGTCCACTCCACTGAACAAGGAATGCATGAAATTGTTGACGGGAGCTACTGCTTCATCGTCTATAGCACCTCCAGTCTTATCTAGAATTTTGACTTTCAGGTACAAGTAACTGCTATTCAGATCGATGTAATCTTCGGGCTGTCCTTTGATTTCAAACTCGATGGGAGCGGAATCGGTCAGTGAGGAGACGGGGTGAAATTCCACCCACTGGGATTCTTGCATGGTCATCATGGTAGGGGGCATGGCAAACAGATCCAGTTCCGTCTTGGAACAAGCGCAAGATTCTCGGTGCATCATTTTTTTTTTGTCTCTTTTCTCAATAATCGAAAACGTCTAAGTCTCGAACGGTTCTTCTTTTCTTGGCCTTTCTCGCTTGAAGTCTGGTGAAAGGGTGTTTTCTTCGTCGTCTCTTTCTGCCTTGTCCTTGCTGAATGCCTGACTCGGTAGCGTGCAGGGCATTTATAGGTGTTTCTCGTTGGCCTAAAATGTCTTTGCCCGTTTGCAGCAAGACATTTTTGCCTGCCCTCATGAAGGCTTCTTTAGGGTTTTGTTTGTCGATGATGACATT
Source organism: Sinohyriopsis cumingii (assembly GCA_028554795.2). NCBI lineage: Eukaryota > Metazoa > Mollusca > Bivalvia > Unionida > Unionidae > Sinohyriopsis > Sinohyriopsis cumingii. Next base: position 34,751,962 of record CM068832.1, read on the forward strand.
TTGGAGAAATTCTTTGCCTTGCGTCAGTGCCGAATCTTTCAAGGCGTGCAATCCGCGTGTCACCATCGGTTTCAACACCGGGGCCACCGAACGAAAGGCCGATTTTAACATGTCTCCTAAGCCGTGTCCTCGCTGTCGAGCAACCCCTCGGTACACTGGATACATGACTTACTTACGAGTCGTGAGAGAACCGTTTTCGAAAATGGAGTTTCACCGTGACTTTTCCTTTGGTGAATGGAATATTTTGTCCCAAATCTCCTTTTATAGCAATGTTGACCGTGTCCAAATACGACTTGCTGACAGGCAAATAATGCGGATGTACAAATTCGCGGTGAACGTGATAAGTGTTTCCACCTTCCTCGTCAGCATCCGTGGCAGAATCCACTTTGAAAGGAATGACATGCAGTAACGGTACGGAGGTGTGTCCCACCACGTTGTACTCCACCACATCGGAATACACAAACATCAAATTCAGTCGTTGGTTCAGTTCTACCGGGGCACGAAATAACTTGCTAAAAGACTCGTTGTCGTAAACGATGGGTAATTCATTTTTCTTGAGCATGGTCTTTCTCATGTCCATGTCTCCGCCCAACTTGTCAAACAATTCAGGACAAAATAAAATGGACAGGATTTTACTTCGTTCAAATTTTATCAAGAAGCGACGAGCTGCTTTGTGATACTCCATGGTGACACTTTTGTTAACATGCTCCAAAGCTTTCAGAAACACGACATTAAACCTGGAGTTTATGGTGCTGACCAAATGTTGACCACTAAAATAATAGCCTGGGGGAATGAACAAGTGATAGGTGGTGTACTTTTGTGTACGGGTTTTCTTGTCATATTTGACATTGCTATCCATCCACTGTTGCAATTGTTCGTCATGAACTTCCACATCAAAAAAATTTTGATTGGGAAGGACATTGAGGACTTGGGTCGGGTGAATCATTTCTACTAAAGCCACTTCCCAATGGGCTTCGTGATCTAAGGGGATGGCTTGAGGTAATTTGGCCGTGCAACAGCACAACGTGTTCTTGGGAAACACCTCCATGGAACTGTCACTGGGTAAAGTTAAGTAAAATTGGTTTTGGTGACTCATAATTTCAGAGTTCTGTGGCTGTCCGAGGGGTTACTGGAAGTCAGAGGCGTGTCTCCGCTCAAAATGGGGTTCTGGTTGTGATTGAAGTGGTGACTGGCACTGGCACTGGACACAAGGTTCCCGGGGTTCCCGTTCGAGGTGAATTTCAGGGAGGGATTAGGAAGCAGGTAACCGATGCAACTGCTCAATAAAATGGTCCACAATTGTTTGTCTCCTTGTTGCAAACTCAAATTGGCGATGGCTGCCCCGATGACACAATACACCACGAAGATTTGGCAGAAAAAGACGATTTGCGTTTTAGGCACACGTTCTCCACACCACACCCACAAGGGTTGTTTTTGTAAATCTTGCACAGAAGAACTAGGGGAAGGAGGAGTGGTCGACGTAGCTGCGTCTGCTGTGTGAAAGGGCATGATGGTCACTTCTTTTTATAGTCGATGACTTGCGAAGCGTCGATCCAAGAATCGAAACTGGGTGGATATCCTTTCCAACGTACTTTGACTTCTTTGACACGTCGTTTGCCCACTATACGGGTTCTGCGTTCGAGAATGCTTTCGATGTCGTACACGTCGTCTTCTTTTTTGGTGACACGTTGTAACTCGGGCAAATAAAACGTTCCTTTGAGCACTTCTCCGTTCATGTCTTCCAATTTATAGACGGCAGGATGACGGCCATGCACTCGTCCAGTGACGCGAAACAATTCGGTCGTCCAGTTAGGTAAGTAACCTTTGTCGAAAGTGCGTTTGGTTTTGCCAATGCGCACCCAATCTCCTACGGCCAACATTCCACTTTTCTCGGGGACAGCCCTCGTCGGGGACGTACCAAACAGACGCTCAAACACCAACACTTCGTTGTCGGGAGTCACGTCTTGCGGGGCACGTCCGATGCTTCGATGGTAAGATTGGTTGTACGCTTGCACCAGGTGCGGTAAGATGTCGATGTACTTCAGAGTGTGGTGATGCGTAAAATATTTCCACATGCGTTCTTTCAAAGTGCGTTGAAAACGTTCCACGATGCTGGCTTTGGTTTCGGGATTCTCGGTGGTAAAAAAATGAATGTCACGTTTCTTTAATTCTTTTTGGAAAGCTTGGTTCAGAAATTCGGTGCCTTTGTCCGTTTGCCATCGAAGAGGGTGACGACCGCTGTGTTTCAACACCCGTTGCAGGGCTCGCACTAACTCGCTGCTCGATTTGGAAGTCAAGGGCACGACCCAGGCAAATTTGGAAAAGACGTCGATGACACAAAACAAATATTTGTAGCCACGATTGTAGCTGGCCAAATGAGAGACATCGGCTAAATCGGCTTGCCATTGATGATCGATGCCTTCCACTCGGGTGCGACTTCTGGCAAACTTGCGTCGAATGGGTTTGTGTAAAGTGTAGGTAGCTTGTTCTTGTAACCATCGTTGCACTTGAGGTAAACGGAGACTTTTCAGTCGCGTTTTGGCAGCACGATACAATTTTTGAACTCCTGCGTAACCTGCAGGATGGGAGGGATCGTAGTAAATGCTGGCTAAGACTTTTTCCATTTTTTTGTGTTGGTTGGTGTGTTAATAAGACACCCACTCTTGGAGGATGCTACTCTTTTTCTCTTGGGGTATTTTCTTGGATTGCAATGCTTTGCGTGTGCGGCCAGCAATAGGTGTCGAAGAGGAGAAGGATGTCTGAGCGGGGGATATCGGTTCTTGTTTCACTTCTGTCTTCACTTCTGTCTTCACTTTCTTTTTCTCTTGTGAGGAAGAAGGGGTGGCCATCATCTTTTTAATCCATCCAATTCTGGAGGTAGGTGGTGTTGTTAACTTGCGTACTTTTTCTGGTGGAGTTTGAAACCCTTCCTCTTCTTCTCCTTTTTCTGTCTTGGGCACGGGTACTGGTGGTACTGGTACTGGTACTGGTACTGGTGATGGTGCTGGAGTTTTCATCAAGGTCTTAAAATCTTTCAGAGTGGGTAGAGTTGTTTCGTCTAAAGCTTTCTGGTGAAAGAGTTGCAGTCGTTGCAAGAGTTGACCGTACTTTTGCGATTTTTCTGTTTCGGACAAATCTTGGCGATCCATCAAGGACTGCAATTCGTGTTGTAACTGGGACATCTCGCTCAAATGGGGATTGGGAGGTAAATGCGGGGTGTGTTGTTCTTGCCACCGATGGTATTCCATCCATCGTTTGTAAGGTACTAAAGCTAGTTTTCGTCCTTCCATGGGGTTGTCAGGGGTCGATTCTGAGATCTTGGAACTTCCGAGGCCTTTTTATCTTGCTCCCACCAGTCCTCCCAACATGGTTCCCAAGACTCCTTTAAGTATGGGGCCTAACAAGAGAGGTAAAATACCTCCACGTTGCACTAACATCTTCTTTTTTTGACGAATGGGAATTTTCTTTTGAACCATTTGGCGAAGAACGTGACGATGTTTGCCTAAGCATTGTTTCTGGTGTTTGGACAAAGGGATCGTGCCTTTCAAAACGTTCAAACAACATTCGCACACGGTATCGATGACCTCTTTGGAGGCCGTTTGAATGAGTTTTTTTCGTAGGGGTGGAGAAGCTTTGGACAGGACAGATAACATGTCCCCATGTTTGGCTAAACGTGGTGGCAGTCCTTTCCTTTTCTTTCCTTGGGGTTTTCTGGAGGGTGACATCTTTGAGTCTTCAGGAGCACCAGAAAAACACTGATACCCGACTTGGTCACAGGCCTTTTTTATACTGGAACGCCTCGCCACTGATTGTCTTTACGTCGTATTAGTTTGAGGACAGGCATGACACGTCGTGCAGGGGTACGCAACGGACTAAATCGAGCCAGTTCTTGCTTGGACAAATCCAGCAAACTTTATAACATGCCCGATCTTTCTTGAACTTTGATTTTGGGAGAAGGTACTTTGTGAGCAGCAGCCACTGCCACTAAATTGGAAGGTCCTGCCACTGGGGAAGTTCTTTTGGGGGTCATCAACGGAGAAGTTCTTGGTGTGATCAACGTCTCCAAGTACTCTTCAGTTCTGGGTGTCATTAACGGAGAAGTGGACAAACGTGAAGCTGCCGGAGACGCAGTCACCACCGTGGCAGGTCGTGGTTTGCGAGTGTAAGGTTGCGTCCTGGCCGAAGTGCCTCTCTTGCGACTAGTTTTCTGTGGACTTTTCTTTTTCTGGGGGCTTATTTTCTTTTTCCGGGGTAGTGGTGTCTGGTCAGAGGAGGGTCCTGCCACTGGAGAAGTTCTCCTTGGGGACCTGGTCTTTTTCTTCTTGGGGCTTCGTTGGACTTTTGTCTTGGGGATAACTTTGGGGGCATTAGGATCCCATCTTAAGAGTGAGCGAATGATGACCCCTCCTAGAGTACCGCTCCCTCCAGGTTTCAAAATGATTTGTTTTTTGGTTTGAGTGTCGATGCGGGGATCGGCCAGTTGAACCAAAGCGACTTTGTCTCGATCGAAAAAGCGTTTGGTTTGATGAGGAATCTGAATGATTCCTTGGAGTAATTGACGTGCCGTCACCGTGAACCATCGTAAGACTTCTTTGAGACTAGCTTCTAAGACACGAGCTCGTGTTTGTGGATCTTTTTCTCGACTGATGCCGTACAAGGCACGAATCAATTTGACGGGAAGATGCGACTGAAGGGACGTCATGTTCGCATTGAGAGTGAGACAGACGAAAAAGGGTCTGAGGTTTTTATAGATTTTTTTATGGGGAGTGAAATGAAGTCGAGGACGGAGACGTGTACAGGACAGGCCCTCCGTCTTGGCACCAGTGGTGAAACAAGTGGGTACGAAATCGCAAATCCTCAGGAGTCGTAGGTTTCAAATCGACGAGTAAATAGGCGTGTGGCGTTTGAGTGGCATCATCGTACGCCTGAGTCAGCCAAGGCGTTCCTAACTGTTTGGCTAAGACTTGCACTTGCGATTTATCTCGAGGGCTTTTAAACAAGACCACGTAATGCGCATTGAGACTGATGGTGCGATGGGCTTTACTTTGTTGAAACAAATTTTGGGTGATGTAAACGACACTGGCATTACGGTGATGCCCTTTGCGCGTGAACCACAGTTTAATTTCTTCTTCGTCTTCTCCTAACATGTCGTCGAAAATGACCAAATCGGTTTGACGGGAGTCAGAGACGATGCCATCGTCTTCTTTAGGAATGCCTTCCACAAACACGATGGAATCGCCTTGACTTTCTCGCAAGAGGCTGTACGCCGATTGCCACTCTTTGTAACACCACACGATTCGTTGAGGTGGTCGATCGATCAAATGATGTTTATGTTCGATCAAACGTTTGACGAATTCGGTTTTGCCTGAACCGCTAGGTCCAGCAATGAGCATGTTAAAGGGATGGCGAAGATACAAAGCCTCCCAACTGGCACGATCTAAGTGTTCGTCGATGACTTTGACAGTAGAGGAAGAGGGAGCAGAGACAGCAGAGGTAGCCATGCTGTGAGAAATGTCACTTGTGACACGAAAAGCAAACAAGACAAGAGTTTATATACTTTTTCAGAACACGTTTATTGAATGTTTCAAACATGAATACGAAAGACAAAAATGCATAAAAGCCAAAGGCTTAAGTACAAGAATAAAAGGTACATGATAACCATGAACGTGGAATAAACACACGTGTCTGGGTAAAGTTCTAACCAGTTCTATAGTAGGGGTAAGGTCACACAAGTGTCCTCCCGAAAGGGTCTTTCAGGCCTGCCCACGACAGTCCTGTCTTGGGTGACGGGTTCTTCTGGCACCGTCACTAACACAGGTTGAAAAGTAACTTTTTCCTTGAATAACTCTCGTGCATACTGGGCCACCTCTTGTGTCCAAGCCTCAAAACCCTGGTCTCGGTGATGTCCAACATTTGACTCCTAACCAATCTGGTTTCTTCTTCGTCAACGACATGGTAAGTTACTTCAATGAACAATGAACTATCGATCTTGCCTAGGGTTCCTTTTCATATACAGACCAATACCGACGTGACCGTACGGTAAGGTGAAGTGATTGGGAAGTCGCACTCGCTTCTGGTATACAATTTGATAGACTTTTTCCAAGGGTCGACTGACGACGTGGTGAGTGGGTAAACGTACAATCTTGTTCGGTTGATAGGTGGTCACTTTAAAGTTTCCATCCTCTCCCGATTGCAAGGCTTCTTTCAATACCCCAAAGTTGACCACTCGACTGGTACGATGATTCAGAGTCAGTCCTTTCACTTTGCACGTCGTGTGCACTTCTCCTTGTTTGTCCCGGTATTCGTAGCCGTAATTTTTGGGACCACCACTGACGAAACTTAGAATCTTGTCGTCGGGATGCTCGTCTGTCCAGGCTCCTAAACGGTCTCCTTCGATGTCAGGGTGCTGTTGAATCGGGTGATGGATGTAAATGCAACTGTCCGTGTCAAAGTACAGGACGCGTTCTTCTAACAGTTCTAAAGCTTCGTACAATTTTAAGCGAGCATGAGCTGTCACGTAAGCCGCAATGATGACATTTCCAAAAGGGTCGTCTTGTACAAAGTCCAGATCTTCTTCGTAATTGACCAAGATCAAATCCTCTCGAACGACGTCCACGTGTTTCATGTATTTGGTTTTGTCGTGAATCATCTGGAAGTAGCGGGAAGGTTCTGTCAAATATTCCGTCTTGGGTAAACACGGTCGTTGTGCCATTTTACCCCACAAGCAATTTAACATCACTTTGGCAAACGATCGCCTGCCTTCGTTTTTTTCGATGTGGTCTAAAGAGATGCCTTCTTGTGCGTAGTATTTCTCTTTGAATTGTATTTGGTCTTCGGGAGTGTGACACCAGGAAGGATAGCCGCTGGCTTCTTGTTTCAGTTTCAAAAAGGCATCCACGTAGTCGGCGAAAATGCCTTTCTGAGTAGGGTCACCCTTGTGGTACTGTTGTGTCTTGGGAAAGTGGCAAATTTCGTACACTTCTAACAGTTGGTATCCCATGTCCAGAGCTTTGAACAATTCCACGCTGACCCAGGTTCCCGTCAAGGCACGTTCTTCCTGGCTGTGATGGCAAGGTTGGTTCTGGTTGCACGTTTCGGCACAAGTACGGCACAATGGAAACATCAGTTTGCCTTGACAATGGTGAGGTAACACGGGATGGTATAGGTTCGTGGGAGGCAAAACTTTACACTTGATCAAGCCTTCGTATTGTCGAATGTTTTTCAGGTCGATGTGTTCCGTGAACAATTGCGGGTGCCCTACAGGAAAGCGACAATATTTGCACACGTAGGGATACAGCGAACAACCGTCCAAGTATTTGATTTCTTCTCCTTTCTCTTCGTCGGCTTGGTACAGCAAACAGGTGGCATTGGTCCTTCCTCCGTACAAACTATCCCTCGGGTTCAGCGGGTCCATGAACTGGTAACTTTCCACGAGGCGTTTAAACTCGGGATCGGTTTTCAAACGGTGATCGTACTCGTGTTCCCACATTTCCACCACTTGGTATCCTTCCTGTTCTAACTTTAGGCGTCGCTGACAAGTGTCCTGGTACAAGTCTTCCATGGTTCGTTGCAAAAACTGATTTTTAGTTTTACGGTCAGGGTAACAGACGGGACATCCGTGAAATAAGCAACCGTTAAACTCGTACACGATCTTGGGGTTTTCTAAGTCCCAGCCATCTACCGAATACGTTCCGATGGTCTTTTCGCCTCCTCCGTTGCGGGCATGCTGAATCCATTTGTCTTCCTTGTCGCACAAGTAATGTAACCAACGTAGGGCTTTGACCGAGTATTGACGCTTGACATAGTGGGTCGTTTGAGGACTGATGACAGCCACGGTGTTTTCAGGCATGAATCGTTGGCGGTACACTAAGGAACACGCTTTGGCAATGGTGCAAGCTTCTTTCAAAGGATCGACCCCTCCGTGTTCCATGAACAGTTCTCGAAATTTTCCACAGCAACGCCCTAAAATGTCCACGTCAGAACGACAATACTTTAACATTTCTTCCTGAAAGTCGAAAGGGTCCGAGGCGTGAGCTTGGTGCCAAGCGTAGAAAGCTTCTCGTTGTTCGGTACGCATGTTGTCGGGGTCGTAATAGTGAGCCTCAGGCAAATGGGGTAGAACAGCATGTTGATTGGCTTCCGTATTGAAAAAGTGTGGAAAGTACCCTTTAGCCATTTCTGTCATTCCAAACGTTTTAGGCATTCGGCTCAAAGGCATGGCCAAGTAACTCATGGAATCTTTAAACTGTACTTGTCCCACTTGCATGAAAATGATTTTGGCTCCGTTCAAAATCACTTTAGGACGTTCGGTGCCATGTTCCGTATAGTACCTCAAAAGAAACTGTCCATCGTATACGGAGAAATTGTGAGCCATCACCGTGGCATGACGATGACAATCTCCGTAACGTTCGATGTCCTCTTGGCTCCACGTCTTGTCGATGGGGTCTAAGACCCATTGGGCAAAATCGGCTAACGTGTTTGGTCCCCGAAATATTTTTTCACGTCCTCCAGGAATCTTGCTGCGGTGAGGGCAATGACTGAAGATAGGTTCTTGAATGCACTTGTCGCACGCTCGATGAGCCACGCAGAAATTAGGGATGTGAATGCCAGTCTCTTGCATGCATTCGAAATCGAAAAAGATGAAATTGCCTTTCTTCTTGTGACCGTCCTCTTTCTCTGGTGGGGGTTGGTATTTTTGCACGTAACATTCGTGTTCCAAGTCCACGATGTGGTGACAAATGTGACATTTTTTCTTTCCTCGACATACGTGTGCCTTGGCATTGTTGGTAAGTATGCCTTGTCCACACGTAGAGCACAATCTCAGGAGTTGACAAGCACATTTCTTCTGTGAACCTTGTGTTTTCAAATGTTGTTGGTAACAGGCAGGGCTGACAAACGTGCGCAGACAAGTCGAACAAGGCAGTGGTCCTTCGCTCAGACAGGGTGGAGAGGCCAAACATCCTGGGCATTTCAATCCACAATGCTTGTGTTGCTCTCGATTGTTATAACCATAATCACATTTCTCACAATAATAACCGTATCCCAGGAATCCGGTGATACTGGTAATGGTATCGAAATGGTCATCGTGATGATAAACATGAATGTATTTTCCGTCCTTAAAATCCTGGCCTAGAAACAACAGAGACCCGCGCATTTCTTGAGGGTGCACTTTCAAGGTGTAGCGTGGAGCTAGGGCATCTTGCAATTTTTGCATCTCAGAAATGCCACAGGGTGTGTCTTTGGACAGGCCAGCTTGTTGCAACAGGAGTTCTGCTTCGTTTCGTTGTTTGGCTCGATCGGGTCGTTGAATAGTGTTCCAGGTTCTTTTCCATTCTGTCGTGTCGTTCTTGTTGGCATAGGTTCGTCCCACCACGATGGCACGGGCTAAACACATCTGGTCATGAGGATTGTGAATTTGGACAAGACTACGCTTAATGCTGCGAAGCTCGTTCACCAATAACATCTTTTTGCGTCCAGTCCCTTGAGGAAGAGAGACGTGGGCCATTGTCAGTGTGGCTTTACCATCGGTGATGTCAAACTGGTCATTAGATTGTTGTACGTGTTGAATCTTGTCCATGATTTTGGAAGGGGTTAGTTCTGCAGGTCTGCTAAACTCGATCCAAACAGGGGATTTCAAACCGTCGTGATCTATGGATAGTGTCAAGCGATCGTCTTCTTTGGGTTGACATTGTCGCTTGAGTGCGGTGAGCAAAGAATCCCACATCTCGGTGATGAACCCTTCTGCTTTCTCCAAGGGTACGTCGGTCTTGAAATCTTTAAACTTCACCGTGTAGGTGTAAGCCGTGGTTCTAAATTTTCTAGAGGAGCGCTTTTCCGTCTCTCGAATGGAATAGTATTTTTCAGGGTTGACTAAGGGTGACGAACTTGGTTTAGAGGTTTCAAATTCTGGTTCACTCGTGTCCTCTTCAAAATCACTGGCATGAATCTGTGCCAAGATTTCAGCCCTGGTACGAGGCGATAGATCACGTTTCTGCCTCTTACTTTCTTCTTCTTCTTTCTTCTCGAATGAATGGGATCGTTTCATCTTGAGTGCAAAACGTCAAATGACTCAAGTTTAAACACCATAGACTAATTTATAGTCTTGGCAAACCAGCGTATATAAAAAGGGTGTGTGTCTTGTCCTTTCACTATTCATTTCACTCTCAAGCTGAGCACAACGATGGAAGAGACTACCCAGATGGAACGTTTCGTCAGAGCTTTGCGAGGGGTCATTAGAAAATTCTCTTCAGACCAGCCGACAGACTACTCTCAATCCTTTCGAGATAAAAGTCAAGATACTTGCTATATCTGTCAGAAGAAAGGGCATTGGTCTTCAGAGTGTCCAGACCGTCAAAAAAGAACAAAAACAGGGACTAAAAAAGACAAAAGTCAAGATACCTGTTATTATTGTAAAGAAAAAGGACATTGGTCTCCAGATTGCCCAAAAAAGAAACAAGAGGAGTCAGAAGAAAAAAGGATTCTTCAAAAGAAGAGAGGGATTCTTCGGAAGAAGAGAGGGATTCTTCAGAGGAAGAAGAGGAAGAAAGAAGAGAATTCTATTTAAAAGAGGCAAAGAAACAGGAGAAGAAAAGAAGAAGGGAAGAAAATGAGGAAAAAACGGTGAAGAAATTCAAAAAGCAGAGAGACTAAATAATGAAAAAGAAGAAGTGTACGAACTTTTTAAAGTGTTCTGTGGTGAATTGTGAATTGGATTGTAAAAAAATGGATAAAAGAATACATGAATGATATAAGGTAAGTGTCTTTGAGTTTTGATTTTAAAATAAGAAGCTACACTCACGCACTCATACACAGACACGTACTATAAGGGTAAAATGGGTGGGTTTATTTTTGAGTTATTGGCAAATTGAAATTGTATTTCTTTTCGAGAAATGTGGGTGGCCCTGAAAAGGGCCTTTGTTCTTTATGGTGTAGGAGTGAGTTTAACCAATCAACTTTAACTGCCTTAAGCCTTTGCCACGGCCAAGGCCTACTTCTGATGATTGGGTTGAAATCACTAAGGGTGGTACGACAGGCTTAGTCACAGGGTTGGCGTGTTTAGCTCGGAAAGGTCGTATTCTCTTCGGTCGTGATAAAGAAGTCTGATACATTTGTTTCAAACTTCTTAACTCCGCTAAAATGTCCAACAGTACCGTAGCCGTTTGATTTTCACCCTCTTGTTTCTTTGCTGCTACTTCTTCTTGCTGTTGTTGCTGTTGTTTTTTTCTTACCTCTTCTTGTTGCTGTTGCTGTTGCTGTAGGAGAAAAGCTTGTTCCGCTTCCTTTTGTCGTTGCATAAATTTCTCCAATTCTTCTTTCTGTCTCTGTCTAAAATTCTCCACTTGCGGTAATGAAGAAGGTAACGAAGGTTCCGGAACAAATTCTTGCGAGGTAAGAAAATCCACAAAATCCCAATGTACCTCTTCTGAAAGTAAGTCCGGGTTCCCTTGGGCAGTCTCCCCTGCTGGTGCACCCCAATGGATCGTTTTCTGAGTTTCCGTCATGTTGAATCACTGTCGCATAGATTGACTGCACACAAGCGCTAGCGAATCTATATAGACCAACTGACGTCACAGACTACTCTCTTCGGATTGGACGCGGGCTGACTGAATTTTGTAACGCGTGTTTGGATTGGTGAATGAACTCAATCCGTTTCAATCCTGCCTCTACCTATAAATAAGCGCAGTTCAGTGCATTGATTCACCTGTTCTCGTCGCTTCAAGATGTGGACCGATGTGCAATTTTCTACGCTTGTGTCTTCCATGATGTTCCGGACGGACATACCCATGTATGTCCGATCCAAGTGGGCCGTTGTCCACAGGACAAACACCAGCCTGTGGATACGTAGGATCTACGTAGAAAGACAAGGATGCCTGAAAAGAGTGCTGATTTACGGACCAACAGTGAGACGTAGCCTAAGGACAAGAAGAAGACCAATGCGGTACCATTTATGTTAATGAATACATTAACATAAACCCAAAGGCCCTTTTCAGGGCCAGCCATATTTCTCGAAAAGAGATAGCCTTTCCATTGCCTACCCCTTTTTTTAAATTTAACTATAAAGTAGCTCATGGTGTTTAAACTTGAGTCATTTGACTTTCTGCTTTCAAGATGAAACTATCTAATTCATTTGAGAAGAAAGAAGAAGAAGAAAGTGAGAGGCAGAAACGTGATCTATCGCCTCGTACCAGAGCTGAAGTCTTGGCACAAATTCATGCCAGTGATTTTGAAGACGACATGAGTGAACCAGAATCCAAGCCCTCTCAACCAAGTTCACCGCCCTTAGTTAACCCTGACAAATACTATTCAATTCGAGAGACAGAAAAGCGCTCCTCTAGAAAATTTAGAACCACGGCTTACACCTACACGGTGAAGTTTAAAGATTTCAAGTCCGAAGTACCCTTAGAGAAAGCAGAAAGGTTCATCACCGAGATGTGGGATTCTTTACTCACCGCACTCAAGCGACAATGTCAACCCAAAGAAGACGATCGCTTGACACTATCCATACAACACGATGGTTTGAAGTCCCCTGTTTGGATCGAGTTTAGCAGACCCACAGAACTGACCCCTTCCAAAGTCATCGACAAGATACAACAGGTGCAACAATCCAATGACCAGTTTGACATCACCGATGGAAAAGCCACACTGAAAATGGCTCACGCCTCTCTTCCTCAAGGGACTGGACGCAAAAAGATGTTATTGGTGAACGATCTTCGCAGCATTAAGCGTAGCCTCGTCCAAATTTACAACCCTCATGACCAGATGTGTTTAGCCCGGGCTATCGTGGTGGGGCTAACCTATGCCAACAAGAACGACACGGCAGAATGGAAAAGAGCCTGGAAAACTATTCGACAATCGGACCGAGCCAAACAACGAAACGAAGCAGAACTCCTGTTACAACAAGCGGGCCTGTCCAAAGACACACCCTGTGGCATTCCTGAAATGCAAACATTGCAAGATGTCCTAGCTCCACGCTACACCTTGAAAGTGCACCCTCAAGAAGTGCGCGGACCTCTGTTGTTTCGAGGCCAAGATTCTAAGGATGGAAAATACATTCACCTTTATCATCACGATGACCATTTCGATACCATTACCAATATCACTGGATTCCTGGGATACAGATATTACTGTGAGAAATGTGACCGTGGTTATAATAATCGAGAGCAACACAAACATTGCGGATGGAAATGCTCAGGATGTTTGGCCTCTCCACCCTGTCTGAGCGAAGGACCAGTGCCTTGTTCAACTTGTCTGCGCACGTTTATCAGCCCTACCTGTTACCAACAACATTTGAAGACGCAAGGTTCACAGCAGAAATGTGCTTGTCAACTGCTGAGATTGTGCCCTACGTGTGGACAAGGCATACGTACCAATAATGCCAAGGCACACGTATGTTCAGGAAAGAAAAAATGTCACATTTGTCACCAACCAGAGAAAGAGGATGGCCACAAAAATGAAAAAGGCAATTTCATCTTTTTCGATTTCGAATGCATGCAAGAGACTGGCATTCACATTCCTAATTTCTGTGTGGCTCATCGAGCGTGCGACAAGTGCATTCAAGAACCTATTTTCAGTCATTGCCCTCACTGCAGCAAGATTCCTGGAGGGCGTGAAAAAATCTTTCGGGGACCGAACACGTTAGCCGATTTTGCCCAATGGGTCTTAGACCCCATCGACAAGACGTGGAGCCAAGAGGACATCGAACGTTACGGAGATTGTAATCGACATGCCACGGTGATGGCTCACAATTTCTCCGGATACGATGGACAGTTTCTTTTGAGGTATTATACGGAACAAGGCACCGAACGACCTAAAGTGACTTTGAACGGAGCCAAAATCATTTTCATGCAAGTGGGACAAGTACAGTTTAAAGATTCCATGAGTTACTTGGCCATGCCTTTGAGTCGAATGCCCAAAACGTTTGGAATGACAGAAATGGCTAAAGGGTATTTTCCACACTTTTTCAATACGGAAGCCAATGAACACGCCGTTCTACCCCATTTGCCTGAGGCTAAAGATTACAACCCCGACAACATGGGTACCGAACAACGAGAAGCTTTCTACGCTTGGTACCAAGCTCACGCCTCGGACCCTTTCGACTTTCAGGAAGAAATGCGAAAGTATTGTCGTTCCGACGTGGACATTTTACGGCATTGCTGTGGAAAATTTCGAGAACTGTTCATGGAACACGGAGGGGTCGATCCTTTGAAAGAAGCTTGCACCATTGCCAAAGCGTGTTCCTTAGTGTACAGACAAAGATTCATGCCTGAAAACACCGTGGCGGTCATCAGTCCTCAAACGGCCAACTATGTCAAACGTCAATACTCGGTCAAAGCCCTACGTTGGTTACATTACTTGTGCGACAAGGAAGACAAATGGATTCAGCATGCCCGCAACGGAGGGGGCGAAAAGACCATTGGAACTCATTCGGTAGATGGCTGGGACTTAGAAAACCCCAAGATCGTGTACGAGTTTAACGGCTGCTTATTTCATGGATGTCCCGTCTGTTACCCTGACCGTAAAACTAAAAATCAGTTTCTACAACGAACCATGGAAGACTTGTACCAGGCCACTTGTCAGCGACGCCTAAAGTTAGAACAGGAAGGATACCAAGTGGTGGAAATGTGGGAACACGAGTACGATCACCGTTTGAAAACCGATCCCGAGTTTAAATGTCTCGTGGAAAGTTACAAGCTGGTGGACCCCCTGAACCCGAGAGATAGTTTGTACGGAGGAAGGACCAATGCCACCTGTTTGATGTACCAAGCCGACGAAGAGAAAGGAGAAGAAATGAAATACTTGGACGTGTGTTCGCTGTATCCCTACGTGTGCAAATATTGTCGCTTTCCTGCAGGGCACCCACAATTGTTCACGGAACACATCGACCTGAAAAACATTCGACAATACGAAGGCTTGATCAAGTGTAAAGTTTTGCCTCCCACGGACTTGTACCATCCCGTCTTACCTCACCATTGTCAAGGCAAACTGATGTTTCCTTTGTGCCGAACTTGTGCCGAAACGTGCAACCAAGACCAACCTTGTCAGCACACCCAGGAAGAACGGGCCTTGACGGGGACCTGGGTCAGCGTAGAATTGTTCAAAGCTCTGGACATGGGATACCAACTGTTAGAAGTGTACGAAATTTGTCACTTTCCCAAGACACAACAATACCACAAGGGTGACCCCACGCAGAAAGGGATTTTCGCAGACTACGTGCATGCTTTTTTGAAACTGAAACAAGAAGCCAGTGGCTATCCGTCATGGTGTCACACTCCCGAAGACCAAAAGACATTCAAAGAGAAATACTATGCACAAGAAGGCATCTCTTTAGACCACATCGAGAAAAACGAAGGCAGGCGATCGTTTGCCAAAGTGATGTTAAATTGTTTGTGGGGCAAAATGGCACAACGTCCGTGTTTACCCAAGACAGAGTATTTGACTGAACCTTCCCGCTACTTTCAGATGATTCACGACAAAACCAAATACATGAAACACGTGGACGTCGTTCGCGAGGATTTGATCTTGGTCAATTACGAAGAAGATCTGGACTTTGTACAAGACGACCCTTTTGGAAATGTCATCATTGCGGCTTACGTGACAGCTCATGCTCGCTTAAAACTGTACGAAGCTTTAGAACTGTTAGGGGAACGCGTCCTGTACTTTGACACGGACAGTTGCATTTACATCCATCACCCGATTCAACAGCACCCTGATATCGAAGGAGACCGTTTAGGAGCCTGGACAGACGAGCATCCCGACGACAAGATTCTAAGTTTCGCCAGTGGTGGTCCTAACAATTACGATTACGAATATCGGGACATACAAGGAGAAGTGCACACGCAGTGCAAAGTGAAAGGATTGACTCTGAATTATCTTACCAGTCGAGTGGTGAACTTTGGGGTATTGAAAGAAGCCTTGCAGTCTGGAGAGGACGAACACTTTAAAGTGACCACCTATCAACCCAACAAGATTGTACGTTTACCCACTCACCACATCGTCAGTCGACCCTTGCAAAAAGTCTATCAAATCGTGTACCAGAAGCGAGTGCGACTTCCCAATCATTTCACCTTACCGTATGGACACGTCGGTATTGGTCTGTATATAAAACGGAACCATAGGCAAGATCGATAGTTCATTGTGACTACCAGGACCAAGTGAACAAGATGAATACTTTCAGAGAAACACAAAACAAGTTTAGAAAGGCACAATTCAAGTGTGGGGTTTCTGAAGTGGAATGCGCTTGTGAGCCTTGCAACTTTTCAACCTGTGTTAGTGACAGTACCAGAAGAACCCGTCACCCAGGACAGGACTGTCGTGGACATTCCTGAAAGGTCATTCCGGGAGGACACTTGTGTGACCGGACCTCATGTAGAGACTGTAAGAACATTACACACTGTCCCTAGGACATCTTGCTTACCCAGAACATGTTGCACAGAGACTTGTTTATATTCCACTTTGATCGTTTTGATGTGTTTTTTATTCCTGTACATAACTATTTGGCTTTTATGTATTTTTGTCTTTCGTGTTGTTCATATTTGAAACATTCAATAAACGTGTCCTGAAAAAAGTATATAAACTCTCGTCTTGTTTTTTTTTCGTGTCACAAGTGACATTCCTAACACTATGGCTACTTCTACTGTCTCTGCTCCCGCTTCCTCCACTGTCAAAGTCATCGACGAACACTTAGATCGTGCCAGTTGGGAGGCTTTGTATCTTCGTCATCCCTTTAACATGCTTATTGCTGGACCTAGCGGTTCAGGCAAAACCGAATTTGTCAAACGTTTGATCGAACATAAACATCATTTGATCGATCGACCACCTCAACGCATCGTGTGGTGTTACAAAGAGTGGCAATCGGCGTACAGCCTCTTGCGAGAAAGTCAAGGCGATTCCATCGTGTTTGTGGAAGGCATTCCTAAAGAAGACGATGGCATCGTCTCTGACTCCCGTCAAACCCATTTGGTCATTTTTGACGACATGTTAGGAGAAGACGAAGAAGAAATTAAACTGTGGTTCACGCGCAAAGGGCATCACCGTAATGCCAGTGTCGTTTACATCACTCAAAATTTGTTTCAACAAAGTAAAACCCATCGCACCATCAGTCTCAATGCGCATTACGTGGTCTTGTTTAAAAGCCCTCGAGATAAATCGCAAGTGCAAGTCTTAGCCAAACAGTTAGGAACGCCTTGGCTGACTCAGGCGTACGACGATGCCACTCACACTCCACACGCCTATTTACTCGTCGATTTGAAACCTACGACCCCCGAGGATTTGCGATTTCGTACCCACTTGTTTCACCACTGGTGCCAAGATGGAGGGCCTGTCCTGTACACGTCTCCGTCCTCGACTTAACTTCATTCCACAAAAAAACTATAAAAACCTCAGACCCTTTTCGTCTGTCTCACACACAGTGTGAACATGACGTCCCTTCAGTCGCATCTTCCCGTCAAATTGATTCGTGCCTTCTACGGCATCAGTCGAGAAAAAAATCCACAAATACGAGCTCGTGTCTTAGAAGCTAGTCTCAAAGAAGTCTTACGATGGTTCACGGTGACGGCACGTCAATTACTCCAAGGGATCATTCAGATTCCTCATCAAACCAAACACTTTCTCGATCGAAACAAAGTCGCTTTAACCCAACTGGCCGATCCCCGCATTGACACTCAAACCAAGAAACAAATCATTTTGAAACCTGGAGGGAGCGGTACTCTAGGAGGGGTCATCATTCGCTCTCTCTTAAGATGGGATCCTAATGCTCCCAAAGTTTTCCCCAAGACAAGAAAAGCAGTCAAACGAAGCTCCAAGAAGAAAAAGAAAAAGACCAGGTCCCCAAAAAGACCCGTGTCTGCAAGAACTTCTCCAGTGGCGGGACCCTCCTCTTACCAGACACCACCCCGGAAAAAGAAAAGAAGCCCTCAGAAAAAGAAACAGAGAAAAAGTCCCCAGAAAAAGAAAAGCCCACAGAAGAAAACTAGTCGCAAGAGAGGCACTTCGTCCAGGACGCAACCTTACACTCGCAAACCACGACCTGCCACGGCAGTGACTGCGTCTCCGGTAGCCTCAGGTTCCACCACTTCTCCGTTGATGTCACCAAGAACCGAACAGTACTTGGAGACGTTGATCACACCAAGAACTTCTCCGTTGATGACCCCAACAACTTCCCCAGTGGCAGGACCCTCCAGTTTCGCAACAGTGGCTGCGGCTCACAAAGTACCTGCTCCCAAAGTCAAAGTCCAAGAAAGATCGGGCATGTTACAAAGTTTACTGGATTTGTCCAAGCAAGAACTGGCTCGATTTAGTCCGTTGCGTACCCCTCCACGACGTGTCATGCCTGTCCTCAAGTTGATACGACGTCAAGACAATCAGTGGCGACGCGTTCCAGTATAGAAAAGGTCTGTGACTAAGTAGGGGTATCAGTGTTTTTGGTGCTGAAGACTCAAAGATGTCACCCTCCAGAAAGCATCCCTCTTCTAAACCCCAAGGAAAGAAAAGGAAAGGACTGCCTCCTCGTTTAGTCAAACATGAGGACATGTTATCTGTCCTGTCCAAAGCTTCTCCACCCCTACGAAAAAAACTCATTCAAACAGCCTCCAAAGAGGTCATCGATACCGTGTGCGAATGTTGTTTGAACGTCTTGAAAGGCACGATCCCTTTGTCCAAATACCAGAAACAATGCTTAGGTAAACATCGTCACGTTCTTCGCCAAATGGTTCAAAAGAAAATTTCATTCGTCAAAAGAAGAAATTGTTGGTCCAACGTGGAGGCATTTTACCCCTCTTGTTAGGCCCCTTGCTGAAAGGAGTCTTGGGAACCATGTTGGGAGGACTGGTGGGAGCAAGATAAAAAGGCCCTCGGAAGTCCCAAGATCTCAGAATTGACACCTGACAACCCCATGGAAGGACGAAAACTAGCTTTAGTGCCTTACAAACGATGGATGGAATACCATCGTTGGCAAGAACAACGCACTCCGCTTTTACCTCCCAATCCCCATTTGAGCGAGATGTCCCAGTTGCAACACGAATTGCAGTCCTTGATGGATCGCCAAGATTTGTCCGAAACAGAAAAATCGCCAAAGTACGGTCAACTCTTGCAACGACTGCAACTCTTTCACCAGAAAGCTTTAGACGAAACAACTCTACTCACTCTGAAAGATTTTAAGACCTTGATGAAAAGTCCAGCACCATCACCAGTTCCAGAACCAGTACCACCACTACAAGTGACCAAGACAGAAAAAGGAGAAGAAGAAGAAGAAGAAGGGTTTCAAACTCCACCAGAAAAAGTACGCAAGTTAACAACACCACCTACCTCCAGAATTGGATGGATTAAAAAGATGATGGCCACCCCTTCTTCATCACAAGAGAAAAAGAAAGTGAAGACAGAAGTGAAGACAGAAGTGAAACAAGAACCGATATCCCCCGCTCAGACATCCTCCTCTTCAACACCTATTGCCGGTCGCACACGGAAAGCATTGCAATCCAAGAAAATACCCCAAGAGAAAAAGAGTAGCATCCTCCAAGAGTGGGTGTCTTATTAACACACAAACACAAAAAAAATGGAAAAAGTCTTAGCCAGCATTTACTACGATCCCTCTCATCCTGCAGGTTACGCAGGAGTTCAAAAATTGTATCGTGCTGCCAAAACTCGATTGAAAAGTCTCCGTTTACCTCAAGTGCAACGATGGTTACAAGAACAAGCTACCTACACTTTACACAAACCCATTCAACGCAAGTTTACCAGAAGTCGCACCCGAGTGGAAGGCGTCGATCATCAATGGCAAGCCGATTTAGCCGATGTCTCTCATTTGGCCAGCTACAATCGTGGCTACAAATATTTGTTTTGTGTCATAGACGTCTTTTCCAAATTTGCCTGGGTCGTGCCCTTGACTTCCAAATCGAGCAGCGAGTTAGTGCGAGCCCTGCAACGAGTGTTGAAACAAAGTGGTCGTCACCCTCTTCGATGGCAAACGGACAAAGGTACCGAAATTCTGAACCAAGCTTTCCAAAAAGAATTAAAGAAACGTGACATTCATTTTTTACCACCGAGAATCCTGAAACCAAAGCCAGCATCGTGGAACGTTTTCAACGCACTTTGAAAGAACGCATGTGGAAATATTTTACGCATCACCACACTCTGAAGTACATCGACATCTTACCGCACCTGGTGCAAGCGTACAACCAATCTTACCATCGAAGCATCGGACGTGCCCCGCAAGAAGTGACTCCCGACAACGAAGTGTTGGTGTTTGAGCGCCTGTTTGGTACGTCCCCGACGAGGGCTGTCCCCAAGAAAAGTGGAGAGTTGACCGTAGGAGATTGGGTGTGCATTGGCAAAACCAAACGCACTTTCGACAAAGGTTACTTACCTAACTGGACGACCGAATTGTTTTGTGTCACTGGACGAGTGCATGGCCGTCATCCTGCCGTCTATAAATTGGAAGACATGAACGGAGAAGTGCTCAAAGGAACGTTTTATTTGCCCGAGTTACAACGTGTCACCAAAAAAGAAGACGACGTGTACGACATCGAACGCATTCTCGAACGCAGAACCCGTAAAGTAGGCAAACGACGTGTCAAAGAAGTCAAAGTACGTTGAAAAGGATATCCACCCAGTTTCGATTCTTGGATCGACGCTTCGCAAGTCATCGACTATAAAAAGAAGTGACCATCATGCCCTTTCACACAGTCGCAGTTACGTCTACCACTCCTTCACCCAGTTCTTCTCTGCAAGATTTACAAAAACAACCCTTGTGGGTGTGGTGCGGAGAACGAGTGCCTAAAACGCAAATCGTCTTTTTCTGCCAAATCTTCGTGGTGTATTGTGTCATCGGGGCAGCCATTGCCAATTTGAGTTTGCAACAAGGAGACAAACAATTGTGGACCATTTTATTGAGCAGTTGCATCGGTTACCTGCTTCCTAATCCCTCCCTGAAATTCACCTCGAACGGGAACCACGGAAACCTTGCGTCCAGTGCCAGTGCCAGCCACTACTCCAACAACAACCCCATTTTGAGCGGAGACACGCCTCTGACGTTCAGCAACCCCTCGGACAGCCACAGGACTCTGGAATTATGAGTCACCAAAACCAATTTTACTTAACCTTACCCAGTGACAGTTCCATGGAGGTGTTTCCCAACAACACGTTGTGCTGTTACACGGCCAAATTACCTCAGACCATCCCCTTAGATCACGAAGCCCATTGGGAAGTGGCTTTAGTAGAAATCATTCACCCGACCCAAGTCCTCAATGTCCTTCCCAATCAAAACTTTTTTGATGTAGAAGTTCATGACGAACAATTGCAACAGTACTTCCATACCTATGGCAAATATGACAAGAAAACCCCTGGCACCAAAAAATCAAAAGTACACCACCTATCACTTGTTCATTCCTCCAGGCTATTATTTTAGTGGTCAACATTTGGTGAGCACCATAACCTCCAGATTTAATGTCGTGTTTCTGAAAGCTTTGGAGAGTGTCAAAAAAGTGTCACCATGGAATACCACAAAGCAGCTCGTCGCTTCTTGATGAAATTTGACGGGAGTAAAATCCTGTCCATTTTAATTTGTCCTGAATTGTTTGACATGTTGGGCGGAGACATGGACATGAGAATGGCCATGCTCAAGAAAAACGAATTACCAGTCGTTTACGACAACGAGTCTTTTAGCAAGTTATTTCGTGCCCCGGTAGAACTGAACCAAGGACTGAATTTGATGTTTGTGTACTCCGATGTGGTGGAGTACAACGTGGTGGGACACACCTCCGCACCGTTACTACGTGTCATTCCTTTCAAAGTGGATTCTGCCACGGCCACTGACGAAGAAGGTGGAAACACTTACCACGTCCACCGCGAATTTGTACATCCTCACTATTTGCCTGTCAGCAAGTCTTATTTGGACACGGTCAACATTGCTATAAAAGGAGATTTGGGACAAAATATTCCATTCACCAAAGGAAAAGTCACGGTGAAACTCCATTTTCGAAAACGGTTCTCTCACGACTTGTAAGTCATGTATCCAGTGTACCGAGGGGTTGCTCGACAGCGAGGACACGATTTAGGAGATATGTTGAAATCAGCCTTTCGTTCGGTGGCCCCGTGGTTGAAACCGATGGTGACACGCGGATTGCACGCCTTGAAAGATGCGGCACTGACACAAGGCAAAGAATTTCTCCAAAATGTCATCATCGACAAACGAAACCCTAAAGAAGCTTTCTTGAGGGCAGGCAAAAATGTCTTGCTGCAAACGCGCAAAGACCTTTTGGACCGACGAGACACACCTATAAATGCCCTGCACGCTACCGAGTCAGGCATTCAGCAAGGACAAGGCAGAAAGAGACGAAGAAGAAAACACCCTTTCACCAGACTTCAAGCTAGAAAGGCAAAGAAAAGAAGAACCGTTCGAGACTTAGACGTTTTCGATTATTGAGAAACAGACAAAAAAATGATGCACCGAGAGTCTTGCGCTTGTTCCAAGTCGGAACTGGATTTCTTTGCCATCACCCCTACCATGATGACGATGCAAGAATCCCAATGGGTGGAATTTCATCCCGTCTCCTCTTTGACGGATTCCGCTCCCATCGAGTTTGAAATCAAAGGACAACCCGAAGATTACATCGATCTGAATAGCAGTTACCTGTATTTGAAAGTGAAAGTGATCAAAACGGACAACACCAATCCAGGAGGCGATGCTAGAGTAGCTCCTGTCAACAATTTCATGCATTCCTTGTTCAGTGAAGTGGACTTGTACTTGAATAACAAACTGGTCAGCAGCAGCATGGATACTTACCCATATCGTGCCTACTTGGAAAATCTCTTGACGTACGGAAAAGAAGCCAAGAATACTCATCTGGATGCTTGCGTGGTATGGAAACCTGACGCGGCAGGTGTAGGCACGTTTAGCGACACAGTCCTGACAGAAGATGACAATCCTCACAATGTGGGGCTTAACGACCGTCGTAAGAAAATTCTGCAAGGGCGAAGTTTAGAACTGATGGATCGTTTGCATTTGGACATGTGGTTACAAGAAACGTATTTGCTGAACGGGGTGGATATCCGTCTGAGACTGAATCGTAGCAGTGCCGCTTTCCATTTGATGGCCCATGCCAACGAAGACAAAACTATCATTCAAGAAGCCCGACTTTACGTGCGTCGTGTGGAAGTGTTACCTAAAGTGGGAAACGACGTCAGTCAGACGTTGAGCAGAACGACCGCCAAGTATCCGATACGACGCGTAGAAGTGAAAACGTTCACCATTCCCGCTGGACAGCGATCTATGATCGAAGATCATCTGTTCCAAGGACAGTTACCCAAGCGTTTGATTGTTGGTATCGTCAGGAATTCAGCCTTCAACGGAACCCACGATCAAAATCCTTTTGAGTTTCAACATTACAATGTGTCCAAGATCGAAGTCAGTCGCGACGGCAAGACCTTGTGTACCCGACCCTTTGAGCCCAACTTTGGAGTCGCAAAGAATTATTTGAGATCGTACTTGTCCCTGTACGAAGCCACGGGACAGTTAGGAACCAACACCAGTCACGGTATTTCGTACGATGATTATGCAGGAGGCTATGCTTTGTGGGGTTTTGATTTCACTCCAGACCAAGGCAGCGACGAGGGACATTTCCACCCTATAAAATCCGGCCAGATTCGTGTGGAACTTCAGTTTGCAAATCCACCTCCAGATCACACAGTGAACGTCCTCCTGTATGCAGAATTCGACAATACCATAGAAATCAACAGTTTGAGAGAAGTCATTCTAGACTATTAGAAGCCATGGAAGACTGTTATCCCTCGTTGCCTAGTGGAGAAACTTTAGACATGAAATGTGAGGAGACCGTGGAAGGAGAATCCCAAGACAAAGACGAAAAGGACATCATGATCAAGTCGAGATATCCAGAACAAGAACAGTAATTGGTCTCCTACTGTGCTACATACCTGGCAGACACAGTTACGATATGGATGAAGCATGATTACTATGAATGTCAAAACATCAGTCAAGAAGAAAAATTCAAAGAGTATCTGGACGAAGCTTGGAGTCTGTTTAAAAAAGACGTGTTACGTTGGTGGTATAAAGACTTGCGTGAACATTTCTGTCCTCCATTAACGACTCAAGAAATCCATTACATCAAAGCCCTCTTTGACAAATTCAAAGAGAAAGTTGAGATCGAAATTGATCACTTATTATCAGCAAAAGAACATTTAGTGACTTAGTTTGATCATGGTTTTTCTAGAAACGATGAGAAAGTAAATCGTTGATTTTGTGACTAGTATGCTTATTTTGTTGTCTTCGGCTAGGAAACGTAGTGTCCATCCATGACTCAATGACTTGCAACAGTGGAAATCACAATTTCATTCACAACGTTGCCAACCCTGTTTAAAGTAGAGTGTAAATTGAAAAAAATGTTTGTCATTTGAAAAAAATGTTTGATGTTATATTGTTGGATTATTGTTAAAAAATGTTAGAGTTGTTGGTTAGTGTTAAGTGCTTTTGAATAAAAAATATTGTGTTTTGAAAAAAAATGCCTTTGTCTTTTGTTTGACTATAATAATGTTGATTCATGCACGTTGACTTCTCTCTATCTTTCTCATGACACTCATTAAACGTTGCGAATCGAAAACCGTGGAGGGATGTTTTCCTTCACGTCCGCTTTGACTTTAAGAACCGGGGTAGCCTCCAGTCTAACCATCCATTGTTGACTCATCCTCCTACGAAGATGTGCTCCAAACTAGCTAAGCTAAACGAAGCCTACGTGAATTTGCATAGGGTCAGACACAGTCTGATACCGAAGCCAGAAGAAATAGAGAACGTGAGAATGCTAAAAGTCACTGAAGACCTGATCGAAGAGCTCTTCAGAGAAGAAGTGAACAGGGAGAAAGAAGAATGGACAGAGAAGTACAGACTTCAGAGACAGCAGCAACAGCAGCAGCAGCAACCTGAACCTGACAAAGGCTTTGTCGATTGTCGTATCGACACCAAAGAGTTCTTCTTCTCTTTCCGAAGAAGCA
Organism: Sinohyriopsis cumingii; assembly: GCA_028554795.2. Taxonomy (NCBI): domain Eukaryota; kingdom Metazoa; phylum Mollusca; class Bivalvia; order Unionida; family Unionidae; genus Sinohyriopsis; species Sinohyriopsis cumingii. The sequence continues at coordinate 34,776,958 of CM068832.1, forward strand.
GACCTATCGCCAGAAAGTCCATCCTGAGAGGACGTAGCATTCTTAGAAACTAAAAGATTGCCATAGCAAACAAAAAAACAGCCCTTTTCAGGGCTACCCAATACTCTAGAAAAGAAATAACAATCCAATTGCCAATATGTGTAGGTAGAGTAGTGTGTATATAAACACTGACTCTTTTATAGTGTGAGTGTTTGTGTTTGTGCATATGATTGTGTGCTTGTAAGTGCTCAAGTACGTTGGTGTGGATAGTATATTAAGATCAAGTTTGTTTTTTTTTTTTGTTTTTTTTTTGTTTTTTTTTTTTGCTGCTTGACGTGTGGGGAGAGTAGATTTAGGGATAGATTGCTTTGAGTATGCGGATAGTATATTGAAGTGATTAATGAACATTTTTAGAATAGTGGTGGTTAGTATAAAAAAGTGAGTGAGTGTTTCTTTTAGGTCCGCGCGTTGTTGGGTTATGATCTAGGTAATATCAATTTTGTGTCTTAGGGGATGTTTTCCTTCACGTCCGCGCTTTTAGTATAACTTAAAAACTAATCGTCAGTTGGGCTACCCATCGTCGACCTGTTAACAGCAAGACAATGAATACAAGGATTGTGAAACTGCTAGAACTCCAGATGCACCTGGAATATGCCAGGCGCATAGTAAATGAACTGTCCGCGGAGGCTGTCGTAGAAGAAGCAAGAATAAAGAAGGAAGAGGAGGAGAGAAGAGAGAGGGAAGAGGAGGAAAAAAAATAGGAGAGAGGATGACTTACACGATACCAGAGACAGAGGATTGGGGTGCTGAAGCGAATCATCCCGCCTCTGCACTCTCAAGACAAAAAGTAAAAAGAGACTGGAGTCGAAGATGTGTGTGTGGTACCAGACCAGGAAGGTGCCAGCATTAGATAGGTGCATCTGAAGTTCTAAAACAAACAGCCCTTTTCAGGGCTACACAATACTCTAGAAAAGAAATAACCATCGATTTGCCAATGTGTGTAGGTAGAGTAGTGTGTATATAAACACTGACTCTTTGTGTGTGTGTGTGTGTGTGTGTGTGTGTGTGTGTGTAAGCGCTCAAGTACGTTTGTAGGGATAGTAAATTTGGGTTTAATTTTATTGCTTTGTGTGTGTGTGTGTGTGTGTGTGTGGATAGTAGATTTGGGGTTAGTTTATTGCTGATTTAACTTATGTGGATAGTATGTTATATGAAATGAGAAAAGTAGGGGATGTTTTCCTTCACGGCCGCGCGTTTTAAGTGATGATCTAGGTAATATCAATTTTAAGTCTTAGAGGGATGTTTTCCATCACGTCCGCGCTTTCAGTATAAGAACCCACAGAGTTTGATGTTCAAACCATTCTACGGAATAATAAAAACGAAGATGGTGGTTGCAAGTCAGTTGTTTAACAACTTGGTACATATATACTATTGGATAATGGATGGTATCTATGTAGTGGAGAGACTAGAAAAAGAATGGAAGATAGCAGAGTACCTGTACTACGCTAAATGCCTAAACGTAGCAAAAGAAGTGATAGCAGGAATGATAGAAGAGGAGGAAAAGAGATTGAGAGGTATGATAAATCCCACCTATGTCAGAGTGGGAAGCCTAAAGGAAGCACTTGACAATGCAAGCAAAGTCAGGTGCTTCTTGAAAATATGTCACATGGGACAGAGTGCTCTTTTGTGGAGAGAGGTCTGGACAGACTGAAGAAAGGAGAGGAGTTGATGAGAAAAGTGATGGAGGTAGAGGTCAAGAAGATTAAAGAGAGATGGAATAAAGAAAGAAAAGATCAGGAAAACAAAAAGAAAGAGGCAGAGTTTGAGCGGCTAAACAACAATTGGATCAAAGTCCAGGAAAAGTCCAGAGCCATGGGTCATCCTGATTGGATAACAGAGAAGAAGAAGAAGAAGAAGAAGAAGAAGAAGAAGAAGAAGAAGAAGAAGAAGAAAGGAATAATGGAAAAAGTGAGATCTTGGTGGAAGAAGTGGAGGAAATAGAAGAAGAAGAAGAAACACAAAGGCCCTTTTCAGGGCCACTCCTATTTCTCGAAAAGAGAATGACTTTCAATTGCCTACCCCCGAATTATTATTTTATATATGTGTATGTATGTGTGTGGGTATGTGTGTGTGTGTATTTCTTCGCGCGTACGTTGTGTGTGTGTGTGTGTGTGTGTGTGTGTGTGTGTGTGTGTGTGTGTTATGTCCCTCTCCCCCTGTTCCCTTTCCATAGACCCATCAGGTCTGGACCCTGTTACAATTCCCCATGTTCAATTTCCCTTGTCGCTAGAGTTGCCCATGCTTTTTTCCCCATGTTCAATCCCCTTGAGGCTAGAGTGGCCCAAGACTTTTCTCCATGTTAAATTTCCCTTGAGGCTATAGTGGCCCAGGGTTTTTCTCCATGTTAAATTTCCATTGAGGCTATAGTGGCCCAGGGAGGTCTTGTAATGCTAATTTCCATTGAGGTTATAGTGGCCCCCTTTACTACTTATATATATATATATATATATATATATATATATATATATATATATATATATATATATATATATATATATATATATATATATATATATCAAGTGTGTGTGTGTGTGTGTGTGTGTGTAACACGCATCGTGTTTTACGGATCGCCCACTTGATATGTAGGACATGGACAGTGGCGCACGAGATTCTGCCCACAATAAACAATGGTAATCCACGCAGTCTGTTGGATTTTCCACCCATTCAAATTGAAATCCACTCAATTTAGTGGAATTCCGTTATGGATTTTATTGCAGTTGTAGTGGGTTTTATGACACCCCTCGCTGAGTCTTTTGTTTCTCTTCGGGAGTCAACACACTAAACAAACATACGGGAGAGCTTGATAACATTGATTATAAGAGAATACAGCTTTTATTTTACAGGCACGGAAATTGTGTACACTGTATTGACTGTTTCACTCTATTAGTGGCCATTCATGTCATGAACCAAATGATTGCAGTGAAGTTATTTCGGTCCTCCATGAAATCTACATGCATCACTGGATTGGGTTAAAGAGTGTTATACTATGAAATCAGCCCCGACACCTGTTAGTGTAACTTCCAGCATCCAGTCAGCAGTCAGTCAGAACAGTTCGCACACGGACAAGCTAATGTCGGGCTTCTAAGTTTCAAAATGAACATTAACTACTGATATAAATATCACAAAACCACATACCTAAAACTGATCAGAAGTTTTTTATTTGACCTGAAAAACGCACCTAAAATTAAGTTCTCATATTATCCCATAAAAGTGGTCTATAGTGTTATATGAAAATTTGAATATCAGGTGCTATGGGGTGGGGGTTTCCGTAACCCTCCAGGCTATAAAAAATAACACAAGAAAAACGTACACACACAGACAGTTACTTGTCACTTGAAATTCGACAATCGTTTTATTTTTGCGAACGTTTATTGAGTATTATGCACACTTTGAAGAAAAGGACAGACTTTTTGCTTTGATGCACTTTTCAAGGAAAGCCAGGGCAATCTGAAATTGTAGACACACATGCCCCCTTCAGACACTTGATACAATCAGGCCTTGAATATAAGTGTTGTTTATTTTCCCAATGAAAATCAAGCCGTTTCGAGACCGTTTCGGTGGACAAAGTGGTTAGAGCGACTCTGGCTGAGTCATACCAAAGACTTATAAAAATGGTACTAAATGACGCGTAAACTTTGCAATGTACAAACACGAGACTTAAATTATGGTTGATTATTTGAGAGTATGTTTTTTTTAATGCGCCCAATTCATCTACACAGTATTGAATTCTGCCAGTGGCGTACAAAGGGTAAATGGCGCCCATGCCGACAATGTAGGCCCAAATGAAATATTGGGCGTCCAGGGACCTGTGGCGCACGTGGTTTTGGTGCTTAAGGACCTTCGGGCGACCTCAAGGACACTATTATATATATATATATATATATATATATATATATATATATATATATATATATATATATATATATATATATATATATATATATATATGATGTGTTCAGTTTATGACTAATACCATAGAACATACACAACAGGGTGAAGGGGGGGGGGGCGGGCAAGAAGTATAACGGATTAAAAGAAACTCCAATTAGTGAAACGAAAACCGACGTACATTATTGGGGGTTATTTTTAATTGTACATATCAAATACAATCGTATCGCCCGCAGATATCCACTTCACAACTAAAATCGCATAGTAGTATGCATTTCTGCTAAATTGCAATAGATAATGAGATAATTGATGTATGGATAAATTAATTTCTGCTGCAACGTGGGGAAAACGTTTATTTTATTATTTTGCGTTAGCACAAAATAACTGGATCCACCCGTGTTACCTTCGTTTATTATTGATATTAGGTTTACTAGTCCACTATTTGTTAATGAGACACGCAGTGTGGTTCAGTTGTAATATTTTCGCATATTAGTGTTCTTTTTTGTATTATCTATTGTCGAATCTGGCCATACTGAACACGTACGAACTTAATGCTTCATAAATTTAATAGTCGGAAAGTAGGAAGAGTGAGCATTACTGCAGTAACGTTCGCGACGATTTTAGAATTAATAGGAACTTATTCAAGATAAACAGGAAATGATAGAGGTTTACAACGTTTGAAGCTAAAACCTCTTCCATCTCTTACTCGGAGTACATATAGTTAACGAAGTTAAAACAGGGTTATCAGTTTAAAGCCGTGAAATATAAGCAACTACATTCTAATTACAGTTAATGTAATTAGAGATAGAGCTTTCATAACATTGGCAAACCTGGTTTAGTAATTTTAAATGATTTGCAAGGCATTATTGATAGATATGGGTTTTGCTTTAAAGTTAAACAAGGGGGAAAGAGAGGTATGAACAAGAAGAAATTGCAATTAAATAAAGCTTTGAAAAGCGTACAAAACGGGAGGATATTTGTTGTACTGTAAGCAATCGTATCTACTGTAGATACCTATTTCACAACTAAGTTGTAATAATAGTAGGAATTTCCTTTAAATTGCAAAAGATGATTACAATGTACATGCATGCACTGGAGACAACTATCGGCTGCTGCAGTAATTGCCGTGTAGATTGAAAGAATGTATTGTACCAAACTTTCGTCTGCATTAAACTGACAATAATACATACATTCGTATCGCCTAATGAAACTATTCAAGTCTGTTAACTTTTTCACACATTTCACCCGTCCATTTTATGATATTGCATGTAAACTCATTAGATTGCCCAACTAGCAATTCTACGTATATTTATTAAGCTGTTTTTGTAGGACGCGGCATAACGTGTTCCGTAGAGCCTGCGTAAAAAGCAGTAGTCAAATGGTAAGCTGTGTCGCATGGAAATATATATTTGGGTCGCAACTACTAAACAGGTTAGACTAGACAGTAGATAGCGCTGTGTATATTTCATTGTGTGAGAACAAGTTATTAAAACAATGTAAAAATGACTAGCAAATTGAAACGCTCTGATGCGTACGTGTGGTTTCTTTTTCCTTCTTTTGTTTAAACTCAGAATCTCTCTCTCATATTAAATTTACCATTCTTTAAAATTGGTATATTTTGTGAAATACATAAATTGTCTTCGCATTCTTTGCTCAGAAATCTTTAATCTCTTGCAATAAACATAAGCGAGTGCGTTTTGGTGGGTGAGTCTTTGAATATTAAACTTCATTGTCTAGAAATTATGAAGTGCAACCTACACTATATATTACAACTGAACCAAAAGGTAAGTTACTCCACTCTTAACGTTTAATTTATCAGTGCATTTTCTTTCTTATTAACACTTGGTCTACCACTGCATTTCCTCTATTGTTAACGTGTGATTTATGAGTATATTTACTCCTCTGTTAAGACTTGGTGTTTTAGTGTATATACTGTACAATTAACATTTGGTTTACTAGTGTATTTACTTTCTTGTGAACCCTTCATTTTAAATGAGCACTTTTTGATGCCTCTACATTTCAGTGGAAGCACCTTTAGACGCCTGGGTCAAGGTCAAATACAAGTGCATTAGCATAACTTGTACATTCTACAGAGAAGTACATTTTGATACCTACTGAATTTAATAAGTGTCAGATTTATATTTTCCAAAAGTGACTTTTATGTTTCTTCTTATTTTTTAAAGGACTAAATGGTAAGGGCGAAATAAGTTCCCAGATCTGAACATATGTAAAACAGTAGTTTGCTATCTACAACTAATGTACTGCAACTAAGTTGTCCTTCAGATAAAATATTACAGGTTGCGATACAAAGTGATGGCCTAATGCTAGGAACGATAACTCCACAGGTCTTTATTGTACCGTAATTGCATTTATCACGTGCTAGGCGGTCACTGTTTGAGTTCGTAATTAAATTGATATGTTTCGGTTAATAAACCCTGTCATTGATTGGATGTGTGATACTTTGAATGGTAATTTATCGGAAACTTTACTTCCTAAACTTGAATAAACTCTTAATACTTTTTCAACTTATTCCTTATTATAATTGCATATAATGACCGTAGGAAACAAAGTGATCAAGAGAAACGTTTTTAACAGACAGAGACTCAAGTAAACATGACTAGTAACCATTTGAGTAAATGTTGATGTTTTTGATCCGACTGAGGACTTTGTTTGTAATGTTTATGTTTAACAAAGATCTGGCATATAACGACTGTGTCTGTAAATTCGAGTTTTAGATTAGGTGCAGTGTGCAATTGTTGCCCCGAGTGACGAAACCCTTAAATAGTGTTTAAGGCACTCTATATCGATATTCTCCTCACTGTAATTATTAGCCATAATTCCCTCTTTGAATTAGTTCATGTGCATTTTAAGGATGCAAACACCATCATAAATCATAACAAACATTCTTGATGCTGACGTAAAAGAACGTTCTCCTTGCGTTCATGTAAAACCTTGTAGTACTAAACAACAGAATGTACTCTATATACTAAAAAGGTTTTGCCATTTATGTTATCAACGAGAGTGGATGATATTTTTCTATTGTAATCGTAATGTAGGTTTCCATTTACATAGCGAAAAGTAAAGCAATTAAAATTACAAGTTATCCATTTTCTATTTACCTTGAACCATTTCCTTTCGCTATCACAACAGTTTCTGTGTGCTGCTACAAGCGGCTCTGAATCTCTTTCTTCTGTAACTTATTTCTCTTCTCTAAACAAGTTTGCATTATCTTCTCAGTATCTTGTCTTTGTCCTATTTTTTTTCTTCCTCCAATTTATTGTCCTCTAATACAGTCCAATTAAATTCCTCAGGAAGGCTGACATTATCAAATTATTGCCTTGCTTATCGTGTCATCGACACAGGTCAACTTGCCAATGGCATGAGTTGCTACCTCCAGGTGGTTTAAAGTTTTATTTGTAAAAGTGGTTTATGCCCCCAAGTCAGAGAAATTGTTTCAAATATGATCGATGTCACTAAGAGTACGTTTACGATAATGACATCTTTCCTCACAGCACTGAACCTTGTGCAATGGGATCATTAAAGCGTTAAAGCGCAGGCGATAATAAGGACATTCTCCATAGTAATATAACCCTGCACAATGTGATCATGAAGACATTACACGTTTTTAGATAGAATTTTCCGCATATATATATATATATATATATATATATATATATATATATATATATATATATATATATATATATATATATTGCACTCGAGAAAACGAAAACTAAATAAAACTTTGAAAACTAATCATAACATAAATACATAAATCAACCAGCGAAGAGTACAAGTAAACTATAAATTATATATAGATTACTAACCACCCTCAAGACTATCTCAACAGATTGCTGTTACATATCCGTTGTAACACAAACTTAACATTAAAAAAAATACGGGAATATAAGCGATTGACGATTAAGAATTAATGACATATAGAATAATACAGAGCGTGTTACCTTTTGGCCTTTATAATTCTTATGGATACTAATTCTCTCTATCTCTAAAAAAATCAACAGCAATAAAAATAAAACAAAAACTAACTTCATGTACTAACTACCGATTCCCCTTCTTACCGTGATTGAAAGCGCCTTAACCTAATCAATAAATCATTGTAATGAGACTAAAAATTCTTTCTTAGCTTTTGAGATGATACGAGGATAATGAAATTACAGCACGGGATTTGTTATTTGCGGAAAAGTGGTGTTCTTTCTTGTAACATATTAATGTACATAAATTTAAATACTCCATTTCTTCTTTTTATGTGAGAAACTAGTCTAAAAATTAATGTTTCTCAATAATTAGTGATGACACAAAGATACGGACACAGGTTTCAAATTTAGTTTTGCAGACCAATACAGACTGCACTAAGGTCATGTAATAATACCAATTTTATGTTGAACGATTCACAAACACGTATTATGGTCTCGTTTTTACTTTCAATCCTAAACGCGTGATATGGTAAAAGTTTTCTATTGTCTCCTATAATACGTACTATGGTCTCATTATTATGTTGAGTGCTAAACGCGTACCATGGTCTCATTTTACGTTGACTCCTAAAAACGTAGTATGATCTTATTTTTACATTGATTCACAAACGCGTAATATTGACTCGCTTTCATGTGGTCTCCTAAAACGCAATTTGGTCTCATTTTTAGGTTGACCGACAAACACGTAATATAGTCTAATTTTTAAGTTGCTCACAAGCATGTAATTTTGACACATTTTTACGCTGACTCCAAAAACGCGTACAATGGTCTCATTTTTACGTTGTCTTATGTCACCTGTTTAGGCCCGAATAAACAATAACACAAGAAGGAGTGAAAACGACAAGATTTGAAAAAATACAATAATGTATTTCCCTGAAAAAAATTCTGCAAAAATGAAAAAATATGAACTTACGGTTTTATAGAATCAAATCCAAAAATAATCCAAGAATAAAATTTTAGTAGTCCTAATAACAAAATGTTCATATGATTTCAAGTTCGAATCTCGACGAAGAATCCAAAATGGAAAAAGATGACGTATGCTGTAACCTGTAGTTTTGAACTCTATAGTTCCTTGTAGAAACAAGAATTATCACTACGGTTTTGGTAATCAAAATAAATTTCTCATAAGAACTGTCTCTGATTAAGAATCTCACATGAGCACATGTATTGTAAAGAAAAAAGATTGAATCCTTTTGAATCCAAATAATTTGAAATAACTCCAATCCAATTAATTTAAAAAAACTCCAAACAGCACAACATATAACTTCCAGTGTAATAGCTCAACTTTTGCTGAGAATAAGTCTCCAAAACAAAGTGTAAATCGTCTTCTAAGACGTAAACAGAGGGTCAGGTGATCATGTTCTCGAAGCTCGTATAAACTAGGTACTTGTTAAAGATCACGTCCACCCAGTGCGGCCGTGACGAAAACCAATCATTTTACTCTGAGAAATAAAAAAGCCCAATTGTTGACATCTTAAACACATAGTCCCATCATGACCTCGACAACAACCAATCATCTTAAACTAAAAATATAAATTGTTTACATGGTTCCTACACATTTTGAATCAAGGTCAGGATCTGGTGTTTATAAAACAAACAGTCAAGGTCAAACTATTTTCTGAAAAAGTATCATCTCTAGTGAATAAATTTACATTACAATATCATGTAATGAAAAATAAAACAATTGAAATGTAAAATTTACAAACAATTAAATTGAAATAAATATATATTAAATCAGATATAAATAAATCAAATATACTTAGTTGGTATTCACAAACACCTAATATGGCCTTATTTTACCATTACTAATTAGCACATAATATGATCTAATTTTAAGCTGGAATATGTTCTAATTTAACGTTACTAATTTATATTTAATATAGTTGAATATTTAAGTTGTAATATGGTCTCATTTTTACCTTGCTCATTAGCTTGTTATACGATGCATACTCAGTTTACTGTTATCTGTAGATAAGCCACTTCAACATCTCTTGATACTAGTTACAGTAATTCAATAAAGACGCTACCAGGTGTGGCGTTCTGTCGTATTGGGGTGGGGTTCTCCCAATATAATTTAATTAAATTAAATTGAAAGTTCCACCCTGGCTCGTTAGGTTAGAAAGTTAAATTAGTGATGATGTAGATTTACAGCTCTGAGCCCCCAGTCAGCAATGCCGACGGTTAAATTATAGAGAACACAAAGATGAAATTCAATCAATAACAATTTAATAAATGTGATAATTAAAAACGATAACTTCCAATCACTCGTCTTTCCCTCGACCAAGTGACAGCCTAATTCATCCCGTGATTTACAGTGTGAGTTTGATTTTCCCCCTGTCCTTGCATCTACTCATCTATTTCTTCCCCGCTGATTCTTCCTTCTTTCCGTTCCTCTAACTCCCCCTTTGTCTCTGTTTCCTCTCTACTATCTCCTCCTCCAATTCGCTCCTAGACTTCAACTTGTCCTGAGTTCTCTCCTTTCTTCTCTATTCCTCCGTCTCTCTATCTGAGACTACGGGACCAAACTGAAACTGGTCTGTCCCTCAAAGCTTCCTGTGAAAAACCACAAGGCGTTAACAAATGTTTTATCGAACCTCACCTCACACTATAACGACAATTAACCATCAGATAGCTGTCACTGTTTCGGCCACGAATGCATACACATCGAAATTCCCACACACTTCTTGCAGGGTAAACAATGGCGTAATAACACAGTATCAGCGAATTGTTATACAGACATCAATACATTGCGTCACGTCAGTATATGCACATATATATTTAATCTCATTGTACTACAATTTGACAAAATCAGACGCATGTCTGTACATTACAAATATTCAACAATGGCAAAATCTATAATCATATGAACATATGTGTTAGTCTACTATAAAATACCCACATAGTAAATTACAATATTAACTCTTACGACGGCTGGCAAGCTATATAATTCTTTACAAATATCAACTCATTTCTTCAAAATATGCAAACATATTAACAAAACAAAGTAATTCTTCGTACTACGATTCTAATACTAATAAAGTATACATACGACCTACAATTAAAATGCAGTCGCATTCCACAAAGACCGAACAAATATCTACTGACCTTTTGAAGCTTTCTGTACTTAGAATTTCCCGCTCTAAGATTTTCCCGCCAATAACGAATGGCTATTCGGAGTTACGCTAACCTCTTCTCTGAGTAATTTCTCTCAGCGAACTAACTTTTGCCGGAAAACGGAGGGATATCATTCTACCCAAATCAAGGTCTCCCCCTTATCTCGATTCTGATTGGGTGGCGCTGTGCCCCTGTCCAATCGTCTTAGCGGCCAGTTCAACCTGTCTGTCTGTTTGCAGGGGAAAGAAGTTAGGACACTCCCACTTCTTCATGCAATTTCTTTTGATCTTGGAAACATTTCGACACCTATGTGATAACTGGCTATCGGGCGCCTCGCAACTCCGATGTCCGGTCCTTCGATTCTAGCCACAACAATCTTACGTAACGAATTAGTGCCAGCCTTCGGCAATGTTCGACATCAAACAATGACCCGTCAGAATTACCTTGATTATACATGTTTCAAACTGGGCTACTCTGTGTCGGGGTAAACATGACACCAGGTCTAGTGAAAAGAAAATATCAAGCGAGAGGATATATTTCCATTTTAATTATATACATCAAATGTAACGATCGATAGTAACCATTTTATCTTCTGTCCTAAAAGAAACTAGATATAATGTTCTCTCACTTGTCACCCTACTAATGTACAAATACGTAAAGCGTTATAAATATTTTGAAAAATTGCTCTTGCTCACATGGTTAGCCAAATTAGATATGCTTCCCTGGAGGAACTTTTCCACACAAACAATGATTATATATTGATTCATATCTGTGCCAATCCTTAAACCATAAAATGTTCTAATTTCCTTTTACTAGTTAGTGAGTTCACATGTACATGGAGCCAGTACCTTGAATCTGTTTGATCCTTTTCAAGGGATAAACGAGTGGCAGCTGGTGCATAAGAGCTACGTAATCGTTGCTGTTTTTCTAGGCATGGGTTCAACTCACGCCTGGAACGAATCATGACTTAACTGACTTATTAGCAGGTTAGGTTATATTTGTGGACTCTGTGTGTCTGTGTGTGTGCGTGTGTGTGTGTTTGTATAATTATCATATGTATCCATTCCGTTCTTGAGAAAACGGTATTGTTTGGGTTCTTTCGACTGTCAGTGGTACTTGGACAATAACAGCAACTGTTTGTGCATAATAAATCTTTCTAAAAAAAAAGCAGTTGGAAGGGTTTTACTTTGACAATGACTCATTTCAAAGTCTTGACGAAACTGGGTCAAGGCAATAATTCATACTCAATTTGTATAATCATAAGAATGCAAGTTTTTTGTTTTTTATATTTACGAGGCAACAACTTGAAGATATACTAAACATGAGACTAGACTTGCCACTAAGGACAGATTTCTCGCTCAAAATGTGTTGTGGCTCAGTGTTATCGGAGATATCGATATACTAAATGTAAACAACACCTTCAGAATGTATTGTACTGTCGGTCTTAAGCTATCAATCCAAGGTATGGGTTTAACATCTACTATATACGTCTAATTACGATTTTTTTGCAAAGAAGCAGACTCGATAAAATATGTGAGAAGTATTTATTATATATGTTGGTGGTGTACTTCCATTATGGTCCATACCCATACTATCGTTGTTATTAACATCTAGATAATTTAATACAACGATTAACTTGTATGTGTTTATCACTCTTTTGGTAGAAAGAGTGTCTAAAACAAATCCATAACCAGGAAATGAATGTAACCAAACAAGGTTTATGAAACATATAGCTTTGTTAGAGATTTAATTACCAAACAGAATCAAAATATTTTGATATTTGTTGAGTTATGCCATCTACAAGAGGCTGCATACGTACTATCTTAAAATGTAGGAAAAAATGTCATATCTTCTGTCGAAAGGGAGAGTAGTAAACTTTCAAACGGTATGTCGGCATGCATGTCTGGATATGTGTTGGAATATACACGAGAGCAGGAACAGTTTCCAGAACCAGGTCAGGAACAGTAGCCACAACCAGGTCTGGAACAGTAACCACAACCAGGTAAGAAACAGTAGCCTCAACCAGGTCAGGAACAGTAGCCACAACCAGGTCAGGAATAGTAGCCACAGCCAGGTCAGAAATAGTAGCCACAACCAGGTCTGGAACAGTATCCACAACCATGTCATGAATAGTAGCCACAACCAGGTCAAGAATAGTAGCCACAATCAGGTCTGGGACAGTAGCTACAACAAGGCCAGGAGTAGTAGCCACAATCAGGTCAGGAACAGTAGCCACAACCAGGCCTGGAACGGTATCCACAACCAGGTCAGAAATAGTAGCGACAACCAGGTCAGGAATAGTAGCCACAACGAGGTCAGAAATAGTAGCCACAACCAGGTCTGGAACAGTAGCAACAACCAGTAAAGTGAAAGTCAGAGCAGTCCCTTACGGAACCGTTGGACTGTCAGAGAAGATGTACTGAACAAGAACAAATAAATTTCATTTATTTTACCTCACCTTAGTTATATGGATTGGTTTGCATCATCATGTTGTTCTGTTTCATAGCAGCATTGCTCCGTCATGCATGAATCTCACTGGGAAGTGGTATTGGTAAACACCATTAATACAGCTCAAGCGTTCACTATCACTGAGAGGTACATGCATTTCGTTGTAGAAACTCTCGAAGAAATAATTTAAGAGTACTTAGCAAGCATGATCTTGGCTATTACCATAAACCGAAAAGACAGTTACAAGAACCCTCATTAAATGACAGTTCCTGAAGGATATTATTTTAATAATCGCCATCGTGCAAGTATGATTTGGAATTTTTTAACGATCAGTTTCACGAAACACCCGACAAAACCTGTGATTTACCGTAATATACACTCTCTCATCGTCTAAAAATACCCTTTCCTGAAGGTAAAACGATCTCCATTGACTTTTTTTCTAATATTTTTTTGTTGCTATTCTGGATCGAAACACAAAATATAAATTCGCAGTCAAAGAATATCAATAACAATAACATCTTCTTCAAGCGATTTCAATATGCTATCGAAATGAATGGAAGACGCAATTCCTATTTCTGTATTCCGGTGCAGTTAAGTACAACGTGGTGCGAAATATAGCTTCTATATTGCTGAGATTCATTCCTTTTAAATTATAGATAACGATGTATGAGGAAGAACCTTTCACGTTCTTCTAGAATGTGCGCATCCCCATTATATTCCTGTCAGCATATCATACTTTTATAGTGTTAATATTGGTATAAAAGGAAATCGTGGCCAAATGTTATATTCTCCAATGGGAAAGACACAGCGAAATTTCATCTCCCCCCCCCCCCGAAACTATTCTCGACTGAGTTGTAACTTGTGTATCCCGTATATCGAGGACCTTGTTAGGGGAATATGTTCAAAATGCTCTTCCGTACTTGTCGCCCGATCGTCAAATCCCTTGTCCCCCAAAGATTGTTATGCTTTTAAAAATCCCAGACTGCCAAAAGGAAAACAACTCATCCAAAGTGTTTTTAGAATCCAAAACGGATTGCTGGAACAAATTTTTGATCCAAGAAAGAAATTAACGCATTGGATCCTTTGTAAACCAGGGGTCTTCTACATATACAAGTTACTATTCATAATATATGTCAAGAGAAAAGGCATTGTGTCAAAAAGTGCCCAGAACCTATGAAAAAGGAACCACCTACAAAAGAGAAGAGAGGACTCTAGACAAATACAAAGGTTTTCGTGTTACGAACAAGGACATTCATCTCCAGAGTGCCGGTAATGAGAAGAAAAGGAAAATTACAAAAATAAAAGAAGGAGAAATCAGATATTCGAAAAGATGAATAATAGAAAGACAAAAGATAAGGAAACGACGAATCCGAATAAACACGGTTCTTCTAAGAAAAGAGTAAGGAATTCAAAGAGAGTATTTATAGTTTTATCGTATCAATATTTGCCAGAATACACTATTATTATTATTACTACTACTACTATTATTATTATTATTGTTAGTATGTAGACGCACACATTTTTTGGAGGTTTGTTTTCTTCATTTGTGCAACGATTGAATATACCCATATTCTTTACTTTCTTCTCTGTGTGTGTGTGTGTGTGTGTGTGCTGGTGTGTATGTGTGTGTGTGTGTGCTGGTGTGTGTGTGTGTGTGTGTGTGTGTGCTGGTGTGTGGGTGTGTGTGCTGGTGTGTGTGTGTGTGCATGTGTGTGCTGGTGTGTGTGTGTGCATGTGTGTGTTGGTGTGTGTGTGTGCATGTGTGTGCTGGTGTGTGTGTGTGTGTGCTGGTGTGTGTATGTGTGTGTGTGTGCTGGTGTGTGTGTGTGTGTGTGATGGTGTGTATGTGTGTGTGATGGTGTGTGTGTGATGGTGTGTATGTGTGTGTGGTGGGTGGGTGGGTGGGTGTGTGATGTTGTGTGTGTGTGTGTGTGTGTGTGTGTGTGTGTGATCTGGAGTTTTAACGTAGCTTTAACAATTTTTCAATCATATCACTACGATGTCTGCATTGTGCCAGTTTATAGTGAAGTCTAGGACAGTGGCCTCATGGCGCAGGCATATAGAAAGATGTCCCACCCAGTCACATTATCCTTACATACGGCCGACCAGTCCTAACACATACCTCTTAGTGCTGAACGCTAAGTGAGGCTGTTGCTTGTACCATTATTATAAGTCTTTAGTATGACTCGACAGGGCTTCGAACCTGCGACTTCACGCGTACTTAAGCCACCGGAGAGGTCCATACACTCATCTGTATGATAGTGATCGTTATCATTACATATTGTACACTCATATTCACTAGAGTGTTTATATAAGTAGAAATAATGCGTGATTGATTGTAACTATATTTGATAGTACTACTTAACTATATCATTCACACATTTTTAGCAAGGCCCCGAGTGGCCGAGTGGTCTAAAGAGCTCTTCGTTACGGATCACTGCCATCTCACCTCTGTCTGCGGCGGTTCGAGTCTAGGATTCAGCCAATGTGGGTATGTGAGAAAGCTTGCCAGTAGCTTCTCGTGGATCGGTGGTTCCTTCCGGGGTTTTCTCGGGTTCTTCCTCCACCATTAATACTGGCCGTCATGTATAGCCTATCATGTGCTGAAAAATGGCGTTAAACCCCACAACAACAACAACAACAACAACAACATTTTTAGCATACGTTAGTAGTATATGGGGGCGATTCAGCGACAATGGGAATTAGCATTAAAATACCCCTTGGGCCTGTATAGCGACAAGGGAAATTTAACATTAACCACCCTGGGCCTGTATAGCGACAAGGGAAATTTAACATGGGCAAAAATCCCTGGACCTGTATAGCGACAAGGGGAATTAACATGGGGAATATATTTTGGGCCTGTATCACGACAAGGGGAATTAACATGGGAATAAATTGTGGGGCTTGTATAGGGACAATGGGAATAAATCGTGGGCCTGTATAGGAACAAGGGGAAATTAACATGGGATTTAAAAAAAAAAAAATAATAACAATAATAATAAAAAAAGGGTAGGCAATGGAAAGTCATTCTCTTTTCGAGACCTATGAGTGGCCCTGAAAAGGGCCTTTGGATTTATGTTAATATGCCCTTAACATAAAGGGCATCTGCGGCTTCTTCTTGTCCTCAAGCTGCGTCTTACTCGAGGGCCATAAATCAGTGTCCTCTTGAGGCAACCTTGTCTCTCCACGTACACTCTTTGTATCCACAGACTGGTGTCTGACTTGTGGACAACGGTCCACTTAGATCGGACATACATGAGCATGTCCGTCCTAAACATCATTGAAGAAACAAGGGTGGATGATTCGACTGTGGTCCACATCGTGAGGCGCCGAGAACAGGTGAATCAATGCAGTGAACTGCGCTTATTTATAGGGGTAGGAAGGATTGAAACGGATTGAGTTCATTGACCAATCCAAACACGCGTTACAAAATTCAGTCAGCTCGCATCCAATCCGAAGAGAGCAGTCTGTGACGTCACTTGGTCTATATAGATTCGCTAGCGCCTGTGTGCAGTCAATCTATGCGACAGTGATTCAACATGACGGAAACTCAGAAAACGATTAACTGGAGTGCACCAGCAGTGGAGACCGCCCAAGGGATCCCGGACTTACTTTCAGAAGAGATAAATTGGGATTTTGTGGATTTTCTTACCTCGCAAGAATTTGTTCCGGAACCTTCGTCACCTTCTTCATTACCTCACGTAGAGAATTTTAGACAGAGACAGAAAGAAGAATTGGAGAAATTTATACAATGACAAAAGGAAGCGGAACAAGCTTTTCTCCTACAGCAACAGCAGCAAGAAGAAGAGGTAAGATAAAAACAACAAGAAGAAGTAGCAGCAAAGAAACAAGAGGGTGAAAATCAAACGGTAACGGTACTGTTGGACATTTTAGCGGAGTTAAGAAGTCTGAAACAAATGTATCAGACTTCTTTATTTCGACCGAAGAGAATACGACCTTCCCGAGCTAAACACGTCAACCCTGTGACTAATCCTACCGTACCACCCTTAGTGATTTCAACCAAATCATCATCATCAACAGTACGCAGTCCAGAAGTAGGCCTTGGCCGTGGCAAAGGCTTAAGGCAGTTAAAGTTGATTGCTTAAACTCACCCCTACATCAAAAAAGGCCCTTTTCAGGACCACCCAGTCTTTCGAAAAGAGATACACTTTCAATTTGCCAATAACTCAAAAAAAAAAAAAAAAAAAAACCATTTTACCCCTATAGTACGTTTATATGAGTGCGTGAGTGTAGCTTCTTATTTAAAATCAAAACTCAAAGACACTTACCTTATATAATTAATTTATTCTTTTCTCAATAGTTACAATCCAATTCACAATTCACAACAGAACACTTTAAAAAAGTTCATAGACTTCTTCTGTCTCATTGTTTAGTCTCTCTTTTTTTCAATTTCTTCACCTTTACAGTCTTTTCCTCTTCTTCCTCCTCACTTTCTTCCCTTCTTCTTTTCTTCTCCTGTTTCTTTTTCTTCACCTGTCTGCTTTCTTCCTCTGAAGAATCCCCCTCTTCCTCTGAAGAATCCCTCTCTTCTTCTGAAGAATCCCTCTTTTCTTCTGACTCCTCTTGTTTCTTTTTTGGGCAATCTGGAGACCAATGTCCTTTTTCTTGACAATAATAACAGGTATCTTGACTTTTGTCTTTTCTAGCCCCTGTTTTTCTTTTTTGACGGTCTGGACACTTTGAAGACCAATGCCCTTTCTTTTGACAGATATAGCAAGTATCTTGACTTTTATCTCGAAAGGAAGGAGAGTAGTCCGTCGGCTGGTCTGAAGAGAATTTTCTAATGACCCCTCGCAAAGCTCTGATGAAACGTTCGATTTGGCTAGTCTTTTCCATCGTTGTGCTCGGTTTGAGAGTGAAATGAATAGTGAAAGGACAAGACACACACCCTTTTATATACGTTGGTTTGCCATGACTATAAATTAGTCTATGGTGTTTAAACTTGAGTTATTTCACGTTTTGCACTCAGGATGAAACGATTCAATTCATTTGAGAAGAAAGAAGAAGAAGAAGGTAAGAGGCAGAAACGTGATCTATTGCCTCATACCAGGGCTGAAGTCTTGGCACAAATTCATGCCAGTGATTTTGAAGAGGACATGAGTGAACCAGAATCCGAACCCTCTAAACAAAGTTCACCACCCTTAGTCAACCCTGAAAAGTACTATTCCATTCGAGAGACGGAAAAGCGCTCCTCTAGAAAATTTAGAACCACGGCTTACAAATACACAGTGAAGTTTAAAGATTTCAAGGCTGAAGTACCGTTAGAGAAAGCAGAAGGGTTCATCACTGGGGTGTCGGATTCTTTGCTCACCGCACTCAAGCGACAATGTCAACCCAAAGAAGACGATTGCTTGAGACTTTCCATACAACACGACGGTTTGAAATCCCCTGTTTGGATCGAGTTTAGCAGACCCGCAGAACTAACTGCTTCCAAAGTCATGGACAAGATTCAACACGTGCAACAATCTAATGACCAGTTTGACATCACCGATGGAAAAGCCACACTGGACATGACCCACGTCTCTCCTCCTCAAGGGACCGGACAAAGCAATAAGGTGTTATTGGTGAACGACTATCGCAGCACCAAAAAGAGTCTCGTCCAAATTCACAATTCTCAAGACCAGATGTGTTTAGCCCGAGCCATCGTGGTGGGACGAACCTATGCCAACAAGAACGACACGGTAGAATGGAAAAGAACCTGGAAAACTATTCAACGATCCGACAGAGCCAAACAACGAAGTGAAGCAGAACTCCTGTTACAACAAGCTGGCCTGTCCAAAGACACACCCTGTGGCATTCCTGAAATGCAAAACTTGCAAGATGTCCTAGCTCCACTCTACACCTTGAATGTGCACCCTCAAGAAGTGCGCGGACCTCTGTTGTTTCGAGGGAAAGACTTTAAGGATGGAAAATGCATTCATGTCTATTATCACGATGACCATTTTGATACCATTACCAGTATCACTGCATTCCTGGGATACAGTTATTACTGTGAGAAATGTGACCGTGGTTATAATAATCGAGAGCAACACAAACTTTGCGGATTGAAATGCTCAGGATGTTTGGCCTGTCCACCCTGTCTGAGCGAAGGACAGGAAAGAGTACATTGTCCTGCTTGTCTGCGCACGTTTGTCAGCCCTGCCTGTTACCAACAACATCTGAAGATGCAAGGTTCACAGCAGAAATGTGCTTGTCAACTCTTGACATTGTGCCCTACGTGTGGACAAGGAATACGTACCAATAGTACCAAGGCACACGTATTTTCAGGAAAGAAAAAATGTCACATTTGTCACCACATCGTGGGCTTGGAACACCAATGCTACGTGCAAAAATACCAACCCCCACCAGAGAAAGAGGATGGTCACAAGAAGAAAAGCAATTTCATCTTTTTCGATTTCGAATGCATGCAAGAGACCGGTATTCACATTCCTAATTTCTGCGTAGCTCATCGAGCGTGCGAGAAGTGCATTCAAGAACCTATTTTCAGTCATTGCCCTCACTGCAGTAAGATTCCCGGAGGGCGTGAAAAAATCTTTCGAGGACCGAACACGTTAGCCGATTTTACCCAATGGGTCTTAGACCCCATCGACAAGACGTGGAGCCAAGAGGACATCGAACGTTACGGAGATTGTCATCGTCATGCCACGGTGATGGCTCACAATTTCTCCGGATACGATGGACAGTTTCTTTTGAGATACTATACGGAACATGGCACCGAACGTCCTAAAGTGACTTTGATCGGAGCCAAAATCATTTTCATGCAAGTGGGACAAGTACAGTTTAAAGATTCGATGAGTTACTTGGCCATGCCTTTGAGTCGAATGCCTAAAACGTTTGGAATGACAGAAATGGCTAAAGGGTACTTTCCACACTTTTTCAATACGGAAGCCAATCAACACGCCGTTCTACCCCATTTGCCTCAGGCTCACTATTACGACCCCGACAACATGCGTACCAAATAAAGAGAAGCTTTCTATGCTTGGTACCAGGCTCACGCCTCGGACCCTTTCGACTTTCAGGAAGAAATGTTAAAGTATTGTCGTTCCGACGTGGACATTTTACGGCGATGCTGTGGAAAATTTCGAGAACTGTTCATGGAACACGGAGGGGTCGATCCTTTGAAAGAAGCTTGCACCATTGCCAAAGCGTGTTCCTTAGTGTACCGGCAACGATTCATGCCTGAAAACACCGTGGCTGTCATCAGTCCTCAAACGACCCACTATGTCAAACGTCAATACTCGGTCAAAGCCCTACGCTGGTTACATTACTTGTGCGACAAGGAAGACAAGTGGATTCAGCATGCCCGCAACGGAGGGGGCGAAAAGACCATCGGAACGCATTCGGTCGATGGCTGGGACTTAGAAAACCCCAGGATCGTGTACGAGTTTAACGGTTGCTTATTTCACGGATGTCCCGTCTGTTACCCTGATCGTGACACTAAAAATCAGTTTTTACAACGAACCATGGAAGACTTGTACCAGGCCACTTGTCAGCGACGCCTAAAGTTAGAACAGGAAGGATACCAAGTGGTGGAAATGTGGGAACACGAGTACGATCACCGTTTGAAAACCGATCCCGAGTTTCAACGCCTCGTGGAAAGTTACCAGTTCATGGACCCGCTGAACCCGAGGGATAGTTTGTACGGAGGAAGAACCAATGCCACCTGTTTGCTGTACCAAGCCGACGAAGAGAAAGGAGAAGAAATGAAATACTTGGACGTGTGTTCGCTGTATCCCTACGTGTGCAAATATTGTCGCTTTCCTGTAGGGCACCCACAATTGTTGACGTAACACATCGACCTGAAAAACATTCGACAATACGAAGGTCTGATCAAGTGTAAAGTTTTGCCTCCCACGGACTTGTACCATCCCGTGTTACCTCACCATTGTCAAGGCAAACTGATGTTTCCTTTGTGTCGTACTTGTGCCGAAACGTGCAACCAAGATCAGCCTTGTCAGCACACCCACGAAGAACGGGCCTTGACGGGAACCTGGGTCAGCGTAGAATTGTTCAAAGCTCTGGACATGGGATACCAACTGTTAGAAGTGTGCGAACTTTGTCACTTTCCCAAGACACAACAATACCACAAGGGTGACCCCAGTCAGAAAGGCATTTTCGCCGACTACGTGGATGCCTTCTTGAAACTGAAGCGAGAAGCCAGCGGCTATCCTTCCTGGTATCACACTCCCGAAGACCAAATACAATTCAAAGAGAAATACTATGAACAAGAAGGCATCTCTTTAGACCACATCGAGAAAAACGAAGGAAGGCGATCGTTTGCCAAAGTGATGTTAAATTGCTTGTGGGGTAAAATGGCACAACGACCGTGTTTACCCAAGACGGAATATTTGACAGAACCTTCCCGCTACTTCCAGATGATTCACGACAAAACCAAATACATGAAACACGTGGACGTCGTTCGCTTGGATTTCATCTTGGTCAATTACGAAGAAGATCTGGACTTTGTACAGGACGACCCCTTTGGAAATGTCATCATTGCGGCTTACGTGACAGCTCATGCTCGCTTAAAATTGTACGAAGCTTTAGAACTGTTAGGGGAACGCGTCCTGTACTTTGACACGGACAGTTGCATTTACATCCATCACCCGAGTCAACAGCACCCTGACATCGAAGGAGACCGTTTAGGAGCCTGGACAGACGAGCATCCCGACGACAAGATTCTAAGTTTCGCCAGTGGTGGTCCTAAAAATAACGGTTACGAATAACGGGACAAACAAGGAGAAGTGCACACACAGTGCAAAGTGAAAGGATTGACTCTGAATTATCTTACCAGTCGAGTGGTCAACTTTGGGGTACTGAAAGAAGCCTTGCAATCGGGAGAGGATGGAAACTTTAAAGTGACCACCTATCAACCGAACAAGATTGTACGTTTACCCACTCACCACATCGTCAGTCGACCCTTGGAAAAAGTCTATAAAATCGTGTACCAGAAGCGAGTTCGACTTCCCAATCATTTCACCTTACCGTATGGACACGTCGGTATTGGTCTGTATATAAAAAGGAACCCTAGGCAAGATCGATAGTTCATTGTGACTACCAAAAC
Organism: Sinohyriopsis cumingii; assembly: GCA_028554795.2. NCBI lineage: Eukaryota > Metazoa > Mollusca > Bivalvia > Unionida > Unionidae > Sinohyriopsis > Sinohyriopsis cumingii. Next base: position 34,799,524 of record CM068832.1, read on the forward strand.
CAAGCGAACAAGATGAATACTTTCAGAGAAACACAAAACAGGTTTAGAAAGGCACAACTCAAGTGTGGGGCTTCTGAAGTGGAATGCGATTGTGAGCTTTGCGATGGGTACGATGCTGTACGTTGTGACCTTAGCGATGCCGTAAAGCATCGTGGGAGCTTTGTTCTCACTACCCCTATCATGGAAAGAAATGCTGTGCGTATCAAACCTGAGGGATGCAAAAGCGATGCCGCTCGTCCTCTTGGACACTTTACTGGGTTTCGTTTTAAAGGGGAATGTTCACCTTCACGTCTATCCCTCTACGGATGTCATCCAGCTCTGAGCAAACTCCTGCCCATGTCACTCAACCGTCATCGAAACGAACCTGTGAAAGACGAATATTCGTTCCCTGTGCGTTTGTCGGAATACTGCGACTTTGAAAATCGTCTTCAATCGTTCAAAGGAAAATGGCCTAAGTATCTGGGAGGACCGTCCCCCGAAGAATTAGTCAGAGCCTGATTGTTCTACTTGGGCGAAGGAGATAAAGTCAAGTGCTTCAGTTGCGGTGTGTCACTTCACCACTGGGAACCGCAAGATTCGGCCTACGTAGAACATGATCGATGGTCACCGAATTGTCATTACTTACCCTTAGTGGGACCGAGACATTAAAGTAACTTACCATGTCGTTGACGAAGAAGAAACCAGTTTGGCTAGGAGTCAAATGTTTGACATCACCGAGGCCAGTATTTAAACTTCATTTCAAAAATGATATTGAATCATTACCTAAAGAACTACAAGAGAAGATTTACAAGGAAGTTTGGCAGGGACTTGCCAGAGTGAAATCTCAATGGGTGACTGTAGAACGTTTGTGCCGAGAAATTCACAAGAGGAAAGTGAAAAAGTCAACCAGTGTGTTAGATTTCTCTGGGTCAAGGGTGCATTCATCCTATTATATCGCTTTAGACTGTTTACATCAAAAGAGTTCAGTGACATTCTTGGACGTTACCCTGAATGGCAGTGGTCAGAAATTACTCACAATGTGGATTACTTTTGCTCTAGGAGAAGATTGTGAATTGTACGGACTGACCTATTCATGGATACTTTACAAGAGAACATTCGTGCTTTGCCTGTGGAGTTGAGAGAACGCATTTACCGACAGCTGGTCAAAATACAAGTCAAACATAAAGAACAGTTGCATCCGTTACGTCACCAGATCTTTAACCACTGGTACCTGAATGGTATAAGAGAACTGATTCGTCAGAAATTGTTTCAGTGGTCAGACCTTGTTCAGTACATCCAAGCCCCCGATGATCCACGTGGTCATCATTTTGGTTACTTCGAGATTCACCTAGTACAACACATTGAGGAAGACAAGGTAAAGGATTACCGACATATTTTACGTGGAATCTACTTAGCGGAAGAGGAAACTTCTAAACGAAGTCTGACGTTTCGGTTACAGTATGCAACGTTTAAATTCCCCACTGGAGAACGAAGATCTCGGGCTAGAAAGTACGTGTATTGTTTCCGAAACAAAGAGACTATAAAAACAGGCTGCCATACCGCGACTTTTATCGCATGTAATCCAACAGATTCTGTGGAAGGAACTCAATGACCATATTCAAACCGTGGATCATTACCATCGATCATTACAAGAACTGTATCCATTCAATTTGGGTCGACAAGTCGTGTGTGTCTTAGTGACTTGTTTTCTAGGATTTCGTTTACCAGCCGATTCCTTGTGGACTCTTTACGATCAGTACTTACCACACCCCCATGGCCTTAAATGGTCACGAAAGACTCCTTTTGCTCAAAGCCTTGCGGTTTCATCTGGATACTTCTCAACCTCTACGGGAAAAAAAGATTCGTCAACTTTTAGCTACCCAAGACGTGAATGACGATGTGTGTAGCTTGTGACTTACATCCCCATTGGACAGATGTCCGTGCCTGGAAAGAATGGGATTTTGAGGCTTGGACCCAAGAAGTGGCCCAGTATGCACGAGAGTTGTTCAAGGAAAAAAGTTACTTTTCAACCTGTGTTAGTCACGGTGCCAGAAGAACCCGTCACCCAGGACAGGACTGTCGTGGACAGGCCTGAAAGACCCTTTCGGGAGGACACTTGTGTGACCTTACCCGCTATATAACTGGTCAGAACTTTACCCAAAACATGTTGTACAGACATTTGTTTTTATTCTACGTTAATGGATATCATGTGCCTTTTATCCTTGTACTTAAGCCTTTGGCTTTTATGTATTTTTGTCTTTCGTATTCATGTTTAAAACATTCAATAAACGTGTTCTGAAAAAAGTATATAAACTCTCGTCTTGTTTGTTTTCGTGTCACAAGTGACATTCCTGACACTATGGCTACCTCTGCTGTCTCTACTCCCTCTTCCTCCACTGTCAAAGTCATCGACGAACACTTAGATCGTGCCAGTTGGGAGGCTTTGTATCTTCGCCATCCCTTTAACATGCTCATTGCTGGACCTAGCGATTCAGGCAAAACCGAATTCGTCAAACGTTTGATCGAACATAAGCATCATTTGATCGATCGACCACCTCAGCGGATCGTGTGGTGTTACAAAGAGTGGCAATCGGCGTACAGCCTCTTGCGAGAAAGTCAAGGCGATTCCATCGTGTTTGTGGAAGGCATTCCTAAAGAAGACGACGGCATCGTCTCTGACTCCCGTCAAACCCATTTGGTCATTTTTGACGACATGTTAGGAGAAGACGAAGAAGAAATTAAGCTGTGGTTCACGCGCAAAGGGCATCACCGTAATGCCAGTGTCGTTTACATCACCCAAATTTTGTTTCAACAAAGTAAAGCCCATCGCACCATCAGTCTCAATGCGCATTACGTGGTCTTGTTTAAAAGCCCTCGAGATAAATTGCAAGTGCAAGTCTTAGCCAAACAGTTAGGAACGCCTTGGCTGACTCAGGCGTATGACGATGCCACTCAAACGCCACACGCCTATTTACTCGTCGATTTGAAACCTACGACCCCCGAGGATTTGCGATTTCGTACCCACTTGTTTCACCACTGGTGTCAAGACGGAGGACCTGTCCTGTACACGTCTCCGTCTTCGACTTAATTTCACTCCACAAAAAAATCTATAAAAACCTCAGACCCTTTTCATCTGTCTCACACACATTTTGAACATGACGTCCCTTCAGTCGCATCTTCCAGTCAAATTGATTCGTGCCTTGTATGGCATCAGTCGAGAAAAAAATCCACAAATACGAGCTCGTGTCTTAGAAGCTAGTCTCAAAGAAGTCTTACGATGGTTCACGGTGACGGCACGTCAATTACTCCAAGGGATCATTCAGATTCCTCATCAAACCAAACGCTTTTTTGATCGAAACAAAGTCGCTTTGACCCAACTGGCCGATCCCCGCATCGACACTCAAACCAAAAAACAAATCATTTTGAAACCTGGAGGGAGCGGTACTCTAGGAGGGGTCATCATTCGCTCTCTCTTAAGATGGGATCCTAATGCCCCCAAACTTCTCCCCAAGAAAAAAGTCAAACGAAGCTCCAAGAAGAAGAAAAAAACCAGGCCCCCAAGGAGAACTTCTCCAGTGGCGGGACCCTCCTCTTACCAGACACCACCCCGGAAAAAGAAAAGAAGCCCCCAGAAAAAGAAAAGTTCACAGAAGAAAACTAGTCGCAAGAGAGGCACTTCGGCCAGGGCGCAACCTTACTCTCGCAAACCACGACCTGCCACGACGGTGACTGCGTCTCCGGCATCCTCACGTTCATCCACTTCTCCGTTGATGACACCAAGAACTGAAGAGTACTTGGAGACGTTGATCACACCAAAAACTTCTCCGTTGATGACCCCATGAACTTCCCCAGTGGCAGGACCCTCGAATTTAGTGGCAGTGGCTCCTGCTCACAAAGTACCTTCTCCCAAAATCAAAGTCCAAGAAAGATCGGGCATGTTACAAAGTTTACTGGATTTGTCCAAGCAAGAACTGGCTCGATTTAGTCCGTTGCGTACCCCTGCACGACGTGTCATGCCTGTCCTCAAACTGATACGACGTAAAGACAATCAGTGGCGACGCATTCCAGTATAAAAAAGGCCTGTGACCAAGTCGGGGGTATCAGTGTTTTTGGTGCTGAAGACTCAAAGATGTCACCCTCCAGAAAACATCCCTCTTCTAAACAGCCCCAAAGAAAGAAAAGAAAACGACTGCCTCCTCGTTTAGTCAAACATGGGGACATATGTGTCCTGTCCAAAGCTTCTCCACCTCTACGAAAAAAACTCATTCAATCAGCCTCCAAAGAGGTCATCGATACCGTCTGCGAATGTTGTTTGAACGTCTTGAAAGGCACGATCCCTTTGTCCAAACACCAGAAACAATGCTTAGGCAAACATCGTCACGTTCTTCGCCAAATGGTTCAAAAGAAAATTCCCATTCGTCAAAAGAAGAAGATGTTGGTCCAACGTGGAGGCATTTTACCCCTCTTGTTAGGCCCCTTACTGAAAGTAGTCTTGGGAACCATGTTGGGAGGACTGGTGGGAGCAAGATAAAAAGGCCCTCGGAAGTCCCAAGATCTCAGAATCGACCCCTGACAACCCCATGGAAGGACGAAAACTAGCTTTAGTGCCTTACAAACGATGGATGGAATACCATCGTTGGCAAAAACAACGCACCCCGCATTTACCTCCCAATCCCCATTTGATCGCGATGTTCCAGTTACAACACGAATTGCAGTCCTTGATGGATCGCCAAGATTTGTCCGAAACAGAAAAATCGCAAAAGTACGGTCAACTCTTGCAACGAATGCAACTCTTTCACCAGAAAGCTTTAGACGAAACAGCTCTACCCACTCTGAAAGATTTTAAGACCTTGATGAAAACTCCAGCACCATCACCAGTACCAGTACCACCACTACCAGTGACCAAGAAAGAAAAAGAAGAAGAAGAAGGGTTTCAAACTCCACCAGAAAAAATACGCAAGTTAACAACACCACCTACCTCCAGAATTGGATGGATTAAAAAGATGATGGCCACCCCTTCTTCATCACAGGAGAAAAAGAAAGTGAAGACAGAAGTGAAGACAGAAGTGAAACAAGAACCGATATCCCCCGCTCAGACATCCTCCTCTTCAACACCTATTGCTGGTCGCACACGCAAAGCATTGCAATCCAAGAAAGTACCCCAAGAGAAAAAGAGTAGCATCCTCCAAGAGTGGGTGTCTTATTAACATATAAACACAAAAAAATGGAAAAAGTCTTAGCCAGCATTTACTACGATCCCTCTCATCCTGCAGGTTACGCAGGAGTTCAAAAATTGTATCGTGCTGCCAAAACTCGACTGAAAAGTCTCCGTTTACCTCAAGTGCAACAATGGTTACAAGAACAAGCTACCTACACTTTACACAAACCCATTCGACGCAAGTTTGCCAGAAGTCGCACCCGAGTGGAAGGCATCGATCATCAATGGCAAGCCGATTTATCCGATGTCTCTCATTTGGCCAGCTACAATCGTGGCTACAAATATTTGTTTTGTGTCATCGACGTCTTTTCCAAATTTGCCTGGGTCGTGCCCTTGACTTCCAAATCGAGCAGCGAGTTAGTGCGAGCCCTGCAACGGGTGTTGAAACAAAGCGGTCGTCACCCTCTTCGATGGCAAATGGACAAAGGCACCGAATTTCTGAACCAAGCTTTCCAAAAAGAATTAAAGAAACGTGACATTCATTTTTTTGCCACCGAGAATCCTGAAACTAAAGCCAGCATCGTGGAACGTTTTCAACGCACTTTGAAAGAACGCATGTGGAAATATTTTACGCATCACCACACTCTAAAGTACATCGACATCTTACCGCACCTGGTGCAAGCGTACAACCAATCTTACCATCGAAGCATTGGTCGTGCCCCGCAAGAAGTGACTCCCGACAACGAAGTGTTGGTGTTTGAGCGCCTGTTTGGTACGTCTACGACGAGGGCTGTCCCCAAGAAGAGTTGGCCGTAGGAGATTGGGTGCGCATTGGCAAAACCAAACGCACTTTCGACAAAGGTTACTTACCTAACTGGACGACCGAATTGTTTCGTGTCACTGGACGAGGTCATGGCCGTCATCCTGCCGTCTATAAATTGGAAGACATGAACGGAGAAGTGCTCAAAGGAACGTTTTATTTGCCCGAGTTACAACGTGTCACCAAAAAAGAAGACGACGTGTACGACATCGAAAGCATTCTCGAACGCAGAACCGGTAAAGTGGGCAAACGACGTGTCAAAGAAGTCAAAGTACGTTGGAAAGGATATCCACCCAGTTTTGATTCTTGGATCGACGCTTCGCAAGTCATCGACTATAAAAAGAAGTGACCATCATGCCCTTTCACACAGACGCAGCTACTACGGCTACCAATCCTTCACCCAGTTCTTCTCTACAAGATTTACAAAAAGAACCCTTGTGGGTGTGGTGCGGAGAACGTGTGCCTAAAACGCAAATTGTCTTTTTCTGCCAAATCTTCGTGGTGTATTGTGTCATCGGGGCAGCCATTGCCAATTTGAGTTTGCAACAAGGAGACAAACAATTGTGGACCATTTTATTGAGCAGTTGCATCGGTTACCTGCTTCCCAATCCCTCCCTGAAATTCTCTTCGAACGGGAACCACGGGAACCTTGTGTCCAGTGCCAGTGCCAGTCGCCACTCCAAAAACAACAACAACGACCCCATTTTAGGCGGAGACACGCCTCTGATGTCCAGTAACCCCTCGGACAGCCACAGAACTCTGGAATTATGAGTCACCAAAACCAATTTTACTTAACCTTACCCAGTGACAGTTCCATGGAGGTGTTTCCCAACAACACGTTGTGCTGTTACACGGCCAAATTACCTCAGGCCATCCCATTAGATCACGAAGCCCATTGGGAAGTGGCTTTAGTAGAAATCATTCACCCAACCCAAATCCTCAATGTCCTTCCCAATCAAAATGTTTTTGATGTGGAAGTTCATGACGAACCATTGCAACAGTACTTGGATACCTATGGCAAATATGACAAGAGAACCCCTAGCACAAAAAATCAAAAGTACACACCTATCACTTGTTCATTCCCCCAGGCTATTATTTTAGTGGTCAACATTTGGTCAGCACCATAGCCTCCAGGTTTAATGTCGTGTTTCTTAAAGCTTTGGAAAGTGTCAAAAAAAGTGTCACCATGGAATACCACAAAGCAGCTCGTCGCTTCTTGATGAAATTTGACGGGAGTAAAATCCTGTCCATTTTATTTTGTCCTGAATTGTTTGACATGTTGGGCGGAGACATGGACATGAGAATGGCCATGATCAAGAAAAAGGAATTACCAAACATTTACGACAACGAGTCTTTTAGCAAGTTATTTCGTGCCCCGGTAGAACTGAACCAACGACTGAATTTGATGTTCGTGTATTCCGATGTGGTGGAGTACAACGTGGTGGGACACACCTCTGTGCCGTTACTGCGTGTCATTCCTTTGAAAGTGGATTCTGCCACGAACGCTGACGAGGAAGGTGGAAACACTTATCACGTCTACCGCGAATTTGTACATCCTCACTATTTGCCTGTCATCAAGTCGTATTTGGACACGGTCAACATTGCTATAAAAGGAGATCTGGGACAAAATATTCCATTCACCAAAGGAAAAGTCACGGTGAAACTCCATTTTCGAAAACGGTTCTCTCACGACTCGTAAGTCATGTATCCAGTGTACCGAGGGGTTGCTAGACAGCGAGGACACGGTTTAGGAGATATGTTAAAATCGGCCTTTCGTTCGGTGGCCCCCGTGTTGAAACCGATGGCGACACGCGGATTGCACGCCGTGAAAGATGCGGAACTGACGCAAGGCAAAGAATTTCTCCAAAATGTCATCATCGACAAACAAAACCCTAAAGAAGCCTTCATGAGGGTAGGCAAAAATGTCTTGCTGCAAACGGGCAAAGACCTTTTGGGCCGCCAAGAAACACCTATAAATGCCCTGCACGCTACCGAGTCAGGCATTCAGCAAGGACAAGGTAGAAAGAGACGAAGAAAACACCCTTTCACCAGACTTCACACTTCTAGAAAGACAAAGAAAAAAAGAACCGTTCGAGACTTAGACATTTTCGATTATTGAGAAAGAACAGAACAAAATGATGCACCGAGAATCTTGCGCTTGTTCCAAGTCGGAACTGGATCTGTTTGCCATGCCCCCCACCATGATGACGATGCAAGAAGCCCAGTGGGTGGAATTTCATCCCGTCTCCTCATTGACCCATTCCGCTCCCATCGAGTTTGAAATCAAAGGACAGCCCGAAGATTACATCGATCTGAATAGCAGTTACCTGTACTTGAAAGTGAAAGTGATCGAACCACCCAAAGCTAACCTAGACAATGATGATGCAGTAGCTCCCGTCAACAATTTCATGCATTCCTTGTTTAGCGAAGTGGACTTGTACTTGAATAACAAATTGGTCAGCAGCAGCATGGATACTTTCCCTTATCGAGCGTACCTGGAAAATCTCTTGACATACGGAAAAGAAGCCAAGAACACTCATCTGGATGCTTGCATGGTATGGAAACCTGACAAAGCGACTAAGTTCAACGGCTGAGACTTGCCGGGGATGCTTCAAATACAACGGGATTTGTAGAACGACGAACGAAAATTCATCTAAGTCGTAGTTTAGAACTGATGGATCGCTTGCATCTGGACGTGTGGTTACAAGAAAAGTATTTGCTGAACGGGGTGGATGTCCGCTTGAGACTGAATCTCAGCAGTGCCGCTTTCCATTTGATGGCTGCTGATGGTTCCACTTACAAAACCATCATCCAAGAAGCCAGACTCTACGTGCGTGGTGTGGAAGTGTTACCTAAAGTGGGAAACGACGTCAGTCAGACGTTGAGCAGAACGACCGCCAAGTATCCGATACGTCGCGTGGAAGTGAAAACCTTCACCATTCCTGCTGGACAGCGATCCATGATCGAAGATCATCTGTTCCAAGGACAGTTACCCAAGCGTTTGATTGTTGGTATCGTCAAGAATTCAGCCTTCAACGGAGCCTACCATGAAAATCCTTTCAACATTCATCATTACAATGTGTCCAAGATTGAAGTCAGTCGCGATGGAAAGACCTTGTGTACCCGACCCTTTGAGCCTAACTTTGGTGACAGGATTTATTTGAGATCGTACTTCTCGCTGTACGAAGCCACCAGACAGTTAGGAACCAACACCAGTCACGGTATTACGTACGAGGATTATGCAGGAGGCTATGCTTTGTGGACTTTCGATTTCATTCCAGACCAAGGCAGCGACGAGGGACATTTCCACGCTATAAAATCCGGTCAAATTCGTGTGGAAATTCAGTTTGCGAGTCCACTGGATGCAGGGAACACAGTGAACGTCATCCTGTATGCAGAATTCGATAATACGATAGAAATCAACAGCTTGAGAGAAGTCATTCTAGATTATTAGAAGCTATGGAAGACTGTTATCCCTCTTTACCTAATGGAGAAACTTTAGACATGGAATGTGAGGAGTCTGTGAAAGAAGAAGAAGAATCCCAAGACGAAGAAGTGATCATGATGAAGTCAAGATGGCCAGAACAAGAAGCCCATTTAGTCTCCTGTTTTGCTACATTCCTGACAGATGTAATGAAAGAATTGATCAAGGAAGAGTGCTATGGATGTCACAACGATCATCCGAGTCAAATTCAACACGACAAATGACTGATGTTGAGCCAGTAAGAAGAATTGGACGAATATCTGGACAAAGCTTGGGGTGTCATCGAGATAGAATTCGTGTTGAACGAGTGGTATAAAGGCTTGGATAAACATTCTTCTCCTCCATTAACGTCTCTGGAGCGCCGTCGCATCGAATCTCTCTTTGACCAGAATAAGAAGTCGGAGCCAAACGCCTTTTACTTGACAGACATTTTCAAGCAAAAGGTCAGGATCGAATTGATGACTTATCATTACCTCTGAAGAAAAAAAAAACACACAAAAAATGGATACCTGGGAACTTTATTACCTTTTGAACCACAGTTCGTATACGGCTTCTTGGAATCCTGTCGTCTGTGCTAAAGATGAACTCCCTCATCGCAAACCTCAAGACCATCTAGCTTATGTCATCAACACGGACGACAGTCATCTCCCTGGAACCCACTGGGTAGCCGTTTACTTTCCTCAAGAAGGATGTGTGGAATATTTCGATTCGTATGGATTGCCCCCTTTGGAAGACGATATCATCGACTTTATGAGAAGAAATGCTCAGACCACCCGATTCAATAATATGAAATTACAAGGCACAGATTCCTTGGTGTGCGGACAATATTGTGTGTATTTTCTGCATCATCGCAGCCTGGGTTATTCCTTAGAACATTTAGTGACTTATTTTGATCCTCGTTCTTCTTCTAGAAACGATGTGAAAGTAGATCGATGGTTTTGTGACCATTATGCTTATCTTAGCTAGGAAACGTAGTGTCCATCAATGGCTTAATGATTTCCAACAGTGGAAATCACAATTTCATTCACAACGTTGCCAACCCTGTCCAAAATATTGTGTAAATTGAAGAAAAAAATGTTTGATGTTATATTGTTGGATTATTGTTAAAAATGTTTGTTAGTGTTAAGTGATTTTGAATAAAATATTTTGTGTTTTGAAAAAAAAATACCTTTGTCTTCTGTTTGGCTATAAGAATGTTGATTCATGCTCTTTGACTTCTTACTATCCCTCTCATGACACTCATTGAACGTTGCGGCTCGAAAACCGTAGAGGGATGTTTTCCTTCACGTCCGCGCTTTGACTTTAAGAACCGGGGCAGTTTCCAGTCAAACCATCCATTGTCGACTCATCCTCCTACGAAGATGTGCTCCAAACTAGCTAAGCTAAACGAAGCCTACGTGAATTTGCATAGGGTCAGACACAGTCTGATACCGAAGCCGGAAGAGATAGAGAATGTGAGAATGTTAAAAGTCACTGAAGACCTGATAGAAGAGCTCTTCAGAGAAGAAGTGAACAGGGAGAAAGAAGAATGGACAGAGAAGTACAGACTTCAGAGACAGCAGCAACAGCAACAACAACAACAACAGCAGCAGCAGCAGCAACCTGAACCTGACAGAGGCTTTGTCGATTGTCGTATCGACACCAAAGAGTTCTTCTTCTCTTTCCGAAGAAGCAGACCTATCGTCAGAAAGTCTATCCTCAGAGGACGTCGCATTCTTAGAAACTAAAAGATTGCCATAGCAAACAAAAAAACAGCCCTTTTCAGGGCTACCCAATACTCTAGAAAAGAAATAACAATCGATTTGCCAATGTGTGTAGGTAGTGTAGTGTGAATATAAACACTAACTCTTTTTTATAGTGTGAGTGTATGTGTTTGTGTATAGGATTGTGTGTTTGTAAGTGCTCAAGTACGTTGGTGTGGATAGTAGATTAAGATCATGTTTTTTTTTTGCTGTTTGAGGTGTGGGGAGAGTAGATTTGGGGTTTGGTTGCTTTGCGTATGTGGATAGTATATTGAAGTGATTAATGAAAATTTTTAAATTAGTAATGGGCAGTATAAAAAAGTGAGTGAGTGTTTCTTTTAGGTCCGCGCGTTGTTTGGTCATGATCTAGGTACGATCAATTTTGTTTTAGGGGATGTTTTCCATCACGTCCGCGCTTTCAGTATAAATTGAAACTCGCTGGGCAGTCTAGCTACCCTGTTCATTCGTTAACAAGACAATGAATACCAGAATAAGCAAACTTCTTGAACTCCAGATACATCTGGAATATGTCAGGCGCCTGTTAAATGAACTGGCCGCGGAGGTCATAGTAGAAGAGGAAAGAATAAAGAAGGAAGAGGAGGAGAGAAGACAGAGGGAAGAGGAGGAAAAGAAAATAGGAGAGAGGATGGCTTACAAGATACCAGAGACAGAGGATTGGGGTGCTGAAGCCAATCATCCTCCCTCTGCGCTTTCAAGAAAAAAAGTAAAAGGAGACTGGGGAAGAAGATGTGTGTGTGGTGCCAGGCCTGGAAGGTGCTATCATTAACCAGGTGTCACTGGAGTTCAAAAACAAACAGCCCTTTTCAGGGCTACCCAATACTCTAGAAAAGAAATAACAATCGATTTGCCAATGTGTGTATGTAGAGTAGTGTGAATATAAACACTGACTCTTTTTCATAGTGTGAGTGTATAAGTTAATGTATATGATTGTGTGTTAATAAGGGCTAGCATAGGTTAGTGTGAATAGCAGATTAGGGTTTCATTTTAATGCTTTGCGTGTGTGGATAGTAGATTCGGGGTTTGAATAGGATTTGATTTTGATGCTTGGTTTGTGTGAATGGTAGATTTTGGTTAGTTTATTGCTGCTTCACGTATGTGGATAGTAGATCATATGAAATGAGAAAAGTAGGGGATGTTTTCCTTCACGTCCGCGCGTTGTTTGGTCATGATCTAGGTAATATCAATTTTATGTCTTAGGGGGATGTTTTCCATCACGTCCGCGCTTTCACTATATGAACCCACAGTATTCGTCGTTCAAACCATTCTACAAAGAATAAAAAAAGAAGATGGAAGTGTCCCAACTGTTCAATGATTTAAGGCATGTTTATTTTTGGATGGTGGATGGTGAATATGGAGTTGAAAGGATTGAAAGAGACTGGAGGTTAAGAACCAGTGTGCACTACGTGAAAGAACTAAAATTAGCCAGGGAGATGATAGAAGGATTAATTGAAGAAGAAGTGAAGAGACTGAGAGGGCTAATAAATCCCCCTTATGTCAGAGTGGGAACATTAAAAGAAGCCCTGGAGAAGGTAGAAGAAGTAAGAAGGTTTTTGGAAGAGATAGAAAAAAGGTCAGAGTGGCCCTTTGTCAAAAGGAGTGTTGAAAGATTGAAAAACAAGGGGAAGAAAAGATGAGAAAGGTGATAGATGAAGAAGTGGAGAAAATAAAGGACAGGTGGGCAAAAGATAGAAAAGAAGAAGAAAATAGAAAGAAAAAAGAAGAACTAGAGAAACTGAACGCTAACTGGATAAAAATCCAGCAGAAGTTCCGAGCCATGGGTCACCCGGACTGGATACCGGAAACAGAAAAGAAGAAGAAAGGAATGATGGAAAAAATAAGAGGATGGATAAAGAAGTTAAGGAGTTAGAAGAAGAAACCCAAAGGCCCTTTTCAGGGCCACTCATAGGTCTCGAAAAGAGAATGACTTTCCATTGCCTACCCTTTTTTTATTATTATTTTTTTTTTTTTTTTTAAAAAAATCCCATGTTAATTTCCCCTTGTCCCTATACAGGCCCACGATTTATTCCCATTTTCTCTATACAAGCCCCACAATTTATTCCCATGTTAATTCCCCTTGTCGCTATACAGGCCCAAAATATATTCCCCATGTTAATTCCCCTTGTCGCTATACAGGCCCAGGGATTTTTGCCCATGTTAAATTTCCCTTGTCGCTATACAGGCCCAAGGGGTATTTTAATGCTAATTCCCATTGTCGCTGAAACGCCCCCATATACTACTTACGTTTGTACGCATGTGCAGTTGGATAATAAAGTTACACTGTTTATTTGCCCTTTCGTAGATGTCATTGACCATCGTCTATACCCAGTCCATCGTTTTGTTTGCAAGTGTGTGCTTGATTGGAAGAGTGTGTGTTTGTTTGTCCGTATGTAGCTGTGAGAAACTCCCAATTATCCACATTTCATCAACTGTTTTCTTCACAATGGTGGTTGCTGAATTATTGTAACTCTATATAACTTCCCTTTCTCATGTCTGTTTTGTTTGTATATTTGGGCGGTGGATATCCATGATGGGTGACAGATGGCAAGTTTAATAGTTAGTCCTTACCACTCTGGAGATTGCATGAAAAGTGTTGCATGTTTTAACAACCTAGACCTTTGTTAACCGATCGGCTTTTTTAAAGGGCCAGTGAGGATTCAAGAGTTATAAATATTATTCAATATACACCCCATTTTTTAAATGATGTTTTCAACTTTATTTTTTTAAATTTAAAGTTTAATTTAGACGTTCTAAGATTTTAGAATTACTCCTACTCAGTACTGTTTTTAAATTGTTAAGATTTGATTTAAAATTTATATTTTTACTTCCACATATTTTTTTAAATATTTGGGATATATCGTAAGCTCTCAATTCCGTATGAGTTCTTCTTTTTAATTATTTTGACTTCTTTGATTTTTGACCCATAAAAACTTACATTTATAAAATAAAGTAGTTTTTGAATTTTTTCTTACAATTTTTAAATTTCTTTTTAGAGGTTTTGCATTGGGGGGGAATTTTCATTTAGTCTCCACCGATTTCCAGATTGGTTTCTGAATTTGCAGACTCATTATAAGTTGATCATAATTGTTACATATGTATGAAATTTCATGTCAGTCTCTACTAAATTCCAAATTCGTTTCAGAACTTTTGATGTATTTGTAGTCTCTGCCATAATTTTACTTTTTTTCTTGTTGGAATTTCAGGTTATGCTAAAGTCCATGGCTGTGTTGGAATGTTAATGCTAGTTTTACTAGAAGCAGTTATTTTTGCACTTTCCTTATGGCTTTTCAATAAGTTAATTCCGTAATCGTTCATTAATTTTGTATTTTAGATTACTCGGATTTTTTAGTCCCAGGTAAAGTCCGTATTAGTTTCGGAATGTTCGTATTACTATTTGTATCAGTCGTTTCATTATAATGCACAATAATGTTTCTAATCTACTCTAAACACTGTGATAGATTCATAATATTAGCATTAGTTTTATTCACCGTCATATATTTTAGTATTACTATCCCGGGTTTGTTTTTCGTTCCCGCTAAAATCCATGTTCATGTCGTAAGATTAGTATTGCTCTTAGTTCCGGTCATTTTTTTTTCTAGTCTCCACTTTAGGCCAAATATGCCAAAATATAAATCCCTGATCGAAAAATGCATCCTGTGCGATGTAATGCAAGACATAGTAATAATAAATATCATTAATAAAAACAAAAATTCGCATACATAACATACATTCTTCCCCCCCCCCCCTCTGTTTTATTTGTTAGACTTGTCTATGTTTTGTATTTGCCTTTTGAAAAAGACTCATTAAGAGTCAAAAGCTCTCAGGTTAGTTAGATACTAGTTTTGCATTGTTCGTTGTCAGTTTATTGCATTTATCGTAAACAATCCCTGTCACATGTGTTCTATTGCGTGATCCAATGCACTTGAAAGGACTGCTATTCGCCACATGATTTTTAATTAATTAATGTTGGAATGTCAAGGTCGCTTTGGGTGTGACGACTGTCGGATAGGTCGTTATTAATAGAATGTCAAGGTCGCTTAGTATGTTAGCATAAAGTAGCAATTATAGTGTAACAAAGTTAGGATGATAACTCAGTACGTCTGAGTGCTGTATTTCAGACTGAGAAATTTGTATTTTGAATCTTGACCGCAGAATAGTATTTTATTCACAAAATTGAAGCCCATTTTAATACAAAAGCATTCCACGAAAAATCATATCACAGCATACCCTCCAAGTAAACAAAATACATCCCATACGATATAAAACAAAGTCATGACAAGGAACAAATATAATGAATGAAACGAGGATTCCAATGTCAAGCGTGCCAGAAACGTGATGTATCAATCCAGTATACGTAAAACAAAATGAATACAGTACATAAACTACCGTACACAGTAGACAAAATGGCATGTAAGCAAGATGTAAACACGTAACGGAATTATCTCAACTACAAAACAGAAAAACAATTCAGATGGTTTATAGAGTAAATATTAAACAATGCAAAACATATTAACATTTTTAAGCTTTAAGAAAAAGGCACTCAGCTATGATTTGCATGGTTAGTAAACTAGGCAAAATCATAAGTAAATCTCAATATCAGTGTGAGATTTAAACAAACAACAATCACCCCACTCCCATAATACGTTAGAGATTGTTTGCCATATTAAGGAATATTGATGTATTAGTAAGCATGTGAGAGTTAAAGACAAAGAACAATTTAATAGGTACAGCATTTTGTAATTGAATAAAACAATACAGTAATATAAATATACAGTGCTTGTCAATAATGTATTAGGTCTTTCCTTATGCTGATGTTTGACATTTACTGCAAATTAAAAAGCAAACACGTTTCAGACAACGCATGGATAATGCAAATTTATGCGATCCTGAGACAATAACTTTACCACATACGAAGGACATATGAAGGACATCAAGTTATACGAGCCTATTAAGTATACCAAGAGGAACATGTTTGATTTCCTACAAATCAGCGAGGAAGTTCCTGAAATTTTCCTGGATGAGCTAATTGCTGCTGTACCAATCAGAGAGTTTTCTGGTAAGAATTAAACTAGCGTATTTTTTAAAGTCTGAATCTGTATTGCTTGAAATGGTTGTTTTGAATATTCATCTGAGCATCCGAAAGGAAATAAATTTGCATTATATTGTTACTCTACTGTTCCCTTTCTAATAACTTTAACCGAATGCCTTGTTGTACGTTGGCTAATTTAGGTTCCCTACCATGCAGTCTGTTATTTCTATATTTAACATTGTTGACACTTTCCCTACTAATTTATATGCGGTCTCTTTACTGTATCAATTGGGAACAACAGGAATAAACACTTTGCAATATCAACAGTCTTTTCATATATATTAAAACACTGAATCAAAGAGAAAGCAACGTATTTGATGTAGTTAACATTCACTGGAATATTAAAATTTAAGGTAATAAATCTCGTCTGACGAGATACATTCAAGTCGTACTGCAGCGAAATTGACATTAGACTAGCATACTGACGAACCTAATCATCAAGACAGGTGTATGTATTTACCTGATTGCCTATATACATGCATATTTCGATCACCGGGCAAGAATGTACCCAACTAAATGGGCAAAAAATGGGCAATTTGGTTATGTGACATGTGCAATTTAAACTCCTTGAAACTCAGATTCAGAGTATTTTCATCCAATCTGCTTACAGTTAACATGGTAAGCATAAATGAATACTGCTAACCACATATTGCAAACACCAAGTTTAGAATTTAATTTAGCCCAACTTAGTGGACGGAGCATTCCAATCAAACCAGGGAGGTCAGTTTGAATTGTGGAAGATTCATAGCGTCATTGATGATGCATATGTCCAAATATACAGATTACTCCACCTTTATAAAACATGTGGAGAAAATATTTTATTCATATAAATGTTTAAAAATATGTCTTCCAATCAACACACTGATTTGTGCCGGTGGTATCCTGGGTCTGACCATCACATCAATAAAGCGTGTCACCGAAGAATCTAATACCGTATAGAAGTCTACTATATCCCATTCATGATTGTGTTTTTTTTCTTTTTTTCTTCTTCTTTTTTTAAATTTATTTAAGTTAAAAGCAACCATATTTAAACTCCATCATACACGGCTTGCTGTGTTTTTAGGAGCCATTGCTAGAGAAGACATTAGAGTTTCAAATCTAATAACCACGATCTTCTCCTTTTGAAATGAATCATATATTGATGATATTTAAATGACATTATACGAGTTATCTCGTATTCATGGCATTTTCAATCGTGTATAGGTATATCAAATAAAATACAAAATAAACTGGTTGTTTGAAGGTTCAGTGATATTATTCAGCCATACAATTTCACATTTTTACGCATGGATTTGGTTATGTCCACGTATTCACGTAACATTAAATTTTAAAACTTTTGTCCCAAGTGCTTTCAAATTATCCTAGAAAACATCACAAATTATACAGCGAAAATACTTCTGTAATATTAAGAGGCGAAAATAGATTGTAAACCGACCATGAAGAATTTTCACATTTACTTCTTACACTGGGTCCGCAAGGGATAGTGGGTTTTAAGCTGAACATGACATCTAAACTACACAATTACTGCGGGCCACCGCCGTTTCATTAGATTTGACGTGGCGCTGAAATTGTCGTTTGTAACAAAAGCGGACAAAGTAGTAATAAAACGTAACTATTTCTTAAAACAAGGTATCATCCTTGTATTGTATCTTAATAATTCTTTGCAAATTAAACTTCTTCTAAACGGACAGCGATGTGCATGAATTGCAGGCTCGCTCGCTATCAAATCAAAATAATCTGAGTGAAGTCAACGTTTAACAGGGTCGAGAGGGAATTTCTTCAAACATTTCAACAAAATTAGCACAATAATTTCAGTCACTGACATTATGAAAGCCCAATTATCATTAATTTCATATATGTCTTCATTATTATTATTATTATTATTATTATTACAATTATCATTGTCCGATACATGTTATGCTTTGAATTGATTCGAATACTTCTTGTTCTTAGTTATGAAATTCAAGCAAATTCTGAAAAGTCAAGACATTCTAAAACAAAATGATCTATAACAAGACAAATGAGTGCCTTAAATTACAATTGATGTAACATATTTAATCCATTACACCTACATGTTTTTAAATCTGATGTTTATGATCATGTATAGGTTACATGTTTCTTTAATCACTATTTTCTTACTAATGCGTTTTTGAGTATGTGTCCTACGCATATAATGGACTTTATTATGAACCTCCAATCACATCAATGGATCTTAATCATGCCATCCTTTGTCCATTGGTGCCAGTGGTCAAGAGCATTTCCAATTGCCTGATCCATATTAAGATATTTATAATTAGCTAACCGACCGAGGAACAAAACTGTCCGTCTTTCTTTTTCTGTCTCATTTTCAGCCAACTGTTGATAGGTGGCGTAGAGTTTCGTGTTGCGTTCATTTGGTACAGGATAATACGGGTCTCCATCGGACGTACTAAACTCTCGAACAAGTGTTGAATATAGAGATCGCTGATTCAAAAATTGCTTGAATTCCACAGTACGCGTGTATGGAACACGCATACTCGGTTCATTCACCACACTGGCTGGCTGCATCACTGCATCTCTATCCCCCATTTCAACTGTAAACTCCTCGAAATTTATGGAGCGATATTCAAGGCGATCTAATCCTCGTGAAGCGAAGTAGCCATCAATCGGACCAGTGAACACTGTGAAGTTAACGCCGTTGAAACAATGACGTTCGTGAAAATAGTCTGTATTTAAACGTACCTCGATTTGAGGATGGTCCAGTAACTCTTCGAAAACCTCAGTGTAACCACCAGAAGGTAGCATCTGGATGGGATCAGTAAAGTAACGGTCGTCTTTGCTATATCTTAGAGGAATACGTTCAAGGACGCTTGCATCTAGATGATCTGGGGATTTCCCCCATTGTTTCAACGTATAACTATGAAAGAAGTCGTTATATATACGATGTCCAAATCGCGCCACTGCAGATTCCATAGAGTTCTTGTAAGGAGCTTGAAATTTCACAGCCTTTGTTTCCTCGGCTAACCAACGGTGCATGTCTTCCTCACTTTGAACGGACGAATCGTACAGATTTTGAACCGTTTGTATGCATATTGGCACTGGTACATATATATAGTGATCACTGACATCTCGTGGGTATACCTTGGCAAGTACCTTGTGCTCCCATGGTTCCCATCTACCAAAAGCTGATATGAAATTCCATGCTTCTTGTCGATTGGTGTGGAAAAGGTGAGCACCATACTTTGATATACGAATTCCGAACTTGTTGACGTAATCGTAACAGTTTCCGCCAATATGGTCACGCGAATCTATCACAAGAATTTTCTGCTTTGTATTTTCAGCAAGAAGTCGTGCGATAACGGAACCAGAAAATCCAGCACCAACAATTAAAGTATCTACATTCATTGTAGATGAGTAAACTGATGCTTATTACAATAAGCGGCTGATGAAATCTTGGATAAGCTTGGCAAAGATTCTTAACTAAAAATAAAACATAATCGTATTATGATCTAATGAAAATTGTACATCTAGATAAACAAAATCCAATGCCACTTTTTGATTTTTGTTTGGAATGAAGAGATCAAAGCCCTATTGCGTCCGAATTGCAATGAATTTGGTACGCTGGATGAGCTTAGAAGAGCAATCTATAAAACAGTTACTTTCTTTTAGTGCCATTTTTATCTTCCGTCTCAAGTGGTTCTCTGAACAAGTCATGCATGCGAAGCATCTGTAATAGAGATGAAACATGTCTATTTAAAGTGCTTCTGACTACACGTTCGAGGTTAAATTGTTTTTAAATTTTAAACCTAAGTATATCCGTTTTTTGTTAAGACAATAGTTACGGCGCCGAAAATAGGACGTCATGGTATACTTACGATCGGCAGTGAAGGGTATTTTGAACATCTGGTAATGAAGATGTATTCGAAATTGTACCCATTAAGTATACTAGACAGATAATTTATTGAAAAGTTGTCGTAAAATTTATTAATAATTTTGTTTTTAGGTCACAAAAAGATAATTCTTACTCTTTTCACACTTAATGAGGACAGAATTTGTTAAAGTATTTGCGCAAAAGCTAAAACGTAATTTCAACAATTCATGCAAATCATTTACAATTCGTCGTAAACAAGCTTGTACATGGGCAGTTGTCCTGAGTAAAAAGGATTGTCTGTTGTTAATTACAACTACGACCGCTATTTGTATTGCCGTGCCCAAATATGCACTCCCGAGTTTGAATATTGCTGTACTTCTAAAGAATGTACACACCTATTTGTTTACTCCTATTTTCTTCAAATATAGAAGTTGGTTTTTGCACCAGTACGTTTACTGTCAGGATGTTTTGGAATGATGGTGTTTCAAAGTGTACAATCCATAGAAATCTCGTAGTAGGCAGAGATACGAATTGTATTATTCAGTATCTTATATATATATAAAGACAATGCAGGTCCTTCTGTCTTTGTTCTCTCAAAAGCGAACGAAACAGAACAAATATGTCAAGAATAACTCGAGCTGCATTATATACGAAGCTATCATTTTGTAATACAAATAAAAGGGGGAGCGAAGACAGGAATGAGTCAGAAAAAACGAGCGAGAAATGGTTCCTCTAATCATTTTACTTCCAAGAAAAAATGTTCTATGATTTATTTCAATTCGTGAATAAAAAGACTTATGATTGATTGAAATGTGAAATCAGAACATGTAGCTATCAAGGTTATTTTTTCAGTTTTCGAATCTTCATAATTTGTAGCAGATAGGCTTAAATATTTACCTATGTATATTTGTAGTTATCATTAAATTTGATATTTCAGATTATTTAGACGTATGTAGTAATGTTTCTTAATCATAATCAGTCTAGACATGGTAAAAAATCCATCAAATAATACGAACCTTTGGAACATTGTTTCTCCTCGTATGGAATTGGGATTTGATCGATCGGTTTATGGTATAACGTCCTAAATTTCAAGATAGGTAGGTACACATTTATTTTGTTTTTTTCTAGGAAATTTGATGAAATATTATTCTAGTTGTTTTAAATATTTACACATTGTGACAGTGATTCGTGCATTGTCAAGGATCAAAGCGATTCTGCTTCACTTATTGTCTCAGTCACTGTTGTTGCAAGATGTACCTGATAAAACCTTCATTTCTGAAGGATACTGGTGTTGACGAGATCAGAAACAATGAACCCAATTATCACTGCCATATGTGGGGACGAGAGGCGGTTGAATTAGACGTTTCCCTTTTGAAATGTTTGCTTGGAATGAAAGGTTATTAATCCTTATGCAATGTAGGAAAAATTGGAATAGACACATCTGTCGGATGAAAACATTCTTCAAAATCACGCCGCCAAATCCAAAACAAAGCCATCTAGCTTTTCGTGGCTTGGTGAGAAAAGTGGCATGATAAGGGAACGGCAATTATGCGTGAGTACAGAAGCCAAACGTTTGACAAGGACAAGTAAACAATCGCGATAAACGTCTTCCATCGTCTAAGATATGAGATTGTACCATTTGTTTTAAGGATACGCAGGCAGTCCTGAAAAGGTATCACAAAGTGTCCAGGAAGACACGAGAAAATGATTCGGAGAAGAAAACGGAAGAGGACGAAATGACTGACAATAACAATGATTTTTGTGACAGTTGACATTTCTGTCTCTGAGGATATTATTGAAGTGTTTTTGGACACGCATATATTTATATCCAACCTTCATCTTTGCGCTTAAGGAGGAGAAAGCTGTATTACTGACGTATGATACATTTATCAAGAATAGAACGGATATAATGAGTAATTTAGCAATATTGTACTGGTATGTAATTAATATCGATATGGACGAGGCCTAAATACAGATGTATATGATAAAAATCGCCAGTGGAACATTGAAATCATGCTTCTTCTTTGAATTATGTCAGGTCTTAATAATATATCCGATGATCAGGTTTGTGCAAACTCCAATTATTAGGGTTTTTTTTTGTTGAATGGATATGACAATTTCGGGCTTCATTTAAACTTGAAGAAGGATACATTTACATACTTTGTCATCGATGTTGTATTAATGCAATACTAAAAGCACAAAATTTAAAAACAAATACCTACGTGCATTACCAGGTTTCTGTTAGATACATAAAATTAACACTCTACGTGCAGAGGTAGATATGTTTACTATATTTCAGAATGAATTGACCCCATGCTAATGTACTTTTCCTGATCATGCATTTGTTATTGGTGGAGATTTCAATGCATATTTGTCTACTAGATGGATATATTGTGCATTATACCAATCGTGTTAATGGCGATAGAGTAGAATATATGAGGATTTAGCTATAGGAAGGTAGATAATTCTAACATAAACTGTAGAGAGGTGAATCACTATGGCGATAGTTTACTTGCGTAGTGTAAGTTATGCATATATAAAATGGCAAATGTTCCAAAATAACTCTTTATAAAACTATTCATCCATTCCGTGTCATTTAACTACAACAATAAATTAATAAATTAATTTACTGCTGCAAACAATGTTTCTTTGTATGTTTTACCACATTGAAAATACTGAAGTGAAATAAAACTGTTCCTCCCAGACATAAATAGATTTGGAACGAAGTGCAATGAAACAGATAAATTGAAAATATAAAGTATTCATTCCTGCATAAATCTGATACAATACCGTTTGCTCTGGAACTGGATGGACTTGATAACACTTTGAATATATTATGATAACGCAGCGCATAGCATGATGGTTGGAGAATAGAATCAATATACATGTCATATATGATCAGTCAAACTTGCGCTCTAACAAACGACACTGAAATGACTGTAAATTAACAAAGCGCCGTGGACATAATGGAATTTCAGGATTGTTTGTATGAGAGAAATGTTGACCTGTTTCAGGTCAAGGAAGTTCATCATGTGCCACCAAATATGAACATACATTGAATGAAGTAAATGAAAAGTGCAATTTAGATTATAAATTTGATTATGCAAAATGATTTTAGAAACTTTAAAGGCCCGATTACATCTGTAGGTTAAGAAGCTTAATAGACTGGTACCAAATGTTTTCTGATCTATTTGATATATCTTATTAAGTTAATCAAATCTGCACACTTAACCACACAACTAACATTTAATATACATTTCTTGAAAGAAGAAAAACAAGAAAAAGTGGACAGAGTGATTAGAAACGTATCACCTGGCAAAATTAAGGAATGATAACAATTCGAGTAAGAAACTGGTTGTGTTTATAAAAGACGTCTAGTAATATATTTCTATAATAAATTTATATTTTACATTTATCTTCGGGCAATCACTTTGATTGTCGGGCAAATCCAGTTAGACACATACTAATTTCATATGTAATGTCAGAAGCTATGATTAATCAGAGGTAGGCGACGAAAGCTTTCATTTTATTCAGTTAAAGACGTAGAGATATATCCTTGGATTAATATAATAGAAATCAGTGGAAGGGCTTCAATTCTTGAAAAAGTAAAATTAAGTATTTCTGGTGTCAAGATCCCATATATAGTTTTATTATTCCGTACATAGATCATTTAGTATATTCATATGTATGTTCCCTCTCAGTAATAACCGAGATAGACTAAAAACATTCGATACAAACTGTGTCTTTTGTAGAGATGTATACAGTGTGGGAGTTTATAATGAGGTTTAGCAGTGGGGCACCGTGCCCAAGATATGTGGTATCATCTCCCACCCATTCACACTATCCTGGTGCCCGGCCGACCAGCCCTACCAATAAACTCTTAACGCTGAGCGCCAAGCGAGGCAGCTGCATGTACCATTTGTATGCGTCTTTGCTATGATTCGGCCCATTGTTCGAACTTTTCATAAGTAGAAATTTCCGTATTGGTACTGACTGAGGTAGATTTAATTAACATTTGATACATACAGCGACTGTGTCCTTTGTACAGATGTGGAGGACGAATATAGTTTTAGCATGTCTAGAGCATCATTAGAAAAAATAATCAATATGTGATATAAATTAAATTTTGTGCATGCAATTAAATCTCATAAGAAGTAACAATCATGTGGTAACTTTCTTCTTACAATAACAGGTGCATACCTTAGTGCCTACTTCAATACCTGTAATTATTAGAACTGAATGACTTATGATTTTGAATGTGTAGTGCCAGTAGTCTCAAATGTGTTAATGTGATAGGTGCTGAAGTATAACAATGGTGTAGTCCAAATTGTCCTTAAATGAACTCACAATAATTCCAAAATAGTGATTAAGTCCGAAATATCAAAGATCAATTTGTAATTCCAATGAATAGTTAAAGTTAATATGTCCTCTCAAATATCACTTGAAACAAATAAAATTGATTCTTATAAACACGGATAGTAAGACAGGAATGAGTAATTCTGAAGTAAAAGACTTTTAGATAAAAGTTAAGTCATAATAACAATACCAGGATAAATTCGTCTATTCTTAATTTTTAAATAAAGCTAGACCTTGAACTCAACATTTGTAAACATGTTTACCTGCAATTAATAATGATCGTAAAATA
Source organism: Sinohyriopsis cumingii (assembly GCA_028554795.2). NCBI lineage: Eukaryota > Metazoa > Mollusca > Bivalvia > Unionida > Unionidae > Sinohyriopsis > Sinohyriopsis cumingii. Next base: position 34,824,309 of record CM068832.1, read on the forward strand.
TAATTAAAAATCATATAAAAGTATTAGCTATGCAATATGTTGTTTACCATAAAACATCAAAAGATGTGGGTCGTCAGGTAGGCTTCTACCCTCAATTACTGACTAAGGTAAACCACAGAATACAAATTAAATATACATACCATTACCTTTGTAAATGTATTTAATTGAGAGTACTCGTATTATTTACGCACCATAACGTTATATTAATCTTCATAATTGACTACTAACTTAAAGTGCTGAGATAGCAGTATCACACCGGTGATAAGCTGATATGAGGCTGAACAATACTACTGATGTTCCTGTTTGTAATTAAATTAATTATATTTTCATTGTGTATTCGTCGTATTGACAAACTCTTTCGATTAGTAACTGCATACATATTATATTCATAATATATATATATATATATATATATATATATATATATATATATATATATATATATATATATATATATATATATTACAAGTGTATTATATACGTATGTTAAACTAATTTAATAAGGATATTCAACTACACACTTGTAGCATAATCCTATGACTTCGATTCGTGAGCATACATGTATGCAAACTATTGCGCCAGATATCCATGCTAAAGCCAAAATAATAAAATAGCCTTTACAATTTAACTGTCCGGTAGGTATATTCATATAAAGACTACCTGTATGGTATATCCATGTAAACGTAATTGTCAGTTATGTGCGTGAAAAAACTTTGTCCGACGAAATAGACCATACAGATGTGTACCTTGTATCGTCTACTTAATAAAAGACAGAAGAAAAACAACAACATATAGTGGGCTGCTGGCACTGCGTTTAAAACAGTTAAAACACGCGAGTTTGATATGCTCTCTAAAATTTTCAGATCAGATACATAAAAGATCTTCACACCTACCCGCCCCGCCTCCTCTTCTCCCCCCCCCCCGTCCTAGTTAATGAGAAGCAGTAGCCAGTTGCGCTATCACTTCGTGTATTGATTATTCCATCTATCACAAGCGCATCATGCCGACAATCAATCTACAGTTATCCCCCTTTAATCTATCTGGACATAGAACACAATTAATTTTACTATGTGTTCTCTATATTTGTTTCTCAGTACTGACCTTTCCACTGTGTGACAATCAATGCAAATCATATGTTAATCTAAAATACCTTCAAAGATGACTTCACGGTGAAGTTCTTGTCTAATGTTGACCTGCTCTTTTTTGAGATACTGGACTGTCAGCATAGCAGCATGTAAACAGAACACAGATTTCACTTCCGGATCATCACCAAGGCCTTATTACTCACTGTACACTGTCGCCGAAATACACACGGACAACAACACCCTGAGCTCATATTATCAAGAATAAACAGTTACCTTTAAATCCCTACCAAAAATGCATAAATAAACCTCTCCTAGCACCACCAAAATGAGAGAGGAAAAAATGTTCTAAAAATAGACATGAACTACATTCGTGGGTACTGAACTGGAAGTATTAATTGTCACGTAATTCCATCTGGAAGTACAGAATGGAAATGGCAGTATGATTAACTCGGTATATTTAATGAAAAACTGTATCGGTAATTATCTTTCTTCAAAATATATTTCCTGACTTATTTGCCCCAAGGTGGCTACACCAGTTGCCTTGGTAACTCGTAGCCTTTAAATGTTCTGTAATTTTGACAAAATAAGTTTCTATTTGCTTGTAAAATAATAGTCTAGGCACGAAAAAGCATCTACAGATGCTAGTAAAAATAATATTTTTCTCAGACGTTTACTACAGATTTATCTCTACTTTTAAACGTTAATGTCTTTTAGAAAGCACCGCCTACGTATTGCTTTAGGCTTTGTATATCTGATACAAAAGTCACTGTATTTAATCGTGCGAGAACATTACAAACATGTGTTTGTTTCTTATTTTTCTCACAACCTAGAGTAGTAACCATACATTTAATTTTCTACACTACTACGTTGACTATTACAGTCAGGTCATATATATGTATGGGCACTAGTTAGAAATGCGTGAATAAATTAGCCTGGTTTTACATGCAGTAATAATTTACAGCATCAAACTTGTTATGACGATAATTTTAAGTACGATGAAATACTCTTAATTACTGTGCTGTTAGCTCATTTGTGTTGAAATTGGTATGGATGAAGATATGGTCTAACTGGTGATCTTATTGTACAGTACTTATCAATGGACTCGTCACAGCGTTTGTTTCTTTTCATTTTGTTGAAGAAAAAAAAATTGATAATCTGTTAGATATGCATCACCCCAACAGGTAATAAGACAAGCGTGTACTTTGTAGACCATTGCTTTGCAAAAAACGATTTCCTTTCACTCAAGTCCTGTCCCGGCAGTGCGGACTGAAATTTTGTTTTGAATATTCTCACCGATGTGGACTTGCAAACAAAGAGTATAACAGAAAAATATAGAATTAAAGAAAATACAAATATAAATCACACTGATTAAAAGATAGCTGGTCAAACCAACAGCCTGCTTTTGAACATCTTGTTTGCGGTCCTAGTAAGAACTTTATTGCAGAAACGTTTTTTGGCTCAGTAACTTTTTCTGTATATTTATAAGTTCTGACACGTGGTCTTTGATCAATGATAATTTGATGGCTACCTAAATACCCAAACCGAGTGCAACAGAATTTGCAATTTACTGAGCAATTATATTTGTAAAATTCTGATAAATAAATTATCCTTTGTTTTCTTTCTTGAAACTTTAGATTCATTGAGTTACTTCCAGATATTTTTTCTCAAAATTTATTATTACTGAAGTTTTTTTAATAGTTTTTTTTTTTGGAGTATAAACATATACACAATATGATATAACCCATTGATTTGTTAATGTGTTTCACTCGCCACTTCTTTCCGTGACTTGATGGATCCATGGTTCTGTATGAGTATATGTCTATAGTATTACCACTCTATCATTATTACAATAAAAAGTCATATCTTTTTCTTTTAACAAGACCATTCTTCTGCCAAGACCTTTCCAGATGTTTGCGTTCGATGACAAGAAAAGTCTTGATTTTTATGTCATAAAACATTTTGTATCTCATTAAAAGGGTTCGATACAATTATATTGGTATATTCCGTTTAAATGTTTCATAGATAATAACAGTTATGAAAAGTGTAACCTTTCAGTCGGCTTGCATGGTACAAGGAACTACTAAGAAATAGGAAAATAATTCAAGTTTACTTGAGCAAGCAGACTCGTGAGTTCAAAATATGTGTTATTTGGATAACTGGACAATTCAATTAAATCAAACCAGAGTTTCACAAACACGACTGTTGATTGGTCATTTTCTACCCATAACTTTGTTGCCATAGTTTCCCTATTTATCGTAACTGGAAGTCGCTTCAGTTAACAAAAATGTCTGTGATTTAAAACAAAAATTTAGAAAAAAATAAAAATAGAAATTAGGTAAAGGTCAAACTTAACTTACCCAAGGATGAAAATCTAGTTCAGGGCATAAGTTTGCTTGTCTCCCAACATTTTCAGCAACATGTTAACGAGCATTGTTGAATATTGAGAGTTGTATTCTTCTTTTAAGCTGTATTCAGCCGGCCAGGGAAGTGTTGCATGTATTGGATCGACATGTTGCATCAGCTGTCGGTTTCATGTTTATCATCAGCCATGGAAAAAATAAACTTGCCCACAGCATTTTCGACCTTTTCAAACGAATCAATAGAGAAGTACATGCAATCGTGCTACCTTTCATATGTTCATGTTGTCGCCATCTCTAGCGAACCAAAACGTCTAAGCAGCGAACTTGCTAAAGTACGTCACGACATGCTGTAAGCAGACATTTTGCAGTGAGACGCCTCAATTTAATTACAATGTCGAAGTCATAATGATTTCCAAAACGTTGATCCTGTACACCCAAACTAAAACAGTATTGCTTCCCTGTAAATATGTTCCTAATGGTAATTTGTTTTCCACCAGCAAGGTGATATTAAAGTACTCATTGGCCATGAATAACTGTTAGCGCAATCAATGTCTTACGCAGCCGTCTCAAACATTTTGAAGTGCAAGAATGGTTACTCGAGTGAGACCGTTGTGCTCTCAGATTTCTTGATGTTAAAATGTGGCTTAATGCAAAAAATTAAAATAATGATCTGCTTAAGTCCTATTTTAAATCTGAGTAGAGAGTGTCAACCAAGCTGATCAGCATGTATTTTACATATTTTGTTATGTCACGCAGTTTAGAAACTCATATTGATTGATAGTGCTTTTTCAGCGCATCAGTTCTGTAAGGCCACATAGCGCAATACGAAAGGCTATATGATAAATGTTTCATTACAAGAAGTGATACTTATCAACTAGCAATAAAACGAAATAAACTCAACGATGAGACGATGATGATAATATATGATGGTTTCTGATCAAAGCGGATTGTAAATGTTGTGTATAAAGGGTAATCATACAAAACATGTAGGGGGATTGACAGTACACACGAATAATACAATTTGGCACTATAGGGTCAAAAATGGCACTTGGGGGTTATACGGAGAATCCTATATTAAAATGGTCCATAGATTTAACATGCAATCACTTCTTTAATGAGGATCTTGACTCCTCGAAGTGCAATCACTTCCTTCTAACTCGACTTAGAGTGTACCACTGAGCCTCTGCTTGCTCTAGCAGCTGTTCCAAGGCCACTATTACATCTTCCGCTTCCTGCTACTTTTCGATCTTTTTATTCTCCAGAGGTTCTTGTCTGATTAACGACGATTAGTACGACTGACTTATCGACGTTTTCGGCAATTCAACGATGCACGTCGACGTATCCAAAGGGAAGAATTTTACCCTTAATATGCGTGATCAACGGGTGAGCACTCGTGATCAGTCATATCTGCACATGTGCTCCCGTGTCGATACTACGTACACGACGCTTTAATGCATGCGCGTTGACATCGTACGTACATGCATACAAAGCAACTTATAAACAACTATTTCCAATGGGGTCCTAAGGGATGCAGATTTCGGGACACGGTACATTTTTTAATATTCCACTAAGGTAAGAAAGTTATATTATGCATGAAAATCAGATTTCAGAATTAAAAATATCACACAAATATGCATTCTATTAAAATATGGTTGAACTACGTTCTCGTGATTTGTTTAGTCTTAAAAGGATGCGACTTAACAGTTGATTTGCAATGTCATATGTTGGAAATGTTCTTGATAAAACTGGATATGTTCCAGTTCAGTCACTTATGGTGCTGTGAAGGAAAGTTGTGGAAGCTACGTTGCCAACACGCGATATAACAAAGTTAAATTTACTGCTCTTTTGACAGAACAGTAATTTACACGATTGTAAGATGGACATTTCTCAGAAGCAAAACTGTTACGAGCATGATTTAGTGTTAATTGGTTCACTCTATCGTCCACTTTTATCATTCCGACCGAGGAAAGTTTATAATGTCTGAAGCTTGATTTGGGTTTAAGTTTGCTTATAATTCAGTTTTTCTGTGCTATTTAGAGCTTGGTTTTGAGATATTTTCAGTATTTTATCGAAGTGTTTTTCTTTTCGATTAACAGTGCATGAATATGGTGAACCATGATTACAGAAAGATATAAATTTTAAAATTTGCTACGTGTAATTAGAAGTATGCATGGTCGCACTCATCTTGGCATTATGTAGATTATTTATTCGGTTGGATCACGACTACGGATAAATCTTAAATGACAAAACAATACAGAAAATATAGTGAGATTCTAGCATTTCAAGTATTTTCGACAACGGTTTCTTTTGAATGAAGGCTTGATATAATTAAGTATTAACTCTAATTTTCAGAAATTCAGTTTCAGTAATACTAACACGTTGATACTTTATAATCTTTCTCCTTTCTGTCAGGTCTCAAAACACATTTCGATATAAGACATTAAGCTAAAATACAGCTACAGTATACATATATGAGCATTGAAATTATACAGACTGTTTTACAATTATTTGTTTTTGATTTTGCTGATTTTATAAATGGTTGTGGTAAAGGAAACTAAATCATAATGACACTCGTATTATGAAACGAAAAACGAATTTATTCGAGACTAAACAAAAGCAAAATATATTCTGAAAATGGCTGAACTAAATGTAATGAAGATGAACCTCATTTTTTCCGGAGAAGACGAATTTATTAAATGACCGAGACAAAAGTAATTACATAGATATAGTGGATTTCCCATTCACGTTGTCGAGAGATAAGTCTCGTATACTTTATTTTTATATATCACCGCACTAAATATGAACAATTGTATACTAACCTACAAACTATTTCCAGCTTAAGAGGGGGACATCAGCTTCATTCATTGCGAAGCTCACGGTAAAGCTTATTTTTAATCCAAACCTCTTTAATATCTCTAAATTTGGGAGTGTTATCAAGCCCATGCTAGATGATGTCAAGTGCTTCGGTGTTTTTTTAATAAATATATTGTCTAGAATGTATATGCACTCTCTTTCCTGGAATAGCGAGAGACCCAAAACAGCATTCAAATTATTTTTAACATGACTAAATGTTTTGTACATGATATCCACTTCATAGGGTTTGTGTTAGACCAATATTTGATAAACATCCACACATTGGAATTTGAGATTTTTTAAATCGACTTTAGATCTTTAATCTGGACGACTGAACACTAGATTTTAAGGCCGGTAACGCAAATTGGATAAAGCACTCTTAAGATCTCGACTCCATTACCCAGGTAGCTTGTTTTAAATTGCCTTGTGAACAATGGCTACAGCACATCAGGCAAAGAAACCTTGTATCAAATTCCAGTGGTCGCATTTTACTATAGTGATGCAATCTCCAAAACTGTAAAACGAAGTTCCTTATCAGTGTACAGCATATCAGTGAATCCTCTCAGATTACTCGTAATGCATCTCTGAATAATTTTAAGACCTATTTATCCAATTATTAAATGCCATATTAAACTCTCTTTTTGGCATTCTTGTTTATACAATAAATCTACTGTACATTAACCACATGATGGATTGCAATACATATTCCTGTGGGAGAAATTTTTGATAACGAGATACATCTAATATATGTATATTTGAAACTAAATTAGTACTGTATGCAGGCTATGACAAAATTTGGATCCTGTTTAGAAAACAAAGCGTCAATGACATTTACGTTTAGTACATTTTCGTACGTATGAATCACAACACATTTCAAAACACATTATTTGGTAACTTCTGAAAATGGAATACCAAATCAATGTCACACTTTAGGTCAGCGATTTACAGAGTTTATTCAAAACACCCGTCGTAAAAAAAGATTTTTGGTGAAATAAGAAAACTACTACTACTGAGACGAACGTGAAGATACCATTTATATCTGTCAAAAAGAAGACATTGGACTCCAATTTTTTCCAAGCGTCCATTGAGAGCAAAAGAGTCCTTAATTGTAAGTGTAAAGTGTTTAGATCCAGGTTTTTATATTTGGAATGCATTTTGTTTTATCAAATACCAACACATTTAGGTAAGAAATTTGAATGTAAGGAAAGGTAATAGAGGTGAATGAACAAAATAAAAATAATGTAAACTAAACAAAAAATATAAAAGGCCTTAACAAGGATTTTGTTACTCTCTGCACTGATTCATGAAAAAGTTTTAAAACAAAGAATTGCAGAAATAACAGTGACTTATAGAGAAAAGAATTATATATATATATATATATATATATATATATATATATATATATATATATATATATATATATATATATATATGCTTTCCATCCATTTACGATGTATATTCCACGTTGCATTTTTCCATTTTCATTTTCTATATTTTAGGATGTACCTTCTGGGTTGCATGTTTACAACTTGAGATATTTCTTACGATATTTGATATGTTTCATGTTTTGTTTTAATTATGCAATTTCGTATCTTCCGATTCCATCTTAGTGAATCTAGGATACGTCATGGCTGCATTCTGATTCATTGGATGATATATGTTGTGCACCATAACAGTAAAAAGGCATAGCATCCTGCAAGTTACGATATTGTAAAGCATACAGTAAATATGACTCATGTTCCCGAAATACCATGTGGTGGCATAAACGGATATTACAGTACTGACCCATTGTGAATGCGTTCGGATCGTGCGTCTAGCATTGAAAAGGGTAACAGATCTAGCAACAAAAAATAAACAACAACAACAACAACAAACATATCTGGTTAATATCAACTCTAATCATTAATCACTACGCATTTTCAAAAGATGGACCTTCAATATCACAATTACTTTAGACAGATTTACAAACATTATTTATATACACCGACTGTGGCTTTGATTTTCAAGATAATTATCACTTTGTAGTTAAAGTCAACTGTAAAGCAACTTTATAAGATATTGTATTCCTTCAAAGGTGTAATATTTCTAATGTGTAAGGTGTAGTATTTCTAATGTGTAAGGTGTAGTATTTCTAAGGTGCAATATTTCTAGAGTGTAATATTTCTAAGGGGCTGCTACTGATTAGAAGAAATACAACTTTGTGCAAAGATCCTGTAATAATTGCAAACTGGTGCTCTCTTCCTGGAGAAATTCAAAATCAATTTATAAATTTGAACATAACATCAGAATATTTTTATTTATTAAATACATAATAAATGAATTACACTTTGTTTTCTATTACACTCATTCATTATCTTGCTTATTCATAGAGAGTATGCTTGGGATAGATCGCTATGGAAGTATTTGCTGAATGATAAACAATTATAAAATATGGGAGGAACAGTAAATTTAACCTACAGTTAAAATATTCGAGCTGCTTGCTCTCAGAATGAACATTGCTTAGAGATATGCTTCCAAGCGCCATATCACACCACTCCGGTGGCCTAGTGGTTGTTGCGTCCGCCTCGGAGGCGGGAAGTCGCCGGTTAGAACCCCGACCGACTCATACCAAAGACTTATAAAAATGGTACGAGAAACTGTCTCGCTTGGCACTCAGCATTAAGAGGTTAGTGTTAGGACTATTCGACCTGGTGTCAGGATAATGTGACTGGTTGGGACATCATACTACATGTCTGCGGCATGATGACCCAGTACTAGATATCACTATAAATAGCCACACCGCACACATCGCAGCGATATAACTGAAAAATTGTTAAAGCGACGTCAAAAATCCAAATCACACATACAAACACACACACACCAAGCGCCATGTCTTTGTTTGATTTGATTGAACCATGTCTCAGCATACATCTTTGTCCACTTGATCCTCTTTGTTATAAAATTCATAAAGTTTCTTTTAAGCAAACTATTCTTCCAGCAGAAGAAACATTTTAACACCATACCGTTTCTATTTATGCATTCGAATGCAAGAAAAATCAGAACTTCGATCAAACAAAGTGAATTTTGATTCAGAGAGATTGAGGTTTCTCACGCAAATGTTTGATCGAAAGTTACAGTTATATAGCGTAGCCCTTCAATGGCAAATTGCATTATAGAATAACGTACCGAAATATTCGTACACGTTGAGAATAATTCAAGTTCAATATTGGACAAGCGAAAATGTGAGTTAAAATGAATGCGAGGTTACTGTTTGTTAATTAGATTTGTAGTTAATTTAAAATCCTAAGTTTGCATCACATGACTATTGATTGGTCGCATTATTCACAATAATCTCTTTTGTATCGCATTATTCACAATAATCTCTTTTGTATCGCATTATTCACAATAATCTCTTTTGTATTATAATGTCTGAATTTATGATATTTATGAGCTGCTTGAGACTATTGTGATCTGAAATAAAGTTTTACGAAATAAAATGTACAAACTACAACAAAGCAATAAAAAGTCAACCTACCCAAGCATGAAAATTTTATTCAGGGCATTCCTGTGCTTGTTTTGGATCTTGAAAAACAAATATTGTTCAATACTGAATGTCTTTTAATATTCGCATCGTTTATTTATTATATACGGCTGGCCCTATATTTGATGCATGTAAGTTTCGAAAGTTTTTAAAACCATATTGACCTGGCCCTGCAGTTTCATGTTACACTCCGCCTTTTAGAACATCATTACTGCGTATAACATACCGGTAACATCTGATAAAGGTTCAGTCATAACCATGGATTGAATACAACCAATCGCTCGTCACGCTATACTGTATGGTTGTATCTCTACGTGTCAGGCTAACTGACTACTTTATCTGAGATTACAAGAAGGCCAAGGAAAATGTTTAAATCCTGTTAATTTATATTTAGGGCTAATAAAGGCTTAAAACCAATCATAATTTTCATTGAAGAATCTCGATATGAAATTATGCTAATGGTTTGAATAAGTGACTCATTTACTATACGAAAGTTCAAGTTAACGCAGATACATAATGTATTAGACACCTAAAGCGGAGGTTTTAAACATTTATACCAATGCGATTTATTGTAAAACGTTAAAGTCTTCTATCTCATTGCTTTTTTAAATTGACTGTTCGTGAAGATCCAAGTCTCAATATACATTCGAAGCACACATGGTGATTTTTATCTAATGTTTAGAGGCTATTTTGGGCAATTGATGTTATAATCACGAAAGCGTACTAAAGTAGACATGGCATGACGACTTTTAAGATCGGGTTTCGTATACGAGTTAACGCGATTTTGTTGTACTTGGAATATATCAGGAGAACGTGTATTATTATCCAAGTATCAAATTACATTTTGTAATAAATCTATGGCATATGCCATTTGTATTTACGTTTCCATTTTAAGGATTTATTAGATTTTTGTGATTACTTGTTTGATTCTGGGAAATCGATGTTGGGGAAATATTCCTCAGCCCAAGTAATTAGTCAATTGGTACGTGCAATGTTACAGAGCGCAGTGTTAATGATATTTCATTATTGCATCATTTAGTTTCGTAGTGACCTTAGGTCAGAGCCGCATAAGTGGGACTTCAGTCAAGTAGTTCCTATTAATATATCTGTCTTGAGTGATTTTGTATCTACATGTGTGATAGAGATTGCTAGTTTGTACAAGGGAATAATTGAGAAGGAATTGTTCCATATTCTGGAGACGCCTTTTATTGTTGCTATAATTATAAATATGGTGTGGAGTTACATGCGAAATGAGGCTTAAAATCATGATTTGTCTGACCTAGGGATAGAGTGGAAAAAATAGTTCCCTGTATTGGTGTTTGGTTTCTAATGATATTTCGACGTCATGAAGTACTGACGCTACGTTACTGAAAGCAAACAAGGATACATCATGCTGTTGTGAGCTTGCCATGCAATTGTGAAGTTGTTATGCAATTGTGAAGTTGTTATGCAATTGTGTAGTTGTTATGCAATTGTGTAGTTGTTATGCAATTGTGTAGTTGTGTGGAAAAACATTAGTTATAGTCTGGGCGTGTTGGAATCTCCTGAAGATAACAGTTGTTGTCGAGAAGTTCTTGAAAATAAAGGGAAAACATGTGAGTTCTAGCAGGATTCACGCCAGGGTTGGATTCGCTTAGTAAAGAGACCTGTTTGGCGTATTACAGTGTAATTAACAGTAAGCACAGTACAGAATTAAACCTGACTGCAAGGGTGTTTAGCGAAATTGTTGAGTACATTCACACCGTAATCACATTATTCCGACACTCCGCGTTCTACAGTAAAGACCTTGGTTTTGCGGTATGCTTCGATAGCGAGGACATATTACCATGCTTACACCCAGTTAACACGTTATCTCTTCAGGCCACAAAAGAGGTTTGCCCCTGTATCTCTTCTGCATCATTCATCTTTATTACCGCCAAATTCGCGTATTTCAAAGTCTTTATCCAAAGTTTTGACCAGCATTATTGAAGCAAATCGACATATTCAACGAAGGACACACGCAATCTAATAGCATGCCTCAACATGGAAAGATACTCTACCAATTTCACGCTTTCCTCGTGGTTCTTAATTGTGGATTAATAACCAGAGCGCCATGGACTGCAACCAGCAGCTTATCGTCATAATTACAAAACTTACCAGCAACGATGTCAGTGTGCCCGATAGTGATAAGGCTGCGTGAGGATTACAGACCAAACCCTCCATAATTTCTCTGTTCGCAATTTTGATGCTAAACAGAATATAATATTAGTTTCAATATCTTCATGTAATTTTCTAGCATTCTTGGCACAACATGCTCAAATTATAATCCACACAGGTGGAAGTTGAAAGGTAATCACCATACCGGAAAAAACAGCATAGCCTTACTCAGCAGTTCACATGTGCTCTGTGTCCTGATGTTCCGGTTATTACCATGCTTCAGGATCTTGTACATGTACTCTTGACATCAAATCATATTTGCTAATCGATGCAACAGCTGTTAAATTTTTACCCACCACTTCTGTGAAATGTCCCTTATTTGATGATTTGTATGAGTGTGCACCATTATTGATGCATTATTATTGTAAACAAAATGGTATTTGTGTGTACCACACAAAGTAACCTGTCAAATAAGGATACTTTTTATATTAGGATATAAACGAATATTACCCCACAGATTCAGAGGCATATATCTACTGACGTCTACAAAATATGGTTGTCCAAATCTTCTGGCAATAATGCCACCAGCTTCTTTCTCTTTACAAATCAATACAGGAAATCATGACATGTATGTGTGTATGCATGTATGACCAATATCTGTTACACACGTCATCAGATCCAAATCATAAATGACATCTTATAAAACTGAGTTGATGTTTTAGTGGAGGGTATTATCGAGGATCTCTGCATGCTTACAATTCATGCCAAAATAATTCTCTCTCTCTCTCTCTCTCTCTCTCTCTCTCTCTCTCTCTCTCTCAGGCACGAAAGGGTGACATACGGATCACATAATTCTCTGGTCAGTATTGCAGTAATATAAGATGTCTGAAAAGTTAACATCCCCAATAATATAAGATGTCTGAAAAGTTAATATACCCAGTGTATGTATCGCTCTCGGGCTTTTCTGGGCATGTATGGTTTGACAATTGGCGAAAATAAAATAAAATACTGCAATACTTAACATTTGAAAAGAATCAATTGTCACCTGAATTTTCTGTTCGAAATAATATTAATTTTGGACACACTGGGTAACACCCATGTGTTTTCATGACTTGCGATATGTCGGCATATTCTGTGCATAGCTTTAAAAATATATGATGTGTATGCGGGAGATAGCGGAGAGCCTTTTCTTACTCCGACTGTCGTTCTGAACCAGTCCTCTATGCTGACGTTGAAGTATACTGCACTGGTGGCCTTGTCATAGAGGTGATCTACTACTGTGATGAGTTTGACATTGATGTTGAACAGTCTCATGGTCGTCCACAAGGCTGCATGCCATACCCTGTCATAGGTCTTCTTGAAATCCACGAAGACGTGGTACAGATCTTGCTGATGTTGTAGGTACTTCTCACCAAATATCCTGAGGGTGAAGATCTGCTCTGTTGTGCTGCGCCCTGCCCTGAACCCTGCCTTCTCCTCGGCAATGATCTTTTCAGCCTATGGCTTTAGTCTGTTCAGCAGCATCCTTAACATGACTTTGCTTGGATGGCTTATAAGACTGATTGTACGGTGGTTTTGACACTGTTGCAAGTTACATTTCTTGGGGAGGATGATGATCAGTGATTGGGTCCACGGCGATTACCATACTCCTGTTTACCAGATCTTGTTGCAGATGTTTGTGAGGGCGCTAACCATTGCTTCTCCCCAGCGTGGATCAATTCTGCTGCGATGTTGTACACTCCTGACTTCCTCTGTTCCAGGGATCTCACTGCGGCTTCTATTTCTTCACGTATAATAGGGTGGATGTCGTTGTTAGCTGCTGAAGGGACGTTCAGTACCTCTGCATCTATTGTGGCTTGGTGGTTGTAAAGTTCTGCGCAGTACTCTGTCCATCTTTCCAGAATATTTTTTTTCTGTGAGGCAGTTTCCGGCTTTGTCCAGTAAGGAGGTAACCCGCCGTTGTTTTGTGCTTGTTCGAACTTGGCCCTGTTGGTATGCTTTCCTGCTGTTGTTCCTTTTCAAGTATCCCTCAATGTCATTGGACTGTTCTTCTATCCAGTTCTATTTTGCTTTGTTCATGCTCTTCTTCACTTCCCGGTTGACTGCCTTGTACGGCGCTGCCTCTTCTATATCGTTCTTTTTCTTCTTCCGTTCACTCCTCTTGTCACATAGGTTCAGAACCTCAGCTGTGACCCAGGGCTTCTTGACTGGGCAATGTCTACCAAGGATCTCGCTGGATGTTTTGGTCGTTGCTGTTTTGAAGGTGGTGGTCAACGTGTCCATGTAGGCATTGTCACCATAGAGGATGGTGAGCGGTGCAAATTTCAACATCTTTCTGGAGAGAATCATAGCAGACGCGCTTAAGAAAGCATGATGAAACGGTCAGCATAGGAGGCATGACAATCACTTACTTGATGGACTAGCATGAAATGAGCAAAAATTAGCTAATTAATAGAGAGCCTCGACAAAACCTTTGCAACCTACGGCATAGAAATCAGTGCAGAGAAGACCAAAATGATGACCAACAACACCAAGGGCATCAGCACTAACATTAGGGTCCAATGTTTGAAGCTAGAAATATTCCACAGCTTCAAGTATTTGGGGGCAACTGTAACGGATGAAGGATCGAAGCCTGAAGTACTCTCCGGGATTGCACAGACAACAGCAGCGCTGTCAAAAATTGAAGTCCATCTGGAACGAGAAAAACATCGCACTCAGTTCAAAAATCAGACTGGTGCACTCACTAGTGATCTCCATATTTCTCCATATTTCACTATGCCCGCGAATCATGGATCCTAACAGCTGACATAGAGAAAAGGATACTGGCCACAGAGCTGAGAAGTTTCCGAAAGATCCTCGGTGTCACATACAAAGATCATGTCACCAATAAAGAAATAACACAAAGGATAAGACAAACCATTGGGTCTTACGATGACCTCATGATCACAGTGAAAACACGTAAACTGCGGTGGTATGGGCATGTCTCACGATCACCAGGACTTGCCAAGACAATCCCACAAGGCACTGTACAATGAAGAAAAAGAAGAGGCAGGCAAAGAAAGAGGTGGACAGGCTTGACATTGAGCGACTCACTGAGAAAGTCGAAAAATCGAGAGAAATGGAGGAAGCCGGTTGTTCGGTCTTGTGCGGTGCCCCAACGGTCTACAAGACTACGGGACTGATGATGATGATGATGATGATGATGATGTTTATGCATCGGGCTATGGCAATGAAATACACCACTTTGTAGTCTTTATGTCAGCCTTTCATTCGAGTAATTAGATTAGGTTTAAAGATGATTTTACAAAGCTCAACGTAACGCTTCCCGTAAATGGCAAGAGATATAAAGAAAAATAAAGTGATCTTGTAAACCAATTAGTAAAAGTTCAGCATTTTATAAAAGCAAAGCTATTATGTTGAATAGAAATAACAATGAAGAGGATGTTATGTCTACAACGTCTCTTGTATGGGAACAAAATTACTACAGAGCTAATGGTCTATAAACCGTGGATTTTGTTGAAAATTCTGTTCGAGCGCAAGTTGTCAAGTTTGATAGCAGACGATAAAGTTGCTGTCGGACAACTTCTTTGCAAAATTAGAAACCTGGATTAAGATTTAATATTGTTCTGATGTAAACATTTCTATCTTTTAAATAATGTGTTTATTTATATGATTTTAAAAATAAATATAAAATAGGTTTTTCTAGGTTACAAGTTCAAGAAGGTAATAGAGTGGGTCTTCATGTTGACATTTAGAAATCATATTTTCATATGCATTTAGAGAATAAATGTGGGATAGTTTTGTACGAATATGAATATCAGGTTCTTTAATTAAAAGACGGTTATACTTTCTCGTTATAATTTAGATTTACCACCAAATAGAACACGTTATTGAATGTTTACATAAATGAGATATCGTTGCGCGGAAATGGTGGGATATATATATATATATATATATATATATATATATATATATATATATATATTCCTTCTGTTCTTGTGGTTAGAGCGTCCACCTCGGATGCGGAAGGTCGCGGGTTCGAATTCCGGCCGAGTCACACCAAAGGCTTATAAAAATGGTACTAGCGCCTGCCTCGCTTGACGCTAAGAACCAAAAAACATAATGTTAGGACTGGTCAGCCTGGTGTTAACATACTGTGATAGGGCGGGACGTGATACGAAATGTCTGCAGTATAATGCCAGGGTGCTAGACAGCACTATAAACTATCACACTGCAGACATCGTAGCGATAAAATTGCAATTGTTAAATGCGTGTTAAACATACAAAACCATTCAAATCAAGCTCTTACGATAAAGATAGAAAATGTTCTACCATAGCTTGTCATAT
Organism: Sinohyriopsis cumingii; assembly: GCA_028554795.2. Taxonomy (NCBI): domain Eukaryota; kingdom Metazoa; phylum Mollusca; class Bivalvia; order Unionida; family Unionidae; genus Sinohyriopsis; species Sinohyriopsis cumingii. The sequence continues at coordinate 34,840,610 of CM068832.1, forward strand.
TTGTACTAGTAGGAATGAATGCACTTGGTACAGGTAATTTTATTTTATATACACTAACAGGAAAGGTACCGTATAGCGCTTAACCACGCTTGCCATACTTTGGCGGCTTACCTTTGGCATTTATTGGATTCTTCCACCATTGGAGCCAAAATAACACACTCACCTCATCAAAGCACTATATATTTGGTGGTCTATCAAATAGAATATGTATAGGGAAAGACTCGGAAGAGAGTGATGCATGCTAGCCATTATATCGTAATAAAATTATATATGCCTTGGGGTACGGAAAACCGCACGCACTTAAAGTAAATAAGTTGCCGTAAAAAACCAAGAACTGAAGTCACTACCTTATGGGCATTATACATGCTATAAAACTCTCGTGCTGATATTACGAACGAACGAAACGGTATATATCTTTATTCTCCATGTACATGTATAACCCCAACATCTTTTAGGAGATATGATTCATCGTTTTCTTCCGCTTCCTTTCCATATTTCCGTCAGTGTTTTTTATTACTACATCTGTTCTTAAAGGAAACTTGGCGTCTGTTGAATGATCCCCAAAGGCAGTTTTCCTAGAAAGACTGCACTCATGTTGAAATAAAAAAAAAACTATATATAGTTGTTTTTTATTTCAGCATGAAGAAATGAAGAATGTATTTCCAATGTTCGATTATTGTCTTAATCATACTAAACCGTTATTATTTGTATAGTATGGCACTATAGGCAATAAGAGATAATAAACAACAAGCCAAACACTAAAAGGTGAGTTAGATATGTATAGGAATGAATGGATTTTAACTCTCCTTTAGTCATTTAGCAGGAATTAAATAATGGGAACATATTTATTCATTATGATGCGTATTGTCATCATCGTAATCTTTTTTTGAACATTGTAACGTTTTTGGCTATTTATTTCCTTTTGGCCTGTGAATTGGAAAATTCTCGAAGAAGAATACTTTGCATACTTCGCTGTAGTGAATTGTCGATTTTATATTTTATTTTACTCCAGAACTATTTTTAAATTTATAATAATATTACTACGTTTTTTTGTCACGTTCTGTCCTAACAAACTGTTGTGCTCACTCTCTTAATAAATTCATTGTGACTTTTTCATTTTCACTTTTAGCTTTATTCAACATTTCATTACTGATGTTATTAGTTCTAGCGTAGATTACAATCATATCGCATTTTTGAAATTTAGTTGCTTGTCCGTAGATGGATGCTTACTGCGTAATTGGGTAAATCAGGAATATTTTTTCAGCTACTTCAGTGGCGATGCCAACTTATCTAACGACAATGTATTTATACATTACTTTGCAAGGACAGTCGGAGAAAAAAAATATAATTTTCAAAATCTCATTCGTAGCATATATGGTAATTTTATAAAATTTATTTCAAAGAGTCGCTCTTTAGGTTTGTTTTTATGATATTCAAAATGAGAGAGAAAAAAAAGAAAAAACTTTATATTCAGCTACATAACCTATTCGAATGAAACCAAGACGTTACAAATATATGATTGTTTCTAAACTCTTAAAATGTTCGTAATCAAAGACAAAGAAGGGATGTTTGCTAATAGCGTCAAGGAAGACAGCATAGAGACTTAATGCCAGAAATATTATTCTGAATAATAATCAATGAAGCTACAAAGATCCATTCTTAGGATCGAAAAGTGCGAGATCTGTAAATACATCTATGTAATCAAGTGCAGTGTGTGAATCCGTAAAGTCTTAAAGCATACATGTTCTTCAATCATTGAAACAAATAAAGAACTATTGTAACTGCTCCTACTCTACTACCTTAGAGTCCATACCTATTACAAGTACGTAAATAGATCGCGTAAGTAATTACAAGAAGATACTATAAACATATTAAATATAAAATTAAAGATGAGGATTCCAAAGTACTAGATCTTAACATTATGCGAATTTGAAATTTGGAATATATCAAGAAAATGTATTTGCTAGATTCATCATTTCCTCCTTTAAACAAAAAGAAGACATACCTGAATGACTATAGTTTTAAATTGTGATGGATTTGTTAATCTTCCATTTTCCGAATTGTATCGGAAGACATATGTACGTATAACGTTACCCAAAAGTGAAATAAAATGCAAAAGTCATGAGCCCATAAGGAAAGGAAGTTTACTAAAGCGAATGCTAATATGTTAATTATCAGTGACCTGATTGTGATTTAATATGACTTTTTTTATTGATCGTAAGTAGTGAAAGGGGATACTATAGCGACAATGGGACTTACCATTTAAAACACCCCTGGGAACATATAGCGACTATGGAAATTTAACATTAACACCCCTGGGAACATATAGCGACTATGGAAATTTAACATGGACGAAAAACCCTGGGAACATATAGCGACAAGGGAAATTGAACATGGGAATATGGGACTGTTGAGCATCAAGGGGAAATGGAACAGGGTCGGGACCCTATTTTAATAGGGCCCCGACCTGATGGGTCTCTATTTTTTTTGTTTTTGTAAAAAATAAAAAAAAATAAAAAAATGGGGTAGGCAATTGAAAGTCGATCTCTTCTCGAGAGATTGGAGTGGCCCTGAAAAAGGGCCTTTGGGTTTCTTCTTCTTCTAACTACTCCACTTCTTCCACCAATTCCTCACTTTTTCCATTATTCCTTTCTTCTTCTTCTTCTTCTTCTTTTTCTCCTCTGGCATCCAGTCTGGATGGCCCAAGACTCTAAACTTTTCCTGAACTTTGATCCAATTCTGATTGAGCCTCTCAAAATCTGCCTGTTTCTTTTTGTTTTCCTGATCTTTTCTTTCTTTATTCCATCTCTCTTTAATCTTCTTTACTTCTTCCTCCATTACTTTTCTCTTTAGTTCTTCCGATTTCTTAAGCTGGTCCAGGCCTTTTTTGACAAATGACCACTCTGTCCATTCCATTACTTTACTTCTAGCACATTATCCATGGCTTCTTTCAAGTGACCAATCTTTACATACGCTGGATTTATAAAGCCTCTTAGTCTTTTTACTTCTTCTTCTATCATCTCTTTCACCAGATCCATAGCTAATTTCAGGTTTGTCACTTGCCTTCTGACAAAATCCCTGGTAACTTCATGCTTCCATTCACGTTCAATCCTTTCCACTACATAGGCTCCATCCACCATCCAATACCAAATATCCTTTAACTGGTTAAACAATTCTGTTACAGCCACCATCTTCCTTGTCTTTATTCCTTAGAATGGTACGAATGACGAACACTGTGAATTCTTATACGAAAAGCGCGGACGTGAAGGAAAACATTCAACTAAGACAAACAATTTATATTACTTAGATCATTACTTAAAACGCTCTGACGTGAAGGAAAACATCCCTACTTTTCTCATTTCATATTATCTACTATCCACATACGTGAACCAGCAATAAACAAACCCCAAATCTACTATCCACACACGCAAAGCATTATAATGAAACAAAAATCTACTATCCACACAAACCAACCTAAGCTCTTACAAAACCCAAATCTACTATCCACACAAACCATCCTAAGCTCTTACAAACCCAAATCTACTATTCACACAAACGTACGTGAGCGCTTACAAATAAACACACACACACACACACACACAAGAAAAAAGAGTCAGTGTTTATATATACACTACTCTACATACACACATTGGCAAATCGATTATTATTTCTTTTCTAGAGTATTGGGTAGCCCTGAAAAGGGCTGTTTGTTTTTTGAACTCCATGACACCTGGTTAATGATGGCACCTTCCAGGCCTGGCACCACACACACATCTTCTTCCCCAGTCTCCTTTCACTCTTTTTGGGGGAGAGCAGAGGCGGGATAAGTGGCTTCAGAATCCCAATCTTCTGTCTCTGGGATTCTGAAATTTTCTCTCTCCTTTTCTTCCTCTTCTTTGTTTCTTCTCTCCTCCTCTTCTTTGTTTCTTCTCTCATCCTCTTTCATTCTTCCCTCTTCTACTATGGCCTCTGCAGCCAGCTCATTCACTATACGCCTGGCACATTCCAGGTGTACATGAAGTTCAAGTAGTTTTGCTAGTCTGGTGTTCATTCTCTTGATCAATCAACAAAGGTAGCTAGACTAACGAGCGATTTACAATTTATAGTGAAAGCGCGGACGTGAAGGAAAACATCCCCCTAAGATCAAAGTTATATTACCTAGATCATGACCAAACAACGTGCGGACCTAAAAGAAACACTCACTCACTTTTTTACTACCCATTACTAATTTTAAAATTTTCATTAATCACTTCAATATACTATTCACATACGCAAAGCAATCCAATCAAACCCCAAATCTACTCTCCACCCACCTCAAACAGCAAAAAATATGATCATTATCTACTATCCACACAAACACATACAATCACACCAGAAAAGAGTTAGTGTTTATAATCACACTACTCTACATACACGCATTGGCAAATCGATTGTTATTTCTTTTCTAGAGTATTAGGTAGCCCTGAAAAGGGCTGTTTTTCTGCTTGTGTGAAGTTGAAGCTAGGGCGATCTTTTAGTTTCTAAGAATGCTACGTCCTCTGATGATAGACTTTCTGACGATAGGTCTGCTTCTTCGGAAAGAGAAGAACTCTTTGGTGTCGATACGACAATCGACAAAGCCTCTGTCAGGTTCAGGTTCCTGCTGATGTTGTTGTTGCTGTTGCTGCTCTTTCTGCTGTTTCTGAAGTCTGTACTTCTCTGTCCATTCTTCTTTTTCCCTGTTCACTTCTTCTCTGAAGAGCTCTTCTATCAGGTCATCAGTGACTTTTAACATTCTCACATTCTCTGTCTCTTCTGGCTTCGGTATCAGACTGTGTCTGACCCTATGCAAATTCACGTAGGCTTCGTTTAGCTTACCTAGTTTGGAGCACATCTTCGTAGGAGGATGAGTCGACAATGGATGGTTAGACTGGGGGCTACCCCGGCTTTAAAGTCAAAGCGCGGACGCGAAGGAAAACATCCCTCCACGGTTTTCGAGCCGCAACGTTCAATGAGTGTCATGAGAGGGATAGTAAGAAGTCAAAGAGCATGAATCAAGATTTCTATAGCCAAACAAACCACAAAGGCACTTTTTTTTTCAAAACACAACAGCAAGGACAAGGCAGAAAGAGACGACGAAGAAAACACCCTTTCACCAGACTTCACACGTCTCAAGCTAGAAAGACAAAGAAAAGAAGAACCGTCAGAGACTTAGACGTTTTCGATTATTAAAGTATTGAGACACAGAAAAATGATGCACCGAGAATCTTGCGCTTGTTCCAAGTCGGAACTGCCCTGTAAACGGAGACTTTTCAGTCGCGTTTTGGCAGCACGATACAATTTATGAACTCCTGCGTAACCTGCAGGATGGGAGGGATCGCAGTAAATACTGGCTAACACCTTCTCCATTTTTTTGTGTGTTAATAAGTTGCCCACTCTTCGGTGATGCTACTTTGAGTGGGACGAAAGGGTGGTTTGGAAACGGATTTACGTGTCCGATGGGCTACGGGAGTAGAAGTCGAAGGTAGTGGTGGTGGAGGTGGCAATGGAATGGCTTTGGTCTTCTTTTCTTTTTTCACTTCTGGTTTCCCTTCTTTCTTTTTCACTTCTGTCGAAGGAGGAGTGGATATCATCTTTTTAACCCAAACTTTCATTTCTTCTCGTTGGGGTGTGGGGGACGGGGTCAACAAGGATGCTGCAATCTTACTTGAAAGGGAACTGCTGACGGTGTTTGAAACACTTCTCGCATCTCTTCTTCCTCAGGTCTTCGTAGGGTAGCATCTCTGGTGACCCCTGGGGATGGTAGTAGTGGTGGTGGTAGTGATGATGGTGCTGGACTTTTCATCAAGGTCTTAAAATCTTTCAGAGTGGGTAGAGCTGTTTCGTCTAAAGCTTTCTGGTGAAAAAGTTGCATTCGTTGCAAGAGTTGACCGTACTTTTGCGATTTTTCTGTTTTGGACAAATCTTGACGATCCATCAAGGACTGCAATTCGCGCTGTAACTGGGACATCTCGCTCAAATTGGGATTGGGAGGTAAATGTGGGGTGCGTTGTTCTTGCCAACGATGGTATTCCATCCATCATTTGTAAGGCACTAAAGCTAGTTTTCGTCCTTCCATGGGGCTGTCAGGGGTCGAATCTGAGATCTTGGGACTTCAGAGGGCATTTTTATCTTGCTCCCACCAGTCCTCCCAACATGGTTCCCAAGACGCCTTTCACCAATGGACCTAACAAGAGGGGTAAAATGCCTCCACGTTGGACCAACAACTTCTTCTTTTGACGAATGGGAATTTTGTTTTGTACCATTTGGCGAAGAACGTGACGATGTTTGCCTAAGCATTGTTTCCGGTGTTTGGACAAAGGGATGGTGCATTTCAAGACGTTCAAACAACATTCGCACACGGTATCGATGACGTCTTTGGAGGCTGATTGAATGATTTTTTTTCGTAGGAGTGGAGAAGCTTTGGACAGGACAGATAACATGTCCCCATGTTTGACTAAACGAGGAGGCAGTCCTTTCCTTTTCTTTCCTTGGGGTTGTTTAGAAGAGGGATGTTTTCTGGAGGGTGACATCTCTGAGTCTTCAGCACCAAAAACACTGATACCCCTATTTAGCCACAGGCCTTTCTTATACTGGAACGCGTCGCCACTGGTTGTCTTTACGGTGTATCAACTTCAGGACAGGCATGACACGTCGTGCAGGGGTACGCAACGGACTAAATCGAGCCAGTTCTTGCTTGGACAAATCCAGTAAACTTTGTAACATGCCCGATCTCTCTTGAACTTTGATTTTGCCGCTAAATTGGAGGGACCTGCCAGTGGGGAAGTTCTTTGGGTCATCAACGGAGATGTTCTTGGTGTGATCAACGTCTCCAAGTACTCTTCAGTTCTTGGTGACATCTGTTTCTTTTTCTGGGGGCTTCTTTTCTTTTTCCGGGGTGGTGTCTGGTAAGAGGAGGGTCCCGCCACTGGAGAAGTTCTTGCAGACACGGGTTTCCTTGGGGACTTGGTCTTGTCACCGTGGCTCTTTTTCTTCTTCTTGGAGCTTCGTTTGACTTTTTTCTTGGGGAGAAGTTTGGGAGAATTAGCATCCCATCTTAAGAAAGAGCGAATGATGACCCCTCCTAGAGTACCGCTCCCTCCAGGTTTCAAAATGATTTGTTTTTTGGTTTGAGTGTCGATGCGAGGATCGGCCAGTTGGGTCAAAGCGACTTTGTTTCGATCAAAAAAGCGTTTGGTTTGATGAGGAATCTGAATGATCCCTTGTAGTAATTGACGTGCTGTCACCGTGAACCATCGTAAGACTTCTTTGAGACTAGCTTCTAAGACACGAGCCCGTATTTGTGGATTTTTTTCTCGACTGATGCCATACAAGGCACGAATCAATTTGACGGGAAGATGCGACTGAAGGGACGTCATGTTCAAACTGTGTGAGACAGACGAAAAGTGTCTGAGGTTTTTATAGATTTTTTTTGTGGAGTGAAATTAAGTCGAGGACGGAGACGTGTGCAGGACAGGCCCTCCGTCTTGGCCCCAGTGGTGAAACAAGTGGGTACGAAATCGCAAATCATCGGGAGTCGTAGGTTTCAAATCGACGAGTAAATAGGCGTGTGGAGTTTGAGTGGCATCGTCGTACGCCTGAGTCAGCCAAGGCGTTCCTAACTGTTTAGCTAAGACTTGCACTTGCGATTTATCTCGAGGGCTTTTATACAAGACCACGTAATGTGCATTGAGACTGATGGTGCGATGGGCTTTACTTTGTTGAAACAAATTTTGGGTTTTGTAAACGACACTGGCATTACGATGATGCCCTTTGCGCGTAAACCACAGTGTAATTTCTTCTTCGTCTTCTCCTAACATGTCGTCGAAAATGACCAAATGGGTTTGATGGGAGTCAGAGACGATGCCATCGTCTTCTTTAGGAATGCCTTCCACAAACACGATGGAATCGCCTTGACTTTCTCGCAAGAGGTTGTACGCCGATTGCCACTCTTTGTAACACCACACGATGCGTTGAGGTGGTCGATCAATCAAATGATGTTTATGTTCGATCAAACGTTTGACAAATTCGGTTTTGCCTGAATCGCTAGGTCCAGCAATGAGCATCTAAGTGTTCGTCGATGACTTTGACAGTGGAGGAAGAGGGAGTAGAGACAGCAGAGGTAGCCATAGTGTTAGGAATGTCACTTGTGACACGAAAACAAACAAGACGAGAGTTTATATACTTTTTTCAGGACACGTTTATTGAATGTTTCAAATATGAACAACACGAAAGACAAAAATACATAAAAGCCAAATAGTTATGTACAGGAATAAAAAACACATCAAAATGATCAAAGTGGAATATAAACAAGTCTCTGTACAACATGTTTTGGGTAACCAAGATGTCCTAGGGACAGTGTGTAATGTTCTTACAGTCTCTACATGAGGTATTGTCACACAAGTGTCCTCCCGGAATGACCTTTCCGGAATGTCCATGACAGTCCTGTCCTGAAGCGAGTGGTCGTTCTCGGTGACGGGTTCTTCTGGCACTGTCACTAACACAGGTTGAAAAGTAACTTTTTTCCTTGAGCAACTCTTGTGTATACTGGGCCACTTCTTGGGTCCAAGCCTCAAAACCCCACGTTTTCCAGTCACGAACATCTGTCCAATGGGGGTGTAAGTCACAAGCGATACACACATCGTCATACACGTCTTCGGTAGCTAAAAGTTCACGAATCTTTTTTTTTCCTGTTGAGGTCGAGAAGTATCCAGATGAAAACGCAAGGCGTTGAGCAAAAGGAGTCTTTCGTGACCATTTAATGCCATTGGGTGGTAAGTACTGATCGTAAATAGTCCACAAGGAATCGGCTGGTAAACGAAATCCCAGAAAACAAGTCACTAAGACACACACCACTTGTCGTCCCAAATTGAATGGATACAGTTCTTGTAATAATTGATGGTAATGATCCACGGATTGAATATGGTCATTGAGTTCCTTCCACGGAATCTGTTCAATCACTTGTGACATAAGCCGTGGCATGGATTACTGATTTTATAGTCTCTTTATTTCGGAAGCAATAAAGGTACTTTCTAACCAGACATCTTCGTTCTCCAGTAGGGAATCTAAATCTTGCATACTGTAACCTACACTTCAGAGTTTGTCTAGATGTTTCGTCTTCTCGTCTTCCGCTAAGCAGATTCCACGTAAAATATGTTGGTAATCCTTTAACTCGTCTTCCTCAATACGTTGCTCTAGGTGAATCTCGAAGTAACCAAAATTACGAACATTTAGTTCATTCACTAACTGAAAGTGATGAACAATGTCTGACCACTGAAACAATTTCTGACGAATCAGTCCTCTTATACCATTCAGGTACCAGTGGTTAAAGATCTGGTGACGTAACGGATGCAATTGTTCTTTACGTTTGACTTGTATTTTGACCAGGTCTCGGTAAATGCGTTCTCTCAACTCCACAGGCAAAGCACGAATGTTCTCTAGCAAAGCATCCATGAATAGGTCATACTAAATCCTTTTTCTGACACAAAAAATGTGCCGTTTGCACAGACATGGTTTTACTTCAGTGTCGAATTTAAATCGTTTAGTCACTAATTTACACATTACAATTCGTTCAGAAGTTTCCTCTTTTTCACTAAGTTGACATTGCGTAAAAGATGTTGATAATTCGTTAACTCTTCCTCTGGAATTCGATGCAGTAAGTTTACAATGCAGTAGATAGAATCATCAATAGCAAACCAATCCTTTTTAAAACTAGGGGATCGTTGATCAATGTCTGTCCAATGGAACACTTTCAACTGTATCAGTCCTTGTATAGCATTCAGGTACCAGTGGTTCAAACGCCGGTGACGTAACGGATGCAGTTGTTCTTTACGTTTGACTTGTATTTTGACCAGCTCTCGGTAAATGCGTTCTCTCAACTCCACAGGCAAAGCACGAATGTTCTCTAGCAAAGCATCCATGAATAGGTCAGTCCGTACAATTCACATTCTTCTCCTAGAGCAAAAGTAATCCACATAGTGAGTAATTTCTGGCCACTGCCATTCAGGGTAACGTCCAAGAATCTCATTGTACTCTTTTGATGTAAACGGTCTAGAGTAATATAATAGGACGAATGCACACTTGACCCAGAGAAATCTAACACACTGGTTGACTTTTTTTCACTTTCCTCTTGTGAATTTCTCGGCACAAAAGTTCTACAGTTACGCATTGAGATTTCACTCTGGTAAATCCCTGCCAAACTTCCTTGTAAATCTTCTCTTGCAGTTCTTTAGGTAATGATTCAATATCGTTTTTGAAATGAAGTTTAAATACTGGTCTCGGTGATGTCCAACATTTGACTCCTAACCAATCTGGTTTCTTCTTCGTCAACGACATGGTAAGTTACTTCAGTGTCTCGGTCCCACTAAGGGTAAGTAATGACAATTCGGTGACCATCGAGCATGCTCTACGTAGGCCGAATCTTGTGATTCCCAGTGGTGAAGTGACACACCGCAACTGAAGCACTTGACTTTATCTCCTTCGCCCAAGTAGTAAAATCCGGCTCTGGCTAATTCTTCGGGGGTCGGTCCTCCCAGGTACTTAGGCCATTTTCCTTTGAACGATTGAAGACGATTTTCAAAGTCGCAGTATTCCGACAAACGCACAGGGAACGAATATTCATCTTTCACAGGTTCGTTTCGATGACGGTTGGGTGACATGGACAGGAGTTTGCTCAGGGCGGGATGACATCCGTAGGGAGGTAGACGTGAAGGTGGACATTCACCTTTAAAACGAAACCCAGTAAAATGTCCAAGAGGACGAGCAGCATCGCTTTCGCATCCCTCAGCTTTGACACGCACAGCATCACTTTCCATGATAGGGGTAGCGAGAACAAAGTTCCCATGATGCTTTACGGCATCGCTAAGTCACAGCGTACAGCATCGTTCCCATCGCAAGGCTCACAATCGCATTCCACTTCAGAAGACTAATTAGATTAGGTTTAAAGATGATTTTACAAAGCTCAACGTAACGCTTCCCGTAAATGGCAAGAGATATAAAGAAAAATAAAGTGATCTTGTAAACCAATTAGTAAAAGTTCAGCATTTTATAAAAGCAAAGCTATTATGTTGAATAGAAATAACAATGAAGAGGATGTTATGTCTACAACGTCTCTTGTATGGGAACAAAATTACTACAGAGCTAATGGTCTATAAACCGTGGATTTTGTTGAAAATTCTGTTCGAGCGCAAGTTGTCAAGTTTGATAGCAGACGATAAAGTTGCTGTCGGACAACTTCTTTGCAAAATTAGAAACCTGGATTAAGATTTAATATTGTTCTGATGTAAACATTTCTATCTTTTAAATAATGTGTTTATTTATATGATTTTAAAAATAAATATAAAATAGGTTTTTCTAGGTTACACGTTCAAGAAGGTAGAGTGGGTCTTCATATTGACATTTAGAAATCATATTTTCATATGCATTTAGAGAATAAATGTGGGATAGTTTTGTATGAATATGAATATCACGTTCTTTAATTAAAAGACGGTTATACTTTCTCGTTATAATTTAGATTTACCACCAAATAGAACACGTTATTGAATGTTTACATAAATGAGAGATCGTTGCGCGGAAATGGTGGGATATATATATATATATATATATATATATATATATATATATATATATATATATTCCTTCTGTTCTTGTGGTTAGAGCGTCCACCTTGGATGCGGAAGGTCGCGGGTTCGAATTCCGGCCGAGTCACACCAAAGGCTTATAAAAATGGTACTAGCGGCTGCCTCGCTTGACGCTAAGAACCAAAAACATAATGTTAGGACTGGTCAGCCTGGTGTTAACATACTGTGATAGAGCGGGACGTGATACGAAATGTCTGCAGTATAATGCTAGGGTGCTAGACAGCACTATAAACTATCACACTGCAGACATCGTAGCGATAAAATTGCAATTGTTAAATGCGTGTTAAACATACAAAACCATTCAAATCAAGCTCTTACGATAAAGATAGAAAATGTTCTACCATAGCTTGTCATATTTGTACTAGTAGGAATGAATGCACTGGGTACAGGTAATTTTATTTTATATACACTAACAGGAAAGGTACCGTATAGCGCTTAACAGCGCTTGCCATACTTTGGCGGCTTACCTTTGGCATTTATTGGATTCTTCCACCATTGGAGCCAAAATAACACACTCACCTCATCAAAGCACTATATATTTGGTGGTCTATCAAATAGAATATGTATAGGGAAAGACTCGGAAGAGAGTGATGCATGCTAGCCATTATATCGTAATAAAATTATATATGCCTTGGGGTACGGAAAACCGCACGCACTTAAAGTAAATAAGTTGCCGTAAAAAACCAAGAACTGAAGTCACTACCTTATGGGCATTATACATGCTATAAAACTCTCGTGCTGATATTACGAACGAACGAAACGGTATATATCTTTATTCTCCATGTACATGTATAACCCCAACATCTTTTAGGAGATATGATTCATCGTTTTCTTCCGCTTCCTTTCCATATTTCCGTCAGTGTTTTTTATTACTACATCTGTTCTTAAAGGAAACTTGGCGTCTGTTGAATGATCCCCAAAGGCAGTTTTCCTAGAAAGACTGCACTCATGTTGAAATAAAAAAAAAACTATATATAGTTGTTTTTTATTTCAGCATGAAGAAATGAAGAATGTATTTCCAATGTTCGATTATTGTCTTAATCATACTAAACCGTTATTATTTGTATAGTATGGCACTATAGCCAATAAGAGATAATAAACAACAAGCCAAACACTAAAAGGTGAGTTAGATATGTATAGGAATGAATGGATTTTAACTCTCCTTTAGTCATTTAGCAGGAATTAAATAATGGGAACATATTTATTCATAATGATGCGTATTGTCATCATCGTAATCTTTTTTTGAACATTGTAACGTTTTTGGCTATTTATTTCCTTTTGGCCTGTGAATTGGAAAATTCTCGAAGAAGAATACTTTGCATACTTCGCTGTAGTGAATTGTCGATTTTATATTTTATTTTACTCCAGAACTATTTTTAAATTTATAATAATATTACTACGTTTTTTTGTCACGTTCTGTCCTAACAAACTGTTGTGCTCACTCTCTTAATAAATTCATTGTGACTTTTTCATTTTCACTTTTAGCTTTATTCAACATTTCATTACTGATGTTATTAGTTCTAGCGTAGATTACAATCATATCGCATTTTTGAAATTTAGTTGCTTGTCCGTAGATGGATGCTTACTGCGTAATTGGGTAAATCAGGAATATTTTTTCAGCTACTTCAGTGGCGATGCCAACTTATCTAACGACAATGTATTTATACATTACTTTGCAAGGACAGTCGGAGAAAAAAAATATAATTTTCAAAATCTCATTCGTAGCATATATGGTAATTTTATAAAATTTATTTCAAAGAGTCGCTCTTTAGGTTTGTTTTTATGATATTCAAAATGAGAGAGAAAAAAAAGAAAAAACTTTATATTCAGCTACATAACCTATTCGAATGAAACCAAGACGTTACAAATATATGATTGTTTCTAAACTCTTAAAATGTTCGTAATCAAAGACAAAGAAGGGATGTTTGCTAATAGCGTCAAGGAAGACAGCATAGAGACTTAATGCCAGAAATATTATTCTGAATAATAATCAATGAAGCTACAAAGATCCATTCTTAGGATCGAAAAGTGCGAGATCTGTAAATACATCTATGTAATCAAGTGCAGTGTGTGAATCCGTAAAGTCTTAAAGCATACATGTTCTTCAATCATTGAAACAAATAAAGAACTATTGTAACTGCTCCTACTCTACTACCTTAGAGTCCATACCTATTACAAGTACGTAAATAGATCGCGTAAGTAATTACAAGAAGATACTATAAACATATTAAATATAAAATTAAAGATGAGGATTCCAAAGTACTAGATCTTAACATTATGCGAATTTGAAATTTGGAATATATCAAGAAAATGTATTTGCTAGATTCATCATTTCCTCCTTTAAACAAAAAGAAGACATACCTGAATGACTATAGTTTTAAATTGTGATGGATTTGTTAATCTTCCATTTTCCGAATTGTATCGGAAGACATATGTACGTATAACGTTACCCAAAAGTGAAATAAAATGCAAAAGTAATGAGCCCATAAGGAAAGGAAGTTTACTAAAGCGAATGCTAATATGTTAATTATCAGTGACCTGATTGTGATTTAATATGACTTTTTTTATTGATCGTAAGTAGTGAAAGGGGATACTATAGCGACAATGGGACTTACCATTTAAAACACCCCTGGGAACATATAGCGACTATGGAAATTTAACATTAACACCCCTGGGAACATATAGCGACTATGGAAATTTAACATGGACGAAAAACCCTGGGAACATATAGCGACAAGGGAAATTGAACATGGGAATATGGGACTGTTGAGCATCAAGGGGAAATGGAACAGGGTCGGGACCCTATTTTAATAGGGCCCCGACCTGATGGGTCTCTATTTTTTTTGTTTTTGTAAAAAATAAAAAAAAATAAAAAAATGGGGTAGGCAATTGAAAGTCGATCTCTTCTCGAGAGATTGGAGTGGCCCTGAAAAAGGGCCTTTGGGTTTCTTCTTCTTCTAACTACTCCACTTCTTCCACCAATTCCTCACTTTTTCCATTATTCCTTTCTTCTTCTTCTTCTTCTTCTTTTTCTCCTCTGGCATCCAGTCTGGATGGCCCAAGACTCTAAACTTTTCCTGAACTTTGATCCAATTCTGATTGAGCCTCTCAAAATCTGCCTGTTTCTTTTTGTTTTCCTGATCTTTTCTTTCTTTATTCCATCTCTCTTTAATCTTCTTTACTTCTTCCTCCATTACTTTTCTCTTTAGTTCTTCCGATTTCTTAAGCTGGTCCAGGCCTTTTTTGACAAATGACCACTCTGTCCATTCCATTACTTTACTTCTAGCACATTATCCATGGCTTCTTTCAAGTGACCAATCTTTACATACGCTGGATTTATAAAGCCTCTTAGTCTTTTTACTTCTTCTTCTATCATCTCTTTCACCAGATCCATAGCTAATTTCAGGTTTGTCACTTGCCTTCTGACAAAATCCCTGGTAACTTCATGCTTCCATTCACGTTCAATCCTTTCCACTACATAGGCTCCATCCACCATCCAATACCAAATATCCTTTAACTGGTTAAACAATTCTGTTACAGCCACCATCTTCCTTGTCTTTATTCCTTAGAATGGTACGAATGACGAACACTGTGAATTCTTATACGAAAAGCGCGGACGTGAAGGAAAACATTCAACTAAGACAAACAATTTATATTACTTAGATCATTACTTAAAACGCTCTGACGTGAAGGAAAACATCCCCTACTTTTCTCATTTCATATTATCTACTATCCACATACGTGAACCAGCAATAAACAAACCCCAAATCTACTATCCACACACGCAAAGCATTATAATGAAACAAAAATCTACTATCCACACAAACCAACCTAAGCTCTTACAAAACCCAAATCTACTATCCACACAAACCATCCTAAGCTCTTACAAACCCAAATCTACTATTCACACAAACGTACGTGAGCGCTTACAAATAAACACACACACACACACACACACACAAGAAAAAAGAGTCAGTGTTTATATATACACTACTCTACATACACACATTGGCAAATCGATTATTATTTCTTTTCTAGAGTATTGGGTAGCCCTGAAAAGGGCTGTTTGTTTTTTGAACTCCATGACACCTGGTTAATGATGGCACCTTCCAGGCCTGGCACCACACACACATCTTCTTCCCCAGTCTCCTTTCACTCTTTTTGGGGGAGAGCAGAGGCGGGATAAGTGGCTTCAGAATCCCAATCTTCTGTCTCTGGGATTCTGAAATTTTCTCTCTCCTTTTCTTCCTCTTCTTTGTTTCTTCTCTCCTCCTCTTCTTTGTTTCTTCTCTCATCCTCTTTCATTCTTCCCTCTTCTACTATGGCCTCTGCAGCCAGCTCATTCACTATACGCCTGGCACATTCCAGGTGTACATGAAGTTCAAGTAGTTTTGCTAGTCTGGTGTTCATTCTCTTGATCAATCAACAAAGGTAGCTAGACTAACGAGCGATTTACAATTTATAGTGAAAGCGCGGACGTGAAGGAAAACATCCCCCTAAGATCAAAGTTATATTACCTAGATCATGACCAAACAACGTGCGGACCTAAAAGAAACACTCACTCACTTTTTTACTACCCATTACTAATTTTAAAATTTTCATTAATCACTTCAATATACTATTCACATACGCAAAGCAATCCAATCAAACCCCAAATCTACTCTCCACCCACCTCAAACAGCAAAAAATATGATCATTATCTACTATCCACACAAACACATACAATCACACCAGAAAAGAGTTAGTGTTTATAATCACACTACTCTACATACACGCATTGGCAAATCGATTGTTATTTCTTTTCTAGAGTATTAGGTAGCCCTGAAAAGGGCTGTTTTTCTGCTTGTGTGAAGTTGAAGCTAGGGCGATCTTTTAGTTTCTAAGAATGCTACGTCCTCTGATGATAGACTTTCTGACGATAGGTCTGCTTCTTCGGAAAGAGAAGAACTCTTTGGTGTCGATACGACAATCGACAAAGCCTCTGTCAGGTTCAGGTTCCTGCTGATGTTGTTGTTGCTGTTGCTGCTCTTTCTGCTGTTTCTGAAGTCTGTACTTCTCTGTCCATTCTTCTTTTTCCCTGTTCACTTCTTCTCTGAAGAGCTCTTCTATCAGGTCATCAGTGACTTTTAACATTCTCACATTCTCTGTCTCTTCTGGCTTCGGTATCAGACTGTGTCTGACCCTATGCAAATTCACGTAGGCTTCGTTTAGCTTACCTAGTTTGGAGCACATCTTCGTAGGAGGATGAGTCGACAATGGATGGTTAGACTGGGGGCTACCCCGGCTTTAAAGTCAAAGCGCGGACGCGAAGGAAAACATCCCTCCACGGTTTTCGAGCCGCAACGTTCAATGAGTGTCATGAGAGGGATAGTAAGAAGTCAAAGAGCATGAATCAAGATTTCTATAGCCAAACAAACCACAAAGGCACTTTTTTTTTCAAAACACAACAGCAAGGACAAGGCAGAAAGAGACGACGAAGAAAACACCCTTTCACCAGACTTCACACGTCTCAAGCTAGAAAGACAAAGAAAAGAAGAACCGTCAGAGACTTAGACGTTTTCGATTATTAAAGTATTGAGACACAGAAAAATGATGCACCGAGAATCTTGCGCTTGTTCCAAGTCGGAACTGCCCTGTAAACGGAGACTTTTCAGTCGCGTTTTGGCAGCACGATACAATTTATGAACTCCTGCGTAACCTGCAGGATGGGAGGGATCGCAGTAAATACTGGCTAACACCTTCTCCATTTTTTTGTGTGTTAATAAGTTGCCCACTCTTCGGTGATGCTACTTTGAGTGGGACGAAAGGGTGGTTTGGAAACGGATTTACGTGTCCGATGGGCTACGGGAGTAGAAGTCGAAGGTAGTGGTGGTGGAGGTGGCAATGGAATGGCTTTGGTCTTCTTTTCTTTTTTCACTTCTGGTTTCCCTTCTTTCTTTTTCACTTCTGTCGAAGGAGGAGTGGATATCATCTTTTTAACCCAAACTTTCATTTCTTCTCGTTGGGGTGTGGGGGACGGGGTCAACAAGGATGCTGCAATCTTACTTGAAAGGGAACTGCTGACGGTGTTTGAAACACTTCTCGCATCTCTTCTTCCTCAGGTCTTCGTAGGGTAGCATCTCTGGTGACCCCTGGGGATGGTAGTAGTGGTGGTGGTAGTGATGATGGTGCTGGACTTTTCATCAAGGTCTTAAAATCTTTCAGAGTGGGTAGAGCTGTTTCGTCTAAAGCTTTCTGGTGAAAGAGTTGCATTCGTTGCAAGAGTTGACCGTACTTTTGCGATTTTTCTGTTTTGGACAAATCTTGACGATCCATCAAGGACTGCAATTCGCGCTGTAACTGGGACATCTCGCTCAAATTGGGATTGGGAGGTAAATGTGGGGTGCGTTGTTCTTGCCAACGATGGTATTCCATCCATCATTTGTAAGGCACTAAAGCTAGTTTTCGTCCTTCCATGGGGCTGTCAGGGGTCGAATCTGAGATCTTGGGACTTCAGAGGGCATTTTTATCTTGCTCCCACCAGTCCTCCCAACATGGTTCCCAAGACGCCTTTCACCAATGGACCTAACAAGAGGGGTAAAATGCCTCCACGTTGGACCAACAACTTCTTCTTTTGACGAATGGGAATTTTGTTTTGTACCATTTGGCGAAGAACGTGACGATGTTTGCCTAAGCATTGTTTCCGGTGTTTGGACAAAGGGATGGTGCATTTCAAGACGTTCAAACAACATTCGCACACGGTATCGATGACGTCTTTGGAGGCTGATTGAATGATTTTTTTTCGTAGGAGTGGAGAAGCTTTGGACAGGACAGATAACATGTCCCCATGTTTGACTAAACGAGGAGGCAGTCCTTTCCTTTTCTTTCCTTGGGGTTGTTTAGAAGAGGGATGTTTTCTGGAGGGTGACATCTCTGAGTCTTCAGCACCAAAAACACTGATACCCCTATTTAGCCACAGGCCTTTTTTATACTGGAACGCGTCGCCACTGGTTGTCTTTACGGTGTATCAACTTCAGGACAGGCATGACACGTCGTGCAGGGGTACGCAACGGACTAAATCGAGCCAGTTCTTGCTTGGACAAATCCAGTAAACTTTGTAACATGCCCGATCTCTCTTGAACTTTGATTTTGCCGCTAAATTGGAGGGACCTGCCAGTGGGGAAGTTCTTTGGGTCATCAACGGAGATGTTCTTGGTGTGATCAACGTCTCCAAGTACTCTTCAGTTCTTGGTGACATCTGTTTCTTTTTCTGGGGGCTTCTTTTCTTTTTCCGGGGTGGTGTCTGGTAAGAGGAGGGTCCCGCCACTGGAGAAGTTCTTGCAGACACGGGTTTCCTTGGGGACTTGGTCTTGTCACCGTGGCTCTTTTTCTTCTTCTTGGAGCTTCGTTTGACTTTTTTCTTGGGGAGAAGTTTGGGAGAATTAGCATCCCATCTTAAGAAAGAGCGAATGATGACCCCTCCTAGAGTACCGCTCCCTCCAGGTTTCAAAATGATTTGTTTTTTTGGTTTGAGTGTCGATGCGAGGATCGGCCAGTTGGGTCAAAGCGACTTTGTTTCGATCAAAAAAGCGTTTGGTTTGATGAGGAATCTGAATGATCCCTTGTAGTAATTGACGTGCTGTCACCGTGAACCATCGTAAGACTTCTTTGAGACTAGCTTCTAAGACACGAGCCCGTATTTGTGGATTTTTTTCTCGACTGATGCCATACAAGGCACGAATCAATTTGACGGGAAGATGCGACTGAAGGGACGTCATGTTCAAACTGTGTGAGACAGACGAAAAGTGTCTGAGGTTTTTATAGATTTTTTTTGTGGAGTGAAATTAAGTCGAGGACGGAGACGTGTGCAGGACAGGCCCTCCGTCTTGGCCCCAGTGGTGAAACAAGTGGGTACGAAATCGCAAATCATCGGGAGTCGTAGGTTTCAAATCGACGAGTAAATAGGCGTGTGGAGTTTGAGTGGCATCGTCGTACGCCTGAGTCAGCCAAGGCGTTCCTAACTGTTTAGCTAAGACTTGCACTTGCGATTTATCTCGAGGGCTTTTATACAAGACCACGTAATGTGCATTGAGACTGATGGTGCGATGGGCTTTACTTTGTTGAAACAAATTTTGGGTTTTGTAAACGACACTGGCATTACGATGATGCCCTTTGCGCGTAAACCACAGTGTAATTTCTTCTTCGTCTTCTCCTAACATGTCGTCGAAAATGACCAAATGGGTTTGATGGGAGTCAGAGACGATGCCATCGTCTTCTTTAGGAATGCCTTCCACAAACACGATGGAATCGCCTTGACTTTCTCGCAAGAGGTTGTACGCCGATTGCCACTCTTTGTAACACCACACGATGCGTTGAGGTGGTCGATCAATCAAATGATGTTTATGTTCGATCAAACGTTTGACAAATTCGGTTTTGCCTGAATCGCTAGGTCCAGCAATGAGCATCTAAGTGTTCGTCGATGACTTTGACAGTGGAGGAAGAGGGAGTAGAGACAGCAGAGGTAGCCATAGTGTTAGGAATGTCACTTGTGACACGAAAACAAACAAGACGAGAGTTTATATACTTTTTTCAGGACACGTTTATTGAATGTTTCAAATATGAACAACACGAAAGACAAAAATACATAAAAGCCAAATAGTTATGTACAGGAATAAAAAACACATCAAAATGATCAAAGTGGAATATAAACAAGTCTCTGTACAACATGTTTTGGGTAACCAAGATGTCCTAGGGACAGTGTGTAATGTTCTTACAGTCTCTACATGAGGTATTGTCACACAAGTGTCCTCCCGGAATGACCTTTCCGGAATGTCCATGACAGTCCTGTCCTGAAGCGAGTGGTCGTTCTCGGTGACGGATTCTTCTGGCACTGTCACTAACACAGGTTGAAAAGTAACTTTTTTCCTTGAGCAACTCTTGTGTATACTGGGCCACTTCTTGGGTCCAAGCCTCAAAACCCCACGTTTTCCAGTCACGAACATCTGTCCAATGGGGGTGTAAGTCACAAGCGATACACACATCGTCATACACGTCTTCGGTAGCTAAAAGTTCACGAATCTTTTTTTTCCTGTTGAGGTCGAGAAGTATCCAGATGAAAACGCAAGGCGTTGAGCAAAAGGAGTCTTTCGTGACCATTTAATGCCATTGGGTGGTAAGTACTGATCGTAAATAGTCCACAAGGAATCGGCTGGTAAACGAAATCCCAGAAAACAAGTCACTAAGACACACACCACTTGTCGTCCCAAATTGAATGGATACAGTTCTTGTAATAATTGATGGTAATGATCCACGGATTGAATATGGTCATTGAGTTCCTTCCACGGAATCTGTTCAATCACTTGTGACATAAGCCGTGGCATGGATTACTGATTTTATAGTCTCTTTATTTCGGAAGCAATAAAGGTACTTTCTAACCAGACATCTTCGTTCTCCAGTAGGGAATCTAAATCTTGCATACTGTAACCTACACTTCAGAGTTTGTCTAGATGTTTCGTCTTCTCGTCTTCCGCTAAGCAGATTCCACGTAAAATATGTTGGTAATCCTTTAACTCGTCTTCCTCAATACGTTGCTCTAGGTGAATCTCGAAGTAACCAAAATTACGAACATTTAGTTCATTCACTAACTGAAAGTGATGAACAATGTCTGACCACTGAAACAATTTCTGACGAATCAGTCCTCTTATACCATTCAGGTACCAGTGGTTAAAGATCTGGTGACGTAACGGATGCAATTGTTCTTTACGTTTGACTTGTATTTTGACCAGGTCTCGGTAAATGCGTTCTCTCAACTCCACAGGCAAAGCACGAATGTTCTCTAGCAAAGCATCCATGAATAGGTCATACTAAATCCTTTTTCTGACACAAAAAATGTGCCGTTTGCACAGACATGGTTTTACTTCAGTGTCGAATTTAAATCGTTTAGTCACTAATTTACACATTACAATTCGTTCAGAAGTTTCCTCTTTTTCACTAAGTTGACATTGCGTAAAAGATGTTGATAATTCGTTAACTCTTCCTCTGGAATTCGATGCAGTAAGTTTACAATGCAGTAGATAGAATCATCAATAGCAAACCAATCCTTTTTAAAACTAGGGGATCGTTGATCAATGTCTGTCCAATGGAACACTTTCAACTGTATCAGTCCTTGTATAGCATTTAGGTACCAGTGGTTCAAACGCCGGTGACGTAACGGATGCAGTTGTTCTTTACGTTTGACTTGTATTTTGACCAGCTCTCGGTAAATGCGTTCTCTCAACTCCACAGGCAAAGCACGAATGTTCTCTAGCAAAGCATCCATGAATAGGTCAGTCCGTACAATTCACATTCTTCTCCTAGAGCAAAAGTAATCCACATAGTGAGTAATTTCTGGCCACTGCCATTCAGGGTAACGTCCAAGAATCTCATTGTACTCTTTTGATGTAAACGGTCTAGAGTAATATAATAGGACGAATGCACACTTGACCCAGAGAAATCTAACACACTGGTTGACTTTTTTTCACTTTCCTCTTGTGAATTTCTCGGCACAAAAGTTCTACAGTTACGCATTGAGATTTCACTCTGGTAAATCCCTGCCAAACTTCCTTGTAAATCTTCTCTTGCAGTTCTTTAGGTAATGATTCAATATCGTTTTTGAAATGAAGTTTAAATACTGGTCTCGGTGATGTCCAACATTTGACTCCTAACCAATCTGGTTTCTTCTTCGTCAACGACATGGTAAGTTACTTCAGTGTCTCGGTCCCACTAAGGGTAAGTAATGACAATTCGGTGACCATCGAGCATGCTCTACGTAGGCCGAATCTTGTGATTCCCAGTGGTGAAGTGACACACCGCAACTGAAGCACTTGACTTTATCTCCTTCGCCCAAGTAGTAAAATCCGGCTCTGGCTAATTCTTCGGGGGTCGGTCCTCCCAGGTACTTAGGCCATTTTCCTTTGAACGATTGAAGACGATTTTCAAAGTCGCAGTATTCCGACAAACGCACAGGGAACGAATATTCATCTTTCACAGGTTCGTTTCGATGACGGTTGGGTGACATGGACAGGAGTTTGCTCAGGGCGGGATGACATCCGTAGGGAGGTAGACGTGAAGGTGGACATTCACCTTTAAAACGAAACCCAGTAAAATGTCCAAGAGGACGAGCAGCATCGCTTTCGCATCCCTCAGCTTTGACACGCACAGCATCACTTTCCATGATAGGGGTAGCGAGAACAAAGTTCCCATGATGCTTTACGGCATCGCTAAGTCACAGCGTACAGCATCGTTCCCATCGCAAGGCTCACAATCGCATTCCACTTCAGAAGACTAATTAGATTAGGTTTAAAGATGATTTTACAAAGCTCAACGTAACGCTTCCCGTAAATGGCAAGAGATATAAAGAAAAATAAAGTGATCTTGTAAACCAATTAGTAAAAGTTCAGCATTTTATAAAAGCAAAGCTATTATGTTGAATAGAAATAACAATGAAGAGGATGTTATGTCTACAACGTCTCTTGTATGGGAACAAAATTACTACAGAGCTAATGGTCTATAAACCGTGGATTTTGTTGAAAATTCTGTTCGAGCGCAAGTTGTCAAGTTTGATAGCAGACGATAAAGTTGCTGTCGGACAACTTCTTTGCAAAATTAGAAACCTGGATTAAGATTTAATATTGTTCTGATGTAAACATTTCTATCTTTTAAATAATGTGTTTATTTATATGATTTTAAAAATAAATATAAAATAGGTTTTTCTAGGTTACACGTTCAAGAAGGTAGAGTGGGTCTTCATATTGACATTTAGAAATCATATTTTCATATGCATTTAGAGAATAAATGTGGGATAGTTTTGTATGAATATGAATATCACGTTCTTTAATTAAAAGACGGTTATACTTTCTCGTTATAATTTAGATTTACCACCAAATAGAACACGTTATTGAATGTTTACATAAATGAGAGATCGTTGCGCGGAAATGGTGGGATATGTATATATATATATATATATATATATATATATATATATATATATATATATATATATATATATATATATATATATATATATATATCCTTCTGTTCTTGTGGTTAGAGCGTCCACCTTGGATGCGGAAGGTCGCGGGTTCGAATTCCGGCCGAGTCACACCAAAGGCTTATAAAAATGGTACTAGCGGCTGCCTCGCTTGACGCTAAGAACCAAAAACATAATGTTAGGACTGGTCAGCCTGGTGTTAACATACTGTGATAGAGCGGGACGTGATACGAAATGTCTGCAGTATAATGCCAGGGTGCTAGACAGCACTATAAACTATCACACTGCAGACATCGTAGCGATAAAATTGCAATTGTTAAATGCGTGTTAAACATACAAAACCATTCAAATCAAGCTCTTACGATAAAGATAGAAAATGTTCTACCATAGCTTGTCATATTTGTACTAGTAGGAATGAATGCACTGGGTACAGGTAATTTTATTTTATATACACTAACAGGAAAGGTACCGTATAGCGCTTAACAGCGCTTGCCATACTTTGGCGGCTTACCTTTGGCATTTATTGGATTCTTCCACCATTGGAGCCAAAATAACACACTCACCTCATCAAAGCACTATATATTTGGTGGTCTATCAAATAGAATATGTATAGGGAAAGACTCGGAAGAGAGTGATGCATGCTAGCCATTATATCGTAATAAAATTATATATGCCTTGGGGTACGGAAAACCGCACGCACTTAAAGTAAATAAGTTGCCGTAAAAAACCAAGAACTGAAGTCACTACCTTATGGGCATTATACATGCTATAAAACTCTTGTGCTGATATTACGAACGAACGAAACGGTATATATCTTTATTCTCCATGTACATGTATAACCCCAACATCTTTTAGGAGATATGATTCATCGTTTTCTTCCGCTTCCTTTCCATATTTCCGTCAGTGTTTTTTATTACTACATCTGTTCTTAAAGGAAACTTGGCGTCTGTTGAATGATCCCCAAAGGCAGTTTTCCTAGAAAGACTGCACTCATGTTGAAATAAAAAAAAAAACTATATATAGTTGTTTTTTATTTCAGCATGAAGAAATGAAGAATGTATTTCCAATGTTCGATTATTGTCTTAATCATACTAAACCGTTATTATTTGTATAGTATGGCACTATAGGCAATAAGAGATAATAAACAACAAGCCAAACACTAAAAGGTGTGTTCGATATGTATAGGAATGAATGGATTTTAACTCTCCTTTAGTCATTTAGCAGGAATTAAATAATGGGAACATATTTATTCATTATGATGCGTATTGTCATCAACGTAATATTTTTTTTAAACATTGTAACGTTTTTGGCGATTTATTTCCTTTTGGCCTGTGAATTGGAAAATTCTCCAAGAAGAATACTTTGCATACTTCGCTGTAGTGAATTGTCGATTTTATATTTTATTTTACTCCAGAACTATTTTTAAATTTATAATAATATTACTACGGTTTTTTTTGTCACGTTCTGTCCTAACAAACTGTTGTGCTCACTCTCTTATTAAATTCATTGTGACTTTTTCATTTTCACTTTTAGCTTTATTCAACATTTCATTACTGATGTTATTAGTTCTAGCGTAGATTACAATCATATCGTATTTTTGAAATTTAGTTGCTTGTCCGTAGATGGACGCTTATTGCGTAATTGGGTAAATCAGGAATATTTTTTCAGCTACTTCAGTGGCGATGCCAAGTTATCTAACGACAATGTATTTATACATTACTTTGCAAGGACAGTCGGAGAAAAAAATATAATTTTCAAAATCTCATTCGTAGCATATGTGGTAATTTTATAAAATTTATTTCGAAGAGTCGCTCTTTAGGTTTGTTTTTATGATATTCAAAATGAGAGAAAAAAAAAAAAGAAAAAACTTTATATTCAGCTACATAACCTATTCGAATGAAACCAAGACGTTACAAATATATGATTGTTTCTAAACTCTTAAAATGTTCGTAATCAAAGACAAAGAAGGGATGTTTGCTAATGGCGTCAAGGAAGACAGCATAGAGACTTAATGCCAGAAATATTATTCTGAATAATAATCGATGAAGCTACAAAGATCCATTCTTAGGATCGAATAGTGCGAGATCTGTAAATACATCTATGTAATCAAGTGCAGTGTGTGAATCCGTAAAGTCTTAAAGCATACATGTTCTTCAATCATTGAAACAAATAAAGAACTATTGTAACTGCTCCTACTCTACTACCTTAGAGTCCATACCTATTACAAGTATGTAAATAGATCGCGTAAGTAATTACAAGAAGATACTATAAACATATTAAATATAAAATTAAAGATGAGGATTCCAAAGTACTAGATCTTAACATTATGCGAATTTAAAATTTGGAATATATCAAGAAAATGTATTTGCTAGATTCATCATTTCCTTCTTTAAACAAAAAGAAGACATACCTGAATGACTATAGTTTTAAATTGTGATGGATTTGTTAATCTTCCATTTTCCAAATTGTATCGGAAGACATATGTACGTATAACGTTACCCAAAAGTGAAATAAAATGTAAAAGTCATGCGCCCATAAGGAAAGGAAGTTTACTAAAGAGAATGCTAACATGTTAATTATCAATGACCTGATTGTGATTTAATATGACTTTCTTATTGATCGTAAGTAGTGAAAGGGGATACTATAGCGACAATGGGACTTACCATTTAAAACACCCCTGGGAACATATAGCGACTATGGAAATTTAACATTAACACCCCTGGGAACATATAGCGACTATGGAAATTTAACATGGACGAAAAACCCTGGGAACATATAGCGACAAGGGAAATTGAACATGGGAATATGGGACTGTTGAGCATCAAGGGGAAATGGAACAGGGTCGGGACCCTATTCTAATAGGATCCCGACCTGATGTGTCTCTATTTTTTTTTTTTTTGTTTATGTAAAAAATAAAAAATGGGGTAGGCAATTGAAAGTCGATCTCTTTTCGAGTGATTGGAGTGGCCCTGAAAAGGGCCTTTGGGTTTCTTCTTCTTCTAACTACTCCACTTCTTCCACCAATTCCTCACTTTTTCCATTATTCCTTTCTTCTTCTTCTTCTTCTTTTTCTCCTCTGGCATCCAGTCTGGATGGCCCAAGGCTCTAAACTTTTCCTGGACTTTGATCCAATTCTGATTGAGCCTCTCAAAGTCTGCCTGTTTCTTTTTGTTTTCCTGATCTTTTCTTTCTTTATTCCATCTCTCTTTAATCTTCTTTACTTCTTCCTCCATTACTTTTCTCTTTAGTTCTTCCGATTTCTTAAGCTGGTCCAGGCCTTTTTTGACAAATGACCACTCTGTCCATTCCATTATGTCTTCCAAAAAACACTTTACTTCTAGCACATTATCCATGGCTTCTTTCAAGTGACCAATCTTTACATACTCTGGATTTATAAAACCTCTTCGTCTTTTTACTTCTTCTTCTATCATCTCTTTCACCAGATCCATAGCTAATTTCAGGTTTGTCACTTGCCTTCTGACAAAATCCCTGGTAACTTCATGCTTCCATTCACGTTCAATCCTTTCCACTACATAGGCTCCATCCACCATCCAATACCAAATATCCTTTAACTGGTTAAACAATTCTGTTACAGCCACCATCTTCCTTGTCTTTATTCCTTAGAATGGTGCGAATGACGAACACTGTGGATTCTTATACGAAAAGCGCGGACGTGAAGGAAAACATCCAACTAAGTCACAAAATTTATATTACCTAGATCATTGCTTAAAAAGCTCTGACGTGAAGGAAAATATCCCTTACTTTTCTCATTTCATATTATCTACTATCCACATACGTGAACCAGCAATAAACAAACCCCAAATCTACTATCCACACACGCAAAGCATTATAATGAAACCCAAATCTACTATCTACACAAATCAACTTAAGCTCTTACAAAACCCAAATCTACTATTCACACAAACGTACATGAGCGCCTACAAATAAACACACACACACACACACACAAGAAAAAAAGAGTCAGTGTTTATCTTCACACTACTCTACATACACACACTGGCAAATCGATTACTATTTCTTTTCTAGAGTATTGGGTAGCCCTGAAAAGGGCTGTTTGTTTTTTGAACTCCATGACACCTGGTTAATGATGGCACCTTCCAGGCCTGGCACCACACACACATCTTCTTCCCCAGTCTCCTTTCACTCTTTTTGGGGGAGAGCAGAGGCGGGATAAGTGGCTTCAGAATCCCAATCTTCTGTCTCTGGGATTCTGAAATTTCCTCTCTCCTTTTCTTCCTCTTCTTTGTTTCTTCTCTCCACCTCTTCTTTGTTTCTTCTCTCCTCTTCTTCTTTGTTTCTTCTCTCCTCCTCTTTCATTCTTCCCTCTTCTACTATGGCCTCTGCAGCCAGTTCATTCACTATACGCCTGGCATATTCTAGGTGTACATGAAGTTCAAGCAGTTTTGCTAGTCTTGTGTTCATTCTCTTGATCAATCAACAAAGGTAGCTAGACTACCGAGCGATTTTCAATTTATAGTGAAAGCGCGGACGTGAAGGAAAACATCCCCCTAAGACCAAAGTTATAATACCTAGATCATGACCAAACAACGTGCGGACCTAAAAGAAACACTCACTCACTTTTTTACTACCCATTACTAATTTAAAAATTTTCATTAATCACTTCAATATACTATTCACATACGCAAAGCAATCCAATCAAACCCCAAATCTACTCTCCACCCACCTCAAACAGCAAAAAATATGATCATTATCTACTATCCACACAAACACATACAATCACACCAGAAAAGAGTTAGTGTTTATATTCACACTACTCTACATACACACATTGGCAAATCGATTGTTATTTCTTTTCTAGAGTATTGGGTAGCCCTGAAAAGGGCTGTTTTTCTGCTTGTGTGAAGTTGAAGCTAGGGCGATCTTTTAGTTTCTAAGAATGCTACGTCCTCTGATGATAGATTTTCTGACGATAGGTCTGCTTCTTCGGAAAGAGAAGAACTCTTTGGTGTCGATACGACAATCGACAAAGCCTCTGTCAGGTTCAGGTTCCTGCTGCTGTTGTTGTTGCTGTTGCTGCTCTTTCTGCTGTTTCTGAAGTCTGTACTTCTCTGTCCATTCTTCTTTTTCCCTGTTCACTTCTTCTCTGAAGAGCTCTTCTATCAGGTCATCAGTGACTTTTAACATTCTCACATTCTCTGTCTCTTCTGGCTTCGGTATCAGACTGTGTCTGACCCTATGCAAATTCACGTAGGCTTCGTTTAGCTTACCTAGTTTGGAGCACATCTTCGTAGGAGGATGAGTCGACAATGGATGGTTAGACTGGAGGCTACCCCGGCTTTAAAGTCAAAGCGCGGACGCGAAGGAAAACATCCCTCCACGGTTTTCGAGCCGCAACGTTCAATGAGTGTCATGAGATGGATAGTAAGAAGTCAAAGAGCATGAATCAAGATTTCTATAGCCAAACAAACCACAAAGGCATTTTTTTTCAAAACACAACAGCAAGGACAAGGCAGAAAGAGACGACGGAGAAAACACCCTTTCACCAGACTTCACACGTCTCAAGCTAGAAAGACAAAGAAAAGAAGAACCGTCAGAGACTTAGACGTTTTCGATTATTAAGGTATTGAGACACTGAAAAATGATGCACCGAGAATCTTGCGCTTGTTCCAAGTCGGAACTGCCCTGTAAACGGAGACTTTTCAGTCGCGTTTTGGCAGCACGATACAATTTTTGAACTCCTGCGTAACCTGCAGGATGGGAGGGATCGTAGTAAATACTAGCTAACACCTTCTCCATTTTTTTGTGTGTTAATAAGTTGCCCACTCTTCGGTGATGCTACTTTGAGTGGGACGAAAGGGTGGTTTGGAAACGGATTTACGTGTCCGATGGGCTACGGGAGTAGAAGTCGAAGGTAGTGGTGGTGGAGGTGGCAATGGAATGGCTTTGGTCTTCTTTTCTTTTTTCACTTCTGGTTTCCCTTCTTTCTTTTTCACTTCTGTCGAAGGAGGAATGGACATCATCTTTTTAACCCAAACTTTCATTTCTTCTCGTTGGGGTGTGGGGGACGGGGTCAACAAGGATGCTGCAATCTTACTTGAAAGGGAACTGCTGACGGTGTTTGAAACACTTCTCGCATCTCTTCTTCCTCAGGTCTTCGTAGGGTAGCATCTCTGGTGACCCCTGGGGATGGTAGTAGTGGTGGTGGTAGTGATAATGGTGCTGGACTTTTCATCAAGGTCTTAAAATCTTTCAGAATGGGTAGAGCTGTTTCGTCTAAAGCTTTCTGGTGAAAGAGTTGCAGTCGTTGCAAGAGTTGACCGTACTTTTGCGATTTTTCTGTTTCGTACAAATCTTGGCGATCCATCAAGGACTGCAATTCGTGCTGTAACTGGGACATCTCGCTCAAATTGGGATTGGGAGGTAAATGCGGGGTGCGTTGTTCTTGCCAACGATGGTATTCCATCCATCGTTTGTAAGGCACTAAAGCTAGTTTTCGTCCTTCCATGGGGTTGTCAGGGGTCGAATCTGAGATCTTGGGACTTCAGAGGGCCTTTTTATCTTGCTCCCACCAGTCCTCCCAACATGGTTCCCAAGACTCCTTTCAGCAATGGACCTAACAAGACGGGTAAAATGCCTCCACGTTGGACCAACATCTTCTTCTTTTGACGAATGCTAATTTTGTTCTGAACCATTTGGCGAAGAACGTGACGATGTTTGCCTAAGCATTGTTTCTGGTGTTTGGACAAAGGGATCGTGCCTTTCAAGACGTTCAGACAACATTCGCACACGGTATCGATGACCTCTTTGGAGGCTGATTGAATGAGTTTTTTCGTAGGGGTGGAGAAGCTTTGGACAGGACAGATAACATGTCCCCATGTTTGACTAAACGAGGAGGCAGTCCTTTCCTTTTCTTTCCTTGGGGTTGTTTAGAAGAGGGATGTTTTCTGGAGGGTGACATCTCTGAGTCTTCAGCACCAAAAACACTGATACCCCTATTTAGTCACAGGATTTTCTATACTGGAACGCGTCGCCACTGGTTGTCTTTACGGCGTATCAACTTCATGACAGGCATGACACGTCGTGCAGGGGTACGCAACGGACTAAATCGAGCCAGTTCTTGCTTGGACAAATCCAGTAAACTTTGTAACATGCCCGATCTCTCTTGAACTTTGATTTTGCCGCTAAATTGGAGGAACCTGCCAGTGGGGAAGTTCTTTGGGTCATCAACGGAGATGTTCTTGGTGTGGTCAACGTCTCCAAGTACTCTTCAGTTCTTGGTGACATCAACGGAGAAGTGAATGAACCTGAGGCTACCGGAGACGCGGTCACCGCCTTTGCAGGTCGTGGTTTGCGAGTGTAAGGTTGCGTCCTGGCCGAAGTGCCTCTATTGCGACTAGTTTTCTTCTGTGGGCTTTTCTTTTTCTGGGGACTTTTTCTCTGTTTCTTTTTCTGGGGGCTTCTTTTCTTTTTTCGGGGTGGTGTCTGGTAAGAGGAGGGTCCCGCCACTGGATAAGTTCTTGCAGACACGGGTCTCCTTGGGGACTTGGTCTTGACACCGTGGCT
Organism: Sinohyriopsis cumingii; assembly: GCA_028554795.2. Classification (NCBI taxonomy): domain Eukaryota; kingdom Metazoa; phylum Mollusca; class Bivalvia; order Unionida; family Unionidae; genus Sinohyriopsis; species Sinohyriopsis cumingii. The sequence continues at coordinate 34,871,819 of CM068832.1, forward strand.
CTTTTTCTTCTTCTTGGAGATTCGTTTGACTTTTTTCTTGGGGAGAAGTTTGGGAGCATTAGAATCCCATCTTAAGAAAGAGCGAGTGATGACCCCTCCTAGAGTACCGCTTCCTCCAGGTTTCAAAATGATTTGTTTTTTGGTTTGAGTGTCGATGCGAGGATCGGCCAGTTGGGTCAAAGCGACTTTGTTTCGATCAAAAAAGCGTTTGGTTTGATGAGGAATCTGAATGATCCCTTGTAGTAATTGACGTGTTGTCACCGTGAACCATCGTAAGACTTCTTTGAGACTAGCTTCTAAGACACGAGCCCGTATTTGTGGATTTCTTTCTCGACTGATGCCATACAAGGCACGAATCAATTTGACGGGAAGATGCGACTGAAGGGACGTCATGTTCAAACTGTGTGAGACAGACGAAAAGTGTCTGAGGTTTTTATAGATTTTTTTGTGGAGTGAAATTAAGTCGAGGACGGAGACGTGTACAGGACAGACCCTCCGTCTTGGCACCAGTGGTGAAACAAGTGGGTAGGAAATCGCAAATCATCGGGGGTCGTAGGTTTCAAATCGACGAGTAAATAGGCGTGTGGAGTTTGAGTGGCATCGTCGTACGCCTGAGTCAGCCAAGGCGTTCCTAACTGTTTAGCTAAGACTTGCACTTGCGATTTATCTCGAGGGCTTTTAAACAAGACCACGTAATGTGCATTGAGGCTGATGGTGCGATGGGCTTAACTTTGTTGAATCAAATTTTGGGTGATGTAAACGACACTGGCATTACGATGATGCCCTTTGCGCGTAAACCACAGTTTTATTTCTTCTTCGTCTTCTCCTAACATGTCGTCGAAAATGACTAAATGGGTTTGACGGGAGTTAGAGACGATGCCATCGTCTTCTTTAGGAATGCATTCCACAAACACGATGGAATCGCATTGACTTTCTCGCAAGAGGTTGTACGCCGATTGCCACTCTTTATAACACCACACGATGCGTTGAGGTGGTCGATCGATCAAATGATGTTTATGTTCGATCAAACGTTTGACAAATTCGGTTTTGCCTGAATCGCTAGGTCCAGCAATGAGCATGTTAAAGGGATGACGAAGATACAAAGCCTCCCAACTGGCACGATCTAATGTTCGTCGAGGACTTTGACAGTGGAGGAAGAGGGAGTAGAGACAGCAGAGGTAGCCATAGTGTTAATAATGTCACTTGTGACACGAAAACAAACAAGACGAGAGTTTATATACTTTTTTCAGGACACGTTTATTGAATGTTTCAAATATGAACAACACGAAAGACAAAAATACATAAAAGCCAAATAGTTATGTACAGGAATAAAAAACACATCAAAACGATCAAAGTGGAATATAAACAAGTCTCTGTACAACATGTTTTGGGTAACCAAGATGTCCTAGGGACAGTGTGTAATGTTCTTACAGTCTCTACATGAGGTATTGTCACACAAGTGTCCTCCCGGAATGACCTTTCCAGAATGTCCATGACAGTCCTGTCCTGAAGCGAGTGGTTGTTCTCGGTGACGGGTTCTTCTGGCACTGTCACTAACACAGGTTGAAAAGTAACTTTTTTCCTTGAGCAACTCTTGTGCATACTGGGCCACTTCTTGGGTCCAAGCCTCAAAACCCCACTTTTTCCAGTCACGAACATCTGTCCAATGGGGGTGTAAGTCACAAGCGATACACACATCGTCATACACGGCTTCGGTAGCTAAAAGTTCACGAATCTTTTTTTCCTGTTGAGGTCGAGAAGTATCCAGATGAAAACGCAAGGCATTGAGCAAAAGGAGTCTTTCGTGACCATTTAATGCCATTGGGTGGTAAGTACTGATCGTAAATAGTCCACAAGGAATCGGCTGGTAAACGAAATCCCAGAAAACAAGTCACTAAGACACACACCACTTGTCGTCCCAAATTGAATGGATACAGTTCTTGTAATAATTGATGGTAATGATCCACGGATTGAATATGGTCATTGAGTTCCTTCCACGGAATCTGTTCAATCACTTGTGACATAAGCCGTGGCATGGATTACTGATTTTATAGTCTCTTTATTTCGGAAGCAATAAAGGTACTTTCTAACCAGACATCTTCGTTCTCCAGTAGGGAATCTAAATCTTGCATACTGTAACCTACACTTCAGAGTTTGTCTAGATGTTTCGTCTTCTCGTCTTCCGCTAAGCAGATTCCACGTAAAATATGTTGGTAATCCTTTAACTCGTCTTCCTCAATACGTTGCTCTAGGTGAATCTCGAAGTAACCAAAATTACGAACATTTAGTTCATTCACTAACTGAAAGTGATGAACAATGTCTGACCACTGAAACAATTTCTGACGAATCAGTCCTCTTATACCATTCAGGTACCAGTGGTTAAAGATCTGGTGACGTAACGGATGCAATTGTTCTTTACGTTTGACTTGTATTTTGACCAGGTCTCTGTAAATGCGTTCTCTCAACTCCACAGGCAAAGCACGAATGTTCTCTAGCAAAGCATCCATGAATAGGTCATACTAAATCCTTTTTCTGACACAAGAAATGTACCGTTTGCACAGACATGGTTTTACTTCAGTGTCGAATTTAAATCGTTTAGTCACTAATTTACACATTACAATTCGTTCAGAAGTTTCCTCTTTTTCACTAAGTTGACATTGCGTAAAGATGTTGGTAATTCGTTAACTCTTCCTCTGGAATTCGATGCAGTAAGTTTACAATGTAGTAGATAGAATCATCAATAGCAAACCAATCCTTTTTAAAACTAGGGGATCGTTGATCAATGTCTGTCCAATGGAACACTTTCAACTGTATCAGTCCTTGTATAGCATTCAGGTACCAGTGGTTCAAACACCGGTGACGTAACGGATGCAGTTGTTCTTTACCTTTGACTTGTATTTTGACCAGCTCTCGGTAAATGCGTTCTCTCAACTCCACAGGCAAAGCACGAATGTTCTCTAGCAAAGCATCCATGAATAGGTCAGTCCGTACAATTCACAATCTTCTCTTAGAGCAAAAGTAATCCACATAGTGAGTAATTTCTGGCCACTACCATTCAGGGTAACGTCCAAGAATCTCATTGAACTCTTTTGATGTAAACGGTCTAGAGTAATATAATAGGACGATTGCACACTTGACCCAGAGAAATCTAACACACTGGTTGACTTTTTTTCACTTTCCTCTTGTGAATTTCTCGGCACAAAAGTTCTACAGTTACGCATTGAGATTTCACTCTGGTAAATCCCTGCCAAACTTCCTTGTAAATCTTCTCTTGCAGTTCTTTAGGTAATGATTCAATATCGTTTTTGAAATGAAGTTTAAATACTGGTCTCGGTGATGTCCAACATTTGACTCCTAACCAATCTGGTTTCTTCTTCGTCAACGACATGGTAAGTTACTTCAGTGCCTCTGTCACACTAAGGGTAAGTAATGACAATTCGGTGACCATCGAGCATGTTCTATGTAGGCCGAATCTTGTGGTTCACAGTGGTGAAGTGACACACCGCAACTGAAGTACTTGACTTTATCTCCTTCGCCCAAGTAGTAAAATCCGGCTCTGGCTAATTCTTCGGGGGTCGGTCCTCCCAGATACTTAGGCCATTTTCCTTTGAACGATTGAAGACGATTTTCAAAGTCGCAGTATTCCGACAAACGCACAGGGAACGAATATTCGTCTTTCACAGGTTCGTTTCGATGACGGTTGGGTGACATGGACAGGAGTTTGCTCAGGGCTGGATGACATCCGTAGGGAGGTAGACGTGAAGGTGAACATTCACCTTTAAAACGAAACCCAGTAAAATGTCCAAGAGGACGAGCAGCATCGCTTTCGCATCCCTCCGGTTTGACACGCACAGCATCACTTTCCATGATAGGGGTAGTGACACTAAAGTTCCCATGATGCTTTACGGCATCGCTAAGGTCACAACGTACAGCATAGTACCTATCGCAAGGCTCACAATCGCAGTCCACTTCAGAAGCCCCAAACTTGAATTGTGCCTTTCTGAACTTGTTTTGTGTTTCTCTGAAAGTATTCATCTTGTTCGCTTGGTCTTGGTAGTCACAATGAACAATCAATCTTGCCTAGGGTTCCTTTTTATATACCGACCAATACCGACGTGTCCATACGGTAAGGTGAAATGATTGGGATGTCTCACTCGCTTCTGGTACACGATTTGATAGACTTTTTCCAAGGGTCGACTGACGATGTTTTGAGTTGGTAAACGGACAATCTTGTTATGTTGATAGGTGGTCACTTTAAAGTGTTCATCCTCTCCAGATTGCAAGGCTTCTTTCAATACCCCAAAGTTGACCACACGACTGGTACGATAATTCAGAGTCAATCCTTTCACTTTGCACGTCGTGTGCTCTTCTGCTTGTTTGTCCAGGTATTAGTAGCCGTAATTGTTTGGACCGCCACTGACGAAACTTAGAATCTTGTCGTCGGGATGCTCGTCTGTCCAGGCTCCTAAACGGTCTCCTTAGATGTCAGGGTGCTGTTGACTCGGGTGATAGATGTAAATGCAACTGTCCGTGTCAAAGTACAGGACACGTTCCCCTAACAGTTCTAAAGCTTCGTACAATTTTAAGCGAGCAGGAGCGGTCACGTAAGCCGCAATGATATTTCCAAAGGGGTCGTCTTGTACAAAGTCCAGATCTTCTTCGTAATTGACCAAGATCAAATTCTCGCGAACGACGTCCACGTGTTTCATGTATTTGGTTTTGTCGTGAATCATCTGGAAGTAGCGGGAAGGTTCGGTCAAATATTCCGTCTTGGGTAAACACGGTCGTTGTGCCATTTTTCCCCACAAGCAATTTAACATCACTTTGGCAAACGATCGCCTGCCTTCGTTTTTCTCGATGTGGTCTAAAGAGATGCCTTCTTGTGCCCAGTATTTCTCTTTGAATGTCTTTTGATCTTCGAGAGTGTGACACCAGGACGGATAGCCACTGGCTTCTTCCTTCAGTTTCAAAAAGGCATTCACGTAGTCTGCGAAAATGCCTTTCTGCGTGGGGTCACCCTTGTGGTATTGTTGTGTCTTGGGAAAGTGACAAATTTCGTACACTTCTAACAGTTGGTATCCCATGTCCAGAGCTTTCAAGAATTCTACGCTGACGCACGTCCCCGTCAAGGCCCGTTCTTCCTGAGTGTAATGACAAGGTTGGTCTTGGTTGCACGTTTCCACACAAGTACGGTACAAAGGAAACATCAGTTTGCCTTGGCAATGGTGAGGTAAGACGGGATAGTATAGGTTCGTGGGAGGCAAAACTTTGCGCTTGATCAAGCCTTCGTATTGTCGAATGTTTTTCAGGTCGATGTGTTCCGTCAGCAATTGCGGGTGCCCTGCAGGAAAGCGATAATATTTGCACACGTAGGGATTCAGCGAACACACATCCAAGTATTTGATTTCTTCTCCTTTCTCTTCGTCGGCTTGGTACAGCAAACAGGTGGCATTGGTCCTTCCTCCGTACAAACTATCCCTCGGGTTCAGGGGGTCCATGAACTGGTAACTTTCCACGAGGCGTTGAAACTCGGGATCGGTTTTCAAACGGTGATCGTATTCGTTTTCCCACATTTCCACCACTTGGTATCCTTGCTGTTCTAACTTTAGGCGTCGCTGACAAGTGTCCTGGTACAAGTCTTCCATGGTTCGTTGTAAAAACTGATTTTTAGTGCCACGGTCAGGGTAACAGACGGGACATCCGTGAAATAAGCAACCGTTAAACTCGTACACGATCTTAGGGTTTTCTAAGTCGCAGCCATCTACCGAATGCGTTGCGATGGTCTTTTCGCCTCCTCCGTTGCGGACATGCTGAATCCACTTGTCTTCCTTGTCGCACAAGTAATGTAACCAGCGTAGGGCTTTGACCGAGTATTGACGTTTGACATAGTGGGTCGTTTGAGGACTGATGACAGCCACGGTGTTTTCAGGCATGAATCGTTGCCGGTACACTAAGGAACACGCTTTGGCAATGGTGCAAGCTTCTTTCAAAGGATCGACTCCTCCGTGTTCCATGAACAGTTCTCGAAATTTTCCACAGCAACGCCGTAAAATGTCCACGTCGGAACGACAATACTTTAACATTTCTTCCTGAAAGTAGAAAGGGTCCGAGGCGTGAGCCTGGTACCAAGCGTAGAAAGCTTCTCGTTGTTCGGTACGCATGTTGTCGGGGTCGTAATAGTGAGCCTCAGGCAAATGGGGTAGAACGGCGTGTTGATTGGCTTCCGCATTGAAAAAGTGTAAAAAGTACCCTTTAGCCATTTCTGTCATTCCAAACGTTTTAGGCATTAGACTCAAAGGCATGGCCAAGTAACTCATCCAATTTTTCAATTGTACTTGTCCGACTTGCATGAAAATGATTTTGGCTCCGTTCAAAGTCACTTTAGGACGCTCGGTGCCTTGTTCCGTATAGTATCTGAGAAGAAACTGTCCATCGTATCCGGAGAAATTGTGAGCCATCACCGTGGCATGACGATGACAATCTCCGTAACGTTCGATGTCCTCTTGGCTCCACGTCTTGTCGATGGGGTCTAAGACCCATCGTGCGAAATCGGCTAGCATGTTCGGTCCAGGAAAGATTTTTTCACGTCCTCAAGGAATCTTGCTGCAGTGAGGGCAATGACTCACGATAGGTTCTTGAATGCACTTCTCGCACGCTCGATGAGCCACGCAGAAATTAGGAATGTGAATGCCAGTCTCTTGCATGCATTCGAAATCGAAAAAGATGAAATTGCCTTTTTTCTTGTGACCATCTACTTTCTCTGGTTGGCGTTGGTATTTTTGCACGTATCATTGGTGTTCCAAGTCCACGATTTGGTGACAAATGTGACATTTTTTCTTTCCTGAACATACGTGTGCCTTGGTATTGTTGGTACGTATACCTTGTCCACAAGCGGGGCACAATCTCAGCAGTTGACAAGCGCATTTCTTCTGTGAACCTTGTGTTTTCAAATGTTTTTGGTAACAGGCAGGTCTGACAAACGTGCGCAGACAAGCAGGACAATGCACTGGTTTTTGCCCTTCGCCCAGACAGGGTGGAGAGGCCAAACATCCTGAGCATTTCGATTCACAATGCTTGTGTTGCTCTAGATTGTTATTGCCATAGTCACATTTCTCACAGTAATAACCGTATCCCAGGAATCCAGTGATACTGGTAATGGTATCAAAATGGTCATCGTGATGATAGAGGTGAATGTATTTTCCGTCCTTAAAGTCTTGGCCTCGAAACAACAGAGGTCTGCGTACTTTTTGAGGGTGCACTTTCAAGGTGTAGCGTGGAGCTAGGACATCTTGCAATGTTTGCATTTCAGGAATGCCACAGGGTTTGTCTTTGGACAGGCCAGCTTGTTGTAACAGGAGTTCTGCTTCATTTCGTTGTTTGGCTCGGTCAGATCGTTGAATAGTTTTCCAGGTTCTTTTCCATTCTACCGTGTCGTTCTTGTCGACATAGGTTCGTCCCACCACGATAGCTCTGGCTAAACACATCTGGTCTTGAGAATTGTGAATTTGGACGAGGCTACGCTTAATGATGCGAAGCTCGTTCACCAATAATATCTTTTTGCGTCCAGTCCCTTGAGGAGGAGAGACGTGGGTCATGTCCAGTGTGGCTTTTCCATCGGTGATGTCAAACTGGTCATTGGATTGTTGTAGGTGTTGAATCTTGTCCATGACTTTGGAAGCTGTCAATTCTGCAGGGGTGCTAAACTCGATCCAAACAGGGAATTTCAAACCGTTGTGTTGTATGGAAAGTCTCAAGCGATCGTCTTCTTTGGGTTGACATTGTCGCTTGAGTGTGGTGAGCAAAGAATCCCACACCCCGGTGATGAACCCTTCTGCTTTCTCTAACGGTACTTCAGCCTTGAAATCTTTAAACTGCACCGTGTATTTGTAAGCCGCGGTTCTAAATTTTCTAGAGGAGCGCTTTTCCGTCTCTCGAATGTCATAGTACTTTTCAGGGTTAACTAAGGGTGGTGAACTTTGTTTAGAGGGTTTGGATTCTGGTTCACTCATGTCCTCTTCAAAATCACTGGCATGAATTTGTGCCAAGACTTCAGCTCTGGTACGAGGCGATAGATCACGTTTCTGCCTCTTTCTTTCTTCTTCTTTCTTCTCAAATGAATGGATCGTTTCATCTTGAGTGAAAAACGTCAAATGACTAAAATTTAAACAGCATGGACTAATTTATAGTCATGGCAGACCAGCGTATATAAAAGGGTGTGTGTCCTGTCCTTTCACTATTCATTTCACTCTCTAACCGAGCACAACGATGGAAGAGACTAGCCAAATCGAACGTTTCATCAGAGCTTTGCGAGGGGTCATTAGAAAATTCTCTTCAGACCAGCCGACGGACTACTCTCCTTCCTTCCGAGATAAAAGTCTAGATACTTGCTATATCTGTCAGAAGAAAGGGCATTGGTCTTCAGAGTGTCCAGACCGTCATAAAAGAAAAACAGGGGTTAAAAGAGACAAAAGTCAAGATACCTGTTATTATTGTCAAGAAAAAGGACATTGGTCTCCAGATTGCCCAAAAAAAGAAACAAGAGGAGTCAGAAGAAGAGAGGGATTCTTCAGAGGAAGAAGAAGAGGAGGAATATAGCAGACAGGTGAAGAAAAAGAAACAGGAGAAGAAAAGAAGAAGGGAAGAAAGTGAGGAGGAAGAGAAGGAAACGACTGTGACGGTGAATAAATTTAAAAAACAGAGAGAGTGAACAATAAGACAGAAGAAGTCAGTGAACTTTTTAAAGTCTTCTGTTGAGAATTGTGAATTGGATTGTAAATATTGATAAAAGAATAAATTAGGTATAAAAAGGTAAGTGTCTTTGAGTTTTGATTTTAAAATAAGAACGTACACTCATACACACGTACTATAGGGGTAAAATGTTTTTCTTTGAGTTCTTGGCAATTGAAAGTCTACCTCTTTTCGAGAGACGTGGGTGGCCCTGAAAAGGGCCTTTTTTGTGGTGTAGGGGTGAGCTTAAGCAATCAACTTTAACTGTCTTAAGCCTTTGCCACGGCCAAGGCCTACTTCTGGACTGCGTACTGTTGATGATGTTGATTTGGTTGAAATCACTAAGGGTGGCACGATAGGCTTAGTCACAGGGTTGGAGTGTTTAGCTCGGGAAGGTCGTATTCTCTTCGGTCGTAATAAAGAAGTCTGATACATTTGTTTCAGACTTCTTAACTCCACTAAAATGTCTAACAGTACCGTGACCGTTTGATTTTCACACCCTTGTTTCTTTGCTGCTGATACTTCTTCTAGTTGTTGTTTTTTTCTTACCTCTTCTTCTTGCTGTTGTTGCTGTAGGAGAAAAGCTTGTTCCGTTTCCTTTTGCTGTTGTATAAATTTCTCCAATTCTTCTTTCTGTCTCTGTCTAAAATTCTCCACGTGCGGTAATGAAGAAGGTGACGAAGGTTCCGGAACAAATTCTTGCGAGGTAAGAAAATCCACAAAATCCCAATTTACCTCTTCTGAAAGTAAGTCCGGGTTCCCTTGGGCGGTCTCCACTGCTGGCGCACCCCAATTGATCGTTTTCTGAGTTTCCGTCATATTGAAAAACTGTCGCATGAATTGACTGCGCACAGGCGCTAGCGAATCTATATAGGCCACGTGACGTCACAGACTGCTCTCTTTGGATTGGATGCGGGCTGACTGAATTTTGTAACGCGTGTTTGGATTGGTCAATGAACTCAATCCGTTTCAATCCTTCCTCTACCTATAAATAAGCGCAGTTCACTGCATTGATTCATCTGTTCTTAGCGCCTCAGTATGTGGACTGACGTTGAATCTTCCACCCTTGTGTTGACAATGATGCTTAGGACGGACATACCGATGTATGTCCGATCCAAATGGACAGTTGTCCATAGGACTGCCACATGCCTATGGATACGTAGGATTTACGTGGAGAGGCAAGGATGCCTCAAAAAAGTGTTAGTGTATGGTCCTACCATTACACGAATCCTAAGGACAAGAAGAAGTCACAGATGCCCTTTATGTTAAGGGCATATGTAAACCAAAAGGCCCTTTTCAGGGCCACTCCAATCTCTCGAAAAGAGATCGACTTTCAATTGCCTACCCCATTTTTTTTATTTTTTTTATTTTTTACAATAGAGACCCATCAGGTCGGGACCCTGTTAAAATAGGGTCCCGACCCTGTTCCATTTCCCCTTGATGCTCAACAGTCCCATATTCCCATGTTCAATTTCCCTTGTCGCTATATGTTCCCAGGGTTTTTCGTCCATGTTAAATTTCCATAGTCGCTATATGTTCCCAGGGGTGTTAATGTTAAATTTCCATAGTCGCTATATGTTCCCAGGGGTGTTTTTAATGGTAAGTATCATTGTCGCTATAGTATCCCCTTTCACTACTATCGTATTATGGGTCTCCAACTGTTGCATGCACTAAAGGTTCGTTCCATTTAAATTTATGCCCGGTTTCATCTGCAACGTGTAAGTAAGGCATGTGCTGGCTGTTTAATCATTATTCTATTGTTGCATGGCTATTTTTCAAGCTCCATTACCTTATCTCATGTTCTGAGAGAACAACAGTTATGTTTCATCGTGTTGTGCCACGTATACAAATGCTGTGTTATTATTCACTAAAGGAAAGCAACTACCTTTTATCTATTTCCTACGTTTTAACTCCAAATGCAATACATATACACAAAAATCGTATTTGCATAACTGACGTTACTAAGAAAATTGCATCGCACGCCGGACTAAATAAAACAAACTGAGCATCCATAATTTTTACTGATCAATCCTATTACAGTTTTGTCAGATCGACCAAACCACAGAAATGTATCCTGACAAATATACTTTATTTGTTTTACTTGATAAACTGAATTAATGCATTGATACGGTTGCATGACTAAACCGCCTATATATAATGAATTTAAAAACAAACTACTATCCTTTGTGGTTTGGTCGATATGATTAGCATTTAAAGTGTTCACTGTTTTTGTTCATTTATTTTGTTTTGTTTTGCCTGTAATATTTCATATGCTGTACATTTTACAAAAACCATCATGAAGGAAATCAAAATAATTACTTTGTTCTATAACGTATGGCAAGGTGAACTTTCTTTCTACTAGATATTATCAGGTTTGTTGTACTTAAGAAAGCATAATACCTTAAAAATATTGAAACACCTACATAAAAATGTAAAGAAAAGTGTACAAATATGTGAGCACAAAGTCAGTTTTCTGTTAATATATTTTTGAGATAACGTTCCACAAACTCGCTTTTCTCTACCTCTTTACTACATATATGGCTTGGCGTTTTCGTAATCTACATCTGAGTGGTTTTCCTTCTTGCGGTGGTTGTTTTGTCAGTTTTTGTCAGTCTGACTACAATTTCGCATAACCAAATTAATTACTTGTTCAACTTATTACACGTTGATAGTACGCTTCAATATATTCGTAGAATAACGTGTATAAAGGTCCATCGCTCTGCTCAACATTTATATCTTCTTCCTTGCTAACTACACGAAAAAGATATATTTATCTTTCTCTCGATCTCGAAATTCAGACATGTCTGTCTGTCTCTCATTCTCGGCCGAGTCATACCAAAGACTTATTAGTTAATGGTACTAACAGGTGCCTCGCTTGGCGCTCTGCATTTAGAGTTAGTGTTAGGACTGGTCGGCCTGGTGTCAGGATAATGTGACTGGGTGGGACATCATGCTGCATGTCTGCGGCATGATGCCCCAGTGCTAGACATCACTATAAACTGCCACAATGCAGACATCGTAGCGATATGACTGAAATTATTTTAAAGCTACGTTAAAAAATCCAAATCACACACACAAACACACACACACACATTGTCTCTCTTTGTCTCGCAAAATTCTGCCGTGATTGCCAGACTTAACCGCTGGTCGGTCTCAAGCATTAGTCAGTTACGTGTGCTATAGGGGGTTTTACGGTTACAACGGAGTTACTGATCGTAGCGCCTAAAATTACCTCCCTTAGCTCCAATGCGCATGCCCACAACAAATTTCCAGTTCCGGATAGTTCATCGTTCTACACTTGGTTATCGAAACAGTCAACAAAGGAAGGTATCTTAGCTGTACTACAGATCATTATGGTTAAACCAATGAATCAATTATATATGCCAAACATCTTTTGTTCATACTAGGAGAATAATTAAAGACATTAAATCAGATAATTAGATTCAATGTCTATACTTAAATTATATCAGATAATTAACTATTATTTACTTTCCATACTTTCCATGATATCAAATAATTAAATTGAATACACTGTCTATACATCGTAATATAAATTCATTATCCATAATTTCGGATACATTTGTAGGAACATTTCACTCTGCTCTCCGATTTTAAACATTTATTGCACATTTTGGTTATATAACTTTAACGAAAACAATCTCAACAATTTGCATTTTTCATATGTTGATATATCCTTCTTTCTCAGTTATTTTCGCAAGGCTAATAGTTCGTTTATAACACGTGTTAAGAAAGTTATAACACAAGTTCGATAAGAAAATTATAACATGAATTCGATGCGTCAGCTGATTTGTAATGCTGAATATTTTAAACCAGAATTTTTAATTTTTTTTAAATGGAACACAGTATTTTAATGTATTCAGAGGAACTTAACAAAGCAATAATTACATTAGCTATCATAACGATAAATGAGTGTAATTAATTCTGACAGAATATTTATTCATATTTGGGTGTAAATATCGTACAATATTCAGATTAAATAACATGCCCAATGACGTGCTTTTTGTTGTTGTTGTTCCATTTTCATTTTGACTTTTGAAACATCAAATATCGGACGGTACATGCAATAACTTTCAGCATGATTTTTCTCAAACTTGCTGGGGTCTTTAGACAACATTTCTGATTGCCACTAGCAAATTCATCTAGAACAGCCTTCTTAAAATTAGTTTAGTTCTGTTTAACTTTCCTTGCATCAAATATGTAAGTTTTAAAGATCCAATTATTTCACAGATTCCGTCATATTACTTTGGTTCGCCTTTTAAATCAATATTGATCCACGTGACCGGATGTAAAATTGCAAACAGTATGATTTAAAAAAGAGACTGTTTGTAAGAACATACTCTACAAGTCAATAATAAATGGATACTCACAAATATTCATATTTGTTGTCTTTATCTATCAGTCACTCTTTCTAACTTAGTATCATTTTATACTCGTTTTTAACTAGAAGTATGTCTATGTAATATACGTATGCGAACACACATTCATTCGAGGATATACATACCCATGCACCAGATGAAAGAAGACAGACAGACAGACAGATAGGTGAGAGCCACAAATGTCCTATACATGCATAGTGTCGATATATCTCCAAATTGTATACTATAAAATTTCCAACCGTTCAAGGAAATAAAATTAAAATAATCATCAAGGAAAATCGTACGTGCGCCTGTCTGGTCAAGCGTGGTTGACATTTGTGCATTTTGAAAAAAATTCAAGTTATTTCATGAAAAATATAATGAACATTAATGGAAAAGCAACAGTCTAAATCAATAATAAAAAAACCTTAAGAAGTTAGAATTTTTTTCTCGTTGTTGTTCAACCTCCATTAACTGCTATGCTTGAATCTGTACAAAATAAACATATTTTCATTATTCTTCAAAAATTGCAAGAACTTTTTACGCAGCGATACACTTTCGCACAATCAAATAATACAAACTAGAGCATAAGGTAGTAGTGGAAAGATAATGAAGTTCTGAAATGGACAGATATTATTTATTTGAAAGCTGGGAGCAGCTCAAGTTAGTGAGAAAGAAATAAAAGATGTTTAAAAAAAATTGGTCAAATATTGATAGAATTTCTTTTTAAAATAGTGAGATATCGACCCTGCTTGCATAATGTGAGCGGTCTGTCACATTTTATTGATCTACATCTGCCATCTTAATTTATTGAACTATCCGGAAGTGAATTGCACCGATATGCCCTCTGGTGTTTTCAAGGGGAGATACTAACCGTGAAACCCCCTATACTCCTCAATAGAAGGTTTCCTGCGGTTTTTCTTGCCTTGGGGCGATGCTGCTTTCCGCGCATGCGTCACCAATTTAAAAGTAAGGTCATTAATAGATTTATACATAGGTGTTATGTTCTTATAGGGATTATTACTAAACAGTGAGTATTCTGAAGGATTTAATGCCATAAGTCAAAAGAAGAGGGATGTTAGTTACCATCCGCATATCAATTTCAGTCGAAATAAATTTATTAATTACTAGCGAGCGTCCGACAGTCAGAACTGATGGGGAGATTAAAACAGCGTAAAACTTCAGTATGGAATACGGCCCCGACATCGTTGGTCTCCAAAATGGCAATAACTCTTGTATTGTATATGAACACCTGTAATTGTACAGCGATAGATATAACGCCATATGGTTAATTTTTTAGCGGTTGATCAGACACTTTAAGACTAGTTGTTTAGCGGTTGTTTTTTCATCTTAACTCTAGATACATAGCGATTGATTTAAGACCTTAAGACAAGTTATATACCGATTGATTTGATACTTTAAAGACCGGTTGTATAGTGTTTGATTTAACACTTTAAGACTAGCCGTATAGCTATTGATTGACATTTTATACTAGTTGTACAGCGATTGATTTGCAACTTTAAGACCGGTTGTGTAGGTATTGATTGAAATTTTATACTAGTTGTATAGCGATTGATTTGATACTTTAAGGTCGGTTGTCTAGCGTTTGAATTAACGCTTTAAGACTAGTTGCATAGCTATTTATTGAAATTTTATACTAGTTGCATAGCGATTCATTTGATACTTTAAGACCGGTTGTATAGCGTTTAACACTTTAAGGCTAGTTGTATCTATGATATGTTGAGATTCACTTTAAGAATAGAACAGTAACTCTAACAAAACTCGCAGAGCGGTGCTAAGTAAATGTCCATATTTAGATGTTCAGAGGATGACCAAACTTTCATAGCAATCCAATAATAAAATGGGCAATGACTGAAACAAAAATATCGTAAAGGGAGTCATAAAGCAGTATCAGCGTGCTCAAATGATTACCATAATGTGTAAAAGGTTTCACGTGGATCTACTGAAAACTGTAAGAATTGTTCCGTTCGTAATATTGTTCTTAATCTACATGCATCTGTAAGGGCAATACTGTCCCTACAAAAAATGTCAACATCACAGTCATTTCTCGGCATGCATATCATCAGATGATTATTCAAGTTCATTGACTGTGAGACTTAAAATGATTATGTAGCGAGCTGAAAAGGGTACTGAATCTAACACAAATGTACGAGCGAAGCGAATTGTCAATGTCCAATCCATCTTCAGATAATATCATAACATGTACTAAATATCAGGACTATTCAATGAAAACAGTGAAACCAGTTGCACGGTTAAAGTTCTGGTATATAAGTCATGCAGCTGCAATACAGAAAAGGACAATTAGTTTAACAGATATTGTGGGAGCAAAGTGATTTATGGATACGGACATGTTTAATAACGACCATACTGCCCATGTTTAGTTGACATCTAAAGAGGCATAATGGTTGACTCTACAAATTGTTGACTAGCAAGCTGTATTGATGTGATCCGTGTTTTACCTAAATTGTCTAAATATCTTTTCAAATTAAGAATGTTTAATGCCTTACTAATGATTATTTAGCTGACAACAATATATGTGGGGGATGCCCATAGACAGGAAAGGATGCAAACTCATTTTTTCGATTTAAGAACCCAGGAAAATACATTCTTGAACCAATAGTTGAAAAAATCTACAATCAATTTCCGCACAGGAGAAGTAAATCATCGTTTAACGAAAATTCAAGCTTGTGTGATTTTTATTATAGCCTCTTATGCATGCTGACTATTCTATGAAGTTTATTTTATCTAACTGAGCAATAAGAGAAATATTCACATTTCTCAATCGGTGGAAGAAACTTTCAGTTGTTAAATGAAACGGGAGGGGGGTGTACTTGGCAAAGAAATGCAGGTTTGAACTAAATTTACATTGCAACCAGCATTATTTTCTTATTAAATTTACATAACCGTAATTTAAAACCATTTGACTCTAATGTCTCTAGAATCTGTTATTGCCCCTGTGCAAGTCATCCCAAAAAGGTTTTGTCTCAGGAGAAAAGTTTTTTGTCATAATTCCTGTCCTCTGTCGCCTTGATCATAAACGCAATATATTTTTTCAGTTCGCATCTTTATACATTAGTTACGGCACACGATCTCGAAATGAAGACATTACACAAAAGCCATTTGTTTCCTTTCGGTAACAGTAGCTTTCACATTTTTACCGTTTGACTTCATTATCAACTGACTTCATTCTTGCTTAACGTGTACGTAACCCATGCCACCATATTGACGGCACATGATCCGAGTCTGAAACCTTTCTGCAGGAACAACTGTTTATTCTTTCGTTCTCAGTGGCCTTGCATATTCTGATTCAGAGGTAGTGCTATTTTGGAACAAAAATGATTTAATTGCAGACAAAAATCAGCTGTAAAGAATCAAGTTTCTTCATTCAGCTAAAGTGACCTTAAACGTTGGTCTTTACATTTAAAATCAATAGGTTATGTCCTTGTCCAACAAATGGCTCGTGTTTGAATGTGGTTCAGAAGTGAACTACTACGAAAATGGCATTTTTTATTAATTCAATCAAATGGACCTTTACCTTGGACATTTTGTTCAACCCAAAAACTGAGAGGTTAATGCCTTTACAGGAGTGTAGATCATCCACAATGTTTAGTACAGAATTTGAGTTATATCATGGTGGAAGACTAGAGTTATTGTCTAGAAATGACATTCGTAAAAGACAAATGGCTAGACGGCGGAAAACATTATAACTAGGGGTGCAACGATGTACAGGTATACCGGTATATTGCCATTTGCTTTTCTGACAATACACACCACAATAGGGATTTCTATACCGCGTTTTTTTTTTCAGTCTTGCTTTCACATTTTTTAATTTAATTCAATAATCATATTTTCGTTATTTTCCGGTATGCACACTTACCACTTGATTGTAAGCGAATTTAAAGATGCACATTACCATTATTCGGGCAATGCAGAATTGGGGAATGGCAAGTCAACACTACGGTATATTTTCCAAGTAATACAATAAAGTATGCAACATCAGATGTTTGATATTTTAGCTGCCAGAAATAAAAAGAAAGCAAAACATTTAAATAAGCAGCTGCCGCATCTGATGTTTGCCGAGTAAAATGCATGGTTGGTCAGATCAAAGTGTTTATGTCACGTAAACTTCCTTTTCTTGTTTTCAAACATCGACTCATTTTTCAGTTTAGTTTACCTGAGTGCAGAGATGACTTTAAATTTTAGAAAATTATTTTTTTTTTCCATTTAAAAAATGGACTTTTAAAAATATTCCCAACAGAATGCAAAATGTGCAGTGCCGTTTAAATTCTTACAAGGTAACATCACTTAGAGATATTATATATTTAATGTAGTTTTATTAAGTATTTATGTAATGCTATATGTATTGGACTATCTGCTTGGTATATCGAAATACATCGCAGTAATCATTTGGGCATATCGTTGCACTATACCATAATACAATTAGCTTTGTGGCTGGAAGATATAAATGCGTCCACAGAAATTAGGAAATAACATGATCTGTACCTGGTGAGGGATTTTAACTGCAGCCAAGTAAGTAATCATCTATCAGTATCACCTGTTTATTATGGATGTAGAAAATGATTTTATTTCTTACTGTCTGGGACCGCTGAATTAATACAATTGAAGCTAATCAAGATATTAAGATCAAGCTCACGAACAAGATTCAATCTAGAGGCATTAGATTTTCTGGTAGTCCTTGCTTGTGTCTTTGTGTCCTCTTGTCCAGCACTATGAAGGCCTGTATTCAGTGTGTACTGGTCTCTTGGCAGAATTACTCATCTTGCAAACATATTGAGCTGAAAAGTTAAGAAACTCCAATGCTACGTGCTTAATTACATACTTGATAACAGAGATGATTGATTGATTGATTTTTTTAACGGCGCATCAGCACTGTTAGGCTATTTAGCGCCAAACAAAATGTAATTTGTATATTATTTTAAAAATTATAAAGGTCCTATATCGACCAGCGATATAAAAGAAGAATTGGTTGAAATTAAAAACGGTAAGATGGTAACGGTGAAAAATAAAGCTTCCCGATCAACGGGGGATGTAAATGTTGTATGTTGGTGAAAAATGATGAAAAGGTATTAAAAAGGGACGGTATATATATTGCATAAAACTGCACAAGTTGATAGCATAAAAGTCAGAGTTTAGAGTAAATATTTACGGCTTTCAGAAACTCTATAATACGAGTGATGTTTATAGTATCAAAAAATTCTTTCATGTCATGTACAATGTAATAACGATCGCGCGTAGGTTGCAGGTTAAAACACTCTATCATAAAGTGCTTGACAGTGAATGGTTCATTACAAGAAACGCACTCTGATGGGTCTTCACCTTTTAGTATGTGGGTGCGGGTGATATAAGTATGACCAATTTGGATTCTTGCAATGACTACATCCTCCCTACGCATGGTTCTGTAAGAAGGAGTCCATTCGCCTAGAGTTGGCTTGATTGCATGAAGTTTGTTATTCACGGCATCATTCCATGATGCCTGCCACTTCTGACGAAAGAACTTTCTGATACAAGGTTTAAAATCAGTATACGGTATTTTAAAATCAGATGGTTCTTGAGTAAGGGCCATTTTAGCAGCGCGATCTGCTTTTTCGTTATCTTTAATACCAATGTGGCTAGGTAACCAACAGTATATTATATTGTGGGAGACACTCAGCTCCGTATTTTTGACGAGTATGTTTTTCAATAATGGGTTCTCCAGTTTTCTATTGTGTAGTGACTGGAGTACTGATAGCGAGTCAGAGAAGATGATACTGTTTAAAATATGTTTCTTTTCTATATGTTGCAGAGCAAGATCTATTGCTCTCATTTCGGCTGTAAAAATTGATGCTCCATTTGGTAAGCGAACTTGCGTTGTGTGATTTCCACAAACAAAGGCTGCAGCAGCCTTTTCCTCATCCTTTGATCCATCAGTGTAAATTCTGGTGTAGTTTTTAAATTCGGTGAGGAGTTCATGGTAAGAGTTGTGGTAGACAGAAGGGTTTGTTTCGGATTTTTTTCCATCGTGTAGCGTAAAACGTACTTTTGGTTGTTTAATTAGCCAGGGTGGTGTTTCGGAGATTGACGTTTTCTGAATTTTAGAAAGATCTATATTTGTAGTGTCAAGGCTGGATGATAATCTAATGCCAAAGGAAGGTATGGCGTTTGGTTTATTTTCGTATAAAGTTTTGTATTTGGGTTGAAAAACAGCCGAAAAAGCAGGATTCAGAGGGTTTGATTTTAATTTGAGAGCATACTGTGCGGAAAGCATTTCTCTACGATGCGATAACGGTGGTTCATTCGCCTCAGCTAGAAGGCTTTCACACGGAGATGTTTTAAATGCTCCCAGAGCCAGTCTTATTCCCTGATGATGAATTGGATCAAGCATTTTAAGATATGACTTTCGGGCTGAACCATACACAACGCAACCATAGTCTAGTTTGGAGCGAATAAACGTTCTATATAAATTCAGGATGACTTTTCTATCAGCACCCCAGTCAGTGTACGCTACTACTTTAAGTAGGTCAAGTGCTTTTAAGCATTTGGCTTTCAAGTTTTTAGGAGTGGAATAAAAGTCAGTTTTCTGTCAAAGATAATACCCAAAAATTTTGTTTCCTCAACAACTGGAATAGGTGTTCCGTCCAGCGTGAGTTTAGGTTTATCGTGGTGTCGTCGTAATTGACAGAAATGCATACATACTGTTTTTGATTTCGAGAATTTGAAACCGTTCGTACTAGCCCACTTTTGAATCTTGTTGATATTTTGCTGTAGTTGTCTTTCAATTGTATGCATGTGCTTTGACCGATAACATATGAGAAAATCATCAACATATAGTGAGCAATCCACACCAGAAGTCAAACACTTGGTGATGTTATTAATTGTGATATTGAAAAATGTCACAGATAAAATACTGCCCTGGGGCACACCCATCTCTTGCTCGTGCAAATCTGAGAGAGTAGAGCCCACTCGTACCTTGAATTCTCTGTCGGAGAGGAAGTTGGATATGAAAGAGGGCAGACGGCCTTTTAGACCTAGATCGTGCAGGTCTTTTAGTATGCCGTACTTCCATGTTGTGTCATAGGCCTTTTCTAAATCAAAGAAAACCGCTACTAAATATTCTTTCTTGATAAATGCATCGCGAATGAATGTTTCTAGTCTAACCAGATGATCGTTGGTGCTCCGTCCATAACGAAAGCCACTTTGGAAAGGAGATATTAAATTGTTAGTTTCCAGGTACCATACAAGCCGAGAATTGATCATTCGTTCCATTGTTTTGCACACACAGCTTGTGAGTGCAATAGGTCGATAGTTGGTAGGATCTTCGCTATCTTTACCGGGTTTGGGAACTGGTGTTACTGTTGCTTCTTTCCATATTTTAGGTAGGTTACCAGTAAACCATAAATCATTGAAGAGTTTCAAAAGAGATGTTAAAGATGATTCTGGAAGAAGTTTTAAAAACTGGTAATGTATTTTGTCAGGCCCAGCGGAAGTATCATGGGCCTTGTCATAAGTTCTGATAGTGAAAACAGTTGGTTGTAGCTTTCCGAGTTGTTGGATGTGAATTTTAAACGTGACCTTTCTTTTTGAGTTTTCAATTTTTGGAAGGCTTCGGAATAATTAGATGATGACGAACTTTTAGAGAATGTATCAGCAAGAACATTTGCTATGTCACGTTTTGAGCTAAGATTGTTATTGTTCACTTTTAGATGTCGGAAAGAATTGTGTTTTCTCTTTCCATTTATTTTGCGGTTCGTGTCCCAAACTTTCTTAATTGAGGAACGAGAGTTTAAAGAGGAAACATATTTCATCCATGATGCTCGTTTACTTTCTTTGATTGTGCGGCAAGCTTTGGCCCGGAGAATACGATATTTACTTAAATTCTCGGGCGTCGGATGATTGTTAAATTTTTTCAAGGTTTCTCGACGTTGCCGTATGGCTTCCTTACATTCCTTTGTGAGTCAAGGTTTTAGGATTCTTTTACAGTTTGCTGAGGACTTGGGGATAGATTCTTCTGCAATGTCGGTTAAAATAGATGTAAAATGCTGAATGGGGTCGTTAACATTGAAAACTGTATCCTCATTCAGCCTAGTTTTACAGAGTGTTTCGAACTTGGCCCAGTCGGCATTCTTTAAATTCCATTGTGGAATTACTTCATCAATTGTAGAGTTATGATTTACAAGGGAGACTGGGAAGTGATCGCTGCTGTGAAGGTCATCAGCGACCTTCCATTCATAGTCCAAAAGCAGCGAGGGAGAACAAATTGTCAAATCGATGCATGTGTATGTACCCGTGCCTGGGTGTAAATATGTAGGTGTTTTGGTATTAAATAGACACAGATTGTGTCTAGAAATAAAGTCTTCAACTTTGTGACCTCTGTCACTTATATGATTTGATCCCCATAAAATGTTATGGGCATTAAAATCCCCGAGCAAAACAAAGGGTGTGGGAAGCTGTTGAACAAGATTGTCGAGTTCGTTTGGTACTAGGTTAGTGTTTGGTGGTAAATAAATAGAGCAAAATGTAATCACTCGATGTAGAGTGACGCTTACAGCAATGGCTTGTAAATTGGTATTTAAATGAATGAAGCTATGAGGAGTTCTGTTGTTCACAATAACAGAAACTCCTCCTGATGCCCTATCAACATTTGGAGAGCAGGTGTTAAACAGGGAGTAGTTTTTAAATGTGATATTGTCCGTATCTTTCAAGAATGTTTCTTGAAGACATAGTACCGCAGAATCATGTTCGTTTTAAAGCAGGAGAATATCATCGTAATTTGCTTTAAGTCCTCGACAATTCCATTGTATGATAGTGTTTTTCATTATAAATTTAAATTAAAGATTGTGGAGCTAGGTCAGACCTTTCGCAGAGGGAATTTGTTTGGTTATTTCTCTGTGGAAGTACGGGGGTGAATTTTTTGTTGTTAGGTCTGGAGCTACCTTGAGCGCATAGAGCAGATTCTTCTGCATCCATGCTCTCAATGTCTCCAAACCTGTTATATAATTTGATGGGGTCGTCTGACCCCTTTTGTTGTCTGTTTCCATGAGATTTGTGTTTGCTTTTTGGTGATTTCGGTTGTTGGTTATTGCTGAAAGTAGTTTGTGTAGATGCCGTGTTTTTCTGTGATTGGTAATGAGGGGTGTTTGAGATTGGTGTTGAATCGGGTGCATCTGTTTCTGTTTGAGCGTCCTTCGTTGTTTTAGGATTGCTCTTCACTACAGTGGAGAAGGATGGGCCAGGATGGGCTGTTTTCGCCTGTACAAGTTTTCTGGCTTCTGGATAGGGAATATTATTTGTGTACTTTACCCTCTGAATTTCCTTCTCCTGTTTCCAGGTATCGCAATCCCTGGAATTTGCGTGGTGCTCTTTTCCACAATTGATACAATGCGGAGTTGCTCTACAGTCAGCTTCCTGATGAGAATTGTCTCCACATCGGGCACATATTTGGGCTTTAGAGCAGCGGTCTTCGTGATGGCCGTATTTTTGACACTTATAACATCGAAGGGGGTTGGGAATGTAGATCTCAACCTTCACTTGCAAGAAGCCAACTTTGACCACTTTGGGTACTGTTGGCTTGTTGAAGGTGAGAACAGTGGTGTTGGTGTCCTGTAGGTTGTTATTACGTTTAATACGTATTCTGCGTACTGCAGTGACACCTTCATTTTTCATTCCTTCAATGATATCAGCGTCGGTGACTCCAGCCAAGTCACGACAGCGAATCACGCCTTTGGACGTATTCAGTGTGGTGTGAGCGAATGAGGTCACTGGAATATCGAAGAAAGTTTTTATTTTCTTGATATTGTCTGTCTGACCTCGTCGTTCACATTCCACAAGAAGGCAACCCGATTTCATTTTTTTTTTTTTTTGACGCTTTTTGGTGTTCCAATCAGACCTGTAATTGTTTTCTCGATCACAAACGGAGAGAGTGAGGTAAGCAGTTTCGTGGCATCTTTTGACTGTATGACCATGAAGCGTGGAAATGACATGGTTCATCGTCAGAGTCAGATAAAGGTTTCGTTCTCTTGTTTTGATTTTTGTTTGGAATTATCCATGATGGCTAGATTAAAAAGTCAGCACCCGTGCTCCCCGCCCACCAAAGAGCCCAACAAGGGGACACTTTTCAAGTGCCAGGGATGTCCTCGCAAATAATCACCAACCAATGGAGTAGATATTTGCATTAGAGGTACTACGTCGCCAACATATCCAGTTAGTATAAACGGCTTCCTATTCACAAAAAATAGGTCCCCTTATTCCCCTCCGTTTGTTTGCTACTGTTTATGATCATGGTAGGATCACTCTCTTTTTTCAAGCCAAAATAAAATATGAAATATGAAATATGCATGTAAGGCTCATCTTTGAAAGAACTAATTACAGGGCTCCATATCAAACTGATCAAACTCCCTATTCGACTTGATCGATGAATTCTATGATTACAACCTGAAAGACCTTTTCTGTAATCGTCATAGTCATTGTTCGTTGGGGACCTTATAATTAGTGTGAGCACTTTGATTTCAACGTCAAATTATTGGTTTTGTAAACGGAATTTTATGGAATTATCAAACTTACCCTCAGTAAGATGATAACAATTTCACCATATTAGGTTATATAGTCAGTTTGCTGTCCTATGACAAGCCACGATAGTTATATGAACTTGTCTTTTTTGTTTGTTTTTCTCTGTTTGTTTGCTTTTCCAAACAATTTGCACCTCATGTCTGCGATAAGCTGTATCAATACTAAACTTATTGACCATACTGCAGTATATTAGTAAAACCTATTTGAAAGCTTTGCTTCTACTTTTGAAATAGTTCACAAAAAATACTTTGAAATGAAAATCACACGTGATCTTTAATCTATTCAGTAGCACAACAACATTACCTAACTAATGGTTGTAGTCGTGTGAACAGAAATAGTTTTCACCAGAGTTATTGCGATAAACCTACTATTAGCATAATAGCATACTTTGCTAACGGAAATTACTACTACATCAACTTTCGTTTGAATCCATCTTTAATCTTTGCATCTGTTGTGCTAAGAGAGAGAGAGAGAGAGAGAGAGAGAGAGAGAGAAAGAGAGAGAGAGAGAGAGAGAGAGAGAGAGAGTCCCTAAACTTCTTCTGATAGTAAGCCAATATTTGTTTATTAGCGAATATCAAGTCAGTTGCATTTCTAACTCTTAGCTCTTCGTAAACATTTTCTTGAAATACTTTTATCTATTTTAATTAGTCTGGTGTTCTATAACCTATTAACTCATATTCCTTGTTAACTGATTTAAGGTAAAGACAAATCATGCGTGTGTGTTTTGTTGCTTTATTGCCCATGTGTCAAATTTATCTATATCGTTTGAAACTCCTGGTACATGATTCTAAGTTTAGTAATTTTCCTTCAGGCTGTACATTATACCGATTATCTTTAGTTACTGTGTGACTAGGGTCTGTTTTAAAAATATTAAGAGCGTAAAATTACGTTGGATCTATAAATAGATGCTTACGTACGTCTTGAGGGTTGCTAGAAATAGAATAAGTTGTAGGAATGTGTACGAGATCCGGTCTTGTTCCCATTGGACAATCGATTTTTACAGTTCTAGAAGAGATACGTTAATTCTTATTGGGAGTGTTAGGTGACATAAATAGGATTTTGAAACATTAAAATGAGTACTTTGGTCTGTCACGTGGGCGTATGTTGTGAAATATAGTCGTAATAGGAGATGTATATTAGGAGATAACTGTGCAGTGAGGTTTAATTCCTATTTTTGAATTCCTAATTTTTGTGTTTCTGTCGTAACATCAAGTCTGAAAAAGTGTTTTATGCTGCACTTAAAATTTTGTGATAAAGGAAAATCATGTATTTGGACTGTTCAGTGAAAATAGAAAGTGCTCATTTTTGGACTATAATATTTTTCTGGAACTTTTATGAATTATTCAAAGGAATTCTAGAAAAAGACATTTAGAGAACGTCACGTTTCCTGGAGGAATAGCACATTTCCTGGTCGGAAATTTATACGGAACTTCTGATTCTTTTGGAATTTCAGAGAACTGTATCAGGATATGGAAAAGAACTCCTTGAATGCATGAAAAGGAAATATCGCTTAAACAAACTGCATTGAATGGGATTTAAAATTAAATTATACAGTTTAATATTTTATCTGATTTAATTACAGGTTCTCTTCATAATACTGTCAGTTCATCTCACATGTTCATTAAAAACTTTGATAATTAAATTATTTGCTCAGTTGTAAAAATCTTGTTGTTTTTCGCTTCTTTTTGTGACTTAGTTAATGACCATAAATTCGTAACATCATGATGCAGGTTTTATAATTAATTATTGGCTAAATAATACTTTGAAAATTGCAAAAAAGAACCATGAAATTCTACTTGAAGTTTTTAAATTTAATGACAAACCCCACTTCTCACATTATGTATATTTTGTATTTACCAACACTATTGTAATCGTGTGTTTTTTAAATCAGATATAAAATCATTTATAATAAATCCTTTGTTCCAGAATAATAATGCTCTATTTGATTTTCATAAACTATTTATTAGGATATCTACGTGGCTGATTCTTTCCATTGCGTAACCCTATTTGTCTTTTATTTTTTCCTAAAAGTTCTTTGATAGTAACTGCAAAAAATCGCATTGAAAGCAATTGGGATAATTTGTATAATTTTCTGGGACATTTATTAAGCAAATATTTATCAAGGTACAATTTCTTCGTCAATACGGATTATACTTGGAATAGAGAAAACACTTATTATCTTCATTTTGTACACGAGTACAATTCTTTTTTCATGCTTATACATTTTTGGTTAATGTCCTCATATTGGTCTACATGTATTGATATGTATAGTCACAGAATTTATTTTTTCTAAGCAACAGTTTGCATCTTTAGTTATTTCCATTGCAAACTATGTGTAGTTCATCATACATATTTCCAGATACACCGTTTTTGTTCAATAGATTTGTCTGTAATGTTGTGTGACACCAGTCCCTACAATATGTACAATAAAATTGACGAGTGTCTTCTATTCTTTCGAGTTTAATTGATCAATCAAGCTGGAATTTTTTTAACCCAAACCTCTAATATGTTTACGAATTAATATTAATTATGCTTCAAGGTTTTTAGAATCAACCAATCAAACAGGAAAATTAAATTAATGACTTTAGACTCTTTCATTAAATTTTGTTTTGTATCTTGAGGCGATTATTAAACGAGTCTCGTAGTTTAGTGCGATCCTTACATTTCATTATAATTACTTTTCATTTCTCTTCTATTTGGTCTTTTTGTTTCAAGTTTCATTTACGCAATTAAGATAGTTCGATTTTCTTCGTTTTAAATTTTGATGTGAACGTTTTCACATTCGGCAATACTAGTTTCAATAAAAAAAATAATGTGTTAAATCAACGTATTATAACTGAACATTAATGAATTTCTGAATAATTTTCCACTCTCAGTCCATCAATGTTTAGGTTCAATGCACTTATTTTGTGATTTTCTCCTCTATGTTATGACTCAGATACGCATAATTGATGCATTCCTTGCATTGTGTACGTCGATGTTCCATTTAATTATGAGGTCTAATTTCAACACATAAAATACATCCGATTGGTTCCATGTGTTTAGTATACATTTTTATATTTGAATATACCAGCTTTTTAGTACCATGAATTACATTGGATCAGGTCTTAAAGTCAATGCTGTAAATCAAAAAGCCTGGACATTGACACGGGTTATCAAGTTTAAGTTAGGATGTATTTTATTGATACAATATTTTATTCTGGCTCACAACTATTTAAAGATTAATGTTATCCTCTAACAATATATTTTTTGTTTTGATATTTTAGTTCTTATCCTTGATAACATTATCTGGTATCTCGAATGGAGACAATTCCTGTTATCTAGACGACATCTATTAAATTTCAACCAATCATTGAATAGTTAATATGTGTAGCAAGATTTGTCGTATCATTGACTGGTGCTGAAAAACATGCAGAGCTAGCCATGGTAACATGAATTTAACACTATGACTAAAGTATATTGGTTTTTCTTCATGTAATGAACGTCCGCATATCGCGTGACTGTAACGAGGAACTGAAGGAGACCACAAGAGCATGCGCAAGTGTTATTTCCTACAACTAATGTAAATATATCTTTGGATTACTACAGAGGAACTTTTGCTCAATTATTACTTAAGTAAATAACATTATGAATGATAATGATCAAATCCTATCTTTATGAAGTATAAAGAATTATGTAGAAGTCTATTTACATTATGTTCTGGTCTGAAATAATTGACCACATCTGGTCTGAATTGACTGAGGCCGAACATGACGATCGGGATAAAACCAGCCTTATATTAGTATCACCAAAGCTTGATTCTCCTTTTCTATATAATAAGGTATAATTTGGCATGATAGGTTGTGGATGTGTTTGTTTTTTAAAATTTGAATCATTTTAGTTGTCAGAAGCACTTGTATAATGACTGATTTGGAAATTAAAGAATTGCATCCTTTCATGTCAGGTTTACTTTATTGTTGTCATTGATGTTATCAGTTCCGTGAAAAATCATTAAAGAATTCCGACATTTTCGACAGAGTAGATCAAGAAATTCATATTGCATATAGCAGACATGAACTGAGAGTGTATGATTTAATACTATTCATGGCATTATGTGTTAATTAGAAAATCTCGCTTCGATCTTTGTTTTTAAAAGGATAATTCAATTGACAGTGTACGTGAAGAAATCGGCATAGTTTCTTTGAAGGTGCAAGTAAACGTCTTTCTCCTAAATTTGCAGGAAACTAAAAAGAGTAATATACGTTGTTTTTCATCTAACAGTACAATGATAAAAAAACAACGATCATTTTCTGGCAAGATAACTATTTTCTAAAGATTCAAATGAGAATAATATAAGAAAGGAGAATAAACACTATAAGGAAAGTGCATGGCATTTCCTGTGAAAAATGAAACGATTCTAGCCAGATATCTGTCATTTAAATTACAGGAGGGCATCGTTAAATGTAGTGCGTACCGCTATGATTTGAGAGTTTATATATCCCGTGTTACGGGTCTCCGAGCATTAGTGCGATCAAAGTGGCAATGCATATTATGTACGATATTGAATGCGATATATACATGAGGGATTACGACCAGAGTACAGAAGTGTTTCATGTAGGTCATAACTTACTGTTGTAATCGAGATTACTGGGCATAAATAAGTAAGATATACACACAACACAACACTTAATCTTTTCCTCTCAGATATTAGTCACTAAGCATTAATGATACCCACGAACAATGCTAATGAAAATAATTAGAGGGCATTATACGATTATTTCTGGTAGGCACCCAACATTGGCCAAATGAGCACTAAGGGGCACATTTGTAATGTTTGGGGGTAAATAGTGCGGATATATATATATATATATATATATATATATATATATATATATATATATATATATATATATATATATATATATATATAAATGTTCAATGTAGCAATATATCTGTAGTTATCAAATTTTGAAAGTCTTCAGCACTAAGGATGGTGGGAAAAGATGACATGGAAAAAAAATTAATCATAAAATGCCCCTTAATATTTGAAATAAAGAGTTTCTTCCATGGCTTGCCATTGATAAGTTCCATGGTTTTCCTTTGAACGTTCCGAATCTATTACATATACCGTGTGTCTTTCCGCATAAAACTGTTCACATAGTGTTAGAAAAAAATCAGTGTTACTACGATTCAGGTCACAGTTATTTCTTTCAAAGGAAAGGAATGATTGCAATGTGGCGTAACCATGATTTTGGGACATGTTTGTTATATTCAAATTTGGGGATAACATATAGTCTCGATGCATCTGATAACATATAGTCTCGATGCATCTGAAAGTAAAACTCATGCACCAGATCTCATCCAAAATGAGGGAAAATGAAGCAAGTATATAGGGGACTCGTAATAAAAAATCTACATCAATTAAATCACGCGTTAGACCTGGTGGATATTTAGGCCTTAAATAATCGGATGGAATCTTATATGTATTACATGTTCCATCAGTTTTGATATGTACGAGCAGTTATTCGATATTTACTATCTGGAAATCCGGTACCTGTTAAGCTAACGCCTCGACATCGTGAATGTGCACCTGGTCTCCGGTGGTTTCCCATTTCCACCAACACAATCTCGAACTCGGCCATGGTAATTATGTTGTCTTAGATAACCATTGAGCAGAATGTATTAACTGCACCGAGACTGCTTTGTCTTTCCGCGAGAAGTTCTGAATAAACCCTTATTATTAAGTGGGGCCGTAATTATTATTATTATTAAATTATTAAACACGCACATGCGCCTCCAAGCAATTACTAGTACTCTTTTTTACCGGTACAACTGTCACACAGTATTATAAAATCTCTGTCTGAGCTCGGTTGTACGTTCTGGGGGCCAAGCAACACAATCACATTAAAACAAAGAATCTGCAGCAATGAATAATGTGAGAAATGATCGTTCTCGTATTTACCCAAAACACTATTAAACGGAAAAGTGTTTCATTGTCAAAATATAGACTCGATTTAATTGATTAAATATTGGCTTATCATATTCTTTGGAAAGGTAACTTCCACTTCCACGTTGTTGAAAAAATCCCTATGTGTGTTCGCACCAGGTGATGCTGTCAACAATCGGGATGCTTCAAGTGCTACAGCTATGCTTCAGTATCGCTCTGGACGAATTCATTTCCCGCGACCAAAGACACCGATAATGTATATATGAACAATTCCTGAGCAATAGCGTCTTTACCGCTACACGTAACGGATGGTCTACCACGATTGTCGTTGTTTATCTCTGCTGTTATTCCATACCAAATACTACTGAAACCAGCACTGATGAATACATATTATCAATATGTGAGCACATTTAAGAAGTATAGGTGAATAAAACCCATCTCTGCCAGCACTGAAAACAAGTCGGCCATATACAATAATATTATTTTATTCCTTTGTTTAATTGCCTAATTTTATTTGCGAATACGCTCCAGGAAATTACTATCCTTGGTGGTGCGGGTACATCTGGATTTGTTAATCCACGTCTTCTTGTTTGATGAAAATAGTCTTTGAATGATGCAACCGATCCACACCATTTGATTCTTCCGACTTCACTGACCAGGGATAAAATTTTTGCAATATCGCAGAGCAGCCTCTAAACAATATTTTGAATGTCCACGTTAGACTTTGATACTTTTACAGTTAGTCTTGTGAAAAGCTCGCGTGAATCAACGTCAGCCCGATTAACAAACCCAAGCAAATCCATTTCTAAATATGATTTGGAATACCCGCGTTGCACTTTTCCAGTTTTTCAGTTTCATTTTTAAAACATCAACGTCAACAATAACTCGACTGCTTAATTCAGTTAAATCCGCATTGGTAGCAGATCTACCCAGATCCACATCACTGCCACGTCTGGTTCAACATGGTTCCTAAAATTAATAGATATTTTGTATACTGTTAAGTGTACTTTAAATGTAAACGCAACAAACGCGTGTGGTGTTGGCTTTGACAAAGCTTTGCTTCCTTCAAACGCATGCAACGCTTCTACAACAAGATGAACAATAAGATGACCGTATATTGTCACGTCCTAACGAGTCTTCAACGCTAATGCCTAATACAACAGTGGCAATTGAATTTGTCGGCGATGTAAATTATTAACAATAATCTAGAATTCGGCGTTTTGTTAATATTCTTGATTTATTACAATCGTATAATCCAAACTGTCCTTGAATGAATCCACAATAATACCAAAATAGTGGGGTTTTGTTTAGAAAGTATTAATAATAATCACCATAAAATTCCAAAGAATAATTCAAATAAAGAAAATCATCTCATTTATACTCGTGAAAGTTCATCGATAATAAGGTTATATTTTGCCATGATGTGCCTAACGCAATGTTTTATCCCTGCGAAGTACACCTTAGCAATCACTGATTTTTTTATATTATTTTGTTAATGAAATAAAAGGACAGCAATCGAAAAATAGCAGAAATAATACACACTTCATAGTGTTGCTTAGCCAATATCAGAGCCAAGCATTCCTTCAAAACTGTGAGTAGTGAATAGGGATAGTATACGTACAATGGAAATTAGCATTACAGACCCCCTTGGGAACATATACGTACAATGGAAATTTAACATGGCGAAAAATCGTGGGAACATATACGTACAAGGGGAATTTAACATGGGAATAAATCGTGGGAACATATACGTACAAGGGGAATTTAACATGGGAATAAATCGTGGGAACATATACGTACAAGGGGAATTTAACATGGGATTTTTTTTTTAAATTTTAAACAAAAAAAAAAAAAAAAAAACGGGTAGGCAATTGAAAGGCTATCTCTTTTCGAGAAATATGGCTGGCCCTGAAAAGGGCCTTTGGGTTTTTTCTTCTTCTTCTTTTAACTTCTTAACTTCTTCCACCATCCTCTTATTTTGTCCATCATTCCTTTCTTCTTTTTCTTTTCTGTTTCCGGCAGCCAGTCCGGGTGGCCCATGGCCCGGAACTTCTCTTGGATTTTCATCCAGTTTGTGTTCAGTTTTTCAAATTCATCCCTTTTTTTTCTATTTTCTTCTTCTTTTCTTTCTTTATACCATCTCTCTTTAATCTTCTTGACTTCTACCTCCATCACTTTTCTCATCAACTCCTCTCCTTTCCTCAGTCTTTCCTGGCCTCTCTCCACATAAGAGCACTCTGTCCCATGTGACATTTTTTCAAGAAAGCACCTGACTTTGCTTGCATTGTCAAGTGCTTCCTTTAGGCTTCCCACTCTGACATAGGTGGGATTTATCATACCTCTCAATCTTTTTTCCTCCTCTTCAATCATTCCTGCTATCAGTTCTTTGGCTATGTTTAGACATTTAGCGTAGTCCAGGTACTCTACTATCTTCCATTCTTTTTCCAGTCTCTCCACTACATAGATACCATCTATTATCCAGTTGTATATATGTACCAAATTGTTGAACAAGTCACTTGCAACCACCATCTTCGTTTTTATTATTCCGTAGAATGGTTCGAACCACGAACGTGGTGGCTTATTATACTGAAAGCGCGGACGTGATGGAAAACATCCCCCTAAAAAACATAAAATGGATCTTACCTAGATGATGACCCAACATAGCGCGTACGTGAAGGAAAACATCCCCTACTTTCTCATTTCATATAATCAAACCCAAACTATACTCTCCACATACGCTAAGAAACAATAAAGAAACCCATAATCTACTATTCACAAAAACTTACGTTATCACTTACAAACACAAACACAAACACACAAACACACAAACACATTCCCTCACACTATCTTAATAAAGAGTTAGTGTTTATTTTCACACTACTCTACCTACACACATTGGCAAAATTGATCGTTATTTCTTTTCTAGAGTATTGGGTAGCCCTGAAAAGGGCTGTTTTGTTTGGAACTTCATGGACACCTGGTTAATGGTGGCACCTTCCAGGCCTGGCGCCACATACACATCTTATCCCCCAGTTACTTTTTACCTTTTGGGGGGAGAGAGCAGAGGCAGGATATGTCGCTTCAGAATCCCAATTTTCGCTCTCTGGGATTTTGAAATTTCTTCTCTCCGTTTCCTCCTCTTCTTTGTTTCTTCTTTCCTCTTTATATCTTCTTTCTTCTTTATATCTTCTCTCCTCCTCTTCTTTGTTTCTTCTTTCCTCCTCTCTTATTCTTCCCTCCTCGACAATGGCTTCCGCGGCCAGTTCATTTAATATGCGCCTGGCATATTCCAGATGCACATGAAGCTCCAACAGTTTCTCCAGTCTCGTGTTCATTTTTGGTGTTGATCAATCAACAAGGGTAGCTGGACTGCCGAACGAGTTTCAATTTATAGTGAAAGCGCGGACGTGAAGGAAAACATCCCCTAATAACATAAAATTGATCTTACCTAAATCGTGACCAAAATCAACAACGCGCGGACCTAAAAGAAACACTCACTCACTTTTTTATGCTACCCATCACTATTTTAAAAATTTTTTATAAATCACTTCCATTGACTATCCACATACGCAAAGCAATCCAATCTAACTCCAAATATACACCTCAAAAACCCAAAAAACATGATTTTAATCTACTATCCACACCAACTTACTTTAGCACTTACTAACACACCAGCACATACACTCTTACTATCAATAAAGAGTTAGTGTTTATATTCACACTACTCTACCTACACACATTGGCAAATCGATCGTTATTTCTTTTCTAGAGTATTGGGTAGCCCTGAAAAGGGCTGTTTTTTTTTGTTTGCTATGGCATTCCTTTTTTAGTTTCTAAGAATGCGATGTCCTCTGAGGATTGACTTTCTGGCAATAGGTCTGCTTCTTCGGAAAGAGAAGAAGAACTCTTTGGTGTCGATACGACAATCGACAAAGCCTCTGTCAGGTTCAGGTTGTTGCTGCTGCTGTTGCTGTTGTTGCTGCTGTTGCTGCTGTCTCTGAAGTCTGTACTTCTCTGTCCATTCTTCTTTTTCCCTGTTCATTTCTTCTCTGAAGAGCTCTTCTATCAGGTCTTCAGTGATTTTTAACATTCTCACATTCTCTATTTCTTCTGGCTTCGGTATCAGACTGTGTCTGACCCTATGCAAATTCACGTAGGCTTCGTTGAGCTTAGCTAGTTTGGAGCACATCTTCGTAGGAGGATGAGTCGACAATGGATGGTTAGACTGGAAACAACCCCGGTTCTTAAAATCAAAGCGCGGACGTGAAGGAAAACATCCCCCACACGGTTTTCGAGTCGCAACGTTCAGTGAGTGTCATGAGAGGGATAGTAAGAAATGACAGCGCATCAATCCAACATTCTTATAGCTAAACAAACCACAAAGGCATTTTTTTTTCAAAACACAACATTTTTTATTCAAAAATCACTTAACACTTAACAACAACAACTCTAACATTTTTAACAATAATCCATCACTATAACATCAAACAATTTTTTTTCAAATCACAAACATTTTTTCTCAATTGACAATCTATTTTAAACAGGGCTGACAACGTTGTGAATGAAATTGTGATTTCCACTGTTGGAAATCATTAGGCCATTGATGGACACTACGTTTTCTAGCTTGAGACAAAAGATAAGCATAATGGTCACAAAACCATCGATCTACTTTCACATCGTTTCTAGCAGAAGAACGAGGATCGAAATGAGTCACTAAATGTTCTAAGGAATAGCCCAGGCTGCGATGATGCAGAAAATACACACAGTACTGTCCACACACCAAGGAATCTGTGCCTTGTAATTTCACGTTATTGAATCGGGTGGTTTGAGCATTTCTTCTCATAAAGTCGATGATATCGTCTTCCAAAGGGGGCAATCCGTACGAATCGAAATATTCCACACATCCTTCTTGAGGAAAGTAGACGGCTACCCAGTGGGTTCCTGGGAGATGACTTTCGTCCGTGTTGATCACGTAAGCTTGATGGTCTTTAGGTTTGCGATGAGGGAGTTCATCTTTAGCACAGACGACGGGATTCCAAGAAGCCGTATACGAACTGTGGTTCAAAAGGTAATAAAGTTCACAGGTATCCATTGATTTGTGTGTTTTTTCTTCACAGGTAATAATAAGTCGTCAATTCGATCCTGACTTTTTGCTTGAAAATGTCTGACGAATAAACGGTTATTCGTTCTGTTTCCTCACTCTGATTCAGGAGAGCTTCGATACGATGGATCTCTTGAGTGGTTAATGGTGGACAAGAATGTTCACGCAAGTCTTTATACCACTGGTGCAACACGTCTTTGTTCGAGATGAGACTCCAAGCTTCGTCCAGATACTCGTCCAATTTTTCTTCTTGACTCAACATCAGGCATTTATCGTGTTGAATTTGACTGGGATGATCGTTTTGACATCCATAACAATTTTTCTTGATCAATTCCGTCATTTTGTCGACCAAGTGTTTGGCAAAACAGCAGACTAAATGGGCTTCTTGTTCTGGCCATCTCGACTTCATCATGACAACTTCTTCGTCTTTGTCTTGAGATTCTTCTCCTTCCACGGTCTCCTTACATTCCATCTCCAAAGTTTCTCCACTAGGTAAAGAGGGATAACAGTCTTCCATGGCTTTCTAATAATCTAGAATGACTTCTCTCAAACTGTTGATTTCTATGGTATTATCGAATTCTGCATACAGGATGACGTTCACTGTCTGTTTCAGTTCTGCTGCAAACTGAAGTTCCACACGAATCTGGCCAGATTTTATAGGGTGGAAATGTCCCTCGTCGCTGCCTTGGTCTGGAGTGAAATCGAAAGCCCACAAAGTATAGCCTCCGTCATATTCTTCGTAATCAATACCGTGACTGGTGTTGGTTCCTAACTGTCCCGTGGCTTCGTACAGGGACAAGTACGATCTCAAGTAATTTTTGTTGGCAAAGTCAGGTTCGAAAGGTCGGGTACACAAGGTCTTGCCATCGCGACTGACTTCGATTTTCTTCACGTTGAAGTGTTGAAAGTTGAAAGGATTTTTAGCGATAGCTCCGTTGAAGGCTTCATTCTCGACCATACCAAGGATTAAACGCTTGGGTAACTGTCCTTGAAACAGATGATCTTCGGTTATGGAATGCAGTCCCTTGGGAATGGTGAACGTTTTCACTTCCACGCGTCGTATGGGATACTTGGCGGTTGTTCTGCTCAACGTTTGACTGATGTCGTTACCCACTTTGGGTAACACTTCCACGCGTCGTACGTAGAGTTTGGCCTCTAAAATTGTGCTTTTAGGAGCCTTAGTAAGATCAGCAGCCTGCAAATGGAAAGTGGTACTGCTGCGATTCAGTCTCAAGCGGACATTCACTCCGTTCAGCAAATATTTCTCTTGCAACCACATGTCCAAATGCAAACGATCCATCAGTTCTAAACTTTTCTTGTTTAAGATTTTCTCTTCTCTTGCCTCAAAGCCGGAATTGCTTGGATCTATTGCGTCGAACTTGTCCGGTGTGTCATCTACCCACAGCACACAGGCATTGAGATGAGT
The DNA here is from genome assembly GCA_028554795.2 of Sinohyriopsis cumingii. Taxonomy (NCBI): domain Eukaryota; kingdom Metazoa; phylum Mollusca; class Bivalvia; order Unionida; family Unionidae; genus Sinohyriopsis; species Sinohyriopsis cumingii. The sequence continues at coordinate 34,907,961 of CM068832.1, forward strand.
TGTCTTGGCATCTGTTCCGTACGTCAAGAGATTTTCCAGGTAGGCACGGTAAGGGTAAGTATCCATGCTGCTGCTGACCAGTTTGTTATTCAAGTACAAATCCACTGAGCTGAACAAGGAATGCATGAAATTGTTGACGGGAGCTATATTATCATCGTCTTCTACTCCTTTATCATCCTTTTTTGCAACTTGGACTTTCAAGTACAAGTAACTGCTATTCAGATCGATGTAATCTTCGGGCTGTCCTTTGATTTCGAACTCGATGGGAGCGGAATCGGTCAGTGAGGAGACGGGATTAAATTCCACCCATTGGGATTCTTGCATGGTCATCATGGTGGGGGGCATGGCAAACAGATCCAGTTCCGTCTTGGAACAGGCGCAAGACTCTCGGTGCATCATTTTTTCTGTGTTTCAATAATCGAAAACGTCTAAGTCTCGAACGGTTCTTCTTTTCTTGGCCTTTCTCGCTTGAAGTCTGGTGAAAGGGTGTTTTCTTCTTCGTCGTCTCTTTCTGCCTTGTCCTTGCTGAATGCTTGACTCGGTAGCGTGCAGGGCATTTATAGGTGTGTCTCGTCGGCCCAAAATGTCTTTACCCGTTTGCAGCAAGACATTTTTGCCTGCCCTCATGAAGGCTTCTTTAGGGTTTTGTTTGTCGATGATGACATTTTGGAGAAATTCTTTGCCTTGTGTCAGTGCCGCATCTTTCAAGGCGTGCAATCCTCGTGTCACCATCGGTTTCAACACCGGGGCCACCGAACAAAAGGCCGATTTTAACATGTCTCCTAAACCGTGTCCTCGCTGTCGAGCCACCCCTCGGTACACTGGATACATGACTTACGAGTCGTGAGAGAACCGTTTTCGAAAATGGAGTTTCACCGTGACTTTTCCTTTGGTGAATGGAATATTTTGTCCCAAATCTCCTTTTATAGTAATGTTGACCGTGTCCAAATACGACTTGCTGACCGGCAAATAGTGAGGATGGACAAATTCGCGGTGGACGTGGTAAGTGTTTCCACCTTCCTCGTCAGCGTTCGTGGCAGAATCCACTTTGAAAGGAATGACACGCAGTAACGGCACGGAGGTGTGTCCCACCACGTTGTATTCCACCACATCGGAGTACACGAAGATCAAATTCAGTCCCTGGTTCAGTTCTACCGGGAAACGAAAATACCTCGCAAAAGAGTCGTTGTCATGAATGACTGGTAATTCGGGGCTTTTTTTTTGTTCTCCTATCTTCCTCAGCTCCGTGTCACCGCCCAATATGTCAAACAATTCAGGACAAAATAAGAAAGACATGAATTTTTTGGACCCCTCAGAAAATTTCATCAGAAAACGACGAGCTATTTTGTGGTATTCCAGGGTGACACTTTTTTGGACATTACTCAAAGCTTTATGGAACACGCCATTAAACCTGGAGGCTATGGCGCTGACCAAATGATGACCACTGAAATAATAGCCTGGGAGAATGGACAAGTTGTAGGTCCACGTTTTAGTTTTGTCATCATAGGTTCTATTGGTATATGTGCCAATCTTATCCAACTCCTCTTGCAATTGTTTGTCATGAACTTCTACCTTAAAATAATTTTGATTGGGAATGACATTGTGGACTTGGGTTGGGTGAATCATTTCCACTAAAGCCACTTCCCAATGGGCTTCGTGATCTAAGGGGATGGCTTGAGGTAATTTGGCCGTGTAACAGCACAACGTGTTGTTGGGAAACACCTCCATGGAACTGTCACTGGGTAAGGTTAAGTAAAATTGGTTTTGGTGACTCATAATTCTAGAGTTCTGTGGCTGTCCGAGGGGATATTACTGGACGTCAGAGGCGTGTCTCCGCCCAAAATGGGGTTCTGATTGTGGTTGGACTGGTGACTGGCACTGACACTGGCACTGGACACAACATTCCCGTTCGAGGAGAATTTCAGGGAGGGATTGGGAAGCAGGTAACCGATGCAACTGCTCAATAAAATGGTCCACAATTGTTTGTCTCCTTGTTGCAAACTCAAATTGGCGATGGCTGCCCCGATGACACAATACACCACGAAGATTTGGCAGAAAAAGACGATTTGCGTTTTAGGCACACGCTCTCCACACCACACCCACAAGGGTTGTTTTTGTAAATCTTGCACAGAAGAACTAGGGGAAGAAGGAGTGGTCGACGTAGCTGCGTCTGCTGTGTGAAAGGGCATGATGGTCACCTCTTCTTTTTATAGTCGATGACTTGCGAAGCGTCGATCCAAGAATCGAAACTGGGTGGATATCCTTTCCAACGTACTTTGACTTCTTTGACACGTCGTTTGCCCACTTTACGGGTTCTGCGTTCGAGAATGCTTTCGATGTCGTACACGTCGTCTTCTTTTTTGGTGACACGTTGTAACTCGGGCAAATAAAACGTTCCTTTGAGTACTTCTCCGTTCATGTCTTCCAATTTATAGACGGCAGGATGACGGCCATGCACTCGTCCAGTGACGCGAAACAATTCGGTCGTCCAGTTAGGTAAGTAACCTTTGTCGAAAGTGCGTTTGGTTTTGCCAATGCGCACCCAATCTCCTACGGCCAACTCTCCACTTTTCTTGGGGACAGCCCTCGTCGGGGACGTACCAAACAGACGCTCAAACACCAGCACTTCGTTGTCGGGAGTCACGTCTTGCGGGGCACGTCCGATGCTTCGATGATAAGATTGGTTGTACGCTTGCACCAGGTGCGGTAAGATGTCGATGTACTTCAGTGTGTGGTGATGTGTAAAATATTTCCACATGCGTTCTTTCAAAGTGCGTTGAAAACGTTCCACGATGCTGGCTTTGGTTTCGGGATTCTCGGTGGTAAAAAAATGAATGTCACGTTTCTTTAATTCTTTTTGGAAAGCTTGGTTCAGAAATTCGGTGCCTTTGTCCGTTTGCCATCGAAGAGGGTGACGACCGCTTTGTTTCAACACTCGTTGCAGGGCTCGCACTAACTCGCTGCTGGATTTGGAAGTCAAGGGTACGACCCAGGCAAATTTGGAAAAGACGTCGATGACACAAAACAAATATTTGTAACCACGATTGTAGCTGGCCAAATGAGAGACATCGGCTAAATCGGCTTGCCATTGATGATCGATGCCTTCCACTCGGGTGCGACTTCTGGCAAACTTACGTCGAATGGGTTTGTGTATAGTGTAGGTAGCTTGTTCTTGTAACCATCGTTGCACTTGAGGTAAACGGAGACTTTTCAGTCGCGTTTTGGCAGCACGATACAATTTTTGAACTCCTGCGTAACCTGCAGGATGCGAGGGATCGTAGTAAATGCTGGCTAAGACTTTTTCCATTTTTTTTTTGTGTTGATTGGTGTGTTAATAAGGCACCCACTCTTGGAAGAGGCTACTCTTTTTCTCTTGGGGTATTTTCTTGGATTGCAAGGCTTTGCGTGTGCGACCGGCAATAGGTGTCGAAGAGGAGGAGGATGTCTGAGCGGGGGATATCGGTTCTTGTTTCACTTCTGTCTTCACTTCTGTCTTCACTTTCTTTTTCTCTTGTGAGGAAGAAGGGGTGGCCATCATCTTTTTAATCCATCCAATTCTGGAGGTAGGTGGTGTTGTTAACTTGCGTACTTTTTCTGGTGGAGTTTGAAACCCTTCCTCTTCTTCTCCTTTTTCTGTCTTGGTCACGGGTACTGGTGGTACTGGTACTGGTACTGGTGATGGTGCTGGACTTTTCATCAAGGTCTTAAAATCTTTCAAAGTGGGTAGAGCTGTTTCGTCTAAAGCTTTCTGGTGAAAGAGTTGCAGTCGTTGCAAGAGTTGACCGTACTTTTGCGATTTTTCTGTTTCGGACAAATCTTGGCGATCCATCAAGGATTGCAATTCGTGTTGTAACTGGGACATCTCGCTCAAATTGGGATTGGGAGGTAAATGCGGGGTGCGTTGTTCTTGCCAACGATGGTATTCCATCCATCGTTTGTAAGGCACTAAAGCTAGTTTTCGTCCTTCCATGGGGTTGTCAGGGGTCGATTCTGAGATTTTGGGACTTCCGAGGGCCTTTTTATCTTGCTCCCATCAGTCCTCCCAACATGGTTCCCAAGACTCCTTTCAGTATGGGGCCTAACAAGAGAGGTAAAATACCTCCACGTTGCACTAACATCTTCTTTTTTTGACGAATGGGAATTTTCTTTCGAACCATTTGGCGAAGAACGTGACGATGTTTGCCTAAGCATTGTTTCTGGTGTTTGGACAAAGGGATCGTGCCTTTCAAAACGTTCAAACAACATTCGCACACGGTATCGATGACCTCTTTGGAGGCTGTTTGAATGAGTTTTTTTCGTAGGGGTGGAGAAGCTTTGGACAGGACAGATAACATGTCCCCATGTTTGGCTAAACGTGGTGGCAGTCCTTTCCTTTTCTTTCCTTGGGGTTTTCTGGAGGGTGACATCTTTGAGTCTTCAGGAGCACCAAAAAAACACTGATACCCTACTTGGTCACAGGCCTTTTTTATACTGGAACGCGTCGCCACTGATTGTCTTTACGTCGTATCAATTTGAGGACAGGCATGACACGTCGTGCAGGGGTACGCAACGGACTAAATCGAGCCAGTTCTTGCTTGGACAAATCCAGTAAACTTTGTAACATGCCCGATCTTTCATGGACTTTGATTTTGGGAGAAGGTACTTTGTGAGCAGCAGCCACTGCCGCTAAATTGGAAGGTCCTGCCACTGGGGAAGTTCTTTTGGGGGTCATCAACGGAGAAGTTCTTGGTGTGATCAACGTCTCCAAGTACTCTTCAGTTCCTGGTGACATCAACGGAGAAGTGGATAAACGTGAGGCTGCCGGGGACGCAGTCACCGCTGTGGCAGGCCGTGGTTTGCGAGTGTAAGGTTGCGTCCTGGCCGAAGTGCCTCTCTTGCGACTAGTTTTCTTCTGTGGACTTTTCTTTTTCTGGGGACTTTTTCTCTGTTTCTTTTTCTGGGGGCTTCTTCTCTTTTTCCGGGGTGGTGTCTGGTAAGAGGAGGGTCCTGCCACTGGAGAAGTTATTCTTCTTGGGGACTTGGTCTTTTTCTTTTTCTTCTTGGGGCTTCGTTGGACTTTTGTCTTGGGGATAACTTTGGGGGCATTAGGATCCCATCTTAAGAGAGAGCGAATGATGACCCCTCCTAAAGTACCGCTCCCTCCAGGTTTCAAAATGATTTGTTTTTTGGTTTGAGTGTCGATGCGGGGATCGGCCAGTTGGACCAAAGCGTCTTTGTTTCGATCGAAAAAGCGTTTGGTTTGATGAGGAATCTGAATGATTCCTTGGAGTAATTGACGTGCTGTCACCGTGAACCATCGTAAGACTTCTTTGAGACTAGCTTCTAAGACACGAGCTCGTGTTTGTGGATCTTTTTCTCGACTGATGCCATACAAAGCACGAATCAATTTGACGGGAAGATGCGACTGAAGGGACGCCATGTTCGCACTGTGAGTGAGACAGACGAAAAAGGGTCTGAGGTTTTTATAGAGTTTTTTATGGGGAGTGAAATGAAGTCGAGGACGGAGACGTGTACAGGACAGGCCCTCCGTCTTGGCACCAGTGGTGAAACAAGTGGGTACGAAATCGCAAATCCTCGGGGGTCGTAGGTTTCAAATCGACGAGTAAATAGGCGTGTGGCGTTTGAGTGGCATCGTCGTACGCCTGAGTCAGCCAAGGCGTTCCTAACTGTTTGGCTAAGACTTGCACTTGCGATTTATCTCGAGGGCTTTTAAACAAGACCACGTAATGCGCATTGAGACTGATGGTGCGATGGGCTTTACTTTGTTGAAACAAATTTTGGGTGATGTAAACGACACTGGCATTACGGTGATGCCCTTTGCGCGTGAACCACAGTTTAATTTCTTCTTCGTCTTCTCCTAACATGTCGTCGAAAATGACCAAATGGGTTAGACGGGAGTCAGAGACGATGCCGTCGTCTTCTTTAGGAATGCCTTCCACAAACACGATGGAATCTCCTTGACTTTCTCGCAAGAGGCTGTACGCCGATTGCCACTCTTTGTAACACCACACGATCCGTTGAGGGGGCCGATCGATCAAATGATGTTTATGTTCGATCAAACGTTTGACGAATTCGGTTTTGCCAGAACCGCTAGGTGCAGCAATGCGCATGTTAAAGGGATGGCGAAGATACAAAGCCTCCCAACTGGCACGATCTAAGTGTTCGTCGATGACTTTGACAGTAGAGGAAGAGGGAGCAGAGACAGCAGAGGTAGCCATGGTGTGAGAAATGTCACTTGTGACACGAAAACAAACAAGACAAGAGTTTATATACTTTTTTCAGAACACGTTTATTCAATGTTTTTTTTCAGACATGAATACGAAAGACAAAAATACATAAAAGCCAAAGGCTTAAGTACAACAATAAAAGGCACATGATAACGATGAACGTGGAATAAACACAAGTGTCTGTACAACAATCACATGTTTTGGGTAATGTTCTAACCAGTTCAACAGGGGGTAAGGTCACACAAGTGTCCTCCCGAAAGGGTCTTTCAGGTCTGTCCACGACAGTCCTGTCCTGGGTGACGGGTTCTTCTGGCACCGTCACTAACACGGGTTGAAAAGTAACTTTTTTCCTTGAACAACTCTCGTGCATACTGGGCCACTTCTTGGGTCCAAGCCTCAAAACCCCATTCTTTCCAGGCACGGACATCTGTCCAATGGGGATGTAAGTCACAAGCTACACACACATCGTCATACACGTCTTGGGTAGCTAAAAGTTGACGAATCTTTTTTTCCTGTTGAGGTCGAGAAGTATCCAGATGAAAACGCAAGGCTTTGAGCAAAAGGAGTTTTTCGTGACCATTTAAGGCCATGGAGGTGGTAAGTACTGATCGTAAAGAGTCCACAAAGAATCGGCTGGTAAACGAAATCCCAAAAAACAAGTCACTAAGACACACACCACTTGTCGTCCCAAATTAAATGGATACAGTTCTTGTAATAATCGATGGTAATGATCCACGGTTTGAATATGGTCATTGAGTTCCTTCCACGGAATCTGTTGAATGATATGTGACATAATCCGTGGCATGGCAACTTGATTTTATAGTGTCTTTGTTTCGGAACCAATAAAGGTAATTTCTAACCAAACACGTTCGTTCTCCAGTAGGGAATTTAAATGTTACATACTGTAACTGAAACGTCAGAGTTTGTCTAGATGTTTCGTCTTTTTCTAAGCAGATTCCATGTAACAAATGTTGGTAATCCTTTAACTCGTCTTCCTCAATACGTTGCAGTAAGTGAATCTCCAAGTAACCAAAATTACGAACGTCTAGCCCATCATCATTCATATACTGAAAGTATTCAACAAGGTCTGACCAGTGAAACAATTTCTGACGAATCAGTCCTCTTATACCATTCAGGTACCAGTGGTTAAAGATCTGGTGACGTAACGGATGCAATTGTTCTTTACGTTTGACTTGTATTTTGACCAGCTCTCGATAAATCCTTTCTCTCAACTCCTCAGGCAAGCCCAAAATCTTCTCTTGTAAAGTATCCATAAGTATATACACTGTTTTTTGAATCGCTGGGTGGTAGCCAATAGCCTCGTTTAACTTTGTGCCTAATGTAATATCCACTCATAATCAGTCTTCTTGTAGTTTGGAACATAGCATAATTTAAAAACGGATGAATCACTTTGAGTTTGCGTTTCACTTGTATTTTGATCAGTTCTCGGTAAATGCGTTCTCTCAACTCCACAGGCAAAGCACGAATGTTCTCTAGCAAAGTATCCATGAATAGGTCATACTAAATCCTCTTTGGTCTGACACAAGAAATGTACTGTCTGCACAAACATGGTTTTAATTCATTGTCGAATCTAAATCGTTTCACCACTAATCTACACATTACAATTCGTTCAGAAGTTTCCTCTTTCACTAAGTTGACATTGCGTGAAAGATGTTGGTAATTCGTTAACTCTTCCTCTGGAATTCGATGCAGTACGTTTACAATGTAGTAGATAGAATCGTCCATACCAAACCATTCCTTTTTATAACCAGGAGGTCGTTGATCAATGTCTGTCCAATGGAACACTTTCAACTCAATCAGTCCTTGTATAGCCTGAAGGTACCAGTGGTTCAAACACCGGTGACGTAACGGATGCAATTGTTCTTTACGTTTCACTTGTATTTTGACCAGTTCTCGGTAAATGCGTTCTCTCAACTCCACAGGCAAAGCACGAATGTTCTCTTGTAAAGTATTCATGAACAGATTATTATGGTAAGAAGTTACTTCAATGTCTCGGTCCCACTAAAGGTAAGTAATGACAATTCGGTGACCATCGAGCATGTTCAACGTAGGCCCAATCTTGCGGTTCCCAGTGGTGAAGTGACACACCGCAACGGAAGCACTTGACTTTATCTCCTTCGCCCAAGTAGAAAAATCCGGCTCTGGCTAATTCTTCGGGGGTCGGTCCTCCCAGATACTTAGGCCATTTTCCTTTGAACGATTGAAGACGATTTTCAAAGTCGCAGTATTCCGACAAACGCACAGGGAACGAATATTCGTCTTTCACAGGTTCGTTTCGATGAGGGTTGAGTGACATGGGTAGGAGTTTGCTCAGGGCTGGATGACATCCGTAGGGGGGTAGACGTGAAGGTGAACATTCCCCTTTAAAACGAAACCCAGTAAAATGTCCAAGAGGACGAGCAGCATCGCTTTCGCATCCCACAGGTTTGACACGCACAGCATCCCTTTCCATGATAGGGGTAGGGGCACTAAAGTTCCCATGATGCTTTACGGCATCGCTCAGGTCACAAGGTACAGCATCGTATCCATCGCAAAGCTCACAATCGCACTCGTCTGCAAACTCCGTTACGCAATTACAATGGTAACAACATGGACAATCGCAGTTTCCTTCCGGACATTTTCCGTCGCAATGTCTGGGTCTTATCCATCCAATATTAGTCACACTAGAGGAAGATACAACTTTTTTACAATCCCCAAACTGGAACGATGTCTCTTTCAAAGTATTCATCTTGTTCGCTCGGTCTTGGTAGTCACGATGAACTATCAATTTTGCCTAGGGTTCCTTTTTATATACAGACCAATACCGACGTGACCGTACGGTAAGGTGAAATGATTGGGAAGTCGAACTCGCTTCTGGTATACGATTTGATAGATTTTTTCCAAGGGTCGACTGACGATGTGGTGAGTGGGTAAACGTACAATCTTGTTCGGTTGATAGGTGGTCACTTTAAAGTTTCCATCCTCTCCCGATTGCAAGGCTTCTTTCAATACCCCAAAGTTGACCACTCGACTGGTACGATAATTCAGAGTCAATCCTTTCACTTTGCACGTCGTGTGCACTTCTCCTTGTTTGTCCCGGTATTCGTAGCCGTAATTTTTGGGACCGCCACTGACGAAACTTAGAATCTTGTCGTCGGGATGCTCGTCTGTCCAGGCTCCTAAACGGTCTCCTTCGATGCTAGGGTGATGTTGAATCGGGTGATGGATGTAAATGCAGCTGTCCGTGTCAAAGTACAGGACGCGTTCTTCTAACAGTTCTAAAGCTTCGTACAATTTTAAGCGAGCATGGGCTGTCACGTAAGCCGCAATGATGACATTTCCAAAAGGGTCGTCTTGTACAAAGTCCAGATCTTCTTCGTAATTGACCAAGATCAAATTCTCTCGAACGACGTCCACGTGTTTCATGTATTTGGTTTTGTCGTGAATCATCTGGAAGTAGCGGGAAGGTTCTGTCAAATATTCCGTCTTGGGTAAACACGGTCGTTGTGCCATTTTACCCCACAAGCAATTTAACATCACTTTGGCAAACGATCGCCTGCCTTCGTTTTTCTCGATGTGGTCTAAAGTGATGCCTTCTTGTTCGTAGTATTTCTCTTTGAATTTTATTTGGTCTTCGGGAGTGTGACACCAGGAAGGATAGCCACTAGCTTCTTGTTTCAGTTTCAAAAAGGCATCCACGTAGTCGGCGAAAATGCCTTTCTGCGTGGGGTCGCCCTTGTGGTATTGTTGTGTCTTGGGAAAGTGGCAAATTTCGTACACTTCTAACAGTTGGTATCCCATGTCCAGAGCTTTGAACAATTCTACGCTGACCCAGGTTCCCGTCAAGGCCCGTTCTTCCTGGGTGTGCTGACAAGGCTGATCTTGGTTGCACGTTTCGGCACAAGTACGGCACAAGGGAAACATCAGTTTGCCTTGACAATGGTGAGGTAAGACGGGATGGTATAGGTTCGTGGGAGGCAAAACTTTACACTTGATCAAGCCTTCGTATTGTCGAATGTTTTTCAGGTCGATGTGTTCCGTCAGCAATCGCGGGTGCCCTACAGGAAAGCGACAATATTTGCACACGTAGGGATACAGCGAACACACGTCCAAGTATTTGATTTCTTCTCCTTTCTCTTCGTCGGCTTGGTACAGCAAACAGGTGGCATTGGTCCTTCCTCCGTACAAACTATCCCTCGGGTTCAGCGGGTCCATGAACTGGTAACTTTCCACGAGGCGTTTAAACTCGGGATCGGTTTTCATACGTTGATCGTACTCGTGTTCCCACATTTCCACCACTTGGTATCCTTGCTGTTCTAACTTTAGGCGCCGCTGACAAGTGTCCTGGTACAAGTCTTCCATGGTTCGTTGCAAAAACTGATTTTTAGTGCCACGGTCAGGGTAACAGACGGGACATCCGTGAAATAAGCAACCGTTAAACTCGTACACGATCTTGGGGTTTTCTAAGTCCCAGCCATCGACCGAATACGTTCCGATGGTCTTTTCGCCCCCTCCGTTGCGGGCATGCTGAATCCACTTGTATTCCTTGTCGCACAAGTAATGTAACCAGCGTAGGGCTTTGACCGAGTATTGACGCTTGACAAAGTGGGTCGTTTGAGGGCTGATGACAGCCACGGTATTTTCAGGCATGAATCGTTGTCGATACACTAAGGAACACGCTTTGGCAATGGTGCAAGCTTCTTTCAAAGGATCGACCCCTCCGTGTTCCATGAACAGTTCTCGAAATTTTCCACAGCAACGTCGTAAAATGTCCACGTCGGAACGACAATACTTTAGCATTTCTTCCTGAAAGTCGAAAGGGTCCGAGGCGTGAGCCTGGTACCAAGCGTAGAAAGCTTCTCGTTGTTCGGTACGCATGTTGTCGGGGTCGTAATAGTGAGCCTCAGGCAAATGGGGTAGAACGGCATGTTGATTGGCTTCCGTATTGAAAAAGTGTGGAAGGTACCCTTTAGCCATTTCTGTCATTCCAAACGTTTTAGGCATTCGACTCAAAGGCATGGCCAAGTAGCTCATCGAATCTTTAAACTGCACTTGTCCCACTTGCATGAAAATGATTTTGGCTCCGTTCAAAGTCACTTTAGGACGCTCGGTGCCTTGTTCCGTATAGTATCTGAGAAGAAACTGTCCATCGTATCCGGAAAAATTGTGAGCCATCACCGTGGCATGACGATGACAATCTCCGTAACGTTCGATGTCCTCTTGGCTCCACGTCTTGTCGACGGGGTCTAAGACCCATTGGGCAAAATCGGCTAGCGTGTTCGGTCCCCGAAAGATTTTTTCACGCCCTCCAGGAATCTTGCTGCAGTGAGGGCAATGACTGAAGATAGGTTCTTGAATGCACTTCTCGCACGCTCGATGAGCCACGCAGAAATTAGGAATGTGAATGCCGGTCTCTTGCATGCATTCGAAATCGAAAAAGATGAAATTGCCTTTCTTCTTGTGACCGTCCTCTTTCTCTGGTGGGGGTTGGTATTTTTGCACGTAACATTGGTGTTCCAAGTCCACAATGTGGTGACAAATGTGACATTTTTTCTTTCCTCGACATACGTGTGCCTTGGCAGCATTGGTACATATGACTTGTTCACACGTAGGGCACAGTCTCAGGAGTTGACAAGCACATTTCTTCTGTGAACCTTGCGTTTTCAGATGTTGTTGGTAACAGGTAGGGCTGACAAACGTGCGCAGACAAGTTGAACAAGGCACTGGTTCTTCGCTCAGACAGGGTGAAGAGGCCAAACATCCTGAGCATTTCAATCCACAATGCTTGTGTTGCTCTCGATTATTATAACCATGGTCACATTTCTCACAGTAATAACCGTATCCTAGGAATCCGGTGATACTGGTAATGGTATCGAAATGGTCATCGTGATGATAAACGTGAATGTATTTTCCGTCCTTAAAATCTTGCCCTCGAAACAACAGAGGCCCGCGCACTTCTTGAGGGTGCACTTTCAAGGTGTATCGTGGAGCTAGGGCATCTTGCAATTTTTGCATCTCAGGAATACCACAGGGTGTGTCTTTGGACAGGCCGGCTTGTCGTAACAGGAGTTCTGCTTCGTTTCGTTGTTTGGCTCGATAGGAACGTTGAATAGTGTTCCAGGTTCTTTTCCATTCTACCGTGTCGTTCTTGTTGGCATAGGTTCGTCCCACCACGATGGCACGGGCTAAACACATCTGGTCATGAGGATTGTGAATTTGGACAAGGCTACGCTTAATGCTGCGAAGGTCGTTCACCAATAACATCTTTTTGCGTCCAGTCCCTTGAGGAGGAGAGACGTGGGTCATGTCCAATGTAGCTTTTCCATCGGTGATGTCAAACTGGTCATAAGATTGTTGCACGTGTTGAATCTTGTCCATGACTTTGGAAGCGGTCAATTCTGCAGGGGTGCTAAACTCGATCCAAACAGGGGATTTCAAACCGTCGTGTTGTATGGAAAGTCTCAAGCGATCGTCTTCTTTGGGTTGACATTGTTGCTTGAGTGCAGTGAGCAAAGAATCCCACACCTCAGTGATGAACACTTCTGCTTTCTCTAACGGCACTTCAGCCTTGAAATCTTTAAACTTCACCGTGTATTTGTAAGCCGTGGTTCTAAATTTTCTAGAGGAGCGCTTTTCCGTTTCTCGAATGGAATAGTATTTTTCAGGGTTGACTAAGGGTGGTGAACTTGTTTTAGAGGGTTCTGATTCTGGTTCACTCATGTCCTCTTCAAAATCACTGGCATGAATTTGTGCCAAGATTTCAGCTCTGGTACGAGGCGATAGATCACGTTTCTGCCTCTTACTTTCTTCTTCTTCTTCCTTCTCAAATGAATTAGATCGTTTCATCTTGAAAGCAAAAAGTCAAATGACTCAAGTTCAAACACCATGAGCTACTTTATAGTCATAGCAGACCAGTGTATATAAAAGGGTGTGTGTCTTGTCCTTTCACTATTCATTTCACTCTCAAGCCGAGCACAACGATGGAAGAGACTAACCAGATGGAACGTTTCGTCAGAGCTTTGCGAGGGGTCATTAGAAAATTCTCTTCAGACCAGCCTACGGACTACTCTCCTTCCTTTCGAGATAAAAGTCAAGATACTTGCTATATCTGTCAGAAGAAAGGGCATTGGTCTTCAGAGTGTCCAGACCGTCAAAAAAGAACAAAAACAGGGGCTAAAAAAGACAAAAGTCAAGATACCTGTTATTATTGTAAAGAAAAAGGACATTGGTCTCCAGATTGCCCAAAAAAGAAACAAGAGGAATCAGAAGAAAAGAGGGATTCTTCAGAAGAAGAGAGGGGTTCTTCAGAGGAAGAGAGGGATTCTTCAGAGGAAGAAAGCAGACAGGTGAAGAAAAAGAAACAGGAGAAGAAAAGAAGAAGGGAAGAAAGTGAGGAGGAAGAAGAGGAAAAGAGTGTGACAGTGAAGAAATTCAAAAAACAGAGAGACTAAACAAGGAGACAGAAGAAGTCAATGAACTTTTAATTAAAGTGTTGTGTTGAGAATTGTGAATTGGATTGTAACAATGGATAAAAGAATAAATGAATGATATAAGGTAAGTGTCTTTGAGTTTTGATTTTAAAATAAGAAGCTACACTCACGCACTCATACACAGACACGTACTATAGGGGTAAAATGGGTGGGTTTTTTTTGAGTTATTGGCAAATTGAAATTGTATTTCTTTTCGAGAAATGTGGGTGGCCCTGAAAAGGGCCTTTTTTATTTATGGTGTAGGGGTGAGTTTAAGCAATCAGCTTTAACTGCCTTATGCCTTTGCCACGGCCAAGGCCTACTTCTGGACTGCGTAACGTTGATGATGATGATGATTGGGTTGAAATCACTAAGGGTGGTACGGTAGGCTTAGTCACAGGGTTGACGTGTTTAGCTCGGGAAGGTCGTATTCTCTTCGGTCGTAATAAAGAAGTCTGATACATTTGTTTCAAACTTCTTAACTCCGCTAAAATGTCCAACAGTACCGTGACCGTTTGATTTTCACCCTCCTGTTTCTTTGCTGCTACTTCTTCTTGCTGTTGTTGCTGTTGTTTTTTTCTTACCTCTTCTTCTTGCTGCTGTTGCTGTAGGAGAAAAGCCTGTTCCGCTTCCTTTTGTCGTTGTATAAATTTCTCCAATTCTTCTTTCTGTCTCTGTCTAAAATTCTCCACTTGCGGTAATGAAGAAGGTAACGAAGGTTCCGGAACAAATTCTTGCGAGGAGAGAAAATCCACAAAATCCCAATTCACCTCTTCTGAAAGTAAGTCCGGGTTCCCTTGGGCAGTCTCCCCTGTTGGTGCACCCCAATGGATCGTTTTCTGAGTTTCCGTCATGTTGAATCACTGTCGCATAGATTGACTGCACACAAGCGCTAACGAATCTATATAGACCAACTGACGTCACAGACTGCTCTCTTCGGATTGGATGCGGGGTAACTGAATTTTGTAACGCGTGTTCGGATTGGTGAATGAACTCAATCCGTTTCAATCCTACCTCTGCCTATAAATAAGCGCAGTTCAGTGCATTGATTCACCTGTTCTCGTCGCTTCAAGATGTGGACCACAGTTGAGTCATCCACCCTTGTGTCTTCCATGATGTTTCGGACAGACTTGCTCATGTATGTCCGATCCAAGTGGACCGTTGTCCACAGGACAAACACCAGCCTGTGGATACGTAGGATTTACGTGGAGAGGCAAGGATGCCTGAAAAGAGTGCTAATTTACGGGCCAACAGTGAGACGCAGCCTAAGGACAAGAAGAAGACCAATGCGGTGCCATTTATGTTAATGAATACATTAACATAAACCCAAAGGCCCTTTTCAGGGCCAGCCATATTTCTCGAAAAGAGATAGCCTTTCAATTGCCTACCCGTTTTTTTTTTTTTTTTTTTTAAAATTTAAAAAAAAAAATAACATGTTAAATTCCCCTTGTACGTATATGTTCCCACGATTTATTCCCATGTTAAATTCCCCTTGTACGTATATGTTCCCACGATTTATTCCCATGTTAAATTCCCCTTGTACGTATATGTTCCCACGATTTTTCGCCATGTTAAATTTCCATTGTACGTATATGTTCCCAAGGGGGTCTGTAATGCTAATTTCCATTGTACGTATACTATCCCTATTCACTACTACTGTGATTCTCTGGTGTTTGTTTACGTTTTTAGAAAAAGAGCTCAGTGGATAACTGACATCTATTTTGTCTTCTTGAATGAATACTCTAACAGCCACTACATCACTTGCTCCAACCGACATGTTAAATGAGTGACTAACATCTGTTAATGAAAGAACTGGTACACTCTTCGGTAAGGTCATTAACTGATCAAAAGTCTTCCTGCAGTTTTAGATCATTAAACTATGATTTCAGTCCAAAATACTAGTCTAGGGTTTGCTAATTATGGCAACCTTTGAGCAACGTTTCCGATAATAGCCAGTCATGCCCAAAATGCGCATAAGATGTTTTTTACTACAGGCACAGATAATTCAGGGATAGCGCTGTCCTCAACTTCTATAGGTTTAACTTAGCCTTGAATCATAATGTCTTTAAAATGTAACACAAACACGGGGAAGCTGACTGTTTCCGAACTTAATTGTCACATTTGCATCTATGAGATGTTGAACCATTTTATGAATGGTTTCCAAATGAAATGTCCAGGTGTCGTTATTGATGGTGACGTCATAGATGTAAGCGTCACAATTATCTGTACCAGATACAATCATGTTCTTAGACGCCGTAAAGTTGAACGCGAACCGTACGTACAAAATGACATGACTTAATATTATATAGTCCATCTGAAGTTATTAGTGCCGCAATTTCCTTTGATCTTTCCGTAAGTGGAATTTTGGCCGAATCTTTTCAAAGACTTAATCTTGGTGACATATTTTACATTTCCAATGTTGTCAATGCAGTCATCGATTCTTTGAATTATAAATGAATTTGGTTTAGCAACAGTGTCCAATTATATATAGTAAGTACACATGTGGACATTATAATCAGGTTTTAAGAACACATTGTGAACTCCAGTCACTTTTTACTTGTTTATATGAAATCATTCTTCAGCAGATACTGAATTTCGTTTTTTAAACATTCCAGCTCGAGTGGATTCTTCATATAAAAGTGATGTTCACGGTTCTTGAATTTACAATTTCAACGTCAATGTAGATTTTATTTGTTCGTCTTGGAACAACTGGAAATAAGTACAGTACTCATATTCACATAATAGCTGTTTTAGTTCTACCGTTTCTTTTGGATGTAGACGTCAGTGTTTCTGGTCAAGAGCGTTCATAATTTCTGAATTCTGAAGACTGATTACACAAAAATCATTACAGTCATAGGGCATGCATTCGTTTACATCTTTGTATGAGACAGGTACATCTAAATTTATTAAATTATTAACAGGAGTATCTCGATCGACATACTCGTTTAGCATATTTATATAGCAAAGCTGTTTATATATTCTTCTTCAAGGAAGGTCTTTAATATAGTTCACATCACTTACTTTATTTTAAACTGTATCAAGATCATAATATTTAGTCTGAAGAGGATTTTGAGGTTGGGGCAAGTGAACCATAACTCTATCACCAAGCTGAAATATTGTATCCTTCCTTACTACGTCATACGCCTTTGACAACTTACTTTTAAAATCGGAAACATAGTCGAAGACGATGATTTTCTGAATCTGCGATTGAAGATTTTTTTAAATAATTTAAACGGTCCACAAACAACATGTCCAAAACCTAGTTCAAAAGGACTTAAACCTTATGATTCTTGAACTGATTCCTAGACAGCAAACAAAACAAGTCTTTTCCTGTATCAAAGTTTAGGAACATCACTTTGATAGCTCACTGACCACTGATCATCAGCAGTACCTCAGATGATCTCTATATTCTAGTAACGGTTCAAGTTGTCACAAAATAACAAACATGTACTTGTGGGGCTTCCGCTTCGCAAATAGCCATTTAAAACAAACGGGAGATCAAAGGATTTTGTTCCTTCCCGACAATGAGTGAATGTCTTCTGTCAAGAGAATTCAGAGTAAACAGATGATCAGAACTACTCGAGTTTTAAACATCGAGGTCTAAAGTGGCCTCATCAAAACTACTCACCAATAGATGTACATGTTAAATAATTTCCTGAACAACACCATGCTCAAGAGTTTGTTTTGCCAAAACACCAGTAACTGCAGGAGGAGTCTATAAATATGGGTCTCCATTTTCAATAGTATCGAGATTGTGATCCAATCAAAGCTTGCCTGTTATAAATGGATTAATCATATCCTTATAACCAGCTAGGTCATTGCCTAGTAATAAATAAATACCCTCGATGGGTAAAGACGGCATTGTTCCGACTGAAGCGTTACTGAAATTAATTCTGATGACAAATGTTTACAATGGAGAAGAACTATAACAAAGTCGCATTCTATCCCTGAATAAGAACACTTTCATCAAGAGAAGACTCACCAGGTAAAGACAACGTAGCTGATATAACAATGAACTTTGAGAATCTCCCGTGTAGCTTAAACGTTTAATAGGGTTAGGCCTAGATCAAAATCCAGCATGTGAAACAGAGCCTTTCGACATAAATGGGTTACAATTCTAAATAAGACGTGGGTTTGTTTTTTCAAACAAATGTATTGCTTTCAATCCATAATCGTAACCTTTACCTCTTAGAGAAAAAAGAGCATTTGGGATAGCTTTATCTTTATTCCGCTGGTTGTGCTTCAATATGTAGCAATCATAAATTGCTTGCTCAAGCTACGTGCAATCTCTGAAGGAATGAAAGAATAATGATTTCTGATCGATTTTATCAGAAATTTGTTTTCTAAGAGTTGGGCCAGTTTGAGATTTGGTAGTGCTTTTATGAGACTAAAATGGCTTTTATCAAGCAACTGCTAAGAGAAAAATTCATTGCAAAATGAATGTTCATTAGTAAAGAAATAGTCGTCATCTGTACGATCATTATTTGCTAACGTTTAAAACCTTTGCTCATCAAGATAGATTTTGACGTCACTTCTTAAAATCTACAACTAGTATGAGCCGTCTGACGTAATCACAATTTTGATCAACTCTCACGGCTGAGCACAACCTATCAAATAGTTGTCCTTTCCCGGGCACATTCCAGATGGGACCACCCAGTCACCTTTTTACAGTTCCTAAACATTTGTCCATATGCCTCATTTACGAAGTCATAACCCTTTAAGATTCATTCCTCAACCACATCATAATTAGTGCTTTGTTGTATCTGTAGTGAAGTGTATACTTTACGAGCTTTGCAAAGCACAGTGTTCTCCTGACTGTTTAACATTTTCAGCAATTTTCTCATAACGAGGAAAATATTGAACTACGTCGTTTTCGTTACAAAGGGAGTACTAACCTAACATTTCTGGTAACATCGAACGTAAGCATGTATGTAAAAGGAGGTGGTTACCACCTGCTAGTTCTAATTCATTAAATTTGTGTTACATTTCTCGTTAATTTCCCTGCGCCCTGTAATTTCATCTCTTCTTTTTGCTTTTGCAATGCTTTTGCTTATTTCCCTCTCTATGCTTTTGCTTTTTTCTTTACAGTTGTCTATCTAATCTCTTACTTTCTTCTTTTTCTTCTTGAATTGACATTTGCATTTGTATTTGCATGTTTTCTCTTTTCCCTCTCTTCGTTTTCTTTTGCTGCTCTTGTATATCTCTTTCCTCTTTTTGGATTTCCATCAATTGATTTTAAATTGACCTTTTCTGAACTTATTTTCCATCTATTTTTTTATATATATTTTAAATCTTTAAGTTTCAGATAGAGACTTCCTAATCAAATAAAAATCACATAGATCAAAAGTATTTTTTCCACAAAAAAAATTGAACTAAAATATTTTTATATTTATATTTTTTAAAATAAGCCTTCGTTTCAGAAATATCATATTCTCTGAACAGATTCCGCAAGTCGTCTGTTTCAATAGGATTGAAAATAACGTTCTCCACATTTTGAAGTTGTAATAATATGTTTGCTTCACTAAATATTTCTGAAATATGTGAAGTAAAGAAACACAGACTAAACAAAGAGAGTGAATTTAAATTTCAAAACCAAATTGTGGATATCTTTAATATCTTAAAGAGATTCGTTTCACCAATCAACGGATCATTTCCTGATCATTCCAAGTTCTAAAGACTGTTATATAGAACCCAAATACGTCATCTTAATGGAAATTGTAGGCAAACTATAAACATAATCCTTTTCTAGAAAATCTTAATTCAGAATTAAGGCTATATACAGAACTTTCAAATTTAATAACCATGTATACCCTTCAGTATATTACAACAGGCCCAATTCCTACACTGAATGATAGATAAAAGTCAGCTACACAACACATATATATGTGGAGAGAGATAGATTGAACATATGCTCATGGACAAAAGCCAACTTACAATAGAAATTAAATATACATCACACCCGAACAACAGCAGCTTCCAAGAAGGAATACATATGTATTTTACTGGCTCGTGGGCAACAGTCATGATTTACCCGTGTACGAAAAGTATATATACTACAGACTGCTTAACAAGGTCACACTATTCCAAGGACAAATAAAAACACGGGTACAATCCAGTGAAGTCCTTTTAAGAAACATGCAGACCAGTGCCAACACTTTCTTCCAGACCCATGAAAGATAATAGTTTTTGATAAGCATCTGTAACATATCTGTTGTCGAAGTCAAGACCAATTCCTTCTGTGGTTTCCCAATGGCCGTTCAACAGCCGAAAACCTTCAGATAATCCTAAATTGTCAAATAACATTTTGAAATTGTTTTGCTCATCATTAACACGTCTCATAGCTTGATGTGACGCAAATATATGTATTGGTGCTCTGATACTTTGTTGAGTAGTTATTTCTGATCAAAACTGTTGCACACTGATTTCCATCGAGTCTGTGGTGTGTGTGTGAAATAAAAGTGGTGATGTTCCTCCATAAATGATAACAAATGTATTTATACAGCCTTTGAAGGGGTTATCGCAGGCATCAAAATGTAAATATCGACAACATAACCTATCATCAACACCATGAAGCACGTCAAATTTCGTCATAATTGTTTGGCTTTTGGGATACTGTGACTGTTTGTTTGGCTCTGAAAAGAGCCTTGCTATCAACTCTGCTAAATCCAAATATATTAGGGGAAATGATAATAAGTGTCCTTTAATATCTCCTCGGCGTTCTGTCACGTCTGACAATAAAATCAGCGGGTTGTGGGTCTAGAAAAGTATCATGAGTAATTTGATGCCGGAAGTACTCAAATATGATGATCACGCTGGTTTGCGTCCTTGTGAAATCAAAGAAGGACCAGCGGATCTTGGATAACCATCATTGTATATGGAGAGTCCTAGAATTCTCGTAGCAATGCCAACGGTGCTGAAATATGCTTCGACTTCCTTTCCATTGATGGAATAATGTACACTGCTAAAGAATGCCATGATACCATTCTTCGCAAATCCGAACTGTTTACTTCGGTTGTAATTGATACCGTTGCTGTCATTTTGAACAAGGTTTTAATGGATTTATAAGAAATCTTCACACAGAAGAAAATACCGCGACGTGTCACGCGTTTGCTGTTCTATTCGTCCTCTCTGATAAAGATCTTTAGTCGGGTACAAATGGTACAGAAAATCTTCTTTACTTTGAATTATCCTCAAAAGCACGAAATGTCAAACGTGGGATTATATACATCTTAAAATTGTGCTAATGTTTTAACTCATACATTATCGTCTATTACTTTTTCTGAGACGAAGTTGGTAGATTTGCAACAACCGTAATCAGCTTCTCATTGTCACATTAGCAAGCACTGAATTAGGTAGATGTTGTTGAGCAGCTTCGTTGATGATTTTATCTACTGGTGCAGGCATTGTCGTTGTCGAAGGAAGTATAACTATTTTGCTTCAATGTCGCGATACTTACCTGCTAAGGTCGATTGATGTATTTACAATTTCAAACCGACTTGATTCTCCAGGAGAACAAACACGTTATTACATGGGGTCAGAAACTTCGGCTCTCACGGATAAAAAAGCAGGAAAACCACCAATCAATACATTTTTCTAGAGAAATTGCAAGTCGGTCCTGGAAATGCAGATCTACAAGCAATATGTCTTCAATACTTTAATATATCGATTGGCAAATGCGTGATCTCCAAACGCGTAAGTGGTAACTCCGTCATGGAATATCGATCATTTGTTGTCTGGTGGTGATAAACGCACATTGGTGCAACGATATTTTTTTTACCAAATCTACATAATTTAATGCTTGGGATTGTTTTGCACAATAAGCCGTGGAATTTCTTTGTCTCTTCGCTGCACGGTTGTTTCCCATTTTGTATAATGATGAACTTAAACACTGAAATTAATCGATGAACTGCGGTGTTCAAGTCTAATTTTCATTTATTTATTTCCAATTGTTTTGAATGACACTTACTGGTGCATTTTGACCTGTTGATAGTGCTTGAATTGTTAAATGTCCATCTCACCCCAGCAGGTTATGAAGCACTACAGAAATTCTGGTTTTGTTTCGATAAATTAGTAACCGCTGATTACATCTGTTTGTTAAGTTAGCAAATCCTCGCCGACGCGACCGATTATGCTTGTGAACATATCCGCATTTCAGCAAGCTGATTCCATAACTTAACCTATGATGCCGCATTAAAGACATGGTCGATCACCTAGAACAACACGTACAAATATGTTATTCAGTGTTCAAAATGCAAGTTTTACCACATACCGCGTGGTACCACTTTTTTAATCGATGAGGCTTAGATTCTATGACACTAGACTGGATAATCAAACTTGGCTATGATAATGGTCTCAGAAGAGGGGTCAAAGACACGTCGACGTCCAACATCGACTGGGATCACCACCCGTCCAAGATCATGTTCCTATTCACGATATAGGAGATTCAGGTACGTTAGTTACGAGTTTATCGATTATATCCATTAACAAGAAGACAATGCAGTCGCTGTGCTTGTGCATTTCATAGCTCCTACAAGTCCAGGCATCACTCAAGCAGAAATCTTGGCTATCACACAGAGTCTCTACAATTATGTGTATTCACTCATAACCGTCCAATCGACTCTCAATAGAGTCACTCCCACTGAAGATATCGTCATGGGGGTCTCCTTTTCAGATACTAATCCTGGAACTCTGTCAAAATTCGTCAAGATGTCGCTGAAGTTAGTGTAGAAGAAACCCATCGAAGCGTTCTCGGAAACGTTCCAGGAAGAGTTTGTCTAGTTGGTCAAGCAACTCGGACTCATGTTAGATTTTAAAATAGATGATCTTCCAATGATTCGTTGTCATATGGGAATTACTTACGCGGCAGAAGAAAACCATCCGAAAAAATCATCATGGAATAGACTAAACCTCCCTCGGTTCCCGAAGAGTAGGAAAGAGCTCTCACCGTCGATGACACCGCTGCCTCGCCGACTGCACATATTAAGGCGGCTCGTATCCTCGTAAGAACGTTATAGGCCTACTGATGATATTTTCTCTCTGAATTAAACCCCGATGGGGATCATCATACAGTCATCAAGTTCAACCTTGTGTTCACAGTTGTCGTCTAGGGGTCCATGATTCCGCTAGAAAAAAATCATCGATAATCGAGATCAGCACTATGCTGAAATTTTCCTACGTCGTGGGGGGGGGGTTAATATCCCTGCAGTATCGACCTTAGATTATATCGTGGGAGGCTCCACTATCAAATACACTTTCGATCCCAGTTATTACAACGTAGAGACGCTCACCGCCTGAACCGCATGATTTATTACTGGATTTACCAGTTAAATCCGTCCACGATAAGGTAACATAAAAATATCGATTTACGCACCAGGATATCTTTATGAAGTAGACACGTTGTCTCTGTGAGGAGGGACAGTGAGTGGATATCTCATCATGGGAAATCATACGATCATTTCACTGGCCCATCAGATGTTTGCTAGTGATGCCGCAAATGAAAGTTATGTGGACTCAGAAGGACTGAATATTCGCTCGGGTTCTTTTTTACTATACGGAGTCGCGCTTCCAAGCATTCTCAGTAACTTGATGTGGGTCGTGAACGGATCGGGTATTGACGTCTCTTAAGATTCTACAGCTAAAACCTACATCATCAGCATCGATCTTTCTCCGTACTATAAGACTTCCACAGGGACTATCACTCTGACGTTTACTTCCGTCGACGTTTCCCTCGAGAAAATAAATTGATAACATGAAAATCCATCAAGTGTAGCTAAAAAGAGCTGCCAGAGAATAGTTTACTTATGCCAGTTATTATGTCATGACGATGTAGCCTCATTTGACTTTATTTACCAGAGGCCCTAGTCTTTTGCCGTGGAAGACATTAAATATGGATGAATCAGAAATTATAAATTCGATTACATGGAATTACCCTGAGTTAAGACTTCTTTTACAACAACAACAACAACAACAACAACACCAACAACAACAATAATAATAATAATAATAATAATTAATAATAATAATAATAATAATAATAATAATAATAATAATAATGATAATAATAACAACAATAATAATAATAATGAGGACTTTGTATAGCACCTAATCTTTAGAAGCTCAAAGCGCTTTACAACATTAGACAACACCTATAACATAAAAAACATATATAATGATATTATTATAAAAAAACAAACACCATGAAATTTAAAACGTATGTCTTCCAGGGGTCCAGTTAACAGACTGAGGTCCACGAATGGTCTCAGCGCTCAGATTCTTGAAAATAAACGATTCATCCTAGAAATTAGAAACAGGATCGATCACACCGAAACAAAGATTTTCGCTCTAAAAATACCATGAACAGTCTTAGCACAGATCGACCGCCAGCAGGAGGAGATGTGAGCGACTTTCAGTCATAGATAGATGCAATCGTCGCTAAGATAGAATATGTCGGAGACAAGATCACAGTGGGTGAACAGCTTAGAAAGATAGCATTGGCCAGACATTTTTAGGCCAATGTAAAGATAATATATATAGAGTGAGATTCATATCAGGTATGTTGCATCAAAAATGTCTGAGTTAAGCGAAATACAAAAGACCGTGACCAAGATAACGAATTAGGTCAAAGTTATAAAAGGTACTGATGCAACATCTAAGATCGACGGAGTAGAGGATAAGATTAGGAGCAGACAGAATGAAATCAAAGTCATCAAAGACGACGATGACTCATCTAGGATTGACGGAATAGCAGATAAAAATTAGTAATATAGAGAATGAAATCAAAACCATGAAAGAGAATGATGTATCATCCAGAATTGGTGGCATCGTCGATAGGACCAAGAAGGTGGAGGATAGGATCAAGGTAATAAATCATGATATTGCTGAGAGACTGCCTAGCTTGAGTGTGACTGAAAAAGGGATTGATACGATTACGGAGATGGATAAAACTATTATTATCTCAAGTAGAAGAAGCAGAAAATGTTGTCTGATATGAAATAAGAATTTGACGACACCGGTAAGTCCATAAGAGAGGGTGAAGATAAAAAGGCTAACCGAAAAGCCAGAACACATGCCTTACAAGTAACGAGCCCTTTGAGAAATTGGTGTATAAAACGTTGGGAGATGTTGCTGCAGAATAAGGCTCCAGCTCCTTGCATATACTTCTCTGACGGCCACTGTAATGTTCACGATGAGGACATCATCCTAAGGAAAATCGTCTCCGTCGAGACATCAAGGGTCTATTTCCTCTACAGGATGCATATATGCTATAGAAAAATAACTGATCCAGAAGATAGAAATGAAATCAGAAACGACGTTGAGTATATCGTCACTGAGATGTTTTAGCGATAGTGTAAATCGATGGGATACTCCTCTTGATATGCAAAGCGGCATATTCACATCATCAAAAGAATGACGATAAAGTTATTTCTGTGGTGGAGCGATACAACAATAAATCCTTCCTGTGAGAATATAAGTTAGTTTGTTCTTCTGCTGCCACTTGGCATCACATTTTAAGTAGAACATTATGATCATAAACAAGCTATAGAGGCATCACGATGGAGATAAGATGCAATTCAACAAAAGCAAATAGATCTTCGTTTGTTGATAGAGACTCATTCTTCCTCGCTCACCAGTCCGTCACGCACCTCTCAGACGTGTACTATTTTATCCAATATTGTTATGGTCATCATAGTCAGCTTATCTGCAGCAGTGGGATCGATTTCAGTGATCTCCGACATCCAGACGACGATAAATTATTTTGTAGTTCTCTGTCTCTTTGCGCTGAGCACGATATCCCAATTTACTATGGGAGATTAGTTTAGCATCAGCAGAATATCTCGAGATGGCCACCGATGTGGAAAGTACCCTGAATCGTGTCTCGACCAAGATATCTTTGGCGATAGATAACAATATGTCCGTCGACGATTGTGAGACGTGTATGTCCGACATCCAGCTGTTTTGACAACAAAAGGGTGCAATCCAAAAAAGATCGGTGAACATCAATTTGGATCTAAAGTTGAAGTATTCCAGGTGTTAATATAAATAAGTCCGAAAATGCTAAGAAAATAAAGAAAAGTCTGTCTTATCTCCACCAATGCCGATCACGTTACTGATGATATGCAAGTTACCAGATCATAAGGCAGGATATAAACGAGGAATTAGATAAATTATTTACTATACAGTATTTATACAGAGGCATTCACTGGGATAGGATAGTAGTGCTCTCAATTAGAGACTAGTTATATCATAATGTAGAGCTATAGCGTCATTCACTGGGATTGGACGGTAGTGCGGTCAATTAGAGAATCACTATATCATATAGTAGCTCCTCTTCACCATGTATCACCACGTGGCAATCTTTTATACCACGCAGGAGGCTATCTCCAGTTATCCTGATGCAATCATCTTCTTAATCAACTTTAAGTTACATTTATAATTTACAGTGAGGCGGGCAATGCTGATGCAGAGACTATCCGTGGTACCGTGGGATCCAAAGAGATCATCAAGCCGGATAAAACCGTTTTCGACGTGGATTCGATGCCAAAAAATGGGCAGCATCATGACTCTGTGCGTGCGGGTATACAAAGTCACACAGACGGTACGAAGAACCAACATCGGTTATCATATCTGGGTTTGACTGAAAAGTTATTTACTGCTTACGTGATCCGATGCACCAATAGTTACATCGCTGAATTGTATCCTTCCTCCAAGGTGGATATCGAAGTACGTATTCATAGTTTGAAATTGGCGAGAACAATAAAGAATGCGACTAGTCGATGCAAAGAACTACAAGAGGGTGGACGCTGTATGATTCTATGGTACAGCCCCTTGACGCGAAAGGCTGTGTTGATGATTATCTCGGTTCAATCTGAGTTAAAGTCACGTTAATGATTTTCCTCGAACCAGTCTGTTGAGAAATCTTCCGAAGCGCTGACGAGTGACCCACACTTGTCTCCTCTCTGGCAGAATACATAATGACAACATGAAGGTGTTTCACCAGAATCGAGGTACGTACTCCAATCGGAAGAAGCCATCGATGCAATGGCGTCACTGATGGCATGATGGAATAATGTATTTTAGGAAAAGTGGGTAAAGAATATCAGTTCGATGACGTCCTTATCCATGATGAGAAGAATAGCTGCTCTGTACTTTCGGGTATGGATGTCAGATAGAATCAGGAAATAATAAACATGGATCTCGAGGCAATTACAAACTGACTCGTCCGAACTTCCCAATGCCGGAAGTTAGAGAGGGTCTGAATCAGAAACAACCTTCCACGCTTTCTGAGTATAAAGGATATCTGATCAAGAATCGATCAAAGTGATATGTGTGAATGCGTGTTTAAATAGATTTATGTAAATAGTTTGTAGATGGATTTATGTAAATAGTTCACATCATCTTAATGTTAATTATTCATCTATAGACAAATTTGTCATTATCCCGATGATGACAATCTACGAGGATGTGACATTTTTTCGATGATGACAAACTACCTCGAATAAGGCATTTTCCCGTTAAGGACAAATAACCCGGATGTGACATTTTCCCGATAAGGACAAATAACCCGAATATGACACCGCACCAATGATAAATATCATGTAATCACCCATGTTCATAGACCATAAGTATATCACGTAGAACATTGGATTATCTATCGCGACGCAGATAAGTCCAAAAATACTAGGAAGAGAGAGACAAATATCTGACTTATCTCCGTGTGTTAATGAAGAACGATGGTAGATGTAGATAAAGATGATATCGCTGAAGAGAGATCACTATCATTATTATTCTTCCGATATACCTTCTGAGTGTTAAGGTGATACACGTGGTATAAGATGGCTAGTTCCTTGGAGAAAATATTTTCTTCTTCTCTCGATTGGCCGAGGAAAATCTGGAGGAAAAGGATAAGGTCAACGAGAGAGTTGATTCATAATGTCATTATTCAGGGAAAATGTAAGGAGTACACAGGTAAGAACTTGACCCAGGAGGATGTAGATAAACTTCCCGATCCAAAGAAATCCAGGATCGTCATGGCGGTGTCTAAATCCCTCGGTCACAGTATCTTAAATCTTTACTGCAGAGCGGTGAAGCACTATGTTCCCGTGGAGGACAGAGACAAGTTGAGAGAGGATCTGTACAATGATCCCGTTATTTTGTCCGCGCTCGGTTCCTGGAGTTGATTCATGGTCTCCAAGTTATCTGCTGAATTATAACGTTGTGTCATATCAATTATAGACCGATAAGAGATAAAGAACACAATGGACTCAGAATCTCGTCCTACTTTCCCGGGAGCCCCTCCGAGGAAACGGCATATATCACCGGTGGATAATCCAGTGGAGTCTACAATCAGAGAAGTCACTAAGAAGAAGAGCCGAAAGAAGAATGAGGAAACATCTAAGCCGACTTCGACACGCCGTGGTAGTGAGAGTACATCCTCTTCGTCATCGTCGACTTCAGAGATGTCATACGCGAGGATACCCATCATTGAAACCATCGCCGCCATGGTAGGGTTTGTATGTTTGTTCGTGCCAGTCATACTTGCCCTTCAACCATCAGAACTCCACCTAATATATCTGCTTCGATGAATCCCATACCGGCTTCGGATTTGGGTAAAGTGGTATTGATGAAATGAACTCGATGGTAAGCTCTGATAGTTACAATAATCTTTCTCAGTCAGGATGAGTAACATGAACATTTCCACGATAGAGAAGCAGTTGTACGAGGGGTCATTGACGGTGGTCTCGTTGAGGGCTATGCTATGTTGGCTAAGCATCTCATGAAAGCCGACTTACCGAGCGACCGATAATTTACTGAGTGAATATAACACCATAAAGATGCCCTCGTTCAGCGATTATTATGGTCAGCCAATCAGTAGCACTGACAAAGTGGAAGTAGCTAATGTTGTAAGCTCAGTCGTGGGGAGTTTATTCATGATCAAACACCATGTTAAGCAAAGAAAATGGTATGTAGAGAGAAATAAGTTGACAGGACATCAACGAGTAAGACTGCCCCCACGAGATATATATGGAAGATTCATGAAGAGTAAGACGACGAGGTGATGTATTTTTTCCACAGGATTGATCATATGGCATCAGTATAATCAGCATCATGGAAGTCCCTCATAGGCTGTCCAAGATCTTGGAGGAAGCTATTCACATGGACCAGTTTCCTTACACATGGACGACACAAGAATCAGATGCCACCGACATCATCCTGGAGTATTATGATAACCCCTCCACGATCAAATTGATGTTATCTCGACTCAGGAAAATCATCATGATCGACACTTTCAGGAATGCTACAAGGAGACATTGCTATACTTATGCGCACAATGAAAGAATATCGCAATCGTTGGTGGGAATGGTGATGATAGGAATTAGGATGTCCGAAGTATGGACGCTGCAAACGTTAAGAAGGAGGTAACGGAGAGTGATCCCTATAATATACAGGTACAAGATATAATAAATTTCATTTTGATTTTTGCTGCACGTCCCGGTGAAGTGTACACGATGAAGTTGACTCCAGAAGGGACAAATCAGTGTGCGCTGAAGAAAGAAGTAGACAGCAGACTTTATCAGATGGTGGATGTCAAAGGGATACAAGAGAAGACAGTGTTTATGGGGTTATTTACCTCAGCACATCAGCAGAATGCAAAATAACTAGATAAAGTCTTTCATCAAGTCAAGCTCGATTTGATCATGTATGACCTTCACAGAGACCTGAAATCGATCGGAGCTGAGTTAGCACTGATGGCCGCTAGAGAACTTGTAGAAAGTTAGAATATGAAAGAGGACAGAATAATCATCTTTAAGGCTCTTCGGCACAAGAGGCGATCACTGTCAGTGGTTCATTATACGGTCGTACTCGCAAGGAATAACGTCAGGGAGATAGTACAGGTCGTTCCCAAGCTGTATCGTAGTGAACTGATTGTGATTCAGAGACAAGTTGATGTATTCTTAGACGAGCTGTGTCTGAAACCAAGAAATCAGAAGAAGATACTAAGTGGTCTGGCGATGTTACATACTCGGAGAAAACCATCGTCGTGGAGAAAAGTCAGAAATAGCATTTTCGGACCTATGTTCACCTAGACAAATAGACCGATGTATTAAACAAATTATGATTTACTATAATATAGATCACAATCGTATCGAGATGAGGATATCCTTACCCACCGTGATCAACTGAACGTACCTGGCTGAGTTAGAGTTTTGTATGATCTCATTCATATACATCAGCTTAAAGATCGCTGGGTGTCTGCCTTACAGAGATATCCTCGAAGCCAAATCCAACTTTTGTCATGTGGGGATCCCTGATTATCTGAAAGTACCTCAGTGTGAAATCAAGAACTAAAAAGAAGAACAAGTGGTTTTTATTCCTGTGTTGAGTTGGTGATCCGACGAACTATACGGCAAGATAAAGTCTATCTTGTCAAGGTATTCCCGATGACGGAAAAGAATCAGATCCCAGGGATACTTGAAAAGTGGTTCAGCGACGGCTTGGAGGTACTACAAATCACTGCAGATTTTCTGCCGATATGTCTAACAATGCAGATCAGAGTGATATCAGGCCAACTACTGATGTCATATGATGTTTCGATCGGATAAAACGATTCATGTTTCCATGATCGTTACTGATGTGAACGTGAAAGAAGATGTCATGTATATAATACCCACCACAAACAGCACTAAGATAGTGATCAAATTCTCGTTTGGTACCCGTGTGAATATTCATATCTATGGTAAGATCTGTCTAATAGGTAATAGATCTAGAAAGAATATGATCAGAACCTATGAGGCGTTATCTTCTACGTCTGAGGATGGATGGATTTCATATTTACCACCTGCCAAGGATACCATCGAATATCACCATGGACATCGCCACTAACAGACAGTTATTGTTGTAGTTGTTGTTGTACGGTTTAACGCCATTTTTCATTACAATATAATCTATACATGGCGGCCAGTATAACTGGTGAAGGAAGAACCCTGGAAAACCCTGGGCAGAACCACCGACCCATGAGAAGCTTTCTCACGTATCCACTTTAGCCGAGTCTGAGACTACAACCCATGTAGATAGAGGTGATATGGCAGTGATACGGAACGGTGAGCGCTTTAGACCACTCGGATCTCCGCCACCCCCCGCTAACAACGATAGGTGGACCGGAAAAACAGCGGTGAAAGTATCTAATCTCTATTCTTCTGTAGGACAAATGGCTGCTAAGAAACTGTATTATAAAAGGACAGGTGAATATATGGAAGACAATAAATCATCACTACCCTGCTTGTGGGAACGATATTTCAACCAGTAGTAAAGAACTACTTGAGACAATCCATAAACGGTGAAAAACAAAAGGGTGATATTTGTATTCAGCACATGCCAGGATTCCGATATAGTCCCGATGGATAGTCGATCATCGAGGGTAAGGTCGTCATGCTGTAATTTAAGTGTCCCTATCGTCGGAGTTATGCCAAATTTCCAGATCATTATCTGCCTCATGTGTTTTCAGGCTTAGAACATTCTTCTGATGTTACAGAGTACAGTCTTCTGGTAGACATAATTTTCAGGAAATGTTCCATGTCTCAACTTTATCTTAATTCGTGCTACGACAAGAGTATATACTTTGTCGATTTTGGAAGATATAAACAGAATCCTCTTGCTATTTGTATGATCTTTTATATGAGGATTATGAAGAAAGAAACGAAATAAACCCCGTAGTGTTGATAGACGTAGGAAAATCAGTAGCGAAGATCATCGCAGGAATAAACTCATCGACTCACATGCTGTACATAGATCCGATTACCTACGACGTACATGAAGAAGTGGAGCTTTTCAGAGTCCTCAGTAAAAAAACTCATAGCGGTTCTACCTTTCAAACTGCCGTCATTCAGTTAACATGATATCGAAAAAATACCATACAGAGATGTCATCGATAAAGCCATAGAAAAAATACCATACAGAGATGTCATCGATAAAGCCATAGAAAAAAAAAATACCATACAGAGATGTCATCGATAAAGCCATAGAAAAATAATACCATACAGAGATGTCATTGGTAAAGCCATAGGAAAAAACACCATACAGAGATGTCATCGATAAAGCCATAGAATAAAATACCATAAAGATATGTCGAACCGTAGAAAAGTATCAAACAAAGCTGAAGGAGATGGACCCTTCCCCCGATATACCATCTGTAACTGACGGCGTTTGACTGTTGTCTATGTAGTGCTATCCTTTTTTCTCCTCTTCCTTTCTCCTCTTCCTTTCTACTTTTTCTCCACATGCTCATATTGTTTTGGCCCCTCACAGTGGAGATAAGTCCAAAACTGGTAATAAAAGGGAAAGATTTCTGACTTTTCTCCACGTCTTCGTTACATGTATGAAACTATCAGCGATGACTAGGGCACCGATTTTAGAGATGTCCAATCGCTTGTTTGAGCCTTGTATATCGCGAGGAGTGTGATAGAGGCCCCTTCTGTTTGTCCGAATATAGTATCACTCTCCTCCAACAGCGTCCTTGTCATATAACTCAGACAGGACGGCCAATATAGAGAGTTGTCCTCCAATTACCCTCGATTTAATTGAAAGAATTAATCATAACCCCCATTTTAATATTATCTAATTCATTGACTATAGTAATCATTTATATATTATCTAATTTGATTCCTCCAAATATATATTTATATTTACTTTTATACCACAAAAATAAAGAATATATATATATATATATATATATATATATATATATATATATATATATATATATATATATATATATATATATATATAACATAAATTTATACAACAAAGTCTAAGGGAATGACATTTGATATCCAAATAATTTAATATGAATTATGAATGTGCTTCAGGTTTTACTCGCTTTAAATATTAATGAATATGTATTGAATTCTACATCGCATTAGACCATATAATACCTTCGTCAAGTAGGAATGGAACAAATATGGAAGCGTAACATGTTGTTGTTGTTGTTGTAGGGTTTAACGCCATTTTTCAGCACACGATAGGCTATACATGGCGGCCAGTATTAATGGTGGAGGAAGAACCCGGGAAAACCCCGGAAGGAACCACCGACCCACGAGAAGCTACTGGCAAGCTTTCTCACATACCCACATTGGCAGAATCCGAGACTTGAACCCACGCAGACAGAGGTGAGATGACAGTGATCCGCAAAGGACAGCGCTTTAGACCACTCGACCACTCGGGGCCCCAACATGCAGTGAGATTGATTGTGTTACTGACTGTGAAAAAGACAACCTCAAAATTAGACGCTAGGTCATACATTGACGACGTTTATTCGTGAAACTTAAAGCTGTCGCCACAGATCAATACCTTGAACGTCAATCAAGCAGGACCATCCCAAATTTTGAAACAAAATAACCAGTGTATGTTTTTCAAGATATTAATTTCGTTTTCATCAGAGACAAGCATTTAGACGGTCCTGAATTAGACATTCATCCTTAGGTACGTTTTATTTTTAAGCATCATTTGTTTTTGTTCATTGAAGCACATTCATTTTTCAAACAATCTAGCTACTATAAAACATGAGGTAGAATGCAACTTTATATAACTACTGATTTTAATGTAATATGTAAGTGAGGCTTCTAATTCTCTTTGTACCAAAGTCGATTTTATGAAATAAAATCTCTGATTTTAAATTTGAACATCTAGTGGAGTTACAGTTTCTCTCTTTCTGCATCAGTAGCCTGTTTAAGTAAATTCTACGATTTTATAATAACCATGATAAAGAAGTAGCATTGTAGATATACGGGCATACTGAGGGAAGTTTCAAACAAGTCCCTATTCATAGATTTTATGTCGATTATTAATAATGCATAGGAAAGGAAATTGTTTGGTAGTTTCATTCACAGATTTATTCTTGCGTACTACTACTACTACTACTACTACTACTACTACTACTACTATTATTATTATCTGTAAACATTTGACGGAATGAAAGAACTTACCAAGATGTTCCGTAATCCAAAGTTATGAAGAACATGGTTATTTGTCGACAATATCTGCATAAAAAGTCGCAGTAGTTGAATATAAAAAGAAATTATTTAATCTACTTCAAATAACCTTCTTGTGGATAATTCCGCACCTGGACATGCACACTAAACGAGAGTTAAACCATGTATTTAATCTATACCAAGTAATAAAATCATCATAAATAATTTCTTATTCTGTTAAACAAATTGCAGTTTCTATTTTAATTTCAATCTCCATTTCAATCGGCAAGTAATATCTCTATTTGAATGTAATACAAACAAAATCGCGTCACCCACGTTTTGAATAACCAAGCTGTCCTCAATGCCACGTAAAAGTAGTAAATTTTTACTTGATTTGAATGACATTTTATTAGTAATCACGCCAAGTTGACTTCAAATTATAACTTTGTTTTAAAATTTGCTAACATGACATAAACAATGCATATTTCAAAAGAATTTAAAAATGGAGTTTTCAAAGCGATTAAATTTGGTATTCAATCTTTTGCTCTACTGATTGTGTTCTTAATGATTGTTGTAAAACTTATGCCATGCGTATTTGCTTTGAATTTGTATTTAACTGGACATTTGTAAGTTATCTATAGTTCACTGATGTCGCTATAGGGCCGTCTCGGAACGTTAGTTTGCGTATTCTCTTAAATAGTGCCAACATTAGAATAATTTTCTTTTCACCTTTGTTGATTTTGTGTTTATAATCTTGTAATCCTTATAACATAAATGTTCAAGTTAATGGGAGTCTTAACATGTGATGCCTACAAAGGTATGTAGGAACTGATTTTCTTGAGCAACTATGTAGAATGTATGTAGTATATTGATAAAAACTGGTAGTTCTTCTCACACTTACCCAAAAATCTGCTTCATAATAAATTATTCAATTCACAGTCCCTACATCATTTAAAGATGCTTTGAAATGTAAATTAAACGACAGGGCCTTGCTTGACATATTCTAAAATGTGGATATACTAGAACATTTCATTTTACCTTTTTGTTCATTGCATTGTAACAAACAACCCATTTTACATCGTTATCAACCATCCAGCAATAATATCACGTGTTCTGATGTCATTTATTATTGTGTCCAATATATTACAGTTTGCTTTTTATTGTGTTCCTTACACCAGAGATGCAGTTTACAACATGAAACATTTTCTTCGAAAATTTAAAGATGCTTATGCCCAGTGTGACCTGCTTCCATGTCACGTTAGTTTCATTCAGTTTGCCACTCATGACTGTCGCCCGACCTTGCTGGCCCTAACTAGAAATTAATATGGATTAATTAGTAATCAACGGTTTCCTTATCACGTTAGATCATCTAGCCATTTCGGTCAGGAATAAAACAGAAAACCAATGAACTATAACAGTTTGCGCAACTAATTGTATTTCTTGAATTTGGTTATGTGGGCATGGCAGCTGGTGAAATGATACCATGACCTGAAGTCACAAATCAAACGCCTCACATACCACACATGCAAGGTCGGTTAAGGAATAAAACGGAAAACCAATGAACTATAACAGTTTGCGCAACTAATTGTATTTCTTGAATTTGGTTATGTGGGCATGACAGCTGGTGAAATGATACCATGACCTGAAGTCACAAATCAAACGCCTCACATACCACACATGCAAGGTCGGTTAAAAAATTAAAATGTCAAAATTCAAAGATGTTTGCTTTCAAAATGCTGATAGTCTTTTTCTAGAGTTAAGCAATGTATTATCAAAAAATTAAATCGTTATCCTTTGATAAGAATTTGACTTCTAAATCGATTTTTGAAATTCTGAATATTTGTTTTAATTTCAAGATACAGTAAGCTCAAAAGCCTTTTAACACCAATACATTCCAAAATCATATAAACTATTCATGTTCTATTAAATAGCCCCAACATGTATAAGTACAGCGCCCTTTTCTTTTGTCTCATTTGATTAAATTTTTTTATCATAATAAAAATGATTTTTCTTTTGTCTAAATTGACAATTTCGAATTCTTCCAATACATTGTTACAATATCAATTATTTTTTGCAGCAGAACTGTAATGTATGCAATCTCATGCAAACAAAGCAGCTAACTCATCATGTGCCAATGCAACACGGCAATTCCAAACACACACGCACACACCCACAGACACACTCACGCAGGCACACACACACACACACACACACACACACACATAGATATATATAGAGAGACACAAAGAGATACAGATAGACATAGAGAGAATATAAGCAGAGCTCAGAGAAATTTGTTTGGCATTGTTAAATGTTCGTTTTCAGAACGAAGAGTTTGAAGCTAAAGGATTCGCAAAAATGATTAATAAATGCTTCCTTTTTTATTTTGGTGTCTGCATTAGCATGCGTCATCTATTTTGGTGCGGAATGTGTCAATCATCCATATTTCACAAAAAATGAATACAATGAAACTTGTATACAAATGAAAAATGATATTATAAATCGAAAGTATTCGACAAAACGTAGATACGGAAAAACATTTTATAAAATGACGACTCATTTTCTGAATGTTGCAGCTGATGGACACACGGTACTAATTATACGGAAGAATTATGAACCAGTCTAGAAATGGGTGAACAAATAATAGAGTAGGTACGGGTTTGGTGGTCCATAATTGGTTAATAATGAAAATTAATATTTCAGTAAAAATATCATAGCATATCCTATCGGTAATTTTTGAAAAATATAGACAAAATTATATTGATGCAATTTTAGCATTTTTACAGGCTTTACTTAGGAGTACTCAATATAGAAAGTAGCACATGATTCATTTGGTGCAGAATCAATAACATGTGTTTCATGCACATGTAGATTAAAATAATTCGGCGGATCATTTGGTGTTCACCACACAGAAGCTTGCAACAAGGATAGTTGTGCATGAGGAAATATAAATCTGATCATCAGCACCCAGAAATTATAAGTTATTGAATTTTGAATATGATGGTGTTTCCGTATGTTTACTATAGGAGCTGATTAGTACCGTGACTCCTACATGTGACCTATACCATAATAGGAGCCTGTTGTTTCTATGGTTGCCATGTACATATGACAATCATAATGGAGTCTTTTTTCATGGTTTGCATGTGATTTTGGAGAAAAAATCTATACAAAAGACAGATGGGAAAGGTTTTATACACTGGACAGTGGCAGTATATAGCTCAGGCCATGGAGAAAAGAGCATAATATGGCCTGATGGCAGCACTTCATATGATAGTGCCCATTGATTGGGCTATATGGTTAAATACGATTTAACACATGCAACAATTCCCCAAAAGAGGGTGGGGAAGAGATTTTAAATGTAAGCCACGTATGTCACAATCACTTATGTATCAATACTGATCATTTAACTTTAGAGACACATTCAGTAAATCAAAGCAGAGAACACTGTAAAAATCAAGGACTGTGCAAAAAACTGCACATGCTGCATCGCATCAACCTGTAAATTGCATTATTATATGTCGATTCACATTGACTATCAATTATATATGTCTTATTTCCTATCATAGAATTAAACTCCTAGACACCTTTTTTTATGTTCAGCCATGTCTCATATTGGTGCATTCAATTTTTCGGCAAACATTATTGGAATTCTTCTGCGTCCCTTTAGTTGAGGGAGCAGGGAGGGACATTTTCACTTAAAATAATAGTTTTCAACCCTTCATTCCCAATATAAGTCTGCAAAAGTCCTATCTGTATTGCATTCTTTACACAGGCAGTTTTTCTTCCCCAACCTCTCTTCATACAGTTGAAACATTCTTGAAGTATAACTGTATGTTGAACATATCGCTCTCTCCCACCACACCAGACCTCTTTTCTCTTCATGTACCAACTCCCATGATAGAAAACCTTTATAGTTAGGGTGTTGGAACTGGTACTGTCGGAACACATTATTCCACATCTCATCATTTGTTCCTGTGTGCACTAAGCGATATGTGTTTTGTTCACCAGATATGTTGTTGTGAATAGATGAAAACAAGCTTCATGTCAGATTTGAAACTAACGGTATTTATAAAGACTACATTACTCTGCACTTACTATCAAGTAATAGTAAGGAATCATTTAGCTGTAAATTAGAGCTTGCTACTTGGTATGCCAAATCAAGGTGTATTCCTCCCCTTTGACTGTAATTGAGTGATTGCAAGGTTTGCTTTGTTTCTCTTTATTTTTCAATAATGTATGCATTTTATTCGGCTTTATATTAAAAAGTAAGTAATTTAACTGCTTATAGTGGAAAGTAGCCACAATGATGATTTTGAGGCTTTTCCTAACTTTTTATAAGTTTTGGGTAAATATAGGCATAGATTGATGTATTAGACAACTTTAATATGCAATTCAATTCTATTACTTAAATTCAACAATTAGTTTATGCAGTGATAAGTTTGATCAGTGTCTGAATATTGCATAGAAACATGGACTTGTCTTGGCATTGCAAAGTTTTTCACACATTTCTCCACCTCCAGCTCAATTCTTAGCTTGGGCCGCAGCAGTTTGTACATGGGCTTTCTGTCTCCAACATCAATGTCAGCATGCTAGGAACTTTGGGTAGCTTTTTAAAATTTTTCTCTTGTTGTCTTTATGCAACAGACCTGAAGTGGCTGTGTCTTTCTTTTGGGTTGATGCACATTTTCCCCGTTGTTGTGGGGAACATTACCAGGCTTGAATAAATTACTCTGTCTATTCTTTGCTTCCTCATCCTTCCCTATAGTTTTATAATAAAAAGTAGCACTCTGTTATTTAATTCTTCAGTATAATTAAGCTTACGGAACTCCTCTTTGGCTTTTATACATTTTCATTAAGATTTGGGGTGATGATCACATGTGAAGATAGTTTAAAGAAGTTTGGAATGTCAGCATCTCGTGATGCTTCATGGGTGTGTGTATTTGTTTTAGTCACAAAAGGGCAATGACCTCCTATCATTTTGACCTGTCATGTGGCACACTTATTTGTTTGGTTTGATTGGTATGAATAGGGATGCACTGCATCTTATTTATGTGATAGTTAGCAAGAAAAGAAATGAAATTTTGAAATTTAAAACATTAAAAACTTGTCTAATAGCCAGTGAGAGATACAAAAAATACAATGCATCATGTAATTTGATACCATGTGTTGACATACTTGCTGATGTCAGCATGCTTGTGTTTTCTTTTGTGTAGCATGCATGCCATAGAATGATAACATGAAGATACAAAGGCAAAAGCAATTATTTTAATAACAAGAATAAGCCACTAATAAGTACAATAAAACACAGCAACATATAATGTGGATGCAATTTAGGTATAGATAGTGGTATCACATAAAATGCTATTGCACTATTATCCATGCACAAGCATGACCAATTCTTTTTTACAATTATGCTCCAATATCATGATTAAAATACAGCTTTTCTAAAAAAAATTAATCTGGTTATAGGACACATGCTACTAATTATACGGTGGAACTGTGAACCAGTCTAGAAATGGGTGAACAAATAATAGAGTATATACGTGTTTGGTGGTCCATAATTGGTTAATAATGAAAATTAAAATTTTAGTCAAAATATCTTTTGAGAGCTTATCCTATCTGTGATTTAAAAAAATATATAGACAAAATTCTATTGATGCAATTTTAGCATTTTTACAGGCTTGACTTAGGAGTACTCATTAATGAAAGTAGCACCTGATTCATTTGGTGCAGAATCAATAACGTGTTTCATGCACATATAGATTTAAAAAATGCTGCGGATCATATGGTGTTCACCACACAGAAGCCTGCACCAAGGGTAGTTGTGCATGAGGAAATATAAATCTGATCATCAGCACCCTGAAATTTTAAGTTATTGAATTTTGAATATGATGGTGTTTCCATATGTTTACTATGGAAGTTGAATTAGAACCGCGACTCCTGTATGGCACAGCTTCGCTCAAGTGAGACTCGAATCTATAAATAAAAGTTTTATTTTCAGACATGGGATCAAGTTATAGCATATTACACAACAAAATATCAGATAGATGGAAATAATGTATTCATCTCCTCCGTATCTCTTTATTATTTGTACTTTCCTTACCCATCAATACCACGCAAAGACAAACTATAAGGAAAACTGGGGAAGGGGACTTAGCGTGCCAGAAAACCACTTCTTTTATCATTTCTACTAAGCTAGCATTCGTGCTATGAAGAATGACACATGGAACCATTTTTTACAGACTCATGCACAAGGAAAGTACTGAGTACAAAAACATCGTACAATTTGACTTCCTCGAGTCGAGGTATAATCTGACAAGGAAAATGAGATTTAAGATCGGTTAAAACATATTGAGTGTGAAATATATTCTGAAAGTTGACGATTATACATTTATTAATGTAGCTAGGTTTTCCGATTATCTGTTGACATATTCAAATATCAATAATAAAACCACACATGGTTACGTTTATCATAACGGTGGACCTGTGCTGAGAGCAGGTAAGTATGCAGTTACGAAAGACGAACTTGCAAGCTCTTAATACCCACCTTATGTCAGCGGAATATAAACAGATTGACCTGCGACGCAATATCAGACATGTTTGATTTAGCATAAAAACTGCATTATTGTTCTGTGTATGATGCCCTCATGACTGGCATTATGCGGGTTACTTTGGATATGAAAATTAAGCATTCTGAGGATTTGACTCATATGACTGAGATGAAAACCTATCCGTGTAAATTCCATCAAACATTACAGTCACAAACATCAACACCAACTGTATGTATGTATTGTGGGACTAGATTACACAGGCTAGAGTAATAAACTGCACACAAACCAAGTTTTTTGGCAACAACATAATGTTCAATATTTGGATAATACCATTTGAATCATTCATATACCATATTGTACCTATTGTTACATGTTAAATACGCAAAGTAAAGTAAATGTTTTGGGATACGTACAATGACAAAGAGTACAGGTACGATAGACATTTCGTATGTTATTAGTCTAATATCATTAATAGTAGTAAAACATTACGGAAGGAACAAGCATTTTGCTACGTTGATTTATGGACGAAAGACAGCATACTGGGTACGTGGTTCTTTCCGGGGTTTCCCTGGGTTCTTCCTCCACCATTAATACCATGTATAGCCTATCGTGTGCTGAAAAATGGCGTTAAACTCCACAACAACTATATATCGGTCGGTCGGTCCACTCATCCATCCATCCACCCATCTACCTATCTATCTATCTATTATCTGTCTATCTCTATCTATATATAGCAATGCTTTAGTGCTGCATATTTAATTTATATTGTCTATTTCTTAAGTTTTATATTTTTATTTCATTATATGCTGTTTATAACATAACATTGTATCAGATAACTGACTGAGTTCAGAGTCAGTTACAATTTTGTAAGCAACTATTGTTTTCTCTGAGTGAGGATCATTACCTGAAATTGAATCAAGGACATTGTATTCTTTATGGTTAGACTATGTGACGATTGTAATGTTTTAATGCTGGTTTGATGACAGAGTCTATAGTTATAACAACCTTCTGTAACAATGTAGTTTTGACCCTTATACCGGCTGTAGTTTTTTGTCTTTGTATTTAATTTAAATCGTGTTTATTTGACAAGAAGTCTTTCGTGCTTTAAGATCTGGGCTGGAAGTTTATTTATCCAACTCATTTAATTCAATAGATTATTCACTGGAAATGCAAAGTGCTCTACAAAAAAAAAAAAAAAAAAAAAAAAAAATATTTTGAGAAACAGAGACTTGAATTTGTAGTGAAATTTCAAATGAGGATTTAATTCTTGAATTTTATTATTGTGAGCCAACAAAAGACAGTTGGCACATGAACATTATACGGACCAACACATGCATATTAACACCTTTAGCATTGGACTTAATTTGGATTTCCACTAAAGTTTCATCAGAATATTCATAAGACTTGTGTTTATAATTATATGATTAGTTGGGAATTAATTCGCTTTTTTCTATATTTTCAATTTGTATTCATAGGGACATAAAATATTTTTTGAATTTTACAATGCTTGTTGCTTCTCACTCTTTTATATTACTTATTTTACGACCATAGAGTCTTACAGCTGAAGGTTTCATATTTTATTGAATATGTTCTGAAAACAAATTTTAATTGCCCCGTTTGATATCTTAAATGCTTAATTGTTCAGGTCGAGACCCTATTTTAACTTCATATATCGATAAATATTAACTTTCATATATCAACGTCTAACACCAATATTCCCATCAACTCCAATTTCGATTTAAAGTGAACACTTCTGCCCGATTTGAAACATTCAAAAAGACGTTTTATCATTTTATCGCTACTGAAATGATTTTTTCTCGTAAAAATCCTACTAAAATAAATAAAGAGTTTCACAGAATGTTTAATACGAATGGAGAAATCGTCTTCTAACGACATGGATATAAATGTTGAATGGGGTACTCCAACAAAAGACCTTATTCGGGCGAACTTGCACTTAATATTGAAGTTACATGTATATGGATATGAAGTACGCGGATAGGCCACTATATAAAATATTTTTGTGTGCGATGGAGACAGGGAAGGGCTGTCGTATGAATCGTCCTGAAGAACGCCACTCTAATGTTAGCTATAACTCGGAATAGGGCCCCAGATCGGTATTCTCCAGTTCTCTTATATTTATCAAGCTGATATCAAGGCACTTAAATAATCCTAAAAATAAAATCGTATAATGTTTCTTTATAGAGTTTCAGATGTGTAGCAAGTATCTTTGCAGGGTGTTTATATTTAGCAGTAAAATTATCAAAATTTGTTTTACTGGGTATACACGAACAAGTGAATGTTGTAGAATTATATAATTGTGTGTGCAAACTCATGCTCGACTTTCAATGATTCAATTAACGTTGCATGCGTTCTACGTGCTAGTTTATTCTCTCCTAAAAAAACACTTCATGTCATATTTATTCTTTAATCTTTTGTACCATATTTTGAAATGCGAAGGTTACAGCGCAACCTCATATATTTATTTACGAATAATCTGCAACATTTTCAAAGAGGAGCTCTGGCATTGGTAGGAGTAGGCAAGATATTGGATGCCATAACTCACGAGTCCGGGTTACATTTACAGGTCAGAACGAATTATAACTACCTGACATGTATGCAAATTCAATTTTGGAACAAAACGCAGATCCTCTCAGAGCCATCACAATTTCCCCTGCGCTATAGTTTACCTTTATCTCCTCTCTGCATACATAAATTTGATATAACATAAACGTTTTAATAAATTCCTCGCACAGAAACACACATTTCAAATTTGATGACGAGGTTATGCTAAACAAATATTGGCACAGACACTTGCTTTTCATGAGCATTTACGCTCAATCTATTTGTGTTTGACTCTTCAACTTTTCGTTCTCAAATTTCGTTTAGAATTTGTTTATGCCGTTAAACAAAATGAGTAATATTTCGAAATATAATCCTCATGGTCAGTAGTACACTTAAATATCTGGCTTCGATTACCATGATCCGTTTAATTTATGTACATGCAATGCTTTACATGTAAGTTGGTCACAGTTTGACAAAAGTGATCGAAAGACAAGTACAATAAAAAGAGGTCATAAACAAATTACACACACACCATCGATTACGTTCATAAAAATGTGGAATTTTTAATATGAATTTTACTCTCGTTGGTGTATTTTGTCTGTACCTTATTTAATGTTCAGTAACTTTCCTAGGGATTAAGTTTTTTTTTGAGCCGCTCTAGCCGATGAGAAAAGGGCAAATAAGGTACATTTAGTTCTCACCCGCATTCGAATTTGTAGGTTTCCTTGTGAATGCAAACAGAATATATTTCTTTCGTGAAATATGCCTAACATCAGTACATAGTTGAATGATTTTGTAACATTATTGCATATTTTATAACACTATTGCATATTTTATAACATTATTGCATATTTTATAATATTGTTGCATATCTGACAAAGACGAATAGTTGCTATTATAAGCTTGAGTTCGACAGCTCTTATATTTTTTCACTGCATTTATTTGTAACATATCGATAGTCTGTTGTTAGTACTGTGGGAAAAGCAGTTTAATTTTGCTTAAAACTGAAACAGTGTCAATGGTTGGTGCATACAACATAACGTCATGTGATGGTACATCATGCAAGCAATCGTGCTTTCCTGTCTGTACGATTAGGTATAAAAAAAAAGCAATTTGTTGTCTTTTTTGGGCAGGGAGATATAAGTATATGTTCAATATCACCAGTCTTGTTCGAATCTAGACTCAACATTTGTGAATTATAGTTTTCCTTAGGTGAACACGTCTTCATATGCCCACGTCACAGTGGCGGTAAACGTGTAGTGTTCAAATTTGGCCGTTTAATAATGTTTTATTACACACTTAAGACACACCTGTTGTGCTGTGTGATAATATGTATATATAATCTACTACACTGTCAACATACCTCGTAGGAAATGTAGACTATTCCCCCCAAAAAAATGTGTTTAGCTAATTCAGATACCCTGTGTTTAGTCAATACACAACTTCTATGACACAGAATCTAGTGTATGGAGAAAAATCCCTAAATATAAGTGACAAACACCGGTATAAGTACGTTGTACGGTTAACATGTAATGTCAATGACACACAATCTATTGTGCCGGTAAATATAATGTCACGACTAAAAAGGGCACGAGAAATCATCCTAATTACCAGGAAGAAAAAACACACGAGGAGTACAGACGAAGTTCATAAAGTGACCTCCCCTTGGCGATCATATAACTTTCCCAGGACAGAGCTTTGTAGACTGCAAGGTATATGCATTTCAAACTTTAACAAGTACTTATGCGGAAAAAGGCTCAAAAAATACGACACATCTTGTTCTGACAAGCACAATCTAACAGTGTGTAACAGATGGGTTCAACTATGTCATTTATTATATTGCATTGCTTTCCTTACCTTATTAACTCATACAAAGCTAAATATATAATGGGCAATTCATATATTATGTAAAATTCACCCACTTATATCGAGTCACTAGGTTTAAATTTAGAAAACTGAAAACATTTTTCTAGACTTTGAGCAAAGAACGCTTATATATATATATATATATATATATATATATATATATATATATATATATATATATAT
This sequence comes from Sinohyriopsis cumingii, assembly GCA_028554795.2. Classification (NCBI taxonomy): domain Eukaryota; kingdom Metazoa; phylum Mollusca; class Bivalvia; order Unionida; family Unionidae; genus Sinohyriopsis; species Sinohyriopsis cumingii. The sequence continues at coordinate 34,952,783 of CM068832.1, forward strand.
ATATATATATATTCTAATCGAACATACAATGCACATATGTTACGTGCTTTGTGTCTTTAACAACTGCAAATTGATAACTTAATTCAATAAATGGTCTTTCAATGTTATTTGTTTTAGAACATGTGATACAAAGTTCGAAATATGAAATATAATGTCTTTATTTTCTCGCATATTATGTTTACGAGAACTTTGATATACCTGTTTACGGTCAACATTAGAGAGCAAAAATAATATTAATTTCAGGCACAGACGTTCCTGAGGATCAACAAAGGTTGGAAAAATTACATCACCACTGTAAACAAATTACCATTAATTGCAAATGAACCCCATTAAAATAAAATAAAATTAAAAAATATATGACATATGAGTAATATCATTGGAATTTATCTTAAGATCCTAAAAAATCAGTTGCTTATATAACAGGAAATCAGTTAAGCAAGCAAATGAAAATAAACCCTAAAAAATAGTTACCATAGCAAATTACCTGAATGGTTAATCGAGCAGTTTGTAACCAGGTTGTACATTTAAGTCGGGAAAAGATCTCTGTGGGTGGGGGTGTAGAAAACATTGTCTTAGTGCCTACAAACACAGTTTGTAAAAACCACACAAAAAGGATAATATCGGATATAGATATATTTGCATTTTGATATATGCTTTCTTTCTATATGTATGAGCTCAGAACGTTAAGTTGAAAAGAGCTGACGATGTATTTTAATACATTTAAATTTATCTTAAATGAACGAAAACCCAACATGTATCGTTTGATGAAGAAAAAAGAGAACAAAGAATACGTCTGATCAACAAAACAAAATTGGTCGTGAAAACATTCAATTGGACTGTAAGTTATCGAATGAAAAAGAATGATTTATTTTAAATGAAACAAGAAACTATGTATGAACATTTTTTCTTAAATGATTGAGTTATGCAATAAAATCGATCGCAAATGAATGGACATGGTTCTGGTTGAAAAAAGAATGCGAATCAAAAGTACATATTAGTTTGTTTTGGTTTCGTAGCAACGTAATCAAATGGAGCGTCTAAATGTAAATGGGTGAAACAGTGAGCATGTTAAAACATGATTATATCTTTGAAAATATCTTTGAAAATGGTATCCACGTAATTATTCTTTCGAAATATTTAAAGTAAGAGAGGTCGAACGATGCATATTTTCATGTCCGAACACTTACAAGGATATAATATTAATATTCATTTTACGACGAATGGTTTTCTGGTCTAGCGAAAGCCAAATGATTTATACAAACCAGAAATGTTTGTAAACTATAAATAGCCTCATGGCAAATATTAAGTTCATCGAAAATTGATAATTAACGACGCTTCTTTGAATGTATGAGTGCATGTGTGTGTGTGTGTGTGTGTGTGTGTGTGTGTGTGTGATTTGGATTTTTAACGTGGCTTTAACAATTCTTCAGTCATATCGCTATGATGTCTGCATTGTGGCAGTTTATAGTGATGTCTACCATTGGTACATCATGCCGCAGACATGTAGCATGATGTCCCACCCAGTCACATTATTCTGACACCAGGCCGACCAGTCCTAACACTAACCTTTTAATGCTGAGCGCCAAGCGAGACAGCTGTTAGTACCATTTGTATAAATAATTGAAACTTTGCGTTATTACAATTGTTTCTGAAATTAACCGATACATGTTGTGTAAGTTTGTAATGCAAAATCAAAAAATTATTTTTAAAATCATTGATGAGATCGATAATTATTTCCATTAAAATCAAATTTAATACTCTGCATATTCTTTTGCACTTTTCCGGGCAACAACATTATTGAAAAAGGTCATTTAGAAATAAATAGCAATGTTCAGTGTTTAGTCGTTTTCTGAGACAGTGTAAAAATGCAAATAAGATAAATTGGTTATATTCTCTGTAACCAGGAAATCAAAAACAATCGATGCAATGGAGAACAACTCAAAATGAACCGTGCTTTAACATTATGAAATAAATCTGGTATTATAATGGAGCAAATATGAGCGAGAGAGGAAAGTATGATTACAAATTACATGTTAACGGTTGCGACGGTACATAAAGGTACATTTTATTTTCACACAAGGCTTCTTAAACGTTAATTTTATGAAAAAAAATAATATTATAATATATAAAAACTTTAATTGAATCATTAAATCAAGAGTGAAAAAAAGAAAATTATAACTGCATCTAATGCGCATTCAAACATGAAAAAGAACATAAACATTTTAGGCTTAAATATAAATTTAACAGACAATTAAATGCGATTTTGTAGCAAAGATCACTATTTGTACTAACTGACGTAATGAAAGACAGCTCAAAACAGATGATGCATTGAAACATATGAGGTTATAATTGTTAAAGGTTAAGCTCGATTGTTCTGTGCCATATGATAACTATGGTGCACTGAAAACAGGAATCAAATAGGCATCAGTAATCAAATATATACCAAATAAACGATTTGAAGAGATAAAATAAAGTACGTGTACGTGTAAGCAGAAGCTTTTGTTCAGTACAACGAATCCGTTAACACTACAACTAGGTCAAAATAAATATGTTAGAAGTATATCACATGTGGAATTAGTTGAATGACTAATAGCAACAATTTGCACTAATGTCCGTAATTTGTAGAAGAGATGCTTTTCATGCTGTGTAATCAAAAATGTCTCCCCACCGAGATCGCAAATACTGACGACCTTAATATAGCCTTGATAAGTTTCAGCATTGGGTTCAAATATACCCAGTTCAGATTCTAGAAGTTGGTGCGTTACAACATGATTGCTCTGTGTATCACTGAGTTTAAGATGCCGGGTTGATTAAACTACCAAGAAGAAATTTCTTTCAAATAATGTAACTGAAATATAGAGCTTCTTAATGCATACCAATATATATCGACAAGTTACATATATATTGCTGATAGATTTATGCCAACGCTAAAAAAGGGGACATAAATACACACACGCACACACACACACACACACACACACACACACACACACACATATATATATATATATATATATATATATATATATATATATATATATATATATATATATATATGTATATATATTCATGATTTTAACAGATGAATTAGTCCAAGCTAAATCCAAACTTAACCGTGAATGAATAACAGGGTATAACTATCAATATTCAAAATGAATCAAGCTACTTTTTAAACGAGAATGTTTCGATGATCTTTACGAAAGTTGCATAGAAAATATATCTTTAATGTTGTGTGCTAGTTTGGAAGAATTTAGATATGTTAGCAAACAAAGTTGTAAGCTGCGCTTAACTGATTATTATAGTTCAGCAGGTTTCGCACATGATGCTTTTTCAAAATGAAATGTACGTGTTATTGAATAAGGGTATGTTGTCAATGCTAGGGTCTTACCTAAGAGGTTTAATCAGTAGGTAATAGTTATGGCAAGTCTTTTATCACTAATGAAGCTATTCATAACGCTGACAGAATAAAATTGATCACCTTTATGATCGCTCATTACGTACATCGACACTAATCATCTCAGTGGTTTACAAATGTTTCAATTTAAAATTTGTATCTGGGTAAATGAAAAACAAATAAAACGGTTGGATGATGACTATAAAATTGGTTTTATGTTGTAAGAAGATATACAGGTACCCACACAAAAGCGTAATTATTTTAGCTCGTTAGTATTTCATGATCAATTATTTTTTTCACATTGATAACATCGAGTGTCTGTAGTATTTCATATATTAAGTATGTGTTCAGGTAATACACTTGCGCATCAGCAGTCCAACCATTATCGGTTGCAACATAATCATGGACTGCTATCCAATTACACTTTTCTACTGACACTCTGCTATATTATCATAGACTATATCTTCCTGTGAGATACTTTAATCCCTGGTAGTTGTGCGTTTTCGGGGCCTAGCACCCTTTTCACTCAGGACCATATCAATTGCACCACTGAATGATATTTGAAATTACTGGGTTTTTTCCCGAACAAGTACGTCCTTGTTGAATGATAGTCGAATATAGTTTTCTTTTCCTGGCAAAAAATAAAAAATGTTGGGTTAACATAATTCACAGGGAATCATACCGGGGCGGATACACCTGTAAATTTCACTTTTGTAATCGCTGAATGATTTCTCACCTGGTGGTGCAGTCAATGACTGAGAGTTTTCACGTGCTTATGCAATGATTCCATGAGAGAGTCGACTTTGTATTCATATTACAGGATGATTCCAGCAGCTAATTTGTATCTGGGCTTAACAAGATTATATATATGCTTACACGATGGTCTGGTGATACTATAGTTTTCAAGCTTATATTCGTCGACAAATGAAACAAAATTGCCATCGATGTTGACATCCTTTGATGATTTATCAGTAGAGTCTGACCTAAATAAATAATCCCTAGTGTTCTTAACAATAGAGATTAACCGATCATCTACAGAATGAATACCAAGCGACCCTCGACATCAGTAACAGGTAGAAAGACCTAACTGTCATGAAACCCATTGCTATTTAAATATGATAGACTAAAGACCCCAGACGATACTACGTTTCCTCGTTGTAAATTCCACTATATACCATTATAAAACTTAATTAGTTTTCTTACAATTTTATGTTCTCAGGGACGACCTTATTATCACTAAGTTTATTATCCATGTATTCATTTGTTTGCGCCCTGGTTAAGTAATCAAGAAAATCAAGTGGTAGTGCAGGTTCATATGAGTCAAAATACCATTAATCATTTGGGGTCACCACGTAAGCAACCTAATGAATGAGAGGTCCTGTTATGAACTTAGGATCGCAATGCCGGTTTTATCTGTGCGCATCACCATCGATTCAAATTCATTTTGCATAAAGATACCGCGAAAACGTTTGACTGATCTTACAAAATCAAGATTATTTAATCGACGCGTGGCATTCTTCGTCAACTCGACGAACTATTCTTGGTAATGGAAGGCCAGTTCCTCCTAATGGAGCTTCCAGGTAAACGACTGACATTCTTTTTCCAAAGCCGTTCAAGCAGCTTCTAACGCCATCGCACCTACCGATGTGATTTTTAGTTTTACATCAGGATCGGCATAATAAATAGATATAATTTCCTTCGACTTCAACTTATCACCATTAACTAAAGCTAACTTTTCAGTTTCAAGGCGCATACCATCTAATAAACGTGTATAAATAATCCATGGATTCCATTCTGGCGAATTATACTATCATTAGTAAATGTATCATATGGCACCAGCTGTATTGCTTCTAGCACGTTGTATAACTTTTGTAAATCTTTTCAAGGTCAGGCAATGTATATAACATCGATATATTAATACTAAAACCAAACAATTATAACCAAGGATGTCCTCTTTATTATCTTTACTTCATCCCACGGTTAAGCTGTTAACATTTTACTTCTTACAAATTACTTAATTCAATATATGCATTCACCTTCAACCCAGCATAACAAACCAACTTCCCGTACCAGAGTGTTGATTTGGTTAATATTGGTCTCCTGTTGGCATAATTATTCTTTTTTGTTTGCTTATTACCCTTTGCGTTAACCTATCATAGTTTACATCTAATTATTTTATTAGCTGCCTTACCTCTTCAACATGTCAATGCATTATAAAGAATTTTTGTTTTAAAAGGCTTAAATGTACAAAACGTACTGGAACGACATTTGATGTCCAAATTATTTAATTTGAATTATGAGTTTGCTCCAGAGTTTACACGCTTGAAATGAATAGGCATTGGACACTTCATTACATCCGACCATATAATACCTCGGTGAATTAGGAATGGGACAAAGATGGAAGCGTAACATGTAATTAGTTGTGTTGCTTGAACAGGTGTGCATGCTAATAAAAAAAGATAATCTTAAATTAGACGCTAGGGCATATATTTGACAACTTATATTTGTGAAACTTACACCTGTCTCCAAAGATCAATGAATAAAATGTCACTCATAAGTAAAAATATAAATAGTATATATTTATCGAGATGTTCATATCATTTTCATGAGAGACAAGCATTAAATGGTCCTGATATTGGCATTCATCCTTATGTTCGTTTGAATTCTAAGTATCGTCTATTTGTATTTTATGAAGCCCACTAATTTTCTAATCGATCTTCCTACTAAAACAGATGAGGTAAAATGCAGACATTATAAAACAATGTATTTTAATGTAATATTTACGTTAGACATCTAAGTCTATCTGCATCAAAGTCTATTCTACACATTCAGTTATTATGCCATAATGTACACAATCATTATATTATCGTCAATGCTTTTGCAAGGAAGGTGCACACGAAATCGTAAGTATTACAGAACCTTGTATGATCTTGTAAAGCTTCTAACAAGTAGCAAATCAGTAAAGATTTGATAGAATGCAAGAATTTCCACTGTGCTCAAATTTAAAGAACAAAGTAGGAGTAATCTACGATATCTGCATCCAAAACTCAACTCATTGTACATAAGGAAAGTTTCTAAACCTACAATAGCCACCATGAGGAAGTTTCCGCATATGAACATGCATACAAAACGAGCGATACGTAATGTATTCAGACAATACCAAGTAGCATAGCCATCACAAATAGTTTCGGATCCTGTTCAGTAAATTGCTACCTTCTTTCTGATTTCATTCTCCATGCCATCTGTAAGTAGATATCTTTGAATGCAATGCAAACAAAATTTCGTCATAAACCCATTGAATAATAAAACTTACTCAAATGCTACATAAAAGTAGTAAATGTTTTACTTCATTTGAATAAAATTATTAGTGACCATGTCAAGTTAACCATAAAAGATAACTTATAAATAAATAAGTATATATATATATATATATATATATATATATATATATATATATATATATATATATATATATATATATATATATATATATATATAGATAGATAGATAGATAGATAGATAGATATTGTTGCGTGTTTAGGCTCTTACAAAACGTAACAAGAAAAAATGAAGACAACATGTTTTGTAAAATGCAAAAAAAAAATATTTCCCTAGAAAAACAAGGTAAGTATTAGAAAAATTACTTACGGGTTTACGAATCGAATCCAAAACCAACCGAAACATTAAGAAATAGAAATCCTAGTAATGAAAAGTCCTAATGTAACTGAGTTTGAATCCCGATGAAATCCAAAATGGATGGCGATGAAGTTTGTTGTGCTCAGTGCCGTTGTGATGTGTAAACAGGTCTTTGTTCAATCACAGAAAATAATATTCCAGTTTTTGAATTCTGTGTAAATATAGATACATGCCTTTGTCCAAGAATTATTTATGAACACTGGTATTCTCCGGGAAAAGAATCACTTTTCCTTAAAATGAAATAATTAGCCCTAAAAGTGGTCACAACACAAACCACCTTGACTTCTCCAGTGTTACGGCAAGAAATACTATTAGTTCTCAAAACATCAACAATAAATCTAGCTACAACGCAAAACACATGACCGGTTGTGGGTGGATCCTCTGAAGAAACCTAATTGATGCATGTTATTTGTCACGTACTCCAAGTATGGTCTCGATTCAATTTTATTAATCTTACTCTGAGTAAGAATAAAAGGAAAAACATTGCTTACTACAAACTATCACTGGTTTTGAATCATGATCAGGAACTAGGTCAGCACTAGATACAATATTTTTATAAAGTTGTTTACGTGAAAAATTAGAAAGTCCGTCAAAACTGAACTCTATTCAAGTAAATAAAGTTACATTACAATAGCATGCAATGGAATAAAAACAATTAAAACTAACAAACAAACAATTAATTGAAATCAAATATAAATTAAACCAAATTTACATTGCAATTCCCTCCATAAAGAAAAAGACAGATTTATATAATAAAACATTTTTTAAACTTTAGATTAATTATATATACGGGTTTTTAAAAACATAAGAAGAACGCTTTATTTAATTTCTTAGTAAAATAGCTCACTGGATGATTGACACATTTTTATCTTCTTGAATTAATACTGCTCCAGCCGTAACATCACTTGCATCAACATACAGTTTAAATGATTCACTCAAATTTGGAGCTGTAAGAACTGGTTTTTAACTTATCAAAAGCCTCTTGATATTCTTCAGTCCAAATAACTTGTCATGGGTTCAACAATTATAGAAAATTTGGAACAAAATTGCCGATGGTATCCAGCTATACCTAACAATCGCATCAGTTGCATTTTACTATCAGGCACAGGGAATTCAGAGATAGCCTTGACCTTAGTATCTCTAGGTTTAACTTGTCTATCTCTCAAGATATGTCCTAGAAAAGTTACTCTTGCACGGCAGAACTCACCTTTGGATAACTTAATTGTCAAGCTTTCATCTGTGAGTCTGTGAAAGAATTTCCGAATTGCTGCTAAATGTTCGTTCCAGGTGTCATTGTAGATGATGACATCATCGATGTAAGCATCACATATATCTAGACTATAGATCTAGATTTTGGAAAGTACTTGGCGAACCTTTCATCCCAAACGGCATCACTTTATATTGATACAGTCTATTTGGAGTCATAAATGCCGAAATATATTTGCTCTTTGTGTCAGTGGAAATTGCCATAAGCCTTTCAGAAGGTCACATTTGGTGACATACTTGGTATTTCCGATCTTATAAATGCAGTCATCCATTTTAAATAATTGAAATTGATCTATTTTTGTCACACTGTTCAACTTCATAAAATCAGTGCACATACGGAAAGTTGTCTCTGGTTTTGGAAGAAGTATGGATGGTGAACTCCAGTCACTTTTACTGGGCTCTATAAAATCATTTTCCAGCAAATACTGAATATCTTTTTTCAAGTAATCCTGTTTGAGAGGGTTCATCCTGCATGTGAATTGTTTCAACAGCTTGGAATTTGCTATTTCAACGTCATGAAAAAAAATTGGTTCTTGCAGGAACATCGGGACAAAATTTCTCATATTCAAATAATAAATATTTAAGTTAATTCCTTTCTTGTTATTGCATATAGGGAAGTTTCTGGTCCAGATCATTCGTAATTTCTTAATTCCGAAGATTTGTCACTCCAATATCTGTAGAATCCAATGATATTCCTTCACTTAAATGTTCACTGAGTGGACAGGTACAACTAAGCTAACTGCATGTTTAACCTGCCTATCTTTTTCAATATCCTGGTACTCCATTAATTTGTTTAGATCCTAGGAGCACTAATATTATCATTTAACTCATTCATTTTGTTCTGAACTATGAATGGGCCGTATACCCAATCTGAAGATAATTTTGAAGAATGAGCAAGAGAGACAGAATTATATTACCAGACTCAAATGTTCTCTCCATTATAGTTCTGTCGTCAAGCGTACTCTGTTGGAACGTTCCAGACCTAAAATTTCAGATTGGTCAGGAAACATCTTTATCAAAGCTTTTACTATTGTTTTAGATTCCTCAAAGGAATCGCCTCTGGAAAACTTGTTGACGGACACAGTATGGTCAACAAGTATTGGTTACCCGACTTGGTTTTAGGTAAGGAACCAACACAATGTACTATAAGTTTGCTAATTGGTTCATTAAATGCAGTAATAGGTTGAAGATGAGACTTTGTTATATTCTGATTGGGTTTTTCTACCATTTGACAAATATGACGAGATCTGCAGTATTTACAAACATCACTATTAAATTTTCGGCCGAAAGAAGTGATTCAAACTCTTGTTATAAGTTTTATTGATCCCTAAATGACCAGCCCAAGAAGTTTTATGGGCCAGGCTAGCAATGTCTTGTCTGCACAATTTTGCAACTATAATTTGATAGTTCACTGACCACTCGTTACCATCAGGTACCTCGAGAGGTCTCCACTTTCTCATAAGAATTCCATTTCTAATGAAATAACAGGCACGTTCCTCAATGGCTTCAGTTTCACTAATGGTCCTTTGAAACAAACATGACATCTCATGATCTTTTTCCTGTTCGACGGCAAGTGATTGTCGTTTGTCACCCTAATTAAAATAAAGAAAATGAGTAAATAAAAGAGGTTCACTGGGATCAATAACTTTTGATTGATCCAAACAATGAGTGAAAGTGACCTCATACAAATCTTGAACAATACATGTGTCAGCTAAAGGAATAACTTCTTGATAAATATCATTCTCAAGAGTTTTCGTTATTATAGCTCTTGTAACCACACAAGCTGGGTATAAATCAGGGAAATCTTTTTAAATAGGATCGACTTTATGATCCAAGCAAGGCTTTGAGTTACAAGTGGATTAACCACAACCTTATGTCCAGCTAGGTCGTTGCCTAGTAATAAACGAATTTCCCTAAACGGGTAAAACATAGACTGGTCCGACTGTCACGGGTGGTGAGACAAAGTCTGATGACAAATTTACACAATGGAGAGGTACATTAATAAAGCCGCACTCTACTCCCTTAAAAAGAACCCTCTCATGAGACGAAAACTTCTCATAAAAGGCAAAATACCTGATAATAAAAGACTAGGAGAAACTCTGGCGTCCCTTAAAATTTGAAAACGGATAGGATTGGCCGAATCATCAAAGAGTGATATAGAATCCTTCGACATGAATGGTTCATAATTCTACATAATAAAAGCAGACTGGGGTTTCCCAGACTCAACAAATGTATTACTTTTAATACATGACCATCACCTTGATCACTTTGAAACAAGAGCATCAGGAATAGTTCTGTCTTGATTATGTTGCTTATCTTTCAGTTTGTAGCAATCAGAAATAACGTCTCATTTCATCTTGCGTCAGGTACACGTAAGAAGAGAGAAGGATGTTTCATCTAGCTTATCAGAATCTTGATTTTAAAACTTTGTGCCAGATTGAAATTTAGAAGGGCTTATTTTAGGATGAAATACTTTTCTACCAGAAGACTGCTGAGTGGAAGTCTTATTTAGAAAAGACTTTTTATGAGCTAAAACAAATATTCGTGAGCAGTACGGTCAGGATTTTGCAATGTTTGACCTTATGCTCATCAAGAAAAGTTATAATGTCGCCATGGATACAGTTCTTGAACTCTTCATGTAATACACATTGTCTCAGATTTTTGTAATCTTGATCAAATTTCCTGGCTAAGCATCATCGATCAAAAAACTGCACTTTTCTTCTCTTGCAAATTCGACATGAATTTGTCCACCTTTCTTTGTACAGTTTCTGGATTTTGGCCGATAATCCTCATGGACTAACTCACAACCCTTTAAGATGCATTCTTCAATCAGTTCACAGTCAGCACTTTGCTGTAGTGACAATCGATTGCAAATATCAATAGCTTCACCAGTAGATAAACATTGTAATAATAAAGTCCAATGCTCCATTGGCCATTTCAAATTTTCAGCAATTATTTTAAACTGAGGAAAATATTTGTCTACTTTTTTTCTAAAAGGGGACATTAAAATAATAGTCTTATTGACATCAAAACTTTAATTTATATGTGAAGTGGGAGCGTGTATTTCAAATGCCAGCTCTATTTATTTTATTATAAATTGAAGTTCCTTCTCTTCCTTCTATCTTTGCATTTACATTTGCATCTGTCTCTCTCACACTCTCTCTCTTCTCTTTCTCCGATTATAACTGCAGCATTTTTATTTGTTTCTCCTCTTTCATTAACTTCATTTGTTTTTTCTCTCTCTCTCGTGTAACATCGTTGTTTTTGGTAACTGTAATTGTCTCTCTTGATCCTCTTTCTCGTTTGTAACTGCATTTATTTTGTATCTTTAAGTAACTAGATTAGTGTTTCCTTTTTCTGTAATAACATGTGTTATTTTTCTTCTTCTAATTCTAGAAGTGCAACTGCATTTGTTTTCTTCTTTATCATTCTCAAGTTTCAACGTCATTAACTTTCCGTCCATCTTGTATTTCAATTCTAATTCTTTTACTTTTATGCCCGAGTCAGATACAGACTTATTAATCGAAACCAATGCATTCTTTTTGACTAACTACTGGACCAAAATAATTTTTATTTCTTGCTTCGTTAAGGAAACGTTTGCCTCAGGAAGATCATATTTTCTAGCGGGTTGAATCGATTCATCTTTTTCATTAGGTCTAATTGTTCCTGTATAGGATTTGAAAGAAGGATTTCTACTTTTGATGACATTGTAAAAAACTTGCTGATTTCACTAAAGATTTCTAGAATGTAAAATAATACTTGGGTTTTCACAAATTTAAAAAAAAACTAAAGGAATTACAATTTAAAAAGCACAGCAACAAAGTTTCTGATATATTTCAGGCAAACGTCATATATCCCAAAGACGAGAAATGCAATTTTCTTTGTTAAGTGTTTTATCTCTTACAAAATGCAACAATAAAAAAGTGAAGACAACAAGCTTTGTAAACTTTAACAAATAATTTATTTCCTTGGAAAACCAAGATAACAATGAGAAAAAGAACTTACGGTTTTACGAAACAAATCCAAACGTAACCCAAGAATTAAAAATAGAAGTCATTTCACTTTAAAATAAAATAAAATATTTAGCCCTAAAACTGGTCACAACATAAAACACCTTGACTTCTCCAGTCTTACGGCAAGAAATACTGTTAATTCTCAAAACATCAACATAAATCTAGCTACAACGCAAAACAGATGCCTGGTTGTGGGTTAGTCCTCTGGAAAAACATAATTAATACATGTTATTTGTGACGTACTCCAAGTATGGCATCGATTCAACTTTAAGACTCATACTCTGAGAAAGAATAAAAAGAAACAAAAATGGTTACTGCAAACGATCACTGGTCCTGAATCATGGTCAGGAACTAGGTCAGCATTAGATACAATGTTTCTGTAACGTTGTTAATGTCAAAAATAAAACAATCAGTCAGGACTTAACTCTATTCCAGTAAATCAAATCAAATATACATAGTATATATATATATATATATATATATATATATATATATATATATATAATGTATATTTGATTTGATTTAATTTAATTGTCTGTTGATTAATTGTAAAATAATTATTCCATTAGATGCTATTTTAATGTAACTTTACTGGAACAGAGTTAAGTCCTATATATTTGTTTATTTATATCATGATTTTGTTACTTTAAATTTTGTTTCCAAAATAGGAGAAATGTAAGTTATATTTCGATGATACCGCTGTATGGCTGTCTCTCACAATTTAGATTTTGCATTCAATAGTCCCAACATTACAATAATTGAATTCTTCTCTAAGCTGCTTTTACGTGTATAATTCTTGATATATTTATAGCAATGGTGTTCAGTTCAGTGGGAGTCTAATCAAATGATTCATACTCAGGCGTGAATGAATAAGTGTTTCTTGAGCAGCTATGTATAATGCATGCATTATATTGATAGAAACTGGTCGTTTTTCTGTCTTTAAAGGTATCAAATCCCAAGCGTCAGCATTAAATAAACTAGTTTTAGTGTGATATATTTATAGACGGCCAGGACAATTGAGCTAAAGGAATTTATAGACTCGATCACCCAAGCACTTGCTTAATAATATATTGTTCACAGTCTCTATATTATTTGAAAATGCTTTGAAATGTAAACTAATTTCCTCTGCCTTGTTTAACACATTCTATTATGGGAAGCGGCTAGAACATTTCATTTTACCTTTTTGTTTATTTCTTTACACCTCATAACCAGAAACCGATTATACTTCGTTATGAACTATTCAACATCATTAACACAGACCCTGATGTCATTTATTATTGTGTCCAATACTGGATAATGTACTTTTGTAGGCGTTCCTTAGTGCGTCTTTGGCAACATAAATATACTGTTTACAACATTTCATTTTTTTTAAAAATGCTTATACCCAAAATGACCGAAATCAGTCACTTTAGTTTTATTCAATTTGACTCGCATGAATTCTCCGGACTGGGCTGGTTCTGAAAATAAATAGGTATTTAACGCTTTCTTCAGACTTGTTTTAACCGTTTCGGGCGACAACGTATAGCACACTGCGCTAATCTGATCGTAATTCTTGAATTTGATAATGTGGATGTGTCTGATTGTTATCTGTTGTCACATTCAAAAGCCTCGCATGCCACATATCAGTTTAAAAAAAAAAATTCAAAAATTCAATGATGATTTGCATTTCCGTATTATAATAGTTTTTGTTCAAGATCAATACAATGTCAGAAATTCAATCTTTATCCTTGGGCATGAGTTTGAGTTATATAAATCATTTTAAAATTCTGACGATTTATTTTAATTCAAATAGACAATAAACTCCTAACCGTTTTCTACCAATAAATTCCAAAATCATAGATAAGTTTCGTGTTCTCTTAAATAGCCCCAAAGTTAAAAGTACGGCGATTTCCTTTTTGACTAAATTGATTGAAATTTACATTATACATGCAATGTTTTTCCTTGTGTCTCAATTGATTGTAGTTTTGATTATAAATACAATTTTTTTCTTTGTGTCTAAATTGCTTGAATTTAGCATTATAAATACAATGTTTTTCCTTGTGTCTAAATTGATTGAAGTTTTAATTATAAATACAATTTTTTTCTTTGTGTCTAAATTGCTTGAATTTAGCATTATAAATACAATGTTTTTCCTTGTGTCTCAATTGATTGTAGTTTTGATTATAAATACAATGGTTTTCCTTGTGTCTAAATTGGTTGAAGTTTCGATCATTAATACAATGATTTTCTTGTTGTCTAAGTTGATTGAATTTAGGACAATTGCAATTCACTGTAAGATTATCAAGTACGTTTTGCAGCACAACAACAATTTATGCAAAGATCTCATACAATCAAAGGAACTAACTCATCATATTTCAATGGAATGCAGCTATTGCACACATACGCACACACATACACACACACACACACATATATATAGATATATATATATATATATATATATATATATATATATATATATATATATATATATATATATATATATATATATATATATATATATATATATATATATATATATATATATATATATATATTAATATATTAAAATTAATTCTCAATATAGTATGATTAAATATTTAATGTAGCAATAATTTTCTTCCCTAGAATACAAAATTAAAATGAGAAGAAAGATGTTACAGTATTGGGAATTCAAATTAAACTCAAATTAATCCAAGAATTACAGGGTCAAGTCCTAAAAATTTAAAGTCCTGAATAAAACTCCGTACAAGTCCGTAATAAATCTAAAAGTTGAAGGTGATTATGTGTCTGTTATAGCTCATAGCGTGTTAATATGCCAACAGTCGTTTGTTAAATCGTATGAATATAATTCCGGCTTTGAATACACTATCAATCCCAGTGAATGTCTCTTTCCAAGAATGTTATCAGCGCATCTTTGTATTTCCAGAGAAAACAATTGCTTGAATTTAATAATTTGAAGAAGTGAAAGCAAACTATAATGGACACAATATGCAATTTCAAGGTGCTAGATCTTAAAGCAACTAATACATTCCTCTCAGTTACACTTTATACATTTAATTCTCTAATTGACCTCATGTCGCAATTAGCATTTTATAACAACAAAAGCATTATATAATCGAAAATAACCTTCTAGAATGACCCTGCTGTTTACAAAACAATTACATGGAGTGTGCAAAATTCACTTCAGAAATTTCTAAACATGGACTCAAATAAACATAATTTACTTCTCCTGTTAATAATAATACTGATTTTAAACCCATACACATAGATTATAATTTGGCTATGTATTAGTTGTTTACAGTTAATAAAATACCAAGTCAATTTGGGTCAAACAGAAATGAACTCAAGTTTGGACAATGTCAAGTCCAACATACAATGTTGCAATGCAATCACATGCAATGAAATAAAATAAAACAAAACTAACAAACTAACAAAGTAAATTAAACATACATAACAATTTCCAATATTATAGGTATCGAATCAAATTATTTGTCAGTTTGTCACACTGAATAGTTTACACAGTAGTAGTATGTTGGGATTATTTGGAGTCTATAGAAAAACCAGTAAAAAAAAGGTCGTGGGGCTAGGGGAATTTAACATCGGCAAACTTAACATGCAGTAGATGGGTGATCTGATACAAAAGGATGCTTTTAGGGACAATGGAAATCTCAGTCTTAAAGGTCGTGATCAAGTCTGAGGACAAATGGAATTTAACATGAGGAATTTTAACATTGGTGGGACTATAAAAGTATAGGGCCTTTATGGGGACAATAGAAATGGAACAGGTGTGGTGACGTCACGGTACTGACTATTGTCAAGAATGTAGCAAGGTTCTGACCTAAATACGTGCTATCTTAGGAAAACACATGTATAACACATGTATAACACTAACAAAATTGTTTTTGGCAAGAAAACAAATCTTTTCGAGACATAGGAGTGGCCCTGAAAAGGGCCTTTGATTTTATGTCAACATCATTCCGTTAACACAGAGGGCACCACGTAGCTCTTCTTCTCTTCCTCAAACTTCTTCTGACTCTTCAGGCAGCCTTGTCTCTCCACACAGATTGTTCTTTTCCAAACGCTCGTATCTGTGATCCGGATAATTGTCCATGATGATCTGACATACATTGGTAAGTCTGGGTTGAACAACATCGATGATGCGAGAGTAGATGATTCAATGTTTGTCCACTTCTTGTGACGAGAACAGGTGAAGGAATTGCAGTGAAAAGCTGTTATTTAAAGTGGAAGATAGGATCGAAAATGATTGAGCTATTTCACCAATCCAAACACGCGTTCTAAAACTCAGTCACAGTGCAAAGTCGGTCTTCCAATCCGAAGAGAGATGTCTGTGACGTCACATTCCCTGTATAGATACGTTAGCGTCTGTGCTTCCATTGAATCAGTGCGACAGTATTTTCAAACATGACCGAAACTAAGAAGACGATGAATTGTTGTGCACCGGCAGTGGAGACGAAAGGTATGGTATATCAGCGGCTAACAAAGTCAACAAAGGTTTACTTCGAGAAGAGACCAATTTTAATTGGGATTAAGTGGATTTTCTTTCTTCTTTGCAAGTATTTATTCCGATACCAGTACCTTCGTCACCTTCTCCTTCTTTACTACACGTCGAAGATTTTAAACAGAGACAGAGAGAAGAATTGGGGAAATTTGTACATTATCAAAAAGAATCATAACTAGCTTGTCTCTTTCAACAGCAACATCGACAAGAAGAAGAGGCAAGAAGGAAACGACAGAAAGAAGAAGCAGCAGCAGAGAAGAAACAGGGTCTAAGAGAGAATGATGACAGTGAAAGTCAAACGGTGATGGTACTCTTAGATATTTTAACAGTTAACGAGTCTGAAACAAATGCATCAGATTTCTTAAATATGACCCAAGAGAAAAAGACCTTCCCAAGTCAAACAGCCGAATCCTGTTGCTACACCTAATATACTAACCTTAGTGGCTTCTACCTAATTTTTGACATGAGCAATTCCATTGGCAGGCCTTGGCCATGGCAAAGGCTTAAGGCAGTAAAATCGGATTACGTCCAGTTCCTGAGATTGTTTGTTTAAAAAACAAACACCCAACGGTCCCTTTCAGAGACACCTACTTTTCTCGAACAAAGGTAGTATTCATTTTGCCGAAATCAGCTACAACTCCAAACCTCTTTTTTGACCCAGGATGTACGTGTGTGAATGCGTGAGTCTAGGTCCTTATTCTAAAAAATCAAAACCAATAGACACGTTTTCTCTCTGGTCTTTTCTGGTACAAATTTTACATCCAATTCACAACGCAATACTTTAAAAAGTTCATAGACTTCATCTGTCTTTGTTCGCTATCCCTGTCGTTTTAATTTCTTCAGTTTCACATGTTTGTCTCCTCGTCTTCCTCACTTTCTCCTCGTCTTGTTTCCTTCTCTTTTTTCTCTTTCTGGACGTGTCTGGCTTCTCCCTTTTGTGAAGGTACCTCTTCTTCTATCTGTTCTGATCCACTCTCTTCGTCTTACTCCTGTTGTTTTTAGAGCATTCAGAATACCAATGTCCTTTTTTGACAATGATAACAGGTATATTGACTTTTATCTCTTCTGGCATCTGTCTTGCATTTTTCGACGGTCTGGACACACTGTAGCCCAATGCCCTTTCTTCTTACAGATATAACAAGTATCTTAACGTCCTTCTCGAAAGGAGGGGATAAGTCCGTTGGCTTGTCTGAAGAAAACTTTCATATGACACCTGGCAACGTTCTGATCATAAGTTAGATCTGTGTGGGATCTTTTATCGTTCTGGTCGGTTTGAGAGTGAAATGAACAGTGGGATGGAAGACTCTGACCCTTTATATAGGGAAGACACTGGTCTGACATGGATATAGGGACTAATGCCGTTTAACATGTAGTCATTTGACTATTTGCAGTCAAGATAATATGACCGCATCATTTGGTGGAAAAAGGAGAAGAAAGTAAGAGACAGAAACCAGATCTATCCCTGCGCACAGTAGCTGAAGCCTTTGCTCAAATTCATGACATCGATTTTGAAGAGGATATGAAGGAGCCAGAATCCAGACCCAGAGCGTCTACACCCAACAAGCGTTCACTACCATGAACCACTGAAAAGTACTAGCACATTCGAGAGACGGAAAAGCGGTCCTCTAGAAAACGTAGAACCACGGCTTACAAGTACGCTGTGAAGTTTCAAATGAGACGTACCGCTGGATAAAGCAGAAGAGTTCATCGCCGATATATGGGATTCTGTGTTGCCATACTGAAACGACAATGAAAAATCAAATAAGACGGTCGCTTGAGACTCTCCATTCATCACCAGAGTTTGAAATCCAACCCATTTGCGTCGAGTTTAGCAGCCCAGCACAATTGACAATTTCCAAAATCGTCGACAAGATTCAACAATTGCGACAATTCAACGACAAGTTTCAGATCACCGATGGAAAAGCGACACTGTTCATGACCCACGTTTCTATTCTTCAAGGGACAGGACGCAAAATGGTGTTATTGGTGGACGAACTTAGTAGCATCAAGCGTAGCCTAGTTCTAATAAACAACCCTCAAGACATGATACGTTTAGGCCGAGCCATCGTGGTGGGACAAACGTATGTCAACAAGACTGACACGGTAGAATGAAAAAGAGTCAGGGAGAACATTCGAAAATCGAACCGAGGCAAACAACGAAGAGAAGCAGAACTCCTCTCACAGCAAGCGGGGATATCCATGGACACGCCCGGTGGCATTTCTGAAATGCAAACATTGCAAGCTGTCCTGGCTCCACACTACACCTTAAAGGTGCACCCTCAAGAACGGCGCGGACCTCTGTTATTTCGAGGCAAAGGTTTCGAAGACGGAAAATACGTTCACGTCTATCATCACGATGAACATTGTGATGCCATCATCAATATTGCCCAATTCCTGGGATACAGTTATTATTGTGAGAAATTTGACTATGGCTATAACAATCAAAAGCAGCACATGCATTGTGGAACGAAATGTGAGGTATGTTTGGCCTCTAGCCCTGTCTTGACGAGGGACAAGAACAAGTGCATTTCCCTGCTTGTCAGCGAACTTTTGTCGGCCCTGCCTGTTACCAACAACATTCAAAGACGCAAGGTTCATAGACGAAAAGTGCATGCCAACTGCTGAGATTGTGCCCTACTTGTGTAACAAGGCATACGTGCCAGTAATTCCAAGGCACACAAATGTTCAGAAAGAAACGATATCACATTTGTCACCAAATCGTAGACTTGAAACATGAATGCTACATTCAAAAATACCATTCCAAACAAGAAAATGAAGATGACAGTATGAAAGGAAATTTCATTATTTTCGATTTAAAATGCATTAAAGAGACAGGCATTCATATTCCCGATTTATGTGTGGGTCATTGAGCGTGCGACAAGTGCATCCAAGGGCCTATCATTAGTCATTTCCCTCACTATCGCAAGATTCCTGGAGGACGTAACCAAAATCTTTCGGGGACCGAACACGTTGTCCGATTTTGATCAATGGATCCAAAACTCCATCGACGAGACGTGGAGTCAAGAGGACATCGAACGTAACGAGAATGTCATCGCCATGCCATGGAGATGGCTCACAGTTTTTCGGGATACGATAGACAGTTTCTTTTGAGATACTATACGGAACAAAGTAACGAACGTCGTAAAGTGACTTATAACGGAACCAAAATCATTTCAATGCAAGTGGGACAAGTGCAGTTTAAAAATTCGATGAGTTACTAAGCCATGCTGTTGAGTCGAATGCCTAAAACGTGTGGAATGGCAGAAATGACCAAAGGCTATTTGCCGCACTTTTTCAATACCGAAGCCAATCAACAAACCGTTTTACCCCATTAGCCTGAAGCTCACTAATAAGACCCCGACAAATGCGCACCGAACAACAAGAATTTTTCTACGCTTGGTAACAGAATCACACCTCGGACCCCTTCGACTTTCAGGAAGAAATGTTAAAGTATTGTCGCTCCGACGTGGCCATTTTACGGCGTTGCTATGGAAATTTCGAGAACTGTTCATGGATCATTTGAAAGAGGCCTGCACCATTGCCAAATCGTGTTTCTTATTGTGTACCGCAAAGAATTCATGCCTGAAAACACCCTGGCTGTCATTAGCCGTCAGATGACGAACTTTGTCAAACTTCAATACTCGGTCAAAGCCATACGCTCGCTACATTATTTTTGCAACAAGGAATACAAATGGATCCAACACGCCCGCAAAGAAGGTGGCGAAAACACGGAACGTAATCATTAGATGGCTGGGACGTAGAAAACCCCAAGATCGTGTACAAGTTTAAACGCATCGTTGAAAGTTAAAAGTTGGTGCACCCACTGAACCCGAGGGTCAGTTTGTACGGAGGACGGACGAATGCCACATGTTTACTGTACCAAGCCGACGGGGAGAATGGAGAAGAAATCAAATACTTGGAAGTGTTTTTGCTCTATCTATACGTGTGCAAATATTGTCGCTTTTCCGCAGAGCATCAACAATTGATGACGTAACACATCGACCTGAACAACATTCGACAATACGAAAGGATTGATCAAGTGAAAAGTCTTGCTTCCCATGAATTTGTACCATCCCGTTTTACCTCACCATTGCCAAGGAAAAATTAATGATTCCCTTGTGCCCTACTTGCGCCGAAACGAGCAATCAAGACCAACAGTGTCATCACACCAAGTAAGAACGTTCCTTGATGGGAACCTGGGTCAGCGTGGACTTGTTCAAAGATCCGGACTTTGGATACCAACTGTTAAAAGTGTACGAAAGTTACCAGTTTCTCAAGACAGAACAGTACCACAAGGGCGACGAGACACAGAAAGGCATTTTCGCGGACTACGTGGATGCCTTTTTTAAATTGATAGAAAAAGTCAGCGGATATCCTTCCTGGTGCAACACAACCGAAGACCAAATGAAATTCAAAGAGAAATACTGGGAGAAGAAAGGCATCACTTTAGATCACGTGGAGAAAAACTAAGGAAGGCGGTCGTTTACCAAAGTGATATCAAATTGCTTGTGGGTTAAAATAGCACAACGACCGAGTTTACCCAAGACGGAGTGTTTGACAGAACCTACCCGGTACTTCCAGATGATTCACGACCAACCTAAATGCATGAAACACGTAGACTTCGTTCGTGAAGACTTGATCTTAGTCAATTACGAAAAAGAACTGGACTTTGCAGAAGCCGACGAAATTGAAAATATCACCAATGCGGCCTACGTTACAGCCCATGCTCGCTTAAAAATATAAGAAGCTGTAGAATGTTAGGAGATAGTGTCCGGTACTTTGACACGGACAGTTGCATCTAGATCGATCACCTGGATCAACGTCACCATTTCATTGAAGGAGACCATTTATGAGTATGGACGGATGAACACCCCGACGACAAGATTCTAAGTTTTGCTAGTGGCAGTCCTACAATGTATGGCTACGAATGCCGAGACAAACAAGGAGAGGTGCACACGGAGTGTGAAGTGAAAGGATTGAAAATTATCGCACTAGTCGAGCGGTGAACATTGGCGTGATGAAAAAAGCTTTAAAGTCTGGACAGAGTAGAAACTTTAAAGTAACCACCTACAAGCCGCACAAGATTGTACGTTTACCCATACACCAAATCGTCAGTCGACCTCTGGAAAAAGTGTATGAAATCGTGTACCAGAAGCGAGTGCGACTTCTCAGCCACTTCACTTTGCCATACGGACACGTCTATAACGGTCAGCATATGCAGATAGTCAATCTCCAAGACTGATAGTTCATTGTAACTACCAAGACCACGCGAGAAAGATGAATCATTTTAAACATACATCATTCAAGTTCGGTGATTATCAAGTGGAATACGATGCTGTGCCTTGTTATGAGGGAGATGCCATACGCTGTGACCTCAGCGATGCAGTAAAGTATCATGGGAACTTTGCTATGATTACTACTACTACCACTACACCTACCACGGATAGTGATGCTGTGAGTGTCAAACCTAACGGATGCGAAAGCGATGCCACTCGTTACAGAATACATTATCACTTTACTGATTTTCATTTTCAATGTCATCCTTCACGTGAAACCATGCAGCTACCACCCTACGGATGTCATCTAAAACTGAGAAAACTTCTGCGTATTTCACAGTAACGGTAGAAATGAGCTTGTGAAGGACGAATATTCGTTTCCTGTTCACTTGCCTGAATATTGCAATTTTGAAAGTCCATTCCTAATGTTCCAGGGCAAATGGCCTACATATCTGGGAGTACCCCCCCCCCCAAGAATTAGCCAGAGCCGAACGATTCTAGTTGGGCGAAGTGGATAAAGTAAAGTTCTTCAGTTGCGTGTGTCACTACACGAGTGGGAGCAGAAAGATACGGCTTAGCTGGAACATATTCGATGGTCTCCGCATTGTCACTAACTACCTTTAGTGGTACCCTAGCCATTGAAGTGGCATACCATGTCGTTTAACAAACCAGATTGGCTAGGAGACAAACGGTAGACAACACTGAGACAGGTATTTAAACCCCATTTGAAAAGTGATCTTCAGCGATTACCAAACGAACTACAAGAGAAGATCTACAAGGATGTTTGACAGCGATTTTCCAGAGCAAAATCTCAATTGGTGACTGTGGAACGTTTGTGTCGATAAATTCACAAGAGGAAAGTGAAAAAGTCAACAAACTTGTCAGATTTATCTGGATCAATTCTGCATTTATCCGATTATTCCGATTTAAACCGTTTACATTAAAAGATTTTATGGACATTCTTGACCGTTACCCTGAATGGCAGTGGTCAGAAATTACTATGTCCATTACTTTCGTTCTAGGAGAAAATTTTAAATAAAATAATACTGTCTGAATAGATCATTGATACGTTACAAGAGAACATTCGTGATTTTCCCGTGGAGCTGAGAGAACGCCTTTACTGAGAGCTGGTCAAAATACGAGTGAAACGCAAACAGCAATTGCATCTGTCACGTCACCGATGTTTAAATCAATGTCACATGAATGTTATAAGATGATTGATTCATATGAAAGTGTTTCAGTGGTCAGATATTGTTAAACTGGACGTGGGAGACAAGGATTGGTTTGTTGTGACTCATTGTGTGTACCACATAGTTGACCTACTGCAACGAATTCCAGATGAAGAGTTAGAGGGTTTTCAAAATCTTTCACATAACGTAAACTTATTTCAAGAGGAAACTTCTGAACTGTGTGTTGCGATGTGCAAATTAATGACTAAACCATTTAGATTCGCTACTGGAGTACAAACATATTTGTGTAGACAGAAAGTATACTTATTGCATTCTACTAAAAGAGGAATAAAAACGACCTACCATGCCACAACCTTTATCAGTGGTGTAAACAACAGAGTCCGTGGAAGGAAATCAATGAAAGTATTCAAACGATGGAGGATTACCAATATTTATTACGACAACTGTGTCCCATGAATCGGGGTCGACGTGTGGTGTGTATGTTTGCGACTTGCTTTCTGGGTTTTCGTTTACCAGTCGATTCCTTGTGAACTCTTTGCGAACAATACTTACCACCAAATAAATGTCCATGAGGGACGCATTTTGTTAAAAGACTTGCGTTTAAATTTGGATACTTCTCGACCTCTCCGGGAAAAAAGGTTCGTCAACGTTTAGGTTTTGTACGACGATGTGTGTGTAGCATGTGACTTACACCCTCATTAGACAGATGTACGTGACTGGAGAAATTGGGGTTTCGAGGCTTGGACTAAAATGTGGCCAATTATGCCCAAGAGTTGTGACGCTAAATTCAAACGTCCGGTGGAAAAACGTAATTTTTTCAATCTGTTTTAGTGACGGTGTCAGAAGAAACAGAACGAGACACCAAGGACAACCACTCCCTTCAGGAATTAATTGTCATAGACATTCCCGAAGGACCATTCCGCGAGGACTCCAATGTGACTGTACACAATGTAGAGACTGTAAGAATATTACATACTGTCCCTAAGACACATTGGTTACCAAAACAATGTTGTACAGAGGCTTGTTTTTATTCCACTTTGATCGGTTTGATGTGTATTTTATCGCTGTACCTATTGTACCCTTAGGCTTTTATGTATTTTTGTCTTTCTTGTAGTTCCATTAAAAAAAGTTCAATAAACATGTCCTGAAAAAATTATAAAGGTCTTGTCTTGCCTGTCTTCGTGTCAAAAGTGGCATTCCCTTCAGTATGGCTACCTCTTCTGTATATGCTCTCTCTTGCTCCACTTTCAAAGTCATTAAAGAACACTTAAGATCGTGCCAGTTGGGAGGCCTTTCTGTCTTTGCTATCCCTTTAACATGTTAATTGCTGGACCTAGTGGTTCAGGCAAAACCGAATTTGTCAAACTTTTGATCGAACTTAAACATCATTTGATCGATCGTCCGCCTCAATGGATCGTGTGGTGTTACAAAGAGTGGCAATCGGCGTGGTCTCTTGCGAGAAAGTAAAGGCGATTCCATCGTCTTTGCGGAAGGCATTCGTGTCTTACCCCAGCCAAACCCATCTGGTCATTTCCACGACATATTAGGAGAAGACGAAGAATAAATTAAACTGTGGTTTACGCGCAAAGGGTAACATCGTAATGCCAGTGTCATTTGCATCACCCAATTCTCTTTTCAAAAACGTAAACCCTTCGCACCTTCAGTCTCGATGCTCATTAAGTGGTCATGTTTAAAGGCCCTAGAGATCAATTGCAAGTGCAAGTCATAGCCAAACAGTTAGGAACGCCTTCGCTGGTTCATGCGTGCGACGATGCCACTCGCACCCCACACGCCTATTTACTCGCCAATATAAAACCCACTACTCCCGATTATTTGCGATTTCGTACCCATCTATTTCACCACTGGTGCCAAGACGGGAGACCTGTCTTGTACACGTCCCCGTCGTCGACTTAGCAATAAGAACAGCAAAAATGTCTATAAAACCAAGGACACTTTGAGTCTGTGTCACATAGCATCAACATGACGTCCCTTCAGTATCATCTTCCCGTCAAATTGATTCATTCCTTGTACGGTGTCAGTCGCGAAAAAAATCCAAACATACTTGCTCGTGTCTTAGAAGCCAGTCTCAAGGAAGTATTACGATAGTTTACGGTGAAAGCGCTTCAACTACTGCAAGACATCCGCATCGACACTCAGACCAATGAAAGAATCATTCTGAAATCGTGTGGTAGCGGTTCTCTATGTGGTGTCATAATTTGCTCCTTCTTAAAATGGGATCATAATGTACACAAAAATCTCCCAATAAAACAAAACAATCCCAAAAAGCCAAACGGACCCAAAATAAGAAAAAGAGTAAGTGTGTCAAGACCAGGTCACAGCCCCTGAAAAAGAAAAACCCACGGAAAAAGAAACAGAAACGTCAACAGAAAAAGAAAAGCCCCAGAAAACAGCTTATATTCGAAAGTAAGACACTTCAGCCAGGACAAAACCTTACACTCGCAAACCATGCGACCAGTGATGGTCGAAGCGTCTCTAGTAGCCTCGGCTTCTTCCACTTCTCCTTTGTTAGAGATGCCTGCCAAACTCAATTTGACACCCGTTCTTCCTCATTTGATGAAACAATGGAAACCCGTGTCTCCCAGTACTTCTCATCCAGCGGTGACACCATCCTCTCTAGCTGCAGTGGCAGCAGCTCAGGAAGAACCCGCTCAAAAATCAAAGTTCAAGAGATATCAGGTATGTTGCAGAGTTTCCTGGATTTGTCCAAGAAAGAACTTTCCAGATTTAGTGCGTTACGAACCCCTCCACGACGTTTGATGCCTGTCATCAAGTTGATACGACGTAAAGACAATCAGTGGCGGCGGATTTCAGTATAAAAGAGACTTGCAGTAAAGGATGGGGATTAGCGTTTTTGTGCTTCTGAACGCCCAAAGATATCCCCTAAAACAAGTGCACACACTCTCTGATTAATAAAAGAAATAAAAGGAAAGGACTTCCTCCTCGTTTATTCAAATATTGGGACATGTACTTTATCATGTCCAAAGCTCCTTCACCAATGCTAAAACAACTCATTCAAATAGCCTCCAAAGATGTCATCGATACCGTGTGTGAATGTTGCTTGAATGTCTTGATAGGCACGATACCTTTGGCTCCACATCAGAAAGAATGCATAGCCAAGCATCGACACGTTGTTTGCAAATGGTCGAAAAGAAAATACCCATCCGTCAAAAGAATGAGGAAGAATTTGTCCCATGTTATTAGGACCATTGATGTAAGGAGTATTAGGAACAATGCAAGGAGGAATCATTGGAGCAAGATAAAAAGGGAACAAGAAAATAAAAGGGACTTCTGGAGTCAAAAGATCTCAGTCGTGATCATTGATATTTGATGGAAGGACGAAACCTTGCTTTAGTGCCTTACAAACGAATGATGAAATACTATCGTTGGCACGAAGAACCGACCCCGCATTTGATTCCCAATCCTTATTTGACCTAGATGTTCTGGTTACAACACGAATTGAAGTCGATACAACTCTTTCAAGAAAGCTTTAGATGAAACAGCTCTGAGTTCACGCTGAAAGATTGTAAAACTCTGATGAAAAGTCCATCACCATCACCACCACAGCAATACTTCCAGAGGTCAAAAGAGACGCAGCGCCTCAAATGCCCGAGGAAAAAGAGGTACGAGAAGTCTTTCAAGCACCGTCAGCAGCTCCCATTCCTAGTAAGATTTCAGTGTCCTTGTTGACCCCTTCCCCCACTCCCCACCGAGAAGAACTTAAAGGTTGGGATAAAAAGATGATGTCCATTCTTCCTTCGACAGAAGTGAAAAAGAAAGAAAGGAAACTAGAAGTGAAAAAGAAAAAGATACTAAAGCCATCACATTACCATCCCCACCACCATCACTTCCCTCGACTTCTGCTCACATGGCACATCGGACACGTAAAGCCGTTTCCGAACCACCATTTCTCCCGATCCAAAGTAGCATCAGCGAAAGAGTGGGTGACTTATTAAAAATGTAGAGGGTGTTAACTAGGATTTACTACGATCCATCCCATCCTGCAGGTTACGGAGGAGTTAAGAAATTGTATCGTGCTGCAAAAACTCGACTGAAAAGTGTCCGTTTACCTCAAGAGCAACGATGGTTACAATAACAAGCCACGTACAGTTTACACAAGCCCATTAGCAGAAACTTTTCCAGAAGTTGGACCCAAGAAGAGGGTATTGATCATCAATGGCTAGCTGATTTGGCCGATGTCCCTCTTTTGGCCACCTGCAATCGTAAGTACAAATATTTGTTTTGTGTCATCGATGTCTTTTCCAAATTAGCCTGGGTCGTGCCATTGACTTCCAAATCAAGCAATGAATTAGTGCGAGCTCTAAAACTCGTGTTGAAACAAAGCGGTCGTCACCCTATTCGATGGCAAACCGACAAAGGCACCGAATTACTGAACCAATCTTTCGAAAAAGAATTAAAGAAATGTGACATTCATTTTTTTACAACAGAGGATCCCGAAACCAAATTCCTCATCGTGGAACGCTTTCAAGGCACTTTTAAAGAACGCATGTGGAAATATTTTACGCATCAACACATTCCCAAGTACATCGACGTCTTACTGCATTTTGTTCAAGCGTACAACTAATCTTACCATCGGAGCATCTGACGTGCCCCCCGCCCCAGAAGTGACTCCCGACAAGATGTGTTTTGAGCGCCTGTTTGTTATGTCCCCGACGGTGACTGTCCCCAAGAAAGGTGGAGTGTTTTCAACAGGAGATTGGGTGCGCATTGGCAAAACCAAACGCACTTTCGACAAAGGTTACTTACCCAACTAGACCACCAAAATGTTTCGTTTTACTGAACGACTAAGTGACGTCATCATGCTGTCTATAAATTGGAACATTGCCAATTTGAGTTTGCAACAAGGAGACAAACATTTAAAGAAACATTACTGAGCAGTTGCATCGTTTACCTTCTTCCCTATCCTTCCCTGAAATACTTCTCGAACGGGAACAACGGGAGTCTTGTGACCAACGTCAGTCACCACCATAACAACAACAACAACCGAAATAATCCTCTTTTAGACACTACTCTGATTTTGATCGACCCCTCGGACAGCAGCAGAACACTCGAATTATGAACAATGATAACCAATTTTACTTGACGCTACTTAATGACAGTTCCATGGAGGTGTTTGACAACAATATCTAGTGCTGTTTCACGGTCAAATTACCTCAGAACATCCAATTAGATCACGATGCCAATTGTGAAGTGGCTTTGGTAGAAATCATTTACCCTGCTGAAGTGCTAAATGTCCTTGAAAACCAAACAAATGTGAGGTCGAGGTTCTGAACGGTGCAGTGCAACAAACCATGATTAACACTGAACAACAAACAAAATTCACTGCAAATCGAGCATACCCAACATTTCTCCTACATTGAACATCTATGAGTTTAAAATTAACTCAGGTTATTATTTTAGCGGCCAACATCTGGTGGACGCGTTTGCTGTCAGATTCAATGCAGCATTTGAGAATGTCCTGACCAAACTGAACAAACCTGTCACCATTGAGCAAATAAAGTGGACCGTCGCCTCCTGATCAAATTTGATAATGACGAATATAGGATAGGTATTAGATTTTGTCCTGAATTGTTTGACATTTTAGGTGGAGACCACAATATGGTCACGCACAAGAGTTACCAAAACGGTCACCATACCAACCATTATGAATAACATGGACTTTGTGAGGTATTTTCGATCCCCTGTAGAACTGAATCAAGGACTCAATTTGGTATTTGTGTATTCTGATGTGGTGGAGTACAACGAGGTGGGACACACATCCATGCCGCTACGACGTCATTCCTTTCAAAGTGGATGCTGTCACGAAAACTTAAGAGGAAGGTGAAAAATCCTATCAAGTTTACCGCGAATTTGTACATCCTCAATATGTTCCCGTCAGTAAGTCCTCTTATGACACTGTCAATATTGTTATAAAAGGAGATCTGGGACAAAATATTACATTCTCCAGAGAGAAAGTCACGGGGAAACTCCATTTTTGAAATCGATTCTCTATCGTGTTCTAAGTCACGTATCCAGTGTACGGAAGCGTCGCTCGACTGCGAGGACATGGTCTGTGAGATATGCTGAAATCGGCCTTTTGTTTCGTGGCCCCCGTTTTAAAACCGATGTGACACGAGGATTGTACGCATTGAAAGATGTCGCCTTGACGCAAGGCAAAGAACTTCTCCAAAATGTCATCATCGACAAACAAAACCCTAAAAAAGCTATCTTTAGAGCAGAAAACAATCTCTTCATTAAAACAGGCAAGAACATTTTGGGTCGAAGAGAGACTCCTATAAATGCCCTGGACACTACTGAGTCAGGCATTCATGTTTCCCTGACGCCACAGCAAGGACAAGAAGCCTTCACACCCCTAGAGCTAGAAAGGCTTAAAAAAGGAACCTTCCGATACTTAGACGTTGTTGACAGTTACACAAGCGGTTGTTCATTGGTATCGTGAGCAATTCCGCCTTCAACGGACTTCACAATGAAAATCATTTCCAGTTTAAGCACTATTACGTGTCCAAAATCGAAGTCAGTCACGATGGCAAAACATTGTGTACCAGACCCTTTGAACCTAACTTTACCCAGAAGAATTACTTGAGATTGTACTTATCCCTGTACGAAGCCACCGGACAGTTAGAAACCAACACCAGTCACGGCATTACGTACAAGGAGTATGCAGGAGGCTATACTTTGTGGGCTTTTGATTTCACTCCAGACCAAGGCAGCCACGAAGGGCATTTCAACTCTATAAAATCCGGTCAGATTCGTGTGGAACTTCAGTTTAATCAAACTAAAGTCCGTGACGAAACTGAATCAAGGACTCAGTTTGGTATTTGTGTATTCTGATGTGGTGGAGTACAACGAGGTGACGAAAGGGTGAACTTTAGTTTGTATGCCGAATTCGATAATACGATAGAAATCAACCGTTTGAGAGAAGTCATTCTAGACTGTTAGAAGATATGGAAGACTGTAATCCCCCTTTCAGTAGTGGAGAATATATGGAAATGGCATTGGAGGATACTGTGGAAGTAGAACCCCAAGACAAAGACGAAATAACGTAGTGATGAAGTCCAGATGGCTAGAACAAGAACCTACATTTAGTCTCCTGTTTCGCCAAACACCTAGCAGAAAAAAATACTACTTTGATCAAGAAAGATTGCTATGGATGTCAGAATGATCATCCATGTCAGATTCAACACGATAAATGTCTCATACTGAGTCAAGAAGAAAATTGGACGAGTATCTGGATGAAGCTGGGAATCTCATCTCGGAAGAAGCCGAGTTGCATCAGTGGTATAAAGACTTGCGTGATCATTCCTCTTATCCATTGATGACTGTAGTGATCCATCACATCGAAGGTCTCTTGGTTCAAAGTGCGGACACGAATCGAAGAAACGGTTACTTGTCAGACATTTTCAAGCAAAACGTTCGGATTGAATTCATAATTTATCATTACCCGTGAACAAAGGAAAAAAGAAAACAACAAAACACAAATAAATGATACCTGGGAACTGTATTACCATATGAACCACAGTTGGTACACTGCTTCTTGGAATCCTGTCACGTGTACCAAAGATGAACTGCCTCATCGCACACTTCAAGACTGTCCAGCTTATATCATCAACACGGACGACAGTCATCTCCCAGAAACCTACTGGGTAGCCGTCAACATTCCTAAAGAAGGTTGTGTGGAGAATTGTGATTGCCACCTTTGGAAGGCGACATCATTGACTTTATGAGAAGAAATGCCCAGGCGACACGATACAATAATGTGACATTACAAGGCACAGATTCCATGGTGTGTGGACACTATTTGTGTATTTTCTTCATAAACGCAGTACTGGGTGTTCATTAGAACATTTAGTGACTTGTTTTGATCGTCACTGTTCTAGAAACGATGACAAAGTAGATCGATGGTTTTGTGACCATTATGGTTATATTTTGTCTTGAGCTAGGAAACGTAGTGTACATCAATGGCCCAATGACTTCCATCAGAGAAAATCTAGCTTCACTTCACAACGTTTTCAACCTTGTCAGAAAAAGATCGTTATTTGAAAACTGTTTGTTTGTTTCTTTGAAGAAAAAAATTATGGTTAATTATAGGTTGTTTAAATGTTTGAATAAAAATGTTGTGTTTTGGAAAAATTGTATGTCGTTCGTTTTAAATTATATCATGATACATGCTGTTTGACTTCTTTCTATCCCTCATCCTCAAATCAAACTATCATAGCGTTCTGACTCTAAACATTGTAGGGATGTTTTTTACCGCGTCCGCGCTTGAACCATATAAATCGGAGTAATCTCTATTCTGACAATATAAGATTGGATCCTCGGAACATACCCAGAATGTTAATGAATAACAACCCTAGCCTCAATCTCAAATATATAAATATAATTAACTTTATACATGAATCTGGGTTACAAAATAAAATATAAATAATTCAGTGATTTACAACTAGGAGACAGGCTAACAAACTAAATGTAAGGACCAATAAGATCAGATGCCTTTCACATGTCTTAGCGACCCGAGTATTCGACAAAGGTAGCTGTCTTATCCAAATAGTTTTATCCTGAAAATAACATCAAACAACTAGTACAGGCTACCAAACTTAAATATAGGGAATAAATAAGATCACATGTCTTTGACACGTCTTAGAGACCCCATTATTCGGCAAAATTATATGTCTTATCCAAACAGATTTAGCCTGAAATTATACATCACATAACTAGTATACAGGTTAAGAAACTTAAGGGGAAAAAATAAGATCAGATATCTTTGACACGTCTTAACAACCCGAGTATTCGGCAATTATATCAGACTTAACCAAATAGACGTAGCCTGAAAATAAAATAACACCAAACAAATCTAACCACATAAAATAACACCTGACAAAAAAGGCAACTAGGAAAAGAAATAGGGAGGAAAAAAGGGGGGGCATTTGATGTTTCAATCCCCTTGTTTTTCTTCGGAAAAAGGGAGAAATAAAAAAAATCCTTTTTTTTTTATAAAATTTCTCTTATAGCTATTTCTCTCATATATTCAGTCAAATCACTCCTTTTCCCTTTCTCTAAACTATACCTGATAATCTAGCATACACGTAACATCATCAATACCTCTGAAAATTTAACACTCTAGATGACAATAATATCAATATCACGAGAAATTATAAGCCCCCAAAATTAGAGCATATAAGGTGGTTCAACACCCAAGACCATCAGGGCCCGCCGCACAAAGTGGCAAACCTATAAAAATCTTAGGAAAGAAAGACCTCAAATTAGCATCTATAAGGTGAGCTAAAACACCAACGACTATCAGGCCCAGCAGCACAAGGCTGTAAATAAAACAACGATATCCTAAATATAAGGTGGTCTACAAAGTCCAAAAGCATCAGGACCAGTAAAACAAGGTGGCAAACGTTACTAAAAACTGTCACTTAAGATACCTCTTCTAAGCTAAATTCTAAACTCAAAACAGCACAGTTTTTGTTTCAAAATTGTGTAGGACGACAATTTAGACCCGATACCCTGAAGTCTAGGTACACCGACCTGTGACCTTGGAGCAGCCTTTCCACCCTTTCTACCCTTGCCACGTCCAGACATAAAAAAACAGCGTGCAGTGCACGCCCTTAATACCATTGAAAATTCAGTACCAAACATATGAGTGTGTGATGGGTTCATTCCCACTCATACATACCTAAATATAGTTAAGTAGTGACGACGGAATAGGTTGAGTGTGTTCTGGTTCTATTCTCACTCACCTTCAAGCCCTCCATTCAGATAGTTAGGACATCTTGTAAGGTCCACTGTCTAACGGCTTCAATTAAAAAGTGCTCCCTGAGCACATAAATGCCTGGGGGAAGTAGCTCCAATTCCTTCCTCTAGGAACAGTTAAATAACCTACGTGTAGGCATAAAGCAGAGGTTCATGCTCGAAAGCGCGCAAACCTCTTTAATCCAACGTAGATAGATAGCAAGTCTGACCAGTAATTGTTGACTCGCCCTCCTATGAACATGCCTTCTAGTTTAGCTAAACTAAACGAAGCCTACTTACATTTGCACCGTGTCAGGCAAAGTCTGATACCCAAGCTTGAAGAGATAGAGACTGTATGAATGCTGAAAGTGGCCGGAGACCTGATAGGTGAGGTCTTCAGAGAGGAAATCAAGAAAGAGCAAGAAGAGTGGACGGAGAAGTACAGACTTCAGAAGCAGAAAGAGCAGCACCAGCAACAGCAGGAAAGTCCTCAGGGTCCTGCAAACTGACGTTTGGGATGATGAGGCCACTCAAACTGCCTCCGCACATTCAGCAGCTACAATTAATTGGGACAATGACTGGAACCTCCGTTGTGTCTGTGGTGCACGGCCTAGGTGATGTCACCATTAGCCATGTGCATCTGAAGTTCAAAACAACAGCCCTTCTCAGAGCTATCCAATACTCGAGAAAAGAGACCATTCAAGTGGAGAATCGTTGTAAGTGTGGATTATAAACACTAACTCCTTTCCTGGTGTGTGTGTGTGTGTGTGTGTGTGTGTATGTGTGTGTGTGTGTGTGTTTAAATGAGCTCTCGTATGTTTGTGTGGATAGTAGAGTGTGTGTTTGCATGAGTTCGAGTACGTTTGTGTGGATAGTATATATTAGCTTTTAGATGGTATATTTTGGGGCCTGTAATCGTTCGCGTACGTTTGTGCGGATAGTAGATCTTAGGGATTTTGATAGTATATTTTTAGGGTTTTACCCTTCCCTTCTGTGTTGATAGCAGATAATATGTAAAGTGAGTGTAAGGGATGATTTCCTTCATGTAACTGCTTGACAAAACTAAAGTAAAGCGTCTGTCATTCGAGATATTCTGAGAAATAATTAAAGAAGAAGATGGCTTGTAACACAATCGACAAAGTGAAGACTTTACAGGAAGTGGTGAACAATTTGGGGATGATTGAAGCGATGCTGGTAAAACTGGATGAGAATCACTGTTATCACAGGCCCCATAGAATCAAGATGGAAACAAACAATTTAAGAAAGTATAAGCAAAGACAAAGGGAAAAAATGGAACAAGAAAAAAAAGAGTAGGAGGAGGAAGAGGATAGAAGAAGACTGAGAGCATATAACGAAAAAATAGAAAAAGAGAAGAAAATGAGAAGTGGAAGAAATAGGAGGAAGAGAAGGAGAAACAGGAGGAGGAAAATAATAAGACAAAATGTGTAGGACAGAAAATAAGAAGCTGTTGAAGAATATAGGAAATTAGAAGAAAAAGAAGAAACCCAAAGGCTTTCTTCCGGGCCACTCATATGTGTAAGAAATATTTCTTGCCTAAAACAAACCTTTTTAGTGTTATACATGTGCTTACCTAAGATAGCACGATTTCAGGTCAGCCCCTTTCCACATAATTGCCAATAGTTAGTACCGTGACGTCACCCCACCTGTTCCATTCCTATTGTCTCTATACGGGCCCAATATTTTTATAGTACCACCCATGTTAAAATTCCTCATTTTAAATTCCACTTGTCTCCAAACATACCCACGACCTTTTTGACTGAGATTTCCCTTGTCCCTAAACGCCCCCTTTTGTATCAGATCTCCCATCTACTCAATGTTAAATTTGCCCATGTTAATTTCCCCTTGTCCCCAAACAGTCCCATGACCTTTTTGACTGGGTTTTCCATAGTCCGCCAACAGCCCCACTACACTACTCGCACACACACACACACACACACACACACACACACATATATATATATATATATATATATATATATATATATATATATATATATATATATATATATATATATATATATATATATATATATACAGAGATATGTATATATACATATATATACACCCACACATATATATATATACATACATACATATAGATATATATAGATATATATACATATATATTTATAGATATATACATACATATATATATATATATATAGAGAGAGAGAGAGAGAGAGAGAGAGAGTGAGACTGAGAGACAGAGAGAGACAGAGACAGTGAGAGATAGAGACATAGAGAGAACGAGAGAGAGTGAGAGACGGACAGACATACAGACAGACAGGGAATGAGAATATCAGCAAATTGCATGGAAATTGGGTTTGCATTGTTAACGTTTCTTTTTCAGAACGAAGAGTTTCAAGCTAAAATACTCGCAAAGATGAATAAGAAATGTCTCTTTATGATTTTGGTGTCTGCATCTGCATTCGGCATCTATTTTGGTGCAGACTTTGTCAATCGTCCGCATCCGACGACAGGAGAATACAACGAAAGTGTTATGCAAATAAACGATCTTGTCAATCGTACGTATTCGTCAAAACATAAATACGGAGAAACATTTGGTCGAATGACAGCTCGTCTTCCAAATGTTGCAGCTGTATGGAACCGCCTCACGCAATTGA
The DNA here is from genome assembly GCA_028554795.2 of Sinohyriopsis cumingii. Taxonomy (NCBI): domain Eukaryota; kingdom Metazoa; phylum Mollusca; class Bivalvia; order Unionida; family Unionidae; genus Sinohyriopsis; species Sinohyriopsis cumingii. Next base: position 34,988,538 of record CM068832.1, read on the forward strand.
GAATCAAAAAGATCAGAGAGATTTATTTTACTTCATGGGATAATGTTATCACACCTTATGCAACAAAATATATGATAGATGGAAGGGATATTTGTAATTCTTCATCTCCTCCCTTTTTATTGGTATTTGTACTTTCCCTACCCATCAATACCATGCAGAGACAAGCTATAAGGAGAACGTGGGGAGATTCTGCGAGTCAGAAGTCCTCATCTTTTAACATATCTGCTAAGCTGGCATTCATGCTTGGAAGAATGACAGATGGAGCTATGTTTGACAGACTCGTGCAAAACGAAAGTACTGAGTACAAAGACATCGTACAATTTGATTTCCGCGAGTCAACTTACAATCTGACAAGAAAAATGATGTTCGGTTTAAGATGGGTAAAATCATATTGCGACAGCGTCAAATATATTCTGAAAGTTGACGATGATACATTTATCAATGTAGCTAGGTTTTCCGATTATTTGTTGACAGATTCAAATATCAACAATAAAACCATACATGGCTACGTCTATCATTACGGTGGACCGGTGCTGAGAGCAGGTAAGTATGCAGTTAAGGAAGATGAACTTCCAAGCTCTCGATACCCTCCTTACGTCAGCGGAACATCATACATTTTGCCTTACGACGCAATACCTGATATGCTTGATTTAGCAGAAAGACTGCCTTATTGTCCTGTGGATGATGCCTTCATGACTGGCGTTATGCGGGTTATTTTGGATATGAAAATTAAGCATTCTGGTGATTTTACTCATGTGTCTGAGACGAAAATCGATCCGTGTTCATTACACTCAAAAATTGCAGTAACAAACATAAACAACAATTGTATGAACGTATTGTTGAACTTGACTACTCAGGCTAGAGTAATAAACTGCACACAATACAGGTTTTTCAGCAACAACGTATGTTCAATTTTTGGATAACAACTTTCGGATCTTTAATATACCACATTGTGCCTATTGGTACACGTAAATACACAACGTAAGGTAAATGTTGTGGGATACGTATAATCATAAAGAGTAAAGATAATAATGACCGTTCTAATGTTGCGATTCTAATATAATTAATGATAGTAATGACATATAATTAACGACCATTTTGTTACGCTGATCTTTGGATGTAAGACAGGATAATAGAATTTCTTTCTGACTACATGAATATGCAAAACTATTGCCATTAGAAACAAATGAATTTTTTTATTAGCTTTTAACTTCATGCGTTCTGTGTACCTGTACATTTACCTCTGCACCTACATAGTCCTCTCTATCTTAACCTTTCAAACGTCTATCTATCCATCCATCCATCTATCTATCTATCTATCTATCTATCTATCTATCTATATATATATATATATATATATATATATATATATATATATATATATATATATATATATATATATATATATATATATATATATATATATCTTTGCAACGCAATGTCTTTGTTATGTTGTATATTTAATTTATATTGTCTATTTCTTAGGTTTTACATTTTTATTTCATTATATGCTGTTTATAACATAACATTGTATCAGATAAATGACTGTGTTCAGTCAGTGACAATTTTGTAAGCAACTATTGTTTTCTCTGAGTGAGGATCATTATCTTAAGCTGAATCAAAGACATTGTATTTTTTATGGTCAGACTACGTGACGATTGTCATGTTTTATTGCTGGTTTGATGACAGAGTCTCTAATATTAAATTTTTTTTCGAAGAATGTACTTTGATCCTTATGCGGAGTCTGTTTTTACGTCCTCGTTTTACATGTTAATTTTTTTTTTTTTAAGAATTATTCGTTCATCGTTTGTTGACCTTAGCAGAATCAATTATATTATTGTTGTGTCAAGAAATTCATTTTGGCTGGAATTTTATTTATTCAAATCATTTAACTCAAGTGATTCTTCTCTGAATATGCTTGGCTATATACAAAAAAAAAAAAAAAAAAAAAAAAAAGAAGACATTCTTCGAATTAGAGACTAGGATTCATAGTGGAATTGAAAACAAGGATTTTACTCTTGAATTGTATTAATAATAATAATCATGAAGACTTTGTATAGCGCCTAATCTTTAGAAGCTCTAAGCGCTTTACAACATTAGAAAACGCATATATCATAAAAATATATATAATGATATGATTACAAAAACAAACACCCTAAAATTAGAAAACATAAAAAACATGCTGAAAATATTTAAGGTAGGAAACATTATTAGGTCTTCAAGTTTGTTCTTGCAGTCGAAATAAGTTAGTTTTAAGAAATCTATTGAACGGGATCACTGTCTTTGTGTCCAAGTTGTTGGGCCCTGATATGCAAAAGAACGCTGTCCATGTGACTTTGTTTCATAGTAGGAATAATGAGTATACGATTGTCAGAAGAGGGGCGAAAGTATCTTGCTGGTATGTACAAAAATGGATGAGGTCGGACCGTCAGTGAAACGTAGCACAGAGAACAAATTTTGTGTTTGATTCTGGATCGAATGGATAGCCAGTGTAGGGTACAGAGCAGCGGGAAGGTGTGCTCTAATCGTGGTCTTCTAAGGATGATCCGAGCAGCTGTATTTTGAACTTTTGATCCTTGATCAATTTAATGTTGGTGTTGCTGATATTTATTGTTTGAGGTAAAGGATGTGAATGAGAAAGTCTTTGTGCTGTGATCAGAATGACCTCAGTTTTATCATCATTCATCTGCCGCTTGTTACATGTCATCCATGATTTATTGTGATCCAATAAAAGACTGTTGGCACATCAACATCATACAAGCCAACCAGAAAAACGAACACATTCAGCATTGGATTCAAACTGGATTTCCAGTAAAGTTTGTTCAGAACTTTAATTATTAGGACTTGTATATATAATTTTAGGATTATTTGGGATTTAATTGGCAACTGAGTATGTTCGGTTTTTTTTCTTTCTTACTTTTACATTTTTGAACTCTACAAGGCTTGTAGTTTTTCATTCATTTCTATTATTTATTTCAAGACCATAGAGTCATACAAGAGATGTAGAGGCTCGTCCTTTTTATACGAAATTTCTAACACATTTTAGAAAATGTTCATTTTGAAACTGTTTCTGGAATGTTATATGCCCAATGAAATAATTAAGCTTTTAGAAATCTTAATATCATCTAAAGTGAGAAATTCTATTTCAAATCTCGCACGGAACACCTTGATAACGGATAATTTTCTCCAGCTTGCCAGACAATATGATCTTTCAGAGGCAAATGCTGCTTTAACGATTTAAGAAATAAAAACTATTTTCGTCCATTATTTGGTGGTAAAGATTGTTTTGGATAAAAGTGCACTTGATTTGATTAATTGGTCTCCATGTGGCTATGACTTGCAAATTATGGAATTAAAATTAAAATACAAGAATTTAATGGAGTTAGAAAATTTTGAGTTTCACGAAAAACAAAAGGAAGAAAGGGAATTACAATTTAGAATAAAAGAATTACAGATGGCATGTGAAATACGATCTCCCACCTCACACCTATTGTAAGAAGAAAAGACACGTTATTTTCGATTGCTACGACACTGAACATTAAGCAAATGCACTTATATCTAAGAGGCCACGGTCACAGTCATTTATTGAAAGCAACATATTTGTTAGGTTAAATAAATCCTACTCTGATTTTATCATGGAGAATGATGAACCATTCATATTAAAGGGTTATATATCATTCAATGATTCTGCCAATCATATCCCTATTCAAATATTAATGAACACATGTACATCTCATAGTCATTTAGTATCATTCACTTTACCTTTATCTGAGAAGTTGTCTTCTAATGAGAGTGTTCTTATTCAGGGAGTAGAGTGTGACTTTGTCAGTGTCCCTCTCAGTTGTGTAAATTTTTCATCAGACTTGGTTTCATGGTCCGTGACAGTAGAAATAGTGTAGTCTTTACCAATCGAAGAAATTCGTTTATTAATTGGCAATGACCCAGCTGGATATCATGTTGTGGTTAATCCACTTGTAACTGACTTGTTTGGATCAGAAAGTAGATACATTTGATAAATTAATTGCGGATGTATAAAATATTGTGCAATTGCTAGAGCGATGGCACAGAAAGCTCTCGAGAATGATGTTGATAAGGAAAGTATTACGTTTGCTGACACATTTATTGTTCAGGCTTTGATGAGGTCAATTTCACTCTTCGTTTTGATCAATCAATTGATGACTGCGATTCCCTTTTAACTGCTCTTTTGTAAACTCTAATTAGGATCACTTGTCGTTGAACAGGAAAATAAGCCAGATTTCTCATGATGGTTTCAGTGCGCCATTAGCGAAACCGAAGCCATATAAATATGTATATTATTTTTAATGTGGGGTCCTTATGAGCGAATGGTGACCACCTGCGGTACCAGCTTCGGACGAGTTATCGGTTAACTATCAAAGTTTGTTCCAAATTCGTATATAAAAAATATTCAAAGCCTGGCCAATAAAACTCCTTTGGCTGTTCATATTGAGAACAATAAGACTTATCGAAATATATTGAATAACTTTTCTTGGCAAAAACGTGATGATTACAAATACTACAGTTCTTGTCACACTTGTTAAATGGTGTTACTACCCAATCGGAAGATAACTAAGGTTCATATGCAACCTATTCCTGCATTCGACGAAACTTTTATCAGAATAATGACAGATTGTGTCGGTGAATTATCTAAAGAGAAGTGAAAAAAAACAATACATGTTGACCATAATGTGTGCATCTATAATTCCTTTGATTAATAGTAACACTAACACAATAGTAAAAGTTTTGCGAAATGATTTTACTCAATTGGCCTGTCCAAATCTGTTCAATCTGATCGTGGGTCAAATATTATGTCTGGAATTTTCCACAAAGGTATGCATGAATTAGGCATCCACATTTTCAAGTCAAAAGTCAAATTAAGCTACGATAGGACTATAATGGAGATATCGTTTCAGTCTGGTGAATTATGTCTCTCTTACTCATTGTTCAAATTGTTTTTCAAATTATTGAATATAGTCCATACAAAGTTAAGAAGAATATGAGTTGGTTCAATGAAATATTAGTATTCCTAGGTTATCAATATCTTCGAGGAGCACAGGTACTTTGATAGAGATCGCCAGGTTAATAATGCAGTCAAACTTAAAATGTAGCTTCCCACACAGTGAGAATTTACAAGATTGAATGCAGTCAGGCTGTATTAACCTTTTTATATCCAATCTTCAGAATTCAGAAATTATAAATAATCTCGGCCAGGCACTTTCACATCTGCAGCAACAATAAAAGAATGACCTAAAGCAGCTAGGACTTGAATATCACCACTTGTTTGCAGATATTCCTACACGAACAAATAAAATCTACCATGAACTTGAAATTGTAGATTCTTCGTCTGTAAAACAGCACCCGTTCAGGATGAACTCTCTCGAACAGGAATGTTAGAAAAAAGAAATTTACTATTGCTCGAAAATGGTTTCATAGAATCGTATATACTTGTACTGAAACCAGATAATACTTTCCTGCATGTAAATAGACTAAAGAAAGGTGAACAATGACTAAAACAGATTCATTTCCACTGCCAAAAATCGAAATTCAAGAAGACAAAAACAGTGTAGTCATCTAGTGTACTTTTTTCTAACAAAATTAAATAAGCAATCGAGAATGAATTTGTTTCCTTTGAAATTGGCTTTACCACCCCGTGAATTAGTTCAGATCCTTCTCTGATTGTGCATAGTGATCTAAATTCCATTACTTTCATTTGCAAGATGACACAACAAAATTAAGACACCATTACGGTAGAGTTTGATATTGCAGGAGTACAATACCTACCATCAGGTACATCAAGGCAAAGACAATCTAATAGCCGATGCAGGTTTTCATAAATGTATATTTTTTATTTCATGTATACTTTTTATCATTCATGAGATTTCATCTTATGTAATTTGTTTATCACATGTATATTTGGCTAATAATAGAAGAAAATCTGTATTGAATAAATATTCTTAAGTGGGGAACCGTTAGGTGTGTTTAATTTGCATTGTTTGTTAGTTTATATATTCTGATTTCTGTATGTGTTGTTGATAACTTAACATTTTATCTTGTAGCTTACCTTGTCACAAATCAGTGACAACTTTGTAAACAACTTTTTATATCTGAGTAAGTATTATTATCTTAATCTGAGTCAAGGACATCGTACTTTTTATTGCTAGACCATGTGATAATTGTCATACGTTTTATTGTGAATTTGATGATAGACTGTCTAATTATAAATAAGGTCTTCCTAAACAATGTGCTTTTTACCTCTATAATTGAAATCATTTTACGTCTTTGTTTTAAATATAAATCTTGTTTATTTGAAAACTAGTCATTCTCGCTTTAAGATCTTAGCAGAATCAATTGTATTATTATTTTGTCCAGAACTTCATTTCGGCTGGAATTTTATTAATTCAAATTATTTAATTCAAGTGATTCTTCTCTAAAAATGCAAAGTGTTTTACAAAACAACATTCTTGCAAATAAAGACTTGAATTTATAGTGAAATTTTAAATAAGGATTTAATTCTTGGAATATATATTGTGATCCAACAGAAGAATGTTGGCACATCAGCATTATAGCAGCTACCACAGGCACATGAGCGCCTTCATCGTTGTATTTAATTTGTATTTCCACTAACGTTTCTTCAGAACATTTATTATGGTTTCTGTCTGTAATTCTATAATTATTTGGGATCTAATTCGCAATATCGTAGGCTCTTTTTATATTTTTACTTTGTATTGAAGGGAAATAAATCAATTGTTGAAGCTTAGAAAGCTTGTTACTTCTCACTTTTCTGTTACTTATTTTAAACCATAGAGTTGTAACAGTCCTGCAATTGAAGTTTTCAAATATTTTGTTCTATATGAACTGTAAGATTGAAAGAGAAAACTCATGTTCTGTAAACATTTGCAATTGTCTCTTTCTATATCTTAAGTGCTAAATTGTTTCAAGGCTAGACCCTGTCTTCAGTTCGTGTATTGATAAATATCGGCTTTCACATATCAATGTCTTACACCAATATTTCCATCACCTCTTTTTTCCGATTTAAGGATGACACTTCTGCCTAATTTGCAACCATTCAACAAGACTTTCCATCATTTTATCGCTACTGAAATGATTTTTCTCGTTAAGGTTTTCCTAAATTAAATATAGATTTTTATCATACGTTAAACACAAACGGAGAATGACATGGATATAAATGTTGAAGGGTGCACTCCAACAAAGGACCTTTCTTTGGCCAATAGGCGCCTAATAGGGAAAATGTACGCGGATGTATTTGAAACACAGGATAAGCCACTATACCAAAAGTTTTTCGGGTGCGAGGGAGACGTGGAAGGGCTGCCGGATGAGTTGTGCTGAAGTACGCCACTTTAATGTTAGCCAGAACTCGGAACAGGGCCCAAGTGGGGTACTTCTCAACGCAGTTCTCTGATCTGTGACATAATAGCAAGCAATGGAATCACTAAAAATAAAACTAGAACACTAATGTGGACTGGTTCTAGATATCGTTTGACATGTGTACTAAGCATCATTACAGGGTGTTTCTATCGAGCAGTCAAATTCTCAAACTTTGTATTGATGGGTAAAATGCTACACAATCCTGAAACTCGAGCTCAGTTCTCTACAATCCAATTTTGCTTGAATTTCTTCCATCCACTAGCTTATTTCCTCCTACAAATCAATAAAAAGAAGATTACTTTTCAATCGTTTGTACCAAATCCAGATTTAGCAAGTTGTATGGCGGAAATGCAAAGGTTACAGCGTGCCCTCATATATATATTTATTTACAAATAAGCTGAAACATATTTCAACCACACGCTTTGGCATTGTAGGCAATACATCGGATGCCATAAATCGCGAGCCCTGGTTACATGCACAGGTCCGAACGAATAATAATTCCTTGCCATGCATGCAAATCCAATTCCGGAACGAATCATAATTTCCTGCCACGCATGCAAATCCAATTCCGGAACGAAAACGCAGATCCTATTCAAGCCACTAGAATTTACCTGCATCATATTTAACCTTTATCTCCTCTCTGCATGCATAATGTATTTTATTTGCTGAGTTAACATAATATAAAACAAAATAATTTAGTAGGAAATTCTTGGCAAGTTGTTGTGAGGGCATAACTGATGTAAGTAGTATGGAATATAAGGCACCGAAACAAAAATTCTAACTTGTATGACAAAGTTGTGCTAAACAAATATTTTAAGAGTAACAAAATAACTCACATGCACTGACATGTTTTTCAAGGGAATTTGCACTCAGCCTATTCGTTTTTGACTCCTCAACTGAGACTTTCTTTATGTCGTCAAACAAAATGATTAACATTTTGGCATATAATCCTTATAGTCCGTAATACTCTTAAAATTCTGACCAAGATTAACGTATTCCGTTTAACGTATCTACGTGCAATACTTTACATGTAAGTTGGTCACAACGTGACAAAGATCATCGAAAAACAGGTAAAAAATAAGAGATCATATACAGATCACATACACATCATCGATTACGTTTATAGAAAAGTTAGAATTTTAATCTGAATGTTTACTCTTGTTTGTATATGTTATTAGTGCATTCTTTGAATGTGCCCTAGATTTTCTAAGATTTGTGTAAGTTTTCTGAGTTGTTTGTCCGATGAGACAAAGACAAATAAGATGTCACTTTTTCAGAGCCACATTTTGAATTTGTATGTTTCCATGCGGATGCTTACAGAATAGTTTCTTTAATGAAATGTGCCTAACAACAACACAAACATAACGATGGTATAACATCAGCGCATAACTGAAAAAGGGGAATAATTGATATTATAAGCTTGAGATACATTTTTTCTCTGCAGGTATTTGTTACTTCAATCGATAGTGTTTTGCTAGTATAATGGGAAGAAATAGTTTAATTATAACTTATAAAAGTAAATGTAAATTATTGGTACGTACAACGTCACTTCATGAGATGGTATAACATCATGCAAATGATTGTGCTTCCCTCTCTGTACAATTAGGTTTAATAACAATTTGTTTTCCTTGTTTTTGAAGGTATAAATGTGTTCATCGGCACAAGTCTAGATTCTCCATCCTAAATTATGACTTTCCTTGGGTGAACACATTTGCATATGTCCACGTGCCAAAGGCAACAAATGTGTAGTGTTTATATCATGCCGTTTAATATTGGTTTCTAATACAACTTGGGACCCACCTGCTATGTAGTAAGGTGATATGCATATCGCGCGTACTCGGCGGTCAAAAGCTTATGTAGCAACCCACCCACCCACCTCATTGTTTTTATTAAAAACACATATTCTGTGTTTAGCTAATACACATACTCTGTAACAGAATCTAATGTATGGACACAATCGTTAAGTATAAGTGACAAATACTGGTATAAGTACGTTGTATGGTTAACAAGTAACGTTAATGGCACGCACGCTATTGTGCCGGTAAATAGGACACGACTACAAAAAAGCTTGAGAAAATACGCTAATGACGGCGCTGAAAGAACAGACGTGGAATACAGACGAAGTTAATAAAGTGACCTCCCCTTGGTTCATACAACTATTCCCGGACAGAACTTAGTAGACTGTAAGGTATGCATTTTAAATTTTAACAACTATTGAAGCGGAAAAAATAACAAATAAATATGGCATAACATTTTGCGCTGACAACCACAATCCACAGAAGTTTGACGTTTTATCAATAAAGTACGGCGAAATCTCTGACAACATGAAATCACCTTATCGGTTATATAAATGAACGCAAGGAGTGCAACGGTGACCACAACCCTCCGCTCGATTCAACTTTTCTCACGCGTCTTGTATCGCTTTAGAATCGCAAGGAGACTGAAAAATTACACATGTACATTCAAAAGACAGCGACGTACCAACGCATAACTCTCGGACGACCATGACATTAATCCAATCCGGTGAATTAACCTTTATTTTCATCATTGCGGTCACAAACCCTTTCCACATTAGAATGCAAACGAGAAAATGGAACTGCATTCATATTTCCGGAATGCATTGGTTTCATGTTCTCGTTTTCGTCAGGTAATGTGATTTGTCTTACACCATTGGTGATATATGACGGCATGTGACTATGCAAAAGTAAATACCTGGATAATATACATAAAATTGTATTTGCTCTGTTTAGTAGTGTCTTCTCTTGCCAGAATACGTGTACTATTTTGCACAGTTTCACCCTTCAAGTATGAAGATTTCCCACAGAAGCAGAAATAATTAATTTCTTTTTAAGGGACATGAGAAGGTCGATATTGCGGTTTGTCATTTGGCTTTCTTGTTATGCTAGGCTCTAATGTTGCCAGGGTAACATGCTTGCTTTTTACTCATGATGTTACCTGTATAATCCAGTTGATATTATATGCCTGGCATTGCCTTTACCATCTCATGGTGATATTTTATATATTGCACTAATCTTTCACCTGATGAGCACCAGACCATGTCATCTAAATAAATCGAATCTTATGTTCATTAACAGCATATCAATAAATTATGTCCCTGGCCTCTACAACATTTACTTATAGAGCGGCCTCCCAATAAAATAAGTTGTGTGATGGGAAATTTCTGGCCCACATTGGACACTTGGGTCTACCATTTTCGGAGATGCGGGATTTGCATGGGCGTTTGCTACGCCATTGCGTACATAAGAATATGTCCTGACTATCTTAAAGGGAAAGATCACCGCTATTACATGTATAGGCTGTTAGAGCCACACCATTTACATGGATCGGGCAACATACACAGAAGGGAATAACGTTTGAGGTGTAACTGCTAGTGTAGATAAGTTCTACTGCTACAAATCAACTTATAATGGAGTACCTTATCAGCTAGGTCAGATGAGGTACCTAACAACCTTGACAAACCCGTGTGTCTGGTAACGATGGATCACATTAAGTTTTAAAAGTCTCGAGCCGGGATATGTTACTCGATTTCCAAGTTTAGCACGGAAAGAATACGTGACAAAACAAAAGAACGGAAAAATGCTCCATATGTATCCCCAACCATTATCATAAATATCTAGACATAAAGAATACATAACGAAGCAAAAGAAGAACAAACAAAAATGTACCATATGTACCCATCGATACCACCATCATCAACGTCACAACTGCAATACCAACATGCTACAAAATGTTGGTAGGCTGTGTAAAAGCGTGCGTTCGGAGGTGTGTGGTGGAAAGTAAATCTCTGTATGTAGATGGGGGTGCATAGAACCCAGATACCAGCATATTTACCCTGTCCACATTATCAACAAAGTCAAAATTTACGTCATTTGTTTTTGAGAGATGTTGCTGTAAAATCTTATGTGCATCTGGACTATGTGATGGAGGAGGCATATTTGTTGTACTTAATGGAAATTCAACAGCATCTTGCATATGCAGTTAATGCATTGCCAAAATTACCTTGACCTTAATATCGAAATAATTCAGCACTGAATCTGATTTAGGACTATTAAGGATTTTTGTCGCTCGTTTTTGTTCCATCAGTCCATTTTGCTCTTTTTGCAGAAGTGTACTGTTTTATTTTAACAGTTTTTATTGACGGAGTGATAGACGGAATGATTATCTGGGTCATGTCTTTGACGGGATATATATCATGTGCTCGTTTTAATAATGAATGTGTTTCCCAAAGTCTGACATTTTACATCTTAATTTTCCGTTTATGTAACCTTTCAACAAAACAGATAAAATGAACTCATTAGAATGCACACAATACAATAAATAGAATTACATACGTACCATTGGTATCCTTTTTCTTTTTTGCTTAGTCAGAGTCACGGAATAGCGTATTTAACTTAAAACAGATATATTACTGCATGCTGCTACTGCCTAAAGATCAGGACCATGACTTTTCATTGCTGCTGTTATGCATTTTCCCACCAGAACACCGCATATTATTTTACACATGGTATGTACTGATGTCGTGTTTTCTTTTATCGCCGGCTCTGAAAGGTAGTTTAAAAATGTGTGTGTATGTGCGTGCGTGTGTGTGTGTGTGTGTGCGTGCGTGCGTGCGTATGTATGTATGTATGTATGTATGTTTGTGTGCATGTATGTATGCATATCAATTTCTATCAGCTGAACTTCATGAAAGCTCCGCGATCGGACTTTGTGCTCCATTAATTATGAATTTTATTATCATCTATACTTTTAGTTTCGCTTTTGTGCATGAGTTCCAAACAAGACAAGCTTTCTCTTGCAGTCATTCCGACGTCCTGGATTGATTCCTGCGTCCAACACATCTGTCACGGAATTGGGTAGGAGTAATATCAATATGTATATGTTGTCAAAAATGTACTCGGGTTTTGTTGCCGCGTACAACGTCACCCGAGGGTGGTAAATTTTTTCGGCTTAGTTGTTTCGAAATCCTGAGCGAAACTCAAACCATGCTGCACGAACAAATGGCTTGCAGCGGGGAAACTAAGTACATAGCTGCGCATCTGTCACAGCTAGTGTGCTTATAGAGCAAATTCTCGAAAAACATCACATTACGCCAAGTCTTGTCAGGACGTTCACCCCTTTACAGGAGCAAATCTCCAGCTGTAGAGCTGCCTAAATGCCATGCCGTGTACATCGTTTGATGTGGAGTCACCAGCTGTAGAGCTGCTTTATACATGCCTGCCATGCCTTGTACATCGTTTGATGTGGAGTCACAGAACTCCGTGGGGGTTACTATGACGTATGCGCTGTGTTTGGTGACGTTGGATCGGAAGAGGGAACTGGTTTTCTCGGTGCGAGGGACCAGGGCTTCGCGACCAACGGGTCTGTGATGTGTGGGGATCCTTCAGCAGACCGATAGGAACGGACCATGCGTGGGTACTTCTCTGACCATTTACTAGAGCGCGTGGAACCGGAGTTAACATCTTGGTCGTCAAATGGGCGCCACGATAGTTGTAGTGTTCCATGGTATTTCCACAATTGCATTTATGTCATTCATTCCTATTGTTATGTCGTTATATGAACGATCGATAGGTTCATAATGTCATTCATTCCTATTATGTCGTTATATGAACGATCGATAGGTTCATCATTTCATCATTTCATTCATTCATATTCCTATTTCAATATCGGTTTACGATCGATAGGTTCATAATGTCATTCATCCCTATTGCTATGTCGTTATATGAACGATCGATAGGTTCATCATTCCATTCATTACTATGGTTATATGAACGATCGATAGGTTCATAATGTCATTCATCCCTATTAAGTTGTTATATGGTATCACGGTACCAATTGTTTTTCCATATACCTCAATGCTAATGTTTTGTGAAATAAATATACTTTCTGTCCTACTTGGGCATGCATGTCACACACTGTCATATAGAACAATGCTAGATTGTCAATTTGACAATGACATAACCAGGTACTCCATTGCATTTAAGAGAGATAACTCTACTGGAACTAGACAGGGGTAAGAGTTATCTAGTCACAACAAGCACATTTTCAGCCATGTGTACCATATTTTAAAAAAATCATACAAAATACAAAATATGATCTAGATAGAAATTAACACAAACTCACATGTTGCCAAGAGGCTCAACATTTTTTTAAGCCAAACAGAAAGTACAACTCTTACATAATGCACCAATCACAGCTAGTGCTGTTCTTTAATTCTGAATACAATGTTCCATACACCTTAAGCTCCGCCCACCTGGACTTGCGCAATTGGTACCGTTATACCATATGAAAGATCGATACCTTCATAATTACACGAAGTGTTATATCGTTATATGAACGATCGATAGGCGAATAATTACACATATTGCTATATCGTTATATGAACGATCGATAGGCGAATAATTACACATATTGCTATATCGTTATGTGAACGATCGATAGGCGAGTAATTACACGTATTGCTATATCGTTATGTGAACGATCGATAGGCGAATAATTACACATATTGCTATATCGTTATGTGAACGATCGATAGGCGAGTAATTACACGTATTGCTATATCGTTATGTGAACGATCGATAGGTGAGTAATTACACGTATTGCTATATCGTTATGTGAACGATGGATAGGAATAATGTTGTCCATTCCTATTGCAATGCCGTTGTGTGAACGATCGATAGGTTTATGTTCATTCCTATTACAATGCCGTTGTGTGAAAGATAGATGGGTTTATAATGTTGTTCATTCGTATTGCAATGCCGTTGTGTGAACGATTGATAGGTTCATCATTTCATTCATTTCTATTTCAATATAGTTTTACGATCGATAGGTTCGTAATTTGTACTGCTTTTCAATATCGTTTTATGAACGATAGGTTAGTAATTTACACTGCTTTTCTAAATCGTTATTTGAACGATACATAAGTACATTCTTTTCTGAATCGTTATTTGAACGATACATAATTACATTCTTTTGTAACTCGTTATTTGAATGATACCTTAAAGATATAAAAATGCAGAAAGGACAATTCTTTTCATTTGTCAATTTATAATTTCTAGCATGATTGTTGCCAGGTGGACCTTAATATTGTCATCTTGTTTGAGTTTAATAACAAACAATGAATGTCTTTGTAAACAACCAGACATATAGCTCATTGTCCTTTGTAGGTTTCAAGACCAACTGCAGTCCATTTTCAGGAAATACTGTCATCTGCATCCAATATTTTTAATGTCTAGATTTGATATTTCTAAATGGAATTGGACAAATTAAAAAATTATAACTCTTGCATACAAGTGTTATAAGGCATGTAACTCCCAAAGTTATGGAAATTTAGCTGATTAACTCCAGAAGCAAACAGCTGGGCACTTTCCTACAGCATACATGCAGAGGGATCACATAGAACATTGTTAGTCTTACCAGTGCCTGTATCTCGAGTCTCAATGATAGCACTTTGACTTGCCTATTTGCACAGAGGGGGCATAATTTACAATAAATCAGCTATTGTATGCTTTGCAATCCTCCATTAAGCTGAAGTTTACACAGAGGGCATCATTAAAACCATGTATATAATGGTATGAATTTCATGCAACATATGGAAACAAAACTCAGTCATAAAGATAGAAATAAATGATTTACTTACAATTTGCTTTGTGTGTCATTTATAATCCATTATGAATTCGCACTGAACAATTCAAATATTCAGCGCAAGAAATAATTTTAAATTAGTAGGACAGAAATTCCACTTGTCATGTCTCTTGCAACCTTTAACCTTGTGTGAAACTGCTAACAGACAGGTATATTTTTCTTGCCCATTAAGTTCCTTTCTTCATCAGAAATCATCACTGAAACCACTTATTTACCGATTCTTCAAAAGATCTAGAAGTTTGAAAGGTAACTTTATACTTCAGCATTTCCTGTATATATGTAAGTTAAGAAATGTCATTGGTTGAACTGCCTGCATAATGAGAAAATGGCATGAAAACAACCACAGGTTTGTGCCGTTTTAACTCTTTGTGTAGGATACAGGCATAGACTAATACTGCCACTCAAAAGCAGTGCCCTGGATGTAACGCAAATTGTGCCACATTATTGTGGCACTCCGGAGATGAGGGAGGAAGAGTATGACGTGTTATTGTGGCATCATGGGTTAATAAGTTAAGGAATTATTCAGAGCAATTACCAAACACCGGAACTACATCACATCTATTGTCCAAAAAATGTAGACTGACACACGCAAATAGTTTAGTTGGGTTTTGAAAAACACCGAAGATGACAGTGTTAGGGACCCATAAGTACATTATAAATTATATACGGAAGAATGAAATGACAGAGTTTTGTGCATTTGTTAATAAGATTGATCCTTTTCATTTCTAAAATCGGTAAGGGGGTTTGTGGTTATAAACACATGGAAGGAAATTAAATACTGTAAAACGTAATAACGGCATTTTATGTGTCGATTACCACTATCCATTTTAGTTTTACTCCCCATAACAGTACCAGTGTGCTGAAATATTGTCCAAATCGAGTTGTCCATGGGCAAGTAAATTAAACATGTATTTATCTGTATCAAAGACCTGATTGTCCATATTTTAATAGGTGTTTTCATAGTGGAGACCGTCAAAAGGTTTACTTTTATTAAGCAGCACCATTTAATAATATTAAGACCATGCTGTTGAATGACCAGAATCTTAGGTTGCCTGCCATATGTGGAATTACATGTCTGATGGCCATGTTTGCGTAGCCATTATATTATTAATGGAAAATCCCGGTTTGATATATGTAGCTCTGTCGAAGCCCTCGCGAATTCATAAGCTTAAATAAGGCTCTAAAACTGTTAGAAAAATCTTTTTTAAAGAAGCAAAATAATAATATAAATAAAGTTATAAACAATTGCAATTATCAGTCTGATGGGTTTTATTTCTTCTGAATTTATCATGGTAAAACTGTCAGTGTTGATGTAGGAAAACAAATCGAGCATATAAATGAAAGTCAAGTAATCTTTATAGAACAATGATAAAAAATAAACTTCTCAAATATTTATTGTGAAAACAACAACCGAAAATCTGTAAATGTTTCAGCAATTTGAAGAAAACCAGATTCACTACGCAGAGAGCACATGTCACCACCAAAAACATCGCAGACACATGCTGGGTACTTCTTCAAAATGGTTTTCTCCACTATGCTGCGATACCGACAGGTTTCTAGCCATTGTTTTCCGAATACATATGTTGAGAATTAAGTGTGCATTATATTTATTTACAAACATTAAGTACTTTTCTATAGAATATGTACAAATGCTATATAGAACAACTTTGGAAATTAGTTTTTTGTCGATACCATGTAACTATATGACCTCTGATGTCACTGACACGACGGTTGTGAGATTTGTATAGTCATGTGACTCTGGATGCAAATGGACAGATCCAGGTCAAATTTCAGCAACGACGTACTTTCGTCTCATCTGTCAACATATTAAAGACATGACGAATAATATGTTCACTTTGTTTGAAAAAATAAATCATATTCCTATCTACATTAAAGGTCTTTCAAGTTTGATGGGCGGGCTCATATGCGGATACCCTATGCCGACACCAAATGGTGTCGGTGAGTTCCGACTTTTCGATAGGGAATGGACAATACGCCCCAACATAAATGTCCAAATATCAAAAATGGGGTGGCAATGGTCAGAGGAAACTCGGACATGGGATACATCTGTCATCAAGGCAATGACTGAAATCGAATATCTAACAGTTTCAAATATGTAGATAATATAATATATAATCTTGGTGGTTAGATTTGTATTTAAACGTCTGCAATAAAAGAATCTAGTGTTGGGTACGAAATTATCATAGCTACAAGGGTACGTTACAAAAGAAATTAGGAGTACAATGCTGCCGGGCATTTATGCCCACTTAAGGTTTCCGTCTACAATATTGAAGCAAAATGCATACCGAATTCAACCGATTGACGAAAATAAAATACTGCAATGCTTACCATTTGAAAAGAGGCAACTGGCACAAGAATGTTCTGTTAAAAAAAGAATTAATTTTGGACTCGAGGGATACCACCCTTTGTTTTCGTAACTCGCGACATGTCGGCCTATTCTGCGCACAGCTTTGAAAAGATGTAATATTTATTTATCGGGCTATATAAATGAAATATATTACTTTGGACTGTTTCTTTCAGTAGTCGAGTAATTATATCAGGTTAGCTAGTTTTGCAAAATTCAAGGTAACAATGCCAATAAATGGCAATAGATATTATGCAAAATAAACCGATCCTCTAAATAAATTAGTAAAGTTCAACATTTTATAAAAGAAAAAAGCTATTATTGGAAGACAAACAACAATGAATGGGATGTAATGTGCTTACATCGTCTTGTTTATGGGAAAAAATTACTAAAGAAATCAGAAATAGACTATACGCCGGGGAATTTCGTTCTAGCGGCAAGTTGACTACTTGGGTAGCAGATGATTTTGTACGTCTGGGACAACTTGCAAAATTGGAAAAATGGATTAAGATGCAGAATGTTTTTTTTAAGGTATACATTTCTATCTTTTAAATAATATATTTATTTGTATGATTTTGAAAGATACATAGTAAATAGGATTTTCTGGGTTAAAGGTTTCAGAAGGTCATGGAGTGGGTCTTCTTGTTGGCATTTAGGAATCACATTTTCATAAGCATTTCGAGTTGAAATGGGGGAAATATTTGTACACGTTATGAATATCACTTTTCTATATTAAAATACGATCGTTCTATCTTGAGACAAAATGGATTGTTGACCCAAAAATAACACGTGATCCAATGTTAACAGAAATGACGTATCGTTGTGCAGAATTGCAGAATTGGCCGACATCGTGTTATCCGTCAATGAATCAAGGGATAGGGGGTCTAACCTTAGATTAAACTGTTGCATTGTCACAGTTTAGACCTCCCATCCTTTTATTCATTGACAGATATTTCTAAGTTTCTTTGTAACGAACTCCTGTGACAACTCATTTGTGTACGAAACTACATGGGTACGGAATGACCTGCTTCGGGGAACCACTGTATAAGAGACACTTAATTTTTTTAAATTTAAGACTGCTCTTTTTCTATGATCAGTATATAATATAGCACTTCTTTCGCTGCAGAAGCAATATCAATAAAAATTAGATTTTTATTCTTTAAATTGAAACCGACGAAATCTATTAAAATTCAAGTAGCATCAAATATGGCGCCTAACAAGTGTTTTAGCCGGGAAAGTATGAACCTATTTAAACAATATCGAAATATAAATTTCTGCCTATTGAATGAGCATCCGGCTGATTAAACAATGATGCAGACATAGGTAGATGATTATTCAAATGAAAGCTTATTAACAAACGATATTTAAAAAATCCACCTGCATTTTAAGTCCCGGAATTTTCTTTCCGCCAAACAGTGGCTCATTACAAAGACAATTATGAGTATCCTTCAATGAATCGAAGGCTGTGGGTCATTTACGGATACTCCTAATCTTCTCTGCAACGAGCCCCTGTGACCAGTGCTATAACACGATGCCGGAAATAAAAGACGAACATGCGCATAGACAGGATTTGCCAACTTTGTGGTCGCAACCCGGTATGCTTATTTTCAATGCGAGTACATAGCGAAGCAACAGGTGAAATTGGGGTCAGTTGGAATAAATATTTTAAACAAAATAAAGTAACAATATTATATTTTATTTTTTTATAGTTTTCGGAAATGGGGTTACTTGTAACTGGTGGCTTTGCGAGATGAGACCCCAGTTAAGGGGGGAGAGTGTTATTTAAAGACCCCACTTTCTACAGAACACACACACACACATACATATGTCGGTAATCGTCCAGTTTAACCTATTTTGACTATCTCTAAAGAGAATCCGCATGGATTCTGTTCAGATTTATAAAAGAATCAAATGAGTAATTTTTTTTTTTTTGCTTTATTATGATGTTAAGTATCATACAGTTGAAAAATGAGCCAGTCCATAAAGAAATGCTATTTATTGTTTGGTGTGTAGATTTTGCACATCGTTTCATTTGTCATAGATGTTATTATAACACTGCATCAAAAAATCATCGAGTCCAACATTCTGCAGATCAGTATTATTGACTGCTGTGATAAATAAAACGGTTAAAGTGTTCGATGCATTATTTTCATTGATTGATATTATGGTAACAAGATTAATTAATAACATGCATGCTTATTTGACACACAGCTTTCGACCTTCTTTGTCTCACAGAGATCAGAATTCAGCAATTGTGCGCATTTACTAAAAGCTGGTATTTTTCCAAAACTTTGGAAAGAAAAATGCGGTGTTCACACTAAACCCGGTTATATATACTGTTACACGCACACGGGTATTTACTTGACCGAGCGGTTGTCAAACCCTCGCTCGATTCTCGCTAGAAGTCATAAGTTTCCCCGACTTTCCAAAGACTTCCATACATCCTCAGTTGTAAATCAGAAAGCCCGACGTGTCCATTCTATACCTAAATTTTCCTCTAATTAATGCAAGACCACAGATAAACCAAACTGCCAACTATCTATCAACCGTACATCTGCGTGTTTTGGCTTCATTATGTTTCCGTACCACCAACCGTTCACGCCTTAGAACATATATGAGTACTCCCTAACAATGGGAACTATTTTAACTCCGCCACCTTAGGCCAGTCAATGTATGCTTTCCAGGCACATTTCGCCGATGTAACTGCACCATATTCGCCCACATGGCGACATAAACGGTGTCTGTCAAGTCCCTTTTTATTTATGCCCTTGTGTAATTTACCGGTTTAATACCGTAAGTACTGTCCTTGCAGTCACGCTACCAATGTATACCACTAGATTTTAATATGTACTATTTTACGACAGGGACATTCAGTCGGTTTTGGTCGGAATTCACTACTAGTGAACCGGGACATCATGGAAACACACTAACACTTCACTCCGTGACGTTTGCTCCTATTCGTTAACTCATTATTTCGGGCCAGGAATATTTCCATGGCGCCGAATTCCAATAATCAAACAAGTAATCACACAAATCTAAGAATTACTTAAAACGGGGCATTACAACCAAGTGCACATACTCTAAATTTACTACAATACATCCGTTGATGGAATCTACAATTTAATTGGAAATAGAGGTAGGGGTGGCAGGTTTTGTTCCCCAGCAAGATTTTTGTTTTTCTTGTGCCTTAAAATAATGTTGTTTTCTTTCACCTTATATATTGGATTGAATTGTTTCCCTTACAAATCAGATAAACATAATTTTCAGATTATATGGGCTACACCCTAGCCCTTGTCATGACAACTTACTTTCTCCCTCAATATAAATGATCCATCGTTTGTGACATTAGTAACGTTTCTCTTTATAGCTTCACTTACCCTATACATATAAGTTCATCCAAATATTAGGCAATTGTTCGCACAAATTAGGATATCACATATAAACTACTACAATTGCTCTCATACGCTGAACATTAACGAAGGGAATTTACGAACTCAAGTACATGTCGTTAATCGTCCAATTTATTCTATTTTGACTATGTCTAAAGGGAATCCGCAAAGATTCCTGTTCATATTTTTAAAAGAATCAAATGTGTAATTCTAAGCTTTATTATGATGTTAAGTATCATATAGTTGAAAAACGGAGCCAATCCAAAAAGAAATAAAAATCTAAATTGCAGGATTTCTTTAAAAGGTTGTCATGAAGAAAACTTAGATATGTTTCTTAGAATTGAATTGATGCTGGAATACTGAAGAGAAATTAGATATTTGCCTGCTTAGCCAAACACGTTAATAGTCAAATTTTCAAATATGTGTCCATGTCATAAAATTGGAGCTGTGCCATCGTCTCTCGTAGACGGACGGATGCCAAGAGGCCATAAAATCAATATTGTTCTGATATGTTGGTGGTAGTGGATGATATATGGATCATGTAAGGAGCATGAGATGACGCAAGAGTGCTTCTGAGAGGCTTTTTGAAAAGATGGTGCACTGTCCTTCAGATTGATAACATTCTGGTAGTTCATTTCAAAGAATACTATCTTACTGATTGGGAGTGGCGGGTGGGTCTACTTTACCGCCTGACAACAAGCGCCCATTCCCTACAAAATGAAGTGAACAACAAGTTTATAAAGTCATAAGGACAAAGTGCTAAGATTGTATTTACATATTGAAGAAAATGGCTGTGATAGATTCTTTATACTACAGAGTTTGCCTCTCTGGATCGATCTGAAAATTGTAATGATCTCTTGTAATTATTTGTTTTCCATCTAGATCAAACGTCCACTAAGGAACTTTTGTTTTGGTTTGTGTGAAACTATTTTGCAAGGTAAGTAGTATACTTTGTGTACAAAACGACAGAATGTAAAAGTTAATTAAATAAATAATATGCACGAGGTACTGACGGAAAGGAAATTTAACATCATTTCAATGCTTAACATAGAAAAATTGTATTTCAAGTATTTTTGATGAACAAATATGAAATTGGACCCATTTCGTCCGCCTTTTGTTTCGTTTTATGAAAAATAGGTCTTAGACCTGAGCATATTTAGTGAATTATTTAGAGAATGGCGTAAGTAAAATATATGTTAAAAAATGCATAGTCAGCTCGTTATGAGTGTGGGTTAAATATTAGGACCATTCCCAAAAGAGGCAAACGTGTTTATTTGTGTATCTGGGTCTAGGATATTAGTATACCCCATGAGTAAAACATTTGTACCTGATGTTTGCCACATTCTTTATTATAATTTTAATAAAGAATGTGCCATTTGACAACCCAGAATGTTCTAGAATTTGAAAATTCCATTAAGTCACATAGTATTTCTAGAAAATGGTAATTGCGATCTAGGTTGAATATAGGGGTTTACAATCTTGTTTACTTGAGATGGTATTCATGATTGTTATGAATCAGAATCATTTTTGTGTTGTATTGTTGTGTTCAGTTTTGGATTTGGGTGGAATTATTTATTGAAATTATTCTTTTCTGGAAAAGGACATCTAGGATTATATCATTAAACTTAATGGAATATTCTTAGCACATCATCAAACTTCAGACCACCGGTTTATTAGTAGTTTCAAAACTACAGGCACTTCAATACCTTCGGTGCTGGATCTTACTTCGAACACCACTGAAATTTAATTAGAACTTTATTCCTAAGGACTAGTAATGCAAAAGATTTAGACGATTTGGGATTTAATTCACAATATCGTATATTTTTAAAATGTTCACTTTCTATTCTAGGGAAATAAATTGTTTCTTTTCTCTTACTTGGTGTATATAGGGAAAGATAAATAGATAGACAAATGATAGATAGATAGATCAAAAGATAGAGCTGCATTTATGGATGCTGATATAAATGTACTGTTACATATAATGCATATATATATATATATATATATATATATA
This sequence comes from Sinohyriopsis cumingii, assembly GCA_028554795.2. Classification (NCBI taxonomy): domain Eukaryota; kingdom Metazoa; phylum Mollusca; class Bivalvia; order Unionida; family Unionidae; genus Sinohyriopsis; species Sinohyriopsis cumingii. Next base: position 35,011,372 of record CM068832.1, read on the forward strand.
TATATATATATATATATATATATATATATATATATATATATATATATATATATATATATAATAATAATAATAATAATAATAATGAGGACTTTGTATAGCGCCTAATCTTTAGAAGCTCTAAGCGCTTTACAACATTAGAAAACACCTATAAGATAAAAAATCATGTAATGATATGATTACAATCTTTTTTTAAAAAAAACATGCTGAGAATATTTAAGGTAGGAAACATTATTAGGTCTTTAAGTCTGTTCTTGCAGTCGAAATAAGTGAGTTTTGAGAGCCCTCTAGAATGTGATCATTGTGTCTTTGTGTCTAAGTTCAATGGGCATATATATATATATATATATATATATATATATATATATATATATATATATATATATATATATATATATATTGATTGTTTGATTGATCCATTCGCTATCTAAACTCTTCATTTCTTCAAATAGAATTGTATACCCATGTAAAAATATTAGTTATGTAATGTTTTGATTATAGACGATCATTAAAAATTACAGTCATGATCACAAATTATTAAAACAAATATAGATATACATAACACTGAAATTGTTGCAGATATTGATGATATTGAACTCACAACTTTCGAGGTCCTACCTATCTGTACTCTTTTTAATTCTACGTATCTCACAACGTTCGTCTTAACTTGCGTATTTATGACTATCAACAGGCAGAGCATTGTAAATGACATATCAGAATTATATCATTTAAAAATTGAACATATTTTCTTGTCATAGAATTTGGATTGATTGCAGTTTATTACTCTAGCCTGTGTTGCCAAGTTCCACAATATATACATACAGTTGGTGTTTATGTTTGTAACTGCAATTTTGGAGTGAAATGAACACGGTTTGATTTTCCTCTCAGACATATGAGTGAAATCCACAGAATGCTTGACTTTCATATCCAAAATAACCCGCATAATTCCAGTCATGAAGGCATCATCCACAGGACAATAAGGCAGTCTTTCTGCTAAATCAAGCATATCAGGTATTGCGTCGTAAGGCAAAATGTATGATGTTCCGCTCACGTAAGGAGGGTATCGAGAGATTGGAAGTTCGTCTTTTTTAACTGCATACTTACCTGCTCTCAGTATCGGTCCGCCGTAACGATATAAGTAGCCGTGTATGGTTTTGTTGTTGATATTTGGATCCGTCAGTAAATAAGTAAAAAGTCTAGCTATATTGATAAATGTATCATCGTCAACTTTCAGAATATATCTCACACTATTACAATATGTTTTTACCCATCTTAGACCGTGCATCATTTTTCTTGTTAGATTATACCTCGATTCCATGAAATCAAATTGTACGATGTCTTTGTACTTAGTACTTTCCTCTTGCAAGAGTCTGTCCGATACGGTTCGATCTGTCATTCGTCCAAGCATGAATACCAGTTTAGCAGATATGTTAAAAGAAAAGGCTTTTTGAGTCGTAGCACCACCCCATGTTCTCCTTATGGCTTGTCTTTCCTTGGTATTAATGGGTAGGGAAAGGACAAATACCAAGAGAGACGGAGAAGATGAAGTCTTACAAATATCCTTTCCATCTATTACATACTTTGTTGCATAAGATGTGATAATTTTATCCCATGACTGAAAATAGATCTTTTTGATATTTTCGATTCTCGGTTGAGTGACGCTGTTCCATACAGCTGCAATATTCGGAAGACGAGTTATCATTTGAGCAAATGTTTTTACGTATCTATTTTGTGTTGAATACGTACGATTGACAAGATCTGCACTCAGAAAGATACTAAATGCAGATGCGGACACCAAAACCAAAAAGATACATTTCTTATTCATCCTTGTGATTCTGTTTGCTTGAAACTCCTCGTTCTGAAAAAGAAAAGGAAACAATGCAAAACAAATACCCCAGCACTCTGCAAGTATGTGCATCTAGGCGCAAACCAACAACACCAAAGAATACACTATATCTTACAAAAGATATATATATCAATAGCGTAATGTAAAATTTAGGCATATGTAGAAACATGCTGGACATCTATTTTTGCTATTCAATGTAGAGAAACAGGGGCACGTGTATATCGATGCAGTGACTAATATTGCAAGGGATAATCCTACATTCAGTACGTATATACAAAAGCGATCGCCACATTGAGTTAGCCATTACCCATATGTGACAACTGTATAAAAGCAGATGGATCACATTCTATAATGTATCTGATATGTACGGACTCTTTGATCAACGCAAACAATTTTCAGACCTAGAAGACTAACAAATATATATATATATATATATATATATATATATATATATATATATATATATATATATATATATATATATATATATATATATATATATATATATATATATACTGTTCTTTTTGATCTGATTAGCTCATTAGATGCATCACCTTAAAATTGCAAAATTGCAAAACATTTCATTAGATGGGCATTAATAATTGCATTTTGGAAGAAATTTTTTAAATTAATTCGGAGTAATTTTTTCATGTTAATATTGATGGTAATTTATCTTCCCCATGCTTACATAAATAACATAATGTGCGAAACCTATTGAGAATTTTGTCTGTCTACTATTTTAGGTTTTTCCAATCTAGAAAGAGAGCACAGACGTTTGACGTCGCTGTTTTCAATAATATATAAGCATTCTTCACGTTAGAAGGATTGTGTACACGTTTACAATACTCAGATCTTTGCTAATGTGAAATACTTTTTTTTACTGTTTTAATTTTCATATGAGTTACTCTCATATACCTAATTTATAATATCCCGAAAACATTTCGCATCGAAACGTGAATTCGGTAATATGTTATACAGAGCTGAGATGAAAAGTTTCTTTTCATTTGTACGGACATTTTTATCTTTATTTTATGTAATGTTTGAGTTGTAAATGTCGCAGAATAAAAACCGAGTGGGTCTTTGGACTAAATGATTAAGACAAACACAGTGTGAGAAAGATGGAAATTTATGAATGAATTAATAAAGAAAAATATATGATGCAAAAATACAATGATTCTCTCACGCTCTCAACATACGATTTACTCAGATTACTCTACACAACATTCACACATCGAAAATAAACCAAAAATATTAATCAAAATGAAATACAGATCCAAGAAACCTCATGGACTGCACATACGCCTCAAACAGTATTTTACACAATAAGAGATTCACATAATCTAGAACATAAATTCTATTAAGATTCAAAATAATCTTAAAAACACAACATAGATTAAAAATAATCGTATAGCAGCAGAGAGGCTTAACAGACCAGGGCCGTTCGCCAAAATAAACGTTCCTACGAGAAACATTCGCCAGGAAGGCCCCAAATGTCAAAATAAACGCTGATGGGAGATGTTATTAAGACAGACAATCTGCCGCATACACATAGTACATCACAAAAATATACCCACGCAAGCAAATTTTACTACTATACCCCCCCCCCCCCATTTAGATAAATTTTGGTTTTGTTTTTAGCACGAAAAATTGGTCTCAGCCTCTCTGCTGCTGTACAAAAGTTAAAATATTTGGTCAAGTCCAATTCTATATCTCGATCGCGGATTATGCAAATTTATCGTTATAAATCCATGTGGCGTTGATTGCGCACGACTAAATAAATTTTTGAATTTTACAAAATCCATGTCGCAGTTACACCAAGTTTGGTGAATATTTCGTAGCGTGTGCGTGTCAACACCATTAAATACTGCCAAAATATTGCAATTGTCTCTAATTACCTTTGGTATTTGCGTGTATCTTTGTGTTACATAAATAACATCTGTGTTTTTATGTCGCCCACGAGAAAATATCCTAGATGGATTTGCTTGCTTGTCCAACATTATGTCATCATAAACGACTAAATTATTAATTTCTCCATCAAGATCATCAACTGATGGTGCCTCATCAATATCTGTAATAAATTCAATGATATTATCACCAATTTCTGATGCATTATCGCTAAATTCCTTTAAAACCTTATAACAGCGTTGGTCGTCAACAGATGGGGCAACTAAATATAATTGTCCCACTTCAACCACCTCATTATCAAATTTAGCAATAATTGAGTTTTACCAGACCCGGACGGACCAATTATTATCATCCTGATTTAATTTGGTAATGCCGCGTGATGTTTAACTTGCTCGCGTTTTTTTGTAGCTGAAAAATCAATTACATTCATGATATATTAATAATTTCATGGATTTATATTGTGTTAAATGTCGCACGCGAACGCCAACATTGGAATTAAATGAGGTTATCACAAAGAACAACAGATCTGCTATAACAGGCAGGTGTGAAATTTGCAAAACAAAAAAGTTTAAATTCACTGCGAAAAAAAAAAGACACGGAGGTGATATTGCCGCAGGATTAGCATCACTGCCAGGATTGCCCTGGGCAAAATACCCCGGAGAAAAACATATGCCAGGTTATAATTATTGCGGTCCCGGCACTCGTCTCGATATCAGATTAGACAAAAACAATAATCCGAAAATTGGTGAAGTTCCCGTAAATGCAATTGATGGCGCTTGTTATGTTCATGATTTAGCTTATCGCAGCGGAGATTTGGCGCAAAGGCATATTGCTGACGTAAAATTAATTCACGCACTAAATGCAATTCCTGATAAAAATTTCAAAGAAAAACTTGCTTCGTGGTTAATAAAAACAGCGATGAAAGGTAAATTAGTATTCGGCGCAGGTAATTAATAATGGATTTGATATATTATTCTCCTCGTGGTTACTGGCGAGGAAAAGCAGCAATTGCCAAACTTGCCAAAGCTGCTAAAGTAAAATATCAAACAGCAGCAGATTGGTTAGCCAAACAGGCAATTTGGCAAATTTATCTTCCTCCGCCTAAAAAAATTAATTACGCGCATTTTGATGTTAGTGTACCTAACGAAGTTCATCAGGCTGATATAATGTTTCTGCCTCACGATGTTGTTGACGGTAAAACCTACAAATATGTACTAACTGTTGTTGATATCGCTAGTAGATATAAAGAGGCTATGCCGTTAGCAACTAAAACAGCAACTGAGGTATCAGACGCATTTAACAGAATTTATCGACGAGGACCATTAACCTGGCCAAATTTATTTCAGGTTGATCCTGGCAGGGAATCTTTTGGTTGTTTTATCGTTAATGAAAAAAATAACACAAATATACGACGAGGTGGTGTTGGAATTCACAAAAATCAAGCAATTGTAGAAAGATTTAACAAAACATTAGCTGAGCGGTTATTAGGATATCAATATGCGAAAGAATTTATCTCAGACAAACGATCAAGTGATTGGGTATCAAGGTTACCTGAAGTTATTAATGCGATCAATAATGAAAAAACTAGAACAATAAAGATGAAGCCAGCAATAGCGATTAAAAAATTAAATATTCCGATAATTAGACGAGATTTTTCAAAAGATCCTGTATTAGGTAGTATTATTGTTAGGTATTTATACAAGCAAGGTGAAGCTGGAGGTGGCCGAAAAAGAGCAACTGACCCAAATTGGAGCGTGACGACACATAAAATATCTACCGTAATAAGATCATCAGGACGACCTGCAATTTATGTTCTTGATTCGCTGGCACCTCAACGTGGCTTTACTCGTGAAGAACTACAAGTAATTCCCGCTGACACTCAATTACCGCCAGAATCACTTAAATAATAACTCTTCTGTTACATTCCAAGCAAGCAAGATTAACATTACTTCGCAAGTGACCGATATCATTATTTTTCCTGTTGACGGTGAATTGTCGTGGATCATTTTTTTTTATACTGCCAGGCCATCACGCAATTACAAATGGCACAATTATTATTTTGTTCTCGTCGAAGTGTCAATATGAAGTCCACGTCAAGGTCAGATTCATAATTATTTTTTCTGTCATATCGATTATAACTAAATATTTTTTCTTAATTATATTTTCGCACGTTTCATCGTTAATTACCACTGCATCAAGAACAATTCGTCTCAATTGAGATAATTTTCTAACTCGTGATACAGCTAAATAAACCAAATTTGACCACATAATTCTGTCATCGACAATCCAAACAGTACCATCAATAGTAGGTCCTTGCGATGAATGTATCGTCATGGTGTATCCTAATTTCCACGGTGATTTTTCAGCATTTAATGCGTCATTGACAAGATTAATATCAACAGTGACAATATCATTTAAAACTAAATTTTTTATTTCTCCTCCTGGTAAAACAACATCAATATTTTGTTGTCGCGTATCAATTGGTCGATAACATAGTGGTACTGGTAGTGCTGGAAATTTCTCTTTATGATGTTGTAAAAGTTTTTGTTGAAGTTCATCACGAACTATTTTTCTGCTAGCAACAACTAAATGATCGGGCTGCCATAAATTTAGAAAATCTGTCATGAATGTTTCATTAATTATTTTTCTCATCACGTCACATTGAATTTTATCTGCTTGTAGTCGAATTAATTTCTTAAAATTAGTTAGTGACATATCTAAGGATCTAAAGTCAGTTTCAACTTCTTCGTAATATTCAACAAAATTCTTCAGCCAATCATGAGGCGACATTCCATCAATAGGATTTGGTTGGCCGTGATCTCCGCACATTACTACGGCGGTATTTTTCGTTGATAAAAACTCGAGGAACAATTTTAATACCGTTAAATTTATCGTACAAACTTCATCAATAATTATATTTTTATTTATGTATTTCTCTCCCATGCGAGAATAATTCCAATCTCCGCCGCTATATTTGAAATAGCTATGATACGTGCAAGAAACAACACCACGTTGCTTCATTTCCTTTGCTAATCTATGTGTCGGCGTTAATACAATCAAATCAGTATTTTTCAATAATTCGATGGCTCGTGTTGTTTTTCCGCTACCACCTGATCCATTTATATACACAAATTTATGTCGCGAAATAGGATCATAAACAGATATCGCTAAAGAAACATCCGGCATTATATTTTGATGAAATTCATCAGCATCAGCAACATCAGCAGATTGACTATAATTCAAAATATTTTCATTTTTAATTCTCCAAGTGCCCCAGCTACCATCACTAACTAGATTTTCCAGCAATGACGCGTGTTTGTCATCAATATAGAACGAATCTGTCGCTACCCTAACTGCGTCTTTAGGAAATTTATTTATCATCGAAAGCAAATTTATACTAACATAAGCCAACATCGAGGATCTTAAATGCGTATATTGCGGTGATTCTCCTTCAACATAGTTAACTACGGTACCAATCTTAGTGTCGTTGACGTAAATATTTTCGCTATTGCAGAATGTACCTTTTGATGTTGTATCGGCGATTACAAAATCTAATTCAGCGTCGTCCATAATTAATCTGGCATGATGCCGCTTGTAATCGTACGCGCCACCTTGAGTGAATTTACCTATAATTTTTCTACCCAGATCCTTCGCGTTTTCGTCGCATGTTGGTAGCCAAACTGTAGTTTGTTTTTCATACGAAATAATTGCTTCACTGACTGTCAACAACGTCAACATTGCTAAATCTAACATATACTGCAGCAGCGCTATATTAACCCAACGTTGACATGTGAAGTGTTTTCCAAACCAAATATAGCAGATTTTATGTAAATTATCGGCAAATTTAAATGATACAACACGAGCAAAACCCGTTAAAGGAAAATTTGGTAACGGCCCGTTAATCGCAACACGGGTCATTTCGCTTGTTGGATGACCAAATTTAGCAAAATACTCGCCACAATCTCCTAACCCTAGAAAACTTCCAGGATAACACGCGGTCATATCAACCGATATCATATTTGCGTGATCGTATTTAGTGTTCCAAAGTCCACCATGGCCGTATTCAGCGCAACTCGCCTGAACGTCTTTAAAAAATTCACATCGTGTTGGTTTCCACGAGTTTTTCTCTCTAGCGGCATGAGCTGCAACAGACGAACAAGTAAAACAATTGGTTAGTAATTCAGAATTTGTCGAGTATTTATCAATTAATTCTGTCATTGAGTCATGTAAAGATTTTATTCTGTAAATTTCACCATTGGGCCGCACAAATTGATCATATTTATCTTCGCTGCTAAATAGCCAAACTGAAACGGGATCAGATTTACTTATGTCATAAATAAATTTAAACATATTTAACGAATTATCTAGGGCAGAATTTTCTAGTGGATAAAATTTAACAACACGATGTCGAGGAAATATAATTACCGCATTTGTCCATGCATGCGAGTTATGATCGATAATTTCTATAGAGGCACCTCGTGATTTATAAGCTGAATCAAATAAAATTTCACCTGTAATTGTTTTAACTGTTATAGGGAATTTTAATTTGCACGATAACGCAGCAACATCAGTTATCGACGCACCATCAACAACTGATTCGGCCCAGTTGTTAATTTTCGTTAACCTTAGTGAAGTTAAACCTGATCCGCGTTTCGAATTTTTCAAATGTTCAATCACACGCTCGGCTACACAATTAATTACCGAAGAAATTTTCATTAAATGTAATTTTCCAATGTCAGGTTTGTCATTTAACTTATAAATTCCATAGACAACTGCGCTGACAGGGTGCGATCTAGCATAATACGGTTTATCAATTCCTGTCAATAATCCGGGCCGGCTATTTGCGGATAAAATTATATTTTTTTTTCTTTAACAATTGGATCTCTTTTATCGCGAATTATCCACACGTCGTCATTCATTTGCACGATAAATTTTATTGAGAAAATAAATTGTTCCTCGTCATGATTTTTTTAAATATATTTGATTATTTCACTGGCTCGCTCGTCCGTCATTGTGTTATCAATTGAGTTTGTTTTCCAGGTCGACCAAACATGAATTGCACCATTGTCATAAAATTCTTTTTTGGCTTGATTTGTTTCATCAATAACACATTCAATATCATCAATGTCGAATAATTTCATTATACTTTATTTTAAACATATGTTTAAATTATAAATGAACACTAAATAGTTAGTCAACTTTATTTTAAACATATGTTTAAATTATAAATGAGCAACAAATGCAAATGGATATTGGTTGGATCATTAAATTGTTGCGATAAATCGTGCAAAAATGAATATTGTGGCGAACACATGGTATTTATAAGAAAAAATAATTATGGACCACAACGTTGCATGATTTGTAATATTGGATTACGAGGAAAAACTCGCTTGTGTCTAAAATGTGGTGGCACAAAATATCGCGAGCTAAAACGACATTATGACAAAAAAATTAACGTTAACGACAGAATAATTAAATGTGAAGAGGATTATATCAACAGATTTAAAACAAACATCAATTTAAACAAATGATAAATGATATATGGAAGTTACATTCAGATGTCATCCAACAATCAATAAATATGAAGTTAGCCGAGATGGTTATGTCAGACACATCAAAACGAAAAATATTGTCGGTAATATTGATAATTCTGGTTATCTTCGTTTTATGGTAAATAACGAAGATACAAATTATTTGTGTCACAGATTTGTATACGAATGTTATTTCGGATTAATTCCAAATGGACTTGTAATTGACCATATTGACGGTAACAAACTAAATAATTCCTTAGAAAATCTTCAGGCAATTACACAAAGCGAAAATACCTCACGTGGTAATGCAGGTGGAAGAAAACCTTCCAAGGCCGTTAAATCAACAAATTTAGAAACTAATGAAGAAATTATATTTACATCGATGACAGCTGCTGGTAGATATTTTAATATTAATTCAGCATCAGTGAGGCGAGTTGCAGACAAAATATATAAATCAGCCTTTTCATATAAAATTGACACTTGCATCGAATTTTCCTACATTCCGTTAATTTCAGACGATTAAAAAAAAACAACAAATTTTAAAAAACTAAAAAAAAATTTTTACTGAATTTTATCTTATTTTTTTGTCATTTTTTCTACGGTAGTGAGATTAAAATTTAAAAATCTTAAAATTTTACCAACAAATTAATATTTAATGTTTCACCGCGCATGTCAAGCAAATTCCCATGTTGATTTGTCAGCCTAAAATTTATCCTAGGCAATAATTGATTGTGGCAACGAAGATAAACGGGATTGATTGACTTCTTCACAATGATCCAGGAGGTGCTGTTGGTGAAAACGAATATAATATTGACCCTTGTTGAACTTGATTTGATATTGAAGCATCTGCACTATAACTACCGTCGATGATATCTGCATGAAGATTAAGCGCGATAACATCAGTTATATTAACAATTTCAGGTGAAATATGCCTGCCATGACCTAATAAGGATTTTGGTAGCGATTATTTTCTCCACGCGGCATGTAATTGAGAGAATAATTCATCAATAATATCAGCAACTAATTTTCTTAATTTATGCGCGTTATAGCCAGGTAATTTTAATGTTTCTTCAGTTAATTTCTCTTTATCTAAAAACATTTGTTTATTTTTTTTTATTGTCAATTATTATCTGAACTAATATTTTATTAAAATGTTCCATATCTGATGCAAGCTGATTTAATACTTCCGCGTGTTTGATCACCTCACCACATGACCATGACACGTTAATTACGCATTCGTGAAAATATCGTTGTAGCAACCACAAATATTTTTTATGTAATTGTTTAATCTCTGCAAAATATATATTTATGTTACTCATATGAACTGATGTTATTCCATAGCTGGACCATTTTTCATGTTGCCTAAAATTCCATGCTGGATCGTCCATGAAAATAAATTCAGTTATTTTGTGATTTTTTTTTAATCTCATCTAATTTGTTTTTGTACGATGGAATAATTCCATGATAATTTTGTTTATCAGTAATAAAATCACTCTTGCTAGGTTCTGGTGACGCCGGTTGTATTTCTGGTTCTTTTTCAGGCCAACCTAGAACTGTTCTAATCGAAGATTGATAGATATCAACGATATATGGCGATTTTACCTCAATAATTGAAGTTAACGTTGGCTCATGTGCAGATATTTTTATTCCTGGTTCATTATCGCCCGTCAAATTTTTAATTTTGTTTAATATTTCATCATTAATTTGCTCAATCTGATAACTACCTGTTGGTAATCCAATGACAATCCAATCTGGAGTACCATCTAGTTTATTTTTATTAGCAAAAACAAATGAATTATTCGATAATGAGCTGCCAAATGATTTTGATCTGATATTGGGCCAGCTATGATAAACTCGCAACTGTGATAGAGAAATTTCATCAACAGATATCGGAATTGGAAAAATTATACTAAATTCCGGATTTGTTGAGCTCGCCGATATCATTGTTGTTCTTCGTAGATTCGTGTTCGTTACAATCTGTTCCAGCGACATTATTATTAATCATCACTACAATAGCAGAAAATTCATCATCAGAAATAACTCCGTCATTTAGAAATTCCGATAACAACGAAGATAATTTTGCATATGCAACTGTTGCCGCGTTAATTTTATTTATATACGAAGTTAATTTTGTATTCGCACACGACGATATTTTTTTTGCAATAATATTTGCGACGCCAGCAACTGCCGTAATTACACAAACTGCGATGAGTGTGGTTGGTATCGCGGATAATATTATTCCTGTGCCAGCAACAGCGGCGCTAACTGAATAAACAATTATATCAATAACAACCAATCGTCGCTGGTATTTTTTTATTTTTGCTAAATACAGATCTATGGTGAGTTTTAACGAATCCTGCCATGATCTAGCTTGGTTGTATCTGTATTCGGTCATTATTTAATTTTCAAATATCTTCAAATGATGGAATTTTAGTGATAAATTCTACAAACCACAAATATATAACTGAATCTGTTGTTGTTCGATCTGGTGGTTCTAGCGTAAAATTTAATTCAACATCTTTGTTCGTTATAATAATGAAGGAATTTGGATAAGTTTTGTCACTAAAAATTATCTTAAATTGTGGCGAAGAAAAAACAGTTATTCTACACAAGCCAATATTTGGCGACATGCAAGTAAATTTATTATCGGTTGGAGTCCAGGTACCTTTTCCGGACGCCACAGTAAACGTTAAATTTTTTATATGACTTTGTTCTGTTCCAGGTGGAAATTTAATAAGTTCGTTTTTGGTATTAATTTCATTAATCTGCCAGGAAAATTCATTAATTCTCCTGATAGATTCATTAATAATTTCAATATCGACTCTAATATCTTTAATGAGTTTAGCTGAATCTTTGTTATCCTCGCTGATTTTACCTTGAGCTATTTCAAAATTATTTTGTAAGCCAGCAAAATCACCCTGAATTTTTGTAATAATTGCATTAGCTTTATTTATCCCATCGATGGCATCATCAGCTCGTTTAGCAGCTGTATTAATTGCTGAATCTGTTTCAATTTTTGTTTGAGAGATTTTATCAACAATTTTTTTATTTGCCTTAATAGTTTCATTCAATTTATTAAATTCATTTACATGACTAGTAAAATCACCTTGAACTTTTGTAATTTTTTCGTCAGCTTTACTAACAGTTCCTCGTAAAGTAGTAAAATCAGTTATATGTTTAGTAAAATCACCTTGAACTTTTGTGATAATTGCATTAGCTTCACCAACAGTTTCTCGTAAAGTAGTAAATTCAGTCACATGGCCAGTAAAATCACCTTGAACTTTACTAATTTTTTTGTCAGCTTCACCAATTTTTTGTCAGCTTCACCTCGCAAGGTATTAAATTCAGTCACATGTTTAGTAAATTCACCTTGAACCACTGCAATTTTTTCATTAGCTGTTGTAGCATCATTTTTAAATTTTTCAAATTCTTTTCCAAATTTTTCAACTGATTTTACATAATCTTCGAAAAGTTTTACAAGTCTTTCTTCAATTTTTTTAACAAGATTATCTTTTTCTTTTTTAACATCTTCGTTAATTTTACTAATTTCTCCGACAGATTTTGCAACAGTTTCTCGCAAGGTAGTAAAATCACCTGTAATTTTTTCGTCAGCTTTGCTAACAGTTTCATGTAAAGTATTAAATTCAGTTACATGTTTAGTAAAATCACCTTGAATTTTTATAAGATCATTAAAAGCTTTTCTGGAATTTTTTCGTAAGTTATTAAATTCAGTCATATGGTCAGCAAAATCACTTTCAAATTTTGTAATTTTTTCGTTAGCTATTGTAATTTCTTCATTAGCTCGCGTAATTTTTTCTTCATTTTTTGTGATAGAATCAGCTTGAGCTTTTTTAATTTCTTCGAATTTTTCGTGCATTATTCTGTTGAGATCTTCAAAAACTAATCGAGTATCTTTCTCAAGTTGGGCTTTAGCTTTTTTATTTTCTTCATTATCTCGCTCAATTTCCCCTACAGTTTTTGTAACAGTTTCTTGCAAGCCAGCAAAATTATCTTGGGATTTCGTAATTGCCAAGTTAGCTGCAAGAATGTTTTCGTCAACTTTTTTGGTAAAATCATCTTGAGATTTTTTTATATCTTCGTAAGCTTTTGTAATTTTTACATTAGCTGATCCAACAGCATTTTGCAAGTTAGTAAAATCACCTCGAGATTTTGTAATTTTTGCATTAATTTCAATAATAAATTTAACCTGAGATTCTTTGATATCTTTACTAATTTTATTAATTTCTGCATTAGCTTCATTAACAGCTTGTTGTAACCCAGTAAAATTTCACCACGAGATTTTTCAATTTCTTCAACTTTTTTATTAAAATCATCTTGAGATTTTTTAATTCTTTTGTTAGTTTCAGTAATTTCTGCATCAGCTTTTCTAACAGTTTCTTGCAAGCCAACAAAATCACCTTGGGATCGTTCAATTTCTTTCTTTGCTCGTTCAATTTCTTCATTAGCTCGCGCAATTTTTTCATTAGCCTCATTAACAATTCCTCGTAAATTAGTAAAATCAGATACATGGCCGGTAAAATCACTTTGGGATTTTTCAATTTTTCCTTTAATATTTTCAAAATCTTTTTTTAAACCATTAAAATCAGTTATATGGCCAGTAAAATCACCTTGAACCGCTGTAATCTTTTTGTTAGCCTCACCAACAGTTGTTCGCAAATTAACAAATTCAGTTACGTGGCTAGTAAATTTACTTTGAACTTCTGTAATTTTTTTGTTAGCTTCACCAACAGTTGTTCGTAAATTAGCAAAATCAGTCACATGACCAGCAAATTTTTTGTCAGTTTCACCAACAGTTGTTCGTAAATTATTAAATTCAGTTACATGGCCAGTAAAATCACCTTGAACTTTACTAATTTTTGTCAGTTTCATCAACAGTTGTTCGTAAATTAGCAAATTCAGTTACATGACCAGTAAAATCACCCTGAACCTTACTAATTTTTTTGTCAGTTTCACCAATTTTTTTTTCAGTTTCACCAATTTTTTTGTCAGCTTCACCAATTTTTTTGTCAGCTTCACTAATTTTGTTGTCAGCTTCACTAATTTTGTTGTCAGCTTCACTAGTTGTTCGCAAATTAGCAAAATCAGTTACATGGCTGGTAAAATCACCTTGAACTTTTGTAATTTTTTTGTCAGTTTCACCAATTTTTTTGTCAGTTTTCAGTTTCACCAATTTTTTTGTCAGTTTCACTAATAACAATTCCTCGCAATTCAGTCACATGTGCCCGCTGAACCACATCAGCAATTTTAACATTACTTGTTCCTAATTTTCCATGTTGATCTTGAAAAATAACAATCTCGTCAGGATTTATTTCTGATATCGATAATAAATTGTTAAGGTCATCTTTTGTTGCATATTTTGATAAATCAACGTCAGATTTTTTTTCTCTTATTAATGACCTTCCAAAAATGTCAACCATTATATTTATCTGATGTATATTTAAGTACGATTTTGTGATACGGCAACGATGATTTTGATATCGCATCAAGAACATTACTTCACTACCGCAGATTGGTGGATCAGTTAAAGTTTGTATTGGTAGTGTTGAATACCAAATTGGAGTTTTTAATTGTTTCGCATAATTGATAAATTCATTTGGTGGAGCCAGCCCGTACGAGTCAAAATATATAATTTCACGCGGATTAATTCCGTAGGCTACCCAATGTGTCCCTGGCCCAATACTGTCATCGATATTTATAATTCCCGTCTCCAAAGAATTTGGTTTTGCTGGTAATTGATCTCGCATAAATATTCCTCTAAATAATTTAATTTTCTTCTTTTTAACTTCATTAGATAGATCCAAATTTGACATCGCTACTGGTATGTTCCTGGCAACCTCAGGCCGCTGCCGTAAGTTCCTGGCAACCTCAGGCCGCGACCTTTTTTTTTTACCATATCGTCCTCCTGTTATTTTTTCTGCTAATTTGCTACCTGCATATCCAACCCCACCTAATGCAGCAGCTTTTGCTATGGCCGGAGCTGCCTTTGCCGCTAATGGAGCAGCGATAGAAGCAATTTTTGCAACTAATCCAGGAATTAATCCTAATAGCGGGAAAAATCCACCAACTTTAACCATATTTTTGATGGCTCCTGGGCTGAGATTAACGCTAACTCCAGTATTTGCCGATTTGGCCCTATTGAAACGTTTGTGTTGGGTTTTAGTTAACGATAATTTATTTGGTCCACCATGAATTTGTGAGTTTTTCAACGTTAATTTTATCGAGCTAGCATTTTTTGATTGAAGTCTTTTTATCTGACCCGGAGTCAGAGTCACACTAACATGATCATATGGCATTTATATTTATCAGCAGGAATTTAAATTACAAATTACATATTTTCCACAGGTGCATCAACAACTCTCATTCTACCACTAATTCCCTCTAAAATCATGGTTTTGTCGCTGAGAATCACAGCAATAACTTTGTAGTTAGCTCCAGCTCCAATTGTAATTCTTGCTTTAAAATGAATATCAACGACAGATTGTTTTATCAAATCAAGATGTTCCAGTGAAAAATAATAGATTGGGTAGCGTGTATTAAAATCCAGCTGTGATATTTGCAATCCTGTATCAATATTTTGATCTCGCCCCATATAACTTAATATTCGATGATATGCACGAGCTGTTGAATATGTTTCAAAATTTATCAATATTTCTTCAGTTGGTTCTTGCTGACCATTAATTCTCAACGAGACATGGGTAGCTGCAACGTTATCAAATATCATGTGACTGAGTTTGATCATATCTGTTATTGTTTTGAAAAGCAATGAAAATGTGTCGTGGTGCCGAAATGCCATGTTGAGCTGCAATACGCCAGGTGTAATCGCCGCTAATATTTGTTAATATTGTATCAGTTGATGTTGTTAACCACGACATTATTGATTAACCACCGCTGTCCATGAATGACATTAATTTTTTTTCTTCAATTACTGATGGAACCAGCGCTGGCATCCATAAGGTAAATTTAGTTATGTTAACTTTACCGTCAACACCACCATCCCGACAGATGGCATTATTGCTACCATTTCGAATAAGTGTTAAAGTGGGTTTCGCTCCAAAAATTACTTTTCTGAAATTTCTGCAAAATCCAAAGATATGTGATAAGGGAATCGCGCATGAAAAACTTCTGTTATTTCCTACCAACATTGCTTTTCGTGTGGCGAAACCTAAGTTAAAATTGGGATTAGCATTAATAATCATATCCTCAACATCGGCATCAGCAGGAGGAGCAGCACGATCTCTTGGTTGCCTAACATTAAATTGCAAATGTTCAGCTGCATCAGAATTATCTTTGGCAAACATCATGCTAGGGCCAGCCGATCTAGTAAAATCATCTGAATATCTCGCTAGACCTATAATTGTTGTAGCTAAATCAACATCATTAGTAATTGACTCAATTTCTCTTCCATCAATCATGTATGTGGCGCTCTTGAATAATGCCATAATTCCGTTGTTTACAAAACCAATTTTAACATTTGCGTCAAAATTATTTTTGTTATCTGCCCTAACAATTTCACCAACAACTTCGATAAACGCCTCAGATGGAAGAAAATATCTTGTCATGTCATGAATTTGAACTTCAACACGATTTTGACTATTTGGTGTTACCGCGTCATATGAAAAATATTGATAATCACGCAACGATGTGTCCTTGCCGACTGGCTCATCCATGTCAAACGCTTCGTTTGATAATCTTGCAAACATTTTATTATAATTAATAATTATCTTCTAAAACGAAGACCGCTGCCTGATATAAAGCTGGTATTTACCGGTTGAGCAATTTCTTGGTCCACTAGTTTATTTGTTAATTCAGCTAATTTCTGATTTGCCGCACCATTAATAATTTTACTGATATCGCTAGGCATCACAGCAGTGCTAGGTAATTTGGTTTTTTTACGTACTAATTTTGTAATTTTATCTTTAATGGCACTAAATGCTTTACCAGCTAAATCACCAACAGCAGCGGTAGCTTTATCTCGAACAAATCCAATTGCTTTCATCGCTAATTGTTTAGCAATCGGTCCGACATTAGGTGCAATTCTGGTAACGAAGCTTGTAATTCCGTTGCCGTGAACGAGTTTATATACAGGTAATCTGGAATTAACGACACGAATTTGTGCTGACCTTCGGTGATGTTTATGAACTATCATCTTTTATTTAATATTATTTATCTAACAACTAATCGCTATACCCTTCAATAATTTCATCGATTAAATTTCTGTAAGTTTGAATATCTATAATTTTTCCACTAAATAATCTTTTGCAAATATCTGCTGCCTCGTTAGTTATTTCACGTGAATTATTTCCAGCTCGTTTTCCTCCAATAAGAACTTCTAATCGAGATACGTCGTTAACAACACTGTTAGGGCAGATTGTGTTGTAACCGCTACCGGTAGCGCCAGGGATAGGTGAACCTCGTGGTGTTTCAAATTCTCCCTCCTCTTTTTCTTCCTCTCTAAAAATATCTCTAAATAAATCATAAGGAATTTCAGGTTGTTCTTGTGGAACTTCAGGTTGTTGTGTCTCAGATTTTTTGAATTTTGAAGCTCTTAATTTCGATACATCATCCAAAAATTGACCATATTTTGGATTATCGTAATCAATTTTAGATCTTATAGAAGCAAAAAATACTGCAGGTCTCCATAAAGCTTCCGATAATAAATCTTTATATTCTGGTTTTGTATATTTATCTTTTTAAAACAACGCCAAATGCAGCAATTTTAGTTAATTTTTCCTTATCCTTAAACATATCAAGAGTTTTATTAGTAAATAATTCATGAGGCATTATTTCACCAGATGATGTTGTTATTGGAGATTGAATTTGTTCAGGTATTTGTGCTGATTTTTTTCTAATTTTTTCCTCCAAAATATCTACCTCATTAAGATAATCTATAAAATCGGATCATCATTTCTAACCCGATTAATATTATTTCTCACATAATATATCCATTTTAACCACGTATTGCTATCTACAGGTTTTTCACCATATTCTGGTTTTAAAATTTTTTTTTCGCTCAATATATGATGAAACAGCAACATAAGCTAAACATTTATTGTTTTTTATATCTCTCATTTTGCTAATAGAATCATCGGTAAATTTTTCAATCGCGGGAGTTGCAGGAGTTTTATGTGAAGCTGATTGTTCTTCAGGCTCAGGTGCACGTATTGCGAGAGTTGTGGGTCTAACTGCTGGTGCAGGTGTATGTATTGCAGTTTGTTCTTCAATCTTCTTCAACACAGGTAGAATTCCTGTTTGTTTCACTTCAGGATCTTTAATCTCTCCAAACACGACCTGTTCAGTTTTTTTAGTTACTGGCTCGAATAATTCTTTTGTAAAATCTTTAAACCCAAGTTTTTCATCTTGATACGCTCGTATTTTTTTTTTGACAGATTCTCTAACAGGAATTAATTTCCTTAATGCAGCCAAATGCTCCTTTGCTATTATAGCTGAATGTGGTTCTCCAACACTCATGATATACAAAATATTTTACTTCAATAACTTTAACAAATTACTTTAACAATTGTATAGCAGCAGAGGGGCTGAGACCAATTTTTCGTGCTAAAAACAAAACCAAAATTTATATAAATGGGGGGGTTAGTAAAATTTGCTTGCGTGGGTATATTTTTGTGATGTACTATGTGTATGCGGCAGATTTTCTGTCTTAATAACATCTCCCAGCAGCGTTTATTTTGACATTTGGGGTCTTCCTGGCGAATGTTTCTCGTAGGAGCGTTTATTTTGGCGAACGGCCCTGGTCTGTTAAGCCTCTCTGCTGCTATCTTATGAACATAAAGAAGATTTAAAATAATCTTATGGATATAAAAAAATGCAATGGAACAACAATTGATCCAAACGTATGCTTCTAGACCCCCTTGTAGAGTCGCACGATTCATTGGGTTGGTCCACACTCTTATCGACCGCTCGCACCCTTTATGA
This sequence comes from Sinohyriopsis cumingii, assembly GCA_028554795.2. NCBI lineage: Eukaryota > Metazoa > Mollusca > Bivalvia > Unionida > Unionidae > Sinohyriopsis > Sinohyriopsis cumingii. The sequence goes on from CM068832.1 coordinate 35,030,605, forward strand.
ATCCACCACGAGTACAGTCATACGTTACACATACATTCAGCATACAGCACTTTTTCAATTTTACTACGTCTACGTCCGTGGCACAGATATACGTACATACACACATACGTATCGACAGCACGTAGCATTAAATGTTCTGGAAACTCCAGATAGCTCTAAACAACTTTAGACGGCTTCGGACAGCTTCAGACCGCTCTAGTCATATTCACAGTCACATTGACAATCACACTTCATAGACACAATCACAGCGACAGTCACAATCAGCTACAATAACAGTCAGCTACAATAACAGTCAGAATCAGCTTCAAACACAGTCAGCTACAATCACAGTCAGCTACAAACACAGTCAGAATCAGTTACAATAAAACCAAATTGGTCATAATAACCTATGGTTATTATGTATTATGGTTATAAATACAGTGTGATTTTAGAAATTGGTCTTACTTAAAACCATAGGAAATATATAGTTTCTGTATAATCTCTAAATATATGATAATACTTTAAATCTGCGTTGTAATAAATACATTATTACGCGATAAGACATTTCAAACCGAATAAGCTTCGCATATCAAATAAAAATGTAAATTTAACACTTACCCCTATGGCTGGAGAACAATGGAGATTGTATACTCTTTGACGTGATCCAAAAACGACCAGTGTGATTTTAGAAATTGGTCTTACTTAAAACCATAGGAGAGTGAGTACAAGTCAGGGTAGAATACCCGTGCATATCATGTTAGTCATGTTACCTACATTGGCTTGTAGGGTTTAACGCCATTTTTCAGCACACGATAGGCTATACATGGCGGCCAGTATTAATGGTGGAGGAAGAACCCGGGAAAACCCCGGAAAGAACCACCGACCCTCGAGAAGCTACTGGCAAGCTTTCTCACATATCCACATTGGCCGAATCCGAGACTCGAACCTACGCAGACAGAGGTGACATGGCAGTGATCCGTAACGGAGAGCGCTTTAGACCACTCGGCCACTAGGGACCCCGATATGCTGAAAATAAATACGAGTGTAGCATGTTCTAGTATAAGTTGAATATGCAATATAACAAAAGGATACCGCTTAATGACAAGGGTTTAAGTTGAAATATATAGTAAACAGATAGACGCGTTTTTAATGTGTAAAGCAATAATAGCAATAAATGTACTGTTGACAGGCATAAACAAGATGCCAACATGTATATGATATTTGCGTTCAGTAAATTAAAAGTTTTATACCATGTTGCAGTATTGGCTTGCCTACAAAGAGTTTTAAATTGAAATAAGGGTATAAACATGTTTACAAATTCCGCAGTCAGAGCCCAGGGTGGTCTAGAAAGAGAAAATAAGTTACAGAATCGACTGAGGTTTTAATGTCCTAAGGTTTCCGTCTTGACCAGAGCTAAACATCTTGTGAAATATCGGAAGGTTGCTCGAGGTTGTTACGTTTTGTTGTTCATGACGAATAGCAAAATAACCGCATTAATACGACGTCTCCAACATCTCTGAACAGTATTGTTTTTTGTAATCATATCATTATATGTTTTTATCTTATAGGTGTTGTCTAAAGTTGTAAAGCGCTTAGAGCTTCTAAAGATTAGGCGCTATACAAAGTCCTCATTATTAGTATTATTATAGTACTAACATTTACTAGAAGCGAGACATGTGTCAATTAACTAGAAACGAAGCATATGTCAATTAACTAGAAGCGAGACATATGTCAATTAACTAGAAGCGAGCCATTTGTCAATTAACTAGAAGCGAGACATATGTCAATTAACTAGAAGCGAGACATATGTCAATTAACTAGAAGCGAGACATTTGTCAATTAACTAGAAACGAGACATATGTCAATTAACTCGAAGCAAGACGTGTCAATTAACTAGAAGTGAGACGTGTCAATTAAGTAGAAGCGATACATATATCAATTAACTAGAAGCGAGACATGTGTAAATTAACTGGAAACGAGACATATGTAAATTAACTAGAAGCGATACATATGTCAATTAACTAGAAGAGATACATGTGTCAGTTAACTAGAAACGATACGCATATCAATTAAGTAGAAGCGAGACATTTGTCAATTAACAAACAAAATCAGATAGCCTACCTGCTAAAATTAGTATCCGTTAACGCGTAAGCGCTTACTAGAATGCATATTTACAGGTATAACTTGGCCGTTTGACAACAGTTCGGTCTTCATATTTTCTGTTTTGTCATTCACCGCTGTTATACATGGCACTGATATTCTGGTATATGTTTTGTAAACCAATGTTGTCAAACAAGACTGTTAGACAAGTGAAAATTTGACGGCACAAAATAGTTTGGTGTCATGTGTATTTTCTACCCCAACACTGATATTTTAATAATAATTCCTAATTGAAAATAATACTATTTTTCATCCATCTTAAATAATTCCCCGTGTTTATTTATCCTGGGCAACTGTTAGAGAAAGCAAATACGTTATCACGATAATATATGTGGTCTTCTCCCATTGAAATCACCGCAATTGACTCTTAACGCTTGTTTCAAATTTAACGAATTCTTAGAAGTTATTGTTTATTAATTTCCAAAACATATACAAGCGTATCAAGTATAACATAAAATAGTTTGGTTTTTTTTTTTTAAATTTGTACTATAGTAATCAACCATACATTCAACCGGTTTGGTCTCACTAAAGCGCATCCCATTTGAGCACCGCGCAGTGAGGCGCTGACATTTTTTTTTCTTCTCATTAGGGCTAATCCTATTAGAGCTCAAAAATATCTCACTAGAGCGCATTCACAATAGGGTGCGGAGAAAAAAAATTAAGTTCAACAAGATTGAATTACCATCACGTTTGATGTTATATATATTATAATATGTACAAACGTCATCCGACCATCCGGTGTCTACTGACAGCAATTCGTGACGAGCAAGCAAGTTCCGCTGTTACACGACTGCAAATCACTGCAGGACAAGAAGTGGTACGTCCAAACAAGAAATATTTGGACATTGAAAGACGCGTTCAGAGACTGACGGTAATGTACAACGATGGGAACATTGATGCTATTGAACTGATAACTGGTATCAGCCATATTCTGAATCAACCCACTTAAAATAAATATAAAGTTACAGTTAACAAATGTGTTTTTCATTCTGAATCAACCAATTTAAAATAAATATAAAGGTACAGTTAACAAATGTGTTTTTCGTTGTTCGCGCTCTAGTGATGCTAGTTCTTCGAGCTCTAATGGGATGCGCCCTAAAAAGATAAGCTCTAGTAGGACAAAAATATTTTTGGCGCTCTAGTGTGATAAGCTCTAATGGTTTGCGCTCTAATGAGACGTTACCATTCAACCATACAGTTTCATAACTTTAAACATTGACCTGGTAAAGTCTACGTTTTTAAGGCAAATTAACTTGACAAATTTACCATGGTGCATTTAATTAATGCAAAAACATAACGAAACACAACTAAGTAATATGTCATTGATATTCAGTGAAGTTAATATCATGGAATCTGACCAAGTAGAATCCCCAAAGTTTATATGCTTATATTGGTCTCGAAAGTGATAATGTGCTACAAGCGGAAAAAATGTACTGCCTGCAAATTTCGTTCCATTCGGTTTAATGTGGCGCTGAAATTGTGCATCTGTTACAAGAGAGGGACAAGCAATGTCTACAATTAGAGCTAGTTGTAAAACCAAGGTAACGTCAGTACTACGTTTCTTTATTTGAAAGTATATTAAGCTGTGTCTATCACGGTATTGGTGTCAATGAATTTCATGCGCCTTTACAATCACACCCACAGCACGGCTCCCATCTAAATCTAGTACAATAGGATCGATTGTGTATATTCTTTCAGATTTCAGGAAAATCAGTTAACGAAAACCAAACACGACAATTACAGATCTTGATCTTGACATAACAATGTCCATTTGTGATTAATAGTGAAGCTATAATTAGAAAGATTAATATAGTTATCATTGCCATCGACTGGTGCAAATTAAACCTCTAATCGAAAGTTTGAAACAATTGGGTTCTGGGGTTAGTCTGGGTTTGTAATTTTGGTGCTTACGTACTTGAAATACTTCTGTGAAAAAATCTGGAAGCACAGAACTAGAGTTCAGAAGGAAATGTATTTGAAAATACATGCAAACATAATGGAAGGTTTTGCTCATATCGACGAATCTAAAGACGTGGATGCTGAATCAAGATAGGACTCCCCCTTTTCTCTCTCTCTCTCTCTCTCTCTCTCTCTCTCAAGTCTGAGCCAGACATTATGACCGAGCAATTCAAACACTTCCTTTTGCAACATCTTGTTTAAATGGGGGCTGAGGATAAACTAAATATCAGTAACAACTGCAAGTGTTCATGGCCCTCTGGTTTGACTGTTTGAAAATCCTACCTTTAAGAATGCATCCTTGTCCCTTCTGGATATAATATTAGGCGAGGCAGGGGATGCAATCTGCCAATTATTAGTTATCTCGCCAGTTGATTCAAATTTATATACAGCTCATATATCATTGTAAAGAAATTATTTAGCTACTAATAAAATTTAGTAATTCGGTGTTTTACTTCTAGTAGCAAACTGTTCTTAGGTTTAAAAAAAGCCACATTTACCATCGAAATCTCTTTAAATTATAAAATACGCCTTCAACTGTCCGTAGAAACCGCTCATACACCATAAATACAAAGAACATCGAATGAAATATTTTTGTACTAAAACTAAATATGCAGAAGTGATGAAAAACCGAATACTGCATATTTAGTTTTAATACAAAAAATATTCCATTCAGTTTTCTGTACACATTGTCCTGAATTGGATAACATGGTGTATGTTTCTTTAATCTACATTCGATCAAAGTGATGGTTTTGTATAAAAGAGACAGGGTTCAATAAGGGCCAGTTTTAGGCCCCGATGAGATTCACGTAAAACTAATATATATATATATATATATATATATATATATATATATATATATATATATATATATATATATATATAAGTGGCCCCTCTTTCGTCACCAAATATGAATATAATTCTTTTCCATGTTCGCTTGTAATAACGGAAATCGACTCTTAAAAAGCCAGTAGTTATATCCTCTGTTGCGGAACCAATCTTCGTGGATGATAAACAGTAACCTAAAATTCACCTGTGAAGCTGACTGCCAAAAAGAAATATCTATAATGTTCTGAATGTGCACACAGTATGCCTAATAGTCAACGATAATATGTACCAAACAGTATTTTTGTTTTGCAACGTTATGTAAATGATATGTATATCTGTGTTAAATGCTGGTTTTACCATTGACACTTATTTTCATTTTCATTTTAAACGTTATGTTTAGGGGTTTGTTTAACATAGGTTCTCGTGTCAAAATTTCGCCTTGATTGTCGCAGAATAATAATTTATATATTTTTAACAAGAAGAAACGCAAACGCCGTGCAGGTCTTTGGAACAGTATCATTAGCCGTTTGTTGCTATAATGTATCATTAGGAATCAAAACCAAATGTTCATAAGATTAGTAACTAAAGCAATTTGTGCATGTATCAGTGTAGGAAAATCTATATCATACTTTATGTTCTTAACAATTCGATCAAATTATTCCTTGTATTGATCCACAATAACAAAATTAGACACTTGTATGTGATGATCCAGAGAGAGTACCGCTTACGGACGGGGCTCACTTTTTCTGTATTGTACGGTATTAGGTCAAGGATATCAATTCTGGACTCTTGATTGTGATGTCGATGAGTGGATAGTCACCATTTTCTAATTGTATTTGATATGGGGCTCCAGAATGAGGAAATTAAAATAATAAAAAACAGCCGACAGATTATTAGAAATTTATTTGTTCCCTTCATACGGTCATTATTTCATTAACGTCATTAGCGTTAATGAACCAATTCATAAAATAAATGCTGGCCCTCAAATTCTTTAAAACATATTTTCCTCTGATGTACAAAATTAAAGCAAACCATTACTTGGCCATTGTATTAGTTGACATAAAATTCTAGTGGTAAAAAGAAAAGCAAGTATACATGCTCCAAAGGAAATCCCAACATGCCTCACCCTAACATTAAACCAAAGCCTTGAATAAAAGTATAATCAAATGTTTAATAAACAATTTAATTATGAAACAAGGAAATAAGCAAACGTTCAAGTGTGATAAATGTCGAAATGCTTTTTATGCATTGATTAGTTTGAATTCGTTTTTATTCTTGTTGTTTTCGGGGTTTACGCCATTTGCATGTGATTATATTGTTATACATGACAAAGCAAATCCCTGTAGGGGTAAATTGTCCATAGTCGGACAGACGATGCCATTTTTGCCAAGTTTCATTCCGTGACTCTTGTCCGCCAAATGTTCGTTGAAAGCAAAATATTCCAGACGGGGGGGGGGGGGGGGGGGCGGCAAAATGTTTTCCGACCATCGCATCAATTCAGTAAAGAGAACACTGCACAATAATTTCATGGGATTATTTAGACCAACCAGAATCACATAATGTGATATGTAACACGTTATGATATCTGAAATTAGAAACTGCATATACTATATAAAAACTGCACCGTCTATGTGATAAATTGTAATCTTCTTTATGTGTGACACTTTAATAAACAATGCATAATCTAATGTGAATTTATTTTCATTGTGAAAACTCGATGGCAGTTTTAAAAAAGATTTGTCTGATTCTGGAACTCCATTAAAGACAAAGTATCAAATTTAACCACTAATCTTTATTTCATCACTTCTTAAATTCCTCTTATTTCTTTGGTATTGGTAAATGTTTGACTTATCCGATTATAATATTCCGATACAGCTGCTCGTCTAAAATAGAACGTCTAGTATTTTGAATTCCAAAGTATGTTACGAAATGCTGGAAGGACATACATTTGCAAGAAAGTTATCTGTCTTCCATGTGTGCTGCTATTGGATTGGTTATCGTTGCATGTATCTTTTCTAGAGTTAAAAGACATCAGGAACAAGGAATAATACAAAATAACAGAGATCAGAACAAGAAATAAAGGTGTATCAAATTGCATAGATCATATCTGATGTAGAGCAATTAATCTTGCGGAGTAAGAAGTTTAAAATGCCGGATGTTTCTGATTTTGTATATGTTACATTGTTTCTTGTATCAATATTACCCTAGAAGTGCGTTTGCGTGTATGTGCCCTTTGCGACTAATAGCCTTTACAGTGAAACTCTATTCACATCATTGGTTTTCATCATACCATCCTTTATCCATTGTTGCCAGTGGTCAAGTGCATTTCCGATTGCCTGGTCCATATTAAGATATTTATAATTAGCTAACCGTCCGAGGAACAAAACTGTTCGTCTTTCTTTTTCTGTCTCATTTTCAGCCAACTGTTGATAGGTGGCGTAGAGTTTAGTGTTGCGTTCATTTGGTACAGGATAATACGGGTCTCCATGGGAAGTGCTGTATTCTCGAACAAGTGTGGTATGTGTGGATCGTTGATTCAAAAATTGCTTAAACTCCACAGTTCGTGTGTACGGCACGCGCATACTCGGCTCATTCACCACGCTCGCTGGTTGCATTACTGTATCTGTATCCCCCATTTCAAATGTATCTTCCTCAAATCGTAAGGAACGATATTCCAAACGATCTAACCCTTGTGATGCGAAGTAGCCATCAATTGGACCAGTGAAAACTGTGAAGTTAACGCCATTGAAGCAGTGCCGTTCTTGAAAATAGTCCGTGTTTAAACGAACCTCAATTTGAGGATGATTCAGTAACTCCCGGAAAACCCCAGTGTAACCACACGAAGGGAGCATCTGGATGGGATCAGTAAAGTAACGGTCGTCCATGTTATACCTAAGAGGGATGCGTTCAAGGACACTTGCGTCTAGGTGTTCTGGGGACTTCTCCCACTGTTTCAGTGTATAACTATGAAAGAAGTCATTGTATATACGATGCCCAAACCTGGCCACTGCAGATTCCATGGAGTTCTTGTAAGGCGCTTGAAATTTGATAGATCTGGTTTCTTCGGCCAACCATCGTCTCATGTCTTCCTCGTTTTGAACCGAAGAATCGTATAGCTTTTGAATCGTCTGTATGCATATCGGTACTGGTGCATATACAAAGTCATCACTGCCATCTCGAGGATATATTTTGGCAAGTACTCTGTGCTCCCATGGTTCCCATGAACCAAAAGCTGATATGAAATTCCATACGTCTTGTCGAGTGGTATGGAAAAGGTGAGCACCGTACTTCGATATACGAATTCCGAACTGGTTAACATAATCGTAACAGTTTCCGCCTATATGGTCGCGCGAATCTATCACCAGAATTTTTTGCTTTGTATTTTCAGCAAGCAACCGTGCGATCACAGAACCAGAAAAGCCTGCACCAACGATTAAAGCGTCCACATTCATTTCGGAGGAGAGAACTCTTATTTAAGATGTTAAAAGAATTAAGGAACTTTAGATAACTTGAATAAAGGTTCTTAACTAATTGTTTGTCTTCATAAATGTTTTTCAGAAAGTCGATTTTTCTGTTTAGAAAGTTTAATAAATGACACAAATTCCTTGATTTATTTTTTCTGGAGTGCAGAAATCAACACATTGTTCCGTTGGTATTGACGAAAATTACCCAGACTGACGATTTAGTGGAGAGTTTTCTCAAAAGCTATTCTCCTTTCAGCTAGGTACATCTACGGGATTACGAGGTCACCTGAGAGTGTCATCGATTTGGCGCATCTGCAATGGAGAGGAAATGTGCAGGTGCAAAGTATTAGCGACAACAGATTCGCTTAAAGGACATATTCAAAATGTAAAGACGATTTTCTCGGATATTTATGAACAATATTGGTTGTGAAATGAACACTCTTCGTGTTAACGTATGCCCAGGAAATTGGGGTGACCAGTTTCTGGATAGATGCCATTAGCTTTTGGCAATAATACAGCTGTGATCAAGATGCATTAGAAATTGTAACGGCTCCACATAATCATTATAACATGAAATCTGAACATTGAAATTATCGTTGATCTTGCTTTCATATCTACATAATTTTAAGAGGATCCAGTAGAAGTTGTAACCTGAGAAACATATTTGAACAATGCCTTCAGACAGGCGTTCGGAAATCCAAAATATGTTGTAACTCTATACATTCTCCATTACTTCATTATTGATTTTCCTCAGGTGGCTGACTGTTTAGGGCTATAGTCAGTGGGCTGCGTGTTAGAGTTTGTCCCATGTAGTGCCTCTAAGCAAGGTATTGTTTCCTCGTTGCCTCGGAGGTAATTATAAATATGTTAAGGCGATTGTAAAACACCTGTCAAGAAATCTCCTCTTGCAACATATGTTTTGCTATTTGCTTCTTGTGCATTATTCAAAAGTTGAAGGGTTTTCTCAAGTCCATTCAATCTGACTCGGAGAGTTTTGTATATATCTTTTTTTTTTTTTGAGCACCAGACAGATGCCCCCCCCCTTCCAAAAATATTTAAAAAGTATTTTATGTTTGTTTGTTTCCCTCTCAGATTTGTTGTATGTTCTATTTAAACAGAATTTTGTATCAAAAATTTAAATTTAAATTTTTGATGGGGTAATTATTTTTCCCTAGTGTTATCTATAGGGTCGTTCGTCCGAGCCTGGTTTTATTCACCTTGCTCGAAGTCCCTTCCCTTGAAAATTTTGTAACCTTTGCTGGAGGTCGCCTAAGTCTCAGTGCTTGCTATGTGTATTAGTGCTATATTGTGTGCATGGTATATTTTCTGTGTTTGAGACAGCAAGTATAAATCAAAATTTTTCCCAGTTGTCTTATTTCAATTCTTTGGATTTAGAATCCATTTTAATATATTATATCTTATTTTCCGTTAATTTATTTTCAATTTAGAATGTTGGCTATCGGAACGGTGCAATATATTAGGTTATAAAAAAATTATATTGTTTTATTCGAGTGTTAATCTGTGTCGTTCCTCGTAAAAAGTGCTAGAATTAGAAATAGATAGGCTGTGCTCGATGTCATCGCCTTGTACTTTCCCCATATAGATTCCCTGTGGATTCCCTGTAGTTTCGTATTTTTAGATTTAGTAGACTTTCGAATTATGTATACGAGTTTTAGTACAAAACAAAAACAAAAAATTTAAATTTTTAAGACTTGAAATTGCATATATCAAGCTTTTTGCCTATCTAATATCTTACACGAGGCGATCCAGCTTCTGAAAATGTTGGTTCAGGTATTTACATAATATCAACCCATCCTACCATGAGGTGAGATAAACGAAACAATACTTTCTTCCAGTCCGACCATATTAAAGATGAATTTGATCTTTTAATTTAAAAAAATTAAATCTGCAACAGTTCAATCGTGACAATGTACAACGTAAAATCAATGAGGTACTGATTAGTATCAGATTAACCAGAAAACTAAGCCTATTCCTTTATTTAATAAATAGCCTTTAATGGGAGTATTGCCTCCATCCACCAATCACATGAAAACAGTGCATGTTTTCATAGCCGTTGCCAAGGAATAAAATGTATTAAAAGATATAAAATTATACGTTAAGTAATACGCGGTAATACGTTCTAATCTCGAATGAGCACTGTCCTCATTTGACCAGCCAAAATAAAGTGTTTCCTTCTGATAATTTTCTACCAAGGTTATGCTCTTGTTCTAAATTCATTACTTGTTGTAACCATCCCCAGATTGTTTATATACATGCATATGCTTTAGGGTATTCATCTATATTACTATTATAGATTGTTGCTTTCCTTGGCTTAAAACCCGTTTTCCGGTATGCATCAGTCTTAGAATGACATTTTCACAATAATATGCTACAGAAAGATAAAGCATTGTTTGAGTGCAAACCCATATTTGTATGTTTCTGAATAAAATCTGGAAAATAAATTTTCACATAGTTTATAAGAGTTGCCCTCACAAACCTATGTAATAACACCATGTGATCCTTGCGACGGCTTCCGCTCAAGATCGACGATTAAGTTCTGTACAACGGGTTTATGACGGCACCAAGGGGTTTGTTAATTGGGATGCTGTTTTAAGCTCTAATAAATGATAGGTGATGGCACGAACTAATATAATACAATTTGTTTGCCTTTTCAGTTTACAATTTACGTTTTGCTCTACACGTGATGTTTTTGACACAAAAACGTTAAATGTACAGTTAGAATTATAGTACGAGAATGAGCTACGGTGAGTGCTCCTTACCGATGTAGCGATTATTAATTGCGACTTCAAAATAATGTTGATATTTTGTGTCTATAAATCTGTGTCAAATCATATTGCTATCCATTCAGTATTTCAATTTTGCGAGATACTGCCCATCTATTCAATGAATAACACGACCAACGTCATATGAAAATTGTATGAAAACGGCATCCATAGAAATCTCTAATCCTCGGTTTATGCTGTAGCGGGATGCATCTAAATTAACCCCTCTTCCAAAACGATATGAAAATCGAAAATGGTCAATCAATCTGGTATAATAGTAGCTGAGCTTTATGTTGATGTTCAAAGCCACTGGAATACTAACGTCACTCGTGTCTTGTTTGGAATTGATCAGGTGCGACGAAGGAAATATCCCAGGTAATTTCAGATCCAATGATTTAGTCCCTTTCGTAATTACTTTAATGTTGTTATTTAAGTTGCAATTTGGGCTAAGACTAAACTTGATTCATTGCTGAGTATACAAGGTTTGTCAATGTGACAGGGAATGAACTAAACGCAGTACACATTTCATTTCGAAGTGTGCGTTCAAACAAACATTAATTAGCAGTACTCAACCCTAAAGTATGTAAACTATATTGCTTATTAAAACACATTATCACATTCAATAACTTGCATGCAATTTTTAGTTCGGTCTAGTGCTCGTGTTACCTAATATCCTTTAGTACAGCTGACAGCGAATCGGTTCAATACAGAACTTTAATACTGGGGAAGATTTAAATGGATATAAATCTACATACCTTGATTATATTCCATATACCGGCAAATGTATTAATGCTAATGAAATAAATAATATAGAGAAATAGATACAGGAAATATAGCTAATATACCGTAGAAGAACCAATTAGTTTCAGCATTAACCCATTCTAGCAGATATTATCACTTTCAGAATATGAATAAACTACCAAGAATATTAGTATAGGCTTCAGCTATCATACAGATTCAAATCCGACGCACTGAATTCAACCATTAATCCAGACATAAATATTTTTGGAATTAGGCATATAAAAACAAGTGCCTTCAAAATGTAAACTAATCTCTTCCAAAAAATCTCTTCACTGCGACGAAACATTTGATTCGATATTCAAAGCACTAGAAATGAAGACATCTACACTGCTCTGACTGCCTCTGTTATGGAATTTCTATTTGAAGCACTGGACACAAGCATGAGGGCAATACACGTGATATGTGTATGATCCAAGTCGCCCTCTAGCGAACAACACATATTTTATTAGGACTGTCAGTTAGCAAAGTACCGCGCACGTGATGTTCTAATGTAATTTAGAATTTGTACATGTGCTATAGGAACATGTATACAATACTGCCAGATATGAATGTCAGTGACAAAGTAAATTAAAAGTTGAATAAAAAATTGCTTTATCAACGAAGACTATGGACAAATTTGGAAACTTTTAAAAGACCTGATAATCACTGAAGTATAGAACAGAAGCTAATTTCACTACGTGACATTGGTACTATTCTGTACTAGATATGTCTTGACGTAATAACTCATTCAGAATTATCCACACAACTGACAATGCTCAGGACTGTTTATGACACAAGAACAACTGAAGAAGTGAAAAGCGTTCTTGAAGGATTGCAATCTTACACTTTGAATGGTATTGATGAAATATTTCACGATTTCTTTTTGGTGACTAAGGTTGCTACATTAGTCTCTATATGCAATGAATTATTTGGTCCTCTTTTCATAAATAACGGCACTATTTGCACCTATCCACAAAAAGAGATTAAAATGAATTAAAAGTAAACTCTTACCCAAAGTTAAAGGTCGAATTTAGCACATCATATTGCGTGTATCGGACGAAGCAAATCAGCATTTCGAAAAGCAAACATCATTGAATGTTGACATTTTAAGTACTTTAAATTTGTCGTGTATGCGTGGCATGCGATGCTTTTGATTTGTGACAACAGCTGTAGGTATCACTTAACAATCCGCCACACCTACATCTCCAAATTCAAGAACTACGATCAGTAAGTAGCACAGCGTGTTATACTCCTATAGTCCACCACATTGGCTAGGTGAATACACGTGATAAAAAAAAGTCTAAACATGACGTTGAATACCTATTAACGTTTTATTTCGAGCCAGCAAGTTCTGGCGCACAGTCATACGACGCAAGTTGAATGAAACTAGTGACTGAGTTGGGGTCATTTTGGGTATAAGTAACTTTAAATTTTCAAAACAAAAGTTAAGTGTTGTAAACTGTAGATCAAATGTAGTGGAAGACGAACTGAGGAACGCCTACAAAAACATGTCGTAATATATTGGGCACAGTAATCAATGGCATTAGAGTATGTGTATTTTCTGTTTGATAGTTGATGACTTAGCATGAAGGAATGCTGGTTGCAACCTTATGTTGAGGATTATTTCAAGAACTGTTCTGTAGCGGTATCGTCCAACTATAAAGAGGTTAAATGCGTGTACTTTTATGGGGTTTTTATTTCAATCGTGGCATAAGCCTTAAGAGTCATTAACAGCACAAACAACAAAGGAACTGTTAAATTTAATTGCCATATTAAGACGCTTTGAGAACTCCATTTTCAAATATCTTTAAAGCAAAAATAAAATTGTATTCATACACTGTTATGAACGCCCAATAATGCATATAAAAACTAAAGTTATAATTTAAAGTTAACTTGAGGTGATCATTAATAATGTTGTTCAAAGTGAATTAAACAGTTACTAATTTCACGTGGTATGTGTGAGATTTAGATCATTCAAGATGTGTCTGACGAAAGTTCTCTTTTACTGTATTCAAACAGAGAATAGAGATTTAAATTAAATGAGACGTCCAAGATTGTATAACAGAATAAGAAGTTATATACGGTGATAATATTACATGAACTGAATATTTGGTATCGGCCATTTTGGAAACGAGGGTACTCTTTTTTCCACTCAGTACGCTTGCCCTACTTTGCACCTCAAATTTCGGGAATCATTCCTACGGATGCCCTCACTCTGTCAAATTGTTAAAGAAGTTGTAAAACTTAAAATACCCAAATTAAAGCCTAACACCTCAAGAGTCAAGCATTTACTGTGTTCATCCCGTATTATGGTAGATACTATTTCTTCTTAACATGCAAATAAGCAATTCTGGTTTTAGGCTGATTTTCTTTCATATATTTACAAATGATATAATGAATAGTGTAAAAAAAAATATTCTGCTTTAACTTCCTTTTCTGTTAAGACCCCTTTAAATAATTCATGTCAGGTCACATTACTATGACAAACAGCCTTCACGCAAAGATCAAAACAATGCATGCGGATAAGTTAACTTGTTGATAACATCAGGTTTACCCGACTCAGTTAATAGGGAAGATAACTGCTTATAATCAAAAGTTGCTGCAAACACTGAAAACAGAAAAAGAATTAAAGTTATATCTGTTTTTAATTACTTTTGCAGGTGCTTTATATTGTTCCTTGTCACTAAGTGCTAATCTAATCAAAGGATTTTTTTAAAAAACGTTGTAGAGCTACCGAATGGTGTGTGTGTGTGTGTTTGTGTGATAGAGAGGGAGAGAGAGAGAAGAGACAAAGAGAGAGTTATATAAATATAACAAGTCCAGGGAGTATCTGAGGAGAAGTATTCAATGACTTAAATGAAATGCTTCTAATATGTTTAACATAATATTTAAAAGAGTCGCAGACGTTGGAATGTGAAATCTTCGTCTGTAGCTAAGCTATCAGTTTGTAATTCGTTAATAATTTTTCAAAGAAATATGCTTAAATATTTTGCTACTAGTTTGTTCTATCTTGTCATTAGCCGTTGAAATTTCAAAGTATTCGGTGTTATGTAATAATACTCTTAATCACGTTCATTGTATTCTCCCTAAAGAATTCACACTCAAAGAAGAAGTAGAATGAATCAGCCCAACCATTATGTGACATTGTCTGTATCTATCTTTCTGTACGTTTATGATAATGCCTAAACTTATGTACTACAATTTCGGGAAAATAATTAAAATACTTTAGACCTTTGATTTAAAAACTGAAAGATTGTCTAGAGATGTTTTATATGTGCCTGTTCTTTGCGTGACGTGTTCGAAACATGACTCCGTATGCACGTTTACATTACTGACACTTTATCACATTGATTATAAAACCCATATCAATTTCTTTAGAACAGGACAGTCTTGCTGTTTTAATTCATACAGTAGATGAAAAAAAAAATAGAGATTTAATTTCATTAAAAAAAATAGTTTGATGCGCTTAAACTGTACATTAAACTTAGCCGTAATATGAAGTCGTCCGCCCATTGCAGGTTTTATAGTAATAGGAACAACTGCTAAAAGAAAAAGAATTAAAATAATCAAAATAACCAATACTTAAAATTCAGACTTACCCAAGGATAAACGTCTCTAATTCAGAACCGCCTATTGTTTGTCTCCGAAGAAAATGAAATCAACATCTTGAAATAGGAACACTCTCAACTTTTGATTTTTCGTTTGAAATCATCCGGTATTGAGTAAAAGCATTGATGTGTGTGGACAGCTGTCAGATGTGAACTTACGTTTCATATGCGGTTATTATATCATAACCATACACGCCTATACAAGAAATACAACCAATCGCCCTACATGTCATTCTTCCATAGTTGTTATTATTCCAGTACACGGAAGCATTACA
The DNA here is from genome assembly GCA_028554795.2 of Sinohyriopsis cumingii. Classification (NCBI taxonomy): domain Eukaryota; kingdom Metazoa; phylum Mollusca; class Bivalvia; order Unionida; family Unionidae; genus Sinohyriopsis; species Sinohyriopsis cumingii. The sequence goes on from CM068832.1 coordinate 35,046,438, forward strand.
TAATGTAATTGAGAGTCTAAAGAAAATGTTGAATTCATCCGCATTTAAAACGAGCAAAGTCCTGAGCACAGTCTTACTTCGTACTAAATAATCCGGGATTTTACAGGACGTCAAATTGCTCTCTTTTCATCTATTTAGGCTCTTTTTATATAAACTGCTTTGTAATGTATTTACTGGTTCAAGAGCTAAGCCAGCCGAAATAGATATTAGATGGGAACTTGGAAAGGATAGCACGAGAGGGTATATATACATACAATAGTGTATCACTATGTTTTAGATTTTTGTTATTTATGTACGTTGACGATTTCTATATCCAATGAAAAATATTATTGGGCAATAAACAATAAAAAATAGTATTTATGACAATAACAAACCAGTCTCTACCATATCAACAATCTGCAACGAAAGGGGCAGCAAATTCTGGCTAGTTGTTGTGGTTGACATTGGTTGGTAAGGTGGGCCGACTGTGAACTGCAGTTATTCGCTGTAATGATATTTACTACGTAACAGTTTCACAACTTTTATTGTTCATTGCTCTATAGTGCATGCATTCGCGGGTGACGATTGCGGAAAACAAATATTATGGGATATAGAAGGCCTTGACATATATCAAAACCCAAATCGAAAGTATGAGTTCACACACTACTTGTCCACATCTGAGGTGTAATGACGATAAAATCAGCATTTATAAGACCATATACTAAACCGCTCTGGTCGCCTAGTGTTTAGAGCGTCCGTATTGGATGCAGGAGGTCGTGGGTTCGATCCCCGGCCGAGTCATACCAAAAACATACAAAAATGGTACTAAGAGCTGCCCCGCTTGTCGCTCAGCATTAGGAAGTTAGTGATAGGACTAGTCGGCCTAGTGTCAGGATAATGTGACTGGGTGGGACATCATACTACATGTCTACGGCATGATGCCCCAGTGCTAGACATCACTATAAACTGTTACACTGTAGACATCGTAGCGATATGACTGAAAAATTGTTAAAGCTACGTTAAACACAACACACACACACACACACACACACACACACACACACCATATACTTGGCAATAGAATGAAACTAAAGTAAATTCGATCATGTGTATATTGAGTCAAAGCAACTTGAAACTTTGAAAGGAAACAGCTGAAATTGGTTATGCTGTATTCTTGCTTTAAAGGAGGCAGCACGAAGAAAAGCGTAAGAAAGCATATCGTAAAACACTTTGGCCCAGTAGTCTGTTCATAAATAAATATAATAGACCACTAGTCAGAAAATATAGAAAGGACATGGAGATGTAAGCGTAATGAAACTGATGGAAGAGGTAATAATAAAAATGCATTCAAATGTGGAACCCTAAATATGTCTCGAAAGGGGGATCATTTTCCCACATTTTGGATGAAATCCGGTGCATTGATTTTAGTTGTAGATATTACGCCCTAACTTGAACAAACATATCTCAGTAGGATTGCCTCGTTTGTAGCAGTAATTGCATTGGAAAGAAATAAATGTAATTTGAGTGCAAGGGACATTTTCTGAAACCAACTGAAATCACACCTGTTCGCTTTGTCATTCGACACCAGTGATGCTTTTTATTAAAACTAAGTTATATTTTTCGTTCGCTAGCCAATCGTCGGGAAGTCTCAGAGTATAAACATTAATGATTCTCTTCTTCACCTCCATTGGATACAATAATGAGCAATTCTGATTCAAACTTATTGAGCTTGTAGCTGCAGCTGAGTAGGTGCGGTACCCGTCATGCACTTGGCCAGCATGCGACACAAGGGAATTGTAACCAAGACAATTTATTGTATCATTTAATTAGTAAATTATTCTGGAGTTGCAGTTCACTCGTTCGTATTTTCAAGTTTTGTGATCTGCATATGCTACAAGACTGATTGAATTTTATCTTTTTTAGATATACTCATAATATATTTGTGAGAGACTAATATTTCTCAGAACAGTCTTAGTCTTGAGTTGTGGAAATGTGTTGTTCAAATAATCGTAGGTGGGGTTAAGTAGTGAATGTACGGGGTAACTTGGAATAGATATTGGAATGTGCAGCGCAGTGTGGGCGTTTGTAAAATGTCACGTGTTCTAGGTTTCTTTATTAGCATCGATACGTTGTTGTTTCATCGCCTTCTGCGTCAGTGCGTCTATAGGAATCGGCTTCTTCTGTCTGTCACATAGTAATTACCTTTTTCGTCTCTTCTTGTATTCAAACTTCTTGTCGCCACCATAGCTCTGTAAATAATAAATATATCTGGAACGCTATTTAGTAGACGATTTGCTTATCACGTGTTGTGACTTTTAAACGCTTCATCTTCTAAGGTCCAGTTTTGACAGAATTATTCCTCCGTCTTTCAACTGTATATTGTAACTACAACATATGAGCATGGTCAGCATTAGTTCAGGAACTATTAGCATATTTAACGTGTATGTTGTCTAGTATATCATACGGATGCAGTTGTGGGCAGAAAAGAGACACATATATTGCCATTCACAAACACAATAGCAACGAGGTCATCTTGTTGGAGGTACATTAAACTAAAAAGAGAACATTCATTGCAAGTTTGACCAAACATATAAGTTCTTCTATATAAAGAAACGATCTATGCTCGTGCGATCAATTGTTTTTGAGCAGGAAAATGTGGATTATCAAATGTAACATGATCTCTGATAGAATTGTTTCGTCATTAGCTGCTAGGTTGACATTCATCAGTCAAGGTATGCCGATTGCCCATTTGGCACCAATTCGTGAGAGGGTATATTGATTGGGTGTATCTACCTGAGCCCCTGGTATGAATCTAAGGTGCAATAAAAGAAACAAAAATCAATTGTGGTAACAGTGACATTTTTAATGGTGATATTTTTAATACTACATGAACAGTTTTATACATGCAGTCACTGCAGACGGACAAACAATATATGTAATGGAGTTGGAAATTTAACAAAACTACACAAAATGTGGAGTTTACCTACGACAAGCCATGGAAATAGCACTGTATTTCAAACTGCTTATGCATTTTTATAATTGTTGTTTTACTTGTCGAACCTTTACCTAAGTTAATCCCGAGTGTAGAAGACTTTCAAACTATATTGGGCTGGAGTTGCAAGATATTATTCTTCAAATGAAACTAGTAAACACCAGGGCAAACGAAGCATGAAGCACGACATACCCTTGATTACAATGTTTGTATTTCGGTAGTAGTAAACATACTGTGTCTGGGGACAAATGTTTCTATACGTTTAAGTGATTATCCAATCCTGGGAAGATTACTCCACTTAATGTATGATTTTAAACCACAACACATTTGCTTCACTTTCTTATGTCTATACAGTTTATATTGCTTTATGTGTAGAATGGTGTCGTCGTTTATAAAATAACCTGATTACGGCTCCAGTGGGTTACATAGTAATATAATTGTCTCATATCATTTGGAATTGATGGTGCCTATCCGACGTTTTGAAAAGCATACTTAATAGTTCGTATTACTGTATTTCAATCACGTAGACGATGATCACGATTCGTTTTGAATGTCAATAAAAATGGAAAAATTGATTCAGTAAACTGGAATAGTTCGCCACACTTCGATACATACTTGAATAAAATTTCAATGCATGCATTACCTGTCCTTTTTATGTACTTTGTACCTTTTCTCCCAGTTTTCAGATTTAATAAACAAGTACACTTAGGCAAAAAAGGTAGCTTATGAACCACTTTAGACAATCTTTATTTGCAATTACTCTCATAACTTCATACTTTTTGTTACATGTGACTAATACGTTATTTCTATTGTCAAGAAGCATCTAGAATCACTATATTAACTACCGCCTGTTTTAAGTCTCGTGTAATTTAGAAGGGAGATATAGTTTATGATAAAAAGTATAGAATATGAATTCTAACAGCGAGGTTGTGTCTGGTAAAGATACAATCCTCTTTATCATAAAGTATACTTAATGTAGAATTATTATGTCGTCACAGGATATACTCATTTAGCCATGAGACCCAAAGAGTCCATGTTTATTTGCCGCCGGCTTCATTAACTTTAGTTCAGTTTCCATTATAGTTGTTACCATAAGTCCTAAATTTGTAACATAATGTATTTTTGTGTCGCAAAGCATTCTTGTAAATATATGCACCCTATTCCTTTCGGATGTAAAATTGATGGAAAATATCTAACAGTTGCTTTTCTGCGAAATGCAGTACGTTTGCACAGATATATCTTGAAAGAAATTTTATTGTGTTAAATTTCATCGGAAAACCACACCAACAAACGAAAGCTGTTTTGTTATTCACGTGTTTTATAATGGGTAGTGACCGTTTTGCTATTTATATGTTGTATAATGGGTAGTTGGTGTTTTGCTATTTATATGCTGTATAATGGGTAGTTGGTGCTTTGCTATTTATATGTTGCATACTAGCTAGTTAATGTTTTGCATTATATGTTGTATAACATGTACAAGCATACCTAACTTGGCTTATTTATTCTTATGTGTCTGCTTTAGTTGCATTAATTATACTATTTAATTCACGGACATAATTGTAAAGGCCATGTCCATTCATAACATTTGCCATTATATTTATCTTTAACATTCACCTTTGCTGGTGTCAAATCACTTGATCAATATCGACTGCAATCCTTCTTTTCATCGATATCAATACGCAAGTTACGGTAAGCATATATCTGAGTGGTGTCATCCAAATATCGAACATATGTTCTTGTTATAGAGCGTGCTTTGTTTGCAGTCTTTCACTCCCACCTGTGTTGTCAAGTTCCACAACAGGTCCATACATTCAGTATTAATATTTGTGACTGTTATTTTTAAATGGAATTTGCAGGGGTTTATTTTTCTCTCAAACATATCAGTGAAATATCCTGAGTGTTGAATTTTAATATCCAAAATAACTCGTAGCACACCAGTCAGGAAAGCATCATCCACTGGACAGTAAGGTAATCTCTCTGCCAAGTCCAACATATCAGATATTACGTCATAAGGCAAGATGTATGCTGTTCCGCTGACGTAAGGTGGGTATCGAGGGCTTGGAAGTTCGTCTTTCTTAACTGCATATTTACCTTTTCTCAGTACCTGTCCGCCCTTGCGATAGAGGTAACCGTGAATGGTTTTATTGTTGATATTCGAATCTGTCAACAGGTAATTGAACATTGAGGCTACATTAATAAATGTGTCATCGTCAGCTTTGATAACATAGTTGATACCTCCGCAGAATGTTTTAATCCATCTCAGACCGTACATCATTTTTCTTGTTAGATTGTATCTCGACTCCATGAAATCAATCTGTACAATGTCTTTGTACAGGGTACTTTCGTTTTGCACAAGATTGTCAGACACAATTTCATTTGCCATTCTTCCAAGCATGAACACCAATTTAGTAGATGTATTGAAAGTCGGGCTACTCCGACTAGCAACGCTACCCCACGTGCGTCTGATAACTTGTCTCTCTTCTGTGTCCTTCGGTAAGGAGAGTACAAACATCAGGAAAGACGGCTGAGATGAAGCATTGCAAATATTCCTACCGTCTATTACATACCTTGCTGCATAAGGTGTGATTACTTGGTCCCAAAACTGACCATATATCTTTGTGATTGATTCGATTCTCGATTTCATTAAAAGGTGCGTTGTGGGTGTAACATTCGGAAGGCGAGATGATGTTTGCACAAACGTTTCGTTAAACGCATGTTTTTTTAAGAATGTGAATGCAACACGACTGACAAATTCTGCACTGAGAAAGGTAATAAGCGCAGATGCAGCGACCAAACTCAAAACGATACACTTGGCGTTCTTCTTTCTCATTCTATTAGCTTTGAGCTCATATTCTGAAAAAAGAAAACTAGATTTATGTTTGTATGGCACATATCTCTGCGCTATTTTCCCCCACCCATTTCATCTGTGCCCCTTAGCGCTTATTCAATCAGTGCAATGATGTACCTAGACACCAATGTTGTTTTTAAATTAGATGCTCTCTTGTGAAGCTAATTGTATGCATGCATATATTTGTGTGAGTTGAGAATATCAATAATATCTAGAGACCCATGGTAGCTCAGCTGGTAATGCATCAGATTCGTAATCCAATGGTCGCGGGTTCGATATACACTCAGCTTGGCCTGAGTCGCTGCCTTGAGAAAAGCGCCTGGCTCTAATTTGTTTTGGCGTGATACAGCTAATAGTGTGCTAAAAGTGCCTTTAAGAGTCACAAACAAAAACAATAGGTTCGATGTTATAACCTAGGGGCTTAATCTTTGGGGTGTGGGATGAAGCGTGGATATTGTAAAGACAATCTCTTAGGCCGATCTTGGTTTCATGACATGATTAATCGTGTGATACCTTGTGATTATATACATTGTTTGTGGCATCTTTAATGTTCAGTAACTAATCTCTCAACGAAAAAGACTGAGGTAGGGATATGTGTTGTGTGCATATCTGAATAATCTATGCCAAATATGGGTGGGTCACAATAGCGTGCTAGTTATTGCCTACATGTATCACCTTTATACTCCTGTTAGCAATAACCCAAGTGTATATTGCATTCAATAATCCAAGTGTATATTGCATTCAATATCTTAACTTATGTATATTGCCACTTTGATTAATGATCACACAAGCCAGTTATCGGACATGTAGTACTAACAAATGGTTATTTTAAATTTGTTAAAACAACACATACCTACTTCTAGCCCCATAAAAGGGGATATATTTAAATGTTCAAACTCATTATATACATTGTAATAACATCAGTAATCATGGACTTACGTTCAACTTTGACATCCTGAACTTGTGCAACATTAGAAAAACAAGCACGTATCAATACACGGTTGGATGGGAATCATGTCAGCCATTTCTTTCAAGAATAATGATGAGTACAAACAATATGGAAATTTCCGTTCGTATGATCTCTAAAAACAATTTTTTTAATAATTTTGCTAATTATTTGACTTATTTAATTTTTTGGAACGCTTCTCTGTTTATACCAAGCTTGGGTTCTTTTCTCAAAGAATCGATATGACTATGCACAATTAGAAACAGTGTACCCAAAGAGTGTGTTTAAATATTTTGTAGACACTATTGGCCAAAGACCGTTCCAATGTGTTGCCCTTCATATCTTTTGTGGAATGACGCTGATGCATTAGGAAACGTACGTAGAGGCTCCTGGTCAAAGGACAGAAGGCAGTTAATTGGTTTAGACAATTTCAAAGTGGTATAGAAAAATTAAAAACTTATTGAACATGCTGTAGCAGTTTCGTTTCACTCCTCTGCTTCACAAACATCAAATACAAAAGCTAATGACTCAAGCATAACAATCAAACAAACAAAATCGTTAAAGAGTAGAGGAAACAATACCGCAAACAATGTTAATTATGTAAAATTAATGCTGAGTATGGCATTAGATGTATATCTTAAGTTAGTTCTGTAACCTTTTGCTGGGGGTTACAACGTTTTCTACACTATTTGGGCACAAAATAAAATAAACTAAACCTAAGTTTCTGTTGCAGAAATCTAACAAATCATCGATATTATCAAATTATTTTGACAGAGTATCGCTTAAAATTTCACAACCGTGTTGTTAGAAAGATGCCTTGTACACTAGCAAGGGGTATAGTTTCGCTGTAGTGCATTTTCAATGTTTTATGTTCTGCTCTTGTTTTTACCTTGAGCGCGTGTAACGAAATATTGTCACTAAAGAAACTTAACTAGCTCCATTTTTTTAAATTAGGGAATAGCATTTCGCATTCAGCTGTAATGCTTTATCAGGATTATATATATGTAAGGATTAATTGTACCTTTATCATTTTGATGAGATGGTTGTTTGGGCACAATGTGTCCTTCAAAAGTAGTAGTGTCAGAACTTCTTTTTCTCACGCTTTTTGGCATCTTTGTCTCTACAGAACGTTTAACTAATTCGTAAGTATCATTTGCATTTATAGATTCCAACGGCTAGTACAGCAATAGGTATTGTCTTTTCTGAATATTTGTATCATATCTAAATAGAGATGGTATCCCGTACTCTCTTGTGAATTCACAGGTGGTCTTGTTAGATACCCAAGTATTGGCACATATCAGTCCAGCTCATCTTTGTAATAACATGGACCTCTAATATGTGTGCAATGTTCGTATTTATTCGATTTTAATGTTCACGTTCATGTAAAAGCAGCTACCTAAATAGCCGTTACTAGAAACCACTATCCTCTACTATTTTTAGTGATAATTATATTAGGCGAGAATTTATTCAAATATTTGCTTCGTTCCACATTTGAGGTTTTGTTGTGAAATTGATTAGAAATAGTAGTTTTCTATTCAATTTCCTCCCTCGTCAAATGTATGATGTACCTGAAGCAACGGAATTCTTTCTTAAACAGCTTTTCCTTTTATACGCAATGCCTGTATACCACAAATTGTCATTTCCTATGAAAACTTAATTTTATTATTTAAACTCACAGCATTTCCTAAATTAAATAAAAATCACACTCAACTCTTCGGATATTATGAGTGATATATTTTACATACGCTATACATTCTTCTAATATTTGAATTTTTATAATAACATCTCCATAGACTGATTTCTACATACAGTTACTGTCATTTTGATCTGTTAGCGACAAAAGCAATATTCACTAAAATTAGTATATCAGTTTGTGTACTTTGATATGGTTACTATTTGTTTTCTATTTTTAACATAGAAGTTGTTACTTTTTGCTTTCATAAACAGTTACTCATGTCAAAATGTCAGTCACGAATCAACAGATACGAGGAATTTTGTAATGCATGCAGACGGGAGATATATTAACGATTCCACGAATTCTATTCAATAAAAGTTGTTACATCTTTGCCTGCAGCTGAAAAGAAACTGGAGAAAACATAACAGCTTCAGATAGGAATTATTTTTGATGAGTGAATGTTCGACCAAGAAATCGAACCAAACATTAAACCAAAAGTAACAATTTCGTCAATCTGTTTCCAAAATAGTTATTTTCCATAGATGTTGTATAAATGTTAGCAAATGACATGATGCAGAGCTTCATCAACATTCTAAATTATTACACACATGATAACCGGTACAAAGTGTCACACAGAATGGTGTGGTACAATATTTTAAAGTGGCCCCGAGTGGCGGGATGTTCTAAAGCGCTCCCCGTTACGGATCACGGACATCTCACCTGTCTGCGTGGGCTCGAGTCTCAGATTCGGCCAATGTTGGTAGTTGGGAAAACTTGCCAGTAGCTTTTCGAGGGTAGGTGGTCCTTTCCGGGGTTTTCCCGGGTTCTTTCTCCACCATTAACACAGGCCGCCATGTATAGCTATCGTGTGCTGAAAATTGAGTTAAACCGCCACAACAACAATTACAACAATATTTTGAGATTTAAGGCAGGACAAAAATTCAAGCAAACTTTAGAAGAATTCAAATAGAAATTTTAAAAGCGAATTGTGATATTAGGTTTTACAGATTTAACCAAGGCTATTTGATTAAGACTTGTGTCTTACCACATACAAATATGTATTTATAAATTTTAATCCTTTAGATTTCTTTCAAGTTTCCAGCGCGTTTGGCGGTTTTACCAACACTACCATGCCCTGCGTAGGCAGGTGTTAATTTTGTTTTACCATATCCTACCAGCCAAGTGCTAGCGCTTTTGTTGTTTCACCAAAGCACACAGATTTCCAAAACTAATGATTTCTTTTGTAAGTATTATTACTGAGTCGCCGTATCAGTTTAACAATACATAATATCAATAATTATAGATTAGTTCCTTTTCATTATTATTATTATTATTGTTATTATTATTATTATTATTATTATTATTATTTGCTTCCCTTGAGGAAATTGATCTTGCGTGAATTTAAAAAGAACGCGAAATGTAGCATTGTATCAATACATGGGATCAATATTCAATAGAGAACGAATTGAGTACCTTGCTAACAGTTTTACATAGCTCGAAAGCGACATAAAGCATTCTGGAAAAACGCACTGTGCACAATATATACATCAAGTGATAATCAATTTTAACAGTAATATAGGTGAATTCATTTCTAGGCATAGTTTTAAAAAAAATCAGATGGAAGACAAAACAGATTGAATATTGCGAGGAAGTTAAACAAATTTTCCAAACAAATAGCACACCATAATGTATGTAATTAATAGGTTCACGAGTTAACACAGAAAACCGGCGCCTATTCCAGGACAAACAAAAAAGCATGCAAGGCCCCAGTACATATCCAGAAACGATTTTACCAGGAAACTGAAACCTCAACTCCACCTACAAAAACATCATGGATTTTGTTTAAGCCATTGGTAAAAGAGGAAAAATATAATCCTTAGATACCAACATCTAAATTAACTGCATCAGTCCACCACGCCCTTTCGACTACCCGACCCACAACAAAACAAGTAGTTGGAGAGAGATCGTAGGACGTCGCTTTTTAGCAACGACAACAAACAAACCTCTCGCGAGGGTATATAAACCATTAACTACAACATTCCAGACATACAGTGGTGTTTTAATGTGGAGTATCTTATCTAATGATATTAAATCTTGCACAACCACTGCCGCTTTTTAAAAAAATTAAAACCTTCTTTATAATCCAAAGTATAATTTAATACTTGTCTTATAAACCTGTGGATTGTATTGCCTACAGTCCATGATAATACTCTTTTTATGAAGTTAATGTATTTTATTGTCTCCGGTCGGTGTTAATACTGATTTAATGTAGTTAATGTATTTTACTGCCTGCAGTCTGTGATAAAGTTCCTTTAATGTATTTGGTGTATTGTATTGCCTCCGGTCCATACTTATTCCTATTATGTAGTTAGTGTATTTTATTGCCTCCGGTCCTTGAAAATACTCATTTCATGAAGCTCGTTTATGTGATTGCTTCCAGTCTGCCATAATACTTATTTTATATAGTAAATGTATCTTATTGTCTCCAGTTCGTGACAATACTCATTTTATGTAGTTAATGTATTTTATTGTCTACAGTCTGTGACAATACTCATTTTATGTAGTTAATGTATTTTATTGTCTACAGTCTGTTAGTACTCATTTATATAGTTAATGTATTCTATTGTCTACAGTCTGTGACAATACTCATTTTATGTAGTTAATGTATTTTATTGTCTACAGTCTGTGATAGTACTCATGTATGTAGTTAATGTATTTTATTGTCTACAGTCTGTTAGTACTCATTTATATAGTTAATGTATTGTATTGCCTACAGTCTGTGATAGTACTAATTTATGTAGTTAATGTAATTTATTGTCTACAGTCTGTGATAGTACTCATTTATGTAGTTAATGTATGTTATTGCCTACAGTCTGTGTTAGTACTCATTTATGTAGTTAATGCATTGTATGGCCTACAGTCTGTGTTACTACTCATTGTCACGTTTGCTCATCCCAGTTCGTAAGTCGTGTATAAACTAAGGTATTAGTACAAGCCGTGGATGCTGTCTAAACATGCCGCAGGCAAGAGTTAATCTCTTACGCAAGGTTACCGTGACCAGAGAGAAGATCCGGCATCTTGAATCGGCACAGGCGTCAAATAGAGCAAATTCCCACATGTGTGTTATACAGATCAGAGGAACCCGCGAGGAACGGGGTATGTTCTAAATCCGTCCCCACGTGGACAGACAGCGAGAAGGATATTGTTCGCTAAGTCTGATTGGGTCGAATCAAAGAGACATCCAATCGGAATTGAGACGGAGGGTGTGATGACCATTTCGATCCGAATTATAACTTCTAACTAGCAAGCGAAAATTTAGTTCTCCTGGGAAGATTGCTGAGCAAATAGGATTCCTCCGAGAAAACCACTCGTGATTTGGCTGGAAAACTTAGAGAGGAGATTCTAAAGAAAGACAAATCTTCGTAAAGGAAAATTTTGGGCTACATAACTTCCGGTTCAGTTAAGACCCGAGTCTCTAAGAGGGAAGACGGAAGTGAAACTAGCTGAGCAGTCGGAGCCGACAAGTCTAGTCTGTAGAGAGAGTCGAGGAGGAGGAGGAAAACGAGTGGAAGAGGAAAAAGTGGAGGATGATGAATATAGAAGTCGTGGAGGAGAAGGATTTAGGAGGAAGTCGGGAGGAAGAAGAATTGGAGGAATAGGAGAGAAGAATACACAGATGAGTAGAATACAAGGATAGGTGGAAAGCTATCTCACACTATAAGTCAAATGATGCAATAGGCTTTTACAAGGTTGAGTGGAAGGGGATGACTTGGGAAATTTTAATCGTTTGGTTTTTGAATTGTTATTAAATTGTTTTTCGTTGAAATTAACTTTTTTGTATATTCAATCATTTAACCGTCATCATTGCTGACTAGGGGCTCTGAGCTTTACATCTATCTTTCACTAATTTAACTTTCAACCAAAATCGAGCCTGAGTGGGACTTCTATAATAATTTAAATAGTATATTGGGAGCACCCCACCCCAACCATAACACACCTACCACAGTGTCGGCATAACAACCCCGTCACGCCACACTCATTAATATATTCATTTATTTAGTGGATGTATTTTATTGCCAACAGTCTGTGATAGTACTCATTTATGTAATTGATGTATTTCAATGCTGTCCAACCTTTTTGACACCATGGGCCACTGAAGCCGAGGGCCGCTGCGGAAAACGTAAAAGCAACGACTATAAAAATTATTCACAATTGTTTTTCCTTATTAAAAATAATAATAATGTATGTATGCTTTGTAATAGTTCAACGCACAAACGTATAGCAATAAAAGTACAAGTACGTTTTTAGTGAGATATTTGACTTTGAATTGTACTTACTTGCAATTTTATCTATTTGCGGTTGATATTCAGTAACTTCTGCCCTCATTAGATTTTCTAAAAGTTTGTCAAAGAGTTTAGTTTTTTAAACTTGATATTGGTAATCGCAGAAAATCCAGCTTCAAAGACGCAGGTACTTCCAAACATTGCCAATCTTTTTACAACATTTCGATTGTGGAAATTCGTCAGAAGAAACATATGTCATCCCGAACTCAGCTGGCGGCGTATCTTTATGTTTGTCACGAAGAACCATATTATGTTGCATTCCAATTATTTCAAGCTGCACTGCACCTTGATCTCCTCCCAGTAACTGCATCTTTGTGGCTACGATAGAAATATCACATGTGAATGGATTTTCAACAAAACGCAGCAGTCGTGTCAGACTGCGAATGTCTTTGAAACGAGCAGGGAAATCCAATTTTAACTTTTCTAATGATATGTTGAACTGCTCACTTTTGACAAGATCTGGAAATTCTTGTGCTGTCTTGGAAAGTGCAGGAAAGTATGTAAAATTCGATTGATTCAACTCACTGATGAATAATGCCAGCTTTGTTTCAAAAACTAATTTCCTTCATCAGAGTTAGCAATATTTGATCTGCCCTTGCGATTTCAAATTTAATTTATTCAGGTGGTCTGTGATGTCAGTAAGAAATGCTTGTATAACAATGAACACTTACGTTTCCATATAACTTAACAATTCTTCCTTGGATTTCACCGTAAGGAAGATTTTGATTTCTTCAATTAGATCCCAGAATCTTGCCAGTACCTTCCCTTTGCTCAGCCAACGAACATCAGTATGAAGAACAAAATCACCATAATTGCTTTCATCCTCTTCTAACAATGTTTTAAACTGCCGGTGATTTAAAGGATTTGCTCGTATAAAGTTTACAATTGCAACAACAATATCCATTACATTTTGGAGCGCATCATCTTTCAGTTTTGAACAAAGGGCTTGCTGGTGAATGATACAATTATAAGCTTGGAAACCTGGAAAATCGTCATCTGCCATTAGCAAGTCGATCAGGCCTACTCTCCGACCCACCACTGATGAGGCACCACCCGTGGTAAATGATACGAGCTTTACCATATCAGTGCCATTTCTTAAAAAAAAAAACACTCCTTCAATGTCTGTTATATTAATTCTCACCTCTTGTAGTTTGCAATGGAACCAGTGCCAGCAGTTCTTCTTTAAATTTCTGTTCCATGACGAATCTAACCCAAATTATAAATTATTCTGAATCAGTGACATCACATGACACATCCATTGGTAGACAAAACCGGTTGCTTTCCTCAAATCTAAAAGCAACTGCTCAAATATATCACGCCATATAATTTCAACACGTCTTGCTACCGTCTGGTGAGACAGCGGAAGATGTGATATATGTTTCTTGATCTCATCTTTGTTCTTAAACTCAGCAAATAAAGACTGCACTTTCTTGGAAACATGGTTTAACTGTTTCACCATTTGAATATGGTCTCTGCTTTTAAACTAAAACCCAGCTTATCTTTACAGTAGCACAGTCATATGAGCTGAACAGTCGACGAAAAACACTTTGCTGGCCATTAAGATTCTTTTTTAGGGAAGCAACTTTATCTTCTCTTACCTTCGTACCAATTGGATAATGATTGTCGAAATCTTTATGCATGGACGTGTAGTGCCTCTGTAGATTGTTTTGTTTTTCAAAACAGAGATTGAATTCTGACATATCAGACACTCCGGCTTATCATTTGACAATATAAACACACAATCCAGCTCCCATGACTTATTAAACGTACGGTTCTCTTCGGTAACTTTCCGAATTTTTTGTTTTGCTCGAACTACTTGTCATTATTTCTATTTTCAGAAATAAATATATTTATGAATGGTTGTAGTTATCACTATTTGCAAAAAAAATGGCACGCAAGCGTGTTCTAGATATCAGTTTCCGGTTTTATTAATTTTGGCTGGATATGTTGTTTTTTTTTAATTACTCACAGCTCGAACTACTTGTCATTAGTTTATCTTTTAGAAATAAATATATTTATGATTGGTTGCAGTTATTACTATTTACAAGAAATGGCACGTTAGCGTGTTCTGGATATCAGTTTCCTGTTTTATTGATTTTGGCTGGATGTGTTTATTTTAATTACTCACGGCTCAAACTACTTGTCATTATTTTAGATTTTTAGAAATAAATATATTTATGAATGGTTGTAGTTATTACTGTTTACAAAAAAAAAAACACGCTAGCGTGTTCTAGATAGACTATGAAAGTATACTATTGACTTTGTTTTATATAAATGCACAAAATATCGAGCTCTGGCGGGCCATTTGAAATCAGTCCGCGGGCCGCAGGTTGGACATCACTGATGTATTTTATTGTATACAGGCTGTGTTAGTACTCATTTATGTAGTTCATTCATTGTATTATACATAATGTGGATACTGTAAATTTTGATGTATCTCGACCGTGCGAGAGAAACTGTTGGCTCAAAAGTCTCTCAATAAGTTAATAAGTTATATTATTATTAATATTAAAAACTGAATAAGAGTTAAAACGTCCGTAACTTGTAGCCCTGAAGTCATGACTTCAATTTGCCCTTTTGTTTTATATAAAAGAAATTCTACTTTTGGTTGAAATAACTTTATAAACAGATTGATAACACATTTCCTCTCCACATAAAAACTAAACCCAACATCAAGATAGTAACCTTTACAAGTGGATTGTCCGCGTAAAAAAATATTATCATTCCGGCTCATTAATACGCGATAAAATTTATCGAAAGATCTTCTATGATCTATTTTAATGAAACATAGGCAAAACTGAATACTGCTTGTATAGTAAATAAAATTTATTGGGTATCCGCTACATTGTCCAAAACGTATGTGCACTATTAGTAGGAGGCGTGCTATTACGGTATCGTTTAGAAAATTGTGTTGGGCTTTTTGTATAACGCCTGAATGTTTACAGCCTCATATCATGAACACAATTAGTTTAAAAAGCTGTTAAAATATTTCAAAGTACAACAACCACAGACACAACCAAGCTAGCAAGAACTCTCTCTCTATCTCTCTGTCACTCTCACTATATCTCTTTCTTTCTCTCTCCCTCCCTCTGTCTCTTTCTCTCCCTCCCTCTCTCTCCCTCCCTCCCTCTCTCTCTCTGTCTCTCTCTCCCTCCCTCTATCTCTCTCCCTCCCTCCCTCCCTCCCTCTCTCTCTCTGTCTCTCTCCCTCCCTCTCTCTCTCTCTCTCTCTCCCTCCCTCTCTCTCTCCCTCCCTCTCTCTCTCTCTGTGTGTCTCTCTCCCTCCTTCTCTCTCTCTCTCCCTCCCTCACTCTCTCTCTCACCCTCACTCTCTCTCTCCCTCTCTCTCTCTCTCTGCCTCTCTCTCCCTCTTTCTCTCTCTCTCTCTCTCCTATTATCTAAGTAGTATCTAGGGCCGAGGAAGACAAGTTGTGCGATCTCATCGCCGGTGGACGCGCTTGTGGCTCAGGAGTCCAAATTCTGATGCACACAGGTGGTTGCAGGTGGGGCATGGGATACCGGTGGTTAGGAGTGGCTGGGACGCATCAGCTCTGTGAAGTTTCTCACGAGCTGAAGAAAGACGCTGACACCGGTCAGCCTCGAAGATGGAACTAGCTTTTCTGGTCAGGGCTCGCCTGTGATTTCTGTCTGAGGAAGGGAGCTCGAGCTGGTGGGGTTGAAGTTCTGTCCATTTGATGAGCGTCTTGAGATTGTCTTTGTACCTCTTGCGAGGTCGGCATTGGTTTCGGTTGCTCAAAGGCTAGCTCGCCAAATAACAGTTGCTTTGGGATTCTGTTTTGGTCTATGCGGATGATATGGCAATTCCAATGATCGTGGCTTTGGATTAGTTTGGATTCAATGCTTGTTGTGTTGGCTCTATCAAAGACTTCCTGGTTGGGGATTCGGTCCTGCCACTTGATCCGCATTATGGATCTTAGTGAGCGCTGGTGGAATTGTTCCAACTGACTGATATGCCTTCGGTAGAAAGTCCACCTTTTACAGCCAAACAAGAGAAACGTGAGGATTTCTACATTGTACACCTTCATCTTTGTTGACAGGCGTATGTTCTTGTGCTGCAAGACCTTGGTTTGGGGTCGTCCATGTGCTTGAGTAGCTTTTGGGATCCTCGCAGTGATCTCTTTGTCCAGGGAGCCAGCACTGGATATTGTGCTGCCTAGTATTTGAAACTATCCACATTATTCAGCTGCGCGTCGCCAATGGTGATGCAGGGATGTGAAGGGACAGTATTTGGGGCGGGCTGGTAGAGGACGTATGTCTTTCCTAGGCTACTTGTGAGTCCAGATAGATTGGAGGCTTCAGTGAACCTGTCAGTGAGTTTCGTCTTGGGTCATGAGGGAACAGTCATCTGCAAAAAGTGTTTCAGTGATGAGTCTTTCTAGCGTCTTGGTTTTTTCAGCTAGGCGACGGAGATCAAACACTGATCCATCCAGGCGATATCTAATGTAGATGCCAAGGTCAAGGTCATGTATGACATGGAGCATTACCTGTGTGAAGAAGAGGATAAAGAGTACCGGAGCGAGTACACAGTCCTGTTTGATACCATTATATATGGGGAATTTCTCAGCGTGTTCACCATCGGAGCTAATCTCTCCAGTCATTTCATCGTGAAAGAGCCGGATGAAGGTGTTAAACATCTTATAACAACCAAGCATCTTGAGTACTACCCACAGTGCGTCTGTGTTGCCTGTATCGAATGCCTTCGTCAGGTCCATGAAGACGGCATACAGATTCATGTTCTGCTCAAGACACTTCTCTTGGACTTGTCTCATTGCAAAGATCATATCAACGGTGCTGAGCTCTGGGTGAAAACCATATTGAGACGGGGGGTGGGGGGGGGCTTATCGTCGGACACTACTGCAATACCTTGTTGAGAATGGTATGGAGAGCAAGGAGATGACTCTGTAGTTACTGCAGTCCGCACATGTGCCTTTATTCGCATAGAGGGTCACAGTTGATGCGTCGCAGAGGTTGTGGAATGTCTCCAGAGTCTGTTCACTGTGAGCCTTGTACACCTCAGCTGGGATAGCATCCTTTCCAGTTACCCTGCCACAGTTCATTTGTTTAATGTACTTCCTCAACTCCTCTATCGCTAGCGGAACATCCAGTCGGTCGCGCTTTGGCTGTTGCTGTATTTGGTATTTGGTCAGAAACATATTGGCTGACCGATGAGGGCATGTTTAGAATTTGGCTAAAGTGTTCTTTCCATCTGTCCTTAATACCAGCCTTGTCCTTTATTAGTGTAATGTCATCTGCAGAAAGCAAGGGGGCATAGCCAGATTTTGAAGGGCCGAAGATTAACTTGATGGCGCTGTAGAACTCGTTGGAGTTGTTAGTATCGGCATAGCGTAGCACTTCATCAGCTTTCCTTTCCCATCACTGGTCATGCACCTTGCGGATTTATCTCTAAGCCTCAGCTTGATAATATTTGAGAAGGTCTTTATGGTTTTAGAGTTTGGATCATTCTGCCAGCCCATGAATGCTTTGTTCTTTCTGGTAATCAGATCTTCAATGGCGCCGTTGTTGTCGTCGAAACAGTCTTGATGGGTTTGCTTCTTGGGCCTATAGTCGGCATATCTGTTTCTCTTATTATGTCCCTGAGCTTGTTCCATTTCTCGGAGGTATTTCCACGTATAGGTTCTGGACATTGAGCTGGGTGGAAGGCTGCTGAAGTTTGACAATGTTGAAGGATGTGCGCACAAGCTTATGATGCCATGGGTGGTGTGAAGCAATACACAACTTTATGATAGTTCGGACAAGTATGTGGCCTGTCCAACATTCCGCTCCTTGCATGGCCTTGGTGATGAGGACATCCTGGGCATCGCGCTGGCAAACTATTACAAAGTCGATTAAGTGCCATTGGCAAAATCTGGGGTACATCCAGGTGTTATTGTGTTTGATCGTCATTCTGAACATTTAGTTTGAGATGAGGACTACAAATTCTGGGTATTTGCTTAGTAAGAGCAGGCCGTTGTTGTTCATCTTGCCGACACCGTGCTTGCCAAACACACGTGTTCATCGACCATAATCGCAACCAACACTGGCGTTGAAGTCCCCCAGTAGTATGATCTTGTCTTCATCTGGAACTGAGCACAGTGCAGAGCTGAGGTCCGCATAAAACTGCTCGATGGTTTCCGCTGAGCTCAAGAGGGTAGAGGCGTAGGCGCTGATTATTGTTGAGCGGCGTTTGTGACTGACATGTAGTCGGAATTTTATTAGCCTCTCATTGATACCAATACGCAGGTCCTGAAGCTGCTTCAGAAGACTTGATTTGATAGCCAGGCCGACTCCGTGGATCCTGTGTTCGTTTTTGGCTTTTCCTTTCCAGAAGAAGGTGATCGCGTTTGCTAGCTCAGTCAGAGAACCCTCTTCTGCGAACCTGGTTTTACTCAAGACTGCAATGTCGATATTGTAGCTTGAAAGTTCCTTAGCAGATAGAGCTGTTCTCCTATAAGTTCTTGCTACGTTCTCTTTGTCCATGAGAGTTTGGATGTTCCATGATCCAATAAGAAGTTTTTCTTTGATAGTTTCAACCACATATATGGATGATCTTGCCAGCTGCGGTAAACTGGCTAGATTTTTAAGAGCAGGCTATTTTTGGTCATCTTTGGTGCATTGCCGTGCCCTGTACTCTCCACAAAGCGTTTGCAGATTCGCCTTCGTGGCCATTGGATCTCTTTCGCCCAGTATGTCGAAGTTGGCTTTGCATGCAAGGATAGGCAAGCTCCTAACTCACCCAGGGTTTGAGGTCTGTCGGCTACCCTCATCTTGGTTTAGCCGGCCAGTCGAAGCAGTTGCCCGTGGTGTGGCTGCTGCGCATGCTACAACTGCTTGGAGCCACAGGTAAGAGTTGATCTCTTGGTAATGACCAAAGCTGGACGCGCTACTCCAGAGGGAGTACGATGTGCACCCCAACCAGAGGTACTAACCCTGCCAGAGAATCCCGAACACCACCATATATATTTCTTATTAACTTGTACGACAATGTTATTTAGTCTTCTCTCTCTCTTTCTCTCTCTCTCTTTCTCAAAAATAAAATAATACGTATATATATATATATATATATATATATATATATATATATATATATATATATATATATATATAATGATCTCACTGCGCATATATTTATAAAGAGAGAAAGAAAGAAAGAGAAGAACAAATCACATTAAATCACATTGTCGTACATGTGAGAGGATGTTTAATTCGTACACTCCAATGTTGACCTAGTAATTCATTCTCATATTCGTACGATTCTCCCAAAAATATCCTTCACAACGCAACAACCCTCACGTTTTTGCTCGTACGTATTTCATCTTAAGTTAATGAACAAGTGAGATCATTCTCTCAAAATGGAGCGTTTGAAAAGGAAGTGAAGGTTGATTAAAGTTTTTTCTTGTAATAACATTTGGTGCCCGAAAAGGAAACTGACATTAAGGGAAATTAGATGACCATGCGGATTGCATCAAACAAGAGTACATATCTCAAAATGGTTATAAACATAATAAGATTAGATTTCTTGTTACATATTGTCATGCAATATTTAAACAACATACAGCTAATGCTGTAACAGACCTTTTGTTTTAAAACTTTGTCGACATAATGATATTTTTCAGCACATGTTAGAATAAACATGTTAGTCACTGTAGTTGGTGGAGGAAAACGCCAGAAAAACCCCTCGAAGAACAAGAGACTCACGGGAAGCTACTGGCAAGCTTTATCACATACCCACATAGGCCAAACCCGAGACTCGAACCCAGGCGGACAGAGTTGAAATGGCAGTGATAGGTAAAATCGAGCTCTTTACACCACTCGACTGCCAAAGTTCCTTATAGTTGTGTTGATGTATATATCTGGGCTTTCAAGGCTGAAGTAACATGTGTTAAAATTATCATGCTACATATCTGAACATATGGAGTAAAATACCATTGGTCATATATACAGTTTGTTATAATAAATCTTTTCAGTATGAACGTAGAAGTGTGTGTGTGTGTGTGTGTGTGTGTGTGCGTGTGTGCGTGCGTGTATGTGTGTGTGAATACAAATGTGTCTGTGATTAAAATATTTTTTATAATAAAATTCACAAAATTGCTAAAACCAAAACTTACCTAAGAATACAATCTATTTCAGAACAGTTCGTGCCTTGTCTCCGATGGGAATATTTTCAGCTTCGTAGAAAACAAAAACAACAAAACAGAAACATAGTTTTCTTTATAGTCATTGTTTTGTTTTGTTTTGTTTGTTTTTTTTTTTTAAACTGGACTTAGCAGGTCTTCATCATCATCCACCAGACAAAATGCGTGGCAAATAAAGGCTTTAGTTGTGACTTTCATCTGGGATTTCACCGCCAAATAGTATGACTTAGGGTGTAAGCTGCCGGTGACACTTAATATCAATATCCATCCAACAATGAAAGGAATATAACCAGTCACTAACATATCATGCTTGCATTGTTATAACTATTCTTCTTGACCGAAATGGTTTGATGTTCCGTCAGGACACAAATGTCTAATCACCTCTTCGTTTACAGTTATGGCGAGTAATGTCGTAAGTTGTCTTACAAGTCTCGATATGAAATATGCAAAGTCGAAAACAACCACAGCTGAATGATTTCTTGTTGTGTTACCGACTGACGAAGCGCGTAAAGCAATGAAATCGTCTCACAAGTTTTAGCACTTCACCGTAGCAAAGGACTAACCTTTGTTCCACGATATATATATATATATATATATATATATATATATATATATATATATATATATAAGGATTATTTTCAGTTATTGACCCTTATTTGTAAGGGAACAAATTATTTGTATTTTTCAAAGTTGAAAGTACCCCCGGCTAATATGTAATGATAGATCAGTGAAGCTGAATGGCAATCAAGCATATTGCAATCAAGTAGAAACACAGTAATTTCTGACAAGCAGATAATATTGTGATTTTTATTTTTTTTATTTTTTTACGATGACCCCCAGGAGGCACATCTAGATACCATAAGAATCTTCTAGTAAAAAAACCCCATTCAAGATGAGTTATTGTTTTTCTAGTGTTTAACGCCATTTTTCAGCACAAGAGGAAGAACGCTGGAAAACCCAGGGAAGAACCACCGACCCAAGAGAAGCTACTTGCAGGCTTTCCCGCGTATCCACGCTAGCCGAGCCTTGGACTCGAACCCACGCAGACAGAGGTGAGATGGCAGTGATCCGGAACGGTGAGCGCTTTAGACCACTCGGCCACTCGGGGCCCCTTCAAGATGAGTAAATAGTACCGGTGTGATTTCTAGTATGGCCGAAATCGTCAAAACATTGGTATTGCTACTGATGAGTGAAAAGTGATATCAAAGTGTGGTTTTCACCATAATACTTTTTATGGTATTATGTAGGTCCAGCATGAGAATTATGCCGATCTGAAATTCAATATGCCTGCCTTAGTTGCTGTCTTAAAAATCTTGTCATCGCTACTCCTCCAGAAATGATGTTCATATTAACACACTACAAGGCTTCTTAGGACATCCATATGCATTTGGAACCAATTTTATATCAAATATGTCTGACACGACGGCCACCTTGAGAGTCACTTTTTTATACTCCTTCAGAGTGAATGGTTATATTAGCATCCGGTTTTCGGGAAAAGCTTTCAATGACATCTACTTTGTCCTAAATGAAAATGGTGCCGATTTTACATCCAATATGGCCGGCTCTGAGGCTAATTGGGAACTCTTATTGTTCGAAAATATCAGAGATGGTTCCAAAGCTCATCGGTTAAAAGGAAGAAATGGTCTTATCTTCAGTTTCTGGGAATTCTCTTCGGACAATAGCGCATCGGTCCTCATGAGAGACTGTTACTGTGAAATAAAACATCACTCTTGCAGTTGTGCGTCATATAATACATCCTGCATAAATGTACCGACTATGTTACACAACACAGCAGCCACAATGTATAAAATAAACAAAACCGCAGTGAATAACGAACTTTGGAAATGGCATTCACGAGAATGTCGAATTGGAGTGGCAACGCATGTAATATCTGTACGACATAGAACATATGTTGGTTATTTCGGTTAAAATTAATAAACATGGGTTTTTAAGAAGAAAAAAAATTAACATCTTTATACAGAGTTTAGGAGTCTCTTCCAGCCTACGACAAATATCTTCTAATTCTTGCATTGTGTCGCTGGGCCTTGGAAGTATAGCTTTCGTATCCTTGACTACTGAGCCTTGGTCTTTTGATAAGATTTTCCTACTCCAATTAAATATCCATAACATTTTCCAGTTTTATTGAGCTAACCATCAAAATATGAATATAGCAGTCGTTATCTGCAAACGCTTGCCCTCCAACATTTCATAAAAGTCATAATTTACATGCATGTCGTTCGATGTGTATTGTCTTCACGATCTGGATACATACCGAATTGTAATTTAATCATGTATACTACATTTTTGTAATTGATACGCCCTAATCCTAGATACTGAGGTAAGTTATTGAGTATGAGTAATATCGTTGTATTTACAATAATACATGTAAAATGCACCTTTGTGGGTTTTTTCTATATTTAAAAACAAAAACGATCAACTGAGCTTTAAGCGCAAGATCTTGTCGCATAATAATGGAAAATCTGACGCGTCCAAAATTAAGTACTGATGCAAGTAGATATGAGAACCTGTAAATAATATAAACAATCATTTTATTTCTCTGCAAAGTTTAGCTTCCTACAATTTCTTAACGGGTCCTTTTCAAGTTCGTCGCTCCCACTATTATCACTTGACAGCCTCGGCTTTAAAAAAGAAAAGAAATTCCAAAAGAAACCTTTGCTTTTTTGACAGATATTAGAAAAATAATTATGGTATGTTAAATCAGTCATTTTTTATAAACATAGTCAGAACTGAAAAAGTAAATTACAAGTCGATCTCTTTTAATATTTTGACTTTATGATTGTGTATTAATATTTGTAATCAACACAACTCAATTATCTTTAAGTGTGCGTTTTCTTTTATTCCACATATACATGTCAAGATGTATGCATGTGTATAAAACAAATTCTTTTATATTCCTTTTGAATTCTCTTTTTTATACTTTATTGTATTTCATTTTGTTTATAAATTTATATCTTAATTATGTGATCCAAACTCATGTGCATGTCAAAACTCTTTCAGTCATGGCATTTTCCCACTCCACCACCTCGCCGATTCGCATAAATGCCATTTTTCGGCTTAACTGTATAGTTTATTCATATGTATACTCATATCTATATGATTCAAATAAGATTTACATAAATACACATATAACTTATATAGTATTCGATGTATAGAACACTTTGAGAGGTACCTTTTTTCTTTGCTACTGACGCCACCTCGCCAACGGTGCATTCACATACTAGAGAGTTATTAAACTTTAGTCACAACAAGTTCGTGTCTTTTTTTAAAATTAGAATGATTATATTATCCTAGGTAATGCATGTTGCATGTACACTAAAATATTACTACTGGTGCCTTCTTCTTAAACAACTGATTCACTGGAACTCAGCGGTCCACACCACACTCCTTTTACACAGACGTCTTACACACTCACAATGTGCATAATGTATATTTGTATTCATATTTACGCACTGAAAAGTTACGGTTAAATTATGTCGAGCATTACAGGTATGAGCTTTTATTTAAGTCACAAATTTTAAACATTTAACATATACCTAACGTTTTACTTGCACTAATAAAATATAAAAAAAAAACACATTGGCCAATCACCATGTGGATACCTAAAACAAATTGATGTAGCTGTTGTTGTTACAGTTCTGTTTTTCAATGGCATAATCAGCGTTTCATATCCTAGAATGAATGAAATAACAAATAAAAGAAATTAAGCTGGGTAATAAACGTACAGTTACCATCATTTATCTGATATGTGATGTTATCAGTGAGTAAGTTACTGATATTTTGCTTCTTTGATTAAACAAAATATTCTCATCTATACATGTATAACTAGTTTTCACCTTGTCATTTGTACATTCAGTGACAGACTAGAGAGCTACTAATCCACTTGTATACATTTTATACAAAAGAAGAAAAAAAAAAACAGCACTCTAATAATGAAAAATAAAATTCTGTGTAAAACATGCGCATGTAAGATAACTAATAGCTTTATTCAAACACACAGGTGCGTGAACACGTGCAATGACATGTGTGTGCCATCACAAGCAAAGACAGCTTTAGTTTATTGCTCGTCCAATGTACTTACCGCAAGTTTTAAGTATGCAGAGGCTCGCTCTAGGAGGCAGGGTAGGTAACCACATTTTCAAATTTGTCAATAAGGTAAATGAAGGACACTTTGACCTATATTTTAGCTTTGTTGTTGCTGTGGGTTTTAACGCCATTTTTCAGCACACGATAGGCCATACATGGCTGCCAGTATTATTAGTGGAGGAAGAATCCGGGAAAACCCCGGAAAGAACCACCGACCCACGAGAAGCTACTGACATACCCACATTGGCCGAATCCGAGACTCGAAGCCACGCAGACAGAGGTGAGATATTAGTTATCCATAACGGACAGCGCTTTAGACCATTCGGCCACTCGGGGCCCCTATTTCAGCTTTTATTGGTTTAGTTGCTGTGTCTATCTTATAACCGCACCAGGGTCGTATAGAGCGATCACGGACCCTGGGGTAAGAAACACCCGGGCTTCTCCTAGATCTTGTTCAAACAATTTTTTTCTTTTAGAAAATTAAAAAGTGTTGTTCGAACTGGGCCCCTTTACATGCCCAGGCCCCAGATATATATCCTCGATTCCTCCGCCCCCGCCCGTCGGCCCTGGATTGCATGGGTTGGGGCATACTATATGCAAACTTTCCTATATAGATTCATGCAACATGTTTAGGAGAAGCATCTTCATAAAAATAATTCGCCATTACTACAGAATGGGATCTCTTTGACGTACATTTCGTGTTCTGTGACTTTGTTGAGATTTTGTATTTAAACGTTAGTTCATATGTACTCTTCGTGTTATAATTATGAAGCTTGATAACTGGATGCATCTCTGTTACTACTACATCTTACAACTAAATATCAATGTGACCTATATTTTATGCTGTCCTAAAATAATTAATTCTGTATGTTTGGTTCATGATGACATAGCTTTCCACGTGCTATATACATACTCACCTTCACATCAATACCTTTACTACACTTCCATTGAATGTATTATTAAATACGTTTATTCAATTTTTCAACATTCCATACTTATAACTAGGTTTTTATACTGTAATAGAGGGGCCCCGGGTGGCCGAGTGGTCTGAAGCGTTCGCCTTGAACCATCATTGCCATCTCACCTGTGTCCACGTAGATTCAGTACTCATACTAGGCCAGTGTCGGAATGTTAAAAGCTACCAGTAGCTTCCCGTGGATCTGTCGTATTTACAGGGGGCTTTCCCGGTTTTTGGTCCACCAATTGGTACTGACCGCCATGTAAAGCCCATCTTGTGCTAAGAAGTGGCGTTAAAACCAAAACGACAACAACTGTAATGGATTACTGTCTGTGGGGAAATGTGTATTGTAGGTGTGACTGCGTAGATATTATACGAATTGTCTGTATACATTTCAGATGCAGTGGCTATTCAAGGTAAATACGGATGCCATGAACTGTGCTTGTGAATGTTATCATACTGAGTGTCGCTCCAGAAGCACTGACAGCTTCTGATTTCCGCCCTTTTAAATTTGTCTCATACCAACAAAAAAGATTGTATTTGAAACTGATTTTTTCACGATGATCTGAAGAAGAAAGACAGAAACAATATCCTTTGTGTTTTATTAACTCATTATGGTTCCTCTGTTCTGATACCACAGACATGAATGATCTTTATCGGTTTGCCTCATTTAGACACTGTCACAATGGCCATAATTTTCTTGGTTAAAGTTACTTTGATATTAACCTATTTTCAGAATGGCAGCTAGAGACTACATAAAGCATCGTAAAGACGATCGGTATCGATAATCGTATTCTGGTTGTCACATAGTTCTGATAAAGTAACAAATAAAAAGAAAAATCATTACCTTTTGAAGTTGCCACTATCTCATTATTATATTGCATGGGGAGTAATTCGTCCTTTTATTCACCTCTTCACCAAAGTAACGTCTGGTTGCGGTCATGATTTTGAGATCCTTTGAAATCATTGTAAATGTATGTGGGAAAAGTAAGAAATGTTATTTATATTCATATTAACATATTTATAAGCATTTCAACGAATTCGTCAACCATTCATAATAATAGTAATCTCTCTCTCTCTCTCTCTCTCTTAGTCCACGGTATTTATTGTAGAAGTACAATGCCATGACCATGTTCTAAAAGTTTTCCCCTAAAACTTGCTGGGACTATTTATACTGAAGCTAATTTCTAGAAGATGACATTTATTATTATTATCATTATTAGTATTATTATTAGTATTAGTATTAGTATTATTGCGATAAGTCGAATACAATATGTCAGTCATAGGTCAGCTTAATGAGACGCTATCTCTTTTTGTATTGGCTGATGGAGATGTAATCAATCAAAATTTTCATTCAAATAGAAAGTGATACAAATATAGGCGCGTCTTATTTCGAGATAAGAGATATGTTGATATAAATGACTTATAATGATGCCGGAGAAAATGAAAATGTCAATTAATGGCATTTACACCAAACTTGTGCTAGAAATTAATAAAAGAACAAGTGCGCGTCACGTCATGACGTGACTTTTTGAACCTGTGACCTTTTTTCGTCATATTCTCCCTTGCCCATATGTGCGGGAACCCATGGAAGGTAGGGATATAGCACATACAGTAAAATTATCTCAAAGTTTCAGTGGAATACGTCAGATGATGTTTATTACATGTAATAAACTTGTTCACAACACCTGTATATTTCAGACGATGGTTCCACACAGACAATACAGTAATATTTAGCTAATCAGTGTATAGACGTCATTGTTAACAAGACTTTTAGTCTCACATGGCTGTAACTTTTGATAACCAATTTTAATCGAAACGTCCTCATGACAACACCATAGGTCAATGAACAGCTGGAGAAAAACATTATGGAATTTTATGTTAACACAGTCAAATATTCATAGCCACATAACCGTGAAGCCAGACCGGCCAAGCGTGTACCACGTAGTGTATTCTCGAATCCACTTAACAATTACAAAGCATAATATAATTTTAATAAATAGTTGTTTATGTCATATACTAGAGAGAAGGAATATATATTGATGTGTTGCCACTTGCTCTGAGTGTTATATTATACGAATGAAATGCCTTTCACGATATCTTCACATGATGAAGGCCATTGCATACAGACGGTTAGTCATGGCAAATACATAATGAATATTATAATAGACATCTAACTGAATCCTATTACATAATATAGAAATCTAGAAAAGAATAAGTGAAATACACATGCATCATTATAGATCTATGGATTGTTTTTGATTGTTTTTTATATACAAAGAAGTAATTACAAAATCGAAATTTTCAAATAAATGTAATATATATATATATATATATATATATATATATATATATATATATATATATATATATATATATATATATCTTTACTTTCCAATATCAATCTAAAAAAACATTAACGGCTATATTGTCAAACATTCATTAACTACGACCTATACTTAAATATTATGTATAAAAATAATAAAAGCATTATCCTGATTTCTGGTAATGTGATTGTGCTGTCATTTTAATATGAATCTATTCTATGAATCAGTACATAATTGGCTTAACCAAATACTAAGTACTTTTAGAAATCTATTGTCAAACGCTTAAAGAAAGCAGCACACATCAACGTGAATTTTTCTCCATACATATCCCAGGTAAACACCTGCAACATAAAAATGACTGAAAATGATTTATAGAGTTAATGATTCTGAAAGAGGTCAAAACGTGACAGTCAAGCAGAACCTTGTCCAAAGGAAAAAATAGTATAAAATCTTTATCAAGGCTTTAACTATACGGTGTCTCATCCAACCGTATGAGAAAAAATATATACATATGAAAAGTGTGAAACGTGAAACGTTTTAATACTAAGTATCATAATCGTACATAGAATATGTATCGGAGTAGTCCTAGACTATCTTGATGTGTGGACTATTATGAGTAGTCCTATACTATGTTGATATGTGGACTATTATGAGTAGTCCCATACTATGTTGATATGTGGACTATTATGAGTAGTCCTATACTATGTTGATGTGTGGAACATGTTGACGTAATGAGTATTATGAGCAGTCCTACACTTTGTTATGGTATGGAGTATTATGAATAGTCCTATATGATGTTTATACATGGAGCAGTATGAGTAATCCTATTAAAAGTTGATGTGTGGAATATTTTGAGTAGTCCTATACTATGTTGACGTGTGGAGTATTTTGAGTAGTCCTATACTACGTTGATGTGTGGAACACGTTGACGTA
Organism: Sinohyriopsis cumingii; assembly: GCA_028554795.2. NCBI lineage: Eukaryota > Metazoa > Mollusca > Bivalvia > Unionida > Unionidae > Sinohyriopsis > Sinohyriopsis cumingii. The sequence goes on from CM068832.1 coordinate 35,075,695, forward strand.
ATGAGTATTATGAGTAGTCCTACACTTTGTTATGGTATGGAGTATTATGAATAGTCCTATATGATGTTTATACATGGAGCAGTATGAGTAATCCTATTAAAAGTTGATGTGTGGAATATTTTGAGTAGTCCTATACTATGTTGACGTGTGGAGTATTTTGAGTAGTCCTATACTACGTTGATGTGTGGAACACGTTGACGTAATGAGTATTATGAGTAGTCCTACACTTTGTTATGGTATGGAGTATTATGAATAGTCCTATATGATGTTTATACATGGAGCAGTATGAGTAATCCTATTAAAAGTTGATGTGTGGAATATTTTGAGTAGTCCTATACTATGTTGACGTGTGGAGTATTATGAGTAGTCCTATACTACGTTGATGTGTGGAACACGTTGACGTAATGAGTATTATGAGTAGTCCTACACTTTGTTATGGTATGGAGTATTATGAATAGTCCTATATGATGTTTATACATGGAGCAGTATGAGTAATCCTATTAAAAGTTGATGTGTGGAATATTTTGAGTAGTCCTATACTATGTTGACGTGTGGAGTATTATGAGTAGTCCTATACTACGTTGATGTGTGGAACACGTTGACGTAATGAGTATTATGAGTAGTCCTACACTTTGTTATGGTATGGAGTATTATGAATAGTCCTATATGATGTTTATACATGGAGCAGTATGAGTAATCCTATTAAAAGTTGATGTGTGGAATATTTTGAGTAGTCCTATACTATGTTGACGTGTGGAGTATTTTGAGTAGTCCTATATTCAAACAGTTGCTAAAATCACCACTCTTCTGAATGGCGTCAATCAATTCAGAATGAATACATTCAAAAATTATTGCTTAAATATGCAATGAAAATTCTTCACACCACAACCGATGGGTCATTCCAAACATATTGAAATATGCAATTAATACGGCATTAACATAACTAGCCTAAATTGTATACATATTACTATAATCGCTACAAATTTCGTTGTTTAAGTATTTAACCATGATGTTACTAGCATTTAAAATAGAACGCCGTATAGTTTTCTAAATAGGTCAAATCATTTACAACTTGTAGCTGCTTGTTCCGGTGGCCTAAGTGGTTAGAGCGTCCGCTTTGAATGCGGAAATTTGCTGGTTCGAACCCTTGCAGTCATACCAAAGACTTATAAATATGGTACTAGCAACTGCCTCGCTTGGCTCTAAGCATTAAGAAGTTAGTGTTAGTGTTGTGTCAGGATAATGTGACTGGATGTGACATAATTTCACATGTCTGCTCCACGATGCCCCAATGCTAGACATCACTATAAACTGCAACACTACAAACATCGCAGCGATATGACTGAATTTTTTGCAAAGCTACGTTAAAAATCCAAATCACACACAGACACACACAGACACACACACACACACACACACACACCTTGTAGCTCTTTGCCATTTTCTCTGAGGTTCTGACAGGTCCTTGTTTTTTTAATAACATTTTTTTTCAGTTCAAGCAAAGTCAAACTTTGTTGCATATTATGTGGAGTATTGCCAAGCAAGAATCCATCCTTGATATCGATCAGCAGATTTTCCACTCGCCTCCATATTCCCATGACGAACACGTATTTATCACACAAAGTACATTTCTATTAATGGGACAACGTCATACAATCAGTTTGCCACACTCATACCTGCCAGCCTTCAAGACAATGCTGGAAGATTTCGAGACTCCAAAAAGTGGGTTTTGTGGTCTCAGCGGGGTCAATACAGGTGACCCTGGTAAGCAACATTGTACGCTTGAAAACAAGTTACCTGATCATGTAGAAAATGTAACTTTTAATAACAGAAAATAAAATAAGTGTCTTGTTTGAAGAACTTGATACACTTGAGACACTTCAAAACAAGCAAGTTAATAAACTTAGCATTTTCACAGAGACAGTAAATAAAACTAGAAAAGAGTTCATGACAAGATAGTTCACCTGTGTCTGAAATTACCTCAACACCAAAATTAACCAATGTAAGACAAACAGACAAACAAGCAGCCAAAGATAGTACTTTGGTTATATGGGGGACATAGAAGTACATTGTTTCTCTCTTAAAAATTCACCATCAAGCAAAATAAAACGTTAAAGTCAGTTCCCATCGTTTATTATTTATAGCCAACTAAGTTATGAATTAGATAATGCATAATTTTCTTCTCTCATTGGTTCATTGTAGTGTATGAAAATAATACCTATTTCATTATTGTTAATATCTGCATTCATAACTGTTCAAAGTTTCGCGAACATCATGTTGGTTTTTTTTTCTGAGTACTGAAAATGATCCTTAATTCAATATTTTGCCGTGCCTAAATATGAAACAAAAATTCCATGCTGCTCCTAATTTTAACATTCATAATATTGAATATACTTCAGTTTTCACAATTATATGCATGTAGTAAATCTCATTTCAAAGAAATTTTACCGCTCATCAAGATAATACCTGTAATCTGCAAAACGCGACTTAATTAGCTTCATCTCTTGCTTCTTTTATATTTATATCCGATTTACCTGTCGTTCAGTGAAATGTGTTGTTTTACGTCATGTACGTTACTTACATAAATTGGGGCCCCGAGTGACCGAGTGGTCTTAAGCGCTCTCCGTTACAGATCACTGCCATCTCACCTTTGTCTGCGCCGGTTCGAGTCTCGGATTCAGCCAGTGTGGGTATGTGAGAAAGCTTGCCAGTAGCTTCTCGTGGGTCGGTGGTTCTTTCTGGGGTTTCCCCGGGTTCTTCCTCCACCATTAATACTGGCCGCCATTTATAGCCTATCATGTGCTGAAAAATGGCGTTAAACCCCACAACAATAACAGCTTACATAAGTTAGCTAGCTGGACAGTCAACAGCAATGACAAACGACTGTTTATAAGACTAATGGTATTAATTCAGTTCCCATAGAAAACCTATGCAAACCCCATGATATTAAAAAGTCGATAACTTTAGATTTCTGAGTGCTCATGATCAAACCTATATTTATCAGTATAGATGAACCTAAATGACAGCTTCTGTGTACAGAAAAGGAGCCGCATCATTTTCTGGACCGACACTGGTTTGAAACATGTGCTTTCAATTCCGCACCAAAGAGTCAGGTGCTAATTTCAGTAATGAGTGTTCCAAACTCAAGACTGTTATAGAACTGAAATTGCGTCAGGAAAACAATGTCTGTCATTTTTAAAGTTACAGCTAGGATAAGCTCTCAAAAGATCCCTTTTCCTACAAAACAACTTTCATTATCAACAAATACTGGCCAGCCAATCCCAAATATACTCTACTTTATGATCACCCATTTCCAGGCTGGTTGCCATTTTCCATACAATTAGTATTGCGTGTCCTAATATATTACTGCACCTACACATTACTGTGTCAAGGATCTCCCCACCCTCTCTCTCCTTAAATTGTTATATACATATATAGTAAATCATATTTTTATTCAGCCAAAAATCACGTTTTTAGTGTTATGTTGCATGTCAGGTATACATCAGTTTGTGTAACATTTTCCTACGTCACATAGTAATGATATGAAACAATGTTGGTTCTTAACCTTATGTGACTAGACTATTAAACTACTTTTCATTTTGACACAATATTTGTGATCCAGCCTCAAGGTTCAGACACTTTGACTCTGTCTCAACTCAGAATTATGAGGTCTAATTAGCTCATGTCAACACACTGACCAATCAGTGACAAGATATCTGACCCAAGTCCGAGTTTGATAATTTCCGTCAATCTCGTCCCGCTGCATAATTTGACACTTGCAAGACTGAGATACGTATTATCTATTTTTTGTGGGGGTAGGTGGAGTATAACAAATTATAATAATTCCCTTATATATTTATATTGCGTAGCTTACTCGTCCGTTTGATGTGAATACATCCCAGAGCGGAGAATTGTCAATAAGACTAGGTTCACTCTTTTGCATTGACGACGATTACGCCAGAATATCAGATAAGTTGATAGAAGGGCATTCGGAAACAGCGACGGGCAATTATTACGTGATTAAAATTAGTTTTACTTTTCCTAAAACAAAATAAATAATACATTTTATTAGCAATAATACATAGCCCGTCGCTATTGTGCATCTGAATTTGTCAGTTAAGTGGGTTATTTGATGTATTAAAGACTGATCGGAAACAGAGAGAAATAGAATGTGCTATGTACTAACAATCTGAGGAAGAGATTGCTGAATGTTGGGGTCTCTCTGAGTCATGTGTGTGCTGAAAATATGGGTCAATGAAAAAAAACGCATTCGGTCTCTTACACTAACGAACGGAGGCAGTACAAGCACAAAGTAGTATATGATCGCCAAAATACTACTTTCATGACGCCTTTTAAGAAAGAATGATTTAAACAGACCATGATGCAGCGACGACTCGAACCTTTTGGGCGTTTAGTTTCATAAAAAATTGGTCTCTATCGGTAAGGAACTAATAAGAAATGTTGCGGGTAATTTTAAGTGGGGGAGGGGTGAGGTGGATGGAAGGGGACCCCTGTCAAGAATCTGTCCCGATTCATCCACCAATGCCAGTTGTGATTACAATCTGATCCTATCGGAAATAACTTTGAGAATACCAGGTGGTTCACGCCTAGGTCGATAAATCAGCCCCTCCGCCGTGATGATATTGATTTCGCTTTAGGGGCTGATATCACCTATCCATTAAAACATGCAAAAGTCCGCAGACACCTTTGCTGCACATATCGGTGTACATTTTATACACTTACCAGTATTTCTCGCGGCTGTGGAGCTACCGTCGGCTGAAAGCTTCTATCTATTGGTGGCATGTACATTATATTTATTATGTTTGGTGACTTGTAAATCCACGTAGAATACCACAACCCTCTGTCCTGTGGCCATTTTGAATTTGGCGTTCAATATGGCTGTTACCATTTACCGGTATGCGTCTAAAGTGTATGCAGGTTTGTTACGGAAAGATTTTCAGGCAGAAACAAATTGCAAATTTTAATGAACAGGTGACATCACACTCATATATCGCCCATAGGTATCAACACAGATTGGGGGGGGGGGGGGAAACGGGTTGATTTATCGGACTTTCTACACCTTGCTAGAAGGATAAACTGTAGCTGGAACATGAAGACACATCTTAAGCGAGCCAGATTTTCAGAGGCATTCAAGGTTCCCAAAAAGGATAGGTAAAGGAGAGGCGACAATGATATATGTGCTCGTAGCGCTTCTAGAAGCGTCCGGATTCTTTCTACTCGGTCCCGTATGATCAGAACGAAGTTTTGGTTCGTAAGTTTAATCCCACGTAAACTAAGTCCTCACATGGAATGTACTCTGCTTCTCGGTGTTGGGTTAAAGACCCAGCCGAGTTACTGTAGACCAGCAACAAAACAGATCCTGACGGAGGGACTGTGCATGAACGTTGTGGACCTGCCTGTCATCTAAGTACTGAAAAATCGGAATTCCCAGTAATCAGAGATTTGCCCTATTACTTCATATACGGGCCAAGGTTATGGGTGTGGAAGCGATTCGGAACAGCTGAACACATAATTACAAAACTTTATGGTCCAAGCGAAATCGGAAGTATATAAAGTGTGGAGAAAATATTGGGATGTACAGTAAGCACTATGAATGTAGATGTAGACAGCCCAATCTGCTGGACACTGAATTCCGGAATGAGGATGTGGTCTTCATGTTGAAATAGTCCTGCAGAAAAAGTGATTCAAGGGGGGAGGGATCGAATACGAGATGAAACTTTTCGCTTTTCTTGGTGCCAAGGACGATTCGGGAGTAGAGTGCGGTAGATTCATTGTTCAGAACCCTCTCGACTGCCCCATTCTGTAAAAAGGTGTGATTGGATTGCTGAAGTAATATTAGAGGTCCTTCACAGACTGAGTTTCCCAAAACTGTAGTTGGTAACCCTGGCTCACGATATAAAGGACCCAACTATCGTCCATGACGCATGTCAATGCCTCTGAATAGCGGCCCAGACAAGCACCTAAGCGTTCGGGAGAAGAATGCACGACAGGAGATGGTTTTATTTCCTATGACTGTCATCTTTGAAAAGGAAGGAGGGTTAGATAATATCCTCTTTGCGGGACTTTGACCCATTGGATCAGGAGGAGGTTTAAATTGTGCTTGCGAATTTGACGAAGACTGCGTCTGCTCAAGAACTTTGCAGATGACCCTGAGGGTGATTGGTATTAACATGCTTCCTGGTCGATTGCAACGGGCCAGTAGCTGATGTAAAAAAAATGTATTGATGATCCTTCAGATTTTGGGAATGTACCCTCTGAAAAGGGTGTCCTCTTCCAAAAAGCAGCCCTGATATGGCCTTTAATATGGTTAAATAAGACCTTTGACGACTCCAACTCAGCATCACGGCGAATGTGCAAAAGTAACGACGATATCGCCATTGAACCTGAAGGCAAATGCTGGTAGGTTTTGTCCACAGCTTCCTTCCAACGCACACTACCGTGCGGCTCTATTACTGAGGCCTCTCTCAGCATACTGAACTTAGTAGTTGAGAAGAGGTAAGCATGAGAAGATATTAATACTAACATCTGAGTTTTGTATTCAATAGCTTCAATTGTCTTTATTGGAGCGTGCCCAGGTTGTAGTAGAGATACAACTTGAGACGATCCAGCGTCCAAGCTGAAGAGTTAATAGGCCACTTGGGGAAATGTACATGGTATCTTGATGCAGATACAATAGGTCTCAAAGTGGAGGAAACAACTGACCAAGCAAGGTCTTGACCTAAAATATTTATAATATGCTCATTTTTGTCTACGTAAACTTTAGTCAGAATCGCACTGTAGTTTACTATACTAACACTTTCATATTGCCTGCACGTGCACAACACGTGTGCTTGAAGATAGTTTTGTACTTTAGGAACTATTTAGTAAACAAACCATGTACACTCACGTAGTAGACGCTTTAGAGTTTTTATTTATTAAATTTGCTTGTGAATGAACTAAAGCAGCTGTTTTGTAAAATTTGAAAGTATAGATGATAAAGTTGACGATGTGGACGAGACGAGTTCACTTCGTCAGAAATGATACTTTAAAAGACGCAAACGAATGAACGTGATATTCGCAATGTCAACAATAAAAGAGAGATACGCCGCAGTAAACTGAAAATACCGTTCAGATGATTGAAAAAGTTATTTGGGAAAACATTCACAGCCTTTCACAAACAGAATGTTTAAGACTATGACTAGTGCTCTCTAGGGTTTAAATAAAGCATATTGATATCGATGGTTATCGCATATCTATCATAGATGTTTTATTTTACAAGTCTGTCCAAATACTAGATTCGAGAAGAAAAAAAATGCATCTTAAGGTTTTGGTAGGAAACTAAGAGCCTCAGAGCTAATAATCCAAGACAAACAAATATTTCTGCTGGGTAAATCGAGTGTCACAAAACAACTGTTTTTCAATTTTTTTCCATTGTAACTATTTTGATGTAATATTATCATAGCAATAGAAGACACACAATATGATACATTTCATAGCTGGGGTCCCTCTAACAGCAAGATGCAAGTGACAGCTGTACTGGAATTTCGAATAGCCTACATTTCCAACTGTAATCCATTCTCCTTACTACATTGAATTGACCCAATAATCCAGCCCCTCATAATCAGAAAAAGTAGAATTGAGTTGGGTCAACATAGAAACAAAATCCATGTGCATTATGTCCCAATAGGGCTCTAAATTTAAATTTTAAGTAGACAAAAGCAAAAATTCTTGTTTAAACTGATCTACACAGCATGACAAAAGGTTGCTGGTTGGAGCTATGTGCTCATAAAAACTGTTATTGTGTGTTGATGAATCTACAGTTGTGAATTTATTTTGGAATAAAACATAAATTCAATTACATTTGTTTCTTCTAATGTCTTTTATTATTAAGCCTTAGGTAGTTAAACAAAATGAGCATGTAATAACAAGGTTACTGCATTTGTATGGGAAAATATGAACTAATTTTTCTGGAAAACACTGCACTTGGCAAGTTCATGCAGTATGTTTTAGAAAAACTTGTTCATATTTTTCCCATACAAATGCAGAACCTGTAAATACAAAGAAGAAAAAACCCACAGAATTTAGTGTTTACACAAATGCGAGAAAGGAATAAGCAATTCTTTCTATGTTAGTGTGGGATCTCTGCTGAATATATTACCTAACTGAAAAGACTTATCTGTAGCCAGCTGTAATTGATATTGAACATGAGCACAACCCTAAGCCATAAGGGGTGGGACACAATGTGGTAACCTAAGATGTCCCTTAAAGAACATTATTCTGAAAGGGAAGTGTGTTACCAGCATTTACAATGAATACAGAGATAAACAATTTGTTGAAGGAAAGACTGCAATGTGGTGAAGCACAAGCAACAAGAAATCTTTCTCTGGTCACAACCTCAACGTTACCATGGTATTCTTGAAACTTCTGATTGTTTTCCAAGGGCATGTGAAGGTGTAACAGTGGACCATGTCTTATTACCAATTCTTTAATATATGGAAGGATGTATCCACATCAAATGGTTAAGAATTGTTGGGTGTGGAAAAAAAAGAGTAAGCTATACAAAAGAGATGGGTTATGTATCACTGCTATTCAACGAGACCTCATATCAGTCACATACCATTGCATACTTAGACTCATGCAAGACTAAGATTGAGAGTTTACTCCAAATTTTGAATCATATTCTCTTTGAAACTATGGCTTGGCTGATAATTACATGAAAATCTATGACCTGGTTTCCTTGCTAGTAAATGGTGTTGCTAAATATATAAAAGCTTTTACATGGTTGAAGTGTAATTCCCACCAAATAGTTTTGAGTAGGAATAGGAGTATCTGACAAAAAATATTGTACATTCCAGATTTAGACATGTCGCAAAACTTATATGAGCAAGGTGCATTTATACTGCAGTATAAATACATTTTTGAAAGTATATGATATATTCCAGGCTGCCACATTGAAAGTCTTACTCATCTGAGTGAGAGTATTTTAACTTTCAGGGCTTAACCATTTCATAAGCTAAGCTAGAGAGATATTATTTTATACATTCCAGAATTAGCCATGATGCAGGCTGTACTTCAATAGGAGTATATTATACATTCCAGGCCAAATCATATCATGAGCAATACTTAAGTGAGAGTATTTCACACATTTCGGGATTACATAATTCTGTACATCAACTTCAGAACAAAGTATAAATACAGATATATGTCTTCTCGCAAACTATGCAACAGAAAAAAAATGAAACCAACAATATTAGTAATGTTCAATAAGTGATTTATTTCTCTAAATAACAAAGTGAAAATTTACAAGACACTTAAGTATTGTGAAGTCCCTAATAATCCTAAATGTCCTATCACAAGTCCAAAAGTATATAACGTTCCAAATGAATTCCTATAGTCTTGATGTGCTGATGTACCAACAGTCTTTCATGTTTTGATGTACCACAATGTCTTTGAATGAGTCAATAATCCCAGTTATCTTTTATTCCAAAAGATCAATAAGCACTTTATAATTCCAATGAATAATTTAGATAATTCTTCTAGATTTATATCTGAAAACAACTACAAACTCTGATATGAAACAGCAATGGATAATTAATTCAAACCCTGCTTGACCTGTGACGACATAGATTGCTCTTGAATTTTCAAATTTCTGACGGAACATTCCACAAAACTGTCAACAAGTTCACTTCCAGAACAGTCTAAGGTTTTAAACAAATTTAGGCCTTGAACTTAAATTTTAGTAAATATAAAAAAATGACAAAAGTCAGGTAGGCAAAAACTCTACCCTTAATCACAGACAAAGGTCAAACGCACAATATAAATTAAATATACATAACATATATTGGATTAGCTAAGATAGTCTTTGATACTATTATAGTCAGGGCTGGGCAAATCCACTTGGAAGATGTCTAGGATGAACTCAGATTTAGCTTGGCAAGCTCACTACTTTTCAGAGGGGCCCAGAGTGGCTGAGTGGTCTAAAGCACTCTCCGTTATGGATCACTGCCATCTCACCTCTGTCTGCATGGGTTCGAGTCTTGGATTCGGCCAATGTGGGTATGTGAGAAAGCTTGCCAGTAGCTTCACATGGGTCGGTGGTTCTCTCCGGGGTATTCCCGAGTTCTTCCTCCACCATTAATACTGGCCACCATGCATAGCCTATCATGTGCTGAAAAATGGCGTTAAACACCACAACAACAACAACAACAACAGCTACTTTTCAGCCTGTGTGCAAGTCCAAATAGAGAGTGAGAGAGAGCTAGGTTCATGTTTAGTTTGTAATGCTCTACGTTCAGGAAGTTTTATACTCTCTAATCTTGCCACTATACATATACATGTATCTGCATCTTTATTTAATGTTTTTATGCACCATATGCTTCTATGACATAAATGCCTGCAGCTTCACTCATTGATCAATCCTTTGTTTCACATGATATACTGTCCAGGTATGTCACTTCCATCTTTAAGTCAATGTCAAATTGTGCCTCACATTTTATCACTTTCAAATGTAAATGCTTATTAGTTTTGAAGCAGGTTTTAACAAACAGAATACACATTTATATTTTCACCTGACATGTTATGAGTTACACTTTGGTCATAATACTTGTTAATATATGGGATTCACCAACTTTCTAGTCCTAACATAGTCATGGGCAATGGAAGAATAGATTCCTACCCAATCATTATGCTGACCAATGAAAATGTAAAGCCAACTTTCTGGTCTAATCAAAATTGTCAAAGGATGGCTTACCAAAGACTGGCTTGATGCATGTCACCAATTCCAAGGTGAATTGGTTATATTATTTATTACAGATGACAACTACATGTACTCATAATAACCCTGCCACATCTAGAAATAAAAGGCACTTGTCTTTAATGATTAGCCACATGGATTTCTCTAAAAGCAATATATAAATTATGAAAGATAACAAATGGTGTTTATAATAGTAATTATAGGAGACTGATGTATATTTTAATGTTTGCCAAAACATTATGGCTAAACAAGAGTCCATGAAAGAGACTGATGTTCTACTATCCAAAAAGTGAATTTCCAGAAGTCAAGATAATACTATTTTTAACTAATGAGTGTTGAAACCAACTCGGATATTCTTAAGCAATAACAAGATTTTTAAACGGGCCATTGCAGCAGCGATTATAATGGAGATAAGATTGGTACAGTTTATATTTATTTCCAACCAGATATCTTTTGGTTGAAACTCTATGTCAATATGACCATCTTTTCAGAAGGAATATCAACAACAAAACTGTCAAGACTACCATCATGGCAGTCATATTGGATGCATGATGGTCATCATTTTCATTGGCAAAAAAACTAGATCCTATAAGAAGTCTTTTTGAAAAACCCAATATCAATATGACCATACCAGATGTCAGATCAGCATCAATTTCATTTAGGATCAATTTGACACCATAAGAAGCATATTGGTAAAAGTTTGATGTTAAGACATGCATGACTTCCATTTTGGAGAAGTAGTATTAACAATGTTTCCAAGATGGCTGCCATGGGGGCCATATTGGATATCAGATCAGCATCATTTTCATTAAAGAACACCTAGACTTCATAAGAACTCTTGCAGTATAAAGCTCATCCTGATGAGACAACCAAATTAGGAAGAGTAGCAACAACACTATTTTCCAACTGGCCACCACTGCAACCACATTGGAGGTCAGATCATCACCATTTTCATTTGGTACCAACTAGATATCAAAAGAAGTCTTCTGGTGAAAACTCCCATTCGATACAACTTTCCTTTTAGAAGGCTCAGCAATAATAAAATTCTCAAGATTACTGCCATTGTAGACAAATTGGATGCCAGATCATTGTTTACATTTAGGAACAACTAGACATGATATGAAGCATTCTGGTGAAAATCCAATGCCGATATGACCATCTGTCAATGAGAAACAGCAATAATTATCACCTGTACAATTATTTATTCAATAAAGATGTTGATGCAATATTATCAACTTTTACACAAATTTTGATGCATGTATTGCCCATATTATTAAACAGTGTTAATTTCTCCCATTATATTGACACGCCGGCCTTTATACTTCTTGGAAATTTCTTCCTCCATCTGCAAAATACAACCAGAAAAACATAAACAGAACCATAAAAATTAAGCATTAAATAAACAAATTATTTAAAAAATATTAATAAATCAATAAAGAGTTAATTTTAAACTCATATTGACAACAGAAAATAAACACAATTTGAGTGGGTATTTATTGATGTGTAAAATTTGCCTTATCACACAAATAAATAAAGTCCAAATGACTTCATGTTAACCTTGTGAATGATTAACTAGCAATTTACATTTTTGGTAAATATCTGACTATGCTCATAATCCTTATAATTCCAATTTTCCTCTTTTCTGCCATTAAGTCAGTTCTCTGAAATACTTTTCTTATTTGGTATGTTTTTTGTGTTATATAGGCTTGTTGTCAACAGTAAGTGGGCATCCCACACCTGCATCTTTAAACATTCATTGTTCTTGCTTTTCTATGCATTTTGATCTTTCAAATTTAAATTGTCTCCATTTTTAGTGTGATTACTAGCTCGCACATCATATGACCTTGACCTTTAGTAATTGCTGGGAAACATACTTTTGAATAAAAAATGCAGCAGTTTATGAATGGCTCAAAATGCCAGCCAAGTGTTTTGTTTGGCTGAATGGGTGAGTGTTAGATTGCAGGAAGGTCTCTGTGATTACAATGTTGGGACTTCTCTTTGGTGATGTCATCAGTGGCTTGCATATTTTTTCATCTGAAGTCACTGGGGTTTGGTTTTTTGTTATTATTATAAGGCAAGGTGTTAGCATATGCAAAGTTTTACCACAGGTATACTGGAAACTGGATGGGAACCATTAGTAGTCCCCAAAATTTACTGATATGTAAAAATTCTGGATTAGCATCAAGTGACCATCAATATACAATCACATAGCAAGAAACTGTCAGTTCATAACTATTGTAAATTTAAAAAATACAGCTCATATTAGCAATAAATAAGGGCCTTTTCCACATTTTTATCATTGCCCTTTGCATAATTTCCATGAGATGAAAGTTTATTTTTATTTCACCCCATTGCTGCCAGAAGCATATTACACACACACACACACACACACACACACACTCACACACATATATATGTATGTATTCTCCATGGTAACGCAGGCATTTCATCTGGAATTACAGTTCCTCTTAAACATGAAATCATGTTCATAAAAGCAGAGGTATCTGCCTTATATCAGAGTTTTAACAATCCTTCTTTCTCTCACGTATCAATGCATTATATATACTATATAAATACAATAAAATAAAAATGAATTTCATTTGAAAATGATCATGCATAATACTCAATGTGTTGAAGAAAAAATGCTGTTGTAACAAAATTCTCACCTGTTTCTGCATCTCTTTAGTCTGCTGCCTGAGAACATCTAGTCTGGGTTGTAACTGGCCTTCTTCCTCACTTGCCTCCCTTGATTTCATTGTCATCTCCTTTTCATAAAGCACCATCTTGTCAGCAAGCTTTAACGTCTGCTGAAGACTCTCTTTCAAACGATCTACATATCTGCCAGTAGAAGACATTAAAGTAAAAATAGACTATTTTATGATCATACACTGTCCATATCTCATGCTATCTGAAGTTGCAAATAAACAGCCAGTTTATACTGTGGAGAGATCAGGCTTTGGCCTAGTCTGGTGGACCAAGTCTAGTAAAAATGTTGGGGAACCAGTGGAAATCTGCTTGTAGCTAATCTATTGGACAAATGAGAAAATAAACTAACCTATACAAAAATGAAAAGAAAAACAAAATTTATAAAAATAAAGAAATGAAAACAGTCTAGTCTTTTAAAATATGGCTATAACTGAAAAATTTACAAGTAAAAAAATTCCCATTTCAATTACTGGCATAAATGTGATCTTTGCACACAAATATACTGATCAAGTGTCTTTTTTCCCCCCGTTCATTTGCTAAATTAAGATGATTAATACATTTTCATATCAATTTATGCTTTATTAACTTGACATTGGCAGCATAACACTATCCCCTTGTTTATTTTAGTCATCACTTCTGCTGACAGTTACCTGAACATTATCTATGCATATATATATATATATGTATGTGTGTGCATGCATAAGTATCATGCCCCCACCCCCATGCACACACAGCTTTACCTCCTTATGTAAAAGTTTCAAGTATCTGTCTTACTTGGTTAAAGAGGAGTTTATATTATAAAACTCCTAAAATCACGAAATAATTGAGAATTAATTATATACAGTAAAAACTGCCTTCATCCCAATAACTCCTCTAACTGCCCCCATCCCTGTAACTCCACCCACAATGGGAAGATCACTCTTCTGAAACACTGCACATCTAAAGACCATAAAAGGATTCTGCCTGGCAAGTTTAAACTTGCATAGGTAAGCATGAAATGATGAGTCTGGTTTTTCAATAAGTCATGTGTATGTATACATATATATATATATATATTATCTATGGAACAATATCATTAAATCATTACTTAAATGTTAAAAAAACTCCTCAAATGTATAAAAAGAGAATTTTAAACTATGATATTGCATTAAAACATATTTCATTAGAAACGTAAGTCTTTTTTAATCTGTATATCTTTCTTCCTTTTTGTCCTTTAATTCATTCTGTTTTCCTTTGATTTGCTGCACAGTGCATATGTATGAAAACATAGATGCAAATGATTTCTTTTTACATGTACATCTACATGTGCGATATAAGTGACCCCTCCTTCCACATAATATTTGTACAATAACTCAAAACAATAAATGTTTAAATTAAACTACTGTACTTATTGCCCAAACTAACTACAGATAACATCTCAGTTAAGAAATCATCCATTTTTCAAAGAATAAGAAATCATTTATATTAAAGGAAAAGCAAAGTTGTTTTCTATTTAGTAAGCATACTTGATTAATATATATATATATATATATATATATATATATATATATATATATATATATATATATATATATATATGACACATTTAATTATTAATTATGTCATATAATATCCGAAAAAAGGAGAGAATTCATGACACGTAAAAAGTTGACAGTTGTTCCAGCTGTAATCCACTCTCTAGGAGATTTGCTTCTTTTATAAGACATTATTTGAAATGTTTTAATAACTGCAATTTCAATTATGTATTATATTTGCATCTTGAAAAGGAAAAACAGTGGAGCACTGACATAACTTTAAAGCTGTTTAAATGGATGAAGCTTGCCATTGTATACTGTCACAAGAAGGTATGTTGCATGGCGTGTTTGGGTTTTGTCTTCAAGATAAATGTCAAAGCTCAATATTTTAAAATTTCTTTTGTTTTCACTTTATATCATAAAAGCTCTCTGAGGTACAGAGATGAACCATTGTACACTTATGTTTCTTTGTTCAATGGCATCTCATGTAGAGATGAACCATTGTACACTTATGTTTCTTTGTTCAATGGCATCTCATATATCAGTCATGGTTTTATCTTTTAGGTCAAGATCACTAATCAGTTTCTTTAACTTTTTATGTAGGTTTCCTGTAATGCCTTTGAGATCGGGCAATGAAACTCAGTCATAGCCAGAATTCATTATTGTGACCTCTGACCTCACCATCATGTGTGCTGATGGTGGGGTGATTCCTGAATTTGCTGCTTATGTTTGTTGTTCATGTATTCTGATTCCAGTTGTCTGCTAAGATTATGGTATAAATTACTCAACCTTTCTAAATGCCATGCATTTTGAGTATTCCATTGTTTATACCACTTACCTCTTTTTGTTTTATGCTTTTAGTCTTTTTTTGTCTTTATTTGTCGTCTTTATCTGATATCACTACACATCTTCCTCTTATGTGAAAGGTTTAAGATCTTATCCCATTAATATATTAGCAAACTGTAGCTTAACCACTAACCATTATTACTACCAAATTAACATGACTGGTGGCCATGATTGATTGTTGTTGTTGTTGTGGGGTTTAACGCCATTTTTCAGCACGATAGGCTATACATGGCGGCCAGTATTAATGGTGGAGGAAGAACCCAGAAAACCCCGGAAAGAACCACTGACCCACGAGAAGCTACTGGCAAGCTTTCTCACATGCCCACATTGGCTGAATCTTAGACTCGAATCGCCGCAGACAGAGGTGAGATGGCAGTGATCCGTAACGAAGAGCGCTTTAGACCACTCGGCCACTCGGGGCCCCACGGCCATGATTGATACATACATACATACATACATATATACATACATACATACATACATACATACATACACAAACACACACACACACACATACATACATACATACAAACATACATACATATACATATACACACAAACACACACTCACACATACATGTACATACATACAGACACATGCACACACACATGTACATACATACATACATACATATATACACACATGCACACACACACACACACATACATACATACATACATATATACATACATATATACATACATACATACATACATATATGTACATACATACATACATACTCAAAACTCATGCAACAAAACTGAGTGCTTGAAGAATGAAGGAAAGCATAATATAAAAAGCCTGCTTGATTAAAGGAGAAAATTCAAGTTTGGTAACTGAATTTCTTTTCATAATTCTTCAAGCAGAAAGACAAATTCACTGTGTGAAAAAATCAAAAGGTGACAGCTGTTGATAGCAGTTACAAAGAATGGCAGAGCAGTGATTTGCCTGACATGGCACAGCATGGGGTATTTTGTTGGACTAAATTTATAAAACTTACCTGTTTGAGAAAAGATGTGTTGGAATATCTGGCTAAATGTCAGTATATGTTGGGTATTAAATGAGATCTCAATGGTTCTCAGCTGTAGACAGTGTCATGTCCAGAGAAAATCCAATCATAGATTAGCTATACTAGAAGTGGTTCATATGGTAAGGATGATATGTATTATAACTGCTAACATCTAGCAGTAAAAGTAAACAGATGGCTTATTAAATACTGTAAGTTCTATAACATTAATACCTATCAAGTACTAAATCCAACAAAATGAAGCTTAATCAGCCACTGGCCTTGATAAAAGAAGCTGTACTTAGTGATCTAACTGAGATATTGAACACTGGTGGCTCAATTGTGTTAGAAGTCATTCTCTATAGTTATTCAGGACAGGGATCCTGGGAATGTTAACAGGGATTTAAATTGGCATCTCTGTAGCTAAAATTTACAACTGGACAGACAGCTCCCTCCTAGCAGCAGGCAACACAGTAAGCTTTAGTTCAGCTGGTCTCCAGGACACTGACCTCAAATATATCAGTACTGCTAAGGACCTGGGATTTAATCTATCCAATGCTGACTTAACTGTGGGTGAAGTAACTAAATCATGAATATTTTAAGGTAAAAATTGAGATATTTTGCCTAAGACATTTCTTAATTAGGGATGTACCAATGTCTATTATCATGAGACAGATACAGGCAATGACCTGCCCAATAAACAAAGGTTCTACTGAACTACCCCTGCAACTAAGAAGGAGATAGAAAGACAGACCAAAGAAATGTTTGTGCATGGTATAATAGAAGGGGCCGATACTCCATGGCTAAGCCCAATAGTACTGGTAAAGAAACCAAATGGGGAATTCAGTTTTGCAGTTGATTATCATGCATTAAACAAAGATACCAAACCAATGAGCTTCCCTATACCTCAGTTTGATGATATTGCAGATGTAATTGGACAGTCAAATGTTCCTTTGTACTGTAGTCTCTATTTGAAACAAGACTTTTGGCAGATACCTCTCTCAGACTCAGCAAAATCTAAATCTGGCTTTATACCACATAAAGAGGTGTTCTAATTCAAGAAATGTCCATTTGGGTTGTCCAACAGTCCATTAGCCTCTTCCATGGTCATGACAGAGGTTTTACAAGATTTAAACTGGAAGTTTGCTCTGGAATATATGGATGTGATGATCTGGGTTTTAGCAAGAATTTCGATGAACACTTGGAGCATATGAACTTGGTGATGGATGGACTCTGAATGGCCTTAATCCTTCAAATACAATTTTGCTGTCTCTCATGTAAACTACCTTGGCCATATCTTCTCTTTAGAAGGCATTGGTGTAGATCAGGAAAAGGAGAAGGCTATGACCGAGTTTCCCCTGCCCAAATCACTGCATGATGTGAGATCATTTTTAGGCCTGCATCATTACTATCAATGGCTATAGTTGTTGTTGTTGTTGTTGTTGTTGTTGTAGGGTTTAATGCCATTTTTCAGGACACGATAGGCTATACATGGCGACCAATATTAATGGTGGAGGAAGAACCCGGGAAAACCTCAGTAAGAACCACCGACTTATGAGAAGCTACTGGCAAGCTTTCTCACAAACCCACATTAGCCAAATCCGAGACTCGAACCCATGCAGACAGGGGTGAGATGGCAGTGATCCATAACAGAGAGCGCTTCAGACCACTCGGCCACTCGGGGCCCCTCAATGGCTGTCAGAATATAAAAGGAATTGCTTGCTTGTCCTTTTTAAAGGAATTTTAAACTTTGTACACACAATATCAAGTTTAATAAGAAGAAGCACAAGAAGTTGTTGTTATTGTTGTTGTTGTAGGGCTCAACGCCATTTTTCAGCACACAATAGGCTATACATGGCGGCCAGTATTAATGGTGGAGGAAGAACCCAAGAAAACCCCAGAAAGAACCACCGACCCACGAGAAGCTACTGGCAAGCTTTCTCACATTCCCACATTGGCTGAATCTGAGACTTGAACCCACGCAGACAGAGGTGAGATGGCAGTGATCCATAACGGAGTGTACTTTAGACCACTTGGCCACTCGTGGCCCCCCTTACAAGAAGTTGTAAAGTGAATCATGTTGTACTAGTAAACATACTAGTAACAATACTACATGGTTAATTCCCAAACATATGCATTAACAATACCCTATTTCCCACCACTGACTTTGTGATCTCTAAAACCTGATGTAGTACCAATACCACATAGCTCTCCACCAAACCCACGTAGTAACAATACCCTATTTCTAGACACTGATCTTTGATCTCTAAAACCTGATGTAGTAACAATACTACATAGCTCTCCACCAAACCCATGTAGTAACAATACCCTATTTCTAGGCACTGATTTGTTTTCTTCAAAATCTGATGTAGTAACAATACTACATAGCTTTCCACCAAATCCATGTAGTAACAATACCCTATTTCTAGGCACTGATTTTGTGATCCCTAAAGCCTGATGTAGTAACAATACTACATAGCTCTCCACCAAACCCATGTAGTAATATTACCCTATTTCCATGTGACATTGTAAAGATAATAATAATAATAATAATAATAATAATAATGACCTTATTTAAAGAGGGTAACACAATTAGCTAAAAACTAATCTACCTTGAGGCCCTCATACAAAGGAATTTATTTATTTAAGCTGCATCTCTGAAGCCACTGAATATATTGGGTTTGGAAGAAGGAAATAGAGTGGGCATTTCTAATCTCAGCTGGAATACTATTCCAGAGCAGAGTTCCAGAGTATTGGAAACTTTTTTTAAATAACTCCTTATTTGGTTTGGGAATTTTATACTGTTTGGTAGACATGGATCGCAGGTGGGGAGTATTACCAGGTAGCCTATACTGGAATAGTGATTGTAAATATTCAGGAGCACTATTCTGAGATATCCTGTACATTAATTTGGCTTTTCTCAAACAGATTCGGTCTTTAATAGGTAATATTTTTAACCTACCAGCTAAACTTTCCTTGCTTTCTTTCTGGATTGATATTAGCCCAAATGCTCTTTTTTGAAGATGTGCCAGCTTTGCTATGTTTTTATCATTTGAATTACCCCATACTGTACTACAGTAGTCCAAATAGGGTTGTATGTAACTGTTATAAAATAGTTTCCTGTGCCTTTCAGGGAGAAAATGTCTTATCCTACTGAGAAGCCATAAACTTGAATTGACTTTTTTACTGGTATGTTTGATATGTTCAGTCCATGATGGGTTATTATCTACCAGAACACCAAGTAGCCTATCATGACAGACTATTTGCAGATTTGTATCCTTCCATGTCAGACATAGTTCATCACTATCAAGATTTGTCCTTCTTTGCCGTGTTGAGATAAGTAATATTTTAGTTTTACCAGTATTTACCACCATGCCATTACATGTGCACCAGTTTTCCAGTTTGTTTAGTGCATTCTGTAAAGAAATTTCAAGCTCATGCTTTGTGTTTTGGATGTCTGACAATGTTGTGTCATCTGCATAGAGATCTGTAGATGATATTGAGTCTCTTAGTAAAAGTGGTAGGTCATTAATAAATAAAATGAATAGTAGTGGACCTAGAATTGAGCCTTGTGGTACTCCATATCTAATTGTTTCAGGTTCAGACGGAACATTATTTATGTAAACATGTTGTGTTCTCTCATTTAAGTATGAAGTAAACCATCTAATTGTTCTTTCATCACACTGGTAGATTTTCAGTTTCTTCAAAAGGATTTCATGATCCACCATGTCAAAAGCTTTCCTGAAATCTACAAATACAGTTCCTATTATTCTACCTTGGTCAAGTGCTTGAAGCCATTTATCAGTTAGGGAGATCAAGGCAGTCTCACAGGAATGGTTCTGTCTAAAGCCTGATTGATTAGGGTGTAACAGCAAGTGTTTGGTTAAATATGACATGAATGAGTCATGGACATGTTTTTCAATCAATTTTGACAAGTTTGGTAGTATTGAAATTGGTCGGTAGTTATCAGCATCATTTTTAGAACCAGATTTGTGAATAGGAGTTACTTTTGCAGTTTTCCATATTTTGGGGACAGATGAGGTTGCAATACTTAAATTAATTATGAATGTTATGCTATCTACAATAGCAAAGGCAGAAGATTTAATGAGTCGTGGACCAATCTGATCAAGTCCTGTAGCTTTCTTGGTATCAAGTTCACTGAGACATTTTTTAACAAAGTTTTTTGACACTGGTGGGATAGAGAAACATACCTCCTTTGAGATTTTACTGCTGCAGAACTTTTTCAGTTCATTAAAGTTGTTTTCTATCACTGGCTCTTTTAACTTTGTGGTAATGTTGATGAAAAAATCATTGAAAACATTTGCAATGTCAGTTTCATCAATGACTATGGTGTCATTTACCAGAAGTGAGTGAATTTTATTTGTCTGTTTTTTGTGCGTTCCTCCAGTGAGTTCATTGAAGACTTTCCAAATGGAGTTTGTGTTGCTCTTTTTGTTTTCAAGTAATGATTGATAATAAGTTTTTTTAGCTTTTTTGATCATACTTGTTATTTTATTTCTCCATACTTTATATTGTGCATGGTTTTCCATAGCCTTGAATTTGTCTCGTGTTTTCATAGCATCTAGGATTTCAGTAGTAAGCCAATTAGGTTGAAAATCAGTCTTTACTCGATGTACTTTCAGTGGTGCATGCTTAGATACTACATCCATAAATAAGTCAGTCCACACCCTCATGGCTTCATCTATGTCATCCAAATTTTGGATCATACTCCATGGAACTTTATATAGGTCATTGAGAAATTGTTCTTCATTAAAAGTTTTGAACGATCTGTAAGTGATCGTTTTATGTGTATTTTTCTTATTTTTCTTGCATTTAACCTTTCTTGTCAAAAAAGTAGGATAGTGGTCACTAAGACCAACATTTGGTACATTAACACAAGCCACATTGTCTGGTAGGTTAGTATAAATGTGATCAATAAGAGTGCTTGATTTTTGTTACCCTTGTAGGCTCATTTACCAGCTGGTCTAGGCCTAATGATTCAATAAATTCCATCCAGTTGTTCCTTATTTGAGTATTGAGAAGGTCCTTATTTATATCTCCGAGTATATATGTTTCTTTCTCCTGTGCTAGAACACTTTCTATTTGTTTCAAAAAGTTAGCATTCCAAAATGCTTTGGAGGAAGGTGGTCTATAAATGAAACCAGCTAGGAAAGATTTTGCATTATTCTGAAAAATTTCCACCCAGATACTCTCAATTTCATGTGACTCCAAGTCAAGTCGCCTTTTTACATTTACATCTTCCCTAATGTATACAACAAGACCCCCCCTGCTGTCTCTCTGTCCCTACGAAATGGTTTATTGTAGCCTTGACAGTGAAATAGATCATCATTGTGGTTAGCATTTAATTTGGTTTCAGTGAGTCCTAAAACATGTATATTATTTTCCATGGAAGACAACATTAACTTAATCTGGTCTATCTTTCCCACTATACCTTGTACATTTAAGTGACCTATGTTAAAACCTTTTGTATTTAGTTTCATATCAATTACATGTATGTCATCATGCAATGGGGTACTCACTGAGATTGTGATCTCCAAATTCTGATGTAGTAACAATACTACATTGTCAATCGCCAAATTTGTGTAAAGGTAGTAACTTTACTTTATTTCTAGGTGACAGTGTATCTCCAAAAACTTGATGTAGCCACAATACTAAATTGTTCATGTAGATGTATTACCCTATTTCCATTTAACAGTGTAACACTAACTTATGTGATTTGCAAAGCCTGGTGTAATAAAAATACTACATCGTTAATTCCAAAGAACAAGTAACAACATTACCCTATTTCTATGGTAACAATGTAACATTCATTTGGTTGCTTAAAATACCTGATGTAAGATTACTAGATCTATGCCCCACACTGCCTCCAGAATATAAAAAAATGATGTGTTGTTATTCCTATAGGACTTGAACTTTGTGTTTAATATTACTTGTAAATGCTCTTTGTATACTTATATTACTCTACAGATTATCAACTGTACTACCTTCGCAAGTGTAGACTGCCCATGGTACTAATAATAGAATCCATCATATGCCTCTGTGTAGACTATGAAAATTCCATCCTCGGCTCAGAATTTTAAGTGGTACACAAGGCTGTGCTGAGCGTCTGATGCAGATTTGTAGTCCCAAGGAGGAAATTTCTATCCCAGATCGAAGCACAATGATTGATTATTTTCTGACACATTTTCATGAAAATGGGAGTCCATGTCGAAAAGGCATACTGTTAATATTGCAGCAACTTTAATGTTGCAAAATAACCATTTAAAATTTCCTTACCTAATGATAGAGCTTAAAAAGTTAGATTTACACTGAAATATTCAGTATAAACTTTCAGTGATGTTCCTTTTAGCTTTCAAAGAACACAAACTCAGTAGTTAAAATTTGTTATAGTAATGTCAATACACAGTGTCTGAATTGTGGACAGGATGACAATGATACACATATGAAGAGGTCAGAAAAATAAGTCCACTTTTATTGATAAGATTAATCAAGATGGACAAAAATAATGACATAGTTCTCATTCAGCTTTGAGGTACAACTGATTAACCCTTCAGAAAACATACAATAAGAATATATATTTTATAAACAAACAATAATTTCAACAGCAGCTTTTCAACTTAAACTTAGACTATAAAAACTGTTCATTTTGCTAGATCGATCAGCTCGAAATGTGTTTGTGTAACACAACTTAAACCATTGTTTGATTTGTATGTTTTACATATGTTGCAATTAATGCTTGTTTTGATTACTGGAAAAATATGTTCAGACGATAATGCAAATCAAGACATATTTGATATTTTGTGTGCTCCCAGTAAATGTGTATATGAATGTGATATTATCACTATATTGCCAAACATATCAAATACCTAATTAAATTCAAGGTGATTCCTGAATACATTTACACAACATTAAATATCATTTAATATTTGCTTATACCAAGAGGTGCTAATGTTAAATGTGACTGGTTATAGATTTTATTTTGAAATACTATCTGGATACAAAGAAAGATGTCATCCCTACATCAAGTTTGTCATCCTGAAGACCATGATAAGCCTTCTTTCCATATATTTTTAAAAATCTGTCTTCCCTGGGTACCATGAATTTATAAATGGAACAGCCCTAATGGTTACAATAGCACTATCATATCTTTGTAAAGAAGCAAACAATAACAAGTGTGCATATACTGTCTTCACAAAATAGTACAAAATACTTCCTATAGAGATTATGTCAAAATTTTCATATCTTAGCATTAAAGATTGAATAAGTTTGCAAATGTTGCTCAAAACAGTGATGTCTTGAAAGAATCAAACATGTCTCAAAAGGAAAATAAATCGCACAGATCATACAGCAATTTACTTTTGTCATATGACTATTATCAAATTTGCAGTTTTGTGCCACAGTGCCAAGATTGTTAGACTTACTTTAAATAATTTCTTATTCTAGTTTCCAATCTATCCTTGTTAATACTGTTCACTGAAATTATATCTTTCGTGACATGTCCAAACAATTTACACGCTAGATAAGCTGTATCTATAATCTGTTTGTCTTTTCTATCAAGCTTCATTGACATTTTGCTGGTGCTACACAACAATTTCTCTTTTTGCACTTTTGCTATTGGTTCTTTACAAAATATAAAAGTGTTTTTGTCTGAAAAAAATGACCAGATAAAACTATTTGTGGTTGTATTTGACAAGATATAACTCTTGGTTTGTGCCTTCTGATCCTTTTCCTTCCTGCAATCAAAGATAGAAAAAAATTAATTTGTTACTTCTAATATAAAAACCAACTGCATAAAATCGGTGAAGATAAAATAATTAAGGATATAATCTTGAGAAACATACACTTTAAAGCATATAAATGTTGAATTTTCGGTCACAAATGTCCTAAAGACAGAAGGCTCATAGACCCGCTACATGAATGAGTAAACCCCTGTAAACTTTACATCAGCATAAAGATACATATCAGGGGGATAAATATTAGGCATTATTGATTTGTATTGAATTGTACAATGAAATTTAATGAAGTTAGTCAAAATCATGCCAAATAATCACTGACATTTATTTGCATAAATATAAGATTAATAATAAGTGTACATTTGGATTTAAGCTAACAAAGTAAGTTGACACTGACACCTATCCTTTATACTTAAGTAAGGATTTTTATAATCAGTTATCCAATATATATTCAAGTAGTGTCCTGCATACAGAGAATGGAGAAATTTAACTGATCTGGAAGACAAATGTATATTAGGATGGCATATCAGTAACTATCACAAAGAAACGCACAATGACAAAAGCCAGATTGATACATTATTCTATTTTTTTTATACTAACTTCACATTTTTTTCCATCTTCAAGTGTTCATCATTAGATTTCTTTTGTTTCAAATTCGCTTTTATGCATAGCATATATTGTTGAGATTCTTTTTAACTTAATTCTCCTCAAATGCTTCCAATATGAATAAATATGTGGCTGATGTATTTAACATTACATGTTCAATGAATAGTCTACCAAGATTAGACTTCTGAAGACCAGACTTGCAACTGTGTATCTTTCATAATGACCAAATGAAGAATATCTTTCAACTCTTAATACCCAGCCTAATGCTGTTATTGTCTTTTAGACTAAAGGTCTGTTTTGGGTTCATATTGTGGTACTAGTTACAATACAACAAATTCATATATAAAATGCCTTGAAAGAATATTTACTGCTATCTACCTGTATAAGGCCAATCTTATGCTTAAGCACAATCTGCAGCTCAGTTAAAGCCACTACATTTTACATACATAACTGATATAGCTAATCACATCTACTGTATAAATTGAAAACAAAAAATAAATACGACTTGGAAAATCTAATATAAAATATTCATCCATCTTTAAAAGAAAGTAATTTACTAGTTTAGTTAACCATTTTGATGTCAATTTTGTTAATGGAAATTACGTCATATAAAATTAAAAAAGTCAACTGAAAATATAACTATCAAATAAAAAGAAAATATTAAATCAATTATGTCAAATATCATAACATTGAAAACATACCTTTGCATGTTGTCCAACTGCTGCTGCAGATATCTTAGTATCTTCTTTTCTGTCATCAAAACATTTTTCCAAACAAAAAGATTGTCTTTCATCCCCAACCTATATTTCTGTGCCATCTGGCTCTACAGTGTCACTTCACTAAGGATGGAGTTTCAGAAATGACCAGGCAAAATGATATTAGTATGCCTTTTATGAGAAACCCAATTACTGGACTGGAGGACAGGAAGGCTATCATATTTCAGATTATCAATGTCAGTTTGTTGGAATCCAATTGACCATAATTGCTACGAAGAGAAACCTGTTATGTAATTCTTCAGCTGTTACCCTGTAGGGTCACCTGGACGTAGACTTATCAGAATTAGATTTTGAAAATAAAAACTTTTTAGCACAATTAAGCAAAAACAATTGGGGAAGACATATATATATATATATATATATATATATATATATATATATATATATATATATAATTGACCCAGTTAGATGCTCAGGACATTATAACCTCATTGTATTTTTTGCTTTCCACACTTTGTAACACTTTGTACTTGAACATGCTATCTTACAACAATTCCAAGCACAAGAAATTCACAATATTCTGTCTATATCATTATTGGCTATGTATGTATTTATGTAAGTGTGTTGTATGTTTGTATGTATGTATGTATGTATGTATGCATGGATGTATGTATGTATGGATGGATGGATGCATGCATGGATGTATGTATTTGTGTGTGTGCATATGTGTGTGTGTGTGTGTAATTTCACCTAGAAAAGCAAGCTGTTGTGGCTCATTTGATAGGGAATCAGAGTTGTAATCCTAACATTCAAGCTTTGACAGGCTGGCTCAAGCCAGCATTGGGCTAACTGATTTGGTCATAATGGTGCTGACAAAACCAACAAAAGCAAGACACAAAAAGCATCCAGTAAAGTCCGGCTCTGTGGGTCAACAATATAATAGCTAAGGAAGCAGACTCTAAGAACAAATACTTACAATAACAAGGAAAACAAAATTAACCTCTGGGTGTTTATAAAATTATAGTACCTACCTTGATATCATATAAAAGAAAGCTGTTTTATGTCATGTCCTGTCTTATCACTGTGAACATCATTTCATTGTCAAGATACCTTGTATATGGATTTGTTTTCTACTACATAATTCTTGTTCACAATTGCATCTAGAGATTACTTTTCTAACAGATTTGCAATGGTAGTTATATTGATTATTCTCTGGCTCATGTAAAGTTACAAATGGTTACATTGTTTGAGACCACTCCAGTGGTCTAGTGATTAGAGCATCCGCCTTGGATGCAGGAGGTCATGGGTTTGATACCCGGCCAAGCCATACCAACGACTTACAAAAATAGTACTAACAGCTGCCTCGCTTGGTGCTCAGCATTAAGAGGTCAGTGTTAGGACTGGTCAGCCTGGTGTCAGGATAATGTGACTGGATGAGACATCATGCTACATGTCTGCAGCATGATGCCCCAGTGCTAGACATCACTATAAACTGCCACACTGCAGACATTGTAGCAATATGACTGAAAAATTATTAAGGCTACATTAAAAATCCAAATCATACACACACATACATTGTTTGATTAATTTGTCATACCAGCAAGGTATGGTATATTACTCAGCTGACAACTTTGTCAGCTGAGTGACATACCATACTTTTATTCAATTCATTGTAATTAATAAACTGTATAGAAAACTGACCATCTTCGTTCTACATTTCAGAGTGATGTTTTGTTTTAGGGCCACTCCTTCAACCCAGTCAACAAAGTTTTCACCTTATTTTTGCTGTTTGGGCAAGAATGTCGCACTCACTGATACAATATTAATACCCTCTTCAACAATGGGCAAAACATCTCAATCTCAATGGCTAGGAAAAACATACAGCAGTCTCAAACTATATATAAGCAGCAACATGATAAATCACCTGAATTTCATTTGAGGCAGAAAGTTTGGTTACACTGTTCTCAAGTTCCAGTAGGGTATTGTCTTCCAAGCTGTGTGACAAATGGGTTGGTCTATGCTATCTCACCCAGGTGCTAGATAATCATAGGTTTAAAATGCAGGATTGCAACACTAATAAGCTGTTAAGTCTTTAATCCATATCAACAGGCTTAAGGAAATTATTTCTCCTTACCTAAGACCCACCAATCCACCAGGCCAGAGGATTAAAGAAGGGAAATTTAACCCAGAGTTGATCCCTCCTAATGACATAGAGACAGACTCTGTTACACATCCACAAGTTGTGGGCAACAGGCAGACTGAATCTCAAAGCAGGTCAGATAATCAAACAGTCTGGCAAACTGATGACAAGATTTTGTGCTCTATGCTCAGTAGAGGCATAATGTGGTAAAGGGTCAAATGGGAAGGAAAATGAGAATATACTTGGGTACAGGACAAAGATTTGTCACCAAATCTAATTAGTGTTTCATATACATAAAACTCTCAAGGGAAAAAGAAAGCAATCAGTAAAAGAATGAAATACCACCTTGTTACATGCATGGGGTGAGAAAACAACAAAATAAAGCCACGCTATCGGTTATTTGGCTTTCTAAATCTTCGTTCTTATATTTTTGAGGCCAACTTAATGCAAGCCAAGGTCAAATTCTTGTCATCAAAATTGTGAAAATTGAGCTTTGGGGTTTAAGGTTTTTTTTTTATTATAAAACTGGTTTAGATTTGTAATGTTCGGTTATCACTCTCACAGAATAATTAACAGTTAGGCCTTGGAATGTGCAGTGTTTGTCACTAGTTGAATAACCATAATTTGAAATAATTTCTGACCGTGGTTAAAAGAAAAAGGGTTGAAGCAGTATCTTAAAACTGCATAAATGGAATTAAGAACTAGAAAAAAAATGTGTATACACGTTATGGGTAAAGATGTTCATTTTCGCTAAGTTTATAGTGGGACAGTCAAATAGGATAGTCCAGGAGTAGATTGGAGTCTGAGAATGCTTACGTTTCACCAAATAAAGGTGTGGTGTATGTGAGGTGATGTGACACATCAGGAATTCATGTCACCTGACGAGACAAATTTGTTTAAAAGGGTCCTTGTTAATTTTAGTTGGCTTAATTTTAGAAATATTCATGACGATACTCTGTTATGTAAGGTATACATTGCTTGCTTTATAGTACACACGGGAATCTACAGCCATGCGTGTGTGACTGGTGGCAAGCAACTAAATAGTGAAAAAAGAAAATATGGACACATTTTGTATTCGACAATTTTTAAGATGAACATAATTAACATTATATTATTCCTGTATTGATATAAATTTATTTGTCCTTCTGACCTCCATCGTGTCTTTATTTTCATGTTGTTTGTAAACTGAGATTATATATTGTTTCACAAATGGAAGTTGTATAATGGAGTAGCAAAATGCTGTAGTGTTAACAAGTTGCTTTAGGATGCATGTGTATAGTACTTCCAAGGAAGAAGGGTTATATTTTGGTGAGTAAAAAAGTGGATCTTACATTTAAGAATTTATGATACATATAATAATACTACTGGATACATGTCTGAATGGCAGATTAAATTAATAACAATATCGTGGAGCAAACTAAAAATGGAGGCCCGTATGACCAAAAGGATTTTTAGTGTGGGAAAAAGTAAAATATACAAGTTCTGAATGGGCAGGAAATAACAGAATAGCAGCATCAATTTTAGATTTCTAACTAGGTCAGCATCATAGAAACTAACATAAGTTGGGTGTGAGAGCTGAAAAATGTATCAATAACAGATTAAGTTTTGGGGTTTCAGCAAAGCTCTGACAAATCTAGGTAAACAGGTCAGCATCATGACAAATCTGGATAACTGGATCATTTGTAATGCTGTTTCAGCACCCTTTAGTTTTGGTGTGATCTGGGGGAAGGGGCTGTCCTTCATTTAGTAATAGTAGCCAATCATATTCTGTAGGTAAGGATTATGATACAGATACAAGAAAATAGAAAAAGAAGATAAGAGAGGAGAACAATATACAAGGTGAGATGCAAAATGGGAACTTAAAAGAAAAACTTCATAAAAGGACTTAAAAGTTATAATCAGAAAAAGAAATAAACAGAGATAGAATACCTAATAGATATAATGCATAATGGAGTGATAATTAGAAATTAGAGAGGTGGACAGAACTTTGGAGTTTGCAAAATGGCTTAGTGTCTTTAATAAGATACAACTGGTCTCACCTCACCCTAAAGTCAAAAGACATGACCTAACAGGTCGGATGTGGTAGAAAACCATGAAGGACAGACAAACCAGACCCAACAAGTTGGACCATCATCAATGGATGATTCTATGTGGCAGGATTATGATATATCCAAAAGTATTGATGTTCCTGACACATCATTTATGGACAAATTGGGAAGTTCCTTGCAAGATGATATGTCAAAAAAATCATGATGCTTTGGATAAATCAGTGGCAGATGAACATGGCACTTTGCAAGATGATAACATGACCAAGTCATATGATGTTGAAGCATTTGAATTATGAATAACTACTACAATGACAGCTGATTCAAGAAGCAAAATTAATACAGATGGAAATCCCATCATTTACTGAATGGATCAAGGTACATGTATGTAGTACAGTAAATACTGCTATGAGCAACCACCTATTATTTCAAACCAAAATCATAATGTATGGATCGGTTTTATTACATAATTCCTTTGTTGTGAGTGACCACCTGCTAAACACGACCAGCTACCATGGTGTCTTGGCAAAATATGCACTTCAACACTGCTATGAACAAATGCATAGCAAAAATGGGGATAAACTCCACCAACCTTGATAGAATCAAGTGACTGTTTATATGTTCCAAAAGAAAAAAAGGCTGACTACTGGTTTCTGAAATTTTTTAGGTGTGCTTAGTGTTTTATATTTTCTATTGTAAACCAGACTAAAGTACCTGTAGAGCAAGGGTGTCAAACATGCAGCACGTGGAGTTATTTCCTGCAGCCCTCAATGACACCCAGAAGTTGTAAAATAATTAATAATGCAGACTTTATCCTCACAGCCAGCTAGTACTGATAAAAATTCAGGTGAGCATGTAATTCCTTGCCACTTAGCATAATGAAATAGCATAATGTATTACTCTTATTTTTGTTTTCATTTTGACTCCACATTTTTATTGCTGTATGAAAAGGTTTCAATATGGACATCAAACTAATGTAGTAGTTCTCATGTGGCACTCAAACAGTAACAGTACTAGTCCTCATGTGGCACACAAACCAATGTACTAGTCCTCATGTGGCACTCAAACCAATGTACTAGTCCTCACATGGCATTTGAACCAATGTACTAGTCATCATGTGGCACTCTAACCAATGTACTAGTCCTCATGTGGCATTCTAACCAATGTACTAGTCCTCATTTGGTACTTGAACCAATGTACTAGTCCTCATGTGGCACTCTAACCAATGTACTAGCCCTCATGTGGTACTCGATATTGTTAAAGGCTTGTGATGTTTGTTGTTTCCCACCCCCAGTGTTATAGTGATTACATCCCAGTATCCAAGTTCTTGTCTATTCAAGTTGGTAAGACTGGGTTATACACTTTGTTTATAAAGTTAATCCTTGTATGTCATCTTTGAATTAAGCCGCTGACTTTTATCTCTGAGTGAATGATTCTCTATCTGGATGACAAAAATGTTTTTTTTTCATTAATTGTTAGATATGCAATGTACATGTATAGATTTTTCCTATTTTCCCAAAGCCTAGTCAAAACCAAGTCAAAACTGAGCATTGATGACGTTAACACTTAGCACCTAAATAAAAATGGAAGAAACTAAATAGATAAATTTTAATGTTGGAGAAAACAAATTTTGAAACTGAAAAAAGTGAAAACAAGCAGACCGCTCGCAACATAGCAGTTTATATGTTGGTAAAACAAATCTAGGGTGGTATAAAGGAAAAGGAGTAAATCATAAACGATTTCATGTGCTAATACATGCACATGTGATCTTCAATTATATACGTAATTAATGTTTAATGACAGAAGTATATTTTTATTGTCATAAAATTGTTTTCAAATAAATACATACAACATTTTAGCAAGAACTATTAATAAAGAATAGAATATATGTACAGTGATTGTGGTTATTTTTCTTTAAATTCTTATGAAACTGGACATAGGAAACTGGTCTTTTTTTTGTACAAACCTTTTATGAGAGACCACCTGTCTTGAGAAACCATTTCTGTCAGCAGAAGGGGCAGTTTCTTATAACAGGTGATACTGTATCTAAAATGTTATATCACAAAAGAATTTCTAAACCTTAAATGCCATGTATTATAATGATTCTATGTTTTCTGGGCAGCTTCTGTACCGTGGCAAGGGCAAAATGCAGACTGTACATTGCTAAAAAAAGATTACTTGAATTCAGATTACTAGAGGTACAAGTTGGCATAGAACATTTTCTAAAAACAGTTAAATGAATGATGGGTTAGAAATATGGCAGTAGTTCTTTAAATCAGTAGGGGTCAAGTGTTGACTTCTTCAATTTCTTTACAACGGCAGTTTTGAAAAATGTTATGAATTTCCTGGATGAGAAAGAGGTATTGATAACATCGGTTTGTGAAGGCAATATTAAATCTAAGCACTCAAACAGCAGTATGTTGGAATCTGATCGAGTTCACGTAGCTCTGGGGTACTCTTTATCACAACTGTATGTACCAAATCCAAAGAGACAGATTCAAACAATATTAATGATTGCAGTATATATTATGTATCACATGTGTATGGTGACAAATTATGAGTCAACAGAAATTGTGTTGTCAAGCTTATCTCTAATGGATTGAACTTTGTCACAGAAGAAATATGCAAACTGGTCTGGAAGATCAACCTGAGAAAATGTTGCTGAAAGTTGTGTACATTTCTTGACATCAGCTTCTTTTAACATTTGTTGTGGTATTACAAGTTGGTGAGAAAAAGAGTATGTGTTCAAAATTTTAGTGTCATTTAAGAAAGGTAAAAACCTCCATTCTAATTTTCTTTTATTTCAATTAAGCTAAAACGTGTTTTACTGATATTTACATTCTTGTACCAAAATCTTAAGTTAAACAAAAAAAGAAAGTCAGTCAAATTAAAACTTGTAAGATGAGTAAGACTCATTAAACCTAAATATGTTTTTATTTATTTAGCATGTGTCCCTCACAATGGAGAATGATCCATGACAATGATGTTGAGGTAGGTGGTTTTAGGATTTGAAGTCCAATTACATTCAGAAGTAAAGAGCTTTCATATTTAACTGGTACATTTTTTGACTTCCTTTTTGAAGAATTTATATAGTTTTAAATAATGCTTAATTGTGCATACTTTTTATTAATGGTTGATATTTTCACATTCATTATTATACAGTAAATCATGTCTTGCATGGACATGGATATAACAAATTTACAATTAGTATGAAGTGAATTTACATAACCAGTAAAGCACAAAATCAGTACTGTAACAAAGTTTTCACAAACTGTGGGTGCAACAAAGTTTTAACAAATTATGGGTGTAACAAAGTTTTAACAAATTGTGGGTGTAACAAAGCTTTAACAAATTATGGGTGTAACAAAGTTTTAACAAATTGTGGGTGTAACAAAGTTTTAACAAATTGTGGGTGTAACAAAGTTTTAACAAATTATGGGAAGTCCAATTATGAAACTGGTATGTATACGCACCAATATCACTACGACAGAAATTAATTTAAGTTGTTACACCTGAAATATTAATACGAAATTGAGTTACAGAAAACAGAATGGTGATGATAATGCTATTGCTCCCCATACTGTGCCGGTTCGAGTCTAGGATTCGGCTAACGTGGATATGTGAGAAAGCTCGCCAGTAGTTTCTCGTGGGTCAGTGGTTCTTCCTGGAGTTTTCCAGGGTTCTTCCTCCACCATTAATACTGGCCACCATGCATAGCCTATCGTGTGCTGAAAAATGCCGTTAAACCCCACAACAACAACAACAACAACAATAAAAGTTCACTGATTTAAATATCAAGAATATATAGTTAGAAAACTCAACTGAGATGTACATGGTGGATCAAAATAGCATTATCAAAATTTCCATACTAGTGTCTGAATTTTTAAATTAAATTATTGTTTCTTTTCAGAAAATAATGAGGAAAATACTCGTATAGTGGAGATTATGATTCTATATGCAAGCTATATATTGAAAAGCGACTGATGGAAAAGCATAAAAAAGTCATAACACGTAACTCAGACAGCTTCCTATTGAAAGAATCGCCCAAAATAACTGCTTCAGATAGAAGATCTACCACAAATAATAGATTGAGATGTTACTAAAACTTTTATTCAGTAAACAAGAAAGAAATTGTGTCTTACACATAAATCACTGTCAAACATATCTATATTTTATGATGTTTAAAATGCTGTGTACAGGTACTTCAATATCTTGTATAAATAGCACCTTCATGAATTTCAACTCGACAGTACTATTACTGGTACTGGCCATACTCTTAAACCTGGATCGGTGATGACAGTTATTTTCTATGTAATCTCCTTGGAAAAGTAGCATTATTAGAAACAGATTTTGAGATTAACAATGTAGAAATGCTTCAATAGCAATTAATATTATGGCATATGATTAAATTTCAGACTTGTAGTAAATCTGCCTAATAATGGTTTTGAACAATGGTACTTAACTATTACCTTGGAAATAGGGTAATATTACTGCAAATGTTTGATATGTGTTTGATATTAACAAAGTAGTAAAGCATCATCAGCAAGAAATATCACTAATCTAGGTTTTGGGATTAGCAATGAAGCAATGTTACAACATTATCATTAATCTACATCATTAAACTTTGTCCTTGTAACAATATTACTACATCAGGTTTTTGAGAGAGAAAAATCAGTCTTCCACTCTCATCTGGAAAATAGGGTCATGCTATTATGTGGATTTGAGGCAATTATTACAACATCAGGTTTTCAGGTTAGAGATTAAAAAGTCAGTGTTACACTGTTGTCTTGGAAACAGGGTAATATTAATACATTAGTTCAGTGACTATCAATGTAGTACTGTTACTGCATCAGGTTTTGAAGATCGCAAAATGAGTGGTACACTTTCAAAATTGAAATCGGGTATTGTTACTAAATGAGTTTGGGGAGTGAATTGTTATTATTACAACAGGTTTTTGCAGATCATAAAATCAGCTAAGAGTAATGTTACTATTGGTACATGTGTTTGGTAATAAACAATGAAGTATTGCTACTACATTAGGTTTTAGAGATCACAAAATCATTGCCTGGAAATAGGGTAATGCTACTAAATGGGTTTGGGGAATAGCTATAAAGAATTGTTACTACACAAGGTATTGGAGATCACCAAATCAGTGCCTGGAAATAGGGTAATGCTACTAAATGGGTTTGGGGAATAGCTATATAGAATTGTTACTACACAAGGTATTGGAGATCACCAAATCAGTGCCTGGAAATAGGGTAATGTTACCAATACTAATCAATACCAGAACAAAAGTGACCTCATCAAGAACCTGACCAATAAATGTGTCAATTAAAGGTATAATTTCCTGATCAACGTCATTCTCAAGTGCTCTTTTTGGAATAGCTCTAGTAACTGCATAAGCTGGGTATAAATTACGGATTTTGTTTTCAATGGGATTGACTTTCTGATCCAAACAAAGCTTGTCCATTACAAGTGGATTAACCACAAGCTTAT
The DNA here is from genome assembly GCA_028554795.2 of Sinohyriopsis cumingii. Taxonomy (NCBI): domain Eukaryota; kingdom Metazoa; phylum Mollusca; class Bivalvia; order Unionida; family Unionidae; genus Sinohyriopsis; species Sinohyriopsis cumingii. The sequence goes on from CM068832.1 coordinate 35,111,278, forward strand.
CTCTAGCTAGGTCATTGCCTAATAATAAATGAATACCCTTGATGTGTAAAGACGTCACTGTTGCAATTGTCATGGGTCATGAAACTAAGTCTGATAACAAATTTACACAGTGGATAGGCACATTAACAAGAAAGCCACACTCTACTCCCTGAATAAAAACACTTTCACTAGAAGAAGACTTCTCAAAAAATGCAAAGTATCTGATAATAAAAGACTTTGAGAAGCTCCTGTGTCCCTTAATATTTTAATAGGGTACACTTGGCAAAATCATCAACAAGTGATAAAGAAACCCCTCTACATGAAATGTTCATAATTCTCCATAATAAAATCAAACTGGGGTTTGTTGGACCCAACAAATTTATTTGCTTTCAATATATAGCTGTGACCTTGACCACTTGGAGTTAACAGCATTTGGAATAGCTCTATCATTATTCTGTTGCTTATTTTTGAATCTGTAGCAATCAGAAAAAAGGTGCCCTTTCTTCTTACAATAAGTGCATGTAGGAAGCAGTAAGTATTTTTTATCAGTCTTACCAGAAGTTTGATTCCTAAAAGTTATTCCAGTTTGAGATTTGGAAGTACTTGTATGAGACTGAGATGGGTTTTTTTAACCACAAAAACCACTGCGAGGAAGATGTATTGACAAAGTAAACTTTGCAAGCCAAGGAATAATTGTCAGGTGTAGGAGCAGCATCTTCCAAAGTTTCCACCTTTTTCTCACCAAGAATGGTCTCAATATTACTACTGACGGAATTATTCAACTAATATGAGATACCTGAAGTGTCAATATTACTACTGACGGAATTATTCAACTAATATGAGATACCTGAAGTGTCAGAGGTTATCATAATCTTTATCAATCTTCTTGGCTGAAAACCTGCCATCAAATCATCACTTATTTCCCATGTGAACTAGACATAGGTCTGGTCAGTTTCTTTTCTACAAATTATAGTTTTTTTTAGATACGCCTCATGTACCAACTCATAACCCTTCAAAGTAAGTCCTTAACCACAACAAAATTAGCACTTTGTTGTACTGTTTGTGATGTCTTGACTTCATGAGCTTTGCAGATAAATACACTTTGTAATAACAGAGTCCAATGCTCTCTTCGCTATTTCAAATTTTTTGCAATTTTCTCAAGATGATAAAAATACTGATCTACTTCCGTTTCTCTAAAAGGGATTACTTGAATCTTGGGCTTGGCTAATATAGGTACATGAGAAAGCTTGCCTGTAGCTTCCCATGGGTCCTGGTACTTCCCAGGTGTTCCTGGGTTCTTCCTCCACCAGTTTTACTGCTTGCCATGTATAGACTATCTTGTGCAGACAAATGGTGTTAAACCCCATAACAACAACTAAAAGGAGGTACTAACCAAATATATCTGATAACATCAAAATCTGAACTGGTATGTAAAGAGGGGGAGTTTTCTGCTTGCCAACTCTAATTCATTTAATCTAAATTGCAATTTCCCTTTCTTTACTTTCTCTGTATTAACATATCATCTTTATTCCATTTTCCTTTGCATTTGTCTATCTTCTCTTTCTCTCTCTCTCTTTCTCTCCCTTTCCTCTTTCTGCAATTGCAATAGGATTTGCATTTGTCTTCCTTCTTTCTCTTTTAGAAGCTGAAGTATTCTCAACTATATTTCCATCTGTTTTTTTAAATTTCATTTCTATTACTTTCATTTAAAAGCCAGACAGAAACATACTAATCAAACCCAAAGCACTTTTATCCCCAAAATTCTTTACCACCAAATACTGAACCAAGAAATTTGTTATTTCTTGCTTCAATAAAGAAGCCTTCACTTGAGAAAGATCTTATTGTCTGGCAAGCTGGAGCATTTTGTCCTTTTCCATGGCCTCTAACACTTCCTGAGTAGGATTTAAATAAAGTTCTCCACTTCAGGTAACAGTCTGAAAGCTTGTCGGTTACAATCTAAATTTCTCAAATATGTGAAATTAAAATACCTGGGACAAAGAATATTCTGAAACAAAGTGAATTCAAATTTCAAAAACAAATTGTGGTTTTCTGAAATATTTTAGAGAAATCTGCACCCCATACAAATTCCCAATTTTCTATTATGACTCTACGGTCTTTAACTAAGTAACAGTATTCTGCATTAAATCCCCAAAGGTCCTAAAAGTTCTATAACAAGTCCAAAAGTATAGAGTTTTCCAAATGGATCCAGTGGTGTTCTTGACAAATTTCAATATTTAATATGCTGATGTGCCAGTAGTCTTGAATGTGCTAATGTGCCAAGTCTTTATGCATCACAATAATATAATAGAAAATGTCCTTGAATGAATTCACGATAATCCCAAAATAGTGATTTAGTCCTTGGAGCATTAATCAGCACCATGTAATTCAAGCAAGTGAATAATTTTAATAAATTATCTCCAATTAAAACTGAGCAAAACAATAAGACTGTTTCTACTTTTGGTGTTAAGATAGGAACGAATAATTCTGTTTATTTCTCTCTTATAAAAATCCTAAGTCACAATATAAAGACTAGGATGAGAGTCAAAACTTCATTTCTAGAATATTGTAAGTTTTCAACAAGATCAGGAATTTCAAAGTGAAAAACTAATGTCATAAACTATGTCATAAACTCAAATAAAAGTAAACATGTTTACCTTCCACAATAATGCTCTTAAAACATAATAAAAAATCAGAGAATTATTACCTATGTAATATGTTGATTACAAATAGCAAAATAACAAAATGTGTGTCAGGTAGGCCCTAAACTCAATTACTGATCAAGATCAGTCACACAATATAGTTATACATGACAAACAATCGTGGAGAAAAGCTAGAACACAATGCAAATTAAATATACATAAGATGTTTCATACATGATTTCAATACTGCTTTAGTGGAATCATATTGCATCTCTTTGACTAGATATGAAGTGATCATCACCACAGGAACTGCTAAAATATCATTTTCATGAGTGGGATTGGGAATCTTGACCCTTCATAAAACTTGTCAGTAATTCTGTATTTGCTAATACTTTGTGTTCATCAGATTTAGAGCATGCCATTTCTTCACAGCCTTTCAACTGCCTTTATGACATTAGACAAAATGTATTCTATCCACAATGCATAACATTTTGTACAGGCAAGGCACCATATTGATGCAATGAATAGCATTATGTACAGGCAATGCACCACATGGGTGTGAGGAATAACACTGTATACCAGCAAGGCACCACATGGCTGTGAGGAATAACATTGTATACCAGCAAGGCACCACATGGGTGTGAGGAATAACATTGTATACCAGCAAGGCACCACATGGGTGTGAGGAATAACATTTTATACCAGCAAGGCACCACATGGCTGTGAGGAATAACATTGTATACCAGCAAAGCACCACATGGGTGTGAGGAATAACATTGTATACCAGCAAGGCACCACATGGGTGTGAGGAATAACACTGTATACCAGCAAGGCACCATATGGGTGTGAGGAATAAGCCAATGATAAACAATTTCTCACTTACTATACCACTGAAAATAAATGCTGGATGGTCAAAACTGATTATAAATTACAATGGATTCTTCAGAGGTACTGTTCACATGTTGCAAGCAAAAGATTAAACTAGTAGCATCAATGGATACTGGTGACCACCTGGGAGGAACAAGGAGAGCTCTTCTGTCAGAGTTACTTCCATTCATCTATATGACAGATGGAAATACATTTTCATCTTTCATTGAGGGTTAGATTTGGAGGGTGCACATGAATTTCCTACAATGTGATCTATGTAGCTTTTATAAATAACTGTCTCACCACATTCTATTCATTGGTGTAACTAAGCAATTTTCTAATGTATGCACTATCATCGAAGTGGCAGGGGGATGAGGGGAATGTTGGTATTGTTTTGCACTGTATCTCTGAGAAATCTAAAGCGTGGAATTATTTATTATTCATCTATTTTATGCATGCATGCTTGTGCATATGTCCTGCTACACCATTGATACTTGTCCTGTTTCTCTGGGGGAAGGTTTGGTGCTGCAGATTAAAAACAGTTTTAACTAGAGTATATACTCTCTTTTAAGTTGAGTCAAACTGTGAACAACAAAGATCTAGATCTGCCTTAGCATAATGCGCCTGCAGATTAGGGTCTATGATGCTTGTTCTACTGATAACTCCTAACAAACAGCAGAGCCAAAGATCTACCAGCGCATTATGCAATGGCAGATCTGGGCTTGTGCAGATTGTAGTTTGCCTCATTCTACATTCGAGTGTATATGGTATACTCAGAGATATGTTTTCCACATGAGCTTACTATCATGCTTAACTCAGAGACTGAAACAACTTGCTGTATTCCTTTATAGCTCCTATATACTGACAGATACATGAATCCCTTGATTTACCCACCCACCCTGTACTTTTTCATGTCTGGTATACATCGTTGCCATAAAAGTTTCATTATTTTTAATTAGATATTAATTAATGTCAGTTTTCTTCCATATTGACCATCAGCTACTAGGAAACTCAAATGTGAAATGGACAACTGCCATCAGCACATATCTTCACATTTAATTACTATACCTTGGTGAGTTTCTGATCAACATCAGGTGTTGAATTTTTACTGAGGTCAACTGTTGTATAATGTCCTTGACCCAATTCAGCATGGTCTCTACACTTTCCTTGCCAAGCTGAAGGTCATTTGATGCTGTCTGGAATAAGCTGTTGGCAACTGTATCATTCTCTCCTCGAAGTTCATTTACACGTTGCAAAAGGAATGATTCCAACTGAAAAAGTAACAAAAACAAAATTCAGCATTTATTTAAATTTCTATTGTTTGGACATGAATGTTTTAATATCAAAGTAAAGACAGGTTATGGAAAATTCTAGACAGTCTGAAAAATTATTAATAAAAATGCAAATTCAATCTCCTCATGTTATAAATTATTCTATAATCGATTTCATGGTCTTAAATGTGGTAATCTCAAAACGATAATGGCCAAGTATTTCACCTTTTTCAGGCAAAGCTCACATTGATAATGTTCATCTGTGCAGAACAGACAATTGCTGCATAAGTGCATATATGACTCACCCTTTCAACATGGTCTTTAAAAACATGACATAAAACTATTTTAGGTCTATCTATCCACATGTACTTATTATCACATGGCATTAGTAATGATCATTTTACCTTCCCTCAATGTGCCAGCAGATTTGGGTATATGTTATATGTTTAACTGAATACTCCTAGCCAACTGCACAGCCCCAGAGCTGCAAGCACACTATGTAGCAAAAGATCTGGGTATATGTTATTTGCAGCTGGACCCAACATATAAGTAATTATAGACAATATTATTTTTCGATTTCCTAGCCTGGAATTCTGGAAGTTCATTTTCAGATCTTGTGAAAATAGCCTATATCAGGGTGATACAACAGATTCAAAACAATGAACCACATGAACCAAAAAGTGTAAAGGTTTTGGGCCATACACATCAACTTATAGTAATTCTACTATAATTATAGAGCTGACTTTTTGTAAGAGCATAGGCCACACAAAATGATCACAGGGCCACATTTCGTCCACAGGCCTGTAGTTGGACAATTCTGGTCAAAATGCATACAGTGAATGCCACAATGTCAACACAAGTTTAATAACTGCCACTGGTTATAAAATATGGAAAAACAAAGATGGGCATGAAACAAAAAATTAATGTGAATTAGATATTTTCACAGAGCAATGAGATCAAAGGCTACACTCGTCCAAACATCACCTAAAGCAATGGGATCAAAGACTAATATCATCCAAACCTGACCTAAAGCAATGGGATCAGTTTAATATCATCCAAACCTGACCTAAAGCAATGGGATCAAAGACTACACCCATCCAAACATCACCTAAAGCAATGGGATCAAAGACTAATATCATCTAATCCTCACCTAAAGCAATGGGATCAAAGACTACACTCGTCCAAACATCACCTAAAGCAATGGGATCAAAGACTACACTCGTCCAAACATCACTTAAAGCAATGGGATCAAAGACTAATATCATCCAAGCCAGACCTTAAGCAATGGGATCAGAGTTTAATATCATCCAAACCTTACCTAAAAGCAATGGGATCAAACACTACACTCATCTAAACTGCACCTAAAAGGAATGGGATCAAAGACTAATATCATCCATACCTCACCTTATAGCAATGGGATCAAAGACTAATATCATCCATACCTCACCTTATAGCAATGGGATCAAAGACTAATATCATCCAAACCTCGCCTAAAGCAATGGGATCAAAGACTAATATGATCCTAACGTCACCCAAAAGCAATGGGAACAAAGACTACACTCATCCAAACCTCACATAAAGCAATGGGATCAAAGACTAATATCATCCTAACCTCACCTAAAAGCAATGGGAGCAAAGACTACACTCATCCAAATATCACCTAAAGCAATGGGATCAAAGACTAATATCATCCATACCTCACCTTATAGCAATGGGATCAAAGACTAATATCATCCAAACCTCGCCTAAAGCAATGGGATCAAAGACTAATATCATCCAAACCTCACCTAAAAGCAATGGGATCAAAGACTGCATTCATCCAAACCTAACCCAAAGCAATGTGATCAAAGATCACACTCATCCAAACCTCGCCTACAGCAACAGGATCAAAGACTACAATCATCCAGACCTCACCTGTCAGGATAAAAAATCAAATCAAAAGACTACATTCGTCCAAAACCTCAACTATCAGAATCCCCCAAAAGCAATGGGATAAAAAAAAGAGACTATAATCATCCAAACAACACCTGTCAGGATACAAAACTTTGTTGTTAGGACGCTCTAGATATAAAACAGTATACTATAACTTTAGCTATAATGAAAGCCAAAAGACCCACAAAGTAATATCATTATATTGAAATAGTATTATCATTATTATTTATCAATCTTCTCCACACTGCTTCAGGTGACATTGAGGGAATGACTCTGCTGATGGTCTACCCCTGGCAAAGGTGTTATTTCCCAGGTCATGCCACTACTTTTGTGATCATTGTTGTTCACCCCCATGTTTCCCTTGACCTTCCTCTTTCTCTCATTACCTGTGGTATCCCTCTAATGGCTACCCTGTGTAGTGGATTGGATGGCATTCTTCACATATGTTCCACCTATCTCTAATGTCTTGATCTCATCTGTGATGTGATGGTTTCAACTCCAGCTTCTTTTTTGGAGTTCTTCATCTGAAATGGTCATGGGCCAGATTCAAGTGCTCTCTTCCATTCCACATTCACCATCTGTTGGCACCTTGCTGCCAAAATAGATGAATTCATCCACCCCTAGCAGTGGCTTGTTGTTCACTATAGCTGTCACAGGATGTTTGACCCTGGAGGTGATCTTCATCAATTTTGTCTTGTCTATGTTCACATTGAGACTGTTGCTGCTTGCATTTTCTGCCAGAACCTCTGTCTTCTGTTGAATGTCCTGGTGTTGGCTGGAATGAAGACTAACATCATCTGCAAAATCTCGGTCTTCTATTATAGATTTCCATTTCCTGTCACTTTTTTTATGGACTCAGTCCATTGAGATGGCAAAGAGGAATGCTAACATAATGCAGCCTCCTTTTCACTCCATTCTCTACCTTAAAACTTTCTGCTAAGTTGTTATCACATAAATCTCTGCAATGGAAATCCTCATTACAGTGCCCTGATGATGCCATGATGCCTTCAAATCTTCCACATTGATGCCTGGTGTAAACTACTGAAACCTTTCTCAAAGCCAAATGACACCACAAAAATAGTTATTCCATTCACTGGTTTTTTCAAGAATCTGCCTAATTTCAAAAGATCTGTTCTACGCATGACTTGCCTTTTCAGAAATTGGCTTCCTCTTTGTGTGTGTGGTCTTCAATGGTTTGAAATTTATTCTAATCAATTGAAAATGTTTCATCAAAATTCTGAAAGTGACCATGCAATGTGCTTTGTAATTACTGATATTGTCATATTCCTTTCTTGCAAAGGTGCTGCATTTATCTGTTATAATGCACAGCAACGTCTATGCTGTTTATCCTACAGACTTTTAGTAGCAAGGACCTTAATTTTTCCAAGCATTATTTGATGTCATATCTCAATATATGCTGCATAGTCTACCGAGGACTTTTATTAAACAGTGTGGGCATGGATCTTTTGAACCATTATTTTATTGGAGATCTTGGTCTAGGCTGTGTAGTCTACTGAGGACTTTTACTAAACAGCATTGTCATGGATCATCCAGACCACTATTTTATTGCTGATCTTGGCCAATACTGTGTACCGTACTGAGGACGTTTATTAAAAAGCATGGTCATGGATCATTCAGACCATTATGTTATTGCAGATCTTGGTCTAGGCTGTGTAGTCTACTGAGGACGTTTATTAAATGGTGTGGGCATGGATCATTCAGACCATTATTTTACTGCAGATCTTGGTCAGTGTTGTGTAGTCTACTGAGGACTTTTATTAAACCGTGGGTATGGATCATTCAGACCATTATTTTACTGCAGATCTTGGTCAGTGCTGTGTAGTCTACTGAGGACTTTTATTAAACCGTGGGTATGGATCATTCAGACCATTATTTTACTGCAGATCTTGGTCTATGCTGCTTAGTGTACTGAGGACTTTTATTAAACAGCATTGTCATGGATCTTCCAGATCATTATTTTATTGCAGATCTTGGTCCATGCTGTTTGCAATGTAAAATGCATTACATGTAGATACACATGGTACTGAAGTCAATACAGTCTGGATTGTGATCATAATTGTAATGCAGCATTAAAAAGGGCTGAACTAAATTCACACCTGAAAAAATTCACACATGAAAAATGTCACATAAAAAATTAAAATTGATGCTAATTTTAACCTTGTACTGTTTGCAGATAAATAATGTATGACACCAACAAAACTGGTCAACTACTATATAGAAGTGATTTTAAGTTCAAACTGCAAACCACATAGACTCTAATCTATCACTGCATAATACACTGGCAGATTGTGGTCTCTGTTGTTTGCTCTGCTGATTACTCTAATCTATCATTGCATAATACACTAAAGCTGTACCAATTAATCAGCCATGCTCATAATTGGGCTGATTAATAGAACAATCGGTATAATCGGTATCGGCAGAAATAATCAGTGCCAATGTAAGCAAATTTCCAAAATATAAATTCAATCATAACATTCATCTTGACATGGCTTGAATTTTAAATCAGAATTAAATAGTTAAATTAAGGAATAAACATTTGATATTGGGGGTTAATTGAAAGACAATATATTCTTAAAAGTAAATACTTTTTAACACACTTGTGTAAACTACCGCTGATTGTCTGCACACAACAAATTATCAATACCATTCGTGCACTCATCCCAATCACAGCAGCCAATCAGCCAATGAGGCTTTGTGTAACTGTTGAACTTCCAGCACACCCATTAGCAAATAGCTAGGCAGATTAGATAGCTAGCGAAATTTCCAACTACTATGAAATTATGACTCACTATAGTTAATCTGTTCTTTAGCCAGTCCTGCAATGCTGCTAATCAATGAATAGTGGTCGCATGCTGAAGCAGCTGAACAATAACATACAAATATTATGCAGCATTGATATTGGCATGCCAGTGGCAGCAATGTTATCCCTGGATACCCCAGCTGCTGAGCTGCTTCAGCATGCGACTTGCAATTTAATCTGGAATTACTTCAAAGTAAATGCAGTTGACGAGTCCAAAGCAAATTGCACACTTTGCAAAGCATGCATTTTCAGAGGTGGAAAGGATTCCAAAAACTATACGACATCAAATCTTGTCCAGTACTTGTGCTGCAAGCATATCGTTGAACATGGCCTGTTTCGGGCAGATAAAAGAGAAGAGCATGCTGCGCAGTTAACCTCAGCAGCTGCTGCAACCCCTAGTACTCTGACTATTGATGCCATGCTGGACCGGAAGCAGCCATTTGCATTTAATGACCTGAGAAATATTAGTTAGCACAAAGCTACTGCAGAGTTCATGGCAGTAGATGTGCAGCCATTTTCTGTTGCTGAAGACATTGGATTTCAACATCTGATGGCCAAGGCAGAACTGTGCTATAAAATTCCAAGTTGGAAGTACTTTTCCACATCTTTCATACCTGACATGCATAAGGCGACACAAAGCAAGGTGAGTGATTTAGATTCTGCCCAATCTGAGTTAGTTTGACATCTCATGCATGGTCAGACCCATCCATTGGCGTAGCCTTGTTCAGTCTTACGGCACACTGTCAGACGAAGACTTTCAGAGGAAACATGTGATTTTAGCAGCAATGCTTCTCAATGAATCACGCACAGGAGAATATTTGGCAAGCAAACTGGACAAATTATGTGAGGAATACAGCATTCTAAAAACTCATATCCATGTATTTCTGTGTGACGCAGGTGCAAACATGGTTAAAGCAATGTGTCTGGCTGCAATCGACAGCATCAGCTGTTTTGCACACACATTGCAGTTCAATGTCAGTGATGGCATTCTGTCACAACGAGCTGTCAAAGATGTTTTGGCGATCTCAGGATCCATATTCAGCAAGTCTCCACACTCCATCCTGGCACAACAGCAGCTCAAAGAGCAGCAGGAAAAATTTGATGTTGCCCATACTCACCAGTGGGTCTGTAATATGTGACAATAGTATTGACCAAACTTACTGTCATAAATTCTGGTGGTAAGTATCTATAATATGTGCCAAAGCAATGATACAGACCTTCTGTCACAAATCATGGTGGTAAGTGTCTATGTGCCAATAGCATTGATACAGACCTGTCGCAAATCATGATGGTAAGTGTTTATAATATGTGCCAATAACACTGATACAGTCCTTCTGTCACAAATCATGGTGGCAAGTGTCTGTGTGCCAACAGCACAGATACAGACCTTCTGTTGCAAATCTGTCAAAAATCGTGGTGGTATGTGCTGATAGCACTGATACAGACTTTCTGTTGCAAATCATGGTGGTAGATGTCTATGTGCCAACAGCACTGATACGGGCCTTGTCACAAATCATGGTGATAGGTGTTTATAATATGTGCCAATATCACTGATACAGACCTTGTTGCAAATTGTGGTGGTAAGTGCTTATAATATGTGCCAATAGCACCGATACAGACCTTCTGTCACAAATCTGTTGCAAATTGTGGTGTAAGTGTTTCTAATATGTGCCAATAGCACTCAGATACAGACCTGCTGTCACATCATGGTGGTAAGTGTCTATGTGTTAATAGCACTTGATACAGACCTTCTGTTGCAAATCATGGTGGTAAGTGTCTATGTGTCAATAGTACTGATACAGGCCTGCTGTCTCAAATTGTGGTGTAAGTGTCTATAATATGTGCCAATAGCACTGACACAAACCTTCTGTCACAAATCGTGGTGATAAGTGTCTATAATATGTGCTGATAGCATTGACACTAACATGCTGTTGCAAATTGTGGTGACAAGTAAGGGTCTATATGTACCAACAGCACTGATACAGACCTACTGTTGCAAATTGTTGTTACAAGTAAGGGTCTACATGTACAAATAACACTGATAAAGACCTGCTGTTGCAATTGTGGTGACAAGTAGGGGTCTACATGTACCAATAACACTGATACAGACCTGCTATTAAAAGTGTGGTGACAAGTAGGGGTCTACATGTACCAATAACACTGATACAGACCTGCTATTAAAAGTGTGGTAACAAGTAGGGGTCTACATGTACCAATAACACTGATAAAGACCTGCTATTAAAAGTGTGGTGACAAGTAGGGGTCTACATGTACCAATAACACTGATACAGACCTGCTATTAAAAGTGTGGTGACAAGTAGGGGTCTACATGTACCAATAACACTGATACAGACCTGCTATTAAAAGTGTGGTGACAAGTAGGGGTCTACATGTACCAATAACACTGATACAGACCTGCTATTAAAAGTGTGGTGACAAGTAGGGGTCTACATGTACCAATAACACTGATACAGACCTGCTATTAAAAGTGTGGTAACAAGTAGGGGTCTACATGTACCAATAACACTGATACAGACCTGCTATTAAAAGTGTGGTGACAAGTAGGGGTCTACATGTACCAATAACACTGATACAGACCTGCTATTAAAAGTGTGGTGACAAGTAGGGGTCTACATGTACCAATAACACTGATACAGACCTGCTATTAAAAGTGTGGTGACAAGTAGGGGTCTACATGTACCAATAACACTGATACAGACCTGCTATTAAAAGTGTGGTGACAAGTAGGGGTCTACATGTACCAATAACACTGATACAGACCTGCTATTAAAAGTGTGGTGACAAGTAGGGGTCTACATGTACCAATAACACTGATACAGACCTGCTATTAAAAGTGTGGTGACAAGTAGGGGTCTACATGTACCAATAACACTGATACAGACCTGCTATTAAAAGTGTGGTGACAAGTAGGGGTCTACATGTACAAATAACACTGATACAGACCTGCTATTAAAAGTGTGGTGACAAGTAGGGGTCTACATGTACCAATAACACTGATACAGACCTGCTATTAAAAGTGTGGTGACAAGTAGGGGTCTACATGTACCAATAACACTGATAAAGACCTGCTATTAAAAGTGTGGTGACAAGTAGGGGTCTACATGTACCAATAACACTGATACAGACCTGCTATTAAAAGTGTGGTGACAAGTAGGGGTCTACATGTACCAATAACACTGATACAGACCTGCTATTAAAAGTGTGGTGACAAGTAGGGGTCTACATGTACCAATAACACTGATACAGACCTGCTATTAAAAGTGTGGTGACAAGTAGGGGTCTACATGTACCAATAACACTGATACAGACCTGCTATTATAAGTGTGGTAACAAGTAGGGGTCTACATGTACCAATAACACTGATACAGACCTGCTATTAAAAGTGTGGTGACAAGTAGGGGTCTACATGTACAAATAACACTGATAAAGACCTGCTATTAAAAGTGTGGTGACAAGTAGGGGTCTACATGTACAAATAACACTGATACAGACCTGCTATTAAAAGTGTGGTGACAAGTAGGGGTCTACATGTACAAATAACACTGATACAGACCTGCTATTAAAAGTGTGGTGACAAGTAGGGGTCTACATGTACAAATAACACTGATAAAGACCTGCTATTAAAAGTGTGGTGACAAGTAGGGGTCTACATGTACAAATAACACTGATACAGACCTGCTATTAAAAGTGTGGTGACAAGTAGGGGTCTACATGTACCAATAACACTGATACAGACCTGCTATTAAAAGTGTGGTGACAAGTAGGGGTCTACATGTACCAATAACACTGATACAGACCTGCTATTAAAAGTGTGGTGACAAGTAGGGGTCTACATGTACCAATAACACTGATACAGACCTGCTATTAAAAGTGTGGTGACAAGTAGGGGTCTACATGTACCAATAACACTGATAAAGACCTGCTATTAAAAGTGTGGTGACAAATAGGGGTCTACATGTACCAATAACACTGATACAGACCTGCTATTAAAAGTGTGGTGACAAGTAGGGGTCTACATGTACCAATAACACTGATACAGACCTGCTATTAAAAGTGTGGTGACAAGTAGGGGTCTACATGTACCAATAACACTGATACAGACCTGCTATTAAAAGTGTGGTAACAAGTAGGGGTCTACATGTACCAATAACACTGATACAGACCTGCTATTAAAAGTGTGGTGACAAGTAGGGGTCTACATGTACCAATAACACTGATACAGACCTGCTATTAAAAGTGTGGTAACAAGTAGGGGTCTACATGTACCAATAACACTGATACAGACCTGCTATTAAAAGTGTGGTGACAAGTAGGGGTCTACATGTACCAATAACACTGATACAGACCTGCTATTAAAAGTGTGGTGACAAGTAGGGGTCTACATGTACAAATAACACTGATACAGACCTGCTATTAAAAGTGTGGTGACAAGTAGGGGTCTACATGTACCAATAACACTGATACAGACCTGCTATGAAAAGTGTGGTGACAAGTAGGGGTCTACATGTACAAATAACACTGATACAGACCTGCTATTAAAAGTGTGGTGACAAGTAGGGGTCTACATGTACCAATAACACTGATACAGACCTGCTATTAAAAGTGTGGTGACAAGTAGGGGTCTACATGTACCAATAACACTGATACAGACCTGCTATGAAAAGTGTGGTGACAAGTAGGGGTCTACATGTACAAATAACACTGATACAGACCTGCTATTAAAAGTGTGGTGACAAGTAGGGGTCTACATGTACCAATAACACTGATACAGACCTGCTATTAAAAGTGTGGTGACAAGTAGGGGTCTACATGTACAAATAACACTGATACAGACCTGCTATGAAAAGTGTGGTGACAAGTAGGGGTCTACATGTACAAATAACACTGATACAGACCTGCTATTAAAAGTGTGGTGACAAGTAGGGGTCTACATGTACCAATAACACTGATAAAGACCTGCTATTAAAAGTGTGGTGACAAGTAAGGGTCTACATGTACCAATAACACTGATACAGACCTGCTATTAAAAGTGTGGTGACAAGTAGGGGTCTACATGTACCAATAACACTGATACAGACCTGCTATTAAAAGTGTGGTGACAAGTAGGGGTCTACATGTACCAATAACACTGATACAGACCTGCTATTAAAAGTGTGGTGACAAGTAGGGGTCTACATGTACCAATAACACTGATAAAGACCTGCTATTAAAAGTGTGGTGACAAGTAGGGGTCTACATGTACCAATAACACTGATAAAGACCTGCTATTAAAAGTGTGGTGACAAGTAGGGGTCTACATGTACCAATAACACTGATACAGACCTGCTATTAAAAGTGTGGTGACAAGTAGGGGTCTACATGTACCAATAACACTGATACAGACCTGCTATTAAAAGTGTGGTGACAAGTAGGGGTCTACATGTACCAATAACACTGATACAGACCTGCTATTAAAAGTGTGGTGACAAGTAGGGGTCTACATGTACCAATAACACTGATACAGACCTGCTATCAAAAGTGTGGTAACAAGTAGGGGTCTACATGTACCAATAACACTGATACAGACCTGCTATTAAAAGTGTGGTGACAAGTAAGGGTCTACATGTACCAATAACACTGATACAGACCTGCTATTAAAAGTGTGGTGACAAGTAGGGGTCTACATGTACCAATAACACTGATACAAACCTACAGTTGCAAACTGTGGTAGCAAGCAAGGGTTTATATGTACCAATAACACTAGTACAGACCTACTGTTGCAACTGTGTTGACAAGGGTCTATATCTACCAAAAACATTGATACAGACCTGTTGTTTCAATTTTGCTGGCAAGTAAGGGTCTATAATACATGTATATATATAACAAAAATGTGTAGACCAAGACCTACCAGTATATTATGTAATTGTAGTAGATCAAGATCTACATAATGATGACCAGGAGTATGTATCTAAAATGTAATTAAGAGGTATAAAAGTAATTTTAAAAAATTATAATTTTTGATATAAACCATTGCAAGCAGTAATTCTTGTGATGCCTCAAGATAAATTATTTTTACTGACAAAAAAGTTGGGACTTAAAAAATGTTCAGCTAGATAATAATATTGAAAAATTGTTAGAGCTACATCAAAAATCCAAATCACACATACACTCTCTCCCTCTTTCTGGACCAACATCACAAGCTATGAGAGAAAATGATTTAAAAACAAGAACAGCAGATTCCTGCCTTTTGTCATACATCAAAATCTCTTAACCAAAGTTGGTAAAACTAACAGAAAAAGAGAGATGAAGGATAAGAACAATCATATGCTTTGTATTAATGGTGAAGAAAAGCGTAATAATGGCTGAAATACTGTCAAATAAATTGAATGTTCTGCATTATTCATTTGCTAAGACTGTATTCCCCACTTGTTTCAATGCTTGTTGCTGGTTGAATGGCTGCATGTTCTAGAAGCTAGCCATGCAAAAGAAGCTCAAAAAAGAAGCAAACTATCAATTTCCAAAGAAGATTTTGAATAGCTGTGGTTAGCTGCTGAACTACATTTTGCAGTGGACGGATTTGAAGCGTTCACTACCTCCATTAATACACAGTTTCCAACAGTCAATCTGAACTCCATTAGAAATGCAAGTATGTGGATTAGATGTTTGATGAATATGAAACTTCCATTTCTGAATCAACATTTTAAAAAAATTCACATGTATCTTTCATGGTTTTATTTTTTTTATTGCACCCAGATTTCAAAGTTTCATGGGTTTTGATTACTTGTACATTTTCTTCAAGCAGTGTGCACATTTTCATTCTAAAATCAATTACTTTCTCAATATACGATGTACCAGGTGTCAGGATAATGTGACTGGGTGGGGCACAATGATACATGCCACACTGCAGACATCACTGAGACAGGACTGAAATATAAAACTCCAAATCACACACACACACACTATTCTTTGAAGAATGTGGTAACTTCCATCCCTGAAGAAATATAAAAAGTGTCTTATGTTCTGTTTTTAAATTTTAATTTTATCAAGAATTAAAAGGATTTGATCCACTGTATATTTCCTATGCCAGGTACAAAAATGTGTGTGTGTGTGTGTGTGTGTGTGTGATTTGGATTTTTAACGTAGCTTTAAGAATTTTTCAGTCATATCGCTACGATGTCTGCAGTGTGACAGTTTATAGTGATGTCTAGCACTGAGGCATCATGCCGCAGACATTTAGCATGATGTCCCACCCAGTCACATTATCCTGACACCAGGCCAACCAGTCCTAACACTAACCTCTTAATGCTGAGCGCCAAGCGAGGCAGCTGTTAGTACCATTTTTGTAAGTCTTTGGTATGACTCGACCGGGGATCGAACCCACGACCACCCGCATCTGAGGCGGACGCTCTAACCACTAGGCCACCGGAGCGGTGGTACACAAATGTGAAAACACAATTATTTGTTTAAATATGTATACCTTTCACACTTCCATAATACTGTGTGACAGTACATTATGGTCCATGTTTGGTCTTCTACAGACTTTTAATAAGCAGCAGGGACCCTAATCCTCTAGGGTATTATTTGATGACATATCTGGGTCTATGCTGTTTATCCTACAAAGGACTTTTAGTAGCGTGGAGCTTAATTTTTCCGTGCATTATTTGATGTCATATATCTTGATCTATGCTGCATAGTCTACTGAGGACTTTTATTAAACAGTGTGGGCATGAATCTTCCAGACCACTTTTTATTTGAAACCTTGGTCTATGCTCTGTAGTCAACTAAGGACTTTTATTAAACAGTGTGAACATGGATCTTTCAAACCATTATTTTATTGGAGATCTTGGTCTATGCTGAATAGTCTGATGAGGACTTTTATTAATCAGCAAGGTCATGGATCTTCCAGACAACTATTTTTATTGGAGATCTTGGTCTAAGCTGTGTACTGAGGACTTTTATTAAACAGTGTGGGCATGGATCTTCCAGACCATTATTTTATTGCAGATCTAGGTCAGTGTTGTGTAGTCTAATGAGGACTTTTATTAAACAGCATTGTCATGGATCTTCCAGATCATTATTTTATTGCAGATCTTGGTCCATGCTGTTTGCAATGTAAAATGCATTACATGTAGATTCACATGGTACTGAAGTCAATACAGTCTGTATTATGATCATAATTGTAATGCAGCATAAAAAAAGGCTGAACTAAATTCACACCTGAAAAAATTCACGCATGAAAAATGTCACATAAAAATTTAAATTGATACTAATTATAACCTTGTACTGTTTGCAGATAAATAATGTATGACACCAACAAAACTGGTCAACTGCTATACAGAAGTGATTTTAACCATATAGACTCTAATATATTACTGCATAATACACTGGCAGATTGCGGTCTATGTTGTTTGCTCTACTGATTACTCTAATCTATCATTGCATAATACACTGGCAGATTGGGGTCTATGTTGTTTGCTCTAATCTATCATTTCATAATACACTGGCAGATTGGGGTCTATGTTGTTTGCTCTACTGATTAATCTAATATATCATTGCATAATGCACAGAAAGATTGGGGTCTATGTTGTTTGCTCTGCTGATTAATCTATCATTGCATAATACACTGGCAGATTGGGGTCTATGTTGTTTGCTCCAGTCATTAATCTAATCTATCATTGCATAATGCACAGAAAGATTGGGGTCTATGTTGTTTTCTCTGCTGATTAATCTGTCACTGCATAATACACTGGCAGATTGGGGTCTATGTTGTTTGCTTTAATCTATCATTGCATAATACACTGGCAGATTGGGGTCTATGTTATTTGCTCTAAGCTATCACTGCATAATACACTGGCAGATTGGGGTCTATGTTGTTTGCTCTAATCTATCACTGCATAATATACTGGCAGATTGGGGTCTATGTTGTTTGCTCTACTGATTACTCTAATCTATCATTGCATAATAAACTGGCAGATTGGGGTCCATGTTGTTTGCTCTGCTAATTAATCTATCATTGCATTATACACTGGCAGATTGAGGTCTATGTTGTTTGCTCTACTGATTACTCTAATCTATCATTGTATAATACGCTGGCATATTGGGGTCTATGTTGTTTGCTCTAATCTATCATTGCATAATACACTGGCAGATTGGGGTCTATGTTGTTTGCTCTATTGATTAATCTAATCTACCATTGCATAATGCACAGAAAGATTGGGGTCTATGTTGTTTGCTCTGCTGATTAATCTATCACTGCATAATACACTGGCAGATTGGGGTCTATGTTGTTTACTCTAATCTATCATTGCATATTACACTGGCAGATTGGGGTCTATGTTGTTTGCTCTAATCAATCATTGCATAATACACTGGCTGATTGGGGTCTATGTTGTTTGCTCTAATCTATCATTGCATAATACACTGGTAGATTGGGGTCTTATGTTGTTTGCTCTAATCTATCATTGCATAATACACTGGCAGATTGGGGTCTTATGTTGTTTGCTCTAATCTATCACTGCATAATATACTGGCAGATTGGGGTATATTTTGTTTGCTCTACTTACTACTCCTAACAAACTGAATACACCCAAATCTGGGTATCTGCAGTTTGCAATTGGACTTACAAACAAGAATATATGGTACACCATTACTATATAATCATTCCACTACTTTCCTTTTTTGTATTTTCATAAACACTGAGCATAAATCAACTGAAATTAAACCATGGCTCACTGGTTTCAAATTTGGGGTTTGATGTTGGTTTCTGCAAGTCATTCTCCTATTTTTTATTATCAGGAAAATAACAAACGCAATATAAAAGGTCCTGAATACACCCAAATCTGGGTATCTGCAGTTTGCAATTGGACTTACAAACAAGAATATATGGTACACCATTACTATATAATCATTCCACTACTTTCCTTTTTTGTATTTTCATAAACACTGAGCATAATCAACTGAAATTAAACCATGGCTCACTGGTTTCAAATTTGGGGTTTGATGTTGGTTTCTGCAAGTCATTCTCCTATTTTTTATTATCAGGAAAATAACAAACGCAATATAAAAGGTCCATTTGAACGAATACTGTTTTGAATAAATCATAGAAAGTTTTTCAAGAAGGCACTGTAATTATATGTCAAGAAGGTCCTTTAATTGTGAGAGGATGAAATCTGTCGATGAAAAACATTTTAAAGCTAGAAGGAAACTACTTTCTAAATATATAATAATATCTGGCGGTTTATGGTAGGAATAATATAGTAAATTTGTATGTCAAAAAACATTACACTGCATGAACTATGTGTTTTGCATGTAAGTGACATTTGATAATGATGTTCAATCCATCAACTTTCACCTCAGACTTGACTGAAAACTTACAAACAAAGCAAAAGTACTCAACTTTCACCTCAGACTTAACTGAAAAATTGACCAACAAAGTGGGGCCCCAAGTGGCCGAGTGGTTTAAAGCGTTCTCTGTTACGGATCACTGCCATCTCACCTCTGTCTGCGCCGGTTCAAGTCTCAGATTCAGCCAGTGTGGGTATGTGAGAAAGCTTGCCAGTAGCTTCTCGTGGGTCGGTGGTTCTTTCCGAGGTTTTCCCGGGTTCTTCCTCCACCATTAATACCGGCCGCCATGTATAGCCTATCGTGTGCTGAAAAATGGCGTTAAACCGCACAACAACAACAACGACCAACAAAGTAAGAGTACTCAACCTTCCCCTCAGGCTTGACCAGTGCTCAAAAACTATGAAAGCCCAATGCATTTGGCTCCTCTAATTTCAGATCATGCTACTCCTATACTCAAAGCCAAAAGCCTGTTGGCCCTCTCAAAAACAAAATCTAAATTTGCCTGAGAAAACTTCAGTCCTGTTAATTCTTAGCAATTTGAAGATCACCTATTGACTGTAGTTCTATTAAAGGCTGTAAGCTGCATGTACAAAGTGAGGCATGTGTTAGAACATATTGCTCTGGTTACCTATAGTGCTCAGTTGGCTTCAATGAATAATAATTGAGCTGCTCCTTGCGCATGCATATACAAGAGTTATGCAACACCGGTTAGACTTATTAATTGGCACTAATGAGACTGTATTACAATTAAGATAAATTATGGGATTAGCCTCTTATAAAAGTATCCAAGATGAATTTGTCATCTTAAAGAACATATGATTATTACATTGTGTTTTAATCCATTATGTCAAAGAGCTGGTATCCACAGATTCTAGTGGTGCAATGGATTATGTGTTTTCTGTCATTCTGACACATTTGTTGTACAATGACATAAGTAACTAAGAACCTTAAAGATCTTGTGTTAACTGATTTATGTAAAAAGGACCCATGGCTCTATAAATTTTACATTTAAATCTTTAAACATGTTAAGTTTCTGCAGCATGCAGAAACTGAAATTACTTCAAATTCACCAAATACATGGAAAGAGAGAAATGCAGATGATGTTGTGGGAAATTCCATGACAGTGAAGAACAAGAAATATGATGCTGAAACAAGGAAAAGGGCATTTAAGTCTTTACGGAAAGAGATTTATAATGGCTTAGATATGATGTGAGCTGTGAGAAGAATGTTTTGTAGATACTATGAGAAGCATCCTAAAAATGTTTTGCAGATACTATGAGAAGTATCCCAAAAATGTTTTGTAGATACTATGAGAAGTATCCCAAGAATGTTTTGTAGATACTATGAGAAGTATCCCAAAAATGTTTTGTAGATACTATGAGAAGTATCCCAAGAATGTTTTGTAGATACTATGAGAAGTATCCCAAAAATGTTTTGTAGATACTATGAGAAGTATCCCACACCTGAAGAGAAAAATATGTTTGCCACCAGAACTGACCAGTTTAGGTTAGATCCAGTTAGGTCACACCAAGCCAATTCAACATGACTTTGTTTATTTCTTTTCATATTTAAAGTAAAACAATTGCAATATCACAGTAAAAAGTAGGGCCCTTTTAGGCACATGCTACTAGAGTCAGGGTTTGTAGAATTTGAGTCAGGGCTGTGAAATTTTATAGGCACCAGCCCTGGGCTTGTGTCTGAAAAAAATAAATATTTGAGCTCTGGACCTGTTCAAAAAATTAATATAAGCAAAGCAAGAATGGGCACTCAACTTTCACCTCAGACATGAGTGAAAACTTAACCAGCAAAGCAAGAAAGAGTGCTAAGTTTTTGCCACAAACTTAACCAGAAAAGAAAGAAACAATACTCAACTTTCAACTCAGGCTTGACTGAAAGTTTACACAGCTGAGAGTACTCAACTTTCACCTCAGGCAAAACCGAAAACTTAACCAGCATAGCAAGAGTACTCAACTTTCAACTCAGACTTGACTGAAAACTTAACCAGTGAAGAATGAGTACTCAACTTTCAACTCAGACTTGACTGAAAACTTAACCAGCAACACAAAAGAACACAACAGAGTAAGCATGAATGGAGTAAATGAGAATTTACATGAAATAGGTCATCTAAATTCATTTGAATGAAGAAATATTACAATTATAAAGAAACACAATTTTTCTATCTCTGCCAAAATACATGTAATCTGTATGTATGAATATATACATTGAATTACCATATCTATATAACATTTATGTATTATGGCCATACCTTTCATGCATCATTATTCAGTCATACAAACTCATACACTTACATTTAATAGTGAAATCTGTTGTACTGCTGACGAGTTTTACAAACCTTTTGTTAATGACATGTACCATTAAGTGAGTATATTAACAAAGAAACCTCATTTAAACCAGTTTCTGTTTTGCAATTCTATAACATCCAACAATATGCAAAAGTCTGATGAGCTTTTTTCTAAAGGTTTTGATATCTGTATCACATTTATTATTCTTCTATTACATACAGACTGGTTATGTATCTAGTTCTTTATAGAGCACAGCAAACTGACAATATTGGGGAAATAGCACAGAGAAGTAGTACAAGTTTATTCTGGCACAAAAATTTTAACCATACTAATCCACATTCACATGTTCTTGATACCTGTTTAGGCCAGCCTGTGACAACTTCCTCAGTGTGTCTTTGGGACCATCACTTTGCTCCCATTTCCTCAGTGTGTCTTTGGGACAGGCACTTTGCTCCCATTTCCTCAGTGTGTCTTTGGGACAGGCACTTTGCCCCCATTTCCTCAGTGTGTTCTTTGGGACAGGCACTTTGCTCCCATTTCCTCAGTGTGTCTTTGGGACAGGCACTTTGCTCCCATTTCCTCAGTGTGTCTTTGGGACAGGCACTTTGCTCCCATTTCCTCAGTGTGTTCTTTGGGACAGGCACTTTGCTCCCATTTCCTCGGTTTGTTTTTGGAACAGGCACTTTGGTCCCAATTCCTCGGTGTGTCTTTGGGACAGGCACTTTGCCCCCATTTCCTCACAGTCAATATTGCATAGAAGGTGTCACTAATACCAATCCACCCACCTACCAACCAAATTCTTTAG
This sequence comes from Sinohyriopsis cumingii, assembly GCA_028554795.2. Taxonomy (NCBI): domain Eukaryota; kingdom Metazoa; phylum Mollusca; class Bivalvia; order Unionida; family Unionidae; genus Sinohyriopsis; species Sinohyriopsis cumingii. The sequence continues at coordinate 35,134,239 of CM068832.1, forward strand.
ATTTTTGACAATTTTATGACAAATAAGGGTTTATTTAACATCTTTCTGTCAAAGAGGCAATATACTTGATAAAAATAGAGTTGGATGATAAATATTACAACTGGGGAAACAAAATTGCAGTACTTTTAATATTTCGCAAATTCTGATGGTAACAGTTATATTGTTTATTGCATAACTATATATACAACAATATGTACAACATTTATAGTGAGCTGTGATTGCTCCTCAACTGGTACAGCACTGGATTTAAAAACCATGGGTCAAACATTCACAGAAATGTGATTAAAAGAATTTGATCTGGATGAGACTTTGAACCTGAACTTGCACCAAGCAACCTAGAAGAACCCCAGTCATGATAGTTGTATGTGTATACTTTCCATGGGATTTCTCTAAGGTGTTACACAATACAAATGATACAAAGTTGCAATAACTGCTTAAGGTGAATAGATCATATTGTAAATTCTTTGATTAGGTGGAACACATATACTGTAATCTATTTAATGCTTTGTTTCCATTTTTTTCTTTTAACCTACAATAAGGGTCTAAAAATCTCATTTTTAAATATTAGAATGTCTGCAGTTCTTCCTCCATCTCTCTCTCTCTCTCAGTGTTCACGTGTCAGTTTTACTTGAACTGATACAGATTACGCCTTGTATCACTGTCTGGATCCATGATAGCAAAACTGACAATCTGATCAGCTAACAGAGAAACAATGTGATTGACAATTAAAATAATCATATGGCCAGTCTTCCCCATCTCAAGCCCCCAACCCATTCTCTCTCTCTCTCTCTCTGATTTGATTGCTCAATCAGAACGTCAGTTTTACCTCAGTGGATCTCGATCTCTCTTTCTTCACAATCACTACAAGGGAGACAATGCATGGAAAACAAGTGCAGTCAATGTTTACTTTTAGTTATCCAACAATGACTCCTAACCAATGCTGGTAAAACTGACCAAAAATAAACGAGTAATGGAGAAAGAAAGACAGAGTGAAGGATAAATACAATCTTATGGTTGATAACAAAGAAAAACATAACAATGGCTGAGATACTGTAAATAATTGGATTATTTTAATTAGCTCTTGTACAGTTTGTCATTTCACTTACTTAAAGTCAATATTTCCATACTTGTTTCAATACTTGCTCGTGTCTGAATGGATGTACGTGTAATGTTACAGAAGCTAGCCATGCACTGTTTGCAGTTCTAAAATCTCTTCATTTAAACCTTTTATATTTAAATCATAAATGGAGGTTCTTGTAATCAACACATATCAAAATGGAAGCTCAAAAAGCAAATTATCAATTTCCAAAGAGAACTGTGAATAACTGCAACAGCTGCAGAACTATATTTTGCAGTGGACGCACTAGACAGGGATTTGAAGAGTTCACTCCCTCCACCAATAAACAGTAGTCAATATTAACTCCATTAAAATGCAAATATTTGCATTAGTTCTTTGATGAATATAGTAACTTCCATTTCTTAAGAAATATTTTGTTTAAATGTCACATGTATGTTTCATTGTTTTTACCCTGATTTTGAGGGGGTTTTATCCAAATTTTGAGGTTTAATGGGTTTTTGTTAATTGCAATTTCCCTTCAAGCAGTATGCATGATTTTTCTAAATACTGTAACTTTCTCCCTGTCTACCCTTGCATAATACCATACACCCTAGTATATTACAGTCTACACTATGCTAAAGATTTTTAGTAGCATTGTCCCTGTTCTTCCAGAGCATCAGATGGTGACTGATCTGGGTGTATAATGTCTGGCTCAATACAAGCTCTGTGTGTGTGTGTGTGTGTGGTTTGGATTTTCAATGTAGCTTTAACAATTTTTCAGTCATATCGCTATGATGTCTGCAATGTGGCAGTTTATAGTGATGTCTAACATGTGGCAGCATGTCACAGACGCGTAGCATCATGCCCCACCCACTCACATTATCCTGACACCAGGCCAACCAGTTCTAACATTAATCTCTTAATGATGAGTTCCAAGCAAGGACTCCATCGTCACTACACTGTCCATGGGAGCCATAGTGTACTGCCTTGTAATATGTCTCCCTCATCATAACACTGTACATGGGAGCCATACTGTACTGCCTTGTAATATGACTCCCTCATTATAACACTGTACATGGCAGCCATTGAGTGTACTGCCTTGTAATATGAATCACTCATTATAACACTGTACATGGCAGCCACTGAGTGTACTGCCATGTAATATGACTCACTCATTATAATGCTGTACATGGGTGTCATAGTGCTCTGCCATGAAATAAGATTCCTTCATTATAACACTGCCCATATCAGCCATGTATTCTGCCTTGAAATAACAACCCCTCATTATAACACTTCTACTTAGGACTTTTGTTAAACTGCATTGACCGTAATTTTCAAGAGCATTTGCTGATGGCAGATCTGGGTCTATATTATTTGGGCTACTATGGACTATGAGATGTGAAATCATCGTCTATTCTGCTTGCAAGTTACTGTGTGTTTATACACAGGAAAAATATGTATACATGGTCTGATGTTAGTTCTGGCATGTACTCATTAAAACACATTGTAAAAGGATTCCCTCATTATAACCTTGTCCATAGGAGCCATAGTGTACTACCTTGTAATGACAACCTCATAATAGTGGGTTCGAGTCTAGGATTCGGCCAATGTGGGTATGTGAGAAAGCTTGCCAGTAGCTTCTCGTGGGTTAGTGGTTCTTCTCAGGGTTTTCCCGGGTTCTTCCTCCACCATTAATAATGGCCAACATGCATAGCCTATCGTGTGCTGAAAAATGACATTAAACCCACAACAACAACAACCTCATAATAACACTGTCTATGGGAGTCAAATAGTGTATTACCTTGTAATGAGGGGGCCCCAAGTGGTGAGTGGTCTAAAGCACTCACCGTTGCGGATCACATCTATCTCACCTCTCATGGGTTCAAATCTCAGGTTCAGCCTAAGTGGGCATGTGAGAAAGCTTGCAAGCAGCTTCTCCTGGGTTGGTGGTTTTTCCGGGGTTTTCCTAGGTTCTTCCTCCACCATTAATACTGGCCGTCATTTATAGCCTATCTTGTGCTGAAAAATGGTGTTAAACCCCACAACAACCTTGTAATGACAACCTCATAATAATGCTGTCCATGGAAGTCACAGAGTGTACTACCTTGTAATGACAACCTCATAATAATGCTGTCCATGGGAGTCATAGTGTACTACCTTGTAATGACCTCATAATAATGCTGTCCATGGGAGTCATAGTGTACTACCTTGTAATGACAACCTCATAATAACACTGTCCATTGGAGTCAGAGTGTACTACACTGTAATGACAACCTCATAATAATGCTGTCCATGAGAGTCATAGTGTACTACCTTGTAATGACAACCTCATAATAATGCTGTCCATGGGAGTCATAGTGTACTACCTTCTAATGACAGTCTCATAATAATGCTGTCCATGGGAGTCATAGTGTACTACCCTGTAATGACATCCTCATAATAATGCTGTCCATGGGAATCATAGTGTACTACCTTGTAATGACAACCTCATAATAATGCTGTCCATGGGAGTCATAGTGTACTACCTTGAAATAACAACCTCATAATAACACTGTCCATTGGAGTCATAGTGTACTACACTGGACATGGTAGCCATAGAGTGTGCTGCCTTGTAATAAAACTGCCCTCGAATAAAGTGCATTGTAATTTTACTACCATCTGATAAAATGGGATCAATGACCATACTCAATTTATAACAAGACTGTGCTACAATGAAGGACATTATAGCGAAAAAGTTTGGTATACAAATATGATGTTCTTTGAAAAATGTGTTAACTTCCATCTCTGAAGAAATATTAAAACTGTCTTATGGATTGTTATAAATATTAATTTATCTAGACCTCACAGGTTTCGATCAAATGTTTATTCCCTTGACCTAGTACACAACTTTGAAAACATAAATATTTAAGTAGATATAACTTTCTTACATATCTACCCTTGCATAATACCACGACAGTAGATTATGGTCTATGAAATTATGGTCTACTACAGACTTTTGGTAAACAGCATGGACCCTGAGCCTCTAAAGCAATATTTGATGACATATCTGGGTCTGTGCTGTTTATCTCACTATATATGTTGTGTATTGCATATAAATATAAACATCTACAGGGAGTCATGACTGTTGAGCAAGTCCAGCATGGCAACATTTTTTTCATCACAAACCATCACCATTCAAAACAAAGTTTTATACTGACTACTGTAGGAATGGATACCTGATGTCAAAAGAAATCCACAGTTGTATTTTCAACAAATTAAATAATTGATACTATGCCTTGAGTGTGATAAGATCTTAAAATAAAAACCGGATTATTTTTTATTGATTCACAATATGTAAAGAATGACCTTGTTTTTATTATCACCATTGGGATATGTCTAAGTCTGGAATAAATGGGATTTGAAATAAATTAAACGGGAGAGATTAGACTTGGATTTTAATGTAGCTTTTAACTATTTTTCAGTAATATCACTTTGATGTCTGCAGTGTGGCAGTTTATAGTGATGTCTAGCAATGGGGCATCATGCAGCAGACACGTAGCATGACGTGATTTGAAATAAATTAAACGGGAGAGATGAGACTTGGATTTTAGTGTAGCTTTTAACTATTTTTCAGTAATATCACTATGATGTCTGCAGTGTGGCAGTTTATAGTGATGTCTAGCACTGGGGCATCATGCCGCAGACATGTAGCATGATGTCCCACCCAGTCACATTATCCTGACACCACGCCAACCAGTCCTAACACTAATCTCTTAATGCTGAGTGCAAAGCGAGGCATCTGTTGGTACCATTTTTGTAAGTCTTTGGTAAAACTTGGCCAGGGATTGAACCCATGACCTCCCGCATCCGAGGTGGACACTCTAACCACTAGGCAACTGGAGTGGTTCAAAATTAAATGGATATTATCAACTTGATACCACTATGGTAAATAAAATGTGGTTTGGAATAACACAATAATCTGTGAGTGAGTGATTTATATTTTTAATGTAGCACTGGGGTATAATGCCATAGACATGTAGCATCATGTCCCACCCAGTCACATTATCCTGACACCATGCCAACCAGTCTTAGCACTAACTTCTTAATGATGAGCAAGTAATGCAGCTGCTAGTATCATTTGTATAAGTCTTTGGTATGGCTCTACCGGGGTTCGAATCCATGACCTTCTACATCCAAGGCAAATTCTCTATTCATTGAGGCCTCTGTAGCGGTCCATGCAATAAACTGCATAAGCTAAATGCCATAATCTGTACAAATCTGACTCCATAATCTGGATAAACCCAAAGCCATAATCTGGATAAACCCAAAGCCATAATCTGGATGAACCCAAAGCCATAATCTGGATAAACCCAAAGCCATAATCTGGATAAACCAAAAGCTATAATCTGGATTAGCCCAAAGCCATAAACTGGATAAACTCAAAGCCATAATCTGGTTAAACCCAAAGCCACAATCTGGATAGAACCAATGCCATAATCAGGATAACTTAATAATAGTTATATTTCAAAGCAGGTTATATTGTGTCATGCTGTTTGATGTTTGATGGCAGGTTATTTCGTGTGATGGTGAGTAAAGTGTCTTACCCAAAGACAAAGTAGAGCTCCTAACTGACCTACCTAATTTGGATGAACAAAGTAGAGATCCTTATTGACCTACCAAATTGGGATGAACAAAGAGATCCTTATTGACCTACCTAACTGTGATGAACAAAGCTGAAATCCTTATTGACCTACTTAATTTGGATGAAAAAAGTAGAGATCCTTATTGACCTAACTAACTGTGACGAACAAAGTTGAGATCCTTATTGACCTATTTAATTTGGATGAACAAAGCATAGATCCTTATTGACCTACCTAATTTGGATGAAAAAAGTAGAGATCCTTATTGACCTACCTAACTGTGATGAACAAAGAAGATATCCTTATTGACCTACCTAATTTGGATGAACAAAGTTGTGATCCTTATTGACCTACCTAACTGTGATGAACAAAGTAGAGATCCTTATTGACCTACCTAACTGTGATGAACAAAGCTGAGATCCTTATTGACCTACCTAATTTGGATGAACAAAGTTGTGATCCTTATTGACCTACCTAACTGTGATGAACAAAGTAGAGATCCTTATTGACCTACCTAACTGTGATGAACAAAGCTGAGATCCTTATTGACCTACCTAATTTGGATGAACAAAGTTGTGATCCTTATTGACCTACCTAACTGTGATGAACAAAGTAGAGATCCTTATTGACCTACCTAACTGTGATGAACAAAGTTGTGATCCTTATTGACCTACCTAACTGTGATGAACAAAGTAGAGATCCTTATTGACCTATTTAATTTGGATGAACAAAGCAGAGATCCTTATTGACCTACCTAATTTGGATGAAAAAAGTAGAGATCCTTATTGACCTACCTAACTGTGATGAACAAAGCAGAGATCCTTATTGACCTACCTAATTTGGATGAACAAAGCAGAGATCCTTATTGACCTACCTAATTTGGATGAACAAAGTAGAGATCCTTATTGACCTACCTAATTTGGATGAACAAAGTTGTGATCCTTATTGACCTACCTAACTGTGATGAACAAAGTTGTGATCCTTATTGATCTACCTAACTGTGATGAACAAAGTTGTGATCCTTATTGATCTACCTAACTGTGATGAACAAAGTTGAGATCCTTATTGACCTATTTAATTTGGATGAACAAAGCAGAGATCCTTATTGACCTACCTAATTTGGATGAAAAAAGTAGAGATCCTTATTGACCTACCTAACTGTGATGAACAAAGCAGAGATCCTTATTGACCTACCTAATTTGGATGAACAAAGTTGTGATCCTTATTGACCTACCTAACTGTGATGAACAAAGTAGAGATCCTTATTGACCTACCTAACTGTGATGAACAAAGTTGAGATCCTTATTGACCTACCTAATTTGGATGAACAAAGTTGTGATCCTTATTGACCTACCTAACTGTGATGAACAAAGTAGAGATCCTTATTGACCTACCTAATTTGGATGAAAAAAGCAGAGATCCTTATTGACCTACCTAATTTGGATGAACAAAGTAGAGATCCTTATTGACCTACCTAATTTGGATGAACAAAGTTGTGATCCTTATTGACCTACCTAACTGTGATGAACAAAGTTGTGATCCTTATTGATCTACCTGTGATGAACAAAGTTGTGATCCTTATTGATCTACCTAACTGTGATGAACAAAGTTGAGATCCTTATTGACCTATTTAATTTGGATGAACAAAGCAGAGATCCTTATTGACCTACCTAATTTGGATGAAAAAAGTAGAGATCCTTATTGACCTACCTAACTGTGATGAACAAAGCAGAGATCCTTATTGACCTACCTAATTTGGATGAACAAAGTTGTGATCCTTATTGACCTACCTAACTGTGATGAACAAAGTAGAGATCCTTATTGACCTACCTAACTGTGATGAACAAAGTTGAGATCCTTATTGACCTACCTAATTTGGATGAACAAAGTTGTGATCCTTATTGACCTACCTAACTGTGATGAACAAAGTAGAGATCCTTATTGACCTACCTAATTTGGATGAAAAAAGTAGAGATCCTTATTGACCTACCTAATTTGGATGAACAAAGCAGAGATCCTTATTGACCTACCTAATTTGGATGAACAAAGTTGTGATCCTTATTGACCTACCTAATTTGGATGAACAAAGTTGTGATCCTTATTGACCTACCTAACTGTGATGAACAAAGTTGTGATCCTTATTGATCTACCTAATTGCGATGAACAAGTTGAGATCCTTATTGACCTATTTAATTTGGATGAACAAAGTAGAGATCGTTATTGACCTACCTAACTGTGATGAACAAAGTCAGGATAAACAAGCTCCTACTCCATGTACTATTACCATAATGACTCACTTATAAGTGAGTCCAACTGCAAAGAACACATACCATCATGTGCTGTTACATAATGTACTGGTAGGTGCTGGTAGGTCAAGGTCTATGTTATTTTTTCTACAGATTACTCCAAACAAGCTGTAAAGAGCCATATTTTTGGTGCATTATGCAACAGCAAATCTGGGTTTATGCAGTTTGTAGTTAGACTCTACTTATAAGCAAGTATATACAGTATGTACAATATCGTTTGGAAAATACAGTAACTGAATAGTGCACAATATCTCTATATCATTAAAAAAACGGTAACTGCATTGCATAGTAACATACCTCATACAGATCATCCAAGAAAAGATTTCTGGTTCTTGGATTGTCCAATATTGTCAAAGCATCTTCCCCTCGGGCAACTCCTTCCTCTGCCAATTAAAAATTAAAGAATAACAGCAAAATAATTGGCTCAAGTATCACTCTCATGGCATACACTGGTCTCAACATATGACATGGCATACATTGGTCTAAATATATGACATGGTATACACTGGTCTCAACATATGACATGGCATACATTGGTCTCAACATATGACATGGCATACATTGGTCTCAACATATGAGATGGCATACACTGGTCTCAACATATGACATGGCATACACTGGTCTCAACATATGACATGGCATACACTGGTCTCAACATATGACATGGCATACATTGGTCTCAACATATGACATGGCATACATTGGTCTAAACATATGACATGGCATAACTGGTCTAAATGTATGAAGTGGCTTATACTCATCTAAAAGTATCACTCACATGGCATACACTGGTCTACATATGACACAGCATGCACTGATTTAATCATATGACATGGCATATACCGGTCTAAAGAATCACTCACATGGCATACACTGGTCTAAATGTATAACATGGCATACACTGGTCTAAAAGTATCACTCTCATAGCATTGGCATATACTGATCTAAAAGTGTGTGTGTGTGTGATTTGGATTTTTTTACTTAGCTTTAACAATTTTTCAGTCATATCATTATAACATCTGCAGTGTGGCACTTTATAGTGAAGTCTAGCACTGGTGCATCATGCCACAGACATGTAGCATGATGTCCCACCCAGTCACATTATCTTCACACCAGGTCAACCAGTCCTAACATTAACCTTGTAATGCTGAACGCCAAGCGAGGCAGCTGTTAGTACCATTTTAATTTATACATCTTTGGCATGACTTGGCTGGGAATCAAACCCATGACCTCCTGCATCTGAGGCTGATGCTCTAGCCCCTAGGACACCAGAGAAGTCTGACCAGTGTATACCATGTGAGTAATACTTTTAGATCAGTGTATGCCATGTGAGCAGCAGGGAGGGCGAACAGACCTAGGGGTTCCGACAAAAAATAAACCTTCCAGAGAAATCTAATCCGGAGAAAGGTTCTATTTACTGAATAGATGCTTCCTGGAAGGGTTACATCGTTATTGACCCTCAATCCGAAAATAAAACCTTAGTTCGAAGATCTAGCTGCAGAATAACCTGTTCATGATTTTTATTTATCTCTGATTATACTTTTGTCGACCGACTATCGGTGGGCGTCCTCCCTGCTGCTGTTGTGTCTAAATGGATTTTAAGAATCAGAATGTTAAAAGATTCTATCTAGGCTGATTCAAAATCTGGTTCGTGGATCAAATAAATTCACAGTAACAAATCCATACGGTGTAGATTGAGCTCGTCCAAAGAAATTTTTGAAATTATTTATATCCATATCGCCGCTACACCACGTTTGATGAATATTTCTCAGAGTATGTGTATCTACACCATTGAAGATCGCTAGCATGTTACAATTATCTCTGATTACCTTGGGTATTTGAGTATATCTCTGAGTTACATAAATAACATCAGTGTTTTTATGACGTCCACAAGAAAAGATTCTGGCAGGATTAGATTGTTTATCTAGCATAACATCATCGTAGACCACCAAATTATTTATCGATCCATCTAGAACATCAACAGAAGGAGCTTCTTCTACGTCGGTGATAAAATCAATTATATTCTCACCGTTATTCAACAACGCTGCGTTCTCATTAAATTCTTTAAGTACCTGATAGCATCGTTGATCATCCACAGATGGTGCAACTAAATATAATTTATCCCATTTCAGCCACCTCATAATCAGATTCAGCAATAATTGTGTTTTACCCAACCCTGATGGTCCTATTATAATCATTCTAATCGAATTAGGTAACGCAGCATGATGCTTCACCGGAACAGATTTCTTTGTAGCCGAAAAATCAATTACCTTCATGGTATAATTATATCATGGATTTATATTGTGTACGATGTAGAACACGAACACCAACTGTGGATCTAGCTACGGTCGTTACAAAAAATAATAGATCAGCCATCACTGGCAAATGCGAAATATGCGGCACAAAAAAATTTAGATTCTCTTCATCAGGCCAAAAACCAGCTAAGGTAAAAATGATAAAAAAAAAAGAAAAAGACATGGAGGTGACATTGCCTCAGGATTATCGTCATTACCAGGATTCTTTTGATCTAAATACTCCGGAGAAAAACATCTACCAGGATACAATTACTGCGGACCAGGTACTAGACTCAATATCAGATTAAATGATCAAGATTAACCAAATCCTGGCGAGGATCCTGTAAATGCGATTGATCGGGCATGTTATATTCATGATCTTGAATATCGAAGCAAAGATCTACAACAGCGACATCTAGCTGACATTAAATTAATTCATGCGTTAAATTCGATAAAAAATAAGACTCTCAGAGAAAGATTAGCCAGTTGGATAATTAATGCTGCTATGAAAAGTAAATTAATTCTAGGTGCTGGTTAATATTATATGGAAGAAATTTATTATTCTCCTGTTGGATTTTGGAAAGGTAAATCCGCTAACAAAAAACTAGCAAATGCTGCTAAGGTAAAAATATCAGTAGCTGCTACATGGTTATCTAAACAGGCTATATGGCAGATTTATCTACCACCACCCAAGCGAATAGAATACGCGCATTTTGATGTCAGCGTTCCAAATGAGGTTCATCAGGCTGATATCATGTTTCTACCACACGATACCGTTAACGACAAAACATACAAATACGTATTAACCGTAGTTGATATTGCTAGCAGATACAAAGAAGATGAGCCGTTAATAACGAAAACAGCGACTGAGGTTGCTAGCGCATTTGAGAGAATATATCAACGAGGTCCATTAACGTTGCCAAGATTATTACAGGTTGATCCTGGACGAGAATTCCTTGGTGCTGTTACTCATTTGATGAACAAAAAGAATGTCGCAATACGACGTGGTAAAGTCAACATCCATAATGACCAGGCTATTGCTGAGCGATTTAACAAAACATTAGCTGAAAAATTATTTGGTTATCAGTACGCGAGAGAATTCATTCAGGATAAACGATCCAGCGACTGGGTCATTAGGCTACCGAGTGTTATCTCAGCAATAATAACGAAATAACAAGAACGATAAATATGAAACCAGCAATAGCTATATAAAAAAATTTATACCGATCCGTAGAAAAGATTTTTCAATTCGACCGGTCCTCGGTGATGTTATTGTTAGATATTTATATAAACACGGTGAGGTTGAGGGAGGCAGAAAAAGAGCAACAGATCCTATCTGGAGTGTGACGACACACAAGATAGTATCTGTAACGAGATCATCAGGTAGACCAGCAATTTATATGCTTGATGTTTTCGCTCCTCAACGCGGTTTTACACGAGAGGAATTACAGGTGATTCCGGCTGATATTCAATTACCTCCTCAGTCACTCAAATAATCAATTCCGCGTCTGTTGCACTCTAAACACGCTAGAGTGACATTTTTTCTGTTATGTCCTAGATTATTATTTATTCTGTCCACGGTGAATTGTCTTGAATCATTCTTTTGATACATCCATGTCATAATACAATTACAGCCGGAACAGTGATTTTTTTGTTTTTCTTTCAATGATAAAATAAAATCCATATCCATATCGAATTCATGATTATTTTTCTTATCAGATTGTTTATAGCTGAATAATTTTTTTTAAATCACATATTCGTTCGTTTCGTCATTAATAACCGATCTATCTAAGGTGATTCTACCTAATTGAGATATTTTTCTCACTCTAGATACAGCTAAATATACCAGATTAGACCATTCGATGTTATCGTCTACAATCCAAACCTGACAATCTGAGATAGTTAATCCCTGTGAAGAATGTATTGTCATGGCATATCCTAGAGTCCAGGGCGATTTTTCCGCACTCAGCCTATCATTAACGAAACAGATATCAACAAAAACAATATCATTTAACACAAGATTCTTTTTACCTCGTCCTGGTATATCGATGTCAATATTTTGTAATCTGGTATCGATTGGTCTATAACACAGCAGAACAGGCATCAGAGGAAATTTTTCTTGATGTATCTTGAATAGTTTTTGTTGAAGAACGTCTCTGATTATTTTTCTGCTTGCAACTATCTGATCGTTTGGTGTCCATATTGATAAGAAATCCTTCATTGATGTTTCCAGGATTACCTCTCTCATTACATCACATTGAATCTTATTTGATTTTAATCGAATTAATTTTTTGAATTTGCTCAATCTGCCATCAAGTGATCTATAATCAGTATCAACCTCCTCGTAATAATCCACGAAACCCTTCAACCATTCGTGAGAAGATTCACCATCAATAGGATTTGGTTGACCGTGATCGCCACACATAGTCACAGCAGTATTTTTTGTTAATAACCATTCCAGGAACATTTTCAATGTACCAGCAAATACTGTACAAATCTCATCCCATATAATTTTTTTATTTATATGTTTCTCTCCCATCCTAGACGGACTCCACGTATCACCGTTATACTTGAAAAAACTATGATACGTACATGAATTTACTCCTCGTTGTTTCATCTCTCGTGTTAATCTGTGTGTTGGTGTCAACACAATCATATCAGAGTTCTTGAATAATTCTATCATTCTGGTCGTTTTACCTGATCCTCCTGGTCCATTTATATAGACCATCTTATATCTCACAGCAGGATCATACACAGATGGTGCTGTCGATGTTTCTGATACGCTATCTGAGTGGTATTTTTCCTCATCAGCTACATCAGCATCTTCGCAGTGATGTAGAATATATTCGTCTTTCACTCGCCACGTACCCCATGAACCATCTCCGGTCAGTTTTTCTAACTCCGGTAGGTATTTTTTATCACTATAAAACGAATCAGTAGCTACTCTAACCGCGGTATCAGGAAATTTATTTATCATCGAAAGCAAATTTATACTCGCATATGCTAACATCGATGATCTTAAATGAACATACTGAGGTGATTCTCCCTCAAGATAATTGACCACGGTACCTAATTTCGTTCCATCTGCAACATAAATATCCTCTCTGGCACAAAATATACCTCTCTCAGCGGTATCAGCGATTATAAAATCTAACTCAGCCTCATCCATAATCAATCTACAATTACGTCGCTGATGATCATAAGCACCACCCTGAGTGAATTTCCCAATAATTTTTCTACCTAAATCTTTTGCGTCATCGTGTTCGGTTGGTAGCCAGATGTCAAATTGTTTCTGATACGAAATAATTGCTTCGCTGACCATCAACGACGTTAACATAGTGGAATCTAACATATATCTCAATAACACTATCGGAACCCAACGTTGTTCTGAGAGATGTCTTCCAAACCAAACATATTTTATGTAATCCTGATGCAAACTTAAACGATGTAACTTTAGCGAATCCTGTCAGGGGGAAATCTGGCAACGGACCGTTAATTGATACTCTTGTCATTTCATCACACGGATGACCAAACTGAGTAAAGTATTTGTTACATTCTCCCATCCCTAAGAAACTACCTGGATAACACGCTATCATGTCGAATGAAATCATATCAATAAAATTATATTTTGTGTTCCATAATCCACCATGACCATACTCAATGCAACTATCTTGAGTATCTTTAAGAAAATCCCTTCTGGTTGGTTTCCATGAATTTTTCTCTCTTGCTGCGTGGGCAACAACAGACGGAATCGTGAAACAATTAACCAATAATTCTTCATTCACTGAGTATTTTTCTGCTATCTCTGTCATCGAGTCATGTAAAGATTCACTTCGATACATATCCCCATTGGGTCTGACGAACTGATCGTATCGATCATCACTGGAAAATAACCAAACAGATACTGGATCTGATTTACTTATTTTATAAATAAAATCAAATATATTCCCCGTTGTAGAATAGAATTTAATAATACAATTCCGAGGAAAAACAGTTACTGCGCTACTCCAAGCATGAGAATTATGATCAATTATCTCGATAGGAGATCCTTTGGATTTATACGCAGAAGAATACAGTATCTCACCTGATATTGTTTTCACCGTGATGGGAAACTTTAATTTTGCTGATAACACAGCAACGTCGCTTATTGATGCACCATTAGCAACTGATTCTGCCCAGTCATTTATTTTTTCTTTTCTTAAATCTGTTAATCCGTTACCGCGTTTTATGTTCGTGAAATGTTCTATCACTCGTTCAGCTATAAAATTGATCTTCACTGACATTTTCATCTTGGCAAGATTCTCAGCAACAGGCTTATTCAGTCTGTATATGCCATAAACAACGGCCGCTACAGGATATGCTCGTACATAATATGGTTTATCTATTCCTGTCAATAATCCTGGTCTAGAATTATTACTCACCGTGACAGATTTTTTTCCATTAATTATAGGATCGCGTTTATCACGAGTAATCCAAACATCATTCTCGTTATTTACAATAAATTTTATTCTGAATATATATTTATCATTGCTGAGTGAATTAATTATCTTTTTGGCTCGTGTATCGTTCATCGTATTATCAATATCAGCTGCTTTCCACATCGACCATACATGAGCTGCTCCATCATCGTAAAATTCTTTTTTAGCCTGATCTAGCTCAGGAATGATATATTCTGCTTCATCGAGATCAAATATCATTTTGTTATATTTTAAACAAGTATATCTTTAAATAAATATGAATAACTGCAAATGGCTCATGGTTGGTTCGTTTACTTGCTGCAGCAGATCGTGCAGAAAAGAGTACTGTGGAATACATTTAACTTATATAAAGCGAGGTGGAGTCGGTCCCACGAGATGCATCAGATGCAACATTGGAATTCAGGGAAGGACTAGAATATGTGCAGGATGTGGCGGTAAAAAATACAGAGAATTAAAACGGCATTATGATAAAAAATCACCCAATAGCAATATCGCTATCAGGTGTGAGGAGGATTATTTAAGTAGATTCTCAGACAAATTTTGATTTAGAGAAATGGTATATTGTATATGAATTCCCAATACAAGAAGCATCCGATCATTGATAGCTACGAAGCATCTGCTGATGGTATGATCAGACATGTTAGAACAAAAAAACACATTGGTAATATTGATAATGCTGGTTATCTCAGATTTAATGCTGGAAAACAAAGATATCATAATCACAGATTTATATACGAGTGTTTTCATGGACCAATCGGATACAGATTAGTAATTGATCATATTGACGGAGACAAACTAAATAATTCCATAGAAAATCTTCAGGCTATTACTCAGTGAGAATTTGCGGAAGGGAACTGTTGGTCGTGGATGTAAAGTTTCTAAGGCAGTAAAATCTGTTGATACAGAAACCAACGAAGAGTTACATTTTCAATCAATGGGTTTGGCTGCAAAATATTTTGGTATCAATTCTAATTCAGTGCAGCTTGTTGCGGAAGGGACGATCAAATCAACCTTCTCATATAAATCTGGTAGCTGGATCAAATTCTCTTATTTTCCCCTCATATTAGATAAGTAAAATCATTCATGAATATGAATCAAGAAAATATCAACGAGGTAATAAAATCCATTGAGGCAATAAAAATCAAAGAAATACCGCTATCAGATGATTTAGATTCTGATAAGATCACCACTGATTTTGATACAATCATGCAACACAAACAAGAGAATAGATACACACTGTCGTCTGAATACAGACTCATAAAAAAAATACAATCAGCGATGTATAAATCACTCATCAACATTGATGAATCTGGCATAGGTGATTTTGCTCCATTGGCACGTGTCATTGAAAAGATTCGATCATCGTTGTCTGATGAATACGAGTAAAAAAAAAACAATAGACACATGCGCACGACAATTGCGGAGATTGATAGATACTGAAAATCAATAGGTATTTTATTTTCTGTAGATATTTTATTTTTTCTGCAGAATATTTTTTTTCAGTGAATTTTAGTAAATTTCATATTTTTTTCAGTGAATTTCAGTGAAATGTTTGTTATTTTGGTCAATAAATAATCAGGCAAGATACTCGATTCTCTAAATGATTTTAATTAGAGATAATATAAAAATCAACAAAAACCGCTGATTTTTTATTTTTTGACTGATTTTTTCTGGTTTTTTGAGTTAATTTCGCTGATTTTTTGAGTTAATTTTGCTGATTTTTACTGGTTTTTATTGATTTTTTGTGTTATCTAATTAAAATCATTTAGAGAATCGGGTTATCTTGCCTGATTATTTATCGACCAAAATGACAAAAAAATCAACAAAAACAATCAAATTTCACTGAAATTCATTGAAAATAACAAAAAATCTACAAATTATAAAAAATATTTTTTATTTTTTATGATTTTATTAATAAATTTATACTCAGCGTTTCTCCGCGTATATCTAGCAGATGTCCAGATTGATCAGTCAGGGAAAAATTTACATGCTGTAACAATCTATTGTGACATCTAAGATAAACAGGATTAATTGGCTCTTGTATCAGCAGAAATCCTGGTGGATCCTCTGGTGAAAATGAATACAAAATGAACCCTTGTTTTGCCTGATCAGAGACGGATGCATCAGCGATGTAGCTGTTCTCGACGATATTACAACTGAGATTGACCGCGATGGTGGTGGTTATATTGACTATCTCAGGTGAGAGATGTCTGCCGGTACCATCCTCGGCGTTATCGCGTTTGAGAATAGATGGTGGTGGTAGTTTTTTTCTCCATGTTGCGTGTAATTTAGTAAATAATTCATCAGTGAAACTAGTAAAAGATGTTTCCAGTCTATCTGCGTTATAACCAGGAAGCTTATAATCTGATAATGTTTCATCAGTTAGCCCGTACGCGGTTAAGAATTTTTGTTTATTATCTCCACCAGAATTTTTTATTGCAGAGATTAATTCATCATTAACATCTTTTATGAGCCTTATAATTATTTTTACATCTCCTACTTGAAAGCTAATTTTTTTATATGAATCAGGTACATCAGAAACATACTCCTGAAAATAATTTTTTATAGATTGAATTCCTTCATTATATTTTTGCTCAAGTTCATTAAACAAATTAGTAAGCGCATCAAAATCAAAAAAAGTATCACGAGCAAGCGTCCACATCATATCATCCTTTCCCCTGATAATAAAATCAGTTACAACATATATAAGATGTATGTTCGTCGGTCTGTTCTCACCAACTACTGTTTCAATAACTTCTGGATCAACATCAAAATCTCTCTTTGGCTCTGGTGGTATCGGTTGTTCCGGTGGTTTGATCACTGGCCAACCTAATACGGTTCTTATTGAACTCGCGTAGATATCTACCTGGTAATTCGAGCTGATTTCAATGATTGATTTTGATGTTGGTTCGTGTACGGTTATCTTTATTCCAGGATCGGCTCCTGTTATATTTTTTATTCTGTGTATCAGCTCATCATTAATCTGATCGATCTGATAACTACCTGCCGGTAATCCAACCACATTCCAGTCTGCAGTACCATCGTCTTTGTTTTTATAAGCAAAAACAAAGGAATTGTTTGAATGCAGTCCACCAAATGATTTTGATCTGATATTTGGCCAGCTGTAATAAACGCGTAACTGAGCCAGTGCTATCTCGTCGATAGAGATAGGAGTAGGAAAAATTATACTGAATTCGGGTTTAGTTGAACTAGCTGAGATCATCGTTGTTCTTGTCACCGTCGTGTTCGTTGCAATCTGTTGCAGTAACTCGGTCATTATTTATATTAATATCTTTAATCGCTTGATTGTAAATCTTAGATATCAACGCGAATTCTATGTCGGATATAACGCCGTCGTTGAGACTCTCTGACAACAACAAAGATAGTTTGGAGTATGCTGTCGATGCCGTATTTAGTTTATCTTTGTACGTGGTTAATTTCGTGTTGGTACACGAAGATATCTTTTTTGTTATGATACCGAATACACCAGCTAACGTGGCGGTTGTAGAAACAATTACAGTGATGACAACAGGAGCGGTCATCGTTAACGCTGATAGAATTATTCAAGCGCCGGTTATGACCGCCGAGACAGAATAAACAGCAACATCGATGATAACCAATCTGCGTTGGTATTTTTTTATTTTTACCTGATAGACGTTGATGATACTCTTCAGCGACATCTGCCATGCACGAGCTTGACTGTATCTATATTCCATTATATTTATCTATCAAAAACTAAATGAAGAAGGTACCTCAGCGATGAATTCTATATACCACCATATAGGTATTGGCACTGTTAGTGGTACATATTTTTCTTTATCAGCAACAGCAGGTTCGAATCTAAATACCTCCTCAACATCTTTATTTAACAAAATATTTAACACGCCGAGAAATCTTTCTGTATCATGACGCCATTTATATTTGTCGCAGTTGATTCTGAATCTCTCTGAGGAAAAAATATTTATTCTGTATGCGCCGGTAACAGGTGATGTGTATTTAAAAGATATATTTTTTGCATGTTCCCAGATGAGTACTCCTGATGCAATAACAGGCGTTAGATTGACGAATGAATCCTTCATCGCTGATGGAATCTTGTTAAAATCAATTTTACCATCAACAGAGGTATTAATGACAGCGAGTTTTCTATTGATTTTATCTGTTTCATCCAATCCAGCCTTTTGAATCATTTGAACGGACATGAGCTCGATATCCCTGCGATTTCTCCCGATGGCGTTAGCATTTTTCCTGATGTCCTTTTTGACGACGTTAAAATCAACCACGTGAGCGTCGTATTCGTTTCGCTTGATTATATCACCTATCTTTACGATGCTAGTTTTTAGTTTTCCATAATCATCCTGAAAAACAGCAACCTCACCAGGATCTGCTTCCGCCAGCGATAGAACATTGTTAACGTCGTCCTTCGTAGCGTATCTTGATAAATCACCGGTATCAAATTTTTCTCTCTCCAGTATTTTTCTTATCGTTCTTGTTAACAGAGATCTACCGTAGATGTCAACCATTATACTCTTTGTCGTTGATCTAATTTACTTGACGTGTACTCGTGTACTGTTTTATGATAGGGTTTTTTTGATCTAGATATCGCAGTAAGAATATTGATTGCTTCGTCGCCACATATCGGAGGATCGGTTAGTGTTTGTGTTGGTAGCGTAGAGTACCACGTTGGAGTATTTAGCTGAGCTACATAATTTAAGAACTCTCTAGGTGGGGCTAACCCGTATGAGTCAGCATAGATAATTTCACGTGGATTTATCACGTACGCTACCCAGTGAGTACCCGGTCCAGTACTGTTATCGAGATTTATAATTCCTGTCTCGTATTTATTTGGACGAGCCGGTAGTTGATCTCGCATAAATACACCTCTGAAAAATTTTACTTTTTGTTTTTTAGCGGCATTAATTAGATCGTAATTCGACATCGGTGTTATTTTCTGTACCACACCGCGGGGGTTCCTGGTAGAGGAACTCCCTTCCCGTAGTACCATGGGGGTGTTCCTGGTAATCGGAGTCCTCGTCCTTTTTTTTTTGTTGTATCTGTCACCGGTGACTTTATCAATGACCTTTGAACCCACAGCACCAGCAGCACCAAGTGCTACAGCCTTTGCGATGGCCGGTGCGGCCGCGGCGGCTAATGCGGGTAACGCAGCTGCCTTTGCTGCAATCAATGCTGGTAACGCAAATAATAACGGGAAAAATCCACCTACCTTAATCATATCTCTTATAGCAGCTGGAGATAGCGCAATTTGTACTCCGGTATCAGATGATTTAGCTTTATCAAAATGCTTTTGTTGTGTTTTTGTTATAGATATTTTATTTGGGCCACCTTGAATCTGATTATGTTTCAGTGTTAATTTTGTTCCACATTTTTTCGCTAATCCTGATTATAGCTTTTTTATCTGACCCTGAGTCAGAGTCACACTGACATGTTCATACGACATTTATAAATTTAGATTGAATCTAAATCACATTTTCTCCATAGGAGCGTCGATAATTCTCATTCTGCTTTCAGCACCTTCAAGAATCATAGTCCTATCGCTGAGTATAACAGCAATGGCTCTGTATTGAGTAACTACATTAGGTTGAGCTGCACTGAGTGGACCGACTCTGGCTTTAAAATGAATATCAATGACAGATTGTTTTAGCAAATCAATGTGTTCCAGTGAAAAATAATAGATCAGATAGAAATTTTTGAAATCTAACTGAGATATCTGTAATCCAGTATCAATATTTTGATCTCGACCCATGTAGCTCCACAAACGATGATAACCACGCGCTACTGATCCTTCTGCGTAATTTAGCTGAATCTCTTCAATTGGCTCTTGATGTCCGTTTATCCTCAGTGATACATCGCTGACATTAAAATGATCGAAAATCATATGAGTTTTAGTTTGATCACCTACTCGACCAGCTTGTTGAAGAGCCACAAAGATATGTCTTGGTGCAGATACACCCTGCTGTGATGCTATATGCCAAGTAAAATTACCCTTGATGTTATTCTGGATGCTATCTGTGTACGTCGTAAGCCACGACATCACTGATTTACCACCTTGATTCATGAACGATAACAGATTTCTCTCTTCTTCTATCGATGGTGTCATCGAGGGCATCCATAGAGTTAGTTTTTCTAATACAACCTTACCATTGTCAGGTCCAGTCCTCCAGATAGCGTCGTTGCTGTCGCCTTTTCGATAAAAGACAACCGTGTGTTTAGCTCCAAATATGACCTTTCTAAAATCTCTGCAGAATCCAAATATATGTGACAGCGGGATAGCGCATGAAAATCTTTTACTGTCGCCCGATAACATAGCTGTACGAGCAACAAATCCGAGATTATACTTTGCATTTATCTATCGTTACTCCTGCTACCGCATCAGCAGCGGAACCAGCAGTCAATTGCACGAGTCTAAATGGATTAATATCAGCAGCATCTGAATTATCCTTGGTAAACATCATGCTAGGACCAGCCGATCTGGTGAAATCATCTGAGTATCTCGCTAAGCCTATGATTGTGGTTGCAACGTCGACACTGTCGTTAACTGATTCGACTTCTCTGCCATCGATCATGTATGCAGCACTCTTGAATAGCGCCATAATACCGTTGTTGACTAATCCAATCTTGATGTCGGCGGCGTAATCAGTACCATCGTTTTTCACAATCTTACCAACAACCTCAATGAATGCCTCACACGGTAGAAAATATCTTGTTGTATCTTGTACTTGTAATTCGATTCTGCTGGGACTGTTTGGTGTTATCGCGTCATACGAGTAATACTGATAATCTCGCACTGAGTCGTCTCTCTCCGCTGGTTCATCCAATTTGAAAGCTTCATTAGATGTCCACGAGAACATATTTTATAAAATATCTTATCGTCTAAAACGAAGACGCCCTCCGAATGCAGAGGTACCAACCTCTTGCGGTTGTTGTTGTATTTGTTCTAACGCCAATGATGCTAGTTTCTGATTATCTGCTTCATTTATAATCTTGCTGACGTCGCCAGGCATCTCAGTAGTAACAGGCAATTTATCCGCAGGTTTCGGTTTCCCTTTGACTAATCGCACTATTCTATCTTTAATAGCGTCGTATGCTTTACTGGTAACATCGCCAATGGTGCCTATGACTTTGTCGCGAACGACGCCTTTGGCTTTCGACGATAGTTGCTTAGCTATCGGGCCAACCTTAAGAGCTATCCGAGTGAAAAATTTAATGATTGAATCACCTATCCCCGATCCGTATTTGAATTTATACACAGGTAACCTTGAATTCATGATACGAGCTTGTATCGCTCTCTGATGGCTCTTGTGTACGATCATTTTATTTTATAATCCAATTATTCAATCACTGTGATGATCGTCTATGAGTTCATCGATAAGATCACGATAGATAGATACGTTAATGATTTTTCCTTGAAACAATCTTCGACAGATATCTGTTGCTTCATTAACTATCTCGTGTGAGTTATTTCCAGCTCGTTTTCCACCAATAAGAACCTCCAACCGAGATACATCATTAACGACGCTATCTGGACAGATGGTATATCCGCTACCTGTTTTTGGACAATCCAAAAGCGATGCAAGTACATCAGTAGCTTCAGGTGCATCTTGAAATTCCTCCTCTGGTGACTGTGGTCGTATTGAGGGTTGTCTGTATCTGTGTACCTCTTTTCTGAATTCCATATATTCTTTGTTGGCGAAATCGATTTTAGCATCTTTTCTAGCAAAAAATACTGCAGGAATCCAATCAACCTCAGTAATTTTATCTTGATATTTTTTTTGCAAATATTTTTCTTTTTCGTTATATCCAAATGCAGCAATAAGATATAATTTGGATGAATCAACAAATTCTTTTAAAGCATTAGCGTAGAAAAATTCTTTAGGATTTTTTCCATGCATTGTTGATTGATCAACTGGAATATCTATAGTTTGTGATGCTTGTGTTTCTACCTGCACAGGTTGAGATTTCAATTTCTCAATAAAAATCAAATAATCTGGATCTTTTTTGCTTACCGATTCCGATCTCTTGGATGCAGCATATAGCAAAGACGGCCATTTTTCCTGCGTGAATTTAAATGTATCAATAAATTCAGGTTTCACATATTTTTTTCTCTCATCGTATTTTCTAGCTATATTGATTAATTTATTCATATCTTTGATATCCTGAAGAGTATCATCAGTAAATAAATCATGTGGCTTAGGTTTAGATGGTTGTGCAGGTTGAGGTTGTACCACAGGTTGAGATGGTTGTCCAGGTTGAGATGGTTGTGCAGGTTGAGGTGGTTGTACAGGTTGAGATGGTTGTGCAGGTTGAGGTGGTTGTACAGGTTGAGATGGTTGTTTCGCTGATTTAGATTTTTGTAATGCAATTATTCTTATTCTATCAATATAATCAACAAACTCAGAATCAATTCTATTGATGTTATGATTCACATAGTAGATCCATCTATACCATTTATCACGACCACCAAAGCTATTAACATGTTCAGGTTTTAACATGTTTCTTTGATCATCAAATGAGGTAAAGGCGAATCTAGCAAGTTCGTTAACATCCGCTATTGCTTTTATTATTGTTACGTTATCATCGGTGAATCTGTCATCGGTACGAACCTTAGCGGTAGTTTGTTTCTCAATTCTCCTCAACACAGGTAGAATTCCTTCTCTCACTGCCTCAGCATCTTTTATATCACCTAAGAAAATTTGTTCTGTTGCTTTGGTTACTGGCCTGAATAATTCCTCTGTCGTTTCAGCAAATCCTTTCTTTGCTTCTTGAGCAGCTCGTATTTTCTCCTTGACTTCTTTTCGCACTGGTAAATATTCTTCTATTGCTTTTAGTCGCTCTTGTGCTATTCTTGACCTTAATGATTCTCCTACATTCATGTTATTTTATTTTCATTTTGTATCTTGAAATTGAAATCAAAAATTTTTGTGAAACTCTGATATAGAATCTTTTAACATTCTGATTCTTAAAATCCATTTAGACACGACAGCAGCAAGGAGGACGCCCACCGATAGTCAGTCGACAAAAATATAATCAGAGATAAATAAAAATCATGAACAGGTTATTCTGCAGCTAGATCTTCAAACTAAGGTTTTATTTTCGGATTGAGGGTCAATAACGATGTAACTCTTCCAGGAAGCATCTATTCGGTAAATAGAACCTTTCTCCGGATTAGATTTCTCTGGAAGGTTTATTTTTTGTCGGAACCCCTAGGTCTGTTCGCCCTCCCTGCTGCTCATGTGTGTGATACTTTTAGATCAGTGCATGCCATGTGAGTAATACTTTTAGATCAGCATATGCCATGTGTGTGATACTTTTAGATTAGTGTATGCCATGTTTGTGATACTTTTAGACCAGTGTATGCCATGTGATTAATACTTTTAGGCCAGCGTATACCATGTGATACTTTTAGTCTATCCAATTGGGGAAATAACAAGGATGGCGTCTCTTCCTCCTCAATGAGATCTACAGATTCTTTAGAGTAGTGGCTGGGGGAGGAGGGCATTCTGAAGTAGCCAACACCCTATAAATGTACTTGATGGTCACTTGAAAGCTAAATTTCAGTCTGTTTCATGCTGTTAGTAAATATTTCTCATCAAATGACACACAAAGAGAAAAGAAAGCATAGATTAGTAAAACAGTACATGACTAACTAGCTAAGAGCAAAGATTAGTAAATCAGTATGGGACCAACTAGCTAATACAGTAGCCCAGACTTCCTCTGACCACATATTTAACTACTTCCTCTAATGCTGTATATCACAAATGAAGCATGCTAAGTATAAACAAAACAAGAGTAATGGTAGACTTCCATGCTCTGAAGTTGCATATATAGGATTTAGATGGCATTCAGTTGAAAGTACACAAGAAGAGAAAGCAAAGTGTAAACCACTGTTTGTATTGTGATTGTTTGTGTGCATTTAGTATTTTGGTGATACATATTCAGTACAGTGATGTCCAGTGTTCATATACATGCTGTTCTGGTGTATGTGTTGTTACATATATCTGATTTAATTCATATTTAATTGTTTGTCAGTTTTAAAAAAAGTTATCCTATTATATGCTATTATAATGTAAATTTATTCATTGGAGATTATATTTTTCCAGAAAATCAGCTGACCTGAATCATTCTTTCATAAACACCAGGTGTTGACTGAAATCTCAACCTTGTTTCTGAATTTGTAGAAACTTCGTAAACAAGTTCTATTTGATTTTAAAATGATTGGTTTTCGTCAGGGTCATTTTTGGTGTACGTGATATAAACAAGATCATGTGACCCCCCCCCCTTTTCAATTTTGCAATTCCAGGTTTTCCATTACTGCGCATTTGTTAGTTTTAATAAAGATGCTTTGAGAGAGATTTCTCAGTTTTGGGTTTTTAACACCAATGTCAATTTTTTTTGTTGTAGTCAGATTTTGAGTTATAATTTTCTTCACATCAGTTGGATTTCAAAAGGATTAACTCTTTTTTCTCTGGAAATATTTTGAAGAGTGCTCACACAGAGATTTTGGAAAGGCATTGCTTACAAATTTAATTTGGATTTCCAACACTGGAGTGTCACTATTTATACTTCTACAAGGAACTGTAGATAAGCACAGTACTAACTACAGCATACGTCATCATCATCCATCTTGGATTTTCTATCAGGATTCGAACTTGAAATTATTACAACATTTATTACTAGGACTTTTGCAATTTAATTTGTGGATTATCCTTGGATTAGTTTTAGATTTGATTCTATAAAACCGTAAGTTCATATTATTTTTATTTTTACAGGATTTTTCCAGGGAAACAAATCATTTGTTAAATTTTAAAAAGCTTGTTGTTTTCACTCTTTCTGTGTTACTGTTTATTCGAGCCTAAACATGTAACAGTATAGTGAGAGTAGTATGTGAGCTGCTTGCATTGTACATGCCTAACATGCAACCACCAATTACATTAACAAGTTCCCTGCTCTATTGTTCACTCCTCCAGTGAGTCTCCAGGAGTCAACTTCAACATTTTTGGGTGCAATAAGTTACTGAATACTTTGTAAATGGTATCGAAGAAAAAATTATTGTACATCAGAATACTACATGGCGCAGGCAAGATTTTAGTAATTACATTGTGATAGTTTTATAATAATTCCACGTCTTATCATTCTGTGAGCTGTCTGTGTGTGATAGATTCATTTACTTTTAATTATTTATATATTTCATGTGTATAGGTTGTAGGTCTTCTTCCTGTTCTGGTGATTCATTTAGTTATCATCACAACTGATTAAATGGCGGCGTAACTTTGTTATTCCTCAAACATACCCACTAGAAGTATTACAAAAGCATAAATTATTTATTTATCAAGACACTAACTCGCTAATTTGAAAATATTCCATGTTACTAACAAAGGAATAGAAAAGTCAGTTACATATTCAAACTTATAGACTATGATTTGAACTTATGCATTTCAAGTATCTGGTTGACAGTTCTTCTGAAACCACACAAGAAGGGAAAGACAAAGCATGAATTAGCAATGCAGCATATTAATAACTCGCTAAAACTAACTCCATTACAAATGGAGCAAGTAAAAATAAAACACAGTCATGCTAACTCATAATGACTTTACAGAGGTCAATGATAACATGTTGTGACATGGTCTTAAAAGGACAAAGTCCCTAAAGGTGACAAAATCACTCAAATTTGGCCGAAATTGTAAGACAAAATTATGCAACTTGCAGCAGAATGATTAGTCCACACAACAAAAGGGAAATTGGATGGTTCAATTAGAACACATAAATGGATTGGATTATCGGCAGATAAACTGTACGATGTAATCAGTACAGCAACAGAACTACAAACTAGTAACATCTGGCAGTGCCTAAGGTAGGTAATGGGCAAGAGTTATTGCCCTTTGTCTATTGCAAAGACTATTGGTGTCTTTTAGCATGGTTCTGATTCACAATGTAATTGGCTAATATTCCTAATGTTGTAGTTGTTGTAGGGTTTAACGCCAATTTTCAGCACAAGATAGGCTATATATACATGGCGGCCAGCATTAATGGTGGAGGAAGAACCCGGGGAAACCCCAGAAAGAACCACTGACACACAAGAAGCTACCGGCAAGCTTTCTCACATATTCACATTGGCCGAGCCTGAGACTCGAACCCACGAAGACAGAGGTGAGATGGCAGTGATCTGTGACAGAGAGCGCTTTAGACCACTCGGCCACTATTCCTAATGTAATGTTATTTGGGAACGTATTCGAAGGAGAAATATATCGGTACACTGAAGGGTGTCATGCAAAATAATCTACAAAATGTAAAACTTCTAGTGAGATTTCAACAATGCTGAATGCAAACATGTTAAACTGACTAAAATCAAAGATATTCTAATTAAAACAAGATTAAGAGATGTCTTTTTTGAGCAAGTGCGATAAATGACTGGGCAAGTTTTATGCACTTTAAAATAAAATGAACATCAATATCAAATTAAATGTGAAGCAATATAGAACAGTACCTGATTCTGAACTGGTCACAACCTCAACCTGAGTTGCCTCCCCAGAACCTCCCCAGTCAATTTCCTCTGCTAGGGGCTCAATACTTAGATCAATGTCCACCTATCAAATAAATTCATTGATTAAACAACCAATCAATTAACAAATCCACCTCTCATAAACTTGTCTTCTCCTAAAGAACTTTCTCAGCAAGTCCTTATCATTAGCCGGAAATATAAGGAACTATCTTCCAAAAGGTTTTACGCAATTTTTACTTTATATTTTTAAAACTTTTACTCAGTACACTATAGCCAGGACTGTGCTGGTGATCCATAAAATCCAATTCATACAGACATAGTATGAAAAAGATTTTCCTTGAGAGCTTATATTTGTGCCAATTAATGCAATAATCCCTGATACATAGAATATATAATGAAAAAATTAACAATAGCTTTTAGCTTTATCAAAGATACCCAATAACTGTTTATTTTGTAATCTGCTATAAATAGAAATCAAAATGGCTGATTTATATTACAACAAGTGCACTATTTCAAATGGCAATTGGTTATGAAGTGCTGTATATCCCTACTACTGGTAATTATGCTGTATTTTTGCATTTACAACTCAATAAAACAAGCCTGACATTATGATTAAACTTTATCTAAATCTATTTTCATCGTGAAAACACTGACAAAGAATGATAAGATCATAAATTAATATAAATTTCATACAAAAACATGAAATTAATTTTCAAATCCATCTTTGCATCATTAATTTTAGTAACATTAACTGAACAATGGTGCAAACTGCATTTAGTATGCATGCTTTTACTCTTCACAGCTCAGTCTACAGAAACATCTATGCAACATTACCACATTTATTGGATATATAAAAAATAACAAAGGATAGCAGTACACAAACTATACCCATGATATAGTAAATTTGTGTAGAATTTTGAATTTGCTTGTCACTGTCATTTACACTGTAAGGACAAACCTTTCCCTCCTCTGTCCCACCACTCTCCAGAGTTATTCCTGATATATCAAAGTCTATCTCCTCTTTCAAGTCATTACTGGAGTTACCCACTACAGTTTGGCCTACATCGCCCCAATCAATCTGAAAAAGTATGTTATTTTATACAAACAGAACTGTGAAAGAAAATTTAAACGTAAATTTCTGAAGACAGACTTAACCTTCATTTTCTCAATCTATCTGGACTCTGAAAAATTGTCAATTTATAGTGGATCATTCTGTTAAAATCACAGGTTTAAAATTAATGTAGGATAACCATCCTTATAAAAACACAAAGATGCAATTCTCCTTGGAAACATAACCAGTTAAAAGAGACTTGTTATATGCTTATGTATTGTTTTCATTTTATATTACACCTGCATAGAGTACATCGCCAACTTGAGTTGCATTGATTGTGTTTTTGTTTGCTCTTTTAAGGGAAAGGTTTAAGATTCATTTTCTTCATAAAATGGGACAAAATAATACATACTGAGTCTGCATTTCCTGATTGGTTCACATCTCCGTCTTCATCCTTTGTGTCAATAATAATGCTGGTTTCCACCACAGACACAGGTTTACTTCCAGTCTGCCACTCATAAGTTGTCACATTGCCATTTTTCTGTACGAATTGCAGACATGACAGAGATTCTGACCCAAGGTTCTTGCTAAAATTAAACAGTACAGTATGTCTTCAGGTGCAAAATGTAACAAGAATGAATAAATATTGATGACAATGATTAACATAAAACACAGATATCTCTCAGTAGTTTCTCAAAGTCCAATCTGCAATTTTTGTCACCTGTCTGTAGTTTGCCATATTAACACTAACAGCTGGTCTAACACCAATAGTTTTTTTTAAACACTCACAGATGTGTATACCCCACCTTCTATGCTAATAATAGTCTGCATGCAATGGCTGGTGCAAGGTCACAATTCTTCAAGCATACTTTCACGTCTCTTAATCTGTTATTCAGAGTGATCTTAAATCCCACTGCTTTATTTCATTTGTTAACAGTTCACAATGACATCAAACATGAGGGATTCACATTTAATGTCTTCACCACTCATGTAAATACTTTAATTTTGTGCATTCTCAAACACTTTAGCAACTGAGCTGAAGAGCCTCATAAAAGAAGAGAACTCTGGCATGCAGTATGTTTGGACTATATCAAGCAGCTTGTTAAAATGAACTGGGTTCTCCGCTACATGTGCTGTGTGAAAATTACATATTCTAAAAGAATGATCTTTATGATGCTAAGACTGACTTTACACTCCTGTTTTCAGAACATACTGTCTCACTTTTGTTGAGTATAATTATGTACCAATCACGGCATTTAATATGGATTGGTCAACATATACCACAATACTTGGAACATGCTGGATTGCCCCAACAACCCATATTTAGCTAAATCAGGTAAATTCCAACAGCCCTGGTACATCAAACCCTTTAGTTCTGGAAATGCCCTTACCATAAGATGAATGATGTGATTCATTTTGATAATTAATCTAACCTGTCTGTAACAAAGTCAGTGAACCCCGCATAAAAATCCACAGCTTTCTGAAGGCTTGATGTTGATGCTGCAATCTTGGAGAAAACAGATGGTAAATCTTTAACAAGTGATGCCAATTCAGACTTTATTTTCTTGCCCTGCAAATAAATTACATAAAAACAGTTAAAATCAACTACAGCAGTAAAATAGGTTTCTTTAATAATATGTACCTGATTGTAATACTGCATTCAGTACTATGTACACTACCTCGCAAATCCTCTTTGTTGTTGTTGTTGTTGTTGTAGGGCTTAACGCCATTTTTCAGCACGCGATTGGCTATACATGGCGGCCAGTATTAATGGTGAATCCTCTTTGTTTCGGCAACATAAGTGCTAAAAAGTCATCGTCTACTTGAGACAAGAGTGGTCTCCCATTGGAAAGAGGGATGGGTGCCAAATCCCATATATTTGTCAGTTACTACATGAATGGCTGTACATGCAACTGCAGGATGGGCCTTGGGAGGGTATGCCCATACTAACTGATATACTCCTAATGTATTGTGATCGGGTAATTACCTGAAGACAAAACTTCAACCAGGGCCCCGAGTGGCTGAGTGGTCTAAAACGCTCTCCGTTACGGATCACTGCCATCTCACCTGTCTGCACCGGTTCGAGTCTCGGATTCAGCCAATGTGGGTATGTGAGAAAGTTTGCCAGTAGCTTCTCGTGGGTCGGCGGTTCTTTCCAGGGTTTTCCCGGGTTCCTCCTCCACCATTAATACTGGCCGCCATGTATAGCCTATCGTGTGCTGAAAAATGGTGTTAAACCCCACAACAACAAAATTTCAACCACAATCACTCCAAATGATGTCAACATATGCTTAGTCTGCAACTGTGTAAATACAACACAAAAGAAAACTACAAACAAAATCCTGGACTCAAAGCACTCTGAGCTTCTAAACAAATACTCTAAATAATTTTTACAACAGTTACTGTATAGATCTCCTTCCAATCTATCCCCACCTTCTTTGGAAATAAGAAAAATATGGGACCAGTACTGCCATGTCTTTTGTAAAAACTTTAAACAAATGTGCTTTTTATAAATAATCAGTTTAAATTCATGACATATTTTTGGGTTCCTGAATATTCCATTTTCTAAAGCTCTGAGCTATTACAAACACTGAACATATTTGAGATGTTACATCATCATGAAATACATGTATCAGGCCTTAATATAATTATATTTTTACATGGGTTTTATGAAATATAGTTGTATAAGGCCTAAATTTAATCATATTTTACAAGGGCTTCCATGAATACAATCTTATCATGCCTTAATTTAATCATATTTTTACAAGGGCATCATATAAAATGCATCATATAAAACAGTTTTACTGGGTCTTAATTTAATACTTTTGCATGGATATCATACAATACAACTGTATCAGGCCTTATGTTTACATGGTCTACATTAGCTACAGTTGTATCAGGCCTTAATGTAATCATATTTTTACATGGTCTATATTAGCTACAGTTGTATCAGGCCTTAATGTAATCATATTTTTACAAGGGCTTCATGAAATATGGCTGTATTGGGCCTAAATCTGTAATGGTTTACAAGGGCTTCATGAAAAATAGTTTATCAAGCCTTAACATTTTCATAGTTGTACAAGGGCTTCGTGAAATACAGTTCATCAGGCCTTAATGTTTTCATGGTTTTTTAAGGGCTTTATGAAATACAATAAGTTGGTACTGACAAAGACATAAAGACTGTTGAATTCTGAAAAGCAAAGGACTTGATTCAACGTTACCTCTATTCCAATCTGTTTACAGCTTGTTTCATATTTCTTCCTCAATTCAGCTGCCTTACTGACATATTCTGCCTCCTTTCTGTCACACTCCTGAAGAAAAAGCATACATTATAGTATTAACCATGATCAGTAAACCTAATTCTCCACATGTAAATTTCTGACCTTAACCTTTGACCTTATGCTAAAGACTTACTTGACTGTAAGCTTTGTGTTTTTTTCAACCAATATACTATGTACTAAGCTGATAAACCAACTATGCAAACTATCAAACTGAGCTATTTCAGGAAACTTTAGGAAACTTCTTTTAAAGAAACTTACACAAGACAAACAACTGGCAAAAACAAAGCAAATGACTGCTGTCTTGTGTTGAGCAATACCTGTGTGCAAATGGAACAGACTGTGACTGCCATCTTGTGTTGAGCAATACTGTGACAAAGGAATAGACTGTGACTGCAGTTTCATGCTGAGCAACACATGTGGCAAAGGGAAAGCATGTGACTGCTGTCTTATGTTGAGCAACACTTGTGGCAAAGGGAAAGTATATGACTGTTGTCTTACGTTGAGCAACACTTGTGGCAAAGGGAAAGTATATGACTGTTGTCTTGTGTTGAGCAACACATGTGGCAAAGGGAAAATATATGACTGCTGCCTTAAGAGCAACATTTGTGGCAAAGGGAAAGCATGTGACTGCTGTCTTATGTTGGGCAACACCTGTGGCAAAGTGAAAGCATGTGACTGTTGTCTTGTTTTGAGAACACCTGTGGCACCTGAGTTATAGATATTAACTAGCATGCATGCATTTGCATTCCATATACCATATCTACCTGTAAGTCAAGTGCAACTGCAAACAACATACTTTGATCTGCTGTCACATAATGTGCAATCAGATCAGGGTCTATGTTGTGTTTCTTTTCTCTGCAGACTATTCTTAACAAGCTGCATAGATCTAGATCTGGAAAATAATGTTATGGCAGATTTTGTCTAATGCAGTCTGCAGCTGCAATCAACTTATAAGAGTGGGTATGTATGGTAAGCAAAACAGTTTAATTTCCGCACTGAGAAAGAAGTAGTTAGTGTATTTCCTTTGACAATAACAAAAGTCAATGTTTTATTATGACATATTCAATCAATATAATTCCTGTAATTGAGGACAGTTCAGATCTACTGGGCACACCTTGAAATGAAGAACATATCTGCACTGCAAAGACTCATTATTAGTTTCACACAATCCAGTGCACTCTGAAGTAGTCTTTATCACTAGGCAGCTTGATGCATTCTTCAAGGCATCACAAGCATATAAATGATTAGGACTCAGTCTGGTATCAAAGGTTTATGCAAATAGCTTATAATGCTATTGTCACAATGCACTCAACAGACAGATGGTTTATTTTTATCTGAAGAACCAAGGAAGTTAATCTATTTTTAACAACTTCACTTTCAGCCTTTTCCAACTGTATTGTCTTCTTATGTAAAGTGATTGCGTAAGTCAGAAAATCTTCTAATCCTTGTTTGTCGGTGCCAGAGAAAACTTTAGATGTTGGTACTGAGGAAAAATAAAATGTTCTGGAAGCTAAGTTTTAATCATTTAAAGACATTTCAATCAGCATCTTTCTAGCATAATGCTTTCTTTTGAAATGAAAAGGTTAACACCAGTGACGTGGAGAGCTACAGTAAATAAAACATACTGAACTTGGCAGGAGACTTATTAGTGTCAATAGCCTAATTTGCCATACCAGAGATTATTATAGTGATATCCATTAGATTATTTTCCTTTAATGTCATTAATCATTGAGCCTGCGGAACTGCTGTACTTTTGGAATCAAACATGTCTTTTAAGGGATAGTGCAGAGCAGGTAACTGGTTCGTGCATGTATTGCAAGCCATTTGTTATGACTGTCTGGAAGCATAGTTTATTGTGTAAAGTATTCACAAAATACACTGCTGAAATTTCAAAAGAAACAATGGCAAAAACAAGCACCAATGTACCAATTAATTCCTAGCCAGGGAGAAAACAATGAATTCATTAAAATCTTCTACAGATCTCTGTGGCAGGTCCAAAAAAAGAGGTATTTTAGGAATTTAGTTCGCCATACAATAGTTGGATGACTGTACTGAAACTCTGAAAGCTAGAAGGATGGTTGGTGTACATGTGTAGCAAGGTTTTACTTTTTTCATCAGGCCCATTTTGGGGGATTTTTTTTTGAAAAATCATCAAAAATGAGGTATGTTTGGAACTGATTTTGTCTTCATTTCACCAATACACTGGTGTGATACTTTATTGAAACTTTGGAGCCTACATAGGTGGCAGGTATAAACGAGCAATAATGTTTTAATTTTATCCTCAGGTCCATTTTTTTAAACATTCATGAAAATTGTAAAAAAAAAATGGTAGTCTGGGAATTCAGCTTATCTTGCTGCATCTGTTGGAGGACTTTAATGAAACTTTGCCTGCTAGGAAAGTGACTGGTGCAGATGTACAGTAAGGTTTTACTTCTTTTGACTTGCCAATATTTGGGGAAACATCATGAGATTTGTCCAAACATGAGATATTTTGGGAACTGAGTTAACTTGTCCTATTACATTCACTAGAAGACTGCAGTGAAACCCTATAGGCTGTTTAACTGGCTGGTGTAGATGCACAATAAGGTTCAACTTTGTTCCTTTGGCCTTTTTGTAGGGTATTTTCTTTAAAAAAATGTCACAAGCTGGACATTTGAGGAATTTAGTTGACCATCGCTTCTCCTCACACATTGGTTGGAGGAATTTACTGAAACTTTGGAGACTATATTTGAGGTTGGTGTAGATGCACATGAGGGTTTAACTTTCTTCCCTTTGTACATTTTTGTGAAAATTACATAAAAATTGAACAAAATGAGGAATTTTGGGATTTCAGTTTCCCACCACTTCTATTCGCAAATCTGTTGGATAATTTTATTGAAAATGTGCACAGAGTTCATCATTGCTTCTCCTCATACTCTGTTTGGAGGATTGTACTGAAACTTTGAGGGCTCTATAAGTGAATGGTGTGGATCCAAAGTACAGTTTGTTCAACATTTTTTGGTCTGGCCATTTCGAGGAATATGTTTTAAAGGGGTATTATTAAAAATTCAGCTATCACTTTTATTTATACTTGATATGCTACATAATCATATAGTTACTGAAGATGCACATTATGTTTTTTAAAAAAATCAGCCTGACATTTGGGAAAATGTCTAACAAAAACTAGAGAAAATTAAATTATGAGAAATCAGCTTGGATGTTTATTTATTCATTTGTTAACCCTGTGCCATACAACTACTTGACTTTGAAGATGCTGTAGCAGTAGTACACTGTATCTGTATTTATTCTGGAATGACCCTCATATGCAATATTACGGGAAAATTTCATGAAATATATTTATGATAACACAATATATTTACGTCCAAACTATTTTTAAAATTATAAACATTTATTGATAATAATAAAATCATCTTCATATTTCGAGTCACTATACAATCTAAAGCAATTTCTCAAAAACAATTAAAAAAATCACAGTTAAAGGTATATCTTTAAGATCTATGAAAGCAGATTAAACATAGTGTATTAAATTAGGAGTCTTACAGGCTTTTTTGCATTTTGCAATAGGGTCCTTAATTTAGGCAAAATAGTGGGGATCACGCAGAAACAAAAGAGTTAACTTAGTAAATTTTTACAAGTGATATTAACCAATCCATATGCTTGTTATAAATGCAAGGTAAAAAGGTTTAACTACTGAATTGTGGTCGACTATAGCTCGAAGAATATCACTGTTTTGCATTCTTACCTTTTGAACTTGTTGACACTTTGCCATTTGCTTTTTCAAAGCAGGTATTTCATAATTAACATTTCTCATTAGCATCTGTGCTGTGTCCGCTGTAAAGATATTAAATATACACAAGAAGGCTGATCAACATTACCGCTCTTTTAAAAAATAGCATTTTTTTTAAAAACTGAAATATTAGGTTGGACTTTTCAACAAATATGAACTTATACTGAGAGAATAACAATCTTAAATTTCAACCTATTAATACACAGCAACATCTTGGAATTCAAATAATAATATAAGAAATAATTTAAAAAATGCAAAATACTATAGATACTTACATAAATCAATGAGATATTATGAGGAGAAACGTTTTGCATATATCATTCATCACCAAATTTTGACAACCAACCTATTCTGGTGAGCCTTGCTTCAAACAAGTGTATTGCCTACTTGCAAGTCACTGGACACCATTATGTCATGTGTGTCTAAAAAATAATCTCTACTGGCATTAGTCATAACAAATGAAAAATGCACTCAAACTGGAAAGTTAAACAAGTTAATTCTGATACCACCAGAAAAAATGACAAGAAAAGAAATAATGCATCAATTCTCTGTCAGAAATCACTATAACTCATCTGCTCTCAGGGATCACATGACTGTCATATATTTAGGCATAATCCATATAAAATATTGTGTTCAACAATACTGAGTGATCTTTGTTTATCATCCACAACAAATAACCTGTAAGAATGACTTACTTTTCTCATGTCTAGTTTAAATGTGCAAATATAATTTCATATTCACCAAAAAACAAAACATTTCATATACAGTATTATTGCTACAAGACCAAGAGAGTTCTTTGAAGCGCCAAATCACATAAAGAAGAGATATGAGACAAAATCTGAAAGAATGTAATCTAGAATTGGCATTAGTGGATTATCCCTCACAGAATCTGATGTGAACAAGCAACTGGAAAGTAATTATGATAAACAGAAAATATATGTAAAAATGTTGTAAATGAAGATTGAAAAGGAAATCGCCATGAAAAAAAGCCATAAACTTTTAAAAAATCATGATAAAGAGTCATTATCATTTATTCAACCAGGCCCTTCACGATTACAGACAGTCCCTGGGTCATCATAAAGTGAAGCAGAAGATGGGGTTGAAGTGAAAAGTGCTGTGTCTGCAAGGAATATTAACACAGGAACTGAAAATTTACATTTATTTTGGTTTTCACAAAAGTGGGCAGAATTTAATTAACATAACTACAAACACTGGACCCATTAAATATACTGTTGAGAGCAAAGGGAAAGGGAAATAAAGGGAAATAAGGAGGAATGAAATATTTATAAGTCCATGTTATCTGGAAGAGTAAGAACTACAAAAAACACATTCTTATGTAAATATGTTTATTTTGGATATTTCATAATTCAGGTTATCATTGCTTTCAATGTACTTGAATTGAGGGAATACAATTCTGACTGCACTGTAAACAGACTGGTTTCAAATAAAGTCACCAAAACCGATCAACATTTTCAACAGATTTCTATCACAACATGGATATTTTTAAGACAGTTTTCTCAGTGTCTTGGAGTGGACAGGTGGTTTTGTGTTCAATATACTAAAAGAGCTTAACATCTTATAAAAACAGACTGTACCAGATTCAAAATGCAAGACTTAGTTTTATTTAGTCAAAGCATGACAAACACTGGACCCATTTAATATACTGTAACAGTTGTGAGCAAAGGAAAATAAGGAGGAATGACATATTTATAAGTCCATGTTATCTGGAAGAGTGAGAACTACATAAAACACATTCTCATGTAAATATGTTTATTTTGGATATTTCATAATTCAGGTTATCATTATTTTCAATGAACTTGAGTTGAGGGCATACAATTTTGACTACACTGTAAGCAGACTGGTTTCAAAAATGGTCACCAAAATAGGTCGACACTTTCAACAGATTTATATCACAACATGGATTTTTTAAAGGCAGTTTTTTCAATGTCTTGGAGTGGACAGGTGGTTTTGTTTTCAATATTCTAAAGAAGCTTAAGTTTACATAAAAGCAGACTGTATCAGAGTAAAAATGCAAGACTTAGTTTTATTTAGATCAAAGCATGATATTTATAATTGATCTTAAGGTTAAACTTAATGTAAAACTGTATCAAACAGAACAAATCTCAGTTCTTTAGCAAGTGTAATAATGAGAAAAGGATACATTATACTATTTAATCTGCAATGCTACATCATTTAAAAATTATGAATCACTGTTAAACTAATTTACAAAAGGTCTATATAAAGTCTTTTACTTCTACTAGAATATGGTCTAGAAACGTTTTGAAGGTTTTAGACAACTATATATTATTTCAGAATAAAAATGTAGAAAAAATATGTTTCTCTCCATTCAGTCTTACCCAAATATACTCCATCCCTTTCATAGAGCTTAATAACATCTGACCAATCCTGAAAAATAAAACAAGTTATCAAGACATATCACCACAGTCAGAGCTTAGAGAAAGATGTCAGCACTCTCAATTGGTATACTATTTATTGTAGTACCCTATGAAGCAACTCTCAATTTCTATATTTTAGTCTACTTATTGTAGTACTCTATGATGCAACACTCAATTTATATACTATTTATTGTAATTCCATATGGTGCAACTCTCAATTTCTATACATTAGTCACTTTATTATAGTACCCTATGGTTGTTGTTGTTGTTGTTATAGGGTTTAACGCCATTTTCAGCACAAGATAGGCTATACATAGCGGCCAGTATTAATGGTGGAGGAAGAACCCGGGAAAACCCCAGAAAAAACCACCAACCCACGAGAAGCTACCAGCAAGCTTTCTCACATATCTACATTGGCCGAACCCGAGACTCGAACCCATGCAGACAGAGGTGAGATGGCAGTGATCCGTGACAGAAAGCGCTTTAGACCACTCGGCCACTCGGGGCCCCATACCCTATGGTGCAACACTCAACTTCTATACTATTTATTGTAGTACCCTATGGTGCAACTCTCAGTTTATATACTATTTATTGTAGTAATCTATGGTGCAACTCTCAATTTCTATACATTAGTCTCTTTATTGTAGTACCCTATGGTGCAACTCGCAAATTCTACACTACTTATTGTAGTACCCTATGGTGCAACTCTCAAATTCTACACTACTTATTATAGTATCCTATAGTGCAACTCTCAATTGGCATACTATTTATTGTAGTACCCTAGGAAGCAGCACTCAGTTTCTATACTATTTATTGTAGTACCCATGATGCAATTATAAATTTCTATACTATTTATTGTAGTACCCTATGGTGCAACACTCAATTTCTATACTATTTATTGTAGTACCTATTGTGCAACTCTTAATTTCTATACTATTTATTGTAGGACCCTACTGTACAACACTCAATTTCTATACTATTTATTGTAGTACCCTATGGAGCAACTCTCAATTTCTATATTTTAGTCTACTTATTGTAGTACTCTATGATGCAACACTCAATTTATATACTATTTATTGTAATTCCATATGGTGCAACTCTCAATTTCTATACATTAGTCACTTTATTATAGTACCATATGGTTGTTGTTGTTGTTATAGGGTTTAATGCCATTTTCAGCACAAGATAGGCTATACATGGCGGCCAGTATTAATGGTGGAGGAAGAACTCAGGAAAACCCCAGAAAAAAACACCGACCCACGAGAAGCTACCGGCAAGCTTTCTCACATATCTACATTGGCCGAACCCGAGACTCGAACCCATGCAGACAGAGGTGAGACGGCAGTGATCCATGACGGAGAGCGCTTTTGACCACTCGGCCACTCGGGGCCCAGTACCCTATGGTGCAACACTCAATTTCTATACTATTTATTGTAGTACCCTATGTTGCAACTCTCAGTTTATATACTATTTATTGTAGTAATCTATGGTGCAACTCTCAATTTCTATACATTAGTCTCTTTATTGTAGTACCCTATGGTGCAACTCTCACATTCTACACTACTTATTGTAGTACCCTATGGTGCAACTCTCAATTGGCATACTATTTATTGTAGTACCCTAGGAAGCAGCACTCAATTTCTATACTATTTACTGTAGTACCCATGATGCAATAATAAATTTCTATACTATTTATTGTAGTACCCTAGGGTGCAACACTCAATTTCTATACTATTTATTGTAGTACCCTATTGTGCAACTCTTAATTTCTATACTATTTATTGTAGGACCCTACTGTGCAACACTCAATTTCTATACTATTTATTGTAGCACCCTAGGGTGCAACACTCAATTTCTATACTATTTATTGTAGGACCCTACTGTGCAACACTCAATTTCTATACTATTTATTGTAGCACCCTAGGGTGCAACACTCAATTTCTATACTATTTATTGTTGTACCCTAGGATGCAGTACTCAGTTTCTATACTATCTATTGTAGTACTCTAGGGTGCAAAAGCCAGTTTTTATACCATTTATTGTAGTATGTACCCAATGGCACAAAACTCCCAACTTCTATACTGCTTGTAGTACCCTGTGGAGCAACAATGGATTTCTATACTACTTAGTATATGCTACAATTTGTTTCCAAGATAGCATACAAAATACTTAATGCAGAGAATTCTTAGTATCAACCTGTCATCACTTCAAGGCATCACTACAATAACTGACCAAATTAATTATTTACTTCAATGTCTATGCAGCTTCAGCGAGATGTGTAATATTTGTCCTCTCCTCAAGGTATGTCAACACCAATTCAGCCAATCAGCTGTTACTGTGTTTTCTATGCACCTTGACTGACATTTATAACTTTTGTTTTCTCTTCAAGGTATGTCCACACCAATTCAGCTGATTAGCAGCTACTGCATTCAATTGCAGTTTCTATGAAAATCATTAGAATTTTTCAGATTTTTCCTGGAGATTTACTACCCAGTGAAGAATGTTATCTGCATCTAGAATAGAACAGCATTAAAGTGCAAACAGAAAACAAAATGTTTATTTAGTTTGCCAATTGGCATTTGCACGTCAAGATGACAAAATATACAGGTGTGATTTGGTCCATTCCAAAAAGGTCAAACGCACTAAATTCCAAAATGCTCAAATGCACCAAACATTTCTGTCATCTCACTCAAATGCAAAAATTTCCAGATTTGCAAGATTACCATGGCTGATTTTTTTTCATATGCTGTGTCCAGGTTAGTGCACAGCATACAATAGTATTAACAGTGGCATCACATGGGGTGTGTGGACTGCACTGGGTGACACCATCAGAGGGGGTAACACCAAAATGGCTGCCTATAAAAAAAACTAATTCTTGTGCAGGAAGGAGGTCCATGGGGGTAACACCATGAGTTACCAGACTGGTGACACCAATCCTAGTGATGCCACTGAGTACTGATGCATATGAGTTTATAACTAATGCTCTGGATTTCATCAACAAATGTCAAGTGAAGGAAATATATAAGGAACTTAATTAATATAATTATACCTAACATGTTTAATGAAATCCAATTATATAGCTTTAGTAGTTTTGAAATGATACTCTGGAAACAAAAGTGTGAACGGAGGATTGATGGATGAACAGAAACATGGATAAAAATGTTAAAAATGTTGCAAATAGCAAAAGGCATATCTACACCACTATTCTAAACGAGTGAAATGAGTTTCAAGGAGATGCTGTAAATGAATTCGAAGTTTTGTCGACAAACTAAATAATGGACGATGGATGGATGGAAAGACAAAAAAGAATGAAAATATTAAAAACATTGAATCTCAGGAACTGTGAAAAGAACATCTACAACATTGGTGGAACATGTGAACAGTAACAGACACATCTATAGCACTAGTGGAACATGTGAAACAAATTTTAAAGAGATATTTTTAATGGTTTTTAGGTTCTACCCAGGGTAGTAGAAGTGAATAATGGATAGACATGTGGGCAAACAGACAAACACTTTTTTAAAATACTGAAAATGAAGAACTGCAAGTAACAAAAAGCACATCTGAATCGCTAGTGTAATATGAGTAACAAGATTCATATACTAGTTTTCTAGTACAGTTTTGGAGTTATGCTATGGAGTTAGAGTAAATGATGGTCATATGGATGAATAAATGGATAAAAATGTTATAAATATCGAAACAGAAGAATAAAAAGCAAAAGGCACAGTTGGACTATCATTCTTGCTGCCTGGATGGAGAGAAATTGAAAATAGGTTTTTCTGTTGCTTGGATTTAACTGAACATACTACTGGCCCAGTCATGCACAGGGAAATGGGAGCCAAGTGTCTTTCCCAAGAACACTGAGGTATGATACCCGTCAACCTTGGACTAAGAGTCCGACACTCTGCCAACTGAGCTGCCACAGTTCCAAATTAAAAACAGACAAAAATTACAAGATATTGAAACTGAGGAACTGTGAAGATGGAAAGACACATCTGGACCAATTGGTGTATCAAGTTTCATAGAGACACCTTGAAATGGTTAAGATTTATGATCTGGAGCTGTTCAAGGACAGGTCTGCTATTCTCATGAATTTATTCAGTTTCAATGTATGCAACTTTTCATACACTGAAACTGCTTTGAAGTCATCAATTTTCACACCAATTTTTAGTTTTTCAAGAGTTTATGGTACTGTCTATCTTTTCTGCATAACAAAACAACAACAATTAAATAATCGTGGCTAAATTCATGATGAATAAAGGCTGATATCTGCAAGTTAGTATTTCCATTTCAAGTGAAAGGATTTTGTTTTCCAACAGTCTTACACCACTCACAAATAGTTTTCCACTTCTTTAAACCATGAGAGCTGCTTCTCCAAATCAGGTCTCTAAGTTCTCAAGCTCTGATGGCCTAGTGGGTAGAGCATCAGCCTTGGATGTGGGAGGTCATGGGTACGATCTCCCGCAGAGTCACACCAAAGACTGTTGAAAAATGGTACTAACTTTTCATAACACTCTGCTCATGAATATATAATAACTAGACAGTGTGTCACATACTATATACAGGACCCATGATCACAATGTCAAGTTCACTGTATGTGTGTATTCCTGCACTGACTCAACATACACAAATATTTGCATGAATAATAAGCATGCAAGCCTGTTTTCAAATTAGTTGTGATCTGTGCACCTAGTTTTGATATGCACTTGTAATTGAAATATGCATCACAACAACTGTACATGTACAGTGTATATGACATAATTATGGACAATAGAGAATAGAGGAAGCAAATGAAAATGAAAGAAAATAGAGTAAGCACCCTTAATTTGTTAAAAGTGTGCAGTCACAGGTAGATTTATATTTCAACTGGTTTTTTTTGACATTTATATATATACATGACATGCCCTCAAACAGACTCCAGCATACCCATATTTTACTTTAGCTCACACTGTATGTGCTAATTTTCTATACTGTGTATGTTTATTTTATATCATACAAATGTTATGCTAATATTATAAACATTTTATACTATAATGACTACATTAACGATGACTCCATGAATCCTTACAAAAATGGGTAAAACTAACTTTCTTATAATAGCTTAATGTCATAAGAGAAAGATCCCAAGTGATTTCTATAGTGTTACTGTACCTTCAGTCTCTGTGATGTATATTGCCCAAATATATTTTTCTTGTTAGATTCTGTGCTTTCCAGTAAGTTTAGTATCTGTTTACAATGGGAATAATTCAAACCTGGAAATATACAAATACAAATGTATTATACACTGTCAAGACTATTAAAATGGAATAATGAGAGACCATCATTCTTTTTCTCCATCATAAATGTGGGAGAATTATTAGACCAGAAACAGCCGAGAGCAAGAAATCAAAAGAAATATATTTCAGATTTTTCTAAGGAAAATGTGTACAAATGTGCCCACCATTAAGAAAAGTAAAATATATGCTCTCAGTTATTTCTGGTTAATATGAAAGCAGATAGAAATCCAGAAAACTCAAAAAGAGTGTTGTGCCCATAAAGTATATTTGAAACATTTGGAGTCAAAAAAGATTAGTTAAGTCAAACTTTCAGATTGGAAGAGTGACAGCATTGTCTGAGTTCTATTAATAGGGCACAGAAATAATGTATACATATTAAAACAACTGCAGCTATTATCATTCAAGCTGTTGACTCCATGTAAACATGTGAGACGAAGACCCACATCGCAGAACAAGATACGTGTTTTGTGGAACAACTGCCTCTACAGCTGCGATTAGTTGGAATAAAAAGACAGAGAAAGAAGAAATAGAAGCCAGTACAAAGGATACAACTGAGGCAGATGCTTCCAACTTATGGAAAATGGCTTAAAAAAGCTGATATGAGACTGCATTGAAAATGTAATTATCTTATTTTAAACATTTTCTGAGGAAAACTTATTAACTACTTAAGATATTTTAAAGAAACTTGAACCATTTATTCAGCAGGGCATGATATGGATAGAATTGGTTCTAGGTTATATTGATTACTTTATTTTTTGGGTATCACATCACATAAAGGACCTTTAAATCCATTGTTTAACAGAATTATTGCAAAATCTTGAACAAAATGCCCATGTTTCAAGAGTTGAAACTGATTCTGCTTACATCCATGATAATCTGACAGTGTTTCATATGCCACTTTTGCGGTTCTATCTTAAATGTTAAGGAATTTAACTTTTGTATCAAGGCTGTACCTCTGAAGATATTTAAAGTATTAGGAAGACTGTATATATAGTGATAAAGAGAGTGTGTTGCATATCATGTTCTGTGTTATTTCTCAAGGTCAATCCAAGAACACCTGTGGTGCCAAAGTAAATTATGATATGACTATTGACACGTCTTACACACATCTTATATCAGGCATATGTTAGCACACTGTCTGTCCATCCCTTCTGTTAATGTGGTTGGCCAGCCCTTAACGTTATGACAACTGGAGGGATTTCATAAAACTCTGCTCATGAATGTATCATAACTAGACAGTGTGTCAAATACCATGTACAGGACCACTGTCACTAGATTAAGTTCACAGCAAGGCAAGGGAAATTTAATTATGTGATTTTTAGCATTTTCTGGAGGATAACTTATAAACTACTTAAGATAATTTGATGAAACTTGAACCAGTGTTATATATATATATATATATATATATATATATATATATATATATATATATATATATATATAATGATTAGAGATACCATAGCCATGACTACAGTCACAAGTTTATGGTCACAACCAGGGAAAATATAAATCAGCAACCTATCTCCATGTACATGTATAACATTTGAATGAGTGAAGGTATTTTCATGCAAGTTTTCTCTGCTGTACATATGAACTGGAT
This sequence comes from Sinohyriopsis cumingii, assembly GCA_028554795.2. NCBI lineage: Eukaryota > Metazoa > Mollusca > Bivalvia > Unionida > Unionidae > Sinohyriopsis > Sinohyriopsis cumingii. The sequence continues at coordinate 35,178,898 of CM068832.1, forward strand.
TGAGAGTGTCTCATGTATTTATTCATAGTCAAATCCTCTGCCCCCCAAGGTTAAGGTCAAACATACAGTACAGCTCACATGTATTTTTGGAACCCCACACACTACAGTTGGGGGCTTCATCCCTCCAGTGCAATGTGATAATGCTGAGTGATGGAGCAATAAAATACTAACAAATCACCACCACGCCTTGGCCAGCACACCAATGGCATCTCCACTATGGAGTGACTGATTGGCATTACTGATTGACCTTTGAACAACCAATCAATGAAGACCACCCATGGAAAGACTGACACATCATGAGTGATTACAAATCAAATACCACTGCACCAATCAGTGATCTTTATTTTGATCATATGTCAAAAGAAAATAATTTGAGTCTTAAATATTTTGTACATTTTGAAAGTGCTTACTTGGCGAGAGGCCCACTTTGTTGAGCTTTTATTGAACAGTGGAAATTTACACTACTGTTTAAACATGAAAAAAACCATCTGAGGTATCGAAAATTAAATTCCAGATAGCAGCAGTAAGTGTTTAAAAACACCAACAACAAAAAGAAAACACTGAACTAACACTTAAATGCAATATATATGTTTATTCCTTATGCAGTAATGGCCTTATTTCTGGCTGGTCTTTTTTTTATTTCATTCATCACAAAATAAATTTGTTTCAAGTAAAGCAAGAAATGGTATAGATTCTTTTTTTATACCACAAATCAGAAAAAGACAATAGTTTTCAAGCATTTACCCCACCCCCCTTTAGAAACTTAAATGGTCTCTCCCTAAATAAGACTTGGCTTCAGCGGGTGTTCAGCAGAAATCAAGACAGTGACCATTGTAAACACTGTAATAAAATGTTAGCACAGGAAGATGTCAATTTCAGCTTGGGAAAGGTGCATTTCTATCACACAAACGACTTGGTGCATTGCACATTATACAAGTATCTCAAATTATGGTCCAGTCGTTAACAATGGAAGTTTTACTGATTGACACTTGAATAGTCAATTAATGAAGACCACACATGGAAAGACTGAAAATCATGCATGACTTAAATTCAGATATCATTTCAAGAAAAGAGTAATTTTACTATCAAAAAAAAGAAAAGAAAAAAGTCTTGTCTATTCTGTACATTTAGAGAAGGTTGATCAACTTATTTTGCATCATGTGTTTACACTATTATTTTATTCAAAGAAATCTGAACAAACTTACACAAAAACTAGATGACACTGTAATGATCTTCTCTTGCACAAAGTAAATTTATCCTATCGTTTATGAAAAATAATCCTATAAGGTTCAGATAATTAAATTCCAGTTGACAGCCTCGTGGGTCTTTGGTTCTTCCCAGGGTTTTCCAGGGTTCTTCCTGCACCAATTATACTGGACACCATGTCCAGCCTATCTTGTGCTGAAAAATGGCGACAAACCCTACAACAACAACAACCAGTTGACAGCCACTTTTGTTTAAAACAAAACAAAAAACAAAAATGAGCAAATTATGAAATTACAAATCATGTAATGACCCAGTCACAAGGCTGAATATACATACTTTTTCAATTTTAACTACAAGTATGCTGCAAGGGACTGATTGTTTAATTTATGGGGCTAGATTGTTCTTTCTGATCAGGATATATTTTTGTTATTTCATTCATCAAAAAATAAATGTATTTTAAATAAGAAAAGGATTGGCATGTTGTCCATTTCATAATACAAATCTCAAATTTAAATCACCCCTCTATAATCCTGTGATTGGAAGTCAGAAGAAATAGTACAAGATATTATTGAGAATTCGTCAGGGCTGGATCACAGCCCCTACCCCACTCCTACTCCTTTACAAAAAAAACATAATACATACAAACGTAGTCACGTGTCATTTAAATTTGACTATGATTTTATTCTTGCACATTGTGAAGGGGCAAATTTCTGGTGACCTATGTTGAACACATTAGCTGAGAACAGAGAACAATTAATTACATTTATGGTGATAGGTGCGTATCAAATCGCCATATTGCCATGATACGTAATGTCTTTTCGAGGGAAGAATTTCATTCTTAATTAAGCATTCGTTTATTTAGCCAACAGAAGACTGGTGGAGACAAAAGCTAACTTCCATTCCATAGTGTAAATGTCAAGATTGAAAGATCGTAGAACACTGTTACTCAAACAACAAGGTCAATTTGACCCTGACTTTGGCGCTTCTGGAAAAAGGCGGCAGATATATTTGATTCTGATTGGTTAAGCGAAATAAGGGGGCATGTTTCCCCACAATAAATATCCTAGCTTTAATATCGCCACAGCAAAAAGTTTAATCAATCTAAGTTTTTCTGCAAGAGAAATCAAGTGTAGGAGACCCCGAGAGTAATTTGGGAGTAATTCTCTCATAAAACTTGTCAAGAAAAACCGACGAACAAATTTGGCGGTAGAAGCTAGGGATGCTGAAAGCTCAAAGGTATTTGTGACAATTCCATGTAATTTGTTGATATCATATATAATGCTTTGCTGAATTTATTTACTTATATTTGCATGAATCTATTTGCTACATTCGTATATCAATTTGCTTTATGAAGTATAACTGTGTTGAGTTTATGCATAAGAAGTCGTACATTAATCTTTAGATAAGTTTGACGAATTGTTTGAATTTGTCATCTTGTTTGCATAAGAATTAGGTGCTAAGAATTTCATGCATTCCATTAGTTAATATGAGTTACAAGAATCCATGTGAATTCACCGAATTTAGAAGATTTCACATGATTCTGGTTGAGTATCTATTCACTGAACATGACGTAGTAAGCAATGTATTGTATTTCATTTATTCACTTGCGTAAATTGAGGCTGGCTCGGAACCATTATGCCTCGTGTGGTGTTAATGCACGATGAATTAGCCATTAACCTAACTAGGGTCATCATAGGACATGTGGAGCCCACAGATAGCCTTAGCATCTGTTTAGCACAGATAGTAAGATCTGATAACAAGAGGGGATAGTGCAAGCCCTTGTATCATAAACAACAGGAAATTAAGGTTGTTTCTATTTATATTTTTTTTAAAGGCAGAAAATAGCTCATGTGACGTATTAACTCTGAGACGTATCCTGTGACGTATTATCTCTGGGACAAATTAACTCTGAGACGTATTATCTCCTGCGATGTATTAATTCTGAGACGCATTCTAAGACTATCTCTGAGATGTATAGTGAGATGTACTTATCCTGAGATCCAGGTATCTGTGCACAGTGTGAGGACCAAAAGAGGCAAGACCGAAAGAATCGAAGGAACAGCTACCGTAACAGTGGAAGTGGAGTGAACGAAGAAACAGGTTATGCAATTGCACAAGGCATTGACTTCGATTGTTCACTCTATCCTATGATGAACTAAATCTATTAGTAAACAGATCGGCTACTTTATTAAATACATTTGTGGGTTTTTCTGTAATTCAGTGAAAGTTTTATATCTAAAAACAGAGTATATTCCTGATGTAATGAATTCTCACAGTTGTTTTATGTAATTGATTAAATTGTTTGTTTACAAGTACAGGGGCTCGTATTGGTTTGTTCTATGTATCTGCTTAGATCTCTATCTATTCCACCTATAAGTTTCACCACTTATATTTATATTTACTCAAACCAGGCAATAACATCGAGGGTGGTCAACCTCTAGATAACGAGAACCATATTAAGCAGACACCTTGTAAGAAGGTACAATCTGCCAACCCATACCTCTTGCAAGAAGAGGGGACCTTGTGTAATGTTTCTACAAAGTGGACCGTGGGTAGCGTCACCCGCTTACACACATGTTTATTGGGTATTATGCACACTTTGAGCAAACAGACACATAGACTTTTGCTTTTGTGTCCTTTCAAGGAAAGTTGGGGCCCTTTTGAAATTTAGGAAACCCCACACTCACACACCTGACCTAATATGAATGTGCTCATACATGTGGTAACAATAGGAACTTGTGCAATATTGTTTCACACCAATCAAATATGAAAATGATTTTGTTTTAAATTGTTTGACGTCTATCATTTCTTATCATTCTTTACACTGTAGAGTGCAATAATACTGATTTTCATATGACACTTAACAAAGTATATTGCATGAACTGCATCATAAATAAGGAAATTAATGCGTCTGTACATTACGATAACATAGTATTGAGAGGTTGTTTTACAAAATAAGATTCAACAAACCAAATTTACCTGAAATAGGTCTATTAGCACACTCTGAAACGTTTGATTTGTGTTAAGTAGAAGATTCCGTAGAAAGCACTAAACCAATCTGAGATAAATGTAGCGACCAAACTTGGCATTTCTGCTACTGACAGGTCTTTTATTTGCATCAAGTCATCACGTCATGGCATCAAGTCATCACATCATGGCATCAAGTCATCACATCATGTTAAAGAAATGTCAATTTTACAGCAATCATTTTATCAACCGATTGAGAGAGATAAGGAATCAATCACATGTATTGCACTGAACCCATTTTATCTGCAAAGCAGTACACCAAATAAAGAAATCTGCAAAATACTATAGAAAAGTATTTGGTTTGTATGTTTTATTTTCTTTCTGTCTTAACACCCAAACACTCCAAAAGCCACAAACAGGAAACTGCATCGAAATAATTCAATGTCTTAGATCTATATTACAATCAGGTTAATGACGCATTATTTCCATATGACTAATTGGTTTTTTCTATCATGATAGAAAGTTTGTTTTTATATTTTTCCTTTATACAAAAACGATCAAATAAAAGTGCACACATGGATACAACCATGCAGAATGCCTTCAACTAGTTGAACATTTAAGATTTGACAATTTTCCAGATTATTATTCAACAATACTCTGAGGTCAGATTAATTAAGAACGATTACCAAACTTCCACTGTTAATGATGGAACCATAATCTGAGCGGTAACCTACAACACACCAAGTCATATCGCTTCGCATGAAAACATGCCTTTCCCACACTAAAAATGATATTGACTTCTGATGCTAATTTTATAAGTGCTTACAATGGTCACTATCTTTATTTCTGTGAACATTCACTCAAACTAAATCTTTACTAGCGAAAGCCCTTTTAAGCTTTCAAGGGTTATATAATTTGAAACAATTTTATCTTGTGATGAATAAAAAGAATTTAAAAAATCCATAGTAAAGTTAGACAGAATAAAAATTAAATGTCTTTGACCAGTCCCATACAGCAAGAAATGCAGTCTGAAGTGAAATAAAGTTTGTAGCTGTGTCCATGTAAATTCAGCCTAGTGAAATGGTCATCAGTTTTCAAGGACATGGTTCGCATTTAAGTGTAATTCAGTTGGGTTTTTTTAATTGTTTTTGTTATTTGTTTTAACCACAAGTGGTTGTCATCGGGAGATTAAATGTACATACCTCAAAGGACTATTTTTCATGTTTAAAGAGTAGCATAACTTTGCACTATTCAAGAGAATATCAACAAGGTCTTGACAAGTCAGTGCAAAAGCCTATTAAGATTTCTTTGAATAAAGTACAAGCATATACTTGTTGTAAAGATGTTAATCAGCTATTTGAAAAAGAAAAAAGTACAGTAGTATCAGCACAGTTTTCGAGGTATTGCAACTATATTAATATTATCTCAAATTAGATTATCTATTACAAAGTATTCATTACAACTAAGAAATGTGTATAATCATCTGATAAAATGTAAATATATTAGCATCTCTCTCTCTCAACCTCTAAAAAGCATGCTTGCAATGGTCATACACATCAAGCCATGCCAATTCTGTTAGAGACCACATCCACTCTGCTGTGGTCACCCTCAATGACTCCTCTAGAAATTGTGGTGTGCAGAGCAATTCTCTACAAGCTGCCACAGCAACAGGATGCATGGATAGTGGAGGTTTTTCTTTTAATCCTCTCCACCACCACCACCACATTGCATGTGGTTCTGAAAGTACATGAGTACTGTACCATAATAAGTAACAACTTTTTCTGTGAATTCTTATTGCAGTTACTGTAAGATATTTACTTGATGTTCCCTGAAGCACTTTTGACAGCTCCTCTGTTTGCGGCATGTCTCGAAGAGCATCATTAATCTTCTCATGAATGACATGTGCTACAGTCTGCCAATTCTGGTTACAATGACGTCTATTCAGCAACCAGTCTGCAACACACAAATATATGACTTATGATGTACGTATTGGATGTTGACAGGAAAGTACCATATTTACAATAAAAAGTACAAGGTAAAAAAAAAATATGTAAAAAAACAAATAACCATGCAATTTTTTTTAAAATAATTTCATTTTAATAGGATCCAATATGTGTATCTTTTGGGTTTATAGACACATCATCAATGTTCTGGAGTGCTGATTAAAATGTTGTAAATAAAATTATTCCTAAAGGAGAAAAAAAAAATTTTAAATTATAAAGGATATAAAATAAAAGATTAAGTGAAATCATGGTAGAAAACTAACAATGTAAACATTTTAATAAAATACATATATTTGGAGAAAGTTTCTCATCATTAAAAAACTTTCCTGACATTATATCCAAAACTTTTATCTTGCATGGTGTTAGTCGATACCCTCAAAAAGAATATATTCCTATGTCAATGGGGACTGACAAGGAATGTATTTTTATTAAGGTTCACCTGTAATGGATGCATCCACTGACTATAGCTATTGCTAACATAAACTCTGCTGATAAGTATGAATTTAGTTAAAGGCTGATAACTGGGCAAAACGGCCATCTTATTTAAAAACATTAAATGCTACATGTAAGTATGTACTATACAGATCATATTATGATCAACAAGTTTAGTTTTAACAAGAAAAGCTCAACTGCTGCTTAACCATCTGATGACCCTCATTCTCTCCTGTCCTTCATCAGACCAATAACAGATCTGCAAACTGGCTAAAAAAATGAATTTTACAATATTCTGATAATCCGAACACCTGTAGTACAAAAGTACTGCAATGTGATTTTCACAAGTTAACCCAGAATTGACAGGAATGTCATTCAAGGAGAGATCTAAATCTTCCTACACTGCCCCTTTCAACCCATACATTGCCCCCTTTGTGTCCTACACTGCCACTTTCAACCCATACATTGCCCTCTTTGTGTCCTATAATGCCCCTTTCAACCCATACATTGCCCCCTTTGTGTCCTACACTGCCATTGTCAACCCATACATTGCCCCCTTTGTGTCCTACACTGCCACTTTCAACCCATACATTGCCCTCTTTGTGTCCTATAATGCCCCTTTCAACCCATACATTGCCCCCTTTGTGTCCTACACTGCCACTGTCAACCCATACATTGCCCTCTTTGTGTCCTATACTGCCACCTCCAATCTATACCTTGCCCTATTTGTGACCCCCACTGTCCCTTTCAACCAATAACCCATCCTCTTTGTTTCCATCACTGCCACATTCAACCCATACCCTACCCATCTGTGTTCTACACTGCCACTTTCAACCCATACTTTGTCATCTGTGTCCTACACTGCCACTTCCAACCCATACCCTGCTATCTTTGTTTCCTGCACTGCCACTTTCAACCCATACCTTGTCCTCTGTGTCCTACACTGCCACTTCCAACCCATATCTTATCCTCTTTGTGTCATACACTGCCACTTTCAACCTATATATTGTCCTCTGTGTCCTACACTGCCACTTTCAACCCATACCCTGCCATCTTTATATCCTACACTGCCACTTTCAACCCATACACTATCCTCTTTATATCCTACACTGCCACTTTCAACCCATATATTGTCCTCTGCGTCCTACACTGCCACTTTCAACCTATACACTGCCCTCTTTGGTTCTACATTGCCAGTTTCAACCCATACTCGGTTCTCTTTGTGTACTACTTTGTCACTTTCGACCCATACCATACCCATTTGTGTCCTAGACTACCACTTTCAACCCATATCTTGCCTTCGTTGTGTCCTATACTGCTGCTTTCATCCCATACCATACACATTTGTGTCCTACACTGCCACTTTCAACACATACCTTGCCCCCTTTGTGTCCTATACTGCAACTTTCAACCAATACCATACCTATCTGTGTCCTATACTGCAACTTTCAACCAATACCATACCTATCTGTGTCCTATACTGCAACTTTCAACCCATATCTTGCCTTCGTTGTGTCCTATACTGCTGCTTTCATCCCATACCATACACATTTGTGTCCTACACTGCCACTTTCAACCCATAACCTACACATTTGTGTCCTACACTGCCACTTTCAACCCATACCCTATACATGTGTCCTACACTGCCACTTTCAACCAAATCCTTGCCCTCTTTGTGTTTCTATACTGTCCCATTCAACCCACAGCCTACTCTCCTTCACAGTTCTGCAGCAATAATTCAGTAAATTTAGTTACCAAGTAGCTTATTATAATGAATGTCTATTGGCAGATTTTCCAGCTCCTGGTTTTGTTGTGCCATCTTATGCTGCTCACTTTAGTCAGGATCTCTGATCTGAAAAATTAAAGGATTTACAAGTGAATGGAGATAATGCCAGGTAGGAATTTGGATTGTAATGTGATCTAACTGGGGCAGTAGTTTAACTTCTGAGGGCTTCTATATCTACTTGCATATAAATTGGATCAAACTGCAAGATCCTGACCAGATATGCTACTGCATAATGTAATGGCACATCTGTCATCTGGGTCTATACCAATTATTAGGAGAACTCTGCAGAACAAAGAACATACACCATGATCTGCCAGATCATTATATGACAACAGATCAGTGTCTATCTTGTTTGCAGTTCAGTCTGACTTATAAGCAAGTATATAAGGTAGACTGCTTCATGTCATGTTATTAAAACAACAAAAAATAATGTGTTGATATAGTAAAATTCAAAATTTTCATGAGGAACCAATTTTCACAAATTTTATGTCTGATACAAAAAATGAATTTGATACTTAAATGAACTTACTCAACCCGTGAATATAATTACCAACAAAGAGGTCATTTTGGGCAAAACAAACAAAGAATGTTACATACAGCATTAAGTTGTTTAGTTGCCAAATAAGACCCTTTTTATCCAAGAAGTATCCTTCTGGTTGAAAAAGGTGCCCTAATCAAGAAACCCTCCCCTCCCACTAGCCTTTCCATCAAATTCCCTCGCAATCGCAAGAGCACAGCCAATGCCAAAGGCCAAATAACAGAAATCTTAGCAGATCACATGATACATGTTAAATGCAATACCTCTTCATACTATTAAAAGTAAATGACAACAATTGGTACCACAAGAAAAGTGATGTTTCAATCTCTATCTCCCACAAATTTTCATCATTAATTTACACTTTTTGTCTTCTTTCCTTTACCAGCAAATTTTCATATCATAGTTGAAAGTGCAGTTCAATGTAATTGCATAGTTTTACATAAAGTATTTTCATGTGATCTCTCATTTTAGCTGATGTGAAACTCCATTTTTATTATTTATATAACTATCAAGTTTTAGAACTTTTATTTAAAGTGTTAACATTATTATTAAAGAGTTTCTTTTCAAATAATTCATGACACTTATGCAGATTATCTAAGCATGGTGCTATGAATTTTACATTACTTCAAAAGTGTAATGTTTCATTCACTGCATCAAATGAGGCAGTTTGTAAAGACAAAAAACAAAGGCTGAATGTGCTACGAAAACCCCACCTATGCTTAAGTATGACAACTAGTATACATATGTAGATTATGTCTGCTTTCTTATGGTGCAGGGATAATCAAAGCCCCTAGCTCAACATCCTGGACCACTCATTTCTGAAGCTGGACAAGTAAAATTTACCAAGATGCTAGTCTGGGACCAGTATTTTTTTTCCTATTGTAACAAGTCAGGCATGTTTGTATTATCATGATTTAATTAATTAATCTACCTTTATCTGGCCATTAATGCCTTCAGGGCATACTGAATCCTTGATTCTATCACTTCTATGTATACATTACCATCCTGTATCACATGTAATGGTGGTCATTGATAACTGGTTCATGTAATCACACTCTATTATCCCATGACTGTGTGCTAAGCTATGTGACCAAATGAAAAGATGCCAAACAAAACAAAGCCTGTATAATTAGTCATCAGTGTTTTAAGTGGCTTTATTGTACTCTGTTTACTCACAACAGATCTTCATGTATGGTTGACTCTGATTTTAATCCAGTGAGTAAGTGTAATTAATGAAAAGAACCTTACACTGCCTTTGGTGCTGCTTCCTTAAAAGAAATAATCAAATGACAGTAATGATTCTTGAAATTTCATCTCATTATGCAGATGACCAACTTCCCCATGAGATACTGTGTTTAAAGAAAACAAAATACACTAATTAATGATAGATTTATCTCTATTTGTATTTTAGGTACAAGGTCAAAGCCGTCCATGAAGTAGGGGTACTAACAATAGCAATATCCATATTTAAACAAGAAAAAGAAGTTGTCAGGCAAACTGATATTTAATATGTGGATAATATGTCAGGAAAACTGATATTTAATCTGTGGATAAAATGTCAGGCAACCTGATATTTAATCTGTGGATAAAATGTCAAGCAAACTGATATTTAATATGTGGATAAAATGTCAGGCAACCTGATATTTAATATGTGGATAATATGTCAGGCAAACTGATATTTAATCTGTGGATAAAATGTCAGGCAAACTGATATTTAATCTGTGGATAAAATGTCAAGCAAACTGATATTTAATATGTGGATAATATGTCAGGCAAACTGATATTTAATCTGTGAATAAAATGTCAGGCAAACTGATATATAATATGTGGATAATATGTCAGACAAACTGATATTTAATCTGAGGATAAAATGTCAGGCAAACTGATATTTAATATGTGGATAAAATGTCAAGCAAACTGATATTTAATATGTGGATAATATGTCAGGCAAACTGATATTTAATCTCTGAATAAAATGTCAGGCAAACTGATATTTAATCTGTGGATAAGATGAGTTTACTAAATGATTTTCACATGGTCAGTAACAAGAAGATCAGAAAAGGAAAATTCATGTGAAAGTGGATGGATAAAACACATAACTGCTACAAACTATGAGGAAAATTTTCCAGGGTCCCCGAGTGGTCAAGTGGTCTAAAGCACTCTCCATTACGGATCACTGCCAACTCACCTCTATCTGCGTGGGTTCGAGTCTTGGATTTGGCCAATGTGGGTATGTGAGAAAGCTTGCCAGTTGCTTTTCATGGGTCAGTGGTTCTTTCCAGGGGTTTTCCCAGGTTCTTCCTCCACCATTACTACTGGCCACCATGTATAGCCTATTGTGTGCTGAAAAATGTCATTAAACCCTACAACAACAACAACAACAACAACTATTTTTCCAAAAACATAATCCTGAATCTGTGGCAGCGTAAAAAATGTCAAAATATAGCATAAGTAAAAGACAGATATTATCTGCATTGGGTTGATTGCTTTCCCTGGCATGAATTTGGTGACTTAAAAGGAAAGACATTTTGCAGATAATGTAAACGATATCCCAAACTGGCATGGGCTGGAAATTCAACTAGTACTACATGTACTTTTCTCATGATATTGGCAGGTCTGGTGAAATATGGGATTGAAGACTTTTTCTCAATCATCTTAAAGTTATTTTCAAAAAGGAAACATATCCTGCCATTCATCCGCAGTTCTAAACAAAAACGAGGGCATACAAAAAGTCTGAGGATCCACCTGCTGAAACTCTTGGAACAATCTTAGTGAACACTCCACCTTCTTTGAGTCTGTTATGCAAACTGCTAGAAATCCTGGTTGTTAAAATCCTGGTTGTTAAAATCCTGCCCAATGCTGAATGTGAATGAACACTGAGTACATTAGTAACTTATTCAACTCAAGACTTCTTTAAGGAATTCATGAAACCAAGTGACTTTACAAATTCTAAAGAACATTTCAGCAAATGGACCAGAGCTATTTGTACAAATGCAAATTCTTTTAATAAATAAATTATTTTGAACATTATTTTGTTATTATTTCTTTGAATTTAAGTGCTCATCAAATCTTGGCAAGTTTTGGGACAAGTGAAAAGTAAGGTGGGACAAGTGAATTTCTGGAAATCACTTATCCTGACCAGTGGGTGAAAACAAAATTTGATAAACCCTGTGGTGACTTAATTAGCCTTTGCTAAAGAGATATTAAAACCTCTAGAGGGGGTTAGGTTCAAGGAACTGTCTGAAGGCAAAGATGGCTTCCTGTCAATGTCATTGGTTTAAGATGCAACATGTAAAGGAAATGAGATAAAATTTCTTTAAAAAAGTGTCTATGTGAGCAAGACTGGCCATATGTCCCAACCCTGCTACCATCATACAGCTGTAAAATCAGAATAGCTTATTTCCAATAATTCACCTGCAAGAACTATTAGCAACATCTATAGAATGATGGGATTCATCATAGGGATTTCAATGCAGATCTTTTCTGACTGCCTACCAGAATCATTTTCTGTCATTACATACCTTGGTCCATCTCATGTATCAACAACAACATTATTTCAGAAAAATCTAATCGTAACAGACTCTGAAAGGGTATCAATTTGGGGTTGGAATGCAATACATTTTTTTCCCCATCATCCTAGTTTATTGATGTCATTTAGTAGGATTGTGGTATCCTACACTATCATCTGCAAAGAGTCAAACTCCAGTATCAATTAAAACCAACTGTTATTAAACAAAGAAATGCTTTTGATCAAGTAATGTGCCCTAAGGTAGTGCAAAGTTTTACAGTAAATGTACCACCAAACACCAAGCATTGTTCTTGAAAGCAGAAAAGGCCAATTCTGTCATGAAATAATTTACTCTACAGTAACTCATGCAGAACAATGTCAAAAGATTTTTTTAAGTTTAGTAAAGAAAAAGCAAACTTCACCACTCTTTTCTAAATGTTTGCCCAATCAACAAAAACATAATATAGTTGCATTTCACAAGCATAAATATTTCTGAAGACATTTTAACAGATACATATAATGAAATATATGTTAAAATGGCCCATTATGTTTGGGCAGAAAATAGGTTTAAGCGTTTTAAAGAGAGCACTGAGGAAAGAAACTTGAAGGCATGTAAGTATTTGTTGTGTGCATACTTAATTTGTTAGTAATAGGTCCTTCAAAATCCAGCGCATGTGGTAATTTCCACTTTTTACTGCCAAGTTTAATGCTGCTGAAACCACACTTTCTGCTTAATGAATCCAAGCTGGGACTTTGGCAGTAACTGAGTGATTTCATCTGCTGCAAAGTACTTAATCCACTTTTACAGGAAGAAACATAAACCTAAGCAAGAACTCATAAAATTCAATTTGAACTAATATCCTAAAATCTGACTTGTCAAGAAATTATCTCCTCTCTAAAAGTTTTCAGTGGCAGAAACATTTTCTGCAGACATGCGGAAGACCACGAACATAACTTAAATTCATTACACAATATCAATAAGCATTTGCAAGACAGAAAAATGTACAGAAACCCTTACAACCTGTGAGTAAAAAAATATAAAAGGTAAAACTATTACAGTACTGCACTTTGGCAGGGCCTGAAAATAGTGGTGGTCCTAGACCCAGGATGTGCAGTTTTCCTAGTCATACCCAAGTGATAAACATCTGTGAAGTTCGTACGACCTCCAACTTGTCCAAAAGAATGTTAATTAAAAGCTTTCCTCTGCTGTCTCATAGTTGTTTCTCAAACAAAGTGAAAAACTTTCCAAAAATATGAATGCAAAATTATGTGCAAGCAATATTAATTTAGTCTGCAAACAATATTGCTGTGTACATGATAGACAGACTGGAAAAACATATACAGAGAACCAGACTGAGATAAGAAAAGTAAGGTTAGTGTGAGCTAGTTTTCTTTTATTTCTAAATTCATGTAACCTTCTACACAGCATCAAAGTCTCAAGTCTTAAGGTCTAATCTCTTCAAACTGGCTTCACCTTATTACTTGGAAAGAGACAATTCCAGTCATTAGCTTGAAGCCTTGTTCAATGAAAATCAAGATGACCAATGTAATGGCTGGCTAAAAAAATGTGTTCACGCATATATCTTGACTGGCCCTATATCATAAGTTGTAATTAGTCGCTAACTACAACTCTAAAATACAAACCAATAAACAAAACAGACTACCAGTCATGAGTTTATTACACTTAGGCTTCCCAACCACTGGCAAATGTGAAAAGCTATAGGAACCCCAAAAATGAAGAAAATAATGCAAAAAGGAATGAGCCAAACAAGGATGTAAAGTATAATGAAAACTGTATTCACACAGTTCATATACACTTGAAAACAAACTGGTCATGGGTTTCATAACAGGTCGAACACAGCAAAGAGCAAAGAACATAAGACAGCAATTGGCAAGACTGTAATTTTGATATAGCATATTTCCCAATCATTAAAGCCAGGATTTACACTGAATAAAGAAAAGAGATCATATTCCTTACCTATTCAATACTCTCTATTATGTTGAATAAGCAGGAAAACCATTTTCTGAATTTGAATTTTTTTGTACTGTGCAGAAAAAAATTATAAGTTTGGGTGAAAATAAATGCACTGACTTCACTGCATTTTGTGCGTACTCCCATCTGAATCCAATCAAACATGAAATAAAAAATGTATATTTTATCAGCATTCTAAGTGATAGTTTTAAGTGACAAATCAACAGCAGTGCCAGTGTCACAAAAAATCTTATATGTATGTTATCTGACATCATCTGACAAAATACCCTTTACAAGAATTTAGTTGGGATTTACATCAGTAAAGAAAGAAAACTGCATTGTTTAAAAAAACTGCTTTATTACTTTATTAATTTTAAATGCTTATACAAGTAACCATGCTTCTATACTGAATATGATATTTGTCACAGTGGCTCAAAAATCTTGGACCTTTCTAAATGCAGGTCAGATCCCAGTGAGGGTGACACGTCCTTGACCTACCACTCATCAACAGTATTTTTCAAGCCCTGTTTGGTCTCACAAGACTGAATTGTAATCATATTAAAATCTGTCATATGTACTGTCTTCAAAATGTGAAGCAGATCTGTTCATTTTATTGATTGGGTCAGTCCTATGGCTACAGTATGTTATTGATAGTGTTGCAAGTCAAACAACATGCACAGAATAGAGAATGGAAGGGAAGAAAAAATCTAAGACAGCAACTGTCAACTATGAATTCCTTCTATCACTTGTTAGTCTTCAAAAGCTTGTCGTCCTGAAGAAATTGGCTTGATATGC
Organism: Sinohyriopsis cumingii; assembly: GCA_028554795.2. Lineage (NCBI taxonomy): Eukaryota > Metazoa > Mollusca > Bivalvia > Unionida > Unionidae > Sinohyriopsis > Sinohyriopsis cumingii. The sequence continues at coordinate 35,194,105 of CM068832.1, forward strand.
CAAAGTCATTAAAAAAAATATGAATTTGCACTGTTACTTAAGTTATATTCACTGGGTTGTCCAACAATATAAGGCATTGACGGTGATATTGATGTTTTGGGGGTTGACCCCAAAACATAAATATCAAGATCCATGTCTTACATTGTAGGACTAACCTATTGGGATGCCTATTAATCCTACAATGTGAGACGTATCATGTGTTATTTATGTTTTAGTGCTACATCTTACTACCCAAATAACGGCCTTGTATAAAGTGTTCCGCTGTCGGTTGACATCAGAACTAATAGTCAAAATTTCAGGAATATCTCGTACACTTGGCAGCCCATATTGACACTCTTCACACAAATTGATATGTAATTTATATATTTACTGTGCTGTTTTCATCCTGGTGGAATCAAAATCTTGACACTAACAAATAGACACATTTTCATGTTCCATTGACATACATTTGAATTTGTCGAAATGTGACAGTAGTCAAGGTATGCCAAAGTATGTTCAGGAAGGTTCATCTGGGGGATATGTTTCTTGAACAAAACAAAACGTTGCTTACAATTCCAATAGGCATAATATATTTTTATTTGTTTCGTTAAAGAAAAATATTTCAACTTAACCCAATTTTGGCATTCCCGGCTTTGATTGCTTTCCAGCCAAATGAAATGTAGTCCAACGAAACTTGAAAACAGGTCCATTTCTTTTGTGAGAATTTGAATTTATTTGAGAAAAGACATCAGTCAGTAAAGTCTGACTAAATCATTATGACTTTACTTTGTAGAAAAGAGTCATTATTGGTTGCTGTGGTAATGTATAGTATTAAGATTCTGTTGCTACAAATGGTCTGACAGTTACAGGTCACCTAAGGTCAGCTCCAGGCTCTCACTCAGTTGTAACCCTATATGCCTTATAATAACATTAGTGTGAGAAACTAGTGTGCGTGTGTTTTCACTGTTCTGGTCAGTTGTAATCTAGCCATTAAAGTAGTTAGACCAAACCATGTTGCCAGTTGTGTCAGATATTCCTGAAAATTTGACTTTCATTACCTCAAAGCAGTGCCATTAGTTAGGCAATAAGACCCAGACGCACAAAACATAAATATCTGCGTCGAGGTCTTACATGTAGGGCTATAGTGCCTATTAGTCCTACAATGTAAGACATGTCACATGCTGGTTTTGTTTTAGTTTTATGTTACGCAGGACTAGGGTGAATATCAGTATATCAATATTAGCAGTGCGAATTCTTATAAATAGGTTCGCTAGTGAACTTATTATCAATGCACAAAAGTCTAGACCTACATGGGTTTAGAAAACAAATACTTCACTACCTTACAACTTTATTTTGTTATATATAAGTGCCAGAGGTTTACGCATACCGTAGTCCTACATGTAAGACACAGCACATTTTGATTTTGTTGAGGCCCACAACATAAATATCAGCGTCGGGTCTTACAGGTAGGACTAACGCATACCGCAGTAGAGATTTTAAATAAATGTTTCCGTGAGCCGCTACCTGCTAGTTTGTCAGCTAAGCCATGAATTGAAAAATCAGGTAGTTCAATAAATAACTCTCTGATACCTTTAACGAGACTAATTTTAGCAAATTTAACATAGCAAATTACTTGAAAATATACCATATGGTTGTAAGTTGCACTTCGCTGTTTATGTGGACATGTTACAGCATCCCGATTACGAAGCCGCTGGATTTCACAGGAAATATACAATATAAGCCTCTGTTTAACATGATTTTGAGGTAATTTTCATAATTTGGTGCAGATATGAAACTCAGTTCCGGAATTGTTATTTTTAGCATACAGGTCATGTAAGTTTTTTATTTTTTTATTCGATATATTAACTTTAGAAATAGAAAGTAGCAAAGAATTGACTTACTAAATGTAACTTATATTTGTATTCATTTATAAAATTTTTCTCAATTTCACATAAGCAATGGAACGTTACACTCCTCAGAAATCATTGTACTTTAATGTTTTGTTAACAAAACATAATTACATTTTTATTTACATCACAATATTTTTGAGGAGTAACAATTTCATTTTCTGGATCTGAATCTAATTCTGAATTTAAACAGTGCAAGGCCATTTATGGGGCATTAAATAGCAGTGGAATTTAAACAGTGCAAAGCCAGTTATGGGGCATAAAATAACACTGGAATTTAAACAGTGCAAGGCCAGTTATGGGGCATAAAATAGCACTGGAAGAGAGAGCCACTAAAATGATAGTAGAATTATTCAAGAGCAGATGCAACACTATCGCTTATGTGATTCCAATCCACACTTATTTTTACAAAAAAAGGATTTATAAATTATTTTCTACATTGCTCAGCAACAAAAACATCTACTGTTATTTGTTACTTAATTTTCTACAATGTTTATAGTTTCAAAATTAGGGAATATTTTGGCTTTTGTTATGTATATTTAATTGTCTGTTATTTATTTTTAAAAATTATCTCATTACGTGTTATTGTAATGCAACATTGTTTACTGGACTAGACCTTGTCCAAAATCGAGTTCATTTCTGCTTGACCTGATTGACTTTTTTTTTAAATTTCATTTATGTAAACAACTAAAAATAGCTTCATTTTACTCTATGTGTATGAGCTCATTAACTGAATTATTATTCAGGTAAACAAGAAATGGTAAATATATTGATCAGGGTCAGGGTTTTGGGGGATTCCCATGTGAATTTAATAGGTTATTGTGTTGTAAGTAAACAAAACTGATTAAGACCATTCTGGAAGGGTTTTTGATTTAATTGGGTAATAGTTGTTTTTAGACAATGCTAATGTGACCCGAGGTCAAGCAGAGAATTATATTATCTTGTGACTGAATATTTTACCAGTTGTGCTTAAACATCTAGCAATTTAGATTGTATGATGTTGTGACTAATTTGGGCCGAATTTTATTTCTTCAAAGTATTGAATTCAAGTGATTATTTTCTCTGGAAACACAAAAGTGCTCTGACAAAATTCTTGGATAAAGACATTCATTGGAATTTATACTGAATTCAAACCTGGAATAATATTTCTGTGATTCAACAAGAGAATGTTGACACATCAGCACTTCACTGACCATAACAGACACATCATCGCCTTCCATTTTTGATCTCATTGGGACTTGAACTCAGTTTCATTCAGGACTTTTTATTATTAGGACTTGTGTCTTTAATTCTGGAATTACAATTTGGATTTAATTTGCAGTACTGTAAGGCTTTTTTTCTCATTTTTTACTTTGTATTCTAGGGAAATAAATTATTTCTTAAATTTGACAAAGCTTGTTGTCTTCGCTCTTTTCTGTTGCTTATTTTAAGAGCATAGACTCATAACACTTTGACATTTTTGTCTTAATGGTTTTAGAAAGATATTTGGTGAGAGCCAGCACGAACCCCTTGACCACTTTGTAGAGGTATGTCAGTTGTCTGTTTTGGATTGTTGGTAGAACCAGATCATTGAACATTTTTGTGACGCATCCTGCTTTGCTGGATTGTTAAAGTCACTCCTTTGTTTTGTAGGGATTCCAGACTACACAACCATATTCTAATGTGGATCTCACTAGTGCTAGATAGGCAGTTAATCCACGTGTCCGTGGACAGTGTCCAAGGTTTCTTTTGAGAAAAGTCCACTTGCTCATCTTTTTAGTTTGGTTGCAAAGTCTTGATTTATGTCTTACCATTCTCTTGAGTTTGTAACTAATGCATGGCACAGACTTTCTTATTTTGTCCAGTTCTGCTGGAATATATTTGTAACTAAAGCATGGCACAGACTTTCTTATTTTGTCCAGTTCTGTGGGAATATATTTGTCCAGTTCTTTGGGAATATATTTGTCCATTTCCTATTTTGTCCAGTTCTGTGGGAATATATTTGTCCATGATGATGCAGATCATGTTTGTAAAGAAAGACGATAGATGATGAAGTGGGGGGCAGCATATAGTTTGAAAAAAAGCTATTGCACTGATTTTTTTGGCAGAAAAAGATAGATCTATATTTGTTGATACAAATTATTTATCTTCAGGTACAATATACTCTTTAAAAAGAATACATCTGATTTGAAAGAAAAATCCAGGCTCTACCCCCTCCCCAGTTAAAATGCTTTTTCTGTAATAGACATGTACCTGGAACGCATGCTTTAAATTTTTTTTACAAAATCTGATTTCACATATATGTATAAGAAAAATTAAAACAAATGTTAGATGTGTCTTATTTTTATGAGCTTGGTCATGTCAAGTTATTTGAACCGGAAGAAAGGAAAATGATTTTTAATTGTTGAACAAGGTAAGCAAGGAAAAACCATAGAATATCTCCAGTATTGAGATCAATGAGATAGATGTACATATAGAAACAGACAAATAGACCTATACAAATAGTAATTTTTATACCCTGCTATTAAACGTTCCAGGGTATTATGTCACTGTAATCTGTTATTTCTTTGTTTCCTGCTAATAAAAGTTATCTTGTAGTGGACAGATTTTAGCCAGGGTTGTTTATGTATCTTGTAGCCTCAACCCTAATGAAAAAGCCTAATTTTTGGGGATCAGTTGATTTACAGTTGAGGTCACTAGCATTCTAAGTAATTTATCCACTTGCATTTCATCTCCATACAGAAATTAAACTCAAGTGGACAGAACAAACACGGTGTATTCTTGTCAGTTTTGATTGAATCATTTGAATGTCAAAATTAACATTACTAAAATAAGATATTTTATAAACAATTTTAAGTAGTTTGGAAACAATGACCACCAATCCCTTGCCCCTTTATACAGAGTAATGGTGGCTGCTTATCTGTGCATGTAATTACTATTTACTTATCTAGAATTAGTATGCTCAGGGAATAAAATGCATCACTTTTAATCCACTAATTATTAGTTGATATTATAGCACATTGTACTTTCTGTAGTACTTTGACTAACTGTTAGCATAATCATGGCACTTTCATTACGTTTAAGCAGGTATCATGGCATAATATGCTGTCTGTATTACTTTGACTAATACTGAGTCAACATTATAGCATAATGTGCTGTCTGTATTACTTTGACTATCGTAATTGTTACACAGTATTATGGCCTAATGTGCTTTCTGGTACTGTCACTAATTGTTAGTCAATATTATGGCATAATGTGCTTTCTAGTACTGTCACTAATTGTTAGTCAATATTATTGCATAACATGCTCCTTAAAACGTTGACTAATTGTTAGTAAATATGGCATAATGTGCTAACTGTAGTACTTTGACTAATTGTTAATGAATATTATAATGTAGGTCTAAAGTGCTTTTGCTAATTGAAAGTAGGTATCTTGGTATAGTGTACTGTCTGTAGTACTTTCACTTAACTGTTAAAAGATGTGAGAGAGAAAGAGGAAGAAAGAGAAAGGATATATCTTAACTGTCTTTATGACAATCTTATAAAGAAAAGACCACAGAGCTTAATTGTATATTAGATTACTGTAGAAATTGTTTATTCTGATATAAATATCCAAACTGAAAATATATGAAAAGCTGACTTTACTATTCTTTTATTCACACTTTGACTTCTTTGAACATCTGATGCCATCTTTAACAGATAAATGTTCACATTTATGAAACATAATCAAAAACATTTTGTTTGCAAACTTATTCATATTAAATGACTTAAATCATTGTATACTACAAGGTGATATATAGATCTAACTGCTTGATACTAAATTTAAATGTAAGAAAGTTTCTGACTGGCTCCAATCCCCTCAGCTCCTTGTGTCTTTACTTCATCAGTGCTGACAAGATGAGTCTCGACCGCATCCGATGGAAATGTTTACAGCTAGACACTCTTACCGAATCAATACAGATTCAGTAAAACTGACCAATAAGAGTTCAGCAATTATCATGTCTACAAATATTTATTTGTAATCTTCATTTCTACATACCCTTATTTTCTAAAATTGTTTTATGCATTAAAAGACCAATACAATTTCACCAATTCTCTACAACACATCTTTGATTAAACTACTCACATTATCTTATCAATGAATATTGTACAGATGTGCCACTTTAATGCTAACCAAATAAGGAAAAGACAAAAGTGCTTTGTGCCTTCAGTTTTACAACGCACAGTGCAAGGGCATCAGTGAGCGAGAGAGAAAATAAATACTATATGTTTTGATGTGGTTATATTGAGTACAAAACCGCTCCAGTGGCCTAGTGGTTAGCGCGTCCGCCTTGTATGCAGGAGGTCGTGGGTTCGATCCCCAGCCGAGTCATACCAAAGATTTACAAAAATGGTACTAACAGCTGCCTCGCTTGGTGCTCAGCATTAAGAAGTTAATGTTAGGACTGGTCAGCCTGGTGTCAGGATAATGTGACATCATGCTACATGTCTGCGATATCACTGAAAAATTGTTAAAACTATGTTAAAAATCCAAGTTACACACACACACACACACATTGAGTACACTTGAAATAATAATAATAATAATTTCAATAATAATAATAACAACAAACATAAAGATATTGTTTTTGAAAACTGCAACTGGATCATGCTCTGGTAATAAAAACATCAACACTCTAGAGTGCATTTAATAATTTATGTATCAATTCATAAATAACTTTGAAATTCAAAACTTGTAAAAAGAATTTAAAAAGGAAGAGTACATGTTCTTGACTTATTTCACAGTTTCTTCGTCCCCTAGTTTGGATATATGGATAAATAATCATGAAAAATCATTTCTTTATCATGAGTGTGTGATAATTTAAAAGCATTTATGTTGTTTTCACTACAATATCATCTTTTGACACAATTTATTTAAAAATTGCATTCAAAACAGAAGCTGCTTGCCTAATCAAAAATGTTTTATATCTACTTTTATTTTCATTTAATATAATTATGTATATCTGGGCCAAGTTTCATTTCCATATTTCAAGAAAATACCATGAAAGGATAAAAAAGAAACAGATGTTTTTCACAAATAACTAAGGGGATGACAATTGTATCTTTCCAAAACTGTAGTTTTCAGTCTACTGAGCTTCTTTAAATATAATTTCAGTTCTTTCAACTATAACTTATGATATTTTTTACAAATTAGCAAATTTAATGATATGGTTTAAACAACTGTTATACAAGGTGTTTAAGAGGGCATTTAATGTTTCCAGTTTGTTTGTTTCCATAAAGGCAATATTGTCATGGCAAAGGACTTATAAGCATCATTTTTTTATTTTTTTTTATTTTACAGAAAGCATTTCTCATTTTCTGCCTCCTACTGGATGTTTGTGGATGTAGAACAGGTCCAGTGTGCCCTACTGGATGTTTGTGGATGTAGAACAGGTCCAATGTGCCCTACTGGATGTTTGTGGATGTAGAACAGGTCCAATGTGCTCTACTGGATGTTTGTGGATGTAGAACAGGTCCAATGTGCCCTACTGCAAGCTCGTGGATGTAGAACAGGTCCAATGTGCCCTACTGGATGTTGAAAGTGAAAACTCATGGAGGCAACCTAACTGTCAGGAGATCTGGGATGCATCCCATAATTCATTGCACCCAAGGTCTTGGAAATTTTAAACGTGTTCAGCTAACACAAAAGTTTTCACATTCTGTATTAAGGATTTACCATTTAAATATACTAGAAAATGTGTCATGTTTGGCCTGGATTTGCTGCTGCTTTAAAAAAGTTTTATTCTTCCATGATTCATTGGTTTTGTCTAAAAAATAATTAATTTTAAAAAATCTTTTTTTTAAACACTATAATATAGAATTCACCCAACAACAGTATTTTATTCCACTCTAGTGATTTAAAAAAATAATTATCAATTGACTCCAAACAGACATACTACCTCAGAACTAGGTAACATTTAATAGATGAGTATTTCTGGTGAAGTCAGTGGGTGAGGTTTTATTTGATGCACTGTGTGGCTAAAGTGTGTTTAAACAATTAGGAAAAAAGTAATTGACCAAACAACCGTCTGACAAGGAAACAATGTGTAAACTAGACACAGTAACATTTTAATTAAGTTTGTAAAGCAATACCTTGATTGGTTGTCCAAAAAAGAAACAATCTGTACACTGGATTAAGTGATCTCTGACCTTCATTGTGTTGCTGACAGTTTAAGGCATAAAGAAATCAATGACAATTTGACATATCCTATCATTGACTTCTTGTTGCTCTGAGAATGTGCCAGCCAAAATGTTTGGTCTGTCAGGCAGGTCAGACAAATACAATGATTTCAGGACCTACCAACCATTCATATGTCAGTCAGTATGTCCATCCATCTATCCATCCATCCAAACATAATTTTTGAACCCCTCTAATTGTTATTCTTATGTTTTTTTTCAATTTTTAAAAAATGTTGGTTTTACATAAGTAGCAATAATTAGCTTAAGTGACCTCTGCCTTCCAGGATTTTTAAAACATGAAATCAAAGACACAGTTGATAAAATATATTTTTTAAGTATTTTAGAAAAGACAATATCTACTAAAATCAATGTTCTTATTGATATTGAATACATGTTTCAAGGTCCTTGCTTTTAAAAGATTAATTACACCTTCAGTAATCATTAACCTTAACAATTTAGGCAACAACATCCCTATTGGAAAACAATTACACCCTCGGTAATTATTTACCTTGACAATTTAGGCAACAACATCCCTATTGGGAAACAATTACACCTTCAGTAATCATTTACCTTGACAATTTAGGCAACAACATCCCTGTTGGAAATCAGTCAATTGAATGAGATTCCAACAGGACAGAACTCATAAATATTTATGAGTTTGAGCTACCTAGCCATCTTCTGGCCATGCCCCTTGTAAAACAATATCGTTATATGGTAAGCAGTGTCAATAATGTACATGATACAGAGGAATAAACTGTACACAACATATACCGATAATAAAGGACATATTACCTGTATCTGTAAAATAATATTGTTAAAGTGTAAGCAGTGTCAATATAGACCATGATACTGATACATAAACTGTACACATACTGATAATAAATGACATATTGCCAGCATCTGTAAAGCAATATTATAGTGTAAGCAGTGTCAATATAGACCATGATACTGATACATAAACTGTACACATACTGATAATAAATGACATATTACCAGCAAATGTAAAATAATATTATTAAAGTGTAAGCAGTGTCAATATAGACCATGATACTGATACATAAACTGTACACATACTGATAATAAATGACATATTACCAGCAACTGTAAAGCAATATCAAGCAGTAGCAATACAGACCAGGATACTGATAAATCAACTGTACACAGACTTATAATAAATGACACATTACCAGCATCTGTAAAGCAATATCAAGCAGTAGCAATACAGACCAGGATACTGATAATAAACTGTACACAGACTTATAATAAATGACATATTACCAGCATCTGTAAAGCAATATCAAGCAGTATTAATACAGACCAGGATAATGATAATAAACTGTACACAGACTTATAATAAATGACATATTACAAGTATCTGTAAAGCAATATCAAGCAGTATTAATACAGACCAGGATACTGATAATAAACTGTACACAAACTTATAATAAATGACATATTACAAGTATCTGTAAAGAAATATCAATCATTATTAATACAGACCAGGATACTGATAATAAACTGTACACAAACTTATAATAAATGACATATTACAAGTATCTGTAAAGAAATATCAATCATTATCAATACAGACCAGGATACTGATAATAAACTGTACACAGACTTATAATAAATGACATATTATAAGCATCTGTAAAGCAATATCAAGCAGTTTCAATACAGAACAGGATACTGATAATAAACTGTACACAGACTTATAATAAATTACAAGAAAATCACTAAATCCATATCATAATCCAATTTAAAACATTTAATATGTACATGCCACATTTTATTTGAAATGCTGAATCTCCATCTAAGAGTAACATATCAAGCCCGAAGGACTCAATAACAAGTTTCTCTCCAAGCCATCATTAGTACATGCTGACAGCTGCTACAGTAAGTAATCTTTTATTTCATAAACCAATGCTCTAAAAATCACACAGTGTTGGTAAACACTCTCTTTTGGTATCTTTGGATTCTCAGATCTGAACACTTGTTTGGATAAAGTGGTCACCAATTCAAAGTTTGTGGTTTCATTTAGGGTTTTCCTCTTTTAACTAACTCATAGATCAACCTCGTGGAAACTTCTGAATTAACAAGCTACTGCCAAACATACCTCTAAAATGTTTTGCATTTTTTATGGATCCAGCCTGAATGATTTTATCTAAAATAAATTTCAAGAACATATAAGCTGTAAAATAAGTTACTGAAACTTAGATAATTTAATCTCTACTGTATAAAATATACTAACAGACAAATACTCCCAACTGCATATATGTCAATTTTTTTTCCTTAAGGTTGAAATAAATTCAAAAGCTTGAGAAAATCACTGATCTTGAGTGACCACTTACCCTTTTATTTATCACATCCTAGAAGCAAACCTAGTGTAACAAAAGGTTGCTGCTGTGATAGCCAAACAACATTAAATGCCTTTAGCAGCAAATAAAAGATACTGTTAACAGATGTCAGGAGTAGTTACTATTTAGATGGAGACATTAGTGCTCTAATGATTTTCCTCGCAGGACCGGGAGACTTCAAAACCTAAGCAGCAATGTCATAGATCTATCAATTCACACAGGAAATCCTCATAGTTATGAATTATAGTCATTGGAAGTAAACATAATGTGCAAGGTAATCACTAAGTGCATGTACAACTGATGCATCTCTCATTTATGACCTTGAAATTATTAAATTATGAAGAGTCTATCAGTTTGATTCCTCCAATACTTGACAGTCTCTAACAAACACATTGGTCAGGGTATGCATTTAACATAGTGGCATTCACTATGGGGCAGAGGTAACTGATGTCAAATTTTGTACGAAAAAAAGCAGATGGAAGAAAATATTGACAAACAACATAAAAAGTGCAAAGGTGATTAACCTAATTAACTTGGTCAATAAAACAAATTTTATTTTTCTCCTCCATGAATTGCTACAAAATAATACATAGTGTTCCTTGCACTGGAATAGGTTCAATCTCTTAAATTTTTGTCAGCATCTTGCATGCAAATGTGTGAATATATAGAGAAATGCAGAAAGAAAGAATTCTCAAGAGTGAGTTGATGTTCCCAATGTGAAAATTATCATAGGCATCTCAAAGTATCGACAAAATAAAGTAAAATACAACAGTATTCATTGTGATTCTTTCACCAGGAAGCTTCTACCAAACAAGAGTGATTAGTCATGGCAGTTTTACAAAAAGCTCTGCTCACTACAATCTGCATTGTAGAATCTTAAACAAAGAAACCAGGGCTGGCAAACCCGAGTTAGGAGAAAGTGTAATTCTGGGGCAAACAACACCTCTAAATAACAAAATGGAATACTTTGAATAAAACTCCATCAAGAACCAATCAATGCAAAGTCTCATGTAGATATAACAATCTGGATCAACAATGAAAATATCTCTGTCCTAAATGGTATTGATAAAACACCCATAAATTTCACCTTGACAAGTAAGAGACAATGTTGTTACCAAATCAGAAAAAGCTGCATGGTTCTTCAACAGTGCTAACTGCAAACAACATTCCAAGTTTCCATGTCAAGATAATATGCTTGACAACAAGCATTAACTATGTCTGAAATGGTGCAAACAAAACTAAATCCATAAAGTGCAAATTTAAGTCTCTGAGACAATGTTCATACCAAACCTCAACATTTGTTTGACTGGTTCTTGAGTTATGCTGGTTACATGCTATATCCAACCCCAAAAAATAGAACTTAAATTACAAGGGCAAAAAGATGGAGCTGACAAGATGAAACCCATAAATGGCACATCTAGTCTATGTGACAAGGTTCATACCAATTTGCACTGGAATAAGTTTAGAAGATTTAAACAAAAACATGCTGATACAACCATCCATTTAGGAGGAGTAGCGATAACAAGATTTTCAATATGGATGTGCACGCATCACCATTTTACATTCAGGACCAACCAGACATTATAAGAATTCTGGTGAAAACCCCATGGCAATATTACTTTTCATTCAGGATCAATAAGACATCACAAGAATTCTGGTGAAAACCCCATGGCAATATTACTTTTCATTCAGAACCAACTAGACATTACAAGAATTCTGGTAAAAATCCCATGGCAATATTACTTTTCATTCAGGACCAACCAGACATTACAAGAATTCTGGTGAAAACCCCAAGGCAATATTACTTTTCATTCAGGACCATCTAGACATCAGAAGAATTCTGGTGAAAACCCCAAGGCAATATTACTTTTCATTCAGGACCAATTAGACATTATAATGAATTCTGGTGAAAATCCCATGGCAATATTACTTTTCATTCAGGACCAACCAGACATTACAAGAATTCTGGTGAAAACCCCAAGGCAATATTACTTTTCATTCAGGACCAACTAGACATCAGAAGAATTCTGGTGAAAACCCCAAGGCAATATTACTTTTCATTCAGGACCAATTAGACATTATAATGAATTCTGGTAAAAATCCCATGGCAATATTACTTTTCATTCAGGACCAACTAGACATCAGAAGAATTCTGGTGAAAACCCCCAAGGCAATATTACTTTTCATTCAGGACCAATTAGACATTATAATGAATTCTGGTGAAAATCCCATGGCAATATTACTTTTCATTCAGGACCAACCAGACATTACAAGAATTCTGGTGAAAATGCCATGGCAATATTACTTTTCATTCAGGACCAACTAGACATTACAAGAATTCTGGTGAAAACCCCAAGGCAATATTACTTTTCATTCAGGACCAATTAGACATTATAATGAATTCTGGTGAAAATCCCATGGCAATATTACTTTTCATTCAGGACCAACTAGACATTACAAGAATTCTGGTGAAAACCCCATGGCAATATTACTTTTTATTCAGGATCAACTAGACATTACAAGAATTCTGGTAAAAATCCCATGGCAATATTACTTTTCACTCAGGACCAACCAGACATCAGAAGAATTCTGGTGAAAACCCCATGGCAATATTACTTTTTATTCAGGATCAACTAGACATTACAAGAATTCTGGTATAAATCCCATGGCAATATTACTTTTCACTCAGGACCAACTAGACATCAGAAGAATTCTGGTGAAAACCCCATGGCAATATTACTTTTTATTCAGGATCAACTAGACATTACAAGAATTCTGGTAAAAATCCCATGGCAATATTACTTTTCACTCAGGACCAACCAGACATTATAAGAATTCTGGTGAAAACCCCATGGCAATATTACTTTTTATTCAGGATCAACTAGACATTACAAGAATTCTGGTGAAAATCCCATTGCAATATTACTTTTCATTCAGGACCAACTAGACATTACAAGAATTCTGGTGAAAACCCCAAGGCAATATTACTTTTCATTCAGAACCAACTAGACATTATAACGAATTCTGGTGAAAATCCCATTGCAATATTACTTTTCATTCAGGACCAACTAGACATTACAAGAATTCTGGTGAAAACCCCATGGCAATATTACTTTTTATTCAGGACCAATTAGACATTACAAGAATTCTGGTGAAAACCCCATGGCAAAATTACTTTTCATTCAGGAGGATTAGCAAGAATAAGATTTTCAAGATGGCTACTGTTGCAGTCACAATGGTAAACACACTGGCAACATTTTCATTTAGGACCAAGTGGACATCACAAGAAGTCTTTAAGTGAAAGCCATGTCTTGTATATGACCTAAAATATTTGGAAGTATAGTGACAACAAGATTTTCAGGATGACCACTGGGGTGGTCATTCTGTACAGTAGATCAGTATCATTTGAAAATAATATGCTTGTCAGCAGTGCAATTAAGTAATAGAAGTTCACTGCACACTGTTTAAGAAAATGAAATAAAGTCCACAACAAAGATCTGGTCATTGCATATTCCCATGACGACAGTGTCTATGCTGCAGCCTGAAAATGTCTCCCTTTGGTACCTGTGAGGATTTATGAAGATCAGGTAACTCTGAGGTCTAAGGCCCAACTAGGTGGTCTGCTGTCATACACCATCTTCATGTGACTTGGGTATTTGCAGGAGTTCTCTCTCTTGGAAGGTTTGGAACTGTCTGCTGCACCTGATGAATAAAACATGAGAATGACAATCATGACACCTGTGTAACTTTTCTGCATATATAAAAAGGACATATAGCATTTAGTGTAACAAAAATATAATTTTATACATTATAAAGCACACTGCACAATAACATTCTCCAGCTAGGGTAAAATTTGGAATCTTTATTTTAAAAAATACAGGGTGTTCTGCAACCTTTATGCCTTTACACTTTCAAATCAAATATCCCTGCAGCATGGTACCAAGTGTCCCTATAACATGGTACAATGTGTTCCTATATTATGACACCATGTGTCCCTACAGCATGGTACCAGTTGTCTCTACATTATGATACCATATATCTCTACAATGTGGTCCCAAGCGTCCCTACAGTGTGGTACCAAGATTACCTAGAGCATAGTACCAAGTGTCTCTATATTATGGCAATTTATGTCTCTACAACATGGTACCAAGTTTCCCTACAGCATGTACCAAATGTCTCTACACTGTGGCAATTCATGTCTCTTCAGTATGGTACCAAGTGTCCCTACAGTATGGTACCAAATGTCCCTACAGCATGGTACCAAGTGTCCCTGCAGTATGGTACCAAATGTCCCTATAGCACGGTACCAAATATCCTTGCAGCATGGTAGCAAGTGTCCCTACAGTATGGTACCAAGTGTTCCTGCATTATGGTACCAAGTGTCCTTACAACATGATACCAAGTGTCCTTACAGCAAAGTATTAACTAGTATATCTTTACTCATTGTCGCCAAGTCTTGTAGAACCCTTTGTCTGACCATCACATGGGTTGGCAGACAACTTTTAGCTCCCTTTAGCTAAAAGTAGTATCTTAGAGGTCTGGATTTATGAATTGACATTTGACCTTTTGAAACAAAAATCACAAGGCTTCTTTCCTAACATGTATGTAGGCTGCTAGCTTGTAGTTTTAAGGTGGCAAACAAAAGTTTTTGTGCAGAAACCAGTTTTTTTCTTTCAGCCAGTGACCTTGACCTCTGACCTTTTCATCCTAAAACCAATATATTTATTCCTTACCATAAGTGCAAATCATCCACAAAGATTTGTCCTGATCTGTGCAGTTCAACTAATGTTATTGTGTATATATAAAAAAATGTATTTTAGTCAGTGATATTTGCCTTAGGTCTGTTCAGTCCAAAATTAATAGATGCCTTCTTCACCCAAAGAGCAAGTTATCCGTAAACCTTCATCCAAATATGTATGGATTAATGTTTAATGGCATGTCAGCACCATACAGGCTATATGGTGTCAATCAAAAGTGAAGTTTTAAAAAATGTAAATGTAAAAAATTGCAAATAAACCTTAGCAAGATAAAACCTCCCAAATAAACACAAACTTGCAGTACTGTACAAGATATAAAGGGGCAGAACTAAGGTTTTTGTATGGAAAATGTTTTCTTCTTAGAGTCACTGAAATCCTTGAAGTCAATAGGATTCAGTGTTAGATCAAGTTTGAACTATCCACAAAGTTTGCTCCAGGTCTGTTATATACAACTAATATTAATGTGTGGAAACCAGTTTTCTTCTTTTAATCACAGTGACACTGACCTGTGATCCTTTGACCCCCAAAATCAATAGGCTTCTTGCCACCTCCAAGTGCAAGCCATACACAGTCTGATCAACTACTAGCAGCAGCAAAGTCACTAACTACAAGTGGACTTAATAAACAGAAACTTTGTTTTGTTTAATTTAATGTCTGTGTGTGGTTGATGTTGTTGTTGTTGTTGTTGTTGTTGTTGTCGTGGGGCTTAATGCCATTTTTCAGCACACGATAGGCTATACATGGCGGCCAGTATTAATGGTGGAGGAAGAACCCAGGAAAACCCCAGAAAGAACCACCGATCCTCGAGAAGCTACTGGCAAGCTTTCTCACATACCCACATTGGCTGAATCTTAGACTCGAACCGCCGCAGACAGAGGTGAGATGGCAGTGATCCGTAACGAAGAGCGCTTTAGACCACTCGGCCAGTGTGTGGTTGATGTTACATTTGTGCACATTTGTATACATGCAGTTGTGTCTGTATGTGCGGCAGTGAATATGTCAGTGCTAGAAGTTAATTTGTATTTGGAAGTATAAAAATGCATCAAAGGAAACAGATATTTTCTCTTTTTTTTTTTCAATTAAAATTTTAAGCCTTATTCTCAATTGTACAGCATCGCTTAATTAAGTCATGTGCACAGATTCCCCATCAGACCACAGAACTCTGAGTTTAATAATTTAATACAATACCCACCTACCCCCAAACACTCTCTCGATTGTTGGCAAGTATATGAACAGCAAAAATTTGAAATTTGTTTCTACAACATTTATGCCCCACCATAGTGGCTTAACCCAACATTAAGCAACACAGATAAAATGGACAAGGTTAACACCAGATGATGCAACAAGTACAGGTGAAATTGGCTTAGATTAGTGGCTTAACCCAACATTAAGCAACACAGATAAAATGGACAAGGTTAACACCAGATGATGCAACAAGTACAGGTGAAATTGGCTTAGATTAGTGGCTTAACCCAACATTAAGCAACACAGATAAAACGGACAAGGTTAACACCAGATGATGCAACAAGTACAGGTGAAACTGGCTTAGATTAGTGGCTTAACCCAACATTAAGCAACACAGATAAAATGAACAAGGTTAACACCAGATGATGCAACAAGTACAGGTGAAATTGGCTTAGATTAGTTTAGTCAATGTTAATAACATCAGTAACCGTGGAAACAGACACACACATGGTTTTCAGTGATGCAGGTGTTAACCATACCAACTAAATAAAATGTATTTCTGTATCACCACATAAGGAACAATTTTTTAGCAGAAATTTTCTTTTCTAACTTTTCTTAGAGTATGGATAATTTTGACACTGAATGTAACATCACTAGGAAATAAGACCTAAAATGGATAAGAAATGGCTGTAATACACATTAACATAACACATGATGTGGATTTAATGATAACACTTAGAAGAAATTCTTATCATCTGAAACATGTTTGTTTACAGAACCTTTGATGGGTAACATCTTTAATCTAAAGAAACTTCATTTTGAGTTTGTAAGGCACTGTGCAGGTTTTCAGTCATTGTAGTTTCAACAAACACATCTAGGTAGCATGTCAGGACACATTATTTTTTTTATTGCATACATATATCTACTAGTACATAACTATATCACACTGATCCTAAGGATGTTTTACTTAAACTGTCAGATATCAAGGACAGGTCTTTCAAAAATGAATTCCATCATATGATGAGGCAAAAGACAGCAAATAAAACAATCAAAAATTGAATCCAGTACAGCATGCTCATTATCAATGAAGTATATGTAAATAAATGATAATTTCCAAATTAAGCTGTGCAGACTGAGTGAAAGTTTGGAGGATGTGTTTCGAATTGGTTTCATTAAATAACATTGTTATGTTTTTTTTAAGGCTTTTGTAAACACTGTAGCCATAATAAAATCTCACGTTATTATTACAAGTTTGGTGTGTAAAGAGAAATTCTTACTTAAAAAATTTACCCCTTAATTTGGACATTTTGTCAATGGTACATACCAGCACCCTCATCTGCTGTAGACGTGCTAACCTCTGGGGCCTGGGTTGTGTCTCCAAGGTCAAAGTCATCACTGTAAGGATTTTCCAAAATTTTCAAGACTCTTCTCACCTCAGAGTAGTCTCCCTTTTCAGCTTTTGCTATGGCATTGTGGGCAATATAGTTTCTTAAAATAAACCTAAAGTGAAACAAGATTAGATATCAAAATGCAATATAAAGCCACAAGTTCACTGACAAGTCTGAAAGAATGTATTATTCCACCACTAAGTTTTAAATGTGCTGCTCATTTGATGATCTCCAAGATCTGCTGAATATGCTTCACTATGTTTTCTTGCAACCCTAAAGACCAGGACAGTTTATAGTCCTCTCCTTTGTAGCTTCCCACTTCCCATACAATCTACTTCATGGGTAACAGTGGAAGAAAAATAAAATAATTTCAAATCAATGAAATATGAAAATGCTATATTTGTTCTGCAAGCTTACAGGCTATGACAATTAATATGAAACCACCCTAAAAAACCACTCTCATCTTCATATGACCTCTCCCTCATAAGTAATTTGGTTAATTGTGTATGATGATGAAGATATTCTTCTGTGAAGAAAAAGATTATGGACTTGTTTTTGAAGATGACAGCAGTTTTTATAGGTGACACATTTATGTAAGGGTACAGCAGGGTATTATTATAAGTTTTTTTTTCTGCCTGTCTTTGATTTTCAAGTCAATGTATAGTATACTATGTTCAATAACTTTAACATAAAATCACCAATACTGTGACTACAACCACACAAATATCACAGGAAACGTGATACCTATAACTATCCCATGTTTGCAAACATGGCCAAAATACCTTGGATTTACAGAGTTCATGAGTGTAACCCTGCTCTGGTTGGCTGACTGTATGTCAGTAACTTCTTTCTCTTCTACCTTCAGTCTGTCTACATACTTCTTGAGCCAGTCTTCCCACAGTGTTTTGTCCTTCTGTTTCTTTTCTTCCTCTGTCAGTTTCTTTGAAGAAAGCAATTATATATATATATATATATATATATATATATATATATATATATATATATATATATATTTTTTAGAACATCATCAAACTATTGCTCATGCAGGAAGACAACAGATGATAATGATACTGTCTGCTTTTTTTGTTAGGAAAAGATTCATTTGTCCTTGCTCACATAACATTTGTCCTGGCCAATAAACAACATGATTTTCAAGCCGTACATATGCTCTGTAGTTAAACAGCATTCATCCCAAAAGTGAGTTCATGTGATAAGATGCCCCTGCCTACATGATACAAGGTAAAAGTTTAATTCTGGATCCATTAATAACCTAAATTCTGAAAAAGTTAGCCAGAAATTGTTTAAAATAAGCTTATTTCTGCTCATCACAAAGCCTCATACCCAAAGTTTTTGCTAGTCCTTCAAACGTTAATGAGTGGAAATTTAAGGAAAAAGTCGATTGACAAACATGGGCCATAACTCTGTAAAATGTTGCCAGCAAAGTAAAATTCATACTTAACCTAGTTCTTCTTATTTAAAAAGCATCATATTAAATTTTATTTCATACCATTCAAATATTTCATAAGTTTTGTATCTGAAAAGAAAAGTTCAATGTCCCAAATCAAACTGAAGCCCTAACTCCACAACATTTTAGCTAATGGATAAAATAAAACTTAACCAAAGTGTAATGAATGTAAAGTGCCACAGCAAATTTTGTTTCAATCCATTAAGTTCGAAGTCAAACAGGGGTGATAACTCCATTGCATTTGCCTAAAAATGGTACAAATCCAACCTCGTCTAGGTCTTTATAAAGTAAGGCCATATTTTAAACATGGTAACAATATGTGAATACCTTCAAAAGTATTGAGCTGAAACTAAATTTGCGAAGATTTAAGTCAAACAGGGACAATAATTCTGTAAAACTGTGCCAGAAAAATATAAAATCTGAACTTGACCTAGGTCATCTTAAAGTTTTGAATTAAATCCGATTTCAATCCTTCAAATACTTCAAAAGCTATTCTGTAGAAAACAAAGTGGCCAAACACATTTTGAAAATCGAACCAAGGTCATCTTAATGTAAAGTGTCATGAAATCTGGCTTCAATCCATGAATTTCATTTAAAAGTTATATAATGGAAATGAAACTCACAACATGAATGGATATGGAAAATGCTAAACACACCCTTGTTAGATCTGACATGGTATGAAATAGCTGAATACTATCCTATACTTGTCTGCACTGTGTGCGTTACAATAAGCTTCAAAACTTTGTGTTTGAAAAACATATTATGCGCCAAGTGCTGATGAAATACCCCAAAACTTTTATTTAAAAAGAAAAATGTGATAGAACTGATACACCTGCATGAAACTCAACTGTGTCATCTACATATGCATTCAAACATCCTAACCAAATTTCATTCACCTACCACGCTAACTAGGATATTGTCAAAAAAGTTGTGTCCAAAGATTTTAAAAAGTGCAAATATTCTGCAAAGGTATAAAAATCTAACAACATCATTTACATATGAATATAAAACAATCATCCTGACTTCATTTCTGTCAAAACAGTCCAACATTTTATAATGTGCAAAACAACTGGAAAACTGCTGTCACAGCTTGAAACTCAAATTAGGTCATCCACTTAAGATCATGACAAACTTGTAAAATTTAGTTTAACAGTTTTCATGTCACTGCACTAAAACTCGGAACATGTTAGGCCTTAAGGACAATGCAGCAAAACATTATGTCCCCTTCTGCTATCATGGAGTTGCATAAAAATGAAAAAAAATAAAATAACAATCAAATAATGTAGTCAAACAGATCTTTTGTATACTTAGAAAAACCTGTTCTGGTCTAATCACATTTGTTTCTTCTTTTAATAAATCATATACCACAGCATATATGTCAATTCCAACTGCAAACAACACTGTACAGATTGGCCACTATAATGTGCTGGCAGATCAGGACCTCTGTTGTTTGATTAATCCCAAGAAACTGCATAGACCCGAAGTGCCAGTGGCTTATGCAAAAACAGGTCTGGGTCTGTGCAGTTTGCATCTGGATCTGACTCATAAGCAAGGACATACTGTAATTACACTGTGACAGACCAAACTGTGGCACACTGTCATGGACAACAATCATGTGTTGAAAGAGTACAACAAAATTCATGTTTCTGAAAACAGTAGTTGGACCGTATTTGATCTTTGCTTCCTATTTGGGTATAATTTTTTTGTTTAGCATTACTACCAAAAAATTTCTATAATTATAAACATCAAGTTGAAAATTCTGAATTAAATTCATTGGAATTTATGTGCATTACCTTCAACCCTTTATATGCTATTAAATGTATAACACTCAACAAAACAGCCAATAGAAATTCTCACCTTCAATTCATCAAGTTTTTCCAATCTCTCTAACTCTTGGGCAATACCTTTCACACCCATTCCCAACATTTCCACAATAGCTGGGTTAGTCTGCAGCAAATTTAGAAACATCTGAAGCTGCCTGAAGAAGAAGCCAAATTAATGATTATGGCATAGTTCATTTTGAAGTTCAAGTCAATTGTTCATTACGCCATTGTTCATTCTTAAGTTCAAGTCAATTATTCATTATGCCATAGTTCATTTTGAAGTTTAAATCAATTTATCATTATGGCATAGTTCATTTTGAAGTTCAAGTCAATTATTCATTATGCCATTGTTCATTTTGAAGTTTAAATCAATTTATCATTATGGCATAGTTCATTTTGAAGTTTAAATCAATTTATCATTATGGCATAGGTCATTTTGAAGTTCAAACCAATTTATCATTATGGCATAGTTCATTTTGAAGTTTAAATCAATATATCATTATGGCATAGTTCATTTTGAAGTTTAAATCAATTTATCTTTATGGCATAGTTCATTTTGAAGTTTAAATCAATTTATCATTATGGCATAGTTCATTTTGAAGTTTAAATCAATTTATCATTATGGCATAGTTCATTTTGAAGTTCAAGTCAATTGTTCATTATGCCATAGTTCATTTTGAAGTTTAAATCAATTTATCATTATGGCATAGTTCATTTTTAAGTTTAAATCAATTTATCATTATGGCATAGTTCTTTTTGAAGTTTAAATCAATATATCATTATGGCATAGTTCATTTTGAAGTTTAAATCAATTTATCATTATGGCATAGTTCATTTTGAAGTTTAAATCAATTTATCATTATGCAATAGTTCATTTTGAAGTTTAAATCAATTTATCATTATGGCATAGTTCATTCTGAAGTTTAAATCAATTTATCATTATGGCATAGTTCATTTTGAAGTTTTAATCAATTTATCGTTATGGCATAGTTCATTTTGAAGTTCAAGTCAATTATTCATTATGGCATAGTTCATTTTGAAGTTTAAATCAATTTAACATTATGGCATAGTTCATTTTGAAGTTTAAATCAATTTATCATTATGGCATAGTTCATTTTGAAGTTTAAATCAATTTATCTTTATGGCATAGTTCATTTTGAAGTTTAAATCAATTTATCATTATGGCATAGTTCATTTTGAAGTTTAAATCAATTTATCATTATGGCATAGTTCATTTTGAAGTTTAAATCAATTTATCATTATGCCATAGTTCATTTTGAAGTTTAAATCAATTTATCTTTATGGCATTGTTCATTTTAAAGTTTAAGTCAGTTATTCATTTTGGTATAGTTCATTTTGAAGTTTAGACCAATTATTCATTCTGGCATAATTCATTCTGAACTTTACACCAAAATATTCAAATGTGATAGTTCATTTTGGAGTTTAAACCAATAATTCACTATGGCATGGTTCATTGTGAAGTTTAATTCAACTATTCTTTTGGCAAAGTTCATTTTGAAGTTTAAACCAATTATTCATTATACCACAGATAATTTTGGAGTTTAAGCCAGAGCACACAGGAGCTTCTGAAGAAAAATTTCAAAGACATGGTGCCACTATATGATCTGTATGGAAACATTATGCCACAATGAGTCTCTTCCGTTTAAAATGCTTACCACACTTTAACAACTAGGCTGGACTGAGAGGGTATTTCAAATGCCATAAACTACTACCATTTATTCAACATTTTTCTGACAACATTTTACCTGGTAGTGTCACCCCAGTAGTTGCAGCAATCTTAAACAAGATCCTAATTGACAGTGGGAAATAATCACCAGAGTTCCTACTACAACTTAAATGTCTTTAGTATTTTTAAAACAATTTTAGTTAAATAGCATGTACATACTTTCCATATTCTGGGATGGTATAAATCTCAGTACACCAGCTATGTTACGCAACTCAGGGTATTATGTTCAAGGTACATCATAAACCTCGAGAAGCACTTTCAAACAACTCACATCTCACCTCTGTCCACATAGATTTGAGTCCTGACTTGGCCAAAATGGGTACACGAGAAATCTTCCCACTAGCTTCCCATAGGTCACTGACTCTTCCCTGGGTCTTACCAGGTTCTTTCTCCATCTAACATATTGCTGTCATTTATATCCCATCATGTGATGAAGACTGCATTAAACCCACAAAACTAAACCAAACAAGCCATTTTTTTTTGAGAGTTTAGCATGAAGCTTGTGGTGTTGTGTGATATGACTGAGCACAACTATTAATTTTTAATGACCATGATGATGTTTATACTTGAGATTCTGGGATCTGAGCACACATGAGCTTTAGCATGTAATATATAACACACAACGTTACCAGCATTAAGTTTCAATCTGCACAAATCAGTTTGAATGTTTTGTTTGTGTGTGTGTGATTTGGGATTTTAATGTAGCTTTAAAACTTCTTTCAGTCATATCACTATGATGTCTGTTTGCTTTCTTATAACTATTATTATTGTACATATAGTGTCATAAGAGTTGATTTGATTTGACTTGACATATCTTGATTATGAAAACCAGATCTAGTCACAGGCATTTTGGTGTTAGATGACATCCTCCACCAACTACCAGCAATCTACCTCTGCTTCTTCCTGTGGCAGACTTTTCCCACCTCACTCCACTCTCCTCCAAAGCAAGAGTTCTGACTTTCAAACCAAACAGATTAGGTCAAAACATCACCAAGTCAAAACATACTCAAGCAGAGATGTATACAAGTCAAAATACACTGAAGTCTATATATAGTCATGTCAAAATAAACCAGTAAAAGGTATAAGTAACGCTTTTTGGTGCCATGCCTTCCAGGGACCAGTACAGAGAGACCATGTACCATAATTGTGCTAAAAATATCCAACAGCCCAATGCCTGAGGCCCCTCTAATTTCAGATTGTGCCCCTCCTGTATTTCCAGTGAGGTGACTTTCAGATATGCAAAAAATAACCAACTAATTACCTGGGAAAACTTTGATCATGCTGATGAAATTGGGAGATTTATTTTCAATATGCTGAAAGATTGGTAAATTATTAATGATTATCCCCATGTATGCCCTGTGTATGGACTATCCTTGAGTTACAAATTTATGTGGATCACTTGTTTCTTACAATGAATTTTGTGTGTTCAAACAAACAGCAAATTGTGTAACTTTAGAATTCTGTATGTGGCACCATTCCACAATCAATAATCTTTGAATATCCTGGATAAAGCACATGATCAAATCGCTGTTCTTCAACTGCTGCAACTGTATGTATTATGTGCAGAAATATGTATTACAGTTTGTAACAGAATTGGAAAATAACAAATCAGTTGTAAAGTCAGACTCTCAGTAGCCACTTTAAGAAAATTATGAACAGACTGCAGATCTGAATAGTCATTTTATTGATGTGATATGCCAGTGCTTCCAAATTTTTTTTATTTATGCATATATCACAGTATCTAACAATTCATTTCTAAAATTCCTTGGAAAGTCATAATTCTAGGGTATAATAATGACAGTGCTGATAAGACTATAAAATTTCTTTGCAAGCAACTAGAACAGATTACAATTCAAAGCTGCTGATTTTAAATCAATTTTAGAATTCAACAAGAACTTCACCTCTTGCTGTTTAACCATTCTTAACGATAAATCTTTATTCAAACACAAGCAACCCCTATCCATCAGCCATATTCAACTTATGATGGAAAAAGCATTTAATGGGTTCCTGCAATCTTTAACATGTGTAATTCCGTGACTTTTCCAAGGCCTTTTCACCAATTTCAACAGTACCTATTACATTAATTACTAATACCTAACACATTTAGCACTAAAACATCATTTTTATAGCTGGCTTTGGGCATACTTTATCCTATCAGATGATACATTAACCTCTGCATAAAGCATCAACTTAAGGCCCTTCTTTTCTTGTGCTGCAAGTAAAAAGATTCTGAATGGCAGTAAGATCCCCAGATTTAGTCCTACTGTGAAATTTCAAAGAAACCTACTCTAACAAATATATTATCGAAATTAGATATGCTGGTAAAACATTTGCATTGTGAATGAAAATGTCACCAGATAATGTGAAATAACAAAATGCCATGACTTTTCCAAAACTCTGATTGACTTATGAAAATTTCATAACTTTTAAAGACCTCTGAAATGCCTTTTCGAAACTTACAAAATTTCCAGGATTTCTATGACCACAGGAACCATCATTTAACCAAGAAACCCCAGCTTTCAACCACAGGGATAAAGACAGACTGCTTCAATGAATATCCATCAGCATTAACACTGACAGTATAAAGATAACTTGTGAAAGTTCAAAATACACAGTAAAGATGTTTCTCCAAGGCTTTGCCTATACAACGTGAAGTACCTGGGATCCATACGAGGCTTGTAGGATAATCTGAGTTCTTCCACTGAACAGCATTGTTGCTGTAGATATTCCTCCACTTCCTTATGGTGCTTTTCAAAGTTTGGGGAGCTGGGCAATGGGAGGCGACTCAAACATCTAAAGCTACTGCTAAAATCTGCTCCAGTTTTCTGCATCGTTTCAAAGAATAACTGAAACAGCTCTCTTAAAAAGAAAAAGATATGTTACACAATATTAAATAGTGTGTGTGTATGATTTGGATTTTTAATGTAGCTTTAACAATTTTTCAGTCATGTTGCTATGATGTCTGCAGACATGCCGCAGACATGTAGCATGATGTCCTACCCAGTCACATTATCCTGACACCAGGCCGACCAGTCCTAACACTAACCTCTTAATACGGAGCGCCAAGCAAGGCAGCAGCTAGTACCATTTTTATAATTCTTTGATATGATTTGGCAGGGGTTTGAACCTGCAACCTCCTGCATCCAAGGCAGATGCTCTAACCACAATATTAAAGAGATATCAAAATATGCAAAGTTGTATAAATGAAATTTGGGTTATGTTTGTACTTTGTACCAGCTACATAGGAAAAAGGAAATTAATGAAACCAAGACAAGTATCAGTAAAAATAGGTTCAAGAAGATTAAAGAGGAATGGTTCATACTGAGTTCAATAATACCAATTGTTTAATTTCAGTATGTAAAATGGACAACTTTCAACAAGTAAAATAAGCATACTTTCAATTACATATTACTGGAAACCCTAAAAATATTTACAATGCTGATAATTATGCCAATTTTCTTCCATTTAAAATTAAAGCAAAACAAGAGGAAAGTTATGCTTTTCCTAGGAAAGGTATTATATCAGTACACAGAATTAAGGTTTTACGAATATTGATAGCTTGAAGAGTAATTTATGGTCCAATTTACAGTCATAAACAGACTGCTCCATATAATTTATTATTCTTAATTTCCTTTATAT
Source organism: Sinohyriopsis cumingii (assembly GCA_028554795.2). NCBI lineage: Eukaryota > Metazoa > Mollusca > Bivalvia > Unionida > Unionidae > Sinohyriopsis > Sinohyriopsis cumingii. Next base: position 35,220,549 of record CM068832.1, read on the forward strand.
ATATATATAGATATATATATATATATATATATATATATATATATATATATATATATATATATATATATACACACACAGTAGAGCCTTGTTAATCCGGACACATTCGTTCCCAGCGAATATGTCCGGATTAACGAGTTTTCCGGATAATTGAATCATGCACATTTTTTATTTTACGATATCATCACACCGTATATATGTACATGTATATGCTAGCTTTAAATGTAATGTACTGTATATTCAATAATGGTTGAAATAAATTAATGAATACATCTATTAATTTGTGTTTATTTCACATTATTATAACATGTGCTTGTACGTACATATACAGTGAATAGAAGTTTAGACAATTAACACATCGAACACATCACACTATGTTCATGTACATGTATGTATTGTACATACATTTATTATGTCAATTTCCTGAAGAAGTCTGTAACCTTTGTTTGCCTGGATTCTTTTTGAAGCCCTATACTGTCCAGAGCTTAAAAATGTCAACTGTATTTGCACAGCAAACAATAAATTGTGATTATTACATACAATTGGTGAACAACAAAGAGGCTTAATGACACTTTTAATTTATTTACCATATGTTATGTCAAAAAGCGTGGACGATTTGATCCCAGTGTGTTTATTTAATTATTAACACCCCCGTCGGCAACTAGCTAAAACAGACATTATTTATACAATCGCTGGTTACAATATGGTCATGCTACTTAGTTACTGATAGTGGCCATAGATTCTCAAGGGCTTCACTACTGTGTTTTATGTATTATTCTTCTGATTGTATTTTCACATACGATTTTTCAAATTTTCTTATTTTTGGACAGATTATTTCCGGATTATCGAGACAAGTTTTAATGTAATTTTATACTTTGGTCCCCGATTTTGATTGCGGATTTCTTGATTAACGGAGCAAATTAACGTTTAGGAATTCTGTTCCCATTGAATTATGTCCGGATAGCGAGGTTTCCGGATAAACGGAGTCTGGATTAACGAGGCTCCACTATATATATATATATATATATATATATATATATATATATATATATATATATATATATATATATATATATATTCACTATTATGTTGTTGTTATAGGGTTTAACGCCATTTTTCAGCACAAGATAGCCTATACATGGCAGCCAGTATCAGTGGTAGAGGAAGAACCTGGAAAAACCCTGGAAAGAACCACCAACCCACAAGATGCTACTGGCAAGCTTTCTCACATACCCACATTGGCCTAGCCCAGGACTCGAACCCACGCAGAGGTGAGATGGCAGTAATCCATAACGGTGAGTGCTTTAGACCACTCGGCCACTCGGGGCTCCCACTATTATGTTAATAATTTATATTAACATCTGAAACATTATTTGAGGATTTATTGTGGAGATTTGTTTTAAAAGCATTTTCTACCACTGCTTCAAATATTACCATCAAAATAGATAACATTATAAGCTGCTATCATTTACCTAACTTGTAATTGCTTTCCATGATATATAATTTCACCTCAGTGAGTGTGTGTGTGTGTGTGTGCATGTGTTTGATTTGGATTTTTAACATAGCTTTAGCAATTTTTCAGTCATATCGCTATGATGTCCGCAGTGTGCCAGTTCTAGTGATGGTTAGCACTGAGACATCATTCACTCATATGTAGCATTATGTCCCACCCAGTCACATTATCCTGACACCAGACAACCAGTCCTAACACTAACCTCTTAATGCTGAGCATCTAGCAAGGCAACTGTAAGTACCATTTTTTATAAGTCTTTGGTATGACTTGGCCGGGGTTCATACCGTCGACCTCCTGCATTTGAGGCAGATGCTCTAACCACTAGACCACTGATGCAGTCACCTGAAATTCCAGCAGAACTATACTTTGTTACTAATATTACTAAGACCATACAGTTTGTAACTATTATTAGTAATACAAACTATTTTTAGTAAAAGAGAATGGATACAATGTCAAAGACATACATGAAGGGATTGAAATCCATCAAAGTCAGCTTAAAATAATAGTAATGTACCAATGTTCCAGCTGAATAAAGCTGCTGATGTGAAAGATATACAACTCCCTAAGGCTTTTAACACAGCACTGTAACACTGCTGATGATGTTGCTGCAATTGTTATCGCAAATCACCACCAAAAATGTGATATGGTTTGCATGTCTCACAATTCATAAGCAAGGAAAACCGTTTTTTCACTGAAGATTGTAAAGTATCAATTAACCAATAAATGGTGAACATGATTCCTATGAAGATGCCTTTGTATCAATAGAGTCTCATCTAAATCTAACTTTACTAGTTATTACTGTACACATTATATTACAATGGCCCTTATTATGTTAAAATGGAAGAGGTAGTTATTACTGTACACATTATATTACAATGGTCCATGTTGTAATAATGAAAGAGATAAAACAGTCTAACTACCACAGCATGTTCTGAAGCTGATACATTCAACTTCAACCTTAACTAATATATATATATATATATATATATATATATATATATATATATATATATATATATATATATATATATATATATATATATATCAATGTTATAATATGGATATTCCAATAACCTCATCTTGAGAACTTTAATGCCATCTAGCCATACCTGAAATTATGCAGATATTCTGATCTGATATCTTTGTCTGTGTCCACACATTTGTCAATGAGTCAGATATAATGTGATCTGGCATCTCTGTCTTTGTGTCTATACATATGTCAATGACTCAGATATAATGTGATCTGGCATCTCTGTCTTTGTGTCCACACATCTGTCAATGACTCAGATATAATGTGATTTGGCATCTCTGTCTTCGTGTCCATACGTCTGTCAAAGAGTCAGATATATTGCTATCAGGCATCTCTTTGTGCCCATACTTCTGTCACTGAGTCAGATATATTGTGATCTGGTATCTCTGTCCATACATGTCAATGAGTTAGTTGGTTCTCCTTGTAACTTATGATCATATCTAGGAGGTTTCTGGCAGAGCTCTATCATACAGCTTACATAATACTGGTTTGAGAACAGTTGCACTCAAATGCAATACTGACAATGACTGACCTAACATAATAACTTCATTTGATCTTGGTTTAAGTCTCTGTATGTAAAGCAAATAACCCATCTCATCCAGGATAATAGAAACTGAGTTATCACCCTTTCTCCTTTTCAAAGATAAATGTAACTGAGATTTCCCTCTTTGTTCTGGCTTGGGTCATATTAAGTAATGCCTAAAGGCCCTCATTGAGTCATGTGGATGTTTCTTATGCAAAGGGCAACACATGGAATGAGCATTCACAACAAAAGACTGATTGCCCATGAGTGAAATCCTGTTCCTGGCAAAGGAGGCAGAGACCATCATGAGTGAAATCAAACCAACCAAATGGAACTGCAGATGGTTCAGGTCTATCGAGAAGGCATGTATTTTTCTGATCTTACCTGTTGTAACTAGGATGACAAGGAAGCAGGTCTTGTATGAGACGTGAGCCAATAATGCACTACAGAGCAGTTCAAATGGTTTCTTATTCAACTATTTCAGAACCCATGGTAGATTCTATTCTGTCACAGGGTCAAAGTCCTTGGTTGTGACAAATCCAAGATTTCCAGAAGGATGAAGAGGTCTTTGTTTTCTCATATATCCTACCTTCTATGGCAACTTAAAGTGTCTGAAATTTAGCAAAATATTACCCTTTTATCATGATGGGTGCTAACCTTTTCACCCCAAAAAGCCATAGGAGGAAGTTAGTTATTAGCCTTAAGTGGAGGAATATGTCCTTGCTCACACCACTGTGAGAAAATTCTCCATTTCCCGTCACATGCTTTCAAAGTAGTTGGTACTGTTCAGAGAACTGTTTGCCCCTGCAGGTTTATTTTGCTTGATCCAGACATGCAGGTTCAACAAATCTGGGTTTGCAACAAACTCCTGTTGTTGAGGTTGCTTGAGTAGGTGAGGAGAGGTCATTATATTCCTTAAAATTAGCACTGTCTTCATCCACAGGAAGGTGCCAGATAATACTGCAAATAATTACTGCAGTAAAAGTGGATTTGACCTTAAAGGCTCAAACCCACAAAGGGTTTCTTTCCTTAGATGAGATCTGATGAACAAATACATGAACCAGAAATTAAGCCTTCATCCAAAAATGAAATGAATATGCAAAATTTAATTTCAGCAATGATGTCCTTAAGCTACTCACCCCCATAATAATGGGCTGCTTTCTTGGGCTATGGGATATATATATATATACTAAGTTGCATTTAAATAAGATAACTAGAACTTAAGCTGTTATCCAGAAATGAAATGCATGAAAAAAGTTAATTTTTAACAACTGTTGGTAATATCTGCCCAACAATCAAGAGTTCTCCCCTGTATTATGGGCAACACATATGCCCAGCTGCAGTGAAATCATCTCACCAGAACTTAATTTATGAAAGCAAAATCAACTGCTGCACTAATGACCTTGACCTAGACCAAAAACTTAATAGGATTCTTTACTGCACACCATGTACCAAGTTGCTTTGCAATATGTTCACTAGAATTTAAATTATGTGGAAAAGAAATTATAAGGCAAGCTCTGTTTGTAACAACATCAATTTTGACCAAGGAGTTCCTGGTCCCAAAATCAACAGTTTAATTTATATACTAAAGACATATAAAGACAAACTCTATTTTCAGCTATAGTGCCCCTGACCTTGGTGTTAATGGCCCCAAAATCAACAGTTAAAGTTATCTGGAAAAGAAATTATGAGGCAAAATCTATCTTTAGCAATAATGACCGTGACCTTGGAATTACTGGTCCCATAATCAAGAGGAAAAGGGGAACAAATGTACCATGCTGCAATGAAATCTGCTTAACTTAAGATAACATCTGGAAACCAAAACAGAAGCCATCCCTCCTGATAGGACAAATGTAAACAATAATACTCCACAACTTTCAATGGCAGGGCTATAAAGAGGAAAGGGATCTCAAACTTACTTGTCCTCGGGTATATCTGCATGCTGCAATCCAAACTGAAAAGGTGAAAGAAAAACATTTTATAAAAAGATTTACTATGATCACTTATAAGTTGAGTCCACAGAGCCCCATCTTGAATTCAGCTACAAAGTGGAAATATCTAATTAATAATAATTATGGTACACTTTGGTATCTAAAAATCCAGTATTAAATGTTCCAGTGATGTTGTATTAATATGGAAAGAGAGAATGAAATAAAAAGTAGATAATACAGTCATAGATCATTTCAACGAAACTGATTCAAATCTAGAGACATGGAAATACCATTTTCGTTTTTGTTTTTTCAAATTCATATTGTAAATATGCCTTTTTGGACAAGAAATTCTACCTTGAATTTGTGTGGGCTTAAATTTGTGTAATATTATTCATGACTTTTTTTGGAAAAAAATTTCCTGGATGTATATTTGACCAAATGACAAAAACCAGTATATTTTTGTGTTGTTTTTATTTCATGTGGTTCTAAAAGCCATGAAATAAAATTACATCAACACCAAAATTTTCTGACTAAAGTAATTAAACCCAATAATCATCAATTAATACTAAGCTTTTTGACTATATTGATCTTCAATTATTCGTTAGGCAGACCTTAAAAACACCTTGTTTTCATGTGAATATTACTGTGGTTCTCAACCAAAACCCATACTATTACTATCCTCCTTTTATTTTCCTTGTGTATAGCAAATTGATTGTTTTCAAAACATAACAGTGCTTTTGCAAGTCAGCCAGAGCTGGTCCCAGTTTCTCAAACTGAGCTTGAACAATATCTTGATAATGATAGAAATCATGATTTTTGCCATATGTTGATACAGTAGAAAGGATACAAAATAACTTTACAATTTTAAAGCTGAATACATTAAAACCTTTATGATTCTAAAACCAAACAGTTTAGAACTTTGTCAAATTTGAGGAAATCATCAATGTTTCCTGAGAGTACATAAAGAATCTTTACAAAAGAATTTAAAAAATGATGACAGAATTTTAATGTCTGATTCCTGCTGAATGTTCTTTAGTGAAAATAATGTGATAATGTGACAGTGGGACATTTTGGTGAAATTATCTTGCAAAAACCAGGTCAGGAAAAAGTTGGGTGGACTAGTCAGGGGGCTATAAGTCTACTAAACTAAAATAAACCCATATACAGTATGGATAAGTCCATGAGATAATGTTCATACCAAATTGCAATAGATTTTGTATAACCTCTCTTGATCTATGCTGATAACAAGCAACAATCCAACTTAATTGTGAAAGGCCATAACTACATGCAAAACAGAGTTAAAAGACAAAATCCATATACCACACATCTACAGTTAGTCTTTTGGCACTGCTGACTTCATACTCTACCAGAATATGATGCAAGGTTCCTAGGCTATGCTGGTTACAGGGATCTGCTATAGTGGATATTTAATGCTAATGGAAAAAAAGGGCAATATCTGTCAAAATTGAACCTGAAAAGACGAAACCTTCTAAAGCACATATAATTCAACTAGTAAATGGATGTCAGTTATGTGTAATAATTGCTGAGCTATGCCAGTCAAAAGAAGTCATAACAGATGCACAGATCTACAGATGAAAAATGTGATTACACTGGGGTTTCCACATCTAAACACAGGGCCTTAATAATGGCCGCTTATGAATGCATGCTGAAAAAAGTCCCGAGAAGCAATGCTAGATTCATTTCATGACATACTATCTTGTTTAGGCATTGCTCAGAGCTTCCACAGCTTTATATTCTAGTTTTATACATTCAGCACAAACCTAATGAAATATTTTGGTTCTCTGTGGTAGCATTTGCTGCTTGAAAGCAGAAGTGTGATAGGTATAGTGTGCCAGTATAGGTATACAGTGTGCCAGGTATAGGAATAGAGTGTGACAGGTAGCCTTTTTGTTTAGATTATGTTGCCTAATCTATATCCAGCAAAGGGTTAAAAGACAGTGCAACGAAAGGCAAGTTTGTAAATAATCTGTGATGCTTAATAGTTTTTACTAAAATAAATGAATGAAGCCATAATCCAAATTATCCTAACATGCTCAAAATATTAATAATTTATTTGTTAAGATCCTTAGGGTTGGCTGGTAATAGAATAGTGTCAGTTAGTCATCTGAAAACTCGCATATTCAAGTTTGGATTAGCCGATATTAAACCCAAATTCATTACCTTCTTCCTCATATTGCTCTTGTACTGGCTGTCGAATTCCTGATCATAAAGCTCTAGATGAGGCATGGTTTTGTCCAGAGGTATGGCTTCCTTTATGGCCTCTGCAAACTTTTGACAATTCCATCTGCAGATTTCAGGCTGCTTCTTGTATGTGTACCGGCCACCATCATCTTTCAAAATGACAATATCTTATTAAAATTTTGTTCCTTTTCAGTTTGATTGCTCAACAACATTAAAATAAAAGGTTTCTCAAGATAACGTACATCACCTAGGAATGGCACTATGTCAAACCCTCACTGTCTAAGATTTTCAAGAAACATATGCAAGCCAGGCGTTGAACAGTAAAAAAAATGGGTTGTGGGTTCAAATCTTTCCCAGAGCAGTCTGGGCTGGCTACTTTTCTCCAACTCTAGTCAAGGAACTTTACTTACTACTGTCTCAGCTCTGAAGGAACTTTCATGCATTTAAACATTAAAAATTAGTTATCTCAACACACAACCTTAATGTTTACTCTGATCTGATGATTTTCTGTTTTTCTATCTGACAAAACAGTCAAAATAAACAGAGGCAAGATGTCATTTTGGAACACAAAGAAAATACCATATATGTAACAAAGTTCAAGCTCTGGAAAATACAAAGTTGGGAATTACAATAAAAGAAAAGGGTCTGCATAAGGCTACATCACACAGGGATTTTGACATTGCTATGGTATATGTTACAGAACATTTAAAAATTCCAACCTGGGCTCATCATAACATTGTTTATGCTACAAATTCACTCAGCCGCTCTCAAGTGTCATAGATTGACATCTGGTGTCTCACCATTTACACGGTGATGACACTCAAATATACAAATACAGCTACTCAACTTCAGGCTACCATCCAAGGCAGAGAGAGGTGCATTTCCAACGTGACGTCATGTATGTCATGTAACAAGCTGCAGATGAATGACGATAAAACTGTTACCATCCTGATCAACACACAAAGATTTTCTCATTCATATCGTTTACTTAAAACAATAAGAATTAGCAATACCAACATTAAATTTACACAGTCTGTATGGAACCTAAGTGTCACTCTTGACAGTACTCTTTCATTACACCAACATATCATGAACATATGCAAGGCTGCATATCTGGAACTGAGACACATCATTACCATTCGCAGTTTTCTTTTGGTTGATTCAACTAAAACACTTGTATGTTCATTAGCACTTTCAAGACTATTGTAAGTCCCTTCTATCTGGTTTGTTTCCATATCTGCTAAAAAAAATTAAAAAAAACAGCTGTTCAGATAATCCTTAGAGCATGAACAACTGAGCAACTCCCCACCCCCCTGCAAGGTAACCTCCTCCATTTCACTGGCTGGTTCCAGTTAAATACATCTATCTGACCTCCCCCCATGCATACAACCCATCACGAAACTTATGCTCCTCTTTTGACACTCAAATTTTGATATTCGCTCGTTTAAAAGAAAGTGATTTGGGTAACATTCTTTTGCGTACCAAGCCCCAGCTACGTGGAATGAATTGCCTTTTAATCTTAGACACAAGGACACTTCTATCTCATTCAAGACTGTTCTTAAAACTCACCCATTTAGACTTCAAGAACAGCCTTAAAGACCTAAAAATGTGTCAGAATATTCTTGTTTTGTAACTTCATGATGTTTGTTTTTATAATCTTGTCATTGTGTATGTTTTATGTTTTTTATGATATTGCAAAATGCTTTAGAGCTTCTAAACATCAGGTACTGTACTAAGTCCATATTATTATTATTAATAATTATTATTATTATTATTGTTATTGTTATTTTTACTGGTATTACCAATAATGCTGCTCAGTTTGAAAGATTGATATGTCACATACTCTCTATGCATGCAAGACAATAAATTCCTTGTTCAAAGACAGACAGACAAACAGACAGACAGACAGAAAGAGACAGAGAGAGAGAAGGATCTACCTGAAGCATTACAGATGAAATCTGGATCATATCTGTCCATAAATCCATAAGGACCATAGTCAATAGTAAGTCCAAGAACACTCATGTTGTCAGTATTCAAAACCCTATAAGAAATACAAATATTCAGTTACATTTTGTATGATACATGATACAATGTATCAGAAAGTTAAGTTAGTGTTTTTCAACATTAACATGTAGCAATACGATACAAATGTATCAAAAGGAATGTACAGGAAAAGCAAAGGAGACAGCAATATAATTCTCTGACACTGTGACATTAAAAGTGTGTGTGTGGGTGATTTGGATTTTTAATGTAGCTTTAACAATTTTTCAGTCATATCGCTATAATGTATGCAGTGTGGCAGTTTATAGTGATGTCAAGCACTGAGTATCATGCTGCAGACATGTAGCATGATGTCCCTCCAATCACATTTTTCTTACACCAGACGAACCAGTCCTAACACTAACCTCTTAACACTGAGCACCTACTGCAGCGGCTGTTATTACCATTATTATAAGTCTCTGGTAAGACTTGGCCAGGGTATGAACCCATGACCTCTCATATCCAAACCGGACAATATAACCACTAGGCCGCATTAAAAAACTTTTTTTATTAGGTCACTGATAATGAAACGATGAAAAGTAATTTTGCTGAAGAATTTTTTAAATTCCTGCTTATGTCATAAAAAAACAATTCTGTGTTTGTAAAATATGTATTCCATGTTTGCCTGTTTCAATTTTGTTTTTGTTTGTTTTGTGTAATTTAATGTAATTTAATGTTCATTTTTCAGCAGACAGGATTTACATGATCGCCAGTATATTGGGTGGAAATTGTTCAAACTTAGACTCGACAGACGTAAGTGTGATCTGCAAAGGCAAGGCCTTAGACCACTCAGCCACATGAGCCCCTTACAATCCCAAACCCAAAGGCAAGGCCTTAGACCACTCAGCCACATAAGCCCCTTACAATCCCAAACCCAAAGGCAAGGCCTTAGACCACTCATCCACATGAGCCCCTTACAATCTCAAACCCAAAGGCAAGGCCTTAGACCACTCAGCCACATGAGCACCTTACAATCCCAAACCCAAAGGCAAGGCCTTAGACCACTCAGCCACATGAGCACCTTACAATCCCAAACCCAAAGGCAAGGCCTTAGACCACTCAGCCACAGGAGCACCTTACAATCCCAAAACCCAAAGTTTGAGCCTCTTGGGTAGATTCCTGTGGGTGATTTCTGAAAGTACATTTGTTTTTTCATGCCCAGCAACTATGCACATAATTAAAAGGCGAGGATCTTAATAGTTTTCAAACCACGCATAGGAGCATAGGAGCAAAGTCCATTTGAGCAGGGATAGACCCAGTGGAAAATGTCATTTTAATCTATAAATTTGTCCTTACATTCCATGTAAGTGAATATATGGTTATAAGGTAGGATTCTCAACAGTTTGTATGGTATAAACAAGGGGGTGGGGGTGAGAGAAGGAGGATAGACCATGGGGTCAAAGTTGATTACATACAAATAAACCTGGTTTTTCATTCCCAGTAAATTTAAATCGCTCTAGGATGGGGATATTAATTTACATATAAACTGGGAACTAAATTCTTAACAGATGGGGCTAGACCCCAGGGGTACCAGTCATATCAGACTACATATGCCAATGCTTAGCAGCTCGAAAGTTATTTGAGATTTATGTAAAATCAACCCCCGCACCAATTCTTAAAGTGTTGGCACAATTTACACACAAAGGACTATCAGTGATCCATGTTTCATGTTCATAGCTTTTATAGTGTAGAAGTTCAGGGAGATTACATGTTCATGACTGCATGAACATACAGACTGAAGCACAATATCACATATCCAAAGTGTGGTGAAAATAACCAACACTCACCCAACAATTGCAGAGTTAAACTTATCAAGTAAGAGACAAGGAATTATTCAGTTTAATACATAAATTTCACACACACATAAGATTTCATTATAAAAATCTTGTATGTTTACATTTATAACATTAAAACTTCTTGTTTTTAATAAATTTTTCTGATACTAAATACAAAAAATGCAACACCACTTTCAAACTCCAATAACTCAGAATTCTAACATCTAATTGGCTAACATTATACCACTGACCAGTCAAATCTTAAAATTAATATTTGGAAGTGAGGTCTATACAGGAGTGTCAGAATGTTTTGTAAATTTGGGGATGGGACAAAAATTACCTGGGCATTTGGAGGATTTAGTCTCTAAAGGGTCATTCTCTTGTTCCATGGCTTTTCTCTGTGCACTTCATGTAATGTATGAGGGTGCATACAGGATCTTGCATGGTTGATCCTCTTGATGTATCTATCAAAGAGAGGGAACATATGACAACTCTCTGATTGCCCATTGAGAGCAGCATATTCTTTGCTACAAAGCCTGGTTGTGTCATTAGGCCCACACACCCATTTTATCTGAACTGGATATTGTCTGTAGCTGTAGTTGTTTGAGAGGACTGGATTTAGTTGGAATTGTAATGTGGAGATCTACGGCAAAATCAAGCAGTTTGTTGAGTCAGACCCAGGATTTGTCCCATCTGAGAGTGACCATAAGTTCTGACCCATCAACTTCTGAATTATTGTAGGCACTGACACAGGAATGATACTACAATATTCATGATCCTGACCTTCTGATCAAGTGGAATGGATAAGGGGTACCACTGATGCACATGAAGAGATGACCCCATGAAGGGGTACCACTGAGGCACATTAAGAGATGGCCCATGAAGGGGTACCACTGAGGTACATGAAGAGATGACCCCATGAAGGGGTACCACTGAGGCACATGAAGAGATGACCCCATGAAGGGGTACCACTGAGGCACATGAAGAGATGGCCCATGAAGGGGTACCACTTAGGCACATGAAGAGATGACCCATGAAGGGGTACCACTGAGGCACATGAAGAGATGGCCCAGTGTAATTGGATCAGCAAGCCAGCCACCCATATAGGTAAAACTGTCATATAACAGATCCATCCTATGCTTTCAGCTAACCATTTGTTACTGTATACCCAGTGGCAAGATAAAGCAATACATAGAGGGACAATGGTAATTTCTCTTAAATACCTCCAGACATGTTTTACATGGACATGGAAATAGTATCCAGTGAGGATAACCCAGTGCCCAAAAAATGATCTAACAATAAAACTAGATATGTGTTCATGTAACCGGTGCCTGAAAACTGATATGAACACAAGAGACATGCATTCATGGTACCAGTGCCTGAAAACTGATATGACACAACAGATATGTGTTCATGGAACTAGTGTCTTAAAACTGATATGAACACAATAGACATGCATTCTTGTAACCAATGTCTGAAAACTGATATGAACACATAAGACATGCATTCATGCAAATAGTACCTGAAACATGATATGACACAGCAGATATCTGTTCATGGAACTAGTGTCTGAAATAAATGTGTTTGTAGAAGTACAATGCCTGAAAACTGATAAAAACACAAAACTTAACCAGACGAAAGGATGGACAGCTGCAGAAGAATATTGAGGAATGAAGAATGGTAAATATATGTGCCTCCACCACACTGGATTGGGGAATGTATCAACAAACAAACAAACAAATGAACGAAATAGAAAAAGAACAAACCCATGACACCATCCAACACTCTGCCACCCAGCCACGAGTCTGGCTGTTCTTCTGACAACTTCTTTGTAGAATTCTTCATACATTTTCTGCTTGTCTAACCCATGGTTATCCCAGATCTGGAATGGCAAACAAAGGTACCCATTTTGGATTATTTTGTTTATAATGATTGGATAGCTCAACTGTAGTATGTTTTTTAATCATCTCTATTGAATCATGTCTGACTCCAGTAATCATTATGGCCAAAGATTTTCTTCTTATTCCAACGTTCTGTCCTGGGCCATTTAACATGTTCTGATGTGCTATCATTTCAGCCCACAATGTTATTTTAACTGGACAATAAACTATGCAGTGCCGATATGCTTTTAATTTCCCGCTGTATGAAAAAATTATTCTGTTTAAAAAATTGTCAACTAATTTCAAGCTCTCATATTTGAATAACTTTCTTACTGACGTAGGAAACACTAACCAGAGTAGTCCTCTGATACCATTAAATGTCTGTTACAATACTGACACAGAAGAACTGACAAAGGATACACTGATTAGAGTATTCGTCTAATACCATTAAATGTTTGTTACAATACTGACACAGAAGAACTGACAAAGGATACACTGACTAGAGTATTCCTCTAATACCATTAAATGTTTGTTATAATACTGACACAGAAGGTCTGACAAAGGATACACTGACTAGAGTATTCCTCTAATACCGTTAAATGTTTGTTACAATACTGACACAGAAGAACTGACAAAAGATACACTGACTGGAGTATTCCATTAATTGCCTGTCATGATAATGACACAGAAGAACTGACAAAGGATACATGGGCTGGAGTAGTCCTCTAATACCATTAAATGTTTGTTACAATACTTACACAGAAACATTGACAAAGAATACCCTGGTTAGGGTATTTCTCTAATGACTATCAAATGTTTGCTGCAATGGTTCCACAGAAGGCTACACTAGCTAGGGTTGTCTTCTAATTATCACTTAATGCCTGTTACAATCACAAATGATACACTTTGTTCGGTAGTCCTCGAATGACCATTAAATATATGTCACAATAGTTCCGTAGAAGAATTGAAAAGATATAGCTGTCACAAATTATTATACTAATAATATGCTCAAGTTAAAGACATTTTACCTTGTCATACGAGTCACAAACAATACTGAACTATACGAGTTCCAAGCTATACTGAATTATAACAAAAGTCACAAACAACACTGAACTATATCGAGTCACAAACAATGCTGAACTATAACTAGAGTCACAAACAATACTAAACTATATCAGGAGTCACAAACAATACTAAGCTATATCAGGAGTCACAAACAATACTGAACTATAGCAGGAGTCACAAACAATGCTGAACTATAACAGGAGACACACGCAATGCTGAACTATATCAGGAGTCACAAACAATGCTGAACTATATCATGAGTCACAAACAATGCTGAACTATATCATGAGTCACAAGTAATACTGAACTATATCAGGAGTCACAAACAATACTGAACTATATTAGGAGTCACAAACAATACTAAAATATACCAGGAGTCACAAACAATACTGAACTATATCAGACGTCACAAGCAATACTGAACTAGACAGGAGAAACAAGCAATACTGAACTATACTAGGAGTCACAAACAATGCTGAACTATATCAAGAGTCACAAACAATGCTGAACTATAACAGAAGCTACAAGCAATACTGAACTATATCAGGAGTCACAAACAATGCTGAACTATATCAGGAGTCACAACCAATGCTGAACTATAACAGGAGTCACAAGCAATTCTGAACTATATCAGGAGTCACAACCAATGCTGAACTATATCATGAGTCACAAGCAATACTGAACTATATCAGGAGTCACATGCAATACTGAACTATGTCAGGAGTCACAAACAAAACTGAACTATATCAGGAGTCACAAACAAAACTGAACTATATCAGGAGTCACAAGCAATAATGAACTATATAAGGAGTCACAAGCAATACTGAACTATATCAGGAGTCACAAGCAATAATGAACTTTACCAGGAGTTACAAGCAATACTGAAGTATATCAGGAGTCACAAGCAATACTGAACTATATCAGGAGTCACAAACAATACTGAACTATATCAGGAGTCACAAGCAATACTGAACTATATCAGGAGATACAAGCAATACTGAACTATAATAGGAGTCACAATCAATGCTGAACTATAACAGGAGTCACAAGTAATACTGAACAATATACTGACTCACAAACAATACTGAAATATATCATTATTCATAAACAATATTTAGTTACACAGTACTAAAATAGCTCATTATTCATAAACAATATGTAATTACACAGTAGTGAAATATATCATTATTCATAAAAAATATTTAGTTACACAGTACTAAAATAGATCATTATTCATAAACAATATGTAATTACACAGTAGTGAAATATATCATTATTCATAAACAATATTTAGTTACACAGTACTAAAATAGCTCATTATTCATAAACAATATGTAATTACACAGTAGTGAAATATATCATTATTCATAAAAAATATTTAGTTACACAGTACTAAAATAGATCATTATTCATAAACAATATGTAATTACACAGTAGTGAAATATATCATTATTCATAAACAATATTTAATTATATCTTATGAGTCTGACACAATACTGAACCATCCAAATTTGACTAGTGAATTCAATGTCTACTGTACTTGGTGTCTTGAGCCATTCTAATTCTGTAAACAATAAATAATATTTAAAAGTCATTCTTACAAGGAAACAAGAATAACAATGACCTGAAGGTTGCAAACTGGAAATATAAACGTCCTTGCATAATGGGAGATGAGACATGATAAGACAAGTGAAATCTACAGTACGAACTAATATAAGTTCTATGAATCAAAGAACGTAACAGCAGAAGCCAGACAACCTCCTTGTAAAAAGTCTCAATGGTGTAGTCCAACATCTTGCACAAAATGTCAGTCCTTCCCACACTGGGCCCCTTCCTTCCTGTCTCATCATCAACTGGCTTGAAGATTTCAAAGGAACCAAATCTGAAGGACATAAGTAGACAATCAACCAATTTTATTAAGTCATTTCTTAAATATTTGCTTTCTAAAGAAATATATATAATCCATTAATTTGTTGTGACATAGGCTTCATTTTATCTAAATTTATCTTAAAATAGCTGATACAAAAGAACAGATGACTTACAAAATACAAATAAAACAACTCAAAATACGGGAAGAGAGGAAGTCTGATTTTCAAAGATAAGTGCCATCTTAGGATAATTTACATCAAACTGAGCTAAAATGTTCTCTCTTTGGCAAGTCAATAAGCTGATGGGATACCATGTTTTTAAAATTTGCTTATATCTCAGCATTCCAAGAACATAAGAATTCATAACAAAAGTTTTTAGACAAACAGGCTAGTTTGCTAGGGTGAACATTAATCAGGATTTAACCCTTTACCTCATACATTCACTTTTGAACATTTCTACCAAATTCTCATGAAAACAATGCCGTGGTATGATTTACATATAAGCATGTTTGGATGCCTGTACACCATTCACATGGAAGCATGTTTGGATGCCTGTTCCCCATCCATATGGAAGCATGTTTGGATGCCTGTACACCATCCACATTAAAGTGTATCTGGGTATCTATACACCTTCCACATGAAACATGTTTGAATGTCTGCACACCATTCACATGAACACGTTTGGACACCTGTACAGCATCCACATGGAAGCATATTTGGACACCTGGACACCATCCACATGGAAGCATGTTTGGATGCCTGTACACCATCCACAGAGAAGCATGTTTTGGATGCCTGTACGCCATCCACATGAAGGCATGTTTGGATGCCTATACACCATCCACATCAAAGTGTGTTTGGATGCCAGTATACCATTTACATGGAAACATGTTTTGATGTCTGTACACCATCCACATGAAAGTGAGTTAGGACACCTGTACACCATCCACATGGAAGCATGTTTAGATGCCTGATCCCCATCCATGTGGAAGCATGTCTGAATGCCTGTACACCATCCACATGGAAGCATGTTTGGGCACCTATACATCATTCACATAGAAGAGTGTTTGGATGAGTGTACACCATCCATATCAAAGTATATTTGGATGCCTGTACACCATCCACATGAAACATGTTTGGATGTCTGCACACCATCCACATGGAAGCATATCTGGACACATGTACACCATCCACACGGAAACATATTTGGACACCAGGACATCATGCACATGGAAGCATGTTTGGATACCTGTACACCATTCACATGGAAGCATGTTTGGATGCCTGTACGCCATCCACATCAAAGTGTGTTTGGATGCCAGTATACCATTTACATGGAAACATGGTTGGATGTCTGTACACCATCCACAGGAAAGCATGTTTGGACACCTGTACACCATCTACATGGAAGCATGTTTGGATGCCTGTACAACATTCACATGAAAGTGAGTTTGGACACCTGTACACCATCCACATTGAAGCATGTTTGGATGCCTGTACACCATCCACATGGAAGCATGTTTGGATGCCTATACACCATCATTCACATGAAATCGAGTTTGGACACCTGTACACCATTCACATGGAAGCATGTCTGTATGCCTGTACACAATCCACATGAAACATGTTTGGATGCATGTACACCATTCACATGGAAGCATGTTTGGATGCCTATACACCATCCACATGGAAGCATGTTTGGACACCTGTACATCATCTATATGAAAGCGTGTTTGGATACCTGTACACCATCCACATGGAAGATCAAGAAACACAAAATAGTACTGACATCTATAACATATAACAAAAATGATGTTATACTAAAGTAGAAAAAACTTCAACTCAGACAGAAAAAATTGAGATAAATAGTTTTAAGAATACTTACTTTATATTTTAATCTCTTCATCTCATTTTGTAATGTGACAAGTGACTACTGATATCAGATTTGTGCAGCCTTTATGAGAAGAAGTAATGGCAGTATAGATGGGATTTGGTACCAATGTCTATATCTATAAGGGAGATAACACTAACTCCAACCTATGGGGGCGGACAACTTTTTAGCTTTAATAGCTTTTTAGCTTGGAAGAGACTGATGTATGAGTTAGTGGTAGTGTTGTACTCCAAAGGTATTATGTTCAGATAATGCATTTGATGAGGAAAACAAACTTCTTCAAACCATCTAATACACACTACACCTTAACAAAGATCTTTAAAACAAATTACACCAATATTAGTGTAATACTGTTGTGTATACACACACACACACACACACACACACACACACACACACACAAAGATTACTATACCTGAGAAAAGTTGGAGCAATACGCAGAACTAGTGTACACTTCTCATTTATTGGGTTTCCATTGTAAAATATATCTCTAACAACTGTAGATTCAGAGATTATGCAAGACCCAGCTCGGGTTGTTGGGATTCCCAAGTTGTATATGGCCTGCAACATATAAGCACAAAATACTGATCATGAATGCACTGGATTAATTATCCAATTGGTTCTCTAATACCTGAGGACAATGACAGCATACAAAATAAATGTTGATGTAACATTTCATAAAACTGGCCAAAAATACAGTGTACACTGAAATTTTAAGAAAACAACAAAAGCTACCCTAATGGCAAGTGGCTGCTTTACTAATAGCATGAAAAATACATTATCAGTACAGTGCAAGAAAATCTGAAAGTAAAGTAAAGTTTTATAAAAATTCCACTTCTTTGCATATAGAAACATTTCTGAAGTTGTACCATGATCGTAAAGTTGTACCATGATCATAAAGGTTTATCAATTTTTTTTAATGTGCTCAAGGGTATATACAAAATTTGACAGCTTAAGCATCAAATATGGAAGTTTCTATTTATGCTTTTCTTGAATCTTCCATTCCTAAAAACCCCATAATTATTGTTCTTTTGAATTTAAGTTGCATCGTTTACAAGTAATTGCATTAAATAGTGTGATCCTCATCAATGCTGGCATATATATTACTTGCCCTGGTTATACATGTGGAAGTGATGCATCAGTTGAACAAAGAACTCGCTAATGTTTAGATTATAGTGTAAAGAATCGACAATAAATTATGTAATGAACAGCGATCTTACTGAAATCTAAAGACATTGAAACATCTACAATCACAATCATGTCCAATGTGGTCATTGACAGATCATATGAAAACCAGTAATGACAATGTCTAGACATAATTATGAAAATACAATGCATTCAAGCACAGAGCATGATCTCTGTGTATTTTCTAATTTTTCTCATAAATAATCCATGATACATCAGATCCTCATATAATCCACATTGAGAAAATAAATACATCAGATCCTCATATATAATCCACACTAAGAAAATAAATACATCAGATCCTCTTATATAATCCACACTGAGAAAATAAATATATCAGATCCTAGTATAATCCACTGAGAAATAAATACATCAGATCCTCATATATAATCCACACTGAGAAAATAAATACATCAGATCCTCATATATTATCCACACTAAGAAAATAAATACATTGGATCCTCATATATTATCAACACTGAGAAAATAAATACATCAGATCCTCTTATATAATCCAGGTGACCCGATTGGCCGAGTGGTCAAAAGCACTCTCCATTACGAATCACTGCCATCTCACCTCTGTCTGCGTGGGTTTCGAGTCTCGGATTCAGCCAATGTGGGTATATGAGAAAGCTTGCCAGTAGCTTCTCATGGGTTGGTGGTTCTTTCAGGGGTTTTCCCGGGTTCTTCCTCCACCATTAATATTGGCCGCCATGTATGCCTATTGTGTGCTGAAAAATGGCGTTAATTGCTGTTGTTGTTGTTGTGGGGTTTAAGTGTATCATTGACTATATACAGCAAACCACAAATTGATCAAGGTTTGATTTAACTTGTGCCTGTCAACCTGCAGTAGCTGTACGAGTGGAACAACTACTGCAAGAATACCAGCATGTATAACTTTACAATACAAGTAAGACATGGTCAACCAACATTATGTGTATTCCTTGATAAGCTCAAGAATCCTGCCTAATTAATGAAAAGTGAAGCTAAATTCAGTACTGGCTAAAGCCTCAAAAAAATTTAAAAACTACTTAAATTTTCTCAATAACTGTGAAAAGTCTTATCCTTGAATGTAGTATCAGTATCAGAGATTTTCACTGTTAAAACACACACATCACTTATTTAATTCTTGCAGTGCTTATAACCTTTTTTGTACTCAATACATCCGTTCTCAAACAAATAGAAAATAATATGCAGGAAAAAATTAAATTTAGGACAGAGTCTTAAATATGTTTTTTGGTTGTTTAATTCTCAAACTGTCAGGTCTTTATTGTACATTTATATATTTCTGGACAAGAACCAAAGATATTGTTTAAACCAGAACACACAACCCAAATCACCCATCCAATCACTCCTGCTGCAATACATCTAAATTACCTCACTACAAAGAAATTCTCTAATGCTACTCCTGAGTACTTTTCTCCCATCAGCCTGTCTGGAATAGGGAGTAGGGCCAGCCCCTTTCAGCTGAAACTCCCAACGCTCACCTCGGGTGTTAACAACTTCACCAAGATACCTCAAAGAAAAAGAAGATAATCTGTAGGTGATGACATTCTAAAGACAAGGGGAAGAGAGACACTTTTAGCAAAACAAGCCCTTTTGTTGAAGAATGCTGCACGTTAAGTAACAAAGTGTATTTCTTTGTGATAAAAATATTCAGGTCAATAATTCAATTTAGAAATTCATCTTTCTGCAAGCTGAAATAGACAAAAAGCACATTCACAAGTTTATCCTACATTAAAATAAACAAAAAAGTAGTGGTATAAACAGAAAACAATAAGATTTTAGTAATCTGGAGAGAAAACAGGGAGAACTCTTGAAGGACAAAGGGAGAGGGAGCCTGGAAGGCACTAAGAACTGAGTGATAAGAGCTGAATGCTGAAAGCTGGATTTGGAGATGCAGCTATTTATATCTAACTGAATGACTGTTTGTTGGATAACAGAAATTCAAAAAATGAACAAGAGATAAAATCTAATTTATAAAACAGTACATCCTTTAGGTTTCAGTTTCCTATCTGTACCTAATACAAGACTGCAAACAAACAACACACAATGCATTCATAATATCAAAACACCAGCAGGTGATTGACAGTCACTCACATAGCTAGCAAATGATACTGTCTTTTGAAAATGTACCCTTAACTGGCTTCCATTATGTGTAGGGGATTCTTTTTAGAAACACTCTTGCAATGTTAGAAGTGTGCAAAGATATTACTAAATACAAAATCTTATTTTTGTCAGTTTAATCATTCAACACGAGTTCAAAACTAAAAATAGAGCAAGCCCTTTTAAAGACAAGGAATTGGTTTGAATCATACTGCAAACTCATTCTTGGGTATAAATTTCTGTGGTTTTGCAAAATGGATGTTTTGAGGCTACTAAAATTTTGGACAAGGAAGGTGTCCTATTACTTGAAAAGAAAGATCACTGTTTGTTGGTTCTTCAAATTCTTAATTTAAGGCAACCAACAAATCAATGAAAACTAGTTGCACACAAAACAGAGTGAATTAAAAGTAATTATTTGAAACAGACTATTGCCATTTATCCAGTTTAAAACAGACTATAGTCATTTGTCCAGTTTAAAACAGACTAGTCATTTGTCCAATACGAAATAGATTTTTGTAATTTATCCAATTTGAACCAGACTATTGTCATTTATCCAAGTTCAAAGTCTATTGTCATTTATCTTATTTAAAACAGGCTATTATCATTTAGCCAATTGAAATAGGCTATTGTTATTTATCCAATTTGCAACAGACTTTTGTCATTTATCCAATTTTGCAACAGACTTTTGTCATTTATCCAGTCTGACACAGACTATTGTCATTTATCTTATTTAAAACAGGCTATTATCATTTAGCCAATTGAAATAGGCTATTGTTATTTATCCAATTTGCAACAGACTTATGTCATTTATCCAATTTGCAACAGGCTTTTGTCATTTATCCAATCTGACACAGACTATTGTCATTCATCCAATTTTGCAACAGACTTTTGTCATTTATCCAGTCTGACACAGACTATTGTCATTTATCCAATCTGACACAGACTTCTGTCATTTATCCAATTTTGCAACAGACTTTTGTCATTTATCCAATCTGCAACAGACTTTTGTCATTTATCCAATCTGACAGACTATTGTCATTTATCCAGTCTGACACAGACTATTGTCATTTATCCAATCTGCAACAGACTTTTGTCATTTATTCAAATTGCAACAGACTTTTGTCATTTATCCAATCTGACACAGACTTTTGTCATTTATCCAATTTGCAACAGACTTTTGTCATTTATCCAATCTGACACAGACTAGTCATTTATCAAATCTGACAGACTTTTGTCATTTATCCAGTTTGCAACAGATTTTTGTCATTTATCCAATCTGATACAGACCACTGTCATTTATCAAATCTGACAGACTTTTGTCATTAATCCAATCTGACACAGACTTTTGTCATTTATCCAATCTGACACAGACTATTGTCATTTATCCAATTTGAAACAGACTATTGTCATTTGTCCAATTTATGCAACTGGAAAACAGACTATTGTTATTTATCCAATTTTTATTACATTACTAACTTTTCTCACTGTCTGGATAATTTGTATTCAAATTAAAATTATAATGTTTTCCTAAAATATCCTGATTTCAAAATAAAAATTATCTCTACTGTGTGCTAATGTTAGTGAAATAATTCCTTGCTTGCACATAAAGAATACATACATGGTGTTCACTTTGACAAATAAAGAGTACTGCTTACAATTCTGGTGTATGTTTTTCTTACTGTTCATGCAGATACACTATGATCAATGACACCATATATATTTGCTTTTACAGCAGTCCAACTACAAGCTGATAGACTCAGATCTGTTGTCAAATAATGCAAGTAATCAGCAGAACAACATAGTCCCTGATCTGCTGGTGCATTATGCTATGACAGATATGAATCTTTGTTGTTTGCAGTTTGACTCAATTCATAAGCATGTATATCAGTAAGTATAAAGTATTGAAAACTGAATGGGTTCTACAAAGGAATGGAAGTAAAGCTGGATACTCTGTATAAAAATGTAAAGTTTTTTGGCCTTCTCTGCAGACTGGTTCAAATCAAGAAATTAGTTAGATTGGTTAGAATATGATGATCCCTCAGATTTGGTTATATGCCAGTCTGTACCCTTCACAGCCAGTAGACAAATAAAACAATGGCTGAGGGCTATAATAAGGGTAATCAGTGGTTTCAAGGTATGATGGTCATCTATTCAATCACCTGTGTTTTACTACAGGTATTACATTCCTTAGTCTATGTCACAACTTGAACATCTCCAATGAGCTTAAAAATCCCCTTGGTCTCCAGAAATTGTATGTACTATTTCAAATCATTACAAAATGTGGATATATGGTGCACATAAACATTTTGACATAAATAAACACTACAGAGTTTGCACTGCATCCATACCAAATATAGCCCAATGGCCAGCATCTCCACTCTGATTCAATAATACATTAAACTGGTTTTGCAGTAAATGAGTTTGCTATATTGATAATTATTTACCTTGTCTACTGTCTCTTCACCACCTTTCACATCATACTGGATAAATTTCCCTATCACAAGTAGGGCTGTCAACGGGTACTCGGGTACCCGGGTACCCGACCGTATTGAAAAACCCGGGTATTGAAACATAAACGCGGGTACCCGTAAAAAAAATCGCCACAATCGCCAACCACTTCAAACAGGTGTGACAGCTATGGCTTTAATTAGAAACCAGATCCCTGCTTAATATAAATAAACAATACATCAGAGAGTCTGTTTGGATTAATAAAATTCATTGGCATTGTGCAACAGGACAAACCGTTATCCCCGAGGCATTATATACCAAGGTTAAAACATAGCATTGTTCTACAGGTAATAAACCTCTTTGTAGACGATAACTATTGATTGTGGGTGCTAAATGATCGGTACATTGCGTGCTCTTTTAATGAAATCCAGATGGATACCTTCGATTTCCAAACACACATGTCGAAGAAATCCCACAATTTATATTATGAACAATTATCACCTAGACACCTTGAAATCTTCGTAATGCCTCAAAGTAATCTTTGAGCAGCTCGTTGTTCTTCTAGTCGACTAGCGCTGCTAATTTTGAAAGTTAGCCATCATACATATACCGACTATATTATCTAGTTTGAATTATTATTATTGTGTAGTGAATACAGTTTGTGGTCTTCTCTCTCTCTCTCTCTCTCACTCACATACACACACACACACACACACACACACACACAAAGACGGTTTTAACGCATTACTCTTGACATGTAGTAAAGCTGTTTTACACGCATGCGTGGGTAATTCAAATCTGCGGTCAAAAGCCGATGAATAAACGTGGTCTGTTCTAACAAGGACTTATACTTTAAAAAAAGGTGAGTGTTCTAAAGGATTTAACGCGGCTGATCACAGTGATCATTAAAAGTTGGATTATACCTACCATATGTGTACAAAGGTCATTCTAAATAAATTTATTAATTAATAGCGTGCGGTCAGATCATTCGCAGCTACATCGGTGCGGACGCATCAGACCGAGTAGTGCATTACACGGTTAGCCTCTATCGCCATACAAAATATTAAAGAAATGGGGATGACAATTAGTTGGTCTACGGTTGTACATGTCATTCATGTGCTAACGGGTACCCGGGTACCCGTTAAATTTCGCAACGGGTACCCGGGTTGGTTTTTCGTGATTTTTGACAGCCCTAATCACAAGCAACTACATTAAAAATAATCCTAGCATTTTTCCCTAATAATTTTTCCTGAATCCCCTTCAAAAAGGTAAATGAATAGGCCCTGAAATGTTCAATAATTACATGTACATGTAGTATTATCCACCAAGTGACGTCACATTTAAGCATTCAGCAAGCATGTGCAATTACCTACTGGTAATCCATTACATGTATGTATAACTACTGTAAAACTGTATTTGATATAGATGAAATGGAAGCAACAAATATATTCAGCACTCTAGATCAAAGCATTTATATTAAAAAAATGCTCTTTTCCTTTATAATTACATGGCAGCCCCATCTCCAAGCTGTCCAGAGAAATAGCCAAACTGGTGACCACAGTAGCAGTGAGCGGCTGGTTCCGACCCTGGCAGTATTTTATTTCCACTAAAGTACTCCACAAACTCGGGTCTCTTCACCTGATCCTCTCCTATATCAAGCAGAGCAAGGGCAGATTTGGAGTAGGCCACAAGGAAAGGGTTCTTTACGGGCTCTGGTTTTACCAGTGAAAAACAAGCCCCTGTGACCTAAAAATATAAATTCACATCTTGGAGACATCATTTCCCTGAAAATCTCCTTAAAAGTTGGAGTCATTTGGCAAGAATTAATATGTTCTTATTTTTCAAACATAGAAAACCCTGAAAGAAAACCCAGCTATGACCATTGTGGATGTTGTCCTTAAATGTGAGTACTTTCATCAATCAGTACTCACAACAACCCAAACGAGTATTAATTTAAGAAAGGATTATCAAAAAGTCCAAACAAGTATTAATTTAACAAAATCCTATTAAAACAAGTATTAATTTAACAAAGTCCTATTAAAACAAGTATTAATTTAACAAAATCCTATTAAAACAAGTACTTATTTAACAAAAGCCTATTAAAAAGTCTATTACACATTGCAATAATTGGTGTCCTTGTTTACTGAAGAATGTATTTTATGGGTTGCCAGGTAATCTGTCCAATGATTTAAAAAAGTTATCAAGTAAATAAATGTATACCTAAGAGATAATTGTAAATACACCATCTTTAAATATTACAGCCACAATAAGCAACAAAAATGATATAAATAAGACATAAATTACCAGTATGCTGGTAGATATAAAGATTATAACATTTATCTATGAAATCTATACTATAGTAGAACAAAGTTTTAAAATATAACTGGATTTTATTCCAAATATAAAAAGTAAAACCTGATTTTTTAAGTAGTTGGAATGAAAATGTTGGCAGCAGTATGGGAGTGGAATTCATTTTTGAAGGTAAATTTTGGAACACAGTGAAGATGAGACACCTGTGAAGCAGTAATGCCCAGCAGAACTGGTTGATAGAGCAGGGCTTTACAATTTCACCTGCATGACTTTCAGAACAAGCTCCATTTTGGTTACGGCAAGCTGAAGCTTACTATGTGCTTACTAATAGGCAAGTAAAAAAAAAATGAGAAAGGGTGAAATGGGTTTAATTAATAATTTGGGACAACAATGAAATCAACGAAAGATAGTTGTATACCATGCAATCTCAACACAATACATATATTTGCATCTTTATTTAGTGTTCACATGGACCCCATTCGTCTTTTGCATAACTGGCCATGGTTTCTTTCGTTTATTGTATGTCATTTCCACCTTGTAGGCAATGTTAAGGTATTACAATGTTTTGTGTAGTAAAGTAAATATTTACTATGTAAAGCAAGTTTTGACAAATAAGGAACAAATGTTTATATTTTAACTTAAAAGATGCATTTTAATCATAATCTTTATTAGGACAAGCAAACTTGGCAAATTTCTTACATGTAACTTCAGTATGGTGCAAGACAGAAAAGTCACTGATGGCTTGATGAATAGAAAAATAAATCAAGTGTAAATTGAACTAAATATTATGACTGAGTGTCTTCTTGTATAGGAACAGCAGCTTGAGATCGTGGGTCAGGGAGTGCTTGGAGGTTACTTACCTGGTCTCTCATATAGTATTAGAGAGAGGGTTCTGCGTCAGAACGGATCAGAATATTAAGGTCTTTTTCTTTTGTCACTTGGGGGTGTGGAGGGGCTACTGATTTTTTGTAAATGCGTAATTTACGATTAAATTTACCGAGTACAACACACCTGAGGACGTCACAAGCGGTCAGCTGTTGTTTTTCCTGTTATTTGGCTTCAAATTTGAGTTTTTGGCACTGATCAGGTTAATTTTTAATCCTCTGCCTATTTTGAAGATAGAACGCCAGATTAAAGTTGTAGTAAATGCATATACACTGACCTGACGAACGAAATTTTGTTTCTCAGGGTCGATTGGCAGGATCCGAAGTGCAAGATTGTCGAAATGTAACGTCTCAAGTGTTGTCATCTTCGTAATTACCCTGTGCAACGTTGAATACAACCTGTGCCATGAAAGCATCCGGTGACTATAATGATGAAACAAAAGTTAAGGCATCATTTTAGGCACTATTGATGCAGTTTGGAATTAAGACGTTCTTGTTACATAACAATGAGCCAACGAAAAGCGTTGACAGGTACCAAATTAGTTATATCCGGTTAGTATAAGTACCATTTAAGTAGCGCACGGTTACGATCCTGGAAAAACAATGAGAAGTTCAGGGCATGAATGGGATCTGAGTTGTGTTGAACTCTATCGCATTGAAAGAAATAAAAGAAACAGAAACCACGAAATCTTCACCACAGTAACGTTAAAACTTCGTGCTCTTTCGAATGTCAAAACTAATGTTAGAGTCAAAGCAGGAATGAAACAGACTTGCATTGTGCACGGCTCTGACACCGTGCAACGTCTGGAGATTTGTTGCAATACGGTATGTTTACATTCCAAGAAACTCTTTGATCTCTTAGGTGAAAAGAAATATTCAGTTAAACTTCAGAATAGTCTTTAGAAACACTTTATTTCTTAATGCTCTATCGTTTGATTGTTTTAAATATTATAAGAATGCCATTTAAAATTTAAACAAGAGTCCTGAAGTATTAAACATGTAACAGTTTAACACAAATTAGCAAAATTGTAGTTAAATAGTGTTAAGGTAATCAAATTTCCAGCAGGAATACTTTACAATGGGTAAAGGTTCTGAATATCCGTCCACAATCGGAACATCATTCGACTATTTCCGTCAAATCGAAGGTTGCGGGTACAAATAAAATTGATGGAACCGACGATTCGCCTTGGAGTGAACTACATATGTTGTGACAAAAACGGCATATACTGCTCCAATTGTCACCACATTCTCAAAGTCGGAATATCTTTGGCCGTTTCCATTGCATGCTGTATTATATTATTTTAAGCCTAAGATTACTTTAAAAAAGAGAACGCTCAAACATAAAAAATATATATTCCAGTCATAACAACGACTGTTCCCATTCCCATTTAATGATAATAAGTTTTGATTATATCTCCAAAATAACATTTAAAGCCAAGAATACCAGAATTTCTATTTTTAAGGTTTTAATTGAAAAAATAAAGTATTGTTTTCGAGTGACGTAATTAGTTATCCATCATCTTGTTCTCTTTTATTTTTAATGTGAATGCAAGACTTGTATTATTTCACACTAACGCAATATAGAGTTGGATTCATCAAAGTGTTGAATGTTTGAGTTCATAAATATGGAATACAAACTAGATTTTTTCATTGAATAACATGACACTTAATTAACCCCATATAGTATAAATTGTATGCACGAAAATGTGATGGGTCGTAGTCAAATCCATAAGCAACTGTTTACGCGTAATCTGAACATTCAAAATATAATAAATCATATAATTTAACAAAGTGATTTATTTTCACTTCTAAAATGAAAGTATGTATTTAGAAGAACAAAATTAATAGATTGGTGCATATTACACAAATTTATGAGCAATATAATTATTTGTAGTTCATCTTCGAATTTATCTAACCATTTATTATGATCAACCAATCTGTTTTAAACTCTGCAGTTGTGGTTTTGAATTCAGTAAAAAAAAAATATTCCTAATTATATATGTAATTTTAGTTTAGTTTGTCTTCATGTGTTCGTTTTTCGCATTTACTGTGACAACTCATTCGCATAATTCTAAAGTATATTAATTTATTTCATTTTTTTAAATTCCATTTTAAACTGAATATGTTCGTTGCTACTTTTTGTTCCGTTTCATTAAAATCTTTTCTTGACTTTTTTTTACCCTTAAATGCCCAGTACTTCTTTGTACAATACCAATTGATAACAGGTTCTTGACCTGTCTATTCATGACTATATGCTTGTTCATTTTCTCATTACTAGCTCATTCATTAGCATTATTCCACAGCAATACCCTCTTTGACTTTACTTATGTACTTTTCAGAATTGTAAAAAAAAAAATCCCAGGTATTTGTATGGTTTTGCATACATGTTTGTCGTTGATGTAATTGAATATATTGTGGATCGTTTATTAATCATTTCAAATATTGGAATAACCAGCAACAATATATATTTCCTCTAATAAAATTTACCCTCTCTGTTAGCAATTAAATTTGAAAGATAATTCTTTCTCAGGCTGTCCTTCCACAATAATGTAACGAATATATATAGATTTTTCCGTTAACATTGCATATTTTGTTTTGTTCGTTTTATTACTCGCTTCAAGGTTATTGAATTCCTAATAATTTGTAGTCCTGAGGCGCTGTATATTGTGGGCTTCTCTAAATTTTCGTACTCCGTTGTCTTTAGAAATCCTGAAAGAAGGATGGTTTCTTTTTGGTAACGTTTTCAACAATATTGTTTTGTGCGTTGTCAGCATTTTTCCTTACTGCATTCTTTATATGATTATGTGTGTTGTATTCGGTAAATTTAATCGTAAATTCCGCATGACTAATTTTATTATCTCTTAGTGCTTTTTCTTGACCATATCGTCAATACTGTTCAACCTACTTATATCAGTGGTTGCTATCTCATAGTGATTTAAACCATACCAATGATACCATTCACCAGCTTATAGTTAAAAATATTTAAAACGTTTGCAACAAACCCTAGCGAGGCTGCTCCTAATCCAATAATAGCGGGAGGCATCCTCATTTCTTGTGTTCCTGTTGCAAGTCTGCAGATGTGTTTTATCGTGTACTTATATATTATTCGAGAGGAAAAACATTTGTTTGGACTGTTTAATGGCAATAGAAAGTGCTCATTAATTCGACTATAATATTATTCTGGAACTGCTGTGAATTATTCGAAGGCGTTCTGGACAAAGCCATCTTAACAATGTCACGATTCTTGGCGGACCAGTATATTTCTGGTTTTGAAATTTATACGGAATTTTTCATTCGTTTTGACTTTCATAGAACTTTATCAGGATTTATTTTGGATTCAACTCACTTTTACATTTATAACTTTGATAATTTAATTCTTTGATAAGTTTTAAAAAAAAATTGTTCGGTTTGCTTCTTTTTGCTACTGTGGTGTGACCATATAGTTGTAACAAATTAATATATATATATATATATATATATATATATATATATATATATATATATATATATATATATATATATATATATATATATATATATATATATATATAGTAAGTAGAACAATTTTAGTAGTGCAAAATCTATTGTAAATTGAATGGAAATTGCAGATTAATTCACCAGGCAAGAAATATAATTTTACAGTCAGGGAAAGAAATATAAAATCAGATACAATCTTATACGTGATTGGTGCTTCATCAATAGAATGTCTAGCGGCCAGTATTAATGGTGGAGGAAGAACCCGGGAAAACCACGGAAAGAACCACCGACCCACGATAAGCTACAGGCAAGCCTTCTCACATACCCACATTGGCCGAATCAGAGACTCGAACCCACGCAGACAGAGGTGAGATGGCAGTGATCCGTAACGGAAAGCGCTTTAGACCACTCGGCCACTCGGGGCCCCCTAATGTGAATGAGTGTGAAGCTTTAAAAAGGACTTTTGACAGTAGGGGAGGTTAACTCTTTCGAACATGGTTGCATGTTGTTTTTCTATACTCGTTTATCCAGGATTTACTCTACTGCATTTATAAGAGATGTTGAAATTTGTCAGTGTGATACAAGCATATATAGCCAAAGTGGTGTTTAAAGCGGCATTCCCAGTGCAGTCATGAGCCGTTAACGGGAATTTTGGACATAATGAAAAATCCAAGTAAGTGAAATGCTTTTGACAATAAGACAATAAAATATAGGAAAATTTGCGGACTTCTTTTTGTTGTTGTTGTTGTTTTCCTGGGGTGGGGATGGGAGGACATTTGTAGCAGATATAAGGAAATATTTTCTCGTGAAGTGGGGAAAACGTTGTTATGACACTAGTGACCAAACTGTATTTTCTCCGTGTTGTTTTAAAAATGGATTATTATTATTATTATTATTATTATTATTATTAATTCAGCAATTCCACAATTCAAACAAATTGTTCAAACAGTTGTTAGCTGGATCTGTTACTTATAAGATATATTCAATTACAATTATTTTATCTAAAGAATAAAACAAACCAATAAAATACACGGGTAACGGGCACATAATTTGGCATGTAGTATGCAGCATCAAGTATGCTTTGTGTGATAATACCAACAACCTCACACATTTTATTTAGCATTCGAAACTTCAAACTGCATTTATTTGATTCATAATTTCTTTTTACGTCATAACTGCAGGCATTAATATGATGGTTATTTGCAATCAGCACTTTGATCCCTTATTTAGTTTTACTCTGGCGTCCTCTACCACTGTGGACATCCACTTGCGGGTGACAGTAACTATTGTTTAACTTGACACTGTCTTTACTACAACCCCTCTGGGTAGGCCCTGGGATGTAAAATTATCCTGACGCCCCCTTCCGAAATCATTATAGGTCACTATTGGAACCAAGAGCTGCGGTGAGTCAACAATTAGCGTTTTGGACTCGTGACCAAAAGGGGTGAAGGTTCGAATTGGATCAGCCATTATTGGTTACAAAATACCGCTAGCTCCGCTTGGTTACTTTCACTTCCTGGATTTCAAAGGTAAACTGAAGAATAAAAAAGACAAGTCGATAATTTTTTGTTTTACTTATCATATATTTGTAATTCATTTATTGAACTTTCAGAAGCTGGTATTGTCTACTCTGACAGAAATGTTGTCCCTAATTCAATACTTGTTAACGATAGAGTATTTTGAACTTGTTTGGGATGATTTTTGAGGACATGGAGTTATTATTATCAGATGTGTGCTTAGATCATGCACGATTTCCACAATTCCAACGTGCAGAAACCTTCAGCCACATTACATAAACGTAGTATAGAGCTATGTCAACATTCTCTCCATTTCATGCTGCAGTTCAAATACCTCCACCTTACACCTGTTAAAAGCACACACTATATGTAGTTAATAAATTAACGTCTCTGCTGGGAGCAGTATTTGTGAATTAACTATAGCAAAAGAAACATTCGAAAAAACCACTATATATTTGAATCAACCCGGTAGGTGCCAGTGTACAATTAAGCCATTGTCTATTATAATCGCCGAGGTAGGAGTGAGTGCTTACCTGATCAGTTTTTGCAGGTATATGTTTGATAGCCTGTGAAGTGTTTGTCTGCCTGAGTGGTCAGTACAATCGATAGAAACGTACACTATAAAGCATGTATATTTCTGAACTTGTTAGTCCTATTTTCATGATAATCTTACAACATGTTTTGATGTATGCTGTTGATAACTTGGAATTTTTTTCTTATGAAAAGAAAGAAAAAAGACTGACGTATATGCTGTGCCAGAGATATCCTGTACACTCTCTCTGTGCTATATGTGTTATATATGTTGTCTGTGTTATACATGTTATATGTTATATGCTGTATGTATTATATATGTTATGTGGTATATATGTCTCTGACTGTACCAACGAGTGGCTTAAATATTCTCATGAAATCTGAACGGTCAGTTACAGAAGGAACTTACCTCAGTTATATTGTCCGCAGTAGTATATGGGGTTACCCTAGCGTCAAGTGGACTTACAATGCAAAAACAGTCGATTCACTCTGGCGTCAAGGGGAATTTAACATGGGAAATTTTAACATGGATGGAACTGTAGAACGTCAAGGGGAATTGAACATGGAAATTGAACAGGACCGGTACTTTAACGTCAATGGGACTTTAACGTTAAAATATGGGGTTTGCACTTTGTCGTAAATGGAAATTGAACATGGGAATGTCACCTGGATGTCAATGGGAATTGAACTTTGGGTGACGTCATGAGGTTTATAGGATCAAAACATTTTATAGGGATTTTAATGTATTTGTAAGGACAAAGGGTAGATAGGGACAAACATACAAATACACATTTAAACACACAGAAAAGACGACAGAAATGTTCTAAAACAAACCTCACAGAGAGAATAGAGGCTCAAAAAAGAAAAGTCTATTGTATGGGTTCAAAACATTTATTCAAGTATATACATGGGCTCTCTGGCCTGTGCTTTGGTCTAAGCACTATCCATTTAATACATAAACATTTCTACATCAAACAAACCTATTTACTAGTTATTTAGTTCTTGGCTCTAGTAAACCTGTTTACATTTAATGTTCATTTATAAGAAAAAGCTAACACAAAACAAGTAACATGCAATCAAATAGGACAAAGTTCATGTTTCTCTCTCTCTATTCGTCTCACACGTTGTTAAAAATCTGGTCAGCTAGCACTTGTGTCCCAGCGTAGATATTTCCCATCACTTAATCCGTTTCATTCATAAATCGGCTGTTATATCCATCGTGCTAGGTACACTTATCAGTAAGCAGATCAAGTGCAGTCATCGTCTTCTTCCCATGGAGGTACAATGTATACCATATGAATGGTTACTTTTCCTTCGTTGATGTCAAATTTTCCTCTCATCGACTGCACGTCATCAATAGCCCTAAAAAGTTTGGACGAAGTTATTTCTGCAGGTGTGCTAAATCCGAGACATACAGGTGAGTTCAAACTGTCGCGATACATAGATAGGCTCAAACGACCTCGATCTTTGACTTGGCAATGACATTTGAGTTCCTCTAACAGTGAGTCAAGTAGGTCCGTAATGAAACCTGCTACTTCCTCGGCTGAAATGTCAGACGCGAAGTCTCTAAATTTCACCGTGTAGGTGTAAGTTGTCGTTCTAAATTTTCTTGAGGTCGCTGTCTGAGTCATTTGGATGCTAAAATACTCCTGTAGGTCTACTGAATCCTTTCCCTTCTTGGACGCACTTTGCTGTGACGGTATGGTAGTGAAAGAGGTCAGTGATGTTTGTTCCTTCTCTTTTTTCATCTGCGTAGAGTGATTCATCTTTCTCGTTGCTTGTCCTCGCAATGAAGTGTCGTTCTTGGAAGTCGTCCCTTTTTATACTGGGTGATATCAGTATGTCCATAAGGTAAAGTTTTGTGGTCTGGAAGTTTCACTAGCTGCACGTAGTTTGTCATGGCGTTAGTACATAAATAACTAAGATGTGTTACTGCATTGGTGATGTGATAGTGAGGCAAAGAATCACACCCGAGTTTCTCGTTGGACTTGAGTCTTACGCTCTATACTTGCTGTTTGAAGGGATTCATTTTTTCTCAATTGGTCTTAGTAGTGACAATGAACTGTTGGTCTTGGACGTTGTCCTTTTTTATATGCTGACCAATATTGATGTGACCGTACGGCAAAGTAAAGTGGTTGGGAAGTCGCACTCGCTTCTGGTACACGATTTGATAGACTTTTTCCAAGGGGCGACTGACGATGTGGTGAGTGGGTAAACGTACAATCTTGTTCGGCTGGTAGGTGGTCACTTTAAAGTTTGCATCCTCTCCAGACTGCAAGGCTTCTTTCAATACGCCAAAGTTGACCACACGACTGGTACGATAATTCAGAGTCAATCCTTTCACTTTACACTCTGTGTGCACTTCTCCTTGTGGGTCCCGGTATTCGTAGCCGTAATTTTTAGGACCGCCACTCGCGAAACTTAGAATCTTGTCGTCAGGATGTTCGTCTGTCCAAGCTCCTAAACGGTCTCCTTCGATGTTAGGGTGTTGCTGACCCGGTCGGTCGATGTAGATGCAACTGTCCGTGTCAAAGTACAGGACGCGATCCCCTAACAGTTCTAAAGCTTCGTACAATTTTAAGCGAGCATGAGCTGTCACGTAAGCCGCAATGATGACATTTCCAAAAGGGTCGTCTTGTACAAAGTTCAGATCTTCTTCGTAATTGACCAAGATTAAATTCTCTCGAACGACGTCCACGTGTTTCATGTATTTGGTTTTGTCGTGAATCATCTGGAAGTAGCGGGAAGGTTCTGTCAAATATTCCGTCTTGGGTAAACACGGTCGTTGTGCCATTTTACCCCACAAGCAATTTAACATCACTTTGGCAAACGATCGCCTGCCTTCGTTTTTCTCGATGTGGTCTAAAGTGATGCCTTCTTGTTCCCGGTATTTCTCTTTGAATTTTATTTGGTCTTCGGGAGTGTGACACCAGGAAGGATAGCCGCTGGCTTCTTGTTTCAGTTTCAAAAAGGCATCCACGTAGTCTGCGAAAATGCCTTTCTGAGTAGGGTCACCCTTGTGGTATTGTTGTGTCTTGGGAAAGTGGCAAATTTCGTACACTTCTAACAGTTGGTATCCCATGTCCATAGCTTTGAACAATTCTACGCTGACCCAGGTTCCCGTCAAGGCCCGTTCTTCCTGGGTGTGCTGACAAGGCTGATCTTGGTTGCACGTTTCGGCACAAGTACGGCACAAGGGAAACATCAGTTTGCCTTGACAATGGTGAGGTAAGACGGGATGGTATAGGTTCGTGGGAGGCAAAACTTTGCACTTGATCAAGCCTTCGTATTGTCGAATGTTGACCAGGTCGATGTGTTCCGTCAGCAATCGCGGGTGCCCTGTAGGAAAGTGACAATATTTGCACACGTAGGGATACAGCGAACACACATCCAAGTATTTGATTTCTTCTCCTTTCTCTTCGTCGGCTTGGTACAGCAAACAGGTGGCATTGGTCCTTCCTCCGTACAAACTATCCCTCGGGTTCAGGAGGTCCATCAGCTTGCAACTTTCCACGACACGTTTAAACTCGGGATCGATTTTCAAACGGTGATCGTATTCGTGTTCCCACATTTCCACCACTTGGTATCCTTCTTGTTCTAACTTCAAGCGTCGCTGACAAGTGTCCTGGTACAGGTCTTCCATGGTCCGTTGTAAAAACTGATTTTTAGTGTCACGGTCAGGGTAGCAGACGGGACATCCGTGAAATAAGCAACCGTTAAACTCATACACGATCTTGGGGTTTTTTAAGTCCCAGCCATCGACCGAATACGTTCCGATGGTCCTTTCGCCTCCTCCGTTGCGGGCATGCTGAATCCATTTGCCTTCCTTGTCGCACAAGTAATGTAACCAGCGTAGGGCTTTGACCGAGTATTGACGCTTGACATAGTTGGTCGTTTGAGGACTGATGACAGCCACGGTCTTTTGAGGCATGAATCGTTGGCGGTACACTAAGGAACACGCTTTGGCAATGGTGCAAGCTTCTTTCAAAGGATCGACCCCTCCGTGTTCCATGAACAGTTCTCGAAATTTTCCACAGCAACGTCGTAAAATGTCCACGTCGGAACGACAATACTTTAACATTTCTTACTGAAAGTCGAAGGGGTCAGAGGCATGAGCCTGGTACCAAGCGTAGAAATCTTCTCGTTGTTCGGTACGCATGTTGTCGGGGTCGTAATAGTGAGCCTCAGGCAAATGGGCTAGAACGGCATGTTGATTGGCTTCCGTATTGAAAAAGTGTGGAAAGTACCCTTTAGCCATTTCTGTCATTCCAAACGTTTTAGGCATTCGACTCAAAGGCATGGCCAAGTAACTCATCGAATCTTTAAACTGCACTTGTCCCACTTGCATGAAAATGATTTTGGCTCCGTTCAAAGTGACTTTAGGACGTTCGGTGCCATGTTCCGTATAGTACCTCAAAAGAAACTGTCCATCGTATCCGGAGAAATTGTGAGCCATCACTGTGGCATGGCGATGACAATCTCGGTAACGTTCGATGTCCTCTTTGCTCCATGGCTTGTCGATGGGGTCTAAGACCCATTTGGCAAAATCGTCTAGCGTCTTTGGTCCTCGAAAGATTTTTTCACGCCCTCCAGGAATTTTGCTGCAGTGAGGGCAATAACTGAAGATAGGTTCTTGAATACACTTCTCGCACGCTCGATGAGCCACGCAGAAATTAGGAATGTGAATGCCAGTCTCTTGCATGCATTCGAAATCGAGAAAGATGAAATTGCCTTTCTTCTTGTGACCGTCCTCTTTCTCTGGTGGGGGTTGGTAATTTTGCACATAACATTGGTGTTCCAAGTCCACGATGTGGTGACAAATGTGACATTTTTTCTTTCCTGAACATACGTGTGCCTTGACAATATTGGTACGTATGACTTGTCCACACGCGGGGCACAATCTCAGCAGTTGACAAGCGCATTTCTTCTGTGAACCTTGCGTCTTCAAATGTTGTTGGTAACACGTAGGGCTGACAAACGTGCGCAGACAAGTTGAACAAGGCACTGGTTCTTCGCTCAGACAGGGTTGAGAGGCCAAACATCCTGAGCATTTCCATCCACAATGTTTGTGTTGCTCTCGATTATTATAACCATAGTCACATTTCTCACAATAATAAACATATCCCAGGAATCCAGTGATACTGGTAATGGTATCGAAATGTTCATCGTGATGATAAAGGTGAATGTATTTTCCGTCCTTAAAATCTTGGCCTCGAAACAACAGAGACCCGCGCATTTCTTGAGGGTGCACTTTCAAGGTGTAGCGTGGAGCTAGGGCATCTTGCAATTTTTGCATCTCAGGAATGCCACAGGGTGTGTCTTTGGACAGTCCGGCTTGTTGTAACAGGAGTTCTGCTTCCTTTCGTTGTTTGGCTCGGTCGGATTGTTGAATAGTTTTCCAGGTTCTTTTCCATTCTACCGTGTCGTTCTTGTCGGCATAGGTTCGTCCCACCACGATGGCACGGGCTAAACACATCTGGTCATGAGGGTTGTTAATTCGGACGAGACTTGTTTTGGTGTTGCGAAGGTCGTCCACCAATAAGACCTTTTTGCGTCCTGTCCCTTGAGGAAGAGAGACGTGAGCCATTTTCAGTGTGGCTTTACCATCGGTGATGTCAAACTTGTCATTGGATTGTTGCACCTGTTGTATCTTGTCCATGACTTTGGAAGGGGTCAGTTCTGCGGGTCTGCTAAACTCGATCCAAACAGGGGATTTCAAGCTGTCGCGTTGTATGGATAGTGTCAAGCGATCGTCTTCTTTGGGTTGACATTGTCGCTTGAATGTGGTGAGCAAAGAATCCCACATCTCGGTGATGAACCCTTCTGCTTTCTCCAACGGTACGTCGGACTTGAAATCTTTAAACTTCACCGTGTAGGTGTAAGCCGTGGTTCTAAATTTTCTAGAGGAGCGCTTTTCCGTCTCTCGAATGTGATAGTACTTTTCAGGGTTGACTGGTGAACTTTGGTTTGGAGTAGACTCTCTCTGTCTGGTCGCAGACGTGGAAGGTGTTGGTTCAGGTTCGCTCATGTCTCCTATTTGAGCGAACACTTCTTTTCGTGTGTGAGGCGATACGTCACTTCGCTGCCTCTTACGTTCTTCTTCTCTCTCACTGAAATCGTGCGATCGTTTCATCTCGATTGCTGATTCAGAAATGATTTAACCAAGTTCATTCTTTCCATATATACCCTCTCTACCTCTCGTTGTGACAATGACTTGGTATATTTCACAAGGCAAGTGAAAGCCAAGCATATAGGAACCCAACGACAGCGTTGCGTCTTAAACACCTCATGCATCTTGACGACCCTTCGATTCAAACCCTACCACGAAAGAAAATAGTTGCAAGAAAAATAAAACAGACAGTTGGTGTCTTCAAGAGAGCTAGAGACGGCACTGTGTCGCTGGGACACGTACGTACGTACTCCAGAAAACTACGCTACTCGACAACGTGAGTGTGCTTGTCAAAATGTTTGAATAAGATTAAAAATGTTTGTCAGTTTCAAAACGCGAATCAGTGCTGTGTCCGTTTAATATTTGATGTGGCAAGAAGAAATGGTACAATACGCAACAACGGGTTTGTACGTTTACACTCCAATCTGTCTGTACTGCAATGGTAACAGCGCTCTTGCGTTGGCATTATTTTGCCACACTACCTTTTAAATAAAACAATGCATCACTCATCATAAACGATTTCATTGGCTATACTTATTTTCTTACCGCTTTCGCTTCGAATTGACTTCAGTACCTTTTCGCACAGCGACAAGATCGGACGTGTTTTTTTTTATTCTGCGTCTGGTCGCTACACTACTTGCCCTGAATTTACAACCAAACAATGTGTTACACATTGTAATTGACTTCATTGGCTAACCGATATTTTACACTTCTGTCTCTGTTGATGTGAGTGTGCTTGTCAAAATGTTTGAGTAAGATTAAAAATGTTTGTTAGTTTCAAAACGCGAACCAGTACTGTGGCCGTTTAATATTTGATGTGGCAAGAAGAAATGGTACAATACGCAACAAAGGGTTTGTATGTTTACACTCCAATCTGTCTGTACTGCAATGGTAACAGCGCTCTTGCGTTGGCATTATTTTGCCACACTACCTTAAAAAAAAACCCCAATGCATCACTCATCATAAACGATTTCATTGGCTAAACTTATTTTCTTACCGTTTTCGCTTCGAATTGACTTCAGTACCTTTTTGCACAGCGACAAGATCGGACGTGTTTTTTTTTTTATTCTGCGGCCGGTCGCTACACTACTGTCAACAAGCCCTGAATTTACAACCAAACAATGTGTTACACATTGTAAGTGACTTCATTGGCTAACCGATATTTTACAATTCTGTCTCTATTGATGTGAGTGTGCTTGTCAAAATGTTTGAGTAAGATTAAAAATGTTTGTCAGTTTCAAAACGCGAACCAGTACTGTGGCCGTTTAATATTTGACGTGGCAAGAAGAAATGGTACAATACGCAACAAAGGGTTTGTACGTTTACACTCCAATCTGTCTGCACTGCAATGGTAATAGCACACTTGCGTTGGTATTATTTTGCCACACTACCTTTAATAAAACCCCAATGCATCACTCATCATAAACGATTTCATTGGCTATACTTATTTTCTTACCGCTTTCGCTTCGAACTGACTTCAGTACCTTTTCGCACAGCGACAAGATCGGACGTGTTTTTTATTCTGCGGCTGGTCGCTACTCTACTTGCCCTGAATTTACAACCAAACAATGTGTTACACATTGTAAGTGACTTCATTGGTCAGTCGATATTTTCCACCGCCTTAGCTTCAAATTGGTTTCACTTGTTATTCGCACCGTGAGATGATCAGACACGTTTTTCTGTACCTGACCATTAGTCACTTCACAAACAATAAAACTAAAACACAAATGATCACGCCATGAGCGGCTCATGGAAATTATGTTAGTCATGTTACGAAATATAGCACGACTTGTTTGGATGTACTTTTCTGTGGTCACTCTTTAATTACATGCGTCTTCAGTTCACTCTTGTGATATTTTTTGTAAAGGGTGTATTTTTTCTATGGATGTGATTGTGTTATGTTCTATATGTTCTTTTATGTTTTCAGTGATTTTACTTTATATCTATATTTTAATTTAGATGTATAAACTATGTAGTCTGAAATAAAGAATTCTTATCTTATCTTATGTAAATGGAATGGGTGTTTCTTTGAAACTTTCATAAGGAAAATGTGCCATAAAAACAAACGTACGTGTCGTCATATTTTTAAAGTAGGAATACATGATCTCTCTCTCTCTCTCTCTCATTGTAGTTTTGATTTATACCCTAATGGAATATGTTCCCGTTTGAAGATACCTCTCCAAAATTGTGATCAGTAGTCACCATAATTACGTGAACTGTTCGTCATGTCATTTTTTTCAAAAGTTTACACTCTAAAAAATTGTAGAACGATTTTTTTTCTTCCATCAGTAAATCTTTGTATGAAATAAAAGCTTGAGTTTGCACAATTCTGGTATCTTAACTTTATCCGGTTTTGGAACTGCAATATGTCACGCAATTTTTTTCTTTTAACGTTAGATTTACAGTTTTTCAGAAAAAAGACAATCACACGGCTTTTTTAAGAATGAAACAAATGACATTGCACTGTATAACCCTGCCTATGGTTAACTCTGAATTCTAAAGTCAAAACATGGGTTCAGGAAGAAATGTAACAATGTTCGTCCTATCCTCAGTGTAAACTGAGAGAATATAGGACGAACATTGTTACATTTTTTCCTGAACCCATGTTTTGACTTTAGAATTCAGAGTTAACCATAGGCAGGGTTATACAGTGCAGTGTCATTTGTTTCATTCTTAAAAAAGCCGTGTGATTGTCTTTTTTCTGAAAAACTGTAAATCTAACGTTAAAAGAAAAAAATTGCGTGACATATTGCAGTTCCAAAACCGGATAAAGTTAAGATACCAGAATTGTGCAAACTCAAGCTTTTATTTCATACAAAGATTTACTGATGGAAGAAAAAAAATCGTTCTACAATTTTTTAGAGTGTAAACTTTTGAAAAAAATGACATGACGAACAGTTCACGTAATTATGGTGACTACTGATCACAATTTTGGAGAGGTATCTTCAAACGGGAACATATTCCATTAGGGTATAAATCAAAACTACAATGAGAGAGAGAGAGAGAGAGATCATGTATTCCTACTTTAAAAATATGACGACACGTACGTTTGTTTTTATGGCACATTTTCCTTATGAAAGTTTCAAAGAAACACCCATTCCATTTACATAAGATAAGATAAGAATTCTTTATTTCAGACTACATAGTTTATACATCTAAATTAAAATATAGATATAAAGTAAAATCACTGAAAACATAAAAGAACATATAGAACATAACACAATCACATCCATAGAAAAAATACACCCTTTACAAAAAATATCACAAGAGTGAACTGAAGACGCATGTAATTAAAGAATGACCACAGAAAAGTACATCCAAACAAGTCGTGCTATATTTCGTAACATGACTAACATAATTTCCATGAGCCGCTCATGGCGTGATCATTTGTGTTTTAGTTTTATTGTTTGTGAAGTGACTAATGGTCAGGTACAGAAAAACGTGTCTGATCATCTCACGGTGCGAATAACAAGTGAAACCAATTTGAAGCTAAGGCGGTGGAAAATATCGACTGACCAATGAAGTCACTTACAATGTGTAACACATTGTTTGGTTGTAAATTCAGGGCAAGTAGAGTAGCGACCAGCCGCAGAATAAAAAACACGTCCGATCTTGTCGCTGTGCGAAAAGGTACTGAAGTCAGTTCGAAGCGAAAGCGGTAAGAAAATAAGTATAGCCAATGAAATCGTTTATGATGAGTGATGCATTGGGGTTTTATTAAAGGTAGTGTGGCAAAATAATACCAACGCAAGTGTGCTATTACCATTGCAGTGCAGACAGATTGGAGTGTAAACGTACAAACCCTTTGTTGCGTATTGTACCATTTCTTCTTGCCACGTCAAATATTAAACGGCCACAGTACTGGTTCGCGTTTTGAAACTGACAAACATTTTTAATCTTACTCAAACATTTTGACAAGCACACTCACATCAATAGAGACAGAATTGTAAAATATCGGTTAGCCAATGAAGTCACTTACAATGTGTAACACATTGTTTGGTTGTAAATTCAGGGCTTGTTGACAGTAGTGTAGCGACCGGCCGCAGAATAAAAAAAAAAACACGTCCGATCTTGTCGCTGTGCAAAAAGGTACTGAAGTCAATTCGAAGCGAAAACGGTAAGAAAATAAGTTTAGCCAATGAAATCGTTTATGATGAGTGATGCATTGGGGTTTTTTTTTAAGGTAGTGTGGCAAAATAATGCCAACGCAAGAGCGCTGTTACCATTGCAGTACAGACAGATTGGAGTGTAAACATACAAACCCTTTGTTGCGTATTGTACCATTTCTTCTTGCCACATCAAATATTAAACGGCCACAGTACTGGTTCGCGTTTTGAAACTAACAAACATTTTTAATCTTACTCAAACATTTTGACAAGCACACTCACATCAACAGAGACAGAAGTGTAAAATATCGGTTAGCCAATGAAGTCAATTACAATGTGTAACACATTGTTTGGTTGTAAATTCAGGGCAAGTAGTGTAGCGACCAGACGCAGAATAAAAAAAAACACGTCCGATCTTGTCGCTGTGCGAAAAGGTACTGAAGTCAATTCGAAGCGAAAGCGGTAAGAAAATAAGTATAGCCAATGAAATCGTTTATGATGAGTGATGCATTGTTTTATTTAAAAGGTAGTGTGGCAAAATAATGCCAACGCAAGAGCGCTGTTACCATTGCAGTACAGACAGATTGGAGTGTAAACGTACAAACCCGTTGTTGCGTATTGTACCATTTCTTCTTGCCACATCAAATATTAAACGGACACAGCACTGATTCGCGTTTTGAAACTGACAAACATTTTTAATCTTATTCAAACATTTTGACAAGCACACTCACGTTGTCGAGTAGCGTAGTTTTCTGGAGTACGTACGTACGTGTCCCAGCGACACAGTGCCGTCTCTAGCTCTCTTGAAGACACCAACTGTCTGTTTTATTTTTCTTGCAACTATTTTCTTTCGTGGTAGGGTTTGAATCGAAGGGTCGTCAAGATGCATGAGGTGTTTAAGACGCAACGCTGTCGTTGGGTTCCTATATGCTTGGCTTTCACTTGCCTTGTGAAATATACCAAGTCATTGTCACAACGAGAGGTAGAGAGGGTATATATGGAAAGAATGAACTTGGTTAAATCATTTCTGAATCAGCAATCGAGATGAAACGATCGCACGATTTCAGTGAGAGAGAAGAAGAACGTAAGAGGCAGCGAAGTGACGTATCGCCTCACACACGAAAAGAAGTGTTCGCTCAAATAGGAGACATGAGCGAACCTGAACCAACACCTTCCACGTCTGCGACCAGACAGAGAGAGTCTACTCCAAACCAAAGTTCACCAGTCAACCCTGAAAAGTACTATCACATTCGAGAGACGGAAAAGCGCTCCTCTAGAAAATTTAGAACCACGGCTTACACCTACACGGTGAAGTTTAAAGATTTCAAGTCCGACGTACCGTTGGAGAAAGCAGAAGGGTTCATCACCGAGATGTGGGATTCTTTGCTCACCACATTCAAGCGACAATGTCAACCCAAAGAAGACGATCGCTTGACACTATCCATACAACGCGACAGCTTGAAATCCCCTGTTTGGATCGAGTTTAGCAGACCCGCAGAACTGACCCCTTCCAAAGTCATGGACAAGATACAACAGGTGCAACAATCCAATGACAAGTTTGACATCACCGATGGTAAAGCCACACTGAAAATGGCTCACGTCTCTCTTCCTCAAGGGACAGGACGCAAAAAGGTCTTATTGGTGGACGACCTTCGCAACACCAAAACAAGTCTCGTCCGAATTAACAACCCTCATGACCAGATGTGTTTAGCCCGTGCCATCGTGGTGGGACGAACCTATGCCGACAAGAACGACACGGTAGAATGGAAAAGAACCTGGAAAACTATTCAACAATCCGACCGAGCCAAACAACGAAAGGAAGCAGAACTCCTGTTACAACAAGCCGGACTGTCCAAAGACACACCCTGTGGCATTCCTGAGATGCAAAAATTGCAAGATGCCCTAGCTCCACGCTACACCTTGAAAGTGCAC
Source organism: Sinohyriopsis cumingii (assembly GCA_028554795.2). Taxonomy (NCBI): domain Eukaryota; kingdom Metazoa; phylum Mollusca; class Bivalvia; order Unionida; family Unionidae; genus Sinohyriopsis; species Sinohyriopsis cumingii. Next base: position 35,264,929 of record CM068832.1, read on the forward strand.
CCTCAAGAAATGCGCGGGTCTCTGTTGTTTCGAGGCCAAGATTTTAAGGACGGAAAATACATTCACCTTTATCATCACGATGAACATTTCGATACCATTACCAGTATCACTGGATTCCTGGGATATGTTTATTATTGTGAGAAATGTGACTATGGTTATAATAATCGAGAGCAACACAAACATTGTGGATGGAAATGCTCAGGATGTTTGGCCTCTCAACCCTGTCTGAGCGAAGAACCAGTGCCTTGTTCAACTTGTCTGCGCACGTTTGTCAGCCCTACGTGTTACCAACAACATTTGAAGACGCAAGGTTCACAGAAGAAATGCGCTTGTCAACTGCTGAGATTGTGCCCCGCGTGTGGACAAGTCATACGTACCAATATTGTCAAGGCACACGTATGTTCAGGAAAGAAAAAATGTCACATTTGTCACCACATCGTGGACTTGGAACACCAATGTTATGTGCAAAATTACCAACCCCCACCAGAGAAAGAGGACGGTCACAAGAAGAAAGGCAATTTCATCTTTCTCGATTTCGAATGCATGCAAGAGACTGGCATTCACATTCCTAATTTCTGCGTGGCTCATCGAGCGTGCGAGAAGTGTATTCAAGAACCTATCTTCAGTTATTGCCCTCACTGCAGCAAAATTCCTGGAGGGCGTGAAAAAATCTTTCGAGGACCAAAGACGCTAGACGATTTTGCCAAATGGGTCTTAGACCCCATCGACAAGCCATGGAGCAAAGAGGACATCGAACGTTACCGAGATTGTCATCGCCATGCCACAGTGATGGCTCACAATTTCTCCGGATACGATGGACAGTTTCTTTTGAGGTACTATACGGAACATGGCACCGAACGTCCTAAAGTCACTTTGAACGGAGCCAAAATCATTTTCATGCAAGTGGGACAAGTGCAGTTTAAAGATTCGATGAGTTACTTGGCCATGCCTTTGAGTCGAATGCCTAAAACGTTTGGAATGACAGAAATGGCTAAAGGGTACTTTCCACACTTTTTCAATACGGAAGCCAATCAACATGCCGTTCTAGCCCATTTGCCTGAGGCTCACTATTACGACCCCGACAACATGCGTACCGAACAACGAGAAGATTTCTACGCTTGGTACCAGGCTCATGCCTCTGACCCCTTCGACTTTCAGTAAGAAATGTTAAAGTATTGTCGTTCCGACGTGGACATTTTACGACGTTGCTGTGGAAAATTTCGAGAACTGTTCATGGAACACGGAGGGGTCGATCCTTTGAAAGAAGCTTGCACCATTGCCAAAGCGTGTTCCTTAGTGTACCGCCAACGATTCATGCCTCAAAAGACCGTGGCTGTCATCAGTCCTCAAACGACCAACTATGTCAAGCGTCAATACTCGGTCAAAGCCCTACGCTGGTTACATTACTTGTGCGACAAGGAAGGCAAATGGATTCAGCATGCCCGCAACGGAGGAGGCGAAAGGACCATCGGAACGTATTCGGTCGATGGCTGGGACTTAAAAAACCCCAAGATCGTGTATGAGTTTAACGGTTGCTTATTTCACGGATGTCCCGTCTGCTACCCTGACCGTGACACTAAAAATCAGTTTTTACAACGGACCATGGAAGACCTGTACCAGGACACTTGTCAGCGACGCTTGAAGTTAGAACAAGAAGGATACCAAGTGGTGGAAATGTGGGAACACGAATACGATCACCGTTTGAAAATCGATCCCGAGTTTAAACGTGTCGTGGAAAGTTGCAAGCTGATGGACCTCCTGAACCCGAGGGATAGTTTGTACGGAGGAAGGACCAATGCCACCTGTTTGCTGTACCAAGCCGACGAAGAGAAAGGAGAAGAAATCAAATACTTGGATGTGTGTTCGCTGTATCCCTACGTGTGCAAATATTGTCACTTTCCTACAGGGCACCCGCGATTGCTGACGGAACACATCGACCTGGTCAACATTCGACAATACGAAGGCTTGATCAAGTGCAAAGTTTTGCCTCCCACGAACCTATACCATCCCGTCTTACCTCACCATTGTCAAGGCAAACTGATGTTTCCCTTGTGCCGTACTTGTGCCGAAACGTGCAACCAAGATCAGCCTTGTCAGCACACCCAGGAAGAACGGGCCTTGACGGGAACCTGGGTCAGCGTAGAATTGTTCAAAGCTATGGACATGGGATACCAACTGTTAGAAGTGTACGAAATTTGCCACTTTCCCAAGACACAACAATACCACAAGGGTGACCCTACTCAGAAAGGCATTTTCGCAGACTACGTGGATGCCTTTTTGAAACTGAAACAAGAAGCCAGCGGCTATCCTTCCTGGTGTCACACTCCCGAAGACCAAATAAAATTCAAAGAGAAATACCGGGAACAAGAAGGCATCACTTTAGACCACATCGAGAAAAACGAAGGCAGGCGATCGTTTGCCAAAGTGATGTTAAATTGCTTGTGGGGTAAAATGGCACAACGACCGTGTTTACCCAAGACGGAATATTTGACAGAACCTTCCCGCTACTTCCAGATGATTCACGACAAAACCAAATACATGAAACACGTGGACGTCGTTCGAGAGAATTTAATCTTGGTCAATTACGAAGAAGATCTGAACTTTGTACAAGACGACCCTTTTGGAAATGTCATCATTGCGGCTTACGTGACAGCTCATGCTCGCTTAAAATTGTACGAAGCTTTAGAACTGTTAGGGGATCGCGTCCTGTACTTTGACACGGACAGTTGCATCTACATCGACCGACCGGGTCAGCAACACCCTAACATCGAAGGAGACCGTTTAGGAGCTTGGACAGACGAACATCCTGACGACAAGATTCTAAGTTTCGCGAGTGGCGGTCCTAAAAATTACGGCTACGAATACCGGGACCCACAAGGAGAAGTGCACACAGAGTGTAAAGTGAAAGGATTGACTCTGAATTATCGTACCAGTCGTGTGGTCAACTTTGGCGTATTGAAAGAAGCCTTGCAGTCTGGAGAGGATGCAAACTTTAAAGTGACCACCTACCAGCCGAACAAGATTGTACGTTTACCCACTCACCACATCGTCAGTCGCCCCTTGGAAAAAGTCTATCAAATCGTGTACCAGAAGCGAGTGCGACTTCCCAACCACTTTACTTTGCCGTACGGTCACATCAATATTGGTCAGCATATAAAAAAGGACAACGTCCAAGACCAACAGTTCATTGTCACTACTAAGACCAATTGAGAAAAAATGAATCCCTTCAAACAGCAAGTATAGAGCGTAAGACTCAAGTCCAACGAGAAACTCGGGTGTGATTCTTTGCCTCACTATCACATCACCAATGCAGTAACACATCTTAGTTATTTATGTACTAACGCCATGACAAACTACGTGCAGCTAGTGAAACTTCCAGACCACAAAACTTTACCTTATGGACATACTGATATCACCCAGTATAAAAAGGGACGACTTCCAAGAACGACACTTCATTGCGAGGACAAGCAACGAGAAAGATGAATCACTCTACGCAGATGAAAAAAGAGAAGGAACAAACATCACTGACCTCTTTCACTACCATACCGTCACAGCAAAGTGCGTCCAAGAAGGGAAAGGATTCAGTAGACCTACAGGAGTATTTTAGCATCCAAATGACTCAGACAGCGACCTCAAGAAAATTTAGAACGACAACTTACACCTACACGGTGAAATTTAGAGACTTCGCGTCTGACATTTCAGCCGAGGAAGTAGCAGGTTTCATTACGGACCTACTTGACTCACTGTTAGAGGAACTCAAATGTCATTGCCAAGTCAAAGATCGAGGTCGTTTGAGCCTATCTATGTATCGCGACAGTTTGAACTCACCTGTATGTCTCGGATTTAGCACACCTGCAGAAATAACTTCGTCCAAACTTTTTAGGGCTATTGATGACGTGCAGTCGATGAGAGGAAAATTTGACATCAACGAAGGAAAAGTAACCATTCATATGGTATACATTGTACCTCCATGGGAAGAAGACGATGACTGCACTTGATCTGCTTACTGATAAGTGTACCTAGCACGATGGATATAACAGCCGATTTATGAATGAAACGGATTAAGTGATGGGAAATATCTACGCTGGGACACAAGTGCTAGCTGACCAGATTTTTAACAACGTGTGAGACGAATAGAGAGAGAGAAACATGAACTTTGTCCTATTTGATTGCATGTTACTTGTTTTGTGTTAGCTTTTTCTTATAAATGAACATTAAATGTAAACAGGTTTACTAGAGCCAAGAACTAAATAACTAGTAAATAGGTTTGTTTGATGTAGAAATGTTTATGTATTAAATGGATAGTGCTTAGACCAAAGCACAGGCCAGAGAGCCCATGTATATACTTGAATAAATGTTTTGAACCCATACAATAGACTTTTCTTTTTTGAGCCTCTATTCTCTCTGTGAGGTTTGTTTTAGAACATTTCTGTCGTCTTTTCTGTGTGTTTAAATGTGTATTTGTATGTTTGTCCCTATCTACCCTTTGTCCTTACAAATACATTAAAATCCCTATAAAATGTTTTGATCCTATAAACCTCATGACGTCACCCAAAGTTCAATTCCCATTGACATCCAGGTGACATTCCCATGTTCAATTTCCATTTACGACAAAGTGCAAACCCCATATTTTAACGTTAAAGTCCCATTGACGTTAAAGTACCGGTCCTGTTCAATTTCCATGTTCAATTCCCCTTGACGTTCTACAGTTCCATCCATGTTAAAATTTCCCATGTTAAATTCCCCTTGACGCCAGAGTGAATCGACTGTTTTTGCATTGTAAGTCCACTTGACGCTAGGGTAACCCCATATACTACTGTCCGCTTCCCATCTGTTTACCATTCTTGTTCACCCATAAGTATCTGAAAAATAAAGTTTATGATATATTGTATAGGAGAAACCGGACACAAGACAGCAAGCGATGAGCGCGGGGCCTCAAGTCAAAAAAATGCATTGCCTGAAGCGCGGGGCCCAAGGCGGTTATCTCGTTCGCCTTGCCCTAGGGCCGGGCCTGATTTTCCGAATTGTACGTATCAAGGTTGAACAAACATACATGTATGTTGTCCAACGTCTGTCGAATCGTCCATTGTTTAAACTTAGAATACTCCGTGGTTTTCTAAAATCGCAATCAAGAACTACTAAAGTAATTGAATTTCTTGATCCTGACCTCTGTCGTTGGCATCCATAAAATACATGTACATGCAAACCAAAATGAACAAAAGAAATAAAGAAACAAATTAAAAGAGAATATAAAGAAATGTAGTAAAATCGAAAAAACGATTTCTTCGTTTTGTTGGTTACGAACGGATGTCGATTACTGTATCATCCCATCTTGGGATGTTCCAGATCCAAGGCAGTCAGAACGATGGGTACAGCAAACAACACAACTAGTCGTTCTGATCCAGGATCCTGGCAGTCGGGACAAATAGTTCAGCCTCCTGTTCCGACACCTTATGCATATTTAATTTGTATTATTTGATGGCTTGTCTTAATTATGACATATTGCATGCACTTGTATTGATACTTGACCGTATCCAAGATCAAGTTCACTGTGTACCTGACCAGAGCCACTGATTTTGTAAACACGATAATACATAGCTTAAAGTTTCTCTTTGAAAGCGGACTTAATATTCAGATTATTATTAATGTTAGCATGTTTATCTTAATATTAATCTGGATCACATGGTCTACCTGATATTCACCGTGTTTCGTTTATATACAAGTTTTAGTAACAGATTTTATCTTGTTGATAACGTAGAATTTTCAAGAAAAGGGCTTTTGAACTTCTACCTGGTTTTTGCTATTGTGTCTTAGGTTTCTGCAAAATCTTGTTTACTTGAGAAATTATTCATTCATGCGTTATCATCTTTATCGAAATCAGTCTTATTGTTGCGTTCAGTACTTCATTTGGGTGGAATTATTTATTCAAAACATTATTCTCTGGAAATACAAAGTGCTCATCAGTAATATTCTTGGACAGAAATATTAATTTAGAATTATAGGGAATTCAGATAAGATTATTCTTGGAGTATTTTACTGCGATACATCTAAAGAATCTTAACACATAGCAACAATCCAGGCTATTAGCACATTAGCATGTTCGAGTTCGAGACTACAGGCACGCCAAAATATTCAACATTGGAACTTATTTGGAATACCACTGAAATTCATTTGTAACTTATACATTTGTACTTGTGATAAAACTTTTAGGATTATTTGAGATTTAATTCACAATGCTGTAAGTTCTTTACAAATGTTCACTTTGTATTCTATGGAAATAAATTATTTGTTGATTTTACAACACTTGTTGGTTTTCGCTCTTTTCTGTTATATTGTTAAGACCATAGCATCATTATACACTACGACCAGTTTCATCTTCTAAGCAGTCGGATGGTCCACTCGAGATTTTGTCGGAACAATGGACAGCACCAAGACAGGATTATGACCTTTCTGATGTCTAAGGTAATGTACCGCAAAGCGTAACAATTTCAAGGCAGCATGTTTTGTTGGAAATGATAAGTCATGCACTGTTTTGGGGCAAACTGTCATTCTAATTTGCAAACCTACACCACAGAGCTTGAGCTATATTCACGAATAGAGAAGATAACAAGAAGAGGACCTGAGCCCAGATCTTTGGAGAAAGTGGCATAGTGCCTAAACAAAAGGACTCTAAGCGTTTCCGCAAAGCCCGGCTTAAGCCTATTTTGAGGCGGGTGGAGCCAAGAACCTAATGCTCCTGTTGTCTTTGTACGTTACAGAAGAAAAGCATTCTAATAGGTGTACAGTTCAGAAGCAAACTGTGACAGCCCAGACTTTCGGCACGGGTTTCTTTTTGACCTATCTGAGAGAACAGAATGATTAAACTTGCGAATGCGATGGTGTTGATGACTTCAACGCCGACCATCATTCCAACTGTGACCATTAGAAGCCATTATAAACACCAGGACGAACGATGCCTTGATTAATTTGCATGTCACGAATCCAAAGACACAGTGCTGTGATTGTTATGGCTTTTGCCGCGTCTTCAAAGTCCAGGGGACCTAGGTCGACCCGATATAACAGGAGTATGGTTCTGTGGTAAAGGTGGTTTCTAAGATCATCGGCCTATGATGGTGCAGACATCTTTCACCTCCATTCTGCGATGAACTAGTTTATATTGCATTTTTTGTTTTAGGGACCAATGCAGCGCACTAACAATTCCATATGAAAGTGGTCAGGTGTATGTATGTCGAATAGGTGCTGCTTGTCGTTCAAATGTGCCCTAAGGCGTTGCTTTTTGCCACTGTGTTGTTGGCCTTTTCCTGTATTACGCGTAACAAAGGCGAGCTATCAAAGCAGTGCCGGCCCATAAGAACGTAAGATTGCATCGCCGCCTGCTATGTCTTATTATTTTAGTAGCCATATCGTCATGTGTGTCGGTGGTCTCTTATCAACACCAAATCTACGCGTGTTTAACCTTGTTGACTTGTGTCACTTTCTGAGACTGTTCTGCAGACGCATCCGTCTTCGGTTCTGTTGGGACATCCTTTGTTGATATAGCCATCCTCAGCTGTGTTATTAGTTGTGCCTGTAAGCTGCTTATTTTCAAATTTGACGTGTATATAGAAAGTACTGCTAGTTGCTTTTGGTGCTAGTATTGAGACGTGCCTATTGTAACGGTAGTAGCTGATATTTTACAAAGAAGTTTAGATTACTGGGTTCATTTTCAACTCATTCACATTACGTATATATAGGCAAAAAGTGGATTAAAGCCGCTGCGAAATTCTGAGCAGAGACGACCGTGGCCTCCCGTCTATCCTCGTAAATGGCCTAGGTCTTTACTACCTCTCCATCCCTGATTGTCATAAGGTCTGCAAAGGTAAGAGGTCAGCCTATAGATTCTTTAGCTAATCCAGAAGCGACTAACTCGGAGAGGCGGTCACGCCGTTGTTCGAGTATCGATCTGATGTAACATATGTAGTGTGTGGGAACAGGCTTGTTCGTCCATGTTAACTGCAGCCTTGTAATGGTTCTTATGAAGTTCTAAATATGGCACTTATGCGCTTCACTCTAAGTACATTACTGAGAAATATGTTTAAATCCACAGCGTGGCTGTTGGCGTAAGAAATATAAAGACACCACATTACACAAGCTTTAGCAAACTTTAGCAAGCTAACGAAGTACGGAGAGAGGCTGCGAACAAACCAATAGAACATTTGAGGGTGTGCGCTTTCCTGTATGGGAAATTAGAAGGGACGTATAATCTGGTCTCCATGCTCTGATCTCATGAGACTTAACCACACCCTTACAGACCTTTCATCAGAATAATGGCGAGTAAATTATCAGACTTTAATTTCATACCAGGCTAGTAATTGGCAACTGTGTATGGGTCATTCTTTGTATTTGTGGAAAGAAATTATGAGTGAGAAAATGTCGATGAAATAGTTGAATACGTTGATATTTTATTACATTGTTATAAATTTTACTTTGAGTCTTATATTCACCTAGACCGTCAGCATCGCTGACTGGGGGCTCGGAGCTATTTAAATTGAAATTGTCCACCTTATCCGGTGTTATAAATAATACCCTAGGAAGCTCGTGACGGCTATGTTCTGACTGATCTGCTTGGCACATTGGCTAAGGTAAGAAGATAGGAGAAATATAAGCTTTTTCTATCTGACGATTGCGTCTTTCTTTCTGGCATCATAAATAAGGAAATACCCCTTACTAAGCTAGTCTGTATCAGCCCTCGTGCCGGCGTTAGCACATGGGCATATCACAAAAGTACAAACACCAACGTCCTTGACTTAAAGTCTTAAGATAGCGTGTTTCCCTTCGATGTTGATTCTGTTACTCATCTGTCCGCCTCGCGTTTCTCTCCTTTGGTACTTCCGGTACCCTCGATTCCGTACTTTCCTTGCACTTTTGGGACACTCTCCACGCTTCTCTCCGTCATTACGCCTCCACCCAGACTGCTTACGTCACAATAGACTTCCCGCGTGTTCTCAACGTGTCTTCCTTCTCTCCGATCCTCGGGTGTCGCCTCTCATTCCCGTCCGGAAAGCTTCCTGTGGAATTAGAAGGGACGTATAATCTGGTCTCCTTGCTCTGATCTCATGAGACTTAACCACACCCTTACAGACCTTTCATCAGAATAATGGCGAGTAAATTATCAGGTCAAATGAGACACTCACATCTAAATACTTCAACACGCTTGGTTCTACAATAATTGTGGTATAACAATAACAATAGCCCATTTCATGCAGACTTCGGTGAACTTCGTAATTTGCTCGGAATTTTGATCACGTGGCGGGTGGTCAGCTGACCGTAATAGGTGGTGGGCAAAAATATGGCTAACGCTTCAGCGTCAGCATCAACTTCTGTAACTACTTCAACATCGTTTATCGAGTTGAAAAATGCATATTCAACAGCGATGCTGCTGCAGATATTGACGAAATTTAATATTGGAACCATCCTGTCTTATTTTCTAGAAACCAGGCCGGAGAGTAGCTTTGAGCTGTTTACATCTGGACATGTACATGTGACTAAGGAAACGGTGTCGAAGTAAACAAATTTAATCCTGGCAGTCAAAGATCAACTTGTTCAAACTATTTCTGTGCATCCGAAACGTCACTATAATAAAATGCGTTTCATGAGTTTATCAGATTTGTTTCTGAAATATTTCTTAACAACAATGGACGCCATTTTATTATGTACATGAGCCCACCAGCATTTGATTGGCTGGAGTATAAAGTAACTCAGGAGGTTATTCGGATAATTACGGAGCAACTCGGTTAAATTCGGTATGAAATGGGCTATATTATCAACGACTTCTGAAACACGCATACACGTCCCTAATTATTAACTTCTCGATATAGTAAACCATAAGAATCATAATTGACACATTAAATATACAAATACCTAGGTACTGCGCACAAAACCAACAATGACTAACTCTGCATAATTCAATCATTTTGGGTTTTGGTAGGGTTGGGGAGGGGGGCTCCCAGTATATTATTTAAATTACCATAAAAGTCTCAGCCCGGGCTCGATTTTGTAGGGAGTGAAATTAGTGATAGAGAGAGGCAAGGCTCTGACAGTTAAAGTATTGAGAACACAGAAGGTGAAATTCAAAAGAATAACAGTTTAATATAATTAAATATTCAAATGATAATAATTTCCCAATCACTCTTCTTCCTCAAGACCAAGTGAAATACCAATAATCGGCTAGGAAGAAGAGCCAGCCTCCCATAACAGTTAACACATGGGTTTGGGGCAAGTAGAATATATCAAAAACGGCATGGATGACAACAATTTTCAGTTGCATCAGCCTGTTTAGTACACACTGTTTTGCAGAATTGTCATCTACGAAAAGGGTTTGTGTTTTCACTGTGAGCATCACATGGTGTCCAACATGACCTTCGGACATGAAAATTGCCGGTAGAAATTTGGGGTTGGGGTGCACAAACTTCTTCTGCTATGAACTGCCATTGGCTTCTCTGGTCAAGTGGATAATATTCTTATGCTTTGTTTTAATATAGGTATCTAAAAATATGGACTTTTTTGACCTCACTTGTGTATTTGATTTTTTTGTGATTTTTTAATACTAGGTTGCTGATTGCGGCATTACATTTGTACATAAAAACTGGCCCCTGCCCACTTAAGGAAAGTTGATAATTTTGTTATGGTGCAGTCAGTCACATCGAATTTACTTTTCTGTTTCTTTGTGTATATTTAAATAATTTGTATGCATTAGCTTCATTATATTTCCTTCCTTTCTTCATTTATCACTTAGTATTATATGTAATGCTCTTTAGAGAGGGAGGTAAGTGTGTTTTGTACCTCAGTGCGAGAACTGTTTATATCATGACAAAGTAGCATATTTTGGACTTACCTTACTAAATATGGGAACAACATGGTGACCATAATGTATTGTCTTGCTCTTTCTGCAACTGTCAACGTTTGCACCCCTATTTTAATGAATATTATTCACATTTCAATACAGACACACATAAACAATTGCATAGCATGTCAACATTCATTCTTAAAAGTAATTTAATTACACTGGAGCACATAATCTTCAGAGGAATCATACATAAACATATTGTTGTGAATGTTAAATGTCACCAGTGGAACGGTCTTATAAATAATGATGCATATGGCATATTACTTGCTATATTTTTGTGAGAAGAATGAAAGTTTTAGCACACCTTTCTACCTTCATGACCCCACTCTGAAGTTGACATAAGAGATTCATATCTCGCACTTGGGTGATAATAGGAAATGTTTCAGTGTTATGTATATATCTTGAAATTTCTAGATTCAGTTAACAAAGGGGGAAATGTTTAGAATTAAGTGACAGTTTCATGCATTGGCAAGTACACATAAAGTTTCTCTTCTGAAATTTTTATGTTTTCACTGAACGTTAAAAGTACATCAATGTTACTTGTTTCTTTTCTTTTTGCAGGTCTCAGTTTGCATGGTAAAATATTAGGATTAATCGGTTAGTCATGCTGAAAGAAACAATAGCTTGAATCTCATCCAGATACTCATTCTGATCTGAGTGCACAAGAGAGTGACTTTGACGGACAGATTTAGCTTCTGCAGGAGTTGTTTTATGGTACGTGCTTATTAAAAGCCAAGCAGGTGAAATGATTTGTACTTTGATCTGAATTTCTACTGTAAATATTTTTTCTATACCGTATCTTTTTATCTACTATGATTTTGTAAACTCCAGAAATCAATAAAGTCAGTTGTAAGTAAATTGGTGTCTGAGAAGAAATTTTTCTGTTAATTTTTATTTATTGAGTAATTGTATATGTATGGTCGATTTCATTGGCTATGTATCAATAAAAATTTATTTGATATGCCACTTTGTAAATTTAACAGTATATCAATAATTCAGCGTGGTCTAATATTAATCGATTAAACTTGGATCTCTCCAGAGTAGCTAGACTGTTCCTGTGATTACCCACACACACAGATATATATATATATATATATATATATATATATATATATATATATATATATATATATATATATATATACCTGCCGTCTAGACCATCACCCCCTAATTTGTATTGCAGCTGTACACCTTCAGCTGCGTTTCCTGTGTGGGTTCTGACCAGCAGCACACCAGCTCCCATTGTTAATTCTATATGCGTTCTTGAAATCACAATTGGCCGTGTCCCCGTACCGTCCAAAAATTAATATTTATGGACAAATGTTAAATTCTCTTTGCCCACAAAGGATTATTTTTTCCAAGTGTTAAGTCCCATTGTCCTGATAGGGTCATAAGTGTTAAGTCCCATTTTCCTGATAGGGTCATACTATCGACACATAGTCGCCTCATACTACTTAAATAATAAATTCAAATATCACACAATGCTTCGTGAAGTCTCAGTGTGTCTCAGGCATGCTTCTATTTATTCAAAAATCGATTTGTAGGGGTGTTATGACATGAGTAGCCATGTATTTTTCATGTATTTATTTGTTTGGCTATTGATAAGGAACGCTAATCACATTTTCAATCCTGTATATTTTACTCATTTTCCAGTAGTTTTAGCTTACAATTTTGATATACACAAGAAATTTATAAACATGAAGTATCAATCAGCTTTGAATGTCTCAGTGGATCACGAGAGCAGTGTTTGTTTGCATCGCGTTGCAGTGGCGTCGCTAGGGGGGTGAGGGGGGTGCGGACCGCACTGGGTGACACCATCTCAGAGGGGTGACACCAAAATGAAAAATTGCAAATTTTACAGAGCACACACTGCTCGGTCTAGTCGGATTTCATAAGCGGATAACCGATCATAGTTAAATACATGACTAGCAGGCACAGCAGTGGCGTTGCTAGGGGGATGCGGGGGGTGCGGACTGCACCGGGTGACACTATCAGAGGGGGTGACACCAAAATGACATTACTAAGGATTCTGTATGGTCTATTACGAAAGGAGGACCATGGGGGTGACACCATGAGCTACCGCACTGGGTGACACCAACCCGAGTGACGCCACTGTCGCGTTGTATCCCTCTGATGTGTTCAATCTTGTTATATAATTGACATCGACAAAAACAATTTTCATTTAATAACACTAATTTAAGAAAAGGTAAAGAAAGTTTTTCTGAATTATATATGTAAAAACAATCACATAATTGCATTTTACAGCCACAGCGGTTCAGTGGTTACCACGTTAGACTCGTTGGATCGAATTACAGGGGCGGATACGGTGAGGTGAGGAGCGAAAGCGACACCCCTCTCCAAAAAAAAAAGGGGAAGAAAATAAAGTTGAAATAAACTGAACATGTCCATAATTAAGCTTTCGTTACACCTAGAAGGTTAAAATTATGCCTTGTAAACGCTTATAATGTAGAAGCTTATGAGCTCTTACGACAATGGTTCCTGAAAGGGGTTCCATACCAAAGATATCGTGCCTACTTGATTGGCCCGCCCCATTCCACCATACGATACTTTACAGATTCGTCCCTGAATTCTGACATCGTTGTAAGCCAATATACTGTATATGTGTCAGCCGAATATAACCTTCAAGTGTCAATGTGCTATACAAGTCCAATATGCACAATCCCACCCCCCACTACCGCAACATCATTCCACCCAAAACAGTTTAACGTAACTGGGCGTCCAGATGTTTGGTCGATTGTGTTTATATTTATTCGGAAGTAAAAACTGTAACCCATCAAATTATTCTAAATATTGGTCTAAGAATAAAACATTTTCATATTTGTCTGCGCTCTCATTTGCAGCATTTTCTTCGTTAATGAAAATCATTATTTAATTGTTAGGGTTCATTCATTTGTTCTTCCACTCTTAAATTAGTTTATAGTTCATTTATTCATTCACGTGTACCATATTCAAAGAAAAGTATGACAAAGAAGGACTGCCCGTTAAATAAATATAATAGGAACGTACTGGTTTTGTGTACGACGTGTAAACCGATACGCGAAACATAACAATTGTTGCCAATGCCAACCCTGAAACAAAAACAGAACATATTGAACAAACATCGCGTGATCTGACATTATTGAGTTGCTGGTTTGCTCAACATGGCAATCTTATTGTCAGTTCTAGTGTTGCTCATTGTGTCTGCTCTTTTGCCAGGTAGGTTGATTGTAATTTGTCATCATAAAATAATACAGCATCATATACATATAAGGCGGGAGTCTCAAACTCAAACCAACTGAGTGTCACATGAGGGTATTTTTATGCGGGTCACGTGATATGGGTTGGCGGGCCGCATTGATTTTAATTAGTTGTATAAGGTACAAATGACATCCAATGTTGCTATATGTCCCTTTTCTATTTTACGGATGGAGGAGATCGCAATGGACCGATATAGATAAAGCAAACTCACCTAGCAGGACAAGAGGTGATCGTGCATTGATTGTGATAGAGAACTAATAATGAGTTGACCTAGCTGTGGAGTTGATACATGTTATTAATGTTTTCTAGTGGAGCATGATAACAGGCCCAAAACGTATGGTCAACTTATATGCGAAAAATTATGTAATTTAAATAGCAGAAGACGCATCTGTCTCTGTCTCTCTGTCTGTCTGTCTGTCTGTCTCTCTCACACACACACAGAGGCGCTGCGGCATAAATGTTTCGGGGGGTGGGGCAAACATGTAGTGGTCAACTATTAAATTTTACGTATGTAGGCAAAAACATGTTAGAGGTGTATTCCTGGGTGGGTGGGGATAAATGCCTCCTTTGGCTCCTATGTGCGGGCGTCCATGCAAACACACACACACACACACACACACACACACACACACCTTCACACACACACACACTGTATTGGTCACAAGACTTAATCATTATTATGCAAACAATAACTATAAATGTTATTTCATCCACTGTTTGCATGCAGAAAACTTTCATCGTTTATATGCGAAATTATGGAGAAATACATTAAAACAGTGAAAATAACATTAATATGCACGTGTTTTTTTTTCTCTCGGTAAAGTGTTAAAAAACACGCTCTCAGTCGGTCTCTGTCTCTGTCTCTCTCTCTTTCTCTCTCCCTCTCACGTGTACGCAAATATGTTGAAGGTCATGATTGATTATAGGCTTACCCATTATTATTCAGATAATTACCATAAATCGTGTTTCATCCACTGTTTGCATTCACAACATGTTTGACCTATTAAAAACGCGTAAAACATTGACGGAAAAATACATTAAACTATAAGTCAAATGGACATTCACATTCACATGTTTCTCTTGTTAAAGGTTTCGAAAACATTCTCTCTCTCTCTCTCTCTCTCTCTCTCTCTCTCTCTCTCTTCTATATATATATTATATATATGTTACACACTCTAATATACGTATAACACACATCTATATCCACATTACAATTTTAAAGACATTTTATCTTGCGAGCTCTTCCTTTTACACGCTGCCGTGTAGTTTATTGTACATCAAGTTTAACAAATTTGAAAAGAAACGTACTGAATTCATCATAACTTTACTTGTGTATTCATGCATTTCACAGTGTTAAATGTATACACTACGTAGCGTGAATCACTCAGCCAGAAATGTATACAAGTTTTTTTTAAAAAAAACTTCTCAGGACTGAATATAATGCTTTTGACATGTTGTGGCAAAAATATAAGCATGCATAAACGTGTAACTGCTTCAGATTTGTAGCTGGTATTTTTTTATTATGGCAAAATTCGTGTCCCCTATTCTAATACCTGCTTAAGTTAGTGCACTTTGTTCTAGTCGAAGCTGACCTTTCTGAGGACATGTGGGTAGTCATTTTGATCATATGTGTTCTTAGATCGTGCACGATTTCCACCGCTACAACATACAACAAAATCAGCTAAGTATATGAAGCAATAAAGAGGTATCCCAACATTCTCGCCACTGTACATGTTGCAAACGGAAACAACTTCACCTTACACCTTTCACTCTGTCAGAAATTCACACCATATGTGGAGAGCACGCCAATAAAAACTATTTGATAAACATAAGCTCAAGTGGATAATGCTTTAATGTTGAATATATGAAACTCGTTAAGTAAATTCCAACTTTCTCCTCGCCTTCTCCTGGATAAGAATTTCTTTACCTCTGACACAATAACATAATTTCAATTAAATCATTCCATTAAGCTAATCTGAACACAGATTACTGCATGGAAAAAATCAAGATATTACATAATAATTCCAGTCATATTTTTATTTGTCGTCCCCCCTCCCCAAGCCCCAGCAAAAACCAGCAACCAGCAACTGTGTACTTCTTACCGTCTTTAAAATAATGTTTTATTTCTGATTCTACAGAGAGAAAAAACATAACTTCTGGAGGTACTTGCTTGCCTTCTTGAGCAATATTATGTTCAAGCAGGGGAAACAGCACTATAAAAACAAATTACGCAAAATAACATATTTCATGCTTTGCTTAAATTTTATTGAAAGTTGCAATCGCACCTTTTTGGAATAATAAAAAAAAATGAAACAAGTTATGCAAACAATTCTACACAGTTTTGGCTTCTCGATATTCATTTTGTCGGTTCAAACGTCATTCTCTTTTGGAACATATGTGTTTTTTTTATACATCTTGCACTGTACTTTTAGACTTCCTTGATTTAAACGACTATTCCTAAAATTATATTTTTTTATTTGCTGAGATCAATGTGCCTTTTGCTCTTTTCGTTCAAGGTACAGTACTACTTTAAACAAGGCATTCTTCTCTGTGCATATTTAGCCTCAGCAAAATCTCGTTATGACCTTCACATTATCGTACATAAGGACTATTTATAGTACGACACGATACCTATTGAAGAAAGAGGATAATAGCTCAATACAATTTCTTTCTGGCACGATGGATATTGACCGATTCATGCCTAATGGTATTTAACGTACTCTGCAGTTCTTTATTCCCCTGCCAATTTACATTCCTACTTGATATATATCTAAGAAAGATCTTTGCTTATGGTTGTGCAACAGCTATAATATCTCTCTCTCTCTCTCTCTCTCTCTCTCTCTATATATATATATATATATATAGATAGATAGATAGATAGATAGATAGATGTGTGCACATTCACAAATCTATGAACCCTCTAATCATCATAAGGGGCCAAGTGAACATGTAATCAGTTTCTTTTTTTTCTCTTTTGTGTAATTTAAATTTACGCCCCAAAAATTAAGCTGATGAAATAAATGTTTCAATTCAAATACATGCAAGGTTAGGAGCTCGCCACTCATTGAATATTTGCAAACTTTAAAAATAATTCCAAGCCAAGAAACTGTCCTTGCCTGTACCAGTCTATATATCTAGTTATCCCTCTTTCTCTTTACGTGTAGATGCCACGTGGGTTGGGGAATGGACTGAATGAGTAGACAGTGTAAATGCTAGTTATTCAATGAATGTTTTAAATTGAACATTTTTATCTGAAACTTTATTATTTATTTTCAGGTGCCTTTGGGTGAGTTGTTTTGAATGTGAATGACATTACAGCACTAACAAACACACAAACGCAAGTACACATAGATTCGATTGTACTTAATTGCGCAGGTTTGCTTCAATTATTTTCAATTTAGAATTACACTAAGACCAAAATCGTCTTTATGTCTTTCCAAAATGAGACAAGCATACCACATATATTTTCTAAGCAGAAGCTGTTCCGATGGCTTCAAAGTAATTATATTTAAAGTTGCTATGACAATAATAGGGTGGGGTGGCAGAATAGTCGCAGGCACCCATGCACATCTCACCTCTATCTGCGCGTGTTCGAGTCTCGGTTCGACCAACGTCAGTTTGTGAGAAAGCTTGCCAGAAGCTTCCCGTGGGTAGGTGGCCCTCCCCGAGTCTTCCTGGGTTCTTCCTCTACCAGAATAATCGTTAAACCCCACTAACTAAAGACAATAAAAGGAGTTACAAGAGAAACAAATATTGTATGTGCAAATGTTTGTGAAAAAGACATTGCTCCAAACAATGTACATTGCTCGCGTAATTGATAACCCGTAAAAATACCGTATCATCTAAAAAAGATTACTTGCAATTGGTTTCTTAGTAATCAGACAATATCGGTTGTTATAGTTAATTTCTTTTTCAATTTAATTTGCAGAATATATAGTTTTTCTTTTTAAACTTAAGCACTAAATAAACATTCCATTTTATGTTTATGTTTTTGTGGAAATAACTCTGCTTAAGATTGTTCGAAATATTTGTCGGTACATTGTTAAATATTTTTTAAACAACACATAATTGGGACGCGGATTTCCGTGTGGTCTAAAGCTCTAGCCTTTTCCGATCACTTCCATCTAACTTTTGTCCGCGTGGGGTTATAGTCTTACGCTCGGCCAAAATGGCTTTGTGAGGAAGCTTGCTCGCAGTTTCAGAAGTTCTTACCGAGGTTTTTCCCATGTCCTTCTTCCACCTGTTACACTGGGCGCAAAGTATGTGTGTTAAAAGCAAAATGGTGTAAACCTAGAACAGCAGCAAAACTATATATGTATATCTTATCGTACAAGTAAAATAAGTTTAAATTCGTCTCGTACTGACTAATTACTTGTAAACATAATAGAGCGTTTAGCTGTCGGAATCTTTTTGACAACTGGATCTAAAGAGATTAAAGCGAAGGTAGGAAAATTTTACGGTCTGTCGTAGTTCCCACAGTCATCTTACTTCCAAATTTGTTTGCTAGTTTTGTTAACTTATTGCCAACAATTTATTCAAAAACCGACCGGAATGTCCTAGCCTATTTCTGCGAGACAAAATTATATGCCTGGGATATATATCTCGGCGCAATGCTTTTCATATATTTTGTTCGCCAGAAATTTCTCCGCATCAAAAGAAAAAATAATCCGTTCGGATTGCATCAACTATATCTAAGATTGGATTAATTGTAGGATTGACCAAGAAATTGCGAAAAGAAAATAGAGGTATTCGCAACTTCTCTGACAATCCTTTCTTTCGTAAATATCTCAGGTTCTCTGAATGCGGCTTGCGGCATACATTCAATATATGATCCATAGAACTGACCTCGAACTTTTAAATGGTATTCCAACGAGCTCGTCAAGGGAAATTACTCAAAGTGAGAACGAAAAACATAAAAACAAAACAAACGAAATCATACGAATTTTAGATGACATTCCATACTCCAAGACTCAGTGTGATTCAAGTTCTTATTTTGAAAATACACTAATGTATCAAGTGCTAGGCATTACAATTGACTGACTAACTGATTGGTGTTTTATGGCACATCTATGAGCAAATACTTAGCCAAGGAACCCCTAAGGCCGTTGACCCGGTCTGTTCTGGGAAGGATTTGAACTTATATCCTTTTGCTCGCAGCAAATCTGGCATTCTAACCACAAAAAACTTGAGGATTCTTAGGCAGAATCAAAACTAATTCACAGCTAAAATACACATAATATTCAATTAATTATCACACCTGATGCAGCCTACCATGAGTTATAGTAGTTTTACGAAGTCGTTTTGCTTCGTAAACTCTAAGTCAATCCGTTTCTCAAATCCGAGAGAGAGAGAGAGAGAGAGAGAGAGAGAGAGAGAGAGAAGAAAGGAATTTCAATCCTCTTGAAAGAGGTGTCACTTGAGATGTTGAAATTACAGCTACATGTTGGGGAAGCTTGGCATGAGAGAGTACACGGGTCGAGCTGCAAAGACAAAGCCTGTTTGAGCTTCTGGCCAGCAAAACTTTATTGAAATACTCAACATATAAACTTACATTTCAATATCTTAAGACAACGCCAAATATGGCGCGCTCCTAGTTCTTGCGTTGGCCAGAATCTCAAAGTGAGGCTTCGTAGTCTCTCACAGATTATTGTCTAGGTCTATGCATATTATTACGTAGGTACTTCTGCAAGATCAGCACATTTGCCCTCTATAGGAATCTTTGGAATCTGTCTAGTTCACTATTTACGTAACCTAATGAATGTACTTTTTTGGGTGCTAAGTCTGAGATACAAGTAATGTGTGTATAAGACGGTTCGTACTTGATCATAATGGCGCAATCTGTATTAAGTAGTATATAATTGTAATACCGAAATAAATGGATTCAATCTCAATATATTTTAGTAGAAAATCACTTTCAATATAATTTATCAACTTACGTTTAATCCAATTTAGAGAAAATTTCAATCTTGTTACTTGTACTAAAAAAATTCTGTCTTAATAGTAGCTCATAAATTCAGAGTTGCTCCCTATTTTTATGTCATATAGGTATCGATAGTATCCATTGAGTGAGAGTTGTTATGTATATCTAACTTTTGTGCTTAACTTTTATCCTTGATTTAAGTTGTGGTTTAAGCTAATAGTTATTTGTAAACAACATGTTTAGATAACTAACGTTTGTCTATTATTGTTGACTGTACTTCGAGATAATGGTTATTTGTAAATATGTTGACCAGGCCTTTTGATCTTAGAATGTTCCAGAAGCAAACTTATGACCTACATCCTAGTCTTCTAATTGTGTCTTAGCTTTTTATGAAAGGTAGCGGTATACAAAGATTAGTCATTCTAATTGAAAGATCAGTCTGTGGTGTTATTTACGGTTGTGTTTAGATATAATTCGTTATATTTAGGATTATTTAGGATTTAATTCACAATTCCGTAAACTCCGTTAAAAAATGTCACGTTGTTTTCTAGGGAAGTAAATTGCTTGTTGAATTTTGCTAAGCTTGATGGTTTTGCATTCTGTTATTTAGTTTAATACCACAGAGTAGTAATAATAAACTCTCTTCAACCTCCGCCTCCCCCCCCCCACATGCTGTGCTAGTCCACCTCAATTTAAATTCTCGATTGGTGTATGCACCCATTACATGAACTTTGGTACCTCAGAAAAGGCATGTTGATACTCTCTTCAGACATCATGACGTGTAGGCACCTGTGTTGTTTCTGCGGATAGGTCACGCTACTCGAATTGCTTCAGCACAATGCAGCCTTATACGTGCTCATAGTCAGTTAAGCATCAATCAACAAATCAACTCATTTAATCTTAGTCTATTGAGAAATTGATGGCTTCTTGCTCAAGTGTAAAATGCAGTGTCAATGGCGAAATGCCTCCGCAGTGCCTACTAGGCCATAATTTTTCTTTCTGCTTTCAGCGGAAGTGACATCTATGTGACGAACAATGCAAGTTTTTCGTCAACGGTAGCGGTTAGTGTCATCGTATTAATCTGCCTGATTTGTGCCATAATTTACTGCTCCGGAACCCCAATTGTGCACCGTATGTAAACCTTTTTTTTCAATTTCACATCATTAGCGAAATGCATCTCACATCTGTATTGATTCACTGCATAATCTATATGAATCAGACTCTTATGAATCCGAAGGTTCTATAACAATCGCCTAGAAAACATTGTTTATCTGCGAGTAATTTATCATATACTTTTTGTTATTATATTATTATAAATCATTTTCTCTCTGGAGAACAAGCACAGTTAGTTTGATGAATTCTCAATTTTATAAAGTCTTTTGTGTTATATTTGTTAAGATATATTTGAGATCGAACCTTTAGGGATCAACTATAACCTGGATTGGCACCAAAACCTATATGATATTTCGGAAACTGACAGTTAATCTCATTCAACATTGCTTCTTGGGTAAACTAATTCACTTCCTGAACCCGAAAATTGCGTTCAACCGTTAGCCTATTATAACATCATCTATAAAATCAAGTTTATATTGTCAGTGTTTGGTTTCTCATGAATGGGTATTTTTTTGTTGTTGGTCAAAGTTTCACGAAAATCGGTTGAAAATAAAGCTATGAGTAGATACTCAATAGCTAAACTACCAAGATCGTAGACTCAGTTAATCACGCTTCCGTGGACCATGTACCACCCTAAGGTGTGATAAAATTAATGTTTGACATCTACCCCAATCTGGAATTGGTCAAAGATATCTTATAATTTCTAACATGCAAAGTTTGCCTGATATGAAATATCGGTATCATAGCAATTGGTTAACTGTAGCAATGTTGGCTGAGTCAGACAGATTTTTTGTTTCAAGCGAAAAGTGTTTGAACTCAAATCATTTACCAAAAATCATTTTTTTTATGACTGATATGTACGAGGCCAAAATGCTCTCCCAAAAGTTTGGTTTGTGGTCATTCATTAAGTTACAGAGTATTATGTCCGACGGTTGTTACCATTAGTGATATAAAGAGCACTGTGTCCGACGGTCGTTACCATTAGTGATATAAAGAACACTATAAAGAGCATTATGTCCGACGGTTGTTACCATTAGCAATAAATAGAGTACTATGTCCGACGGTTGCTAACATTAGCGATATAAAGAGCACTGTAAAGATCACTATGTCAACGGTTGCTAACATTAGTGATATAAAGAGCACTATGTCCGACGGATGTTACCATTAGCAATATAAAGAACACTATGTCGACGGTTGCTAACATTAGTGATCTAAAGAACACTATGTCCGACGGTTGTTAACATTAGCGATATAAAAAGCACTATGTCGGAAGGTTGCTAACATTAGTGATATAAAGAGCATTATGTCCGACGGTTGCTAACATTAGTGATGTAAAGAACACGATGTCCGATGGTTCCTAACATTAGTGATATAAAGAACACTATGTCCGACGGTTGCTAACATTAGCGATATAAAAAGCATTATAAAGAGCACTATGTCCGAAGATTGTTACCATTAGCAATGTAAAGAGCACTATGTCCGACGGTTGCTAAAATTAGTGATATTAAGAGCAATACAAAGAGCACTATGTCCGACAGTTGCTAACATTAATGATATTAAGAGTACTATAAAGAGTACTATATCCAACGGATGCTACAATTAGCAATATAAAGAGCACAATGTCCGGTGGTTGCTAACATTAGTGATATTAAGAACACTACACAGAGCTCTATGTCCGACGGTTGCTAACATTAGTGATATAACATATCTTAGAATTTCACTAATGTACCTGCTTATTTATTTATCTATTTATTTTTTACAGGCGATCCGTTACCCCCTTGGGCATTCAATATTCAGCCTCATCCTAGCCTTGTATCCCACGGGTTTAATTCTGTCTCAGATGGGCTATCGATTACCAGTCCAACAACTGTTGTTCGTCATAGAACTGGAAGTTTTGAGACGGATGGTGCCAGATGGTCTGGAGGTAAATATGACTGTTAATACTACTACTGTTGTTAAATAGACAAATGACGATGCTGCTGCTGCTGATGATGATGATGATGATGAATATGAAGAAGAAGAAGAAGAGGAAGATGCATTCGCCACATGATTGACTGAGTGTCTGCTTGGAAGTTATTATATTATTAAGGCTACTGGAATAAAGTGGCTACCTGGTTTTGGCAGGACTCGAACCTGCAACCCTCTGGTCGTGAGTCCGGCATTCTAACATCTGCGGGACGATTGGCTAATTTCTGGTTGGGCAGTCTTCATCCATGTGCCTATTCACAAATTCTGTGTAAAGGATAAGCAAGTAAGCAGAGCAAACACTGAGTAAAGAAAAGACTGGTGAGTTTGGTTTTTTCACGTTTGGCAGGTACCTCACGGGTCTATAGTGAACACTTTCTTCTCTCTTTTTTTTCTCGTTTGAATGCTCTCGTTTATTTCGGTCAGCATACCTTCTTTGTTTTCAAATTTAAGTTTTATTTTCCCACAGGAATATCTGGAGGCAAGCATATATTTGAAATTGTTTGGCCGGAAAGTTTTAGGGGCACTACAGCCACGGTCGGTGTTGGATCAATCCATGCTGCCCTTTTCCTGAAGCCCAAAGGTGCTCTGGTTGGACATGACAAATTGTCCAGAGGACTGGACATCAGTAGTAAAAGGATCATTCAGTCTGGTAAACCTATCAAAAGGTGTTGCGGTTCAAACGGTCACATACCTCAAAAGTAAGCAAGCACCCACCCACCCCGTGGAAATTTAGCGTAATTGTATTGATCTTCAAAACCATGCTTTAGATTTAAATTTTATTTTCGATTTGTTATTTTAAACTTACATGTTGTCAAGCGCTGTTAAGACTCTATGATCTTAAACTAAGCGATAGAAAAAGCAAAAACGTTTGTAATATTCAACAAATATTTTATTTCCCTAGAATACTAGGTGCAAAATTTAAAAGGAACTTACTGAATTGTTAATTAGATCCCAATGAGTCCTAAACATTATTTCATAAGTCTAAAGTATATTGTTCCAAATGAATTCCAGTGGTGGTCTGAATAAACTATAATCTTAAGTGTACTGACCTGTTTCTATCCTTGAATGTGCTGATGTGTCAAAAGTGTTAATGTATCAGTATGATATAACCCAATATTTACTCCCAAAATAACATCTTAGTCCAAACGTCAATAAGCGCTTTATAATTCTTATGAATAATTTAAATAAATCCTCTCAAACTGTAATTAAATAGAACTAAACGATCGATTCCACTAGACATACATTAAAATATGAAATAATAATTCTTATTATCATAACGTCTATATAAAACCTAAGACAAAATAAGAGGACCAGGGTGTGGGTTATGTATAAGAAAGGCTAGGTCTGTTTCCTAACATTTTAGCAAACTACATGGCAAAGATCAGGTAGACCACGAGTTTCACAAGGGAAGAACCAATGTTCTGAACTCTAATCCATGAAAACATGTTTTCAAATCATATATTAAACTATTAATACACAATCAGGAACAAGTGTTAGCCATGTAATATATTGCTTACAAATAACCTTTACAAGGTGCAATCACGGACACAAATTAAACACACAGTTTAGATATATATATAGCAAGGGCAAATAAAGCAAAGAAAATGTATTACCTATGGTAAAGTTTGCAACACGAGGAGAGTGGGATGATTTAGTTGGTTTGGTTTAAGTTCGTTTGGTACTTTACACTACACCAGGTTTTTGGGTTATTTAAGGTGGAGACTATTAGAGTAAATACCTTACCCAAGGACTCACAGTTGACCGAGGCTGGTCCGGCGGTAGTAGGACCCACATACTTTCGGTCGTGAGCCCGGCACGCTAACCACTGAGCTACTGCGGCTACCCCGAGTGTGGAATGACATTGATTCCAGCAAGGCCCATTGTCCAACATTGTCTACATTTCTTTAGTAGGAGTATGTATATGCTAACGTGTACGCTAATAGCCTTGTACTAGGTCCTAAAAAGGACTTATGAAAAGGTGTGAGATTGAAACTGTAATAATATTTCATAGTTAGCACGGGGAACAAATCCAAAGTGAATAATACATTGTCGTATTTATTGTCCGTTTGCCCGTCCCTTTGTATCTTTCTCATTACATATCTCTTTGAACAATTGCTAATAATAATAATAATAATAATAATAATAATAATAATAGTGGTAGTTGTAGTTGTAGAAGTAGCTCTTGCAGTAGTAGCACTACGACACTACTAATATTACTATACGAATTATTGTGTCTGTTAGGGTCAAAATCGTGTTAGCACAAATGGTCGTACAGTTTATTGATTGGTTGCCATGAACAAAAAAATTAAGATATCATGTAAGACATGACATTGCTCATGCTGTTATGACTCTACGGTCTTAAAACTATGTAACAGAAAAGCAGCACGTTTTGTAAAATTCAATAAATAGTTTATTTCTTTAGAACATAAAGAGAACATTTAAAAAAAAACTACAGTATTGTGGAATAAATCCCAAGTAGTCCTATAAGTTCTAACACAAATCCAAAAGTATAGAATTCTAAATGAATTCCAGTGTTGATCGGAACGAATTCCAGTTGTGAATTTGCTGATGTGCCACCAGCCCGGAATGTGGCGATAGGTTAACAGTCTTGTTGTATCACATTGATATGATCCTAAATATCCTTGAGTGAATTCACAGAAATTGAAACATAGTGATTTAGTCCTAAAAGTATTCAGCAGAGTTTTTCATGCAGGACAGCACACAGACATCTTCCTAGTGCAGACTGGCGTGAGGCAAGGCTGCTTGCTGTCGCCATTTCTCTTCCGTCTCGCCATCGACTGGATTATGAAGATGTCCACCAATGGGCGGAGAAATGGGATCCAATGGACATTGTGGAGTCAACTTAAGAACCTTGACTTTGCCGATGACCTAGCACTCTTGTCCCATAGTCAGCAGCAAATGCAGGACAAGACCGACGTACTGGCAGCCATATCAGCACAGGTTGGCCTCAACATCCACAAAGACAAGACCAAGATTCTCAAGATCAGTTATGTCAGTAATAACCCAGTCACACTGCAGTAAAGTGCCGTGGAAGAGGAGGAGTCCTTCACGTACCTGGGCAGCATTATCAACCAGCAGGGTGGCACAGATGCAGATGACAAGGCAAGGATCGGAAAGGCCAGAGCAGCTTTCATACAGCTCAAGAACATCTGGAGTTCCAAAGAAATTTCCTTAACTACCAAGATCAGACTGTTCAACTCCAACGTGAAGTCAGTCCTAATGAATGGAGCAGAGACCCGGAGAACCACCAAGTTGACCGTAAAGAGAGTTGGGACCTTTATCAACAGCTGCCTAAAAAGAATTCTCCAGATCACCTGGTTAGACACCATCAGCAACACCAACCTGTGGCAGAGAACCTCACAGCTTCCAGTAGAGGTCTAGATCGAGAAGAGAAGGTGGGGTTGGACAGGACACACCCTACGTAAGCCGCCAACCAAGATTGCCAGACAGGCATTGCAATGGAACCCTCAAGGCAAGCGGAGAAGGGGACGACCAAGAAACACCTGGCGATGCGACCTTGAGGCGGACATCACTAAGATGGGTCACACCTGGAGTCATCTTGAGGGGATGGCACAGGACAGAAGCTTCTGGTGATCTTTTCTGGGCGACCTATAGCCCGGCAGGGGTGACGGGCAAAACTAAATAACATTGATATATAAAGCTAAGACACAATAACAAAACCAAGACGAAGGTCATCTTTCTAGAACATTCTGTTGTCAACAAGCTCAGGAATTTTCAAGTGAACAACTAATGTCCTAAACTCCGATATAAGTAACCATGTGTACCTCCATTAATACAAATCTGAATATGTAATATATAATCTATTGAGTATGTTGCATACAAAGTAGACCGCTCCGGTGGCCTAGTGGTTAGAGCGTTCTCCTCGGATGCGGAAGGTCGTGGGTTCAATCCCCGGCCGAGTCATACCAAAGACTTACAAAAATGTTACTAACAGCTGCCTCGCGTGGCGCTCAGCATTTAGAGGTTAATGTTAGGTCTGGTAGGCCTGGTGTCAGGATAATGTGACTGGGTGGGACATCATGCTACATGTCTGCGGTATGATGCCCCAGTGCTAGACATCACGATAAACTGCCACACTGCAGACATCGTAGCAATATGACTGAACAATTGTTAAAGCTAAAGTACGTTAGAAAAAAATCCAAATCCAAAACAAAGCTAGGTAAATTTTATGGTAATCATCTGAATTATGAGATATTGACAAATCGCTTTCCTTTGAAGGTTTTATTACAGTTATTGATCTTTCAGTCACACACACACACACACACACACACACACACACACACACACACATATATATATATATATATATATATATATATATATATATATATATATATATGCGACCAAACTTCTCATCCCATATTATTATTATTATTATTATTATTTTAGTTTTTACATGTACCTTGACGCTGACAGTGGCAATGTTGGATTCGGGAGCTCCTTCGAGTTCTGGGGCTTCCCCATTATAGGCATTCCAAAAGACCTATACCCCTTGTACGTCATGATCGGAGTTTCTGTCGCAGGGTCGCATGTACAAGTGCTATACAAAGGAACTGGTTGGTAGCTTATTTCAATTTTTCATTTTCCGTTAAACAACAAACCATATATATATATATATATATATATATATATATATATATATATATATATATATATATATATATATTAAAGAATATGAGATCATTTATCAACTAAGCTAGATCGTCCTGATCTCATTTTCAGTTTTCCAGCCAGATTTTGATCACGGGCGGTAGCTGTGTGTTTATGCATCACTCCTACCCATCTGTAGTCTGCATATACATTTTTATGTTTGTAATCTCTTATTGATTTCATTAATGAAAATCTTTAACGCGATAAAAAGTGCACAGAAGAGTTTGAATTCATTCATTGATTTATAATTTCTAACCTGACTGTGACCAGAGTGGCCCTAACACTGGCATCACCTGCGCCTTTCGTGCTTAACGGACTAGCCATGCTACCATGGCGCCACGTTGCATACATTATAGAGGACTTTATTTTCCGCGGACAGCAGAGTGACGTAGTTCATCCTATTCGGCAACTACTGAATACTTCCTAAAATTACCATAAAGTTAAGAGTTTAGAGTTATATCCCTTCGCATACATGAGCTTAAAATTACACCGCTTGCTAAATCCACGTGAAAAGCAAATTTGTTGTTGTCATTGTTTTCCTTTGCTGGATTCGACATTATAAATATAGGAAGAAGACGACGCAGTATTTTCCTTCTAAGTGCATACATGTGTAGTAGTGCATACACCCTTTCACTGAAAATTTGCTTGTCCAGGCACTGGGAATGACTGTCCAGCAAGGTCATCTTTTACACGCTGAAAACAACCGTTAGGAATGGAACGCGCAAATCATCACGGTGTTAGGGCCCACCTGGGCATAATCAGCTTGGAAATTATAAATCAATAAATAAACTAAGTTCTCTGCATCGTTTATCTCATTTGTGCTTTTCGGTTTTTTAAATTGGTGTGGGGGTGGGTTACCAACAAAAGGGAAGGTATATTCAGACTGTTACCGGCCAAAATGTATTGCAAATAAAGGACCATATGTATATTTAGGTCCAAAAGTACATTTATGCATAAACCGGGACAGATTAGCTGTATGTAAAGACTGCTTTTAGAAGATGTCCTGTGTTGTCTTTGTAGACATGTTTATATACAATATAACAACCGCTTTTAGATGATATCACAGTTTACCTGTACATGAAGACTACTTTTAGGTAGTGTCCTAAATGGTCTTTTTACTCAGATTTACCAGTAATATAAAGTCGCTTTTAGATGGTGATCTGAGTGGTCTTTTTATACAGGTTTACCTGCGTATCAAGACCATTTGTAGATGGTGTCTTGTGTGCTTTCTGTGCAAGATAAACGTCTTTATTACAAAGACTTTTTGACGGTGCCCTGAGTGGCCTTTGTACCCCAGGTTTACCTGTAAGTGAAGTTGAAACAATAATGAAGTTCTTTACATGTTACTCAGTGATTTAAGTCGTGTGAATCTAGAAAACAAGAAAGGAACAAAATGCTTTGACAACCAATCACCAATGCATCTCTTGACTCAATATTGTACGAAAAAAGACTTTTTATGAGTCCTTTCTTATCGCAAATTTTTCTTTTATATACCTGTCTTTTAATAGGCGTACCTGCTTATCAATATGTGTATCTATCTAGGCCAGACACGCCTTCTATTGTAAACTATCTATCTAGGCCATATATATATATATATGCTATCGTATGTTATATGCAAAGCATTTGCTTGTTGGCAGCTTTGTTTTTTTGGGGGCGGGTGTTGTTGTTTTATTTGCAGGTTTTTTGTGGGGTGGGGTTGGGTGGAATGGTAGGAGGAAGCGAGGGGGAATATTATTCTTTCAGAAGCCATGAATGTCACGAATTGCATTGCATTATGAAAAAATCTAATCAAATAAAATTTTACTTGAATGAAGGTAGTGTGCATCTCATATATATAGGCGGACATTAGCCTCGATGAGTGGTCATATTGTTAGCGATATTGTTGGCGGCATATAACCTTTCGGTGTGATATTCAAATAAAACACTTTTTTTTGGAGCCAAAACCTAATTGTTTATGTACTCTTCTATATTCATTATTTTCTTCATCTTTTGACAGCCCCTGATCCGAATGTGCCAGGGCCCACGGGTAAGTTGAATTTGTATTAAGGGCTAATTAAAATGCATTTTATCAATGATAATTCAGAGGTCAACATTTATCATCTATAGGGGCTTCTAATCGAGTAAGTCATCGAGAAGATGTTCTAATAAACTGGAAAAAAGTATTAAACTAAATTGTGTCCGCATCGGTAAGTTTCAAGCTTTTCTAAATCTTAGAAAGGAAAAAAAAAACAATTAATAATTTAATGAGGTTTGTCATAAGTTGGGGTGATAAACATGGGCCTTATGCTTGAAAACGGTAAAGATGTTAAAGTCACTTCCTTGCTAGGCAGTGTTGGAAATACAGTTTTTTTTCGTTTCTTTGTTTTATTGTGTTTTCCCTCTACCAGTGCCGTATTTAGGTGATTTCTATGAGTGATTTCATTAATAGCGCAGTTTAACTTTACCAGCGCCATAGGTTTGCTATAATATGGCAACATACATACATACATACATACATACATACATACATACATACATACAGACATACATACATACATACATACATGGAAGCAGATATTTATATGAACAGACGTACAGGCAGTTTGACACAGACACGAACATATAGATAGAACGTCATACCTGATCGACCGCTCCGGTGGTCTAAGTGGTTAGAGTGTCCACCTCGGGTGCAGGAGGTCGCGGGTTAGAACCCTACTCGAGTAATACCAAAGACTTACACAAATGGTTCTCGCAACTGCATCGCTTGACGCACAACATTAAAAGGTTAGTGTTAGGACTGGTCGCCTGGTGTCAGTATAATGCGACTGCGTGGGACATGATGCAGTATGCCTGCGGCATGATGCCTCATTGCTAGACATCACTATAGACTTGACACACTGCAGACATCGTGGCGATAAGGCTAAAATTTTAAAGCTGCTTTAGAAATCCAAACTCACACATAAACACACACACACACACACACACACACACACACACACACACACCCTTTATCCATGGCAATACTTCTTTTCATTACAGGTGCACAGATATTCCTCGTGCAACAACCGGGCCTAAGTCAGATGCCAATGTCTGTTGCGTCGCCACCCTATTATGGAAATCAAAAGTATTAGGAAATGAAATCAAGAAGGAATACAGGTGTCAAAACTCATATGTTGTACAGATTGATTTGTTAATCAGAGAAATCGATTACTAATCCGATATCTGGATCTGCTAATCCCAGATCTCTATGTATAGATCCGAGATTTTGATTTACTAACTCTTCCTACAAATCGTTCATTTCAGTTTTCTAATTAGAGATCTCAGGAAAACAGAGAATTTGGATTATAAATTGAGATCTTTGATTTGGAAAGCGAAATCTAGGATTACAAAACCATGATCTCGCATTTACAAATCTAGATCTCGGATTAGTAAACCATGCCCTCATATTATAACAAGCATGAAACATGTCCCTTAAACCTTCAGTATGCATGTAAATAGTGACTACCACTGTGTATCACACTAAATAACATATTTTAGTTGGCTTAACTTGGCCGTTTTATTTAAAAGTATATGACAGAAATTAAAACCACTTGTCGTAAAATAAAGATAAGCTTTGTTTGTTTCTTCTACAAAAATGTAAAAACAAAATATTTTTTCTTCAGATATGACATCATGACGTGAAAGTCATAAAGAAGGATTTTCAGTACGTATTATGAACTGAGCAATGTATCCTCTCATATGACTAACAATAATGACTCTCATATGACTAACAATAATGACTCTCATATGACTAACAGTAATGACTATCATATGACTAGCAAAGTAACAATAATGTTTTAAAGAAATTAGTTCATTTTGTATGGGTATAAACAAAAACAATATTGAATTAGAACGTCTATTTGACTTTTTCTTAATGTGTGGTATAATAATAATAATAATAATAATAATAACGACAATAATAATATTAATAATAATAATAATAATAATAATAATAATAATAATAATGTGCTTTTGTAATACAGGCCATGATAAAGCTCGATAATGCGGTATGAATATATGTTTTTTTTGGTGTAAAATCGTGTGTCTATACTAGAGTTTATTTAGCAGTAGTGGATGATAAAGCAGTTTCTATTTTCTTTGAAGCTTTTATAACAAACAGTGATCAATCAATCAATTTAAGTTTTGCATCATATGTATTTCTAGTGTTGTGTTTTTGTATATGAAAAAAGGTTACAATTTGTTTCATAATTTGCTATATAGCGGACAAATATTTAGAACATGAAATTCATTTTCAGTAGATTGTAACGTTATTTAAAAAATTCGTCCTTTGGACTTTTTAGGATTATAAGCCAACATTTCAAAATATATTTGTATCTGATATTCCGCATACCATTTTTACCGAAGTCTTTTTGCACGAATGCATTTGAAATATACTTAAATATACAAGAAGATATAGAGCATATCATCGGCATCATACAATCATCTGACCTCCGATCCTTGTTACAGAATGGGAGTTTTCTATGAGTCAGACATGCAGGTTTTGTACCAACTTTTTTTCAATAATTAGCTTTAACATACACATATCCTTCATGGTCAGAAATAGTCAGTAGATGCATTATGAGTTTTGAGAAGAACACATGCATTCTAGATATTTGTAATATGATCAAATATCTACCTCTATAAGGCCATGGTGCTACTTTTCAAAACTTCTGAAATAACAACCTGTGCGAAATATAATTAATCCTGTTTCTTTTCAATATTCATTGTACTTTCCAGTATTATCAGTTTGAATTCTTTCTATATGAGAATATTGTGTAACTGTTTAGCAGTGTCATTGAAGCCAAATAAATTGTCTGCATACAGCTGAAAAAATAATTATAATCTCTAAATAGAAACTCCCTTATTTCCTTCTGCTAAGAATGTTTTCTATTCATTCAAGAGTAAGGAAAACAGTAAACAGTAAGGCGATAAGACACAACCTTGGTGTACACCCCAACGCAATGCAACACATTAATAAGAATCGAAAACTTCAGTTTATCATTTCTTTGTTGAAACAGCAGTAAAATTAAATTTTAGTGAATTTAATATGTTTATTACTGTCGTCTAATAAACCATTAGTTTTTCCTTCAATTTTCCACCATGAAATCTTTTAGCAAATGTTGATATAAGTTCAAATATTACTAAAACCACTAAAAAGGTCTTTAAATTGACGATGGTTTCAAATCTCTGAATATCCGTTTAAACATCATTGTCGCCGGAAATAGTGAAATATTCCTTGATATTTGGTAAGGAAGGAAAAGGTTTGTAATTTTAAGGTAAGGAAAACTCCCAGCTATGTTCTAGTAAATCATGGAGGTTGTAGAAAATAATGGCCATGGCAGTCAACCGTTATCATTGTATTTCTGCATAAATTATGTCATTTGAATGTGTACAAACAAGATGGAAACATTTGTAACATAATGTTTCAGTGAATAATTTACCTCTTTTGAAATGATGATGATTACATGTAAATTCATCAGCTCCAGGGGATTTTTGTATTTCAAATTTGAATGAATTAGTTTTGGTCAAGTAAGTGAAAAGTTATCTACTGGTATGTTCGTTGCATTCAGGTACAAAACTTAATTACATTGTGACGAGAGCTTTCCATTTCATCTATCTCATCAAATGCGTCCCATCTCCATTTATTCAAACGGCCTCGATACAATTTGTTCAGTTTTGATTTGATTTTAAGTGGTTCTTTTGATTAGTTAAGTACGCATAATCTTTTTAATATGTTTTTTTTATTCATGTATGTGTCGAAATGAATGAAGTTTGCGTTGTTATGTTGCTTTAATATGTATAGCACTATATCGAGGTTATGTTGCCCATCGACGTCGTTTAAATAATGTAGCACATAAGGTAGAAATGAAATGTTCGTTACCAGACGTTAACGGCTATTTACGGTTTATTCATTATAATTATAAAACCATAAAAATATTTTGAAGACTCAAACTGTTTTACATAATGCATGCATGTAAAACTTGACACCGATTTATGTCAGTAGTGATACAAATAGATGCAGTTTTCTTTAAACATTGAATTGCGTGTACTGACAACAACATCTGGTATAACAACGGTCACTCATTATCGTTTCAACGACTTGATACGTTATAGTAAAATGTGTCGAAATCTTTATGTAAATCCTAGGCTCATTCGGAAAGGAATTCAACTTTCCTAAATGAATTATTTATTTTGCAAACTAAAAATATGATACGTTAATAAGCATGCAGTGAAATATAACCGGTAATAGAAGTAACAAATGCATCTAACCAAAAACGGAATGCTCCGGTGCTCTGGGGCAGGTCTGGAAGAATTTCTGCTAAAACGGAAGACAGACAAAATTGAACATCTATGGCGTTAACTATATGTATATGAAATCGGCTTACAATAACCAAAATTAGTCATGCAGCTAACACCAAAAAGGATAAGGATCGAATAAAATCTGAATTTATTAGGGACCAACACATGTTGCTTAAAAGACGACTTGTGATTTTATAGCGAACTAAAATTATTTCCAAGTCTTTTATTTTGACTGTTTTTATGACTTAAAACCGATTGGATTTTTTTCTTTGGTTTTTATTGTGTTATTTTGTTGTTTCTTTACGCGCAGAAAGAGGCACTATGTAATGGACCATGTGACTTTTTTTCTCCTATTTCCGAAGTAACTGACATTTCATGTTTCAGATTTGCACATTGACAGATATTTAATGTTAACTGTTTGTTATTGTTCACGTTAATATTTTAATTATAGAGTTTACACAGATGTTCACAGGAGATCTATGCATATGTCAGTTTTGCCGGTTTGTAACAAGTTTGAAAAATGATATATAAATTTGTTGTTTCTTTACGCGCAGAAAGAGGCACTATGTAATGGACCATGTGACTTTTTTTCTCCTATTTCCGAAGTAACTGATATTTCATGTTTCAGATTTGCACATTGACAGATATTTAATGTTAACTGTTTGTTATTGTTCACGTTAATATTTTAATTATAGAGTTTACACAGATGTTCACAGGAGATCTATGCATATGTCAGTTTTGCCGGTTTGTAACAAGTTTGAATTGTGTTATATAAATATGCTTTCAATAAAGATGTTTTTTTTTTGCAATAGGCAAGATAATTTGTTCTTCGCACTGAATTCCTTGATTTAAAATAAATTATCCTTGCAGGCAAAAGACGATATTAATTTAAGACAAATCCAAAACACGTGTAATAACGTCAATAAATAGTTTTTCTTCACTATTTCTCATCCAACCAACGTGGAATGTTCGATTCGTTACAATAAAAAAGACATAGTGCGAAATATACATTAGTGTTATGCTAAGACTTTATGATATTAATGTCTTTAAATGTTAACCCTTTCAATACGTTTAAATGGTTAGCTGTTTTTTGTGACTTTAGTCGGACAGATTTAAAAAGTAGAAAATATGACTGTGGATTAAACTTTTTTTTAACATTTCAAATGAGCACATGTACATAGCTAATATAATTTTGCAAGGATTACAAGAAAAAATTAATCGAAATCAACATTAATTCAATCACAAAAAGATGAATTTGAATAATTACCAGATCTGTAGAGAATACAATGTGGTTAAGTAAAATTCTGAAATGAAAGGGACATGAATCAAGGAATGTCCGTTTCCCCCTAATTAAGTCTGCAATGGCTGCCATCAGTAACCGCATAATTACTGTGGAAACAATTAACTGGCGATTAAATCTTTTGGTTATTTTAAACTTTGATGAAAAACATATAATTATGTAACATTTTAATATTATAGTAATATAACAGTTTTGCTGAGAATGTTAATACTTTATAGCAAATTTCTGCATACTTCAACTGCATACAAGTACTGGGAGTAACTGTTTATCTACACCGTATAATATACCAGTCTAAATCAAATGGTTCTTTTATATTTTTTTTTCCACTCTCTCGTGTTTATCCCATGTATACTATTTGCAGTTCTAAACACATGTAGCAGATATCTAATCGTTCACTCAAAAATCAATAAAGAAACAAGACATATATGAGTTTTTTTTGTCTTATTAAGAAATATCTCAGAAGTCAGAATTAAAAGATAAATTGATTACATTCCAAGAAGTTAATCAGATTAATGGTTGCGTCCAAAGCGCATAAATTGGCGTTGTAATTAAAATTTTTCCAAATTATTATTAATTCAATTAATTACTTTTGAAAGTAATCTGCCTAAGGTGTTTTAACAATTAAAATCACTCATCATAAGTAATTTAAGGTTCTGCTTTACTGCCAGGTTTTCTGAAGTCACTATATCTTACCTATACCCGAAAACTGGACAAACCAGGCACGTCCATTATGTATATTTGTAATTGTTGCTCTGATTGGATGCATGAACTCAACGTTTATTTGTGACGTCACAGTGTTTGCCAATATTTCATACACTGAGCAGTAAATAAACAAGGTAAGACTAATAAATACAACAACAAAGTAATAGCTGTTGGCGTTAGATTAAATTATATAGGAAATAAATCATTATTTCAAGGTTTAAAATGAGCAAACACACCCTTCAAAGGAAAGAAAAAAGTTTTAACAGAAATTTCTTCTCAAATAAGGATGTCAATTTTTCTTTTTACGTTATGATCCAGCTTTGTTTGAGTACCATTTAAAATCGATAATAGATATCGTTCATGATTGTTGATGTAATGATCCATTGTAAGAAACATATTGCAGATCTATTTTTTTGTCTGTGTATGTTATATTTTAAAGGAATGATCATTTATCAGCAATACGTCTACCTGGATTTGAATTTAGGACATTGGTTTTTCCATCAAAATGCATGGTTTATTTGATATTTATTAGTTGCTTAAAATGCAAGTAAACAGACCTGGCCTTACGAACGAATTTGATTAGAAAATGGCTCACAGCTTAGTGCTAATATTGTCATAGGCTTTTATATAAAGGATGTGATCAGCTGATTTTCTGACTTATCATCAGCCTTTGTAGAATTAATTTTAATTGTATTTATTTATAACTTGAGAGGATTTATTTTTAAATTGTTCATTAGAATTACAAAGTGTTCAGCAGTATAGTGAGGTACCCTAGGACATGTGAGAACAAAGAAGGAAAACATTCGTGGGAACGTTTAGGGACATTACTTTTCAGATCACCCTGAGAACATGGGGAATTTTAACATGGATGGGACTATAGAGGGACAAAAATAGTATTGGGACTGTATAGGGATAATATGAATGGAACAGGTGGGGTGACGTCGCGGTACTGGTTGTTGGAAACAATGTTGCTGGGGGTTGACCTGAATACTTGCTCTCTTAGGTAACCACATGCATGTCACGCGTTACAAACGTAAGTCACAGTGTGGAGTCTGTCATTTAATCCGAAGAGAGCTGCATGTGACGTCACATTCCCTATATAGATGTGCTAGCGTTTGTGCGCAGTGAATGTATGCGACAAAGTTTTCAAATATAACGGAAACGAAGAAGACGATGGTTTGGGGTGCACCGGCCATGGAGACGAGAAGCGATGGCATAGGAGCGGCTACTAAAGACAACATAGTTTTACTTCCAGAGGAGACCGATTTTAATTGGGATTTAGTCGATTTTCTTTCGTCTTCGCAATACTTTGTTCCTGTACCAGTACCTGCGCCGCCTTCCCCTTCCTTGCCACATTTCGAAGATTTTAAACATTGGAGAAATTTTTACTGCAGCAACAAGAAGCATGACATACTTTTCTTCTTCAAGAGCAACAACAAGAAGAAGAGGCTATACGAAGGAAAAGACAGGAAGAAGAAGAAGAAGAAGTAGAAGCAGAGAAGAAACAAGGTCTTGTTGTTGTTGTTGTTGTTGTGGGGTTTAACGCCATTTTTCAGCACACGATAGGCTATACATGGCGGCCAGTATTAATGGTGGAGGAAGAACCCGGGAAAACGAAACAAGGTCTAAGAGAGAAGGCGGACAGTGAAAGTCAAACGGTGACATCCTCTTCTTCCTGACTTTTTCCTCGTCTTCATTTCTTCTCTTTTTTCTCTTTATGGACGTGTCTTCCATTTGGGAGGGTACCGCTTCTTCCTGTTCTGAAGCGCTCTCTTCCTCTTGCTCCTGTTGTTGTTGAGGGCATTCCGAAGACCAATGTCCTTCCTCTTAAGAATGATAACATACATCTTGACTTTTGTCTCTTCTGAAAACCTGTGTTGTTTTTTTTGCGCTCTGGACACTCAGTAGCCAATGCTCTTTCTTCTTACAGATATAGCAATTATCTTGACTTTTATCTCGAATGGATGGGGAGTAGTCCGTCGGATTGACTGAAGAATACTTTCGTGTGACACCTCGCAAAGCTCTGATCAGACGTTCGATATGTGTGGGATATTCTATCGTTCTGGTCGGTTTGAGAGTGAAAAGAATACTGGAAGGGACGACACTGGACCTTTATATAGGGAATACACTGGTTTGACATGGATATAGGGACCCATGGCGTTTAAAATGTAGTCATTTGACTTTTTGCATTCAAGATTAAACGATCACATCATTTCGTGGAGAAAGGAGAATACAGTAAGGGGCAGAAACGTGATTTACTGCCTCACACAGTAGTTGAAGACTTGGCTCAAATTCATGCCAGCGATTTTGAAGATGACATGAGTGAACCAGAATCCAGGCCCAGAGAGTCTACACCCAACCAACCAAAGTCCACCAGTAAACCCTGAAA
The DNA here is from genome assembly GCA_028554795.2 of Sinohyriopsis cumingii. Lineage (NCBI taxonomy): Eukaryota > Metazoa > Mollusca > Bivalvia > Unionida > Unionidae > Sinohyriopsis > Sinohyriopsis cumingii. The sequence goes on from CM068832.1 coordinate 35,303,474, forward strand.
AGTGCTACCACATTCTAGAGATGGAAAAGCGGTCCTCTAGAAAATTTAGATCAGCGGCCTACACGTACACAGTGAAGTTCAAAGATTTCAAGTCCGACGTACTGCTGGAAAAAGCAGAAGAGTTCATCACCGAGGTGTGGGATTCTTGGTTAAAAACACTGAAACAGCAATCTGAAGCCAAAGAAGACGATCGCTTGAGACTTTCTATTCATCATGACAGTTTGAAGTCCCCCGTTTGGATCGAGTTTAGCAACCAAGCAGAATTGACACCTTCCAAAAGTCATCGACAAGATTCAAGACGTGCAACAATCCAATGACAAGTTTCACATCATCAATGGAAAAGCGACACTGTTCAAGACCCACGTTTCTCTTCCGTAAGAGACAGGACGCAAAAGGTGTTACTGGTGGACGACCTTTTCAGCACTAAAACGAGCTTCGTTAAAATTAACAATACTCATGACCAGATGTGTTTAGACTGTACCATCGTAGTGGTACGAACGAATGACGACAAGAACGACACGGTAGAATGGAAAAGAACCTGGGAGAACATTTGACGACCGTTCCGAACCAAACAAAAAAGAGAAACTGAACTCCTGTTACAGCAATGGGGCTATCAAAAGACACACCCTGTGGCATTCCTGAAATGCACAAATTGCAAGACTTATTGGCTCCACGCAACACATTGAAATTACACCCTCAAGAAGTGTGCGGAGCTTTGTTGTTTCGAGGCAAAGATTTCAAAGACGGAATATACATTCGCATCTATTATCACGATGAACATTTCAATGCCATCGCCAGTATCGCCGCATTCCTAGGATGAGGGTATTACTGTGAGGAATGTGACTATGGCTACAACAATCGAGAGCAACACAAGTATTGTGGAACGAAATGCTCAGGGAGTTTGTCCTCTCAACCCTGTCTGAACGAAAGACAAGAAGGTGTGTATTGTCAAGCTGTCAGCGAACTTTTGTCAGTCCACCCTGTTACCAACAACACCTGAAGACGCAAGGTGACAGCAAAAAGGTGCTTTTCAACTGCTGAGTGTGTGCCCTACTTGTGGACATGGCATCCGTACCAAGAATGCCAAGGTACACGTATGTTCAGGAAAGCCGATTTCGCCCAATGGATCTTAGACCCCATCGACGAGACGTGGAGCCAAGAGGACATCGAACGTTATGCGGATTGTCTTCGCTATGCCACGGTAGTGGCTCACAATTTCTCCGGATAAGATGGTCAGTTTCTTATGAGATACTATACGGAGCAAAGTACGGAACTTCCTAAAATGACTTTGAACGGAGCCAATATCATTTCCATGCAAATGGGACAAGTGCATTTTAAAGATTCGATGAGGTACTTGGCCATGGTTTTAAGTCGAATGCCTAAAACGTTTGTAATGACAGAAATGATCAAAGGCTATTTCTGTACCTTTTGAATGCCGAAGCCAATCCACGCGCCATTCTACCTCAGTTTCCTGAGGCTCACTACTACGACCCGACAACATGTGTACGAACAAGAAGCATTCTACTCTTGGCTTCAGACTCACGCCTCTGACCCCTTCGACTTTCAGGAAGAAATGTAAAGGTATTGTCGTTCCGACTTGGATAGTTTACAGCGTTGCTGTGGAAAATTTTGAGAATTATTCATGGAGCAAGGAGGGACTAACCCTTTGAAAGAAGCCTCCACCATAGCCAAAGCGAGTTCCTTAGTGTAACGCCAACGATTCATGTCCAAAAATACCCTGGCTGCCATAAGCTGGCAAACGACGAACTTTGTCAAACGTCAATACTAGGTCAAAACCCTACGCTGGCTACATTCCTTGTGCGAAAAGCAAGACAAATGGATTCAACATGCTCAAAACGGTCAAGGTGAAAAGACCATCGGAACGTATTCGTTGAGTGGCTGGGACTTAGAAAACCACAAGATTTTGTACGAGTTATACGACCGCTTGTTTCACGTATATTTCCTCTGCTAGCCTTAACGTGACACTAAAAATCAGTTTTTACAATGGACGATGGAGGACTTGAGTTTACCAGTTTCCCAAGGCAGAACAGTACCACAAGGGCGACGAGACACAGAAATAAATTTCTGCAGACTACATGGATGTCCTTTTGAAACTGAAACAAAAAGTCAGCGGCTATCATTCCTAGTGCCACACTTCCGAAGACCAAAAGAAATTCAAAGAGAAATACTTGAAGCAGAAAGACCATGTGGAGGAAAACGAAGGAAGGCGATCGTATGATTCTTAAGAGGAGTGTAATGCTGTGCCCTACGATGAGAGCGATGCCGTACGCTGTGACCTAAGCGATGCAGTAAAGCATCATGGGAACTTTGCCATGACTACTGCTATCACTACACCTACCATGGAAATTGATGTTGTGCGTGTCAAACCTGATGAATACGAAAACGATGCCACTCGTTACAGAACACCTTATCACCTAAAGCTACCACCCACCAGATGCCATCCAACCCTAAGTAAACTTATGCGGATTTCACCGTACCCTCAGTGAAATGAGCATGTGAAAGACGGATATTCGTTCCCTGTGCGTTTGCCTGAATCCTGCTAGCTTAAAAGTCGATTCCAAACCTTCAAAGGAAAATGGCCTAAATATCTTGGAGGACCTACTCTCAAAGAATTAGCCAGAATCAGATTTTTCTACTTGGGCGAAGGGAATACAACAGATTCCGTGGAAGGAAACCACTGGAGTTCGATCATCTGCGCAGAAAGTACACTTATTGCCTCCGAAAAAAGAGGTATAAAAACCGGCTACCATGCCACAACCTTTATCAGTGGTGATGCAACAGATTCCGTGGAAGGAAAGCAATGACAGTATATTACGAACAGTACCTACCACCAAACAAAACATGAAAATGGAAACCAGAAGCGAAAAAGAAACGAAGAGAAAACCAATCCCATTACCATTCCCACCACCACTACCCTGGACTTCTACACCCGTGGCACATCGGACACGTAAAGCCGTTTCCACGCCACCATTTCGCCTCATCAAATGTAGCATCAGCGACTAGTGGCTGACTTCTACAAAAAACTGTGAAAGTGTTATCCAGCATTTACTACGATTGAGCCCATCCTGGAGGTTACAGAGGAGTTCAGAAATTGTATCGTGCTGCCAAAACCCGTCTGAAAAGTGTCCATTTAACCTCAAGTGCAACGATGGTTACAAAAACAAGCCACGTAAACTTTGCACAAACCCATTCCACGAAAATGGTTATCCGATGTCTTTCATTGGCCACCAACGATTGTGGCTACAAATATTTGTTTTGTGTCATCAATGTCTTTTCCGAATTTGCCTGGTTCGTGCCATTGACTTCCAAAACGAGCAGTGAATTAATGCAAGCCCTCCAACTGATGTTGAAACAAAGTGGTCGTCACACTCTTCGATGGCAAACCGACAAAGGCACCGAATTTCTGAACCAAGATTTCCCGATAGAATTAAAGAAACGGGACATTCATTTGTTCACAACCTAGAATCCTGAAGCCAAGGCCATCATCGTTGAACTTTTCAACGCACCTTGAAAGAACGCTTTTGGAAATATTTCACGCATCAACCTACTCTCAGGTATATCGACGTGTTTCCGTACTTGGTTCAAGCGTACAACCAATTTTACCATCGTTGTATTGGACGTGCTCAGCCACCCCAAGAAGTGACTCCCGACAACAAAGTGACTGTTCTTGAGCGCCTGTTTGGTACGTCCCCGACGGTGACTGTCCCTAAAAGAAAAGAGGAGTGTTGGCAGCATGAGATTGGGTGCGCATTGGTAAACCGAAACGCACTTTCGACAAAGGCTACTTATCCACCAGGACCACCAAATTGTTTCATGTTACTGGACGAGTGCACGGCTATCTTTCTGACGTGTAAAAATTGGAAGACATGAACGGGAAAGTATTGAAAGGAACTTTTTACTTGCTCGAGTTACAGCGCGTTACCAAAAATGAAGAAGAAGTGCACGACATCGAAAGTATTCTGGAACGACGAACTCGAAAAGTGGGTAAACGTCGTGCAAAAGAAGTCAAAGTATGTTGGAAAGCTTATCCTTCCAGTTTTGATTCTTGAAGCAATGATTCGCAAGTCAATGACTATAAAAGGAAGTGACCATTATGCCCTTCATCACATTCTCAGCTACCACTGCAATGGCCACTCCTTCACAGAATTCTTCTTTGCAAGATCTACAAAAGCAACCCTTGTGGGTGTGATGTGGAGAACGTGTGTCTAAAATGCAAATCTTTTTTTCTTCTTCTGCCAAACCTTTGTGCTGTATTGTCAATGCCAGTTTGAGTTTGCCACAAGGGGACAGAAAAAGTGTGAACCATTTTACTGAGTAGTTGTAAAGTTTACCTTTTTTCCAATCTTTCCATGAAATAATCCTCAAACGGGAACAACTGGAGCTTTGCGTCCAACATCAGTCACCCTTCCAAAACCACAACCGCTTTTACATGCTCCACTGAATTCTAGTGATCTCTCGGACAGCATTACTCTGGAATTATGAACAACAATAACCAATTTTACTTAACCTTACCAAATGTCAGTTCCGTGGAGGTATTTCCCAACAACACTTTGTGTTGTTACACGGCTAAATTACTTCAGGCCATCTAATTTGACCACGAAGCCCATCGTGAAGTAGCCTTGACAGAATTAATTTAAGCTAAACAAAAACATCACTGAAACACAAAACGCTTTCCAGCTCGAAATTCTGAACGTCCAGTTGCAAGAAGAGATGAATAAAATAGGGTTTTCAGGTGACACAAGGTTAGCAAGCAATCTATTATTCAGCATTTACATATTGAAAATTTTGGTAGGCTGTTATTTTAGCGGTGAACATTTGGCGGATTCATTTGCTGAATCTGAGACCGAAGACCAATAGTAATTTGGATCTCATGTAGAACTGAACTAAGGACTCAATTTGCTCTGTGTTTTCCGATATAGGGGAGTACAAGGTAGCGAGACCTATCTCTGTACCGTCTTTCCTTTCAAAGTGGATTGTATATCACGTTCACCGCGAATTTGTAACTCATCTCTATTTGCCCGTCAGTAAGTCGTATTGCGACACAGTCAACATTGCTGCAAAAGAGATCTGAGACAAAATATTGCATTCTCCAAAGGGAAAGTCACGGTGAAACTCCATTTTCGAAAACGGTTCTCTAACGCATTGTAAGTCGTGTATCCAACAAGGACGTGGTTTATGAGATATGCACGGAAAAGAATTTCTCCAAATTTCATCATCAACAAACAAAACTCCAAAGAAACGATCTTGAGAGCAGGCGAAAATATATTGCTTAAAACGGAGAAATAAATTTTGGGACGACATGAAACTCCTATAAATACTCTGGACGCTGCCGAGTAAGGAATTCCTGCTTCCCTGGTGCCACAGCAAGGACAGATAGAAAGAGACGATGAAAACATCCCTTCAGAGGACTTCACATTCATAAAGCTAGAAAGACTAAGAAAAGCTGAACTGATCGAGACTTAAACGTTTTTGATTATTGAAACACAGAGAAAAAAAGAAAAAATGATTCACCGAGAGTCCTGCTCCTGTTCCAAGCTGGAACTGGATCTGTTTGCCATGTCCCGCACCATTAAGACGATGCAAAAATCCCAATGGGTAGTATTTCATCCCGTCTTCTCTTCAACAGCCTCAGCTCCCATCTAATTTGATATCAAAAGACAGCCTGATGATTACAGCGATCAGAATAGCAGCGACGGAACGGAGAACGACAATCTGGGATCCGATGAGAGAGTAGTTCCCGTCAACAATTTCATGCATTTCTTGTTCAGCGAAGAGGATTTGTACTTGAATAACAAACTGGTTAGCAGTAGCATGGATACTTACCCTTACCAAGCCTACCTGGAAAATCTGTTGACATACGGAAAAGACGTGAAGAACACTCATCTGCATCCCTGCGTGGTTTAGAAACCTAACACAGAAATAAAGTTCAACAGCATTACGATTGCTAGGACGATCATAATTTGTCAGGATTTATTGAGCGTAGAAAGAAAATTGAATTGAAGAAAGCCTTATGGATCGTTTGCATTTGTGGACATGTGGTTGCAAGAGAAGTATTTGTTGATTGGAGTGGATGTCCGCCTCAGAATGAATCATGGCGGTGCCGCTTTCTATTTGATAGCTGAAACTAATGACGCTAACGTTTACAAAACTATCATCGAAGAAGCCAGACTACGTACGACGTGTGGAAGTGTTACATAAAGTGGAAAACTTAAGTCACACTTTGAGCAGAACGACTGCCAAGTATTGATATGACGCGTGGAAGTGAAAACTTTCATGATTCTCGTTGTAAATGCAGTACATGACCAAATATCATCTGTTTCAAGGACCTTTACCCAAGCGTTTGATCATTGGCATGGTCAAGAATTCAGCCATCAACAGAGACTACAAGGAACATCCTTTCCAGTTTAATCATTAAAAGTGTCCTAGATCAAAGTCAGTTGCGATGGCAAGACCTTGTGTACAAGACCTTTCGAACCTACGTTTGAGCCGCAAAATTGCTTCAGATTGTATTAGTTCATGTACGAAGCAACGGGACAGTTAGGGACCAACACCAGTCACGTTATTACGTACAATGATTATGCAGGAGGCTACGTTTTGTGGGCTTTGGATTTTCTCCAGACCAAGTCAGTGAAGATTGACATTTGCACTCCATAAAATCCGCCCAGATTCGCGTGGAACTATAGTTTACAGAACCTCAACCCGCAAATAACATAGTGTACGTCATCTTGCATGCCGAATTCGACAATACCATATAAATCAACAGTTAGAGAGAAGTCATTCTATACTATTAGAAACTATGGAAGCTTGTAATCCTTCTTTGAATGGTGGATGATCTATGGAAATGGAAGAATGGAATTGGAGGATATCGTGGAAGCAGAACTGCAAAGCAAAGACGAAGAGGACATAGTGAAGAAGTCCAGATGGCCAGAACAAGAACAACATTTTGTTTCCTGTCCGGCCAAACACCTGGAAGAAAAATGTACAGAACTGATCAAGAAGATTTGCTATTGATGTCAAAACGATCATCCATATCAAATTCAACAAGATAAATGTCTGATGCAGACTCAAGAAGAACAATTAGACGAGTATCTTGGACGACGCTTGGAGTCTCATCTCGGAAGAAGCCGTGTTGCATCAGTGGTATAAAGGCTTGCGTGATCATTCCTCTCCTCCACTGATTGCTCTAGCGATCCATCATATCGAAGCTCTCTTGGCTGAGAGTGCTGAGACGAAGCGAAGATACGGTTACTTGTCAGACATTGTCAAGCAAAAAGTTCGGATTGAGTTGATGACTTATCATTACATGTGAAACAAACCCAGAAAAACAAAACAACATAAACATGGATACTTGGGAACTTTATTACCTGTTGAACCACAGTTGGTACACTGCTTCTTGGAATCCTGTGGTGTGAGCTAAAGATGAACTACCTCATTGCAAACCTCGAGGCCATCAAGTATATATCATCAACACGGACAACAGTCATCTCCCATGACCCACTGGGCAGCCGTCTACTTCCGTAAAGAGGGTTGTGTCGAGTATTTTAATTCTTATGGGTTACCACCTTTGGAAGACGACATGACATCAGCGACTTTGTGAGAAGAAATGCCCAGACGACACGATTCAATAATGTGAAATTACAAGGCACATATTCCATGGTGTGTGGACAATATTGTGTGTATTTTCTTCATCAACGCAGTCTTAGATACTCCCAGAACATTTACTGACTTATTTTGATGAGCACTCTTCTAGAAACGATGACAAAGTAGATCGATGGTTTTGTTACCTTTATGGATATCTTTTGTCTTTAGCTAGGAAACGTAGTGTACATCAATGGCCCAATGACTTCCCTCAGTGGAAGTCTAGCTTGACTTCACAACAATGGCAACATCGTCAAAAATAGATTGTTATTTAAAATATGTTTGTTTGTTTGAAAAAATATTTTATGATTAATTGTAAGTTGATAGTTATTTGAATCAAAAATGTTGTTTTGAAAATATGTGTATGTCGTTTGATTTTAATTTTTATCATTATACATGCTATTTGACTTCTCTCTATCCCTCAACCTAAATCAACAATCATAAGGTTCCGACCCAACAAAAATCGTAGTGATCTTTTCGTGTACGTCCACGCTTGAACCATATAAAGAGAAGCAGACTCCAGGACGTAGAAGGGAAAGCTTTAGCCCTCCATCAAACATCCAGCCGATCCTGTATACATTTTCCTTGGGTATCCCTCAGCCCTTATCAGGGCTAAAATATTTTGCCATTTTATGAGAGATTGCAATTTGGCTTGAAAACTCGACTTGATAATACTATGATACATAATATGATCCTTTGACCACCGTTCTAAATCAGAACCACAATACCTAACTTGACATTCACAAAATTTCATTTGGTCTCTTAGACCTAAATTTCTTTTGAATTAAAGTATTAATGCCCATTTTGTGCATTTGGAATTATTTAAGATAGGAAAATTTATTTCATAAATCTGAGACTCTAATTGCGATTGTGGCTAACACAGAATGGGTAATAGAGAATACCTGTTATATAAGTAACTGAGTTGAATTTGGTAATATTAATTTTGGCGTTTCAGGTACGTTCCGGCGAAGTTTGGACCTCCCATCCAAGTCACTCTCCTCCCTGCCTGCTCAGACATTAAAAGACGAGTGTGTGGGCCGATTCCCACTCGTCTATAATCAGATGCACTGTTGACCTTGTACGCACGGAATCGGGGTTAAGTTACAAGACCAGCGCCCAATCCTGTGAGACGTCTTATCCTGTAGTTATACCTTCCAACACAGACATTTATTTAACTTTAGTGCGTGTTGGGTCCAGTCCCACTCGAGACAGCCTTACATACAGGTCGAAAGGGATTTATTGTCCCACTACAAGTCGGTTAATCAATCAGCACACAAATGAGTGCATTAATGCGTTGGGGTAAGTGGCACCATTCCTTCCCCCTCGAAAAAAATCAATTATTCCCAAACGGGAAATTAACTACTCGTAAATGCCCACGTGGATGCACAAGACTCTAATTGAACTGACTGCCTGACTGACTGATATTCTGTCTATAGTCCGCAGCGAACAAAGCAAGAGCAAGCCATGCAATCAATGGAGCTAGCGACGGAAGTGATTCCCGCTCAAGCACTAATTGCACTGAAGGGTATTGTCCTTACCGTTGCAAAAGGCTGGAGTTTAAGAGGTAAAACTAACAGGACGACTTTACTCATAATATGGGAGAAAACAGAAGAAAACAGCGAAGAAAGGAGATGGTCCAGGAGTCGGAAAGGGTGGAACAAGCAGAAACAGAGGGAGCATACAGTGCGGAACAGGTTAACTTGCAACCAGCCGAGTACGACCAATGGAGAAAATAATCATCAGCAGTCTAATGAGCCAACTATAACAACTTCAACTTTAGAATCATTTCCACCCGTCTAAAACCTGGTGACCCGATGTGACGTCATAGTGGCGACCAATCGCTACGGGCGTCACATGCTGCTTTGGTAGACACTTGGCTTAATTGATAACAGACTGAAATTAATTTACCTTTTAATACGAGTGCGTGTTGGTTTCATTCAAATTCATTAAAAACCCCAACATCGGGTCGTTGGATACTTTAATTAGTGCCACGACCAGATGGCTAAATTAAATAGTGTTCTGTGAGCACAAACATGCCTGGGAGATGTGGCACGAATTCCTTCCCCCAGGTTTAATTAAATAGCCTGCCATGCAGGCATAAACCAGTGGTATATGTACTGATGTACGAAAACCATTTTAACATAACTAGTTAATCAGTCTGAGCATCCATTGTTGACTCGTTCACCTATGAACATGCGTTCAAGACTAGCGAAGCTGAACGATGCGTACGTGAATTAACATCATGTCAGGCAATGTCTGATACCGAAACCTGAAGAAACTGAGAGAATGTCAGGGTGTTGAAAATGACAAGACCTGATAGAAAAGCTCTTCAGAGAGGAAATCAAGAAGGAGAAAGAAGAATGGACGGAGAAGTACAGACTTCAGAAGGAACTAGAGTAGAGAGAACAGCAACAGCAGCAACAGCAGGAACCATACAGAGGATTTGTGGACTGCTGTGTAGACACGAAATAATTATCCTTATCTTTCCGAAGAAGCAGGCCCTATCCTGTGTGAAAGCCTGCCGCCAGACGGGGACGCAAATTTAGGCAATAAAAGATTGCCATAACTTCCGGTCCACAAAAACCAGCCCTTTCTCAGGGCTACACCAATACTCGATAAAGACATACTAGTTCAATTGTCAATTGTATGTTAGTAATTTACAAAAAAAAGAAGTGTGTCTATAAGCACTCTATTTCTTTGCTTTATGTAAAAAGAATAGAAGTGTATATATAAGCACTTTCTCTAGCTTGACAAATAGTCTACATGTAATTGTGCTTGTATTTAGTGCTTGTAGACAAAAAGTGAGTGATTCTTTTATGTCTGCGCGTTCCATGTGTTTTGTTTGGTATCAGGGTTATGTTTTCCTTCACGCAAGTACTTGACAAATATAAACGGAAGCGCCCATCAGTTTGGCTATAGGCCATTCCATTCTCAGACTGGGTGCCGATCAGGACATACGTATTGGGTCTTGTCACTCGTAAGAAGGGTCAGATCCACAAAAGTTTTAGCTAGAAGTGTTTGGTTCATCAAGTCACACTAACCACCGAATCAACCAATAACAAACAAACAACAGCAACAACAAGAATACCTGTATTTGTAGCCCGCTCGGCAGTTTCGACCTGCATACGTGGACCAGCAGCCCGCATACCAGCCCGCCAAGCAGTTTCGACCTGCAGAAGAGGCCTAGCAACCAGCCTACCTTCCCGCCAAGCATTTTCGACCTGCACAGAAGGCCTAGCTGCCCGCCTAGCGGATATAAAAACAAAAACGCTAACACCACCATTTTCTCACATTAATTCAGGGAGGGAATCAAAAGGTAAACCGAATAGCCCCCTTAACAAGCATACCATCTTTGGACAATTTATATTCAGGCCCACCACATGCTTAAGTATTTAACGACCACTGGACGTGATCTCGCACATACCATGTGGCGATCTTACAACTTATAATACAGCTACTGCGCCAGGCCATGACAAACTTTCGGAAACAGAAGGGATTATCAAAACCTTTCAAATGCCTTCACCCATACAATGCAGCCCAAGATTGACTAATCGGGCACACCAGCAAACATCACATCCCAAACAACCGTTCGAACCCTAAGCAGCCTGCAAATGCTAAACTTGTCTCCCAAAAGGAAAACCGCCATCAAAAATGCTTTCAATTATAACTCAATGGCAACCATAGAAGGGACATCACCAGAAATATCCTCCCCTCTTACCATATATATCGGATCACCAAACATGGGAGAGAATAAAACGCTTACACACTTACCAGAATTACCAGACTTACCAGGAACGCAATCAACACCAGCACGACTTTCTCACTCAACTGAACCACATACTCTCACCCCTTATTCAACGTCCACCCCACACATATCATCACCTACTATTCCATCCCCAATTAATTATCCTCGTATTGCTTGTCTCCATTACCCACCTCACCAAAAACCCGTCATCCCTCTAATCACCAAAGTCAACAGATAAGCTCCGTGATAGATGCTTCAAACCTTCCCACTACCATCAACAAGCAGGGTAGGAATGATGAACCAAATCAAAGGTCCCAATTTCCATCATGACCACAAGGCATAAAACCAGGACGGACAGACAAAGTAATCTAAAACAAAGTGCAAATCCAACTCCAACTCCAAGGCAAAAGTAATCAACTTTAGCCAAATACCAGGTCCCTCCAAGGAAATATGTAAATAAGACAAATATAATCCACCAGGAACAGACGAGGAGCAAAATAACCAACTCATGCATATGCTTTCACCTGCTAAGAGGAAGACTACATCGCCAGATGAGAAAACATACCAAAAAAGGACAAGACACGAATGAAGGGAATACCCAAGGGGAAAAAAATCAAAACTGAGAACTTGAAAATCTCCAAAACAGCGAACCAAACACTGCAGGAATCAACAAAAAACCGCATCCCAAACCACAAGCAGCAAAGACTACGAAAGATGGAACCAAGCAAAAGACGGAAAGGACGAACCAAACTACAAGTGGACACATACAGGAAAATAATCAATAGTACAGTAAAGAACACACTATATTTATCACCTGCGGAAGCTCTAAACGTGTCAACATCAGCAACAGAAGCATATCATCGATCTTGACGAAAACATACCCAGGATCCTTTGAAATCATCAGGCCAAGAACTAATTACATAGTAGTCAGGTGTAGTACCCTCAGAGAGGTGGCAAATTACACGAAAATCCAACAAATTGGACCAATCCAAGTTAAAGTAACCAGATAAAATGCGCACACAGCGAGCCCCTCGAGCAAGACCCAGCAGGACACGACTAAGAACAAGAAAAAGGAACAAAAGACTGATGCAGCCTCAACAACAAAGACCAAACGGACCCAAACAAATGTATCGAACCAACTAATCCTGCAAAAAGGTCATACAATTGCATACGAAGTACAACTCACTAAGCAATAATGACCTCTCCCGAGAGTTAATATCCCACGGAGCTGACATCTCCAGGGCTTCCAGGTTCAGGACCAGATACGGACAGATGACCACAAAATTACTATTGGAATTCAACACCACCCCACCATTACTTGTCTACTTCGATAGTTATTCTTAACGACTCCGAGAGTACATAAATAAGCCTCGCTTTTGCAGTAATTGCAAGGCATGGAGACATTACGCTAACATGTGAAAGATTAGGAACCGTTGTCATACCTGCGGAGGCAACCACAGTAGCAAATGCACATTCACTGGCCAGATATGTGCAAATTGCAACGGACCCTATCACCCCATCGCCAAGGACTGCCCGTACAGCAGGAAAGAAGAAGAAATAATCCTACTATCACTGAACAGAAATTATCTTACACAAAAGCAAAAGCTTCAACGCACTTGCAAAATACCTCGCAGGAAAAGAAATCAGCACTACAAAGCTCTGCTATCCCTAACCATAGTTCGCCCCTACCCACGCCCAACTTAATCCCCCAAAACAGCTGACAAAGGGACCCTCCTTCTTGCCCTGAAAACGATAATTGAAAACAGGTCAAAGACCCATTAAAAATGAAAGCAATGCTATTAGCAACACCATCAAATCAACCAACCCTGACATATCAACCTACGTTCGGGAGGTACGAACTCAAGCAAAACGAGAGACTATAGACAAACCAATGACGAGCAATGCAAGTAACAAAGGGAAAAGCAATGCAGTTAACACAAGTACGCCCTACATTGAGGTCTTCTCACATGCCACCATTATTTACTATGTAAAAGACCTCCTGGAGGGAATTACATCTCTCTCTCAGAACCACCAGATACTATGTATCCCATTCTTTAAATTACTGCCAGACTTATTAGAGAAACATCTTGATTCCACACACTAATATGACCACTAGAATCTACAAAAATACGTTAATTATATAAATGTGTAAATGGATAAATCCATGAAGAATATTTGATAAATAATTTGGCAATGGAACAGCCGGGGATTAAACATTTACAAATCAGAACTAACGGTCAAACTTCAACAATCCAAACAAATATAAACCTGATATAATTTGTACCCAAGAAACTCTAATTCACCAAAAATTCGAAACTCATACCAAAACTCCCTGCTTTTTAAACCAGTGCGAGATATTAATAAAATGGGGTGTTTTAACCATCTTTGTCAGCGACTCGCTTCCAAATACAACATTTAAACAGCTCTCCAAATATTCATTGGACACCGACAATCCCATAACATTTGAGGATCAATCGTTACTCATCCACAGTTGTCAATTTTTATTTGAAATATGTACTATATATGACCATGGTAAACCACATGCTGTTTCCCCTCTTCACTATGCCCAATTAACCAGCTCAACGAGTGAGTATATGATCTGTGGCGACTTCAACGCACATAGCAAAAAATGGGGTGGAAATCATCAAAACAAGAGAGGCTTACTAATTGAAGAATGGGTCCTTAACAACAACCTAGTCATACTAACTGACGGTACCAAAACTAGAATCTCACCAGAAGATAGTTCGCTATATCAGCAATTGATTTAACTATTTGCACACCCAGATTAGCATCCATGATCGGGCCCCGAGTGGCCGAGTGGTCTTAAGCGCTCTCCGTTACGGATCACTGCCATCTCACATCTGTCTGCGTGGGTTCAAGTCTCGGATTCAGCCAATGTGGGTATGTGAGAAAACTTGCCAGTAGCTTTTCGTGGGTCGGTGGTTCTTTCCGGGCTTTTCCCGGGTTCTTCCTCCACCATTAAGGCTGGCCGCCATGTATAGCCTATAGTGTACTAAAAAATGGCGTTAAACCCTACAACAACAACAACAAAGCATCCATGATTAATTAGGACGTAGATAGGGAATCCACATTCCGTAGCGACCACTTTCCTGCACTTATGACTGTTGCAGAATAGAAACCGAGTGGGTTTTAGATTAAACGAATAAGACAAACACAAAAGGTGGAAATTTATTAAATGAATTAATAAAGAAAAATATATGGTGTATAAATACAATGATTCTCTCACTCTACCAACATACGATTGATCCAATCACTCTACACAAACATTCAAACATTGAAAATAAACCAAAAATATGAATTCAGTATGAAATACAGATTCAAGAAACCTCATGGACTGCAGATACGTTTCAAATAAATATTATGCACTGTAAGAGAGATTCACATAATCTCACGTATGGACTACGATTTAAGGTATTCAAATGTGTTTCAAATAATGTTATGCACTGTAAGTGAGATTCACATAATCTCCTGGAATACAACTAAGATTCAAAATAATCTCATGAACATGAAAATGTACCCAATTGAAACAACAATTGGAACAAACATATGCTTCTTGACCCTTGTACAGTCGTACGATTCATAAACTGATGAGCCGCCCAGTTTCACCGAGTCCTTGGGTTGGCCCATACTTTAATCGGCCGCTCGCACCCTTCACGAATCCAACACATGTACAGTCATACGTATACACACGTACAGACCCTTGAATTAGCTACGTCTACATCCGTGGCTCCACCACATGTACAGACATACGTTCATACATATATACGTATCGACAACACGCAGCCCTGAATACTCTGGAAACTCCAGACAGCTCTAAACAGCTTTAGACAGCTTCAGGCAGCTCTAGACAGCTCTAGTCAGCTCAAGTCAGCTACAATAAAACCAAATTGGTCATAATAATTGGTTCTAAAAAATCTCTAGATATAAACTAATACATCAAACTCTAATAGCAACTTGTAATTCAAAGTTCACAACGTTTCAAATCTGCGTTGTAATAAATGCATCATTACACGATATGACATTACAAACTGAATAAGCGTCATATATCAAATGAAATATAAATTTAACACTTACCCCTATGGCTGGAGAACACAATGGAGAGCGTACACTCCTTGACGAGATCCAAAACGGCCAGTGTATCGGTTAGAAATTATTCTTCCTTAAATCCACTGGTGAGTGAGCAATAGTCAGGGTAAAATACCCGTGCATATCATGCTTTTAATGTGCCTCGTCGCAAGTAATTTCCGGCTAGTTACATGTTAGTACAGTCGCTTACCTGGAAAAAACACTTATTCACCCTAGTTAACGTTGTACTCATCTACAACGAAAAATAGTCAAATAGTTCTAAGGCAACACCAAGTTATTTTTTTGCCTAATTCTATGACAATTACTATAAACTTACAAGTCAAGTCGGCACCTCCTCAAAAGCTCCCATATGGAGACTTGACGAAACTGATTGGCATACATTCAGTACCCTACTTACCGGCATAAATATAGTAAATTTACGAGAAGACGACATCGACATATACAACCAAAATATCATTGAAGCGATAAATGCAGCCGCCACTCAATGCATCTCCATTACTGTAACTTAGAACAGAACAAATACAAAACATTCAATTCCATGGTGGAATGACGACTGAAAAAGTATAATCAAGGAGTAAATGAAAACCCTGAATACATTTTTTCGTAAAAGACAATCAACAGAATACGCTGAATACAAAATCAAAGAGAAAGAAGCAAAAGCTATTATCAAAAGAGCAAAGGAAACATCTTGGCAAAAATATTGCTCCACCCTTGAACTCAAGCAATGCAATTCCAAACAGGTCTGGAACAAAATAAGCGCAATGCGAGGCAACAGTAGTAACAGTATCCCAAATACCAAGGGTGCATCAACCAATAAGGAAAAAGCTGAACATATAGCAAAATATTTCACTGGAATGAGCAAGAACGATAACCAGTCAGCTCAATTCCAAGCACACAGCAACAGTGGAGGGTAATTATCCCCATTTTGTTACTGGTCTAGACACCAGGATCTCCCTTCATAACGACCTTTTCACCTTAGATGAATGGAAATCTGCCATTAGAAACAAAAACTCCACTTCTCCGGGAGAAGACAATCCAGGTAATGAAATATACAAAAACGTTCCTCCCAATATTGAAAATATCATACTAGACATGATTAATCAATCATGGCAGATAGTACAAATCCCCCATAAATAGAAATAGGCTATAGTTATTCCGATCTCAAAAGCTGGTAAAGACCCGACATAACTACCATCCTACAGACCAATCACCCTCACCGACACTATATGTAAAGTGATGGAGACAATGATAAATAACAGACTTAAACATCGCCTGGAAAGTAACAATCTTCTCTCAAAAACCCAAAGTGGCTTCCGCAATAAAATATCTACCCTGGACTAACTAATAAGGCTTGAGTCATGCATTAAACTAGCTTTCAATGCTAAGCGAAAATGCGATCGATATCTCATAGCGATCTTTCTAGACCTTGAGAAAGCCTTTGATCTAGTTTGAATTGATGGTCTCGTCGCCAAATTGAATCACAATGGAATCAACGGCCACATGCACAAATGGATCACAAATGTCTTAAAAGATAGATACTGTATATTAAAACTAGAATAGGTAATCAATATTCAGAGGAATATGTATTAGAAAATGGCACCCGAAATGAAGTGTATTAAGCCCGATCATATCTAATATCATGATCAACGACCTATAACGCTCTGACGATCTCAGTAAAATTGATCTATCGCAATTTGCTGACGACAGTGGCATATGGAAAGAGGGCAACCCACGCAGCCATCAGTTAATTACTGAATTGCAAGCTAATTTAACTAACATTGGCAAACGAGCTTACAAATGGGGGTTCAAACTATCAAAAGAAAAAACAAGTGGAATTGTATTCTCTCCCTATAGAGGGTACACTATAGAATCCCCAAACCTGTACATACAAAGCAAACCCATCAAATTTGAAAAAGCAGCAATATTTTTATATATGTATTACTACCAGTACCTCTCGTGGAAACATCAAATCACTGAACTAATACGCAAATGTAATGGAGACCTAAACCTCCTGAAAAACATCAAAGGTCTAAAGTGGGGTGCAGACCAAGACACACTCGTAACACTCTACAGGGCCTTAATTAGGTCCAAGCTGAATTATGGATGACAGACCAAGGCCTCTGCCTAACCATCACTCCTCAAACGCCTCGACATAATCCAAGCTAAAGTGTTGTGTATATGTACAGGCACACTTAAAAACACATCCAAAGAAGAACTTCAGATCCTTATAGGCGAAACTTCGTTAACATTGAGAAGAGAAGAACTAACACTAAGATATGCTGCCAGAATCTCCATACACAACCCTAGCCATCCCACAAGAAACATCATTAACAAATGCTACATCCCATTTAGCCAGAGACTCGTCCTCTACCCACCATCCGGAAAAAAGATCCATACACTATGTGAAGAATTACAAATCGACTCTCTTCATGTAGAGCCCACACGATACCCAGACCCCACACCATGGACAAGCAAAAAATCCAATATCAACACCTTGGCAAAAAACCAACCATTAGAAATAAAAAAAAACAACCATTAGAAATAAGATCAAAGATCCTGACTATACTGGACAATTCTTATAAGGAATTCGTCAACATATACACAGACGGATCAAAATCAAACAACCCAGACATAACTGCTGCAGCCCTTACTATCCCGGAATTAAAAAAGGAAATAGGAAGCAGACTCCCGGATAAGTGTTAAACATATACAGCAGAACTGTGGGCCATATTTGAAACTTTGAAGACAGCATAACAACCGAAATTCCGGAAAACATTATTAATCAGCGATTCACTTTGTGTATTAAAAACTTGAAAACTGGCATTTCAAAGAGGCGTGAAAACCCCCTAAAAGAAACAAACTTGTTGCTTAACAATATGAAAGAATAAGACCAAATTGTAGAATTCATGTGGGTCTCGTCCCATGTCAACATCCCAGGCAATGACAGGGCCGACTTAGCAGTAATAAAATCAACTCAACCAACTGAAACCGGCCCAAACCGATTACAGCGTCCCAGAATTATACAGCATAATATCCAAAAATATCCCCTCCAAATGGCAAACCGAATGGGATACATGCCCCAAAGGACGCACGTTTTGTACTCGGTGAGTCACAAGATCAAAGCACCGCCAACAAACAACAAACATCATCAACGGACCATAAACCGAATCAAAACAGGAGGAACCCTACTTGGGTAGTATGGGGAAATATGTTCTGGATAACAGAGAAAATGGAGCAAAATGCTCAAGTTGCATTGATGATGAAGACCTCTAGATATTGAGAACCAAGGTTAAAACTAAATAGCACACTAAAGACAATCGGCTCTTCGTGTACTTTCACTGAATAACTGTACCAAAATAACCATAAACACAAACAAACTAATGAGCCATATTAATCTTCCTCAGGGAGATTGATAAAACTGGAAGGATGTAACCCTGCCCTTTATATTTAGACCGGTTGACAATTCATTTCGTTAACTGACTAGCCATATGACCACCTTATACACCTACATAGTAACCATCTACATCAGCTCTAACAACCAATTGCTAGTTTCAATCATTTAAACAGGTGAGAAAGTGGGTGCCGAGGTAGTATAAGGTCAACCGCCCAAGTAGGCGTGTGTACTGCGAAACGCCGGATGCTGCTGCACTTGCACTCATCACCTACTACGGCATCGTGGGTGGATCGATAAGCAATGCAATCGAGCGACAGATAGAGAAGTAGGTCATTTCCGAATACTTATTTACAAAACAGCTGGTCGCGTAACCACCAGGCGCCCCTCTTGGTATGACTGGGTGATGAACTAGGTGCGGGGGTAGCATACGGTTTACCGCCCAATTAGGGTTGTGTACCGCCAAGCGCGGGCTGATGCTGCAGCTGCACCTATCACCCACTACACCTCCCTGGGTAGTCCGGATGTATGACGCGCTAAGCAATGCAATGGTTGATTGGTAGTCAGTTCTCCCTCAACACTCATTCTAACAATCTCTATCTGCTCTCTCTTCCCACCTAAGGCATGATGGATCATTTAAATATAAGAATCAAAACTGGCCTATAAACTTAGACATTATAAGGTGGCTTAAACCCCAGCCATCAGACCCGATGAACAATGCGGCAACGATTTGACCAATAACATGTTAAATTTAACTTAAGAACCTAAACATTAGATCTATAAGGTGACTAAAAGCCCATAGCCACCAGGACCAGCTACACAGTGTGGCACCCAAAATTACATAATTAGGAAGCATGACCCAAAAATGTAGAATTATAAGGTGACTAAAACCCAACCCGTGGGGCTAGCAACCCCACCCCGTTATAACAATTCTTGCTACGGAAACCACAACAAGGGAACAAACGACAACCGGCTCTGGGAGCGAAGCAGACCAGGCAACTGGCTCTATGACGGATGGAGAACAAAACCGCAAGGACGTCCCCATCCCGATAGCGGAACTCCTGACGCCAAAAGAATGGATCAGAGTTGGATGCTTGAACGTGCGAACGCTCAACCAGACTGGAAAACTGGCACAAGCAGTGAGCGAGTTGAATCACTACAACTTGACCCTCATGGGTGTAACAGAAGCACGATGGACTGGTGCCGGCAAGCAGAAGATGAACCCCGGAGAAATCATCATCTGGTCCGGAAGGAAGGACAATGACCACCGGGAGGGGGTCGCCATCATTATCAGCAAGAACAAGACCAATATCGTTCTACAGTTGAAAACAGTGAACAAGCGCCTGCTGTACGTCATGATGAACTCCAAGTACGCCAAGCTGATTGTTGTTGTGGCCTATGCACCAATAGACGACGCAGAAGAAGAGGACAAAGACACCTTCTACGACGCTTTTCAAGCCGTTTTAAAGGACGTTCCTCGACATGACGTGCTGTTGCTACTTGGCGACTTCAACGCTAGGGTCGGCTGCGACAATAAAGACAGAGAGAGGACCATGGGGCGCCATGGAGTAGGTGTGATGACCGACAACGGGGAAAGACTGGTCAACTTTTGTGAAGAGAATGACTTGGTCATAGGAGGGACCCTGTTCGAGCACAAGGACATCCACAAGCTCACATGGACGCCACCAGACGGCAGAACTCAGAACCAGATCGACCACATCATCATCAAAGGGCGATGGAAACACTCCCTGCAGGACGTGCGAGTGATGCGGCACGCTGACATCGGCAGCGACCATAGTCTTCTGGTGACCAAGGTGATTTTGAAGCTTAGGAAAGTTAGGATAGGGGTCTCCAGGAATCAGCGCTTCGATGTGGCCAAGCTGAAAGATCCAAAAGTGAAGGAAGAGTTTAGGTTGGCCCTAAGGAATAGTTTTAGTGTTCTAGAAGATGAGACAGCGCTGACCATCGACAATTTCAACAGAGTAATGAAGGAAGCAGGAGAAGTAGTTTTAGGTTATAGGAATAGTAAGAAGACAGAGTGGATATCAGGAGAGACGTGGACTCGCATAGACGAGAGAAGACAGATTAAGAAGAGACTTTTGGACTCCAAGTCACCAAGACTGAAAGAGAGAATTTCGAAGGAGTATAAAGGAAAAGACAAGGAGGTGAAGAAATCAGCAAGAACTGACAGGAGAGAATACACAGAGAGACTGGCAAAGGAGGCAGAGGCAGCAGCAGAGCAGAAAGACATGAAGATGGTGTACCAGAACACCAAGAAGCTGAAAGGCGACTACGGCCAGCACCACGACCTTCCAGTGAGAGATGAAGATGGCACTCATGTCACAGTGGATGAGGAGAAGCTGAAGAGATGGAAGCAACACTTTGAGTCCATACTGTACCGCCCAGACCCACCAGTAGTCGCTCCATTTCTGAAGCAGATGAGGACCATGGCATCAACTACGACGATTTCACTGTTGAGGAGGTCAAGCAGGCCATCCACAAGCTGAAGAATGGGAAGGCACCTGGCGATGATGCAGTATGTCCCGAGATGCTGAAGGTAGAATACACAAAGACACCGCAGCTTCTTTGCCAGAGTCTCCAAAAGATCTGGGATAGTGTAGAAGCACCGAATGACTGGAAAACAGGAATCATCGTCAAACTTCCCAAGATAGGAGATCTGGGGAACTGCAACAACTGGCGAGGAATCACCTTACAATCCATATCCAGTAAGATTTTCAGTCGCATCATTCTCCAACGCATCACAACAGCTGTGGACGGCATCCTACGCAAGGAACAGACAGGCTTTAGGAAGGCTAAATCCTGCATCGACCACATCTTCGTTCTTAGACAGATCCTTGAGCAGTCCCATGAGTGGAATGGATCCCGTTATGTGGTCTTTGTGGACTTTGAGATGGCCTTCAACAGCCTGCACCGAGCTTCTCTGTGGAAGATCCTACGACACTACGGCATCCCCCAGAAACTTGTTAACGTCATCAGGTCACTGTACGAGAACTTTGAGTGGAGAGTCATCCACAACAACCTACTCACTGAACCATTCAAGGTGGAAACCGGAGTGAAGCAAGGATGCATTCTCTCGCCGATCCTCTTCTCATTGGCCATTGACTGGATCATGTGCCGCACCACAGAGGGCAGGAGGCAAGGAATACAGTGGACGATGACATCAGTGCTGGATGACCTGGATTATGCCGACGACATCGGGTTGCTGGCAAGCAGACACCAGGATATCCAACAGAAGACACAAAACAGTTGGTACAGACATCAAGCCACTCAGGTCTTAGAGTCAACATAGGGAAGACACAAGTCTTGAGGAAGAACACTAGAGTGGGCGACCCAATCACCATCAACGACCAGCCTCTGCAAGAAGTAGACGAATTCACGTACCTGGGCAGCAAGGTCGCCACGGATGGAGATTGCACAAGGGAAGTCACCACAAGAATCATAAAGGCTAACCAGGCCTTCGCAATGCTGAAGCCCATCTGGAGGACAACAAACCTCAGCGCCCACACGAAGATCCGTATCTTCAAGAGCAACGTGTCGAGCGTCCTTTTTTACGGATCAGAGTGTTGGAAGACCACTGCTAACATAGAACGCAAGCTCGAAGTCTTCCAGACTAAGTGCCTGCGACGGATCATGAGGATCTTCTGGCCAAACATGATCTCGAACGAGGAACTCCGGCACAGAGCGGGCGCAAGCACCATCGCTGAGACCATTGCAACTCGTCGATGGAGATGGCTCGGCCACGTCCGCAGAATGCCTCTTGACTCACTACCAAGGGTGGCACTGAGATGGTCTCCACAGGGGAAAAGGAACCGTGGCAGACCCAAAAAGACCTGGCGCCGAACCGTAGAGCAAGAACTCAAGACTAGAGGCCTCACCCTGCAGACCGCCCCCATAACAGCAGCCGACAGACCAAAATGGTGCTCCCTTGCTGTCGCCTCAAGCACCAGACGGCGCAGAGAGGATTGATGATGATGAAAACCCAACCATCAGGCCCCCCGCACAAGGCGAAAAAAAACTTATGATTAGAGTATGAACCCCAAAAATATTAACTGACTAAATAAATTCCCCTAAAATAGACTAGGAAGATCAATCATATCACCGCATATCCTACAAACAGCACAAATAATGATTTTACAAATTACAAATACGGCTAGACGACACCATTCAACATTCGGAAAATGGAGAACAAAAAGAAACGATCTCGGATGTAAGGGGCATCCCTTCCACTAAATCCGACCTACCCTAGCCAATGCCAGACATGAACTATATAAGTGAGTGCGTATGGGTCATTTCCACTCACCACGAGTCCAGTGATACATCAATGTCTCCAAAATCGGACAAATCAACTAGCACTTTTTAAGTGCTCTAATGCGCTGAGGGACGTGGGTCTATACCACCCCTTTCGAATAAGTCAGTCAACCTCAAACGGGGCATTTGTCACGAAATTGTGTACGAGTTAAATCAATATGTATATGTTGTCAAAAATGTACTTGGGTTTCGTTGCCGCGTACAGCGTCACCCGAGGGTGATATATTTTTTCGGCTCTAGTTATTTCGAAATCCTGAGCGAAACTCAGACCATGCTGCACGAGCAAATTGACTTCAGCGAGAAACCTAAGTACCTAGCTGCGCATATCTGTCACAGCTAATGTACTTATAGAGCAAATTCTCTATAACCAAATTACATTACGCCGGGTCTTCTCAGGAAGCTTACCCCTTTACGGAAGGAAATCTGCAGCTGTAGAGGTAATGAAATTTTCTTTATTACTATTCGTTTTATGCCAGAATTGTTTCATACTTTAGATGTTTTAGAACCTTAATTAATGTTTCAAAAAGACATATCTGCAAACATATTCATTGAATGCAGTAGATAACGAGCAGGAAATATATATTTATTCTAAATTCTACGGAGAGTCAATACCTAGGTTATACAACGCCATGTTAGAAATACTATAGTCTGGTTCGAGTTAGCTATTTGTTGTAACTAAACAGACAAATTGATATTTAATTATACCCTGCATGCATTGAACGATTAATATAATGGGTAACGAATTCATGTGCGCGCATGCGCAACATATATCAATGTAGAAGTACTTATCCGTGTCATATGTACTACACGGTTTAGTTGTTATAATTTTAGCTGCCTTATGCCATGCCTTGTATATGGTTGAGTCACCAGCTGCAGAGCTGCCTTCTACATGCCTGCCATGCCTTATACATCGTTTGATGTGGAGCCACAGAACTCTGTGGGGTTTCGTGTGACGTATACGCTGTGTTTTGGTGACGTTGGATCGGAAGAGTGGACTGGCTTTCTCGACGCGAGGGACCAGGGCTTCGCGACCATCGGGTCTTTGATGTGAGGGCTCTCGAGGGATCCTTCAACAGACTGAGAGGAGCGGACCATGCGTGGGTGCTTCTCTGGCCATTGACTAGAGCGCGTGGAACCGGAGTTACATCTTGGTCGTCAAATGAGCGCCACGATAGTTATATATAGTGTTCCATGTTATTTCCACTATTGCATTTCATAATTTCATTCATTCCTATTTCAATATCGTTATGTGAACGATCGATAGGTTCATAATTTCATTCATTCCTATCGTTATGTGAACGATCGATAGGCTCATAATTTCATTCATTCCTATCGTTATGTGAACGATTGATAGGTTCATAATTTCATTCATTCCTATTGCTGTATCGTTATGTGAACGATCGATAGGTTCATAATTCCATTCATTCCTATTGCAATATCGTTATGTGAACAATTGGAAGGTTCACAATTTCATTCATTCCTATTTCAATATCGATTTACGATCGATAGGTTTGTAATTTACACTGCTTTTCAATATCATTTTATGAACGATACATCCAAATTTACATTCTTTTCTAGATCGTTATTTGAACGATACATTCAAATTTATCTGCATTTCAATATCGTTTTATGAACGATACATTCAAGACTTTCTTTATATTGGGGTATAGATCACTTTTATTTTGTTGATCTGTGATAGGAATTCGAGTTTGTTTTGAAATTCCATTTATTAAGTTCATGTTTGAGTTTTTTCTCGTTGAGTTAATTGTTGTTGATAGTTCCATGTTAGGAACTTTATAATTTTCCTTATCTTTTTGTTTATAATGGTGTCAGATTTGTTAATATTTATATTGCGTTTATAAATAACCATTTTGTAAACGCAGTTGCTTTTGCTGTCTTCCCTAATCCAGTCCCAACCCGGCTTCATCCTGTGACAGCATTAAACAGCCGTGCATGCCCGTATGGGCGAATACAACTATAGATGAAACGACCGACCGAACGACCGACCGGTCTGGCTATCTCCATTCACATTCATCAAGAGTACGTCGACCAGTGAACATCGAAGAGCAGGTACGAGCTACCACGTGCGGCCAGTGGCTTACCATACGATATGGAGAGAATAGCACCAGCCCTACATGAACTATTTGTATGCAATGGATAGCAAGGACACCGAAGAATTACTTCCCTGGAAAGCAGCCTTTGGTGCATGATGAACATTGTTATTCTACGGCGTCACTGAGTTTTTTTTCCAGAGCCCCATATAGTACTTTGACGATGTTGCATGACTGGAGCATAAAACATATGATGCATGAGCGGACACGGGGACCCGCACAACTGTGGAAAGAACAAAGGCAGTTGTCCGTAAATACCTACATGACAACGGGTCTCCACTAATAGTGGAGTATTCTGCTGTAGTAAAAGGAACCTAACTCTGCAGTACTCAAGCAAATACTTACCAGCTGCGTAGTAATCAGTCCGGTCGTCAATTTGGACTCTCAGGAGAGGCCTTTCAAGAGTGGGACCAGCCTACGAATGTGGGACTGGTCGATAGAACAACTTGAACCAAGTGTTGCCATATTTGTTAAGACCTCGGGCATACTCGATATTGAAAAGGTAGAAGAATCTACCAAAATTGCCTTAAAAAATCAGTTTTCATTTCCCTGGAAAATACTTTAGATAAAATGTTTATATTTGAACCTAATTTGATCATTTCGATACCACCATCCAAATTAGTATTCTCCAATTTTTATTCTGCGCGAGACCAACTATGTATAAGTCATTTTGACTTTACTGATTAGTTTTTAATTAGTTTATCCTATGTACACTTTGTACACAAAATTTCAACTTCTTAATGAATCATTTTCAATTTGTCTTTACTCAGTTCACTTGATTAATTGCACAGGTGGCTTACACATAATAGGTACTTTTATTGTCCATTAAAATAACTGGACTATATTTGGTTAAGTACGGGCAGGCGTTTCCACCCGTCTAAACTCAGGTATTCCAATGTGACGTCATATTGGCGACCAATCGCTACGGACATCACATACTGCTTTGGTAGACACCTGGCTCAGTTGATAACAGACTTAAATATAACATGAGTGCGTGTTGGGTCCTTTCCCACTCATGAAGGAACATCTAGTCTCACGACCTGGTGGCTAAATTAAACAGTGCTCTGTGAGCACATAAATGCCTGGTGGATGTGGTGCCAATTCCTTCCCTCATGATTGATTAAATAGCCACTTAAATTAAATTAGTCAGTCAGTCAATCTGGCTACCCATCATTGATTCATCAACTTAAAAAATGAGTAACAGAATCGTAATACTCATGGAACTTCAGATGCACCTGGAATATGCCAGGCGTCTACTAGATGAACTGGCCATGGAAGCCATAGCAGAAAGTGTGAGAATAGAAGAGGAAGAGGAGAAAAGAAGAAAGAGAAGGAAGAAAGAATCATGCCGCACCTCATGCTATGGCCTCTGACTGAGGTCAAGCCCGAGGCGAGAAATCCTTACACCACTACAACCAGCACAACAACCAGCACCACAACCATAACAATGTCAGCTACATCCACCAGTACCAGTGCAAGAGATAAGGAGACCTCATCATCCCGGACTGCAAAAAAGAAAACAGAGGGAAGTCTTCACTATCCCACAAAGTGAAAACTGGTATGATGGGGCCACTCGTGCTGCTTCTGCGCTCCCACGAACAACTGTGAATTGGGAGCAAGATTAGAGCCACTGTTGTATCTGTGGTGCCCTGCCTGTCTGGTCCCAGCATTAAGCTGATGCATCTGAAGTTCGAAAAAAAACCCAGCCCTTTCCAGGGCTAACCAGATCTCGAGAAAAGAGGCTATTCAAGTTGCCAATTTGCGTGAGTGTGGAGTATTGTGATTATAAACACTCACTCCTGTGTGTGTTTGTGTGTGTGTGTTTATATGCGTTCGCATACGTTGTGTGGATAGTAGATATTGTGCTTGTATGCGTGCGCGTACGTTCGTGTGGAGAGTATATTTGGTGTTCTTTTTTCTCTTCCCGTGTGTGGATAGTAGAGGATGTGATTGTATGCGTTCGCACACATTGTGTGAATAGTAGATTTTGGGATTGTGTTTCCTCTTCCCGTGTCGATAGTGTATTTGGGGTTTATTTTTTCTCCTTCCCGTGTGTGGATAGCAGATTTTGGGTTTGTTATTTTCCTCTTCTTGTGTGTGGATAGAAGACTGTGTGTTAGTACGCGTTCGAGTACGTTTGTATGGATAGTATCTTTGGGGTTTGTTTTTCGCCTTCCCGTGTAAGGATAGTAGATTTGTTTCTTTTTTCTTCTTCCCTCTGTGCGGATAGTAGATTGTTTTTCTTTGCTCCATTCTATGAGGATAATATATTTGGTGTTTGTGGATAGTATATAATAGTTTTTTCTTCTTTCCTCTGTGTGTATACTTTATTTTGGAGATTATATGCGTTCACGTACGTTTGTGTGGATAGTAGTTAATATGTGAAGTAAATGCAAGGTATGTTTTCCTTCACGTCCGTGCTTGACAAATAAAGTCAAGAGCTCGTCATTCGCGCCATTGAACATTGAATATTCAAAGAAGATGGCATGTCATCATTTGGACAAATTGAACAATCTGCAAGAAGTGGCTGATGATATTAGGATGGTGGAGGAAATGTTGGTGAGATTGGAGGATGGTTATGGCTATACTCGCCACCGTCTCAAACGGAGATAAATAATATAAGGAATTAAAGGAAAGGTTAAGAGAAATGATAAAGGACGAAAAAGAATACAAGGAAGATGAAGAGGATAGAAGATGACTGAGAGAATGGAATGCAAAAATAGAAAAGGAAGAGGAAAGTGAAAAGAGGAAGATAAAGGAGGAAAAGGAAAAACAGGAAGAGAAAAAGAATGAGAAGAAGAAGAAGACAAAGGATGTAGGACAGAAGATAAGAAGATTGTGGAGAAATAGAAGAAACTAGAAAAATAATAATAAGAAACCCAAAGGACCTTTTCAAGGCCACTAAT
This sequence comes from Sinohyriopsis cumingii, assembly GCA_028554795.2. Taxonomy (NCBI): domain Eukaryota; kingdom Metazoa; phylum Mollusca; class Bivalvia; order Unionida; family Unionidae; genus Sinohyriopsis; species Sinohyriopsis cumingii. Next base: position 35,331,722 of record CM068832.1, read on the forward strand.
GTACCTAAACAAGATTTGCTTTCTTGCCTAAAACAATTTTTTTAGTGTTATACATGTGTTTACCTAAAATAGGGCGTATTCAGGTCAGCCCCTTGCTAGATTGCTAGATTGTTGCCAATAGCCAGTACCGTGACGTCACCCCCGTTCCATTCCTATTGACCCTATACAGTCCCAATCCATTTTTGTCCCTCTATAGTCCCACCCATGTTAAATCTCCTCATGTTAAATTCCCCTTGTCCCTAAACGTTCCCATGGTGATCCGAAAAGTCCTGTCCCAAAACGTTCCCACGACCTTTTTCCTTCTTTGTTCAGATATGCCCTAGCGTATCCCACTATGCTACTTTTATTATTGTTGTTGTTTTTTGGGTTTAACGCCATTTCTCGGCACAAGACAGGCTATGTATGGCGGCCAGTAAAACTTGTGGAAGAAAAATTAGGGAAATACTTTTAAGAACCACCGACGCACAGGAAGTTACTACCAGCTTTCTTGCATACCGATATTGGCCGAGTCAAAGACTCGAACCCAAGTGGAATGATACGAGATGGTAGGGATCTTTAAAGGCAAACGTATTAGACCACTCGGCGACTGGGGCCTCTTTAAGTGCTTATAGACTTTTGGACTAAAACACTATTTGGGGATTATTGTGAATTCATTCAAGGACATTCTGGGTTATATCCTTGTAACATATCAAGATTGTGAGCACGTCAGATCATTTAAGACTACTGGCAAATCAGCACATTAAATTCTGGAATTATTTCGGAACACGCTATACTTTTAGACTTACGATAGAAGTGGTAGGATATTTTGTGACCTTAAGTTCTCTTTAAATTTTCCTTTTTTATTATAAGAAAATGAATTAATGTTTTACTGAAGATTTGGGTTTTGCTTTACTTCTGTTACTTGGCTTAAGACCACATACTCGTAACACGCCTGAAGTTCAGGCATTGAGAACATCATATAGTTGGGCATACTAGTTGACATTTTATAACAATGATTATCATTTAGGCAAATAATGGAGGAAAAGTTTCTTTTCTTTTCCTTCACCTTCTAAATGATAATTTAAAAAAGGGTGGATATGGGCAAAGAATGGAATGAAACGAAGAGTACACAGCGGAGTAAAGCAAGCGGAAATAAATTCATTATATATTCCTTGGGTACCTATAAAGTGTTCAGATATAATGGTTTGGTTGAAGGTGCAACCTCTCAACTTAATAACATCTCTGTCCAAATAAGGCTTACAATCACCAACATGTGCACATGTTTAATCTTGTCAGAGAATGGAAAAACTGAATCTATAAAAATATTGGAATGGCAAAGTCGATTTATCTGTGATTACTTCCTATAACGTCACACCAAACATAGATATTATTGTAATCAGAATCTTAATACCTCCTTAATGAAGAGCAGCGTTCACTATGAACCAGTAATACGACGAGTAGGTGTTAATTGCTAAAAATAGAACTCGTGAGATTCATTTGACACGTTTGTGTTTGGAAATTAGAAGAACGCGTCTCGTACTGTTTGCATTGGTTTAAATAATAGATACGCACACTATGTGCTTTTGAAATTAATTTAAGCTAGGACAATTTAAAAAAAAAAATTCGTGACTCTAATTGCAATCGTGGCTAACATAGAATTGGTAATAGGGAATACCCCTTATATAGGAAACTTGGTCGAATTTAATAATATTAGCTCTGGCGTTTCAGGCGTATTTCAGGTGCGTTCCGGCATTAATGCGTTGGGGGATGTGGCATCATTCCTTGTCTCCTCGAAAAAAATAATGAGCCCCCCACCCCCTTGAGGTCATTATCCAGTCGTAAATGCCCACATGGGCGCAAGCGACTTTAATTTAATTAAATTCAATTTTTAAAAAAAATGTTTACTACCAGGAGGATTTCATTCAAAGCGTGATTGATGTTAATAAATGTAGCACCTACAAGCGGCCTGTATGTTACGTTGTTAATGTAATAATTACATGAGTCTAGATACACACTGCTTGGCAAACAATTCAATAGACAAAAATAAGTGTTTTCAAGTCACACTCAGAACTCGGGTTCTCGAATATTTTGATGCATGTCACCGATTTGAAGGTGAGCACATGACGGCTGCTAATTAAATGGATAAAATATGTGTTCACAAATCCAGTTGTGAGTATAAATAAGTTATTACAAAAATAGTCTTGCTTTAATTCTCTTTCCATTTTTCTCTTAACACTGAAACAATTTCCAAAATAGTTTCTACGTCTACCTTTGTCTGTCTATCTACGTGTCCATGTATGCTTTTCATCTTCCAGCTATATCTACATTCTGACGCTTTCAATCCATCTGTATATCACGCATTGAATGAAATCCTTCTGGTAGTTAAACAAAGACGAGTCCTATATAAGTGTATAATTCACTTATATGTTTAGATAACTTTTACTATCAGCATATGCTTGTAAGGTGCCACCAGAGATTCAGAGATTCAAAAGTTTTAATACATACATCCAGAATTTCCTTAAAATACGTCATATTTTATCTTATTGTTTTACTTATGTTGGGACATTATTTGCAAGGTGTAGCAAAAATAGGGAATTTGAACCACTCAGTATAAATCGTTTTTAAACAAATATTTTTCACTGCCCACAAGAAAAAAAAAGACACGAAACAAATGATTTTCGATTTTGTTGACTATTATCATATTTATAATCGGCCTCTTTCGTAGGCATCCATAAAGTACATGTACATGCAACCCAAAATGAACAAAGCAAATAAAGAAATGAATTAAAAGAGAAAATAAAGAAACAAAGTTCATTCGAACAAACGATTTCTTTATTTTTGTCGCTCATGAAAGAATGGTAATTACTATATCTTCCCATCTCAGGTTCTCATGCAAATATACTACCTGGTATGATTCACTAAATTCTCCACTAATTGAACATTGTCAAACACTTACTGAATACTGTGTTGGTGAATAGTATGACGTCTCAGTACATTTATCGCGACAGACTTGTAAGTGAAATCTCGTCATGTCCATGGGCGCCCGCAGTGTAGGTCAAGGGGGTCACGTGGCTCCCTCCCGGAAATCATACTGCAAATATATATATGTATATATACATACATGCATACAAGTGTTGTACGAAATGAAAGCACTGCTTTGCTTTCAGGCAACCTATAATTATGTTGGGCAAACATACACCACATACATTGAGGCTATACTCAGAAATAGAGAAAAGAGCAAGGAGACTTGTTCAACAGTGGAATTAAACAAAAGGACTGGTGTGGCTGAAAGTTAACAAAACTATGATTGCTAGAATGATAAGATAGCACTGCACCACTTGCTGCAAAGGGCAGACTAGTAGATTTACTGATACGAACCGGCCATTTTGTATGTTGAGCTGTGTATCCATGACGATATATGTACGAGTTTAAAAAGCCTAGCGCATCGACGCTTACTTCGTTATTTTTTTCTGCAGCATTACACCTTTGTTTATATTTACCATAGTAGTTCAGGTCAGTAGGAGACCAAATCCCATTGGTAATTATATATGCGTTCTTCGCATTCGTTTCCTTGGTCCCGTACCGTCCCGCAGTGTAATATTTAAAGACCAACATTAAACTCCATTGACCCCCATATGGTTCTATTTTCAAAATGCCAAACACAGTGTTAACTCCCATAGTCCAAATAGGGTCATTATTATCTTGATCTGCTACTTAAGTATTAAATGCAGATATCACACAATGCTTTGTGAAGTCTCAGCGTGACACTCTTGATGTATCTCAAGTCTGTTTCTATTCATTCAGAAATCGATTTGTAAAGGTGCTCTGATATGAGCGGCCACACAGTATTTTTCATGTATAAATTGATTAGGAATACTGATTACATTTTCAGTCCTACATTTTGAACTCATATTCCAGCTTTTCGAGCTTCAAGTACATTATATATTCTCACGGTATATAAGACTGAAGTCAAAATCTGCTCTGAATGTCTTCATGGGAAACGAAAGCTGTGTTTGTTCGCTTCGCGTTGTGTCTCTCCAAAGTGTTCCATCTTGTTGTATAATGGACATAAACAAAATCGATTTTCATTTAATAACAATAATGAGTGTGTGTGTGTGGATTTTTAACGTAGTTTCAAAAAATTTTCAATCAGCAATATGCCAGCTGATAGTGACGTCTAGCGCAGGGGTATCATGCCGCAGACATGTAGCATAATATCCAACCAAGTCACATTATCCTGACACCAGGCCGACCAGTCCTAACACTAACCTCTTAATTCTGAGCGGCTAGCGAGCAAACTGTTAGTACCATTTTTATAAATCTTTGGTATGACTCGGCCGGGGTTCGAAACCGCGACCTCCCGCATACGATGCGGACGCTCTAACCGTCAGGCCACCAGAGTGGTTGTTCTGAATTATACGTGTACAATTAACCACAGATTTGCTTTTAAAAGCAACTGAGATGCAGTGGATAACATCTCAGACTCGCGGATTCGATTTGCAGCGGCGGAGTCGGGAATGGGATGGAGGTGAAGCCACACCCCACCCCCACCCCCGAGAAAAAGAAAATTAAATCGAGATCGAAACAGTGAACATGTCAGACAGCACGTTTTCTTTACACTTAGATGATTAAAATTATGCCATGAAAAAGCTTAGAATGTCGGAGCTTCTGAGGGCCTACCCCGGGTGCCAGAATTGTGTTCAACACCACAAACACCTTGCCTACACAATACTGCCCAGATCGGCCCCTGAATTCCGCCACCTGTATTGGCTTATATATAATTCATGCGCCATAAAATATCAATAGGCCCCATCCCCACCCCACTCACTTACCCTCCTCACAAAACAATGTAACCTAATGGGCAGCCAATTAATTTGGTCGATCGTATCTTTAATTATTCGGCAGTAAAATTTCTCTCTCTCTCTCTCTTTCTCTCTCTCTCTCTCTCTCTCTCTCTCTATATATATATATATATATATATATATGTGTGTGTGTGTGTGTGTGTGTGTGAACGCATTCATAATTATTGGCAAATGTATTTATTCTTTCCAATATTTATTCGTTTATTTCTTCATTATTTAAAAACATTCTTTAATTTCAAGCGGTTTTAATTCAATCGATGCTTCCTTCTTTCAAAACAAGCCTTCAGTTGGTTTGCAGTTGTGTATGCATTTACCTATACCTTATTTAATGGTCAAGGATAACTAGAAAGAACCGTCCTTTGAATGAATACAACAGGATCTGACTAGCTTTCATGGAGTGCGGGTACAATGATACCCGTAACGTCACGATCGTTTCCAATGTAAACATGGAAACAAAAACAAAACATTCTGAATACACATCTCGTGTCCTGTCAATATAGATTTGTCAGTTTGCTCAACATGGCGATATTACCGCCAGTTTCAAGGCTTTATTTAGCGTTTCTCATAGTGGCAGGTGTTTCGACAGGTAAGTTATTTGTAATTTGTCATCACTGTAAAACAGCATCATCTCAGATATATAATTTGATATTGACCTTGGTTAAGAAAAATCCAAACGATAGCAATGGCAGAGTCAGCGGTCGATGGGTCCATTGGCTATATTACAAATGGCAGAGATCGCAAGAAACCGGCAAACCTAAGGTAAACTAGTCTACTCTAACAATAGGGGATCGTACTTAGATTGTAATAGATTACTAATAACAGGTAGATCTAATTTTGGAGTTGATCCTTGTCGGTCTTCTATAACAATTAGTTTACAATAATATTTTTCAGTACAAACATTAGCATCAGTCCATGTTTTCATAGTTCTAGTTAGAAAGGGAATCGTTGAGATAATATTGAATTGTCCGGAAATGTATTATGTAGTCCAGCTACAACACTCTCGTGTGTTGACGAATGTGTATGTGACATTGTATGAAATGTAATGTATGTATTTTTAAGGTAAGAGGTTTTCGCTTATTAATATAATTTAAATATAATGATGTCTGCAAGCAAGAAGGGCTAAAAGCCAAATGTAACATGAAATAATATAAAAAAGAAAAACAAAACACCTTCGTGTGAATATATCATGTAAATACAATTTTTTTTCGATAAAGAACTAAGACTTTCAAGACAAAACTATATAATTATATGATTGTCCGTATTACACCTACCCGTCTCCATATAACGCCCACATATATCGCTATTTCACCAACCTGTATTCATATTACACCTACAATTATTTTGTTGATTTGTTACCTTGCTAGCCGTTACTTTACAAGCTGCTGAGTACTTTAGCTTTGCACCTAGTTACACAAATACAACAAAGAACGACATGCGTTCCTAGCAACTTTACCAGTGTATTCATACATTTCATTGTAATACTTAAACAATCACTCTGCCATAAATTTATACACGCTATTTAAAAACCGTCTAAAGACTAATATAATGAGTTGACCTGTTATCGTCTATCATTTTGTCATGTGATAACACATCGACCTCGTGGTTAAAAAAAAGTCTAAATATCAGTCTACGTGCATTTGTGCTCGAAATTGAAGTTGGTATTTTGCTACACAGGTAAACATTTCTTTCCCTGTCAATACTTGGTAAAGTTAGTGCACTTTGGACTCGTTCAGGATGATTTTTTTTCGAGGACGGGCATTCATTTTGATTAGATGTGTCCGTACATCATGCCCAAAGTTTACAACAACAGCTGTAACTTAATTTCACCCACAGTACATAACAGTAGTATATAGGTATGTCAACACTCTGTCGAATTAGCACGTTGCAAGTACAAACACTTTCACCCTACAACTGTCACTGAGATCCTTGGAATGCCACCCCCCACCCCACAAAAATGACCTAACATACGTGCTAAATATAATCTCAGATGGACTTTACGTTTTTTAGTTCGTGAGTTCAGGAGCCAGTCCCTCTTGGGACATATGTTCTTTCAATTCGTCACTGTACTTTTAAGACCTCCCTGACTTTGGTGACTGTTCAGAAATTTATATCTTCTACTTGTTGAGGTCAATGTTTATTGTGTACGTTACATTAAAGGTGCAGCACCTGTTTAAACATGGCATTTGTCTTTGTGCACGTTTAGTCTCCGCAATATCTATAGCATTATTATGAGCATTGATTTATTTAAAGGACTGGCCATTTATTTTCCAACACAATACCTACTGAGGAAAGAATAATAACAATTCAATACAAGCCCTCTACGGCATGTTGAATATTGACTAGTGTGTGCATGACTGGGTACATATCACATAAATGTATTTTCCTGATGTTTGTTTAGATATGTTGATAGCTCAAAAGAAGCAGTTACGTCTTTTTATTTGTTACTTTATTTAAATTTACGTCAATATAATTTTGACTTTCTTAAATTTACGTCAATATAATCCTGACTTACTTAACTTGACGTCAGTACAAAATAAATTGAGGTAAAAAAAACATTCTGAATAGATAAATACAGGTTTCAATATACAAAAATAAAAGGTCATACACTCGTTCAAGAGCTCACCAATTATTTATTATTTGCCAACTTTATAAATGATTTCAATACAAGATACTTACCTTGCCTGCTCATATATGTTTATCTTTCTATCTATAAAGTCGTGGATGCCAAGATGGTTGGGTAATGCAATGAATGAGTTGATATTTTTAATATTAATTATTAATTGAATGTTTTAACGTGAACATTTCTATTGGAAACCTTTTTCTTTTTCAGGTGTCTTTGGGTGAGTTGTTTTGAAAGCACATGGATATTACAGCACAAACGAACATAAACGCAAGTCAGCATAAATTCGATTGTACCTTAGTCAGGCTGGTTTGCTTCATTTTATTTAAATGTAGAAGTCCACTGAACACATTATTGTCTCTTTGTCTTTCTAAAATGAGACAAACATTAAACAGTAAAACTATTTAAAACCGAAACGTCAGTATCCTGGAATCCCCATCAGTTATGATGTCATAACCTCAACGTGGATGAGTCTAAAATATCATGTTTAACCTTATAATGGAGCAAAGAAAACTATTGTCAAAGACAAAAAGATGACTTTAGTTAAAATCGACTACCGAAGAAGAATTATTTTTTTATAGTAAGTTTGGCTAATGATACAGTTAATAAATCTAACACTGGTAAATGATATTTCAATGTTACTATTTACGGTAAACGTACTTTGTCGACCATAACATATAACACGGGTTTTCGCAGTAATTCGTCTTCCAGGCTTGCTACGCCATATTTGGATATGCTACGATACGTTATTCAATGCATACCATATTTACTACGATCTGTATGCTTTGTGGTTGCAGTCACCCTTGACTATTACACGCTGGTGAAATGTCCTTATATGGCACACGAGAAAACGAGGATAAAACCGGAAGTAGTTATCAGCTGAAATAATATTGCCGACTATCTAAAAGAAAATATCGGGTATAAAAGGTATTTTTACGACGCTATGCAGTAATTTTAGAATTAAAAATGAAATAAAGTTCATTTCTTTCAGTATATGAAAAGAACATATTAAAACGTTTTAATATATTAGGCTGAAAAAGCACCAGGTGAGAATCACACCAGACTGCTCCATTAATACATATCGGCAATGGTTAGTACCTTGAACAGGTAGTAGTACTAGATTGCCTTCAAGTCTGAAATGTTTCTTTCTACTCCCACTTTCTCTTTCCTTTAATATCATAATCTATTCCCAGGACAACCGAAACGCTCATCTTCGACTACCGATTACCGAAACAAATTTAGATAATAAATTTAAAATTACCCCTCCCCCTTAAACCCGTTCACAATTCAAACTTGGAAATATAATTTTGCCTGTAAATTTCTGACACATGACACACGCTGAACAGATTAAATACTGTTAAAAGTACTTCAGTGGGCTGACCTGCGAGACGAACACCTGGAAAATGTCCTGAGGGCACCTGAGAGTAAACGCTTCGAATACAAAATGCTTATATTTTTTTTTGTCACACTGCAAAAACGTTAGATAACCGAAATCTTCTGAACACTAAGAACGTTTCTGTGTCCCTAGGATGTTTAACTTTGTTGGGGTTTACTTTCGAATCTGAGGATGTTCTGCTGACACAGAATTCATTATAATTGAAGTTACAATGATAATAAAAGAAAAGGAAGTGGTCGCAGGCGCTCGCCTTTACAGGTCAATCACTTATCTCATCACTGTCTACTTGAGTTCAAGTCTCGGATCGACCAGTGTGGGTCTCTGGTTATTCCCAGGGTCTTCCTCCACCAAAGTATACTACATCTGATATGCATAGCCGATCGTGTACTGCAAAATGATGTTAAACCCTACGACCTAAGCTAAAGACAACAATGGAAGTTACAATTGGAACAAAAATAGTTCAAATGTTTTTGTGAAATAAACAAAAGCACCATATTATTCTGTCCTGTCATTGACAACCCGTACACAAAAATGTATGGTCTAAAAATATTCCTGCGTTTGATTTCTTAGTAATCACACGAAATCAGTTGTTAAAATTACTTTCCTAATTTTAATTTAATTTATAAAATATTTCGATTTACATTTTAATCTTAAATACTAAATGTAAGTTCATTTTTATGACTGTTTCTTTTTTTTAATGGAATTAGCTGAATTTTAGTTTGTTCTGTATGGTTCTCGTCACATTCTATTTATCTATCTATCTATCTGTCTGTATATATATATATATATATATATATATATATATATATATATATATATATATATATATATATATATATATATATATATATATATATATTTATATCTATCTGTGTCATGTGTGTGCATCATTGTGTGCGTTTGGTTGGCTGTTTGTTTAGATCTAAACAAGATTTAAAAAAGGTAAGAACAATATATATTCTTTTACAGTTCACGTTGTCGGCTTTTGTGCAAATTGATTTGCTTATTTTGTTAACTGACAAAAACATGAACATGCATTAGATATAGACCGCTCTGGTGGCTTAGTGGTTAGAGCCTCTACCTCGGATGCGGGAGGTTGTGGGTTCGATCCCCGGTCGAGTCATACCAAAGACTTACAAAAATGGTATTAACAACATCCTCGCTTGGCGCTCAGCATTAAGAGGTTAGCGTTAGGACTGGTCGGCCTGATGTCAGGATAATGTGACTGGGTGGGACATCGTGCTACATGTCTGCTTCATGATGCCCCATTGCTAGACATCGCTATAAACTATCACACTGCGCACGTCGTAGCGATATGACTGATGTGATGTGATGTGATTTGGATTTTTAACGTAGCTTTAACAATTTTTCAGTCATATCGCTACGATGTCTGCAATGTGGCAGTTTATAGTGATGTCTAGCACTGGGGCATCATGCCGCAGACATGTAGCATGATGTCCCACCCAGTCACATTATTCTGACACCGGGCCGACCAGTCCTAACACTAACCTCTTAATGCCGTTTTTGTAAGTCTTTGGTATGACTCGGCCGGGGATCGAACCCACGACCTCCAGCATCCGAGGCGGACGCTCTAGCCACTAGGCCACCGGAGCGGTCCGATATGACTGAACAATTGTTAAAGCTACGTTGAAAGTCCAAATCACACACACAAATCACACACGCATTGGATATAAGTCGGCGCAGTAAGTTTCAGAAATATCACATGACTGTTCTTCGCCTGATATTTCTCCACAAGAAAAGGAAACGGCAGACTATTCAGACTATATCCAATCGACCGAAACGTTAAGAATTTAAAACTAATACATTCACAACTTCATTCCATGAATGATCCTTAGACTGCCTTCAAAATTACAAATGATATTTAAACGAGCTCAAAGTCACTTTACTGAAAGGGACTCAAAGAATGAAAGAGCAAATCCCAAATGAACTTTAGACGACAGTCTTTATTAAGTACGTATCAGTTTGATTTGAATTCTTATATTGAAAACATACTGAACCAAGTGATAGGCAGTACGATTGATTGGCGAAATTAATCATTGGTCCGTTAAGAAGTAATCAGACCATCAACCGCTTTAATCTTAGTCTCACGATATTATGGTTTCTTGTTCAATACATTGTCAACGGCGGAATTCGAACTGAAGTCCCTCCGTAATGCGTAATCGGCTATAATATTTTTTGTTTCTTTCAGCGAAAGTGAGACCAATGTCGAGAATAATGCAAGTTTTACGTCGACGGTGGCGATTAGTGTCATCGCACTGATCTGTCTAATTTGCGCCATATTTTATTGCGCCGGAACACCAATCGTGCACCGTATGTAAACTTTATTTAAATTTCACATCTTTAGTGACATAATAGGGGCTAATCTGTATTCCAAACATGTCTCATTTCACTGCATAATCTCTATCAACCACACGCTTTTATGAATCGGGTGGTTCTATAACAAGTCCCTGGAGTACATTGTTGAAGTCAACGCAATTTTAGGCATAAGAAGAACATACACCCGGAAAATCGGATAAAAAGGAAGTGTCTTGCATATTTAATTTGTATTGTTTGCTGGCTTTTCTCTAGTTGATATAGTATTTCCAGAAAATGGTAATTGCAACTTAGGTCAACTAGAGGGTATATTAACTTGTTTAAAATTGGGATTATTCATTATTATCTTAGCATCCGAAGCATTGTAAGTTTTTATTCCAGTCTTCAGTTTTTAACTTGGGTGGATATATTTATTCGGATTCTTATTCACTGGAATTACAAGTTGCTCTGTAATATTATTGGCCGAAAATATGATGTTAGAATTATAGTGAATTCAGACAAAAATATTTTGGACAATATTAGTTGGATTCATCGAAACATAGCATATCACCACATTCCAGGTAATTGTTACATTAACACATTCGAGACGACTGGTGCATCAAACATTCAATATAGAAGCTTATTAGGAACACCGCTGGAAATGAATTAGAACTCAATATATTTGGCCTTGTGATAGAACTTTTAGGACTATTTGTAATTTATTTCGCAATACTATAAGTTCGTTTTTAATTTTTACCTTGTATTCTGGGGAAATTAATTTTTTGTTGCATTTTACAAAATTTGCTTGTTTTCACCTTTTTCTTATAACATGTTTAAGACCATAGGAGCCTAATAAAAGCTATGTATCAATACTTTTGAAAAACTACCAAGTGGTTGACTCAGTTAACCACGCTTGGGTGGGGGTAGCCAAACACATATCCCAGTTTCGGATTGGTCAACAGTCTCTTAGAATTTCTAATATGCAAAGTTTGAGTGATAGTAAATGACTGCAGAGTATGGCGATTGGTTAACAATAGCAAGCTTAGCGGATTCAGATTATTGTTTAGTTTCAAGTGAAAAATGTTTGAACACAAATTATTCGCCAAAATGCTTCTTATGACTAATATGTTTGAGGTGACTACAGCCCCTCTCTGAAACGTGGTTAATGGTAATTCATATAAATAGGCTACAGATCAATATGTCCGATACTTTTTACCATTAGTGATTTAAAATATATTCGATACAATTTTATAATTATACTTGCTTGTTTATTAATTATTTTCAGGTGATCCGCTGCCTCCATGGGCATTCTACATTCAGCCTCACCCTAGCCTTGTATCCCATGGGTTTAATTCTGTCTCAGATGGGCTATCGATTACCAATCCCACAACTGTTGTTCGTCACAGAACTGGGAGTTTTGAGACAGACGGTGCCAAATGGTCTGGAGGTATATATTGCTACTAATACTACCACTATTGTTAATGACAACAACAATTTTGTTTGTGTGTGTTTATGTGTGTGTGTGTGTGTGTGTGTGTGTGTGCTTGCGTTTTGGATTTTTAAAGTAGCGTTAAAAAAATCAGTTTATAGTGATGTCTCGGATTGGAGCATCATGTCGCAGACATGTAGAATGATGTCCCACCCAGTCATATTATCCTGACACCAGGCCGACCAGTCGTAACACTAACCTCTTAATGCTGGGCGCCTAGCAAGGCATTTGCTTGTACCTCTTTATGTCTTCGGTATGACTTTAGTATGACTCGGCCAGGGTTCGAACCCTCGACCTCCGGCGTCCGATCTAACCGCTAGGCCACTGGAGCGGTCAATGATAATACCGATCCTGTGCTGATGACGATGAAGAAGAAGACGAAGACATCTTTGGCATATGATTGATTGAGTGATTGCTTAAGATAATATCAATACATGGAAGATTACATTGTACCGTGGCTATTCTAATAAAGTGGCGACCCTTGTTTGAACAGGACTTGAACATGCACACCTTTTGTTGCAAGTCCGACAAAAGAAATGAGCAAAATGGAAACGTTGAGTAAAGACAAATCGGGTGAACTTGAATTTCGTCACGCTTGGTAGGTCCTTCACGTGACTATGGTCTACAAATCCAATTCATTCAATTATTTTTTTTCTTTCAACGAGATAATTTATTTCGATCAGCATACCTTTCCTTTTTTTCAAGCTTAAAGTTTATTTTCCTACAGGAATATCTGGAGGCAAGCACGTGTTTGAAATTATTTGGCCCGAACATTTTAGGGGCACTACAGCCACGGTTGGAGTAGGATCACTCAATGCTTCCCTTTTCCTGAAACCCAAAGGTCCTCTGGTTGGAAATGACAAATCGTCTCGGGGCCTGGACATCAGTAGCAAAAGGGTCATCCAATCGGGTAAACCTGTCAAAAGGTGTTGCGGTTCAGACGGTCAAATACCTCATCAGTAAGCACGCTCTCTCTCTCTCTCTCTCTCTCTCTCTCTCTCTGACAGTTTGATGCAATTGTATTGATTCTGAATCATACGTTAAATTCAAAGGTATATATATATATATACACACATACATACATACATACTATATATATATATATATATATATATATATATATATATATATATATATATATATATATATATATATATATATATATATATATATATATATATATATATACACACATACATACATACATACTATATATATATATATATATATATATATATATATATATATATATATATATATATATATATATATATATATATATATATATATATATATATATATATATATATATATATACACATACATACATACATACATACTATGTTGGCAAATTAAGTAAATGTATTTCTTGACAGCCTGTATATGTCTTCTTTCAAATATCTTGGGTGCAAAATGTAAAATGTATTTTAATGTTCTTGGGTTCAAATGTATTAACTATTATAAAGTTTGTGACAGGGTGATTGCGGAAGTCAGTTTGGTTTGGTTTGGTGCTTTACATCTATGAGGTTTTATAGTGTCGAGACAATTTGAGCAAAGCATCTTCCAAGAAATACAACTGTAGGTGACCCAGGCTGGTCCGGCGTTATTATTCGAACCCGCACACTTCCAGTCATGACTCTGGCACGCCATCCATTGAACTACCATAGCTTCCCGAACGTGGAAGGACATTGATTCCGGCACAGTCCTTCGTCATACATTGTAAACGTTTCTTGATAAGTAGTAAAATCTATCATAAATAATGTGTAAAAGTCCATACTCAACAACCAGCTCATAACTCTACTATAAATAATGCTGAAAGCTAGATCATATGTCGGAATTGTAGCAAATTAAAGTTTATATTTGGTTTCCATGCTAGAGCACTGCATATCAACATATATCGAAGACATGTCAGTTTCCATTCACCTAACCACAGTTGTTCGTTGAGAAAGAGTAACAAGATAAATCTAATAAATGTCCTCCTAAAAAGGTAATCAGGGGAATCGGATAAATTAAAATTTATATTTAATTTAATTATTTGTTTTTAATTTAATTATTTGTTTGTTAGTTTTATACTTTTGTTTACTCCATTACATGCTATTGTAATGTAACTTCGTTACTAGATTTGACATTGTGCAGATATTCAGTTCAGTTCTGTTCGACCTGACTTTTTAATTTCTTTGATGCACAACTAATAATAGAAACATTGTATCTAGTTCCTGACATTGTTTCAAAACCAGTGATAGTTTTGGTGAACAACTTCCTTTCAATTATTTGTATTCGTTTTCAGAGTAAGAATTATTAATTTAAGTCATGGGAATGCCTGAACTATGTGATAAGAAACATGTGTCCATTATTACAAATTTTTATTTCTTCTAGAAGATTGACCCTCATCCGGGAATCTGTTTTGCGTTTTAGTTAGTCTATTAGCTCACGATATTATAAAAATTATGTCAGTCGTGCACTAACAATTGATACATCAAGTTATTTTATGATGTGTCCAGTTTGGGCTGATTTAGTTTCCTTCAAAGTATTGAATTTCAAGTGATTATTTACCCTGGAAATACATAAGTGCTCCTACAGAATTCTTGGATAAAGGCATTTATTCAAAGTTTTACTGAATTCAAAATTGTGTGTAATATTTTCTGAGATTCAACAAGAAACTGTTGACACGTCTACACTTTGAAGGTTACATCAGACGTCATTGCATTCCATTTTGGATTTCATCTGGACTCGAACTCAGTTTCATTTAGGACATTTTATTACTAGGACTTCTATTTTTAATTCTTTGATTATTTTTGGATTTATTTCGAAATATCATAAGTTATTTTTCTCATTTTCTCACTTTAATTCCAGAGAAATAAAATTATTTGTTAATTTTTACAAAGCTTGTTGCCATCACTCTTTTCTGTTTCTTAGTTTAAGAGCATAGACCTGTAACAGAAATTGGGATATCAATAGTTTACATTTCAGAAACATTTTTTTTTTTAAAAAAATTAAATCTCCCATGTTTCGGAATTTTAAATCCCAAGTATTATTTCACATTTTAGAAATCTTTAATGAAATCAACAAGCTTTTATAATGTCATCAAAAGTGGAGATCTTTCAATTATTACCAACGAGCAGTTAGACTGTTTGAAAAAAGATGAATTGATTCAGCTTGCCAGAAAATATGATATTTCTGAGGCAAATACTTCTTTAGCAAAGCGAGAAATAGCAAATATTTTGGTCCAGTATTTGGTAGAAAAGAATGGTTTGGATAACAGTGCTTTGGTTTCGATCAGCAAGTCTGTATGAGACTCTAACATCAAAGTAAAAGAATTAAAATTAAAATACAAGATGGAATTGAGTTAGGAAGGCTTGAACGTCAGAAAGAAAAAGAGGAAACACAAATGCAGTTGTAGAAAGAGGCTTTAGAGAGAGACAAATGCAGCTGCAATTGGATAAAGAGGAGAAACAAATGAAAATACAGAAAGAACGAATTCAGTTACATAAAGAACAAATGCAGTTACAGAAAAAAGAAAGCAAATTCAAATGCAAAGATAGAAGGAAATAAGGGAATACCAATTTAGAATAAGATAATTAGTGCCCACTTTTAGAGGAAAAGAAGTAGACAAATATCTTCTTCGTTTTGAAAATAATTGCTGAAATATTTAAATGGCAAAACGAGCATTGGATTTTATTGTTACAATATGTACTTACTGGTAAAGCTAGTGATATTTACATATCACTATCACTACAACAGAGTTCTGATTATGACGTGGTTAAGAAATATATATTAAAGGGTCAGGAGTTGGTACCCGAGGGTTATCGAAAAGATTTTAGGAATTCAAGAAAATCAACTGACTAGACCTTTGTCGCATTTTCATGGGAAAAAGCACGATAATTTGATAATTGGTGCTCTTCTAAAAAAAGTTGATAAAGATTATGAAAACCTAAGAAAACTCGTATTGCTTGAATAGTTCAAAAACTGTGTCCATAGTGAAATTAAGACTTATCTTGATGAGCATAAAGCCAAAACCTCGGAAAATGCAGCTCGTGCTTCTGTCGAGCATTCCTTAGCTCATAAAGTTTTTTTTTAAGCAAGTCTTCCACTCAGCAGTCGTCTGGTAGAAACGTAATTCAGCCAAATACGAGCACTCCTAAATTTCAATGTGGCACAACTGTTAGAAATAAGTTTCTGATAAGAATGATCATAAATCCTTATGTCTTCCTACCTGTACTTATTGTAAGAATAAAGGACACGTTATTTCTGATTGCTACAAATAGAAAAATAAGCATCAGAATCAAGACATACCTATTCCAAATGCTTTTCTTTCTTAGAGGTCAAGGTCACGGTCATGCATTAAAAACAATACATTTTATGAGTCTAATAAACCCCAGTCTCATTTTATTATGGAGAACTATGAACCGTTCATGTCAAAAGATTCTATATCACTCACGGGTGATTCAGCCAATCCCATCCATATTAAAATCTTAAGGGACACGGAAGCTTCTCATAATATTTTATTATCAGGTTCTTTGCCTCTTTCTGCGAAGTCTCCTTCTAATGAGAGTGTTCCTATTGTGGGAATAGAGTTCAGTTTTGCTTATGTTCCACTCCATAGTGTAAGACTGTTATCAGACTTAGTCTCAGTACCCGTCACAGCCGGAATAGTGGTTTCCTTACCCGTTAAGGGCATTCGTTTATTACTAGGCAACGACCAAGCTGGAGATAAGATTGTGGTTAATCCACTTGTAACTGACAAGCCTTGTTCAAATCAGAACGTCGATCATATTGAGAACGAATTCCCTGACTTATACCGAGCTTGTGCAGTTACATGAGCTATGGTAAAGACAGCTTTTGAGAAAGATGTCGGTCAGGAAATTATTCCTTTAGTTAACACATGCATTGGTCAGGCTTTTGATGTAGTCGCTTCCTCTCCTTGTTTGGATCAATCAAAGGGTTTTGATCACACTGATCCTCTTTTAACTACTCATTCCCTTTATTCCAATCAAAGTGACAAACGACAATCACTTGTCGTCGAACAGGAAAAAGATCCTGAGATCTCTTGTTTGTTTCGAAGGGTCATTAAGGAAACTTAATCCACTGAAGTACCTGTCTGTTATTTTATTAAAAAGGAAATTTTTGCGAGAAAATGGAGACCTCCCGAAATACCTGCTGGTAACGAGTGGTCAGTGAACTATCAAATTGTAGTTCCAAAATAGTACGGACAGGAAATTCTTAGTCTGGGCCATGAAACTCTTTTGGATGGTCATTTAGGGATTAATAAGACTTATCACAAGATGTTAAATCACTGCTATTGGCCAAGAATTAAAAGTGATGTTTGTAAATTCTGCCGATTTTGTCAAATTAAATGGTAGGAAAACACAGACAGAAGTTACCTAAGGCTAATCTGCAACTTATTCCTACATTTGACGAACCATTCAGCAGAACAATGGTAGATTGTGTTGGTCTCTTACCTACGACCAAGTTAGATAACCAATACTTGTGGACCATAATATGTGCGTCAACAAAATGCCAAGAGGCAACTCCGTTGCTGAATATTAAAACTAAAGCAATTGTTAAAAGCTTAGACCAAGTTTGTTAATCAATTTGGCCTTCCCAAATCTATTCAATCTCATCAACGGTCAAATGTTAGATCCGGAATTTTCCAGCTGATCATTTTTGAATTTGTCATCCAGCAATTAAAGTCAAAGGTATGGCTCGACTGAACTGAAATGAAGAGAACGTTTAAGTCTGGTGATAGAGTCCTGCCTCTCTTGACCATTCTTCAAAACTTTCTTCAGATTAGGTAACGGCAGTTATAAAGTAA
The DNA here is from genome assembly GCA_028554795.2 of Sinohyriopsis cumingii. Lineage (NCBI taxonomy): Eukaryota > Metazoa > Mollusca > Bivalvia > Unionida > Unionidae > Sinohyriopsis > Sinohyriopsis cumingii. The sequence continues at coordinate 35,350,193 of CM068832.1, forward strand.
AGAAGATAATTAATGAGTTAAATAATAATAATAGTACTCCTTGGATGGAAATAATTTAAAGGACTACCAGTATGTTGAGAGACATAGCAAGGTTAATCATGCAGTTATTGTAGTTGTACCTGTTCCAATCAGTGAGAATTTAAGTGAAGGAATGCAACGGGACTCACTGAATTTGGAGTGAGAAATCTTCGGAATTCAGAAATTAAGAATAATCTGGACCAGAAACTTTCAAATTTGCAACAACAATAAAGGAATGAATTTAAATAGATATCACTTCAAAATGTGCACTTATTTACATATATTCCAACAAGAAAAATACAACATTTACCATGACGTTGAAATTTCAAACCCGTGAAACAACATCCATACAGGATGAACCCTCTCAAACATGAATACATGAAAAAAAATCAGTATTTGCTGGGGAATGATTTCATAGAACCGAGGAAAAGTGACTGGAGTTCACTAAGTATAATTGTTCCGAGCCAGATAAAACATTCCGCATGTGCACTGATTATAGGAAGGCGAATAGCGTGATAAAAATAGATTCCATTTTTTTACCCAGAATATAAAAATGGTGTTGATCAACCAGTGTGCTCTTTTTCTAAGAAATTAAAAAAGCCTCAGAGAAATTATTATTATATAATCGAGAATGAATGTTTAACTTTGATATTGTCATTAAAACATTTTGAAGTTTACATTAGTTCAACTCCTTCTCCGATTATTGTTTAGTGATCACACTCCCTTACTTTCATCGGCAAGATAAGAAACAAAAATCAGAGATTATTAAGGTCGAATTTTTTATTACAGGAATATAATATTGATATCAGGCACATCAAGGAAAAGGAAAAATTTAATAGCCGATGCACTTTCACGTGTATTGGAATATCTTATTTCATGTATACTTTGTATCATTCAGAATATTTCTTCTTATGTTATTTTTTTAATGAATTTCATGTGTAATTAACATATGGTAACACAAAAGCTTTATTATACAAATATTTCTTTTTCTTTAATGAGGGAAATTGTTATATATATATATATATATATATATATATATATATATATATATATATATATATATATATATATATATGTATATATGTATATATGTATATATATATATATATATATATATATATATATATATATATATATATATATATATATATATATATATATATATATATATATATATATATATACTTAATTTAATTATTTGTTTGTCAGTTTTAATTTATTTTACTCCATTACATGTTATTGTAATGTAGCTTTTTACTGTTCTTGACACTGTCCGGAAATTTAGTTCAGATCTGTTAGACCTGACTATTAGCTATTTTTTATTACATTGATAAACAACTAATAATAGAAACATTGTATCGTGTTTCTGACCTTGTTTCAAACTCAGTGACAGTTTTGGTCAACAATTGGTTTTCTTTCTCAGAGTAATAATCATTAAGTTAAATCAAGGCCATAACTAAATTACGTGCTAAGAAACGTGTATATTATTAAAAACTTCTATTTCTTCTAGAAGATTGATCCCCCATCGGGGACTCTGTTTTGCATTTTAGTTAGTCTTATAACTACGTTATGATAAGAATTATATCAGTCGTGCCTTAACACTTGGCACTTCAAGTTGTTTTGTGTTGTGACGAATAACTTTGTCTTATGGCAGGCGCAAAATCTTGTTAGCACAAATGGTCTCACAGTTGTTTGATTGGTTGCCATGAACCTTAAGAAGTATGTTCATCACGTTACAAATGAATTTGCTTATGCTGTTATTACTTTATGGCTTTAAGCAACCTCACAGAAAAGGAAAAAAAAGCAACAACTTTTGTAAAAGTCAAGAAAACTAGAATACAAAGTGAAGATTTGAAATAGAACTTACAGTATTGTGAATTAAATCCCAGATAATCCTAAATATTCTATCAAATGTCCAAGAGTATTGAATTTCAAATGAATTCCATTGGTTATCCGAACCTATTCCAATTTTGAATGTGGTGATGTGCCAATAACCTTGAACGTGGCACATATCGACAAATTAGTGTTCTTTTGCAATTTTGGTTTCAGTTATTACTATTTTATCTTGCAGCAGAGTATTGTTTATGACATAATCTTTTAGACATAACTAGTGTAGTAGTAGTTGATGGGTTGCTAAGAAACTTGATACACATTATGATCGTCATATGAAGAGTCACATATCGACAAATTGCTGATAAGTTATGCGAATATTCTGAATGCAACTTGCATTGCGTCGTTTTTTTGATTGATCGATGTGAAACTTTGTATACATTATCTTCATCGTCTAAAGATGTACATATTGACAAATGTGTGTGATACCGCAATTTTTGCTAGTGTTATCCTTTTTACCTGCATCTATATGTAATATATACCAGAATTGTACTAATGCAACTACTGTCGTAGTTTACAATGGATTACTGTGAAGCTTTGTAGAAATGATAATCACCTTCAAATAAAGTGTGTTGTCAAGCAATTTTGTTTGCATTATTCGAAGAGTACTGAAGTATTGTGACGATAGACTAATCTCACTGACATGTGTAAGGGATTCGTGAAATATATATACCACATACATTCAAAATAACATGGCATTTAAAATGGTATAACTCAAATTGATATACCATAACTACTGGCATATCAAATTGTGATCCACCCATGGCGCATTAATACGAATATATGAACATTTATTCAACTACAGGCCTATAGATCAATGATGCAGTTTAACTCATTTATTAATTATAAATGACATATGAAAATAGCGATCAAAAATATTAATAGTCTCTGTTTTCTAAATGAAATTAAAATGGTACACAATTTCACCGGAATCCTTTCTTTTTTTCCGTTCCCATCTCCCCTATCGTGTGTTAGGGACAATATAATCAAAAGTTTGGAGTGAGAGAGACAAACATATTGCTCTGGACGAAAACAATTACTCTAAACTTGTACCAAGTAACCTACAGTAATCTGGTTCGTCGTAACGGTATGTGTACGCTTTCCTTGGGATCTATCTAAAGTGTTAATAATATCAATGATACATATTTGCCAACGAAAGAGAGAGAATTTTATAATCATTAGAAATGTTAATTAAAGCAGAATAATGACTTAGATGAATTGTCAGTAAATTAGAATGTTTTAATTACCTCTTGTTGGTCGTCATTTTGCTTAGTTTCTATTCCACCTAATTTGCATACACCTGCACGGGAATGCGTGACAGTTCAGGTTCAGTGTACAAGAAGCTAACCATGTTTGTAGTTCACTATTTTCTTCAGAAAATAAAACATAATTAATAAATCATGAGTGTGTCTTATTATGATTTAATCAATGTGAATAAAACTAAAAACTGAAAAAGAAACAATCAACTTATCAATTTGAATATGTGATTGTGAACAACAAGTAAAATCGTTGAACTAGATTCTGTCGCGGATACACTGGAATGTGAGAGGTTCATTCATTCGGTCAATACACAGTTGTCTGGAGCATATCGTTAAGTTCCTTCAAAGTGCAAATATGTGTATTTTTATGTGATATAAATAAAATATATGTATAATATATACGCTGTATCAATCATATACCACTCGTTGTTTACGTTCTTCATTAAAAGAAATTAGGCTTGCCTCAATTCATAAATTTATACCTCTTGTGGTATATCCTTGATACAGCGTGCATACTAATCAAATATATATGCGACCTAACAGCTAATCTCTGTCTACTTATTATTATTATTTTTATTATTATTATTATTATTATTATTATTATTATTATTATTATTTCAGGTTTTACATGTACGTTGATGCTGACAGTGGCAATGTTGGATTCGGGAGCTCCGTCGAGTTCTGGGGATTCCCCATTATCGGCATTCCAAAAGACCTATACCCCTTGTACGTCATGATCGGAGTTTCTGTCTCAGGGTCGATTGTACAAGTGATGTACAGAGGAACTGGTGGGTAGCTTGTGTTATTGTCTTTATGAGAAAACGTCCTTTCATTTTCCATCAAACACCAAACCATTTTAATTATATGAAATACAGATGAGTGGGAGAAATTACGATAAAGGGAACAAAGAGTGAATACATTATCGAGATCTAGTATGCGAAATATGGCTCGAGCAGAAGTAATCGCTCTAGAATGGACGAAAATGAGATAAAGAAGTAGCAACTGAGACAGAGTTTAAAATTTGGGGATAGAATATGACAGACAATGCTAGAGTTGGATATAGCGTGTGTGGATGTGTGGCGGATTCGGTAGATCAGTCATGATGGAATGCAAATTATCATGATCGAACTTGAGCATGGTAAGATTAGTCGAGGATGATGTACGAACTAATCTAGAGTATCATGAAACCATTGCCAGTTTTCCACCCAGGTAGGATCAAGAGCAGTAGCTATGTATCTACGCATCACTCCTACCCATCCAAGAGCAATATCTATTATCAAAGAAAGGTCCATACGTGTATCAAGGCCAAAAAGCACATTTATGCGAAAACCTGTACATATTACCTGTATATAAAGACCGCTTTTAGATGATATTCTGGGTGGTCTTTGTAGGCAGCTTTATCTATAATATAACGACCACTTTTAGATACCTGGTATCCTGTAGATGAAGACTGCTTTTATATAGTGTCCAGAGTGGTCGATTTACACAGATTTATAAAGGCTTTTTCAACGCTTGTCTGAGTGGTCTTTGTATACAGTTTTACCTGTCCATTAAGAACGCTTGTAGATGGTGTCTTGTGTGCTTTCTGTGCACGATTTACGTTTACCACGAAGATGTATGGACGGTGCCCTGAGTGGCTTAGTACGCAAGTTTAATTGCAAGATAAGCTGAAACAATAAGGAAGTTCATTTGCATGATACAATGTGATTTTAAGCCATATTATTCTAGAAAACAGATAAAGAACAAGAACACCTTGACAACAAATTACAAATGTACGTTTCTATCGATTATCATTTGATAAAGACTAATTACTAGTCCTTTCTTTTTATCACAAACCTTTTTTTATACTGTAGGTCTAACTGTCTACCTAGCGAGATATATATATATATATATATATATATATATATATATATATATATATATATATATATATATATATATATATATATATATCTGTCCATCTAACATAAGATAAATGCTGTCGTTTGCTGTCTGTCTACGCTATACACGCCTGCCGTTGTATGCTAACAATATATCTACGCCAGTTCGCCTGCTCTTGTATTTTATATATTTATATCAGACATGCCTGCTATCGCAGTCTATCTATCTACACCAGACAGGCCTGCTATTGTATTCTAGTTATCTACGCTAGACACGCGTGCTATCGTATTCATATACCTACGCCAGACACGCCTGCTATTGTATGCCAACAATCTATGCACGCCAGACACGCATGCTATTGTATGCTACCTATCGATTTTAGTGAACCACATGTTGCTATCTTATGTTAATGCAGCAAATTTGCTTGTTTGTTGCTTTGCTGTTGTGTTTTTATTTATTTGTTCTTTGTTTTTTGGTAGGGGTGGGGGAGCAGATGGGATATGTTTATCCTTAAAAATGTGATGCATGTCACAAATTCCTTGAGATATACAATATCAAAACAAGGTTAAACTTGATTACAGGTAGTGTACACCTCATTTATATCGGTGGACATTTTCCTTGATGGTTGGTGATATAGTGGAACATAACCGTTCAGTTTGATATTTCAATAAAACATGATTTCTTAGCCAAGACTTATTGTTTGTATTTTCTCTACTATATTCATTATTTTCTTAATATTTTGACAGCTCCTGACCCGAATGTGCCAGGGCCTGCGGGTAAGTTGAATGAAGATAAAATGCTAATTAAATACATTTTATCAATGATAATTCAGTGATCAACATTTATCATCTTTAGGGGTTTAGAATCGAAAAGATATTCTAATGAACTGGAAAAAATTAAACTAAATGGTGCCTGCTTTGATAGGTTTCAGGTTTTCTAAAATCTTAAATATTAAATAAACAACAATCTAGTTAGTTTATAAAGTTTGTTATAAGTTGCAATGACAATCATGGGTAATACGGGAGAAAAAAGTAATGATGCTTAAGTCTCTTCCTTTCTAGACAGTTTTAGAATTGCAGTTATTTTCGTTTGTTGTTTTATTGTGCTTTTTCTCTACCAATGCCGTACTTAAATGATTTATATGAGTGATTTCATTTCATACATACATACATACATACAAACATACATACATACATACATACATACATACATACATACATACATACATGGAAACAGTCAGACAGAATAAATAGATAGAATCTCACATGAGATCCAGTGCCATACTTCCTTTCCTTATAGGTCAACAGATATTCCTTGTACAACAACCGGTCCAGAGTCAGATGCCAATGCCAGTTCAGCCCCCTCCCAATGATGGAAATCAAAAGTATTAAAAGATGAAATCAAGAAGCGAATATAGTGTCGAAACTCATATTTTGAACAGATTGAATTGCTAATCCAAGAAATCGATTACTAATCCAATATCTCGATCTACTAATCCCAGATCTTTATGTATTTCAAAATACAGTTGTGTCTTTTATTATGCATATTAATTCTTCCTAAGTTATTTTTCACGAATGCATTTGCGCAGGACTTGAAAATAGAGAGAAGTTATGTAGAAAATGGAACATAAAAATACAATTTTGTTTTTTCATATTCACTAAATCGTCCACTACTATCAGTTTTGAGTCATTCTATATGAGAATATTGTATAACTGATTATCAGCTTTAACAAAGACCATTAAATCAACTGCATACAGCAGTAAAAATAATTATAATCTTTAAATAGCAACTCCTCTGTTTATTTCAGCTTAGAATAGTTTCAGATCAATCAAGAGTAAATAAAACAGTAAAAGTGATACAACACAACATAGTCGTACACCCACTTAGCAATATTACCCATTAATAGTAAACAATAATTTCATTTCATCTCTTCTTTGTTGAATAGCAGTAAGATTACACATATCTGTAAATTTAAAATATTTGCTGCTATCGCCTAATGAAACATTACTTTTTCTTTCAATTTTTCACCATACAATTATTTAGCGAAAGTTTGTATAATTTCATATATTACTAAAATTTGTAAAGAGGTCTTCAAAATGAAAATGGGTTTAAATCTATGAATATCCTACGGAATATTATTGTATAATAAATGCTTGTCGCAGGAACTAGTGAAATAGTTGGTGCTATTAAGTGAAGAAATAAAATGTTTGTAACGATAAGGCAAGAAAAAGAACAGCCAAGTTCCAGTAAATGATGGAGGACTTTCTTCCCTGTAGACAACCATGGCCCTATATTAATTAAAACTTATCATGGCATGGCTGCATAACTTATGTCACTTGAATGTATACAAATAAGATGGTAACGTTTGTTACATAATGGTTCAATGAAAAATTGACCTCGTTTTGATGATGGTGATAACATGTAAATTCGCCAGTTTTAGGGAATCTTTGTCTTCCAATTTTGAATAAACTTGTTTCTGTTCAGGAAGTGAAAAGTTGTTTCCTGGTATGTTCGTAACATACAAGCATGATGATACATTATACTCTGATGCTAGCTTTCAATTCATTTATCTCGTCAAACGCATTATAACTATTTTGTTTCAAAATTAGCATAATACAATTTTATGTTCCCTTTTGATATGAATTTAAGTGGATCTCTGGAATAGTATTCATTTTTCTGTGTGACTTTTTTCATACAGATTTACAAGGAATAAATCATAACTGTGGAGTTTACAATCTTTTTATCACAAATGTATACGTGTAGATACATTTAAATATTTTAATTATATAGTTTAAAGTAAAATGACTCAAGGAATGATGCATATATGTTTACAGTATCAATGTATATATCAGTTTACAGGTTTTGTAACATGTTTGAATTGTGCCATATAAATATACCTTCAATAAAGATGTTTTCTTTTTTATAAACAAGAAAATGTGTGTTACTCACTGAATTCTTAGATTTAAAAATGAAACTATCTTTTGCAGGCAAAAGACGATGCTAATTTAAGAAAACCAAAGTACATGTAATAACGTCGATAATTTGTTTCTCTCACTGCTTCTCTTCCAACCAACGTGAAATGTTCGATTCGTTTCATTAAAAAGGCATACTGTGAAACATGCATATATGTTATGCTAAGAAATTTTTTTATTAACGTGTTATTAACTTGTTTAAATGTGAACTCCTCCGTTAAGCTTAGATGTTTTGCTTTCTTGTGTGACTTTAATCGAATAGATTTAAACGGTAGAAATCATAACTGGAGTTTAGCATCTTTGTAACATCTCATAAAAGTACACGTAGAGAGTTGAAATAATTCCACAACGATTACGCAGTATGAATCGAGAGCTATAGCCATTCAATCACAATAAGATGACATTGAAAAATAACCAGAAGATCTTTCAATGAGGTCTAGTAAAATTTTGAAATGAAAAGGACATCGAGCAGACAATATCCGATTCCTCCTGTTTAAGTTTGCATGGGCTGCCTTCACGTCAACGCATAGATACTCTGAAAATATACAACCGATAATGAAATCCTAACGAACGTTTAAACTTTGATCAATAACATAAATTATTAAATACTTGAATAATATAAAACATTGTGGTTGTGAATGCTAATTTTGTAACAACTTTCTGCATTCCTTAACTGTACACAATTGCTGAGAATAAATGTTTATCTACCATGTAACATATCGATCTAAACCAGCTTATTCTTTGCAAAATAATTCATTTCTTTTATCCGCTGGTTTCAATTTTATATATACTATTTTCAGTTATAAACGCATGTTTTATTTATTAAACTTTCACTCGAAGATAAAAAAGAAGTCAGAAATATATGATTTATTTTGTCTTATTATGTAATATCCCATAAAGTCAAAAAATAAATTGATTGCATTCCAAGAAGTAATGCAGCTTGAAAGTAATCGACCTCATGTCTCTTATCAATTAAAACCACCCCGAGATCATTTAAAGCTCCGTTCTACTTCGAGGTTTTCTGAAGTCACTCTAACCTATACCGGAAAACTGAACGAATCCCTAACGATTCATTATGTACATGGTTTTGTTGCTCTGATTTGATACATGAAATAACGTTAATTTGTGACGTCACAATGTTTAACCAATTGGCATGCATTGACCTGTAATAAATCTGGGAATGATAGCACGACACAACAACAAATAAACCGATCTAGGCTTTAAATTTTAATTTAAAAGGAAATAAATCATTATTTCAAAGTTGAAAATAAGCTAACACATCTTTATGCAGACTATAAAGTTGGATAGAAATTTCTTTTCAGAAAACGATGTCAATCTTATCTTGCAATGTTCTGCTCTATGGTTATTTTAGCACCATTTAAAGTCGGCCAGACACGGGATACGGTTGTTTTGCTACAACTTTAACAATGTACAGAAACTGACCAGAATCTTACAAGTCTTTCACCTACTCGGAGTGGCATACAATTTTGATCACAATTAGGAAAACTATATGTTTCTATGTTAGGTACATCTATTATGTATACCTACATTCTATGTCTAAAACTTTCGTCCATGATTGCATGTTGCAATGATCTTTTGTAAAGAGTATATTTCATACATAATATTTTTCCTTATTGTAGACTATATTTTCAAGTAATGATGGCTTCTAAGGGCACAGCTGTCAATTGCTAAAACTACAATTCATACGATTTCTTTGAGAGGAGTATGTTCGGAAATAACAGTCCCTATTAATTTCCTGAAGGATTTCATTCAAAGCGTGACTGGTGTTAATTAATGTAACACTCACAGGCGGCCTGTTTATTATGTCGTTTATGAAATAATTGCATGAAACTTGATACAAATAGCTTGGCAAATAATGAAAACTACAAAAATAAGTGTTTTCATGTCTTGTTCATAATTAGGATTCTGAAATATTTTGATGCATGTCGCCGAATGTGAGTACATGATGATAAAATATATGTTAATTAAAATGGGTAAAATATGTGCTCACAAATCCTTGGGTTTTGAGTATAAATTAATTATTACAAAGAAACTTGTTCTAATTCTATCTCAACCTCTTAAAAATGTAACAGCTTCCAAAATGTATTCTACTATACTGTGAGGTGTCTGGTTGTTATGGTTGGTGTGGGGTACTTCCAATATTCTTTTTAAATTATCATAGAAGACCCACCCAGACTCGAGTTTGGTTGGAAGTTAAATTAGTGAAAGATAGATGTAAAGCTCCGAGACCCAGTCAGCAATGCTGACGGTTAAATGATTGAATATACAAAAATATGAAATTCAACGAATAACAATTCAATAGTCAGTGCTTCAAATTTCCCAAATACTCCCCTTCCGTTCGACCCTGTGATAACCTATTGAATCATTTGATTAGTAGTGTGAGAGCGTTCCAACAGTCCTTGTATTCTACTCATCTATGTATTCTTCTCTCCGATTCCTCCAAATCCTCTCGACTTTCTCCAAATTCCTTCTCCTCTTCGACCCCTCTAAACTTCTTTTCCTCCTCTTCCACTTTCTCCTCAAGACTATTTTTCCTCCTCCTCAACCTTCTATCTACCTTCTCTCCACCAACTAGACTTTGTCGACTCCGACTGCTCTGCTAGTCTCACTTCCGTCTTCCCTTGTAGAGACTCTAGACTCAACTGAACCGGAAGTTCTGTCCACCAGAAAAGCTTCGTGTGACACAACAATGACGGTACAATATTTTCCTTAGCTCTCTCATCTCACACTATACCCAGCCTGTCATCAGATATTGGCTATTAAATTGCTTCGGTCAGGCATTCATTCACATCGAAATACTCATACATTATTTATGGTAACACAACGTCGTAATTAAAGCACTGTATAAATTACTTCTCATACATACATCAATAAATTGCGTCACATTAGTACATAATCTTAATCCCATTAGACTAAACAATATCACATCATACAATTTTTTTTACTTTACATCTCATACAAAGTAAACAAGTATTAAAATATCCATGCTATGAAATATCCATACATCCATATTTACTAATAATGCACACTTCAGCCATTTTCCAAATTCACAATTTGAACATGTATAAATTCTAACATATTAAATGAATAAATGGAGTAGTTTACTATGCAGTAACCCAATAGCGAATGACAAAATTAATTCTGACCACAAACTAACAATCTACATGATTATCTACATAATACTCAAATACGCCTGTAAATAAACACTACAAAGGTAATTATGCGTACTAAACGATCTTAGTAATCAAGGACACATACTACACATACTTATAATTACAATGCCGTAATATTCTTCTAACAGCGAGCAAATAATTTACAGACCTTTACGAAGCTTTATCTTTCCTTAGAATCTCCTCTCTAAGTTGTATCGCCAAATTATGAGTGGCTTCTTATGAGTAACCCTATATTGCTCAGTAATCTTCCTAGGCTAAGCTAAATTTTTGTTAGCTAGTTAGAAGGTATAATTCGGATCGAAATTGATATCACACTCTCTATCTTAGTTCTGGTTGGGTGTCGCTGTGACCCGATCCAATCAAACTTAGCGGAGAATGTCCTCTCGCTGTCCACGCGGGGACGGATTTAGAACACGCCCCGTTCCCCCTCGCGGATTCCTCTGATCTTAAGACTAAGCTGTACCACATAGGTGGGAAGCCATGTGATCTAGCGCCTGTGCCGATTCAAGATGTTGGGTCTGCTCTCTGGTCACGGTGACCTTGCGTAAGAGATTAACCCTTGCCTGCAGCGATGTTCACACATCAGACCATGGCTCGTAGTACTACATTTCTGTATACACGAATTTCTAACTGGGGCTGATCAAACGTGAAATATACATTTATCTGTCTATATGCATGTACATTGCCCCCTTTTCTTCTTCCAACTATATTTACATTATAACCCTTTCTAATCTGCATGTCTATCTACGTGTATTATTTAAATATATTTGGAGATAACTATTATATCTGCTTATAGTTGTAATTTGCCATCAAAGATTCAAACGTTTCAATAAATATATCTCGAATATCCTTAAAATGTACCATATTTATAGGTTGTAGCATTTGTATGGGAAAATATCTGCATGACCTTGGGAGTGAAGTATATCCTTCCAACAAAACGAATTCATATTTTCCCATACAAATGCAGTAACCTTTTTATTATATGTTCGTTTTCTAAATATTCTACCTAAGGATTAATTATATAAACAAAATACACTACAATAAACAACGTAAACGAATGTATGCCGAATGCCAAACTAAATACACAAGCGCATATTCATCGTTACACAAATCAACATTATTACTGCGCAGATAAATCCGCCCAGCTAAATTTGAACTTAGTCGCGCGCTCGACATAACTTTCGAAAGAAAATGGCGTGTCTAGTTAAAATTGAAAATTGGAGTCATGTTGTGCATTGCAACAACGTTTCCATTTGATCTGGAATGAATAGATTTTAGTATTTTTCTCGAATTTAGGAAATATTGTGATTATGGACTCAACTTGTATGTGACAATCCCACATGAAATACATCAGACTGAAGAAGCTAGGGAGAAGCGTGTTGACATCTGTAAATGTGTTTGTTTCTATCATTGAACGTTTGAAATCATAATGTGGAGGAAAATATGAAGTCTATCAAATGCAATTATGAAAAAGACGCTATGGACTTTAATGCTTATTTCATTTTGAGTGCAGTAAGGAGGATGCAATTGAAGTTATCATCGAAATCACAGTACGATTTCGAAATGTGTAACCCAGATTCAGAACCTATGACATGGCTCATCTAATCTGGTTTTGCAGAATTAAGAAAATACATTTTGAGGAAAATCAGGACATAAAACTGTAAGTATATTTTATTTTGCTATTCTTATCACCAGCTAAAGAAGAGAGTATATGACTTGTCACTTGTATGTTATTTGTAAGATTCGTAAGGACCTTATCTTGCGTATGTTATATACTGTAGCTAGCCTAAATCCGAAATATTTTATGAACGCGGAATGTGCCAGAGCAGTTGGTATGTGGCAGTCCACGAAACATCTGTTTTAGTTCATTCAGAAACAAATTTAAACAACCACAACGTAAAGAGCATCTTACGCGAGTGTCCATTATTTGTGTACAAATCAAAAGTGCTGGCGTCTGTGGCGTCTGCGTCCATTGTTTGTTTACAATAGAAGATAGTTCCTTTATGCAGGCGAATGCTATATGTGTATTGTCGCGCGAGTTCAATATCGGGTAATATTGCACGCTTCTGACAATGTAAAGTTAACGGGGGGAAAATGAGCATATACTAATGTATCTTATTGTTCTACTCCTGGTCAGATATTATTTGTATGGAGTATTGAAAATAGGGAATTTGAACCACTCGGTTCGAATCGTGTTTTGATTTGTATTTTTCACTGCCAATTGGAAACGAAAAATCAAAAATCAATCATTTTCAGTTCTGATGACTCATGAGAACAGAAAAAATTCAAACAACACTGTCTATCAAGGACATGTATCTTTTAATTGTATTTTGAATATAAACGGTTCCAATTCGACATTCTATGTAATTCCACTAGTTTTCAGAATTTTTCCAATATGGATTGTGATTTTCTGTGTTTTCGAAATATTCAAAACTATATAAGCTATACAGAAAACGTTCGTAGATATCCATTATGGACTGTACAATTTTGTTCTTTGGTATCCGCTAGTCTTTAAATTCCTGATATAATGATCAAATCCAGAATGTCTTTCATTGAGTTTAGAATAATCCAAAGTAGCGTGTATAAATGCAAATGTGAATGAGTATTTTAGTTATTCTATTGAAAATTTCAAATAATTCCTCTCAAATTCTATCTGAACAAACAGTAAATTCTGATCAAAATGGATTCCCACAGTTTGAATGTAAACTGGAATGAATGCTTTGTTTATCAAATCCTTATTTATACACATTCTCATATGACCTAGATGCGGAACATTACAAGGAATCGTTGGAGGCTTTACCGAAAAAGAAGGTGGACATTTCAAGGCTGATAATTAACCGACTAAGAGTAAGAATGAAATAAAGCGAAATATATGTCTAAGGAATGTTGTTTTGCACACAGGACCTGTATAGCCAAAACAGTAAAAACAAGTTTTCTGGGAGACCTGCTAAATGTACAGATGCAACAGTTTGAGAATGGATTGAATATATGCAGATGGACTCAAGCAACATAGATAAAAATAAGGATCATACAGAATTCTTTATAATTAGTTATTGGCACAAATCAAGGATGAAGTGAATAAGAGATAAATGCCTTCGTACATACTGTGAATTCTGCGCTACACTAGTCTTGTTAAATACGCGGTAGCCAAAGCAAAGCAAACACTTTAGCAATGGGACAAGAAATCCATGGAATCTCTTCAGATATGTTATCTTGTTCAAATAACACTGGTTGAAAGAATGATGACGAGGATGTGAACACCGACGTCCGTATTGTACAAGTCTGCAAAATTTAGAAATTAATGGAGGGATGAAGTGAATCATTTAGAGCCGTCGGAAGGATGGACGAAAAACGGAAGGAACAGTGCACCCTAAAATTCAGTATCATGTTAAGACTATATGGTCACAAACTTAAGTAACAGCAAAGAAGCAAAACAAAACAGTTTTGTGAAACTTTACAAACAATTTAATTATTAAAATAATAAATGAAAATTATGAGAGGAAGATGAAGTATAATCAAGTGATTCCAAATCATTATAAAAGTCTATGAAAGTCCTAAACGAATGGAATGACCCTTATAATTTTCAATAAAGGAAAGGAACGGGTCCTCCAAGAACCGTGGCGTCGTCAAGATGGCACTGTCCAGAATTCTTTTGAATATTTTATAACCGTTTCAGATTAATATTAGAGTCCAAATAATGAAAACTTTCTATCACAACTTAACAGTCTGAACAAATATTTTTCCTCCGGAAAAATATCTAAGTACTGCATAAAACACATCTGCAGACTTACATCACGAACACAAAAAGTGTGAATGACTCAAGAAAGCGGAATGAAACTGAATGCTTAATTTTCTCCTTCTATACACCGTAGATTGTGACTGTTGTTCGAAATAGACCCCATGTGACAACATACACTATTGATTTTCGATAAATTAACTATATTCACATGACCTCACACAACCATATAATTATTCTGGAGAAATCAATATTCCATCAGTCACTGAGAAAATACGCTATAGGCGCCATTTTAAGTGTTATTATTACGATTAATATTACTAATTTTCATCACGTACGTAAATATCTTTTTATTGATCCTACGTAATTTGCATTCTAAAAAAAGCCAAATGACGCACACAATTTATAACAAAAATATTCTTTACAGATTAGGACCATGAATAAAAATTACGAAAATTAAATAAAATCATATACCGGAAGTTACAGAAAATATAGATATACATACCATTTATATCTCCCTACTTAGTCTCTCTCTCTCTCTCTCTCTCTCTCTCTCTCATACTCATGTCAGTATATAATTCCTTAATTTTAGAAACTTAACCGATTTTTATGGGATACCACAGAATGATACATTTTGGTATTATGCGAAACATATTTCAAGAGACGAAAAAACTTAAATGTAATGCTATGTGTCTTAGCTTTTGCATACTTAATTTTGTCTTTAATTTTATTAAGACTAATCAATTTCTATTAAAATCCTTTCCTGATTCCTTCATATATTCATTTAGTGTAACTGAAATAAACGGTTTAGTCGTTGTCATCAGCACAAATTACAAATATGATACCTGAAAATCAGGAAAGAAACAAATGCTTCTGGCTTTTGCAGTATCTGATAATAGATGACCTTAAGGCCGTCTTTAGACACCGAACAACAGTGTTTATAGCGAGTCTTCTTCGCAAGAACGTGATTCCTATGCGGCTGTAATTAAGCAATGATATCTCTGCCACTACACAAAAATGTAGAACCCAGTAAGATTTAAATCAGTCTTTATTGTGTATAAAATTACAACTTTCAAACAAAAGAAACAATGTCAGTAGTAGTTATGGGGACGTATACTGATTTACCTTGACCCTAATTCTTAATATGTGGATGTTAATCAATTTTCAAAAGAATTTTTTTCTGTGCCCGCTTTGAATGTAAAGGCCTATTGTTTATATTTTAAGATTATTGTTATATTTCGCCCAATTATTTATAAAACAATGGGGGTTCTCGCTGGATATATCAAAATCTCATTAATCTAGAAATTTGTACAGATAAACATCTTGAGAGTCTATCGAAGTTTATCACGGATGTGAAATTTTACGATCTGATACGATCTCGTGACCACTTATTAAATGTAGCATCATCCAATCACCATGCCTCTTTTCAACCTTAAAGATGGTGGTCAGAAATCAGTGTGGCAGATGGATTTAGTGAGCTGAGGGCAAGTACTTGTATGTTTCATACACATTTTCGTTAATAGCAATACAAATGTTCTACGATGAAAACTTGATTTTATAATTGTTTTCCCATCATCTCAGTATATGTATATCTATTTGAATGTTGCATGTTGGCTTAATAATGAAATATTCATTAATGTATTTTTTGAAAATTTATTCGCATATATTTGGTTCTTTGCTTTTAATTATAATATTAAATAAGTTTGACTTGCAGTAGATAATTAGAGTGCAGTCTGTAATTTCTTACCAAACACTTTATCCACTTTGCTAATGATTTTAAGTACACACATTTTCTCATTAAATCTTTCGATGAATTTTCAATTGTTTTTTCTTTTTCAATTTAGACTTCCCCTGTGACTCCCCTGTAATTCACAATGGCGAGGATTGTTATCCTTATAGCTTCCTTCTTGTCGGCTGTTGTCTCAGGTAAATAGCATATGACCTTGGTAGAATTTTTACAACCATCCCCAATCTCCTGGTTGAGGATTTTGTGTTATTGTGTGACTAGTAGCATAATTCAGATCCAGGAAAACAACTTGATTCTACTACATACTGCATGTCCCGTTGCATATAGAAACACGAGCATTCTGCTAAATGTAACCTACAATGTTAAATATAGAAATGAGATTCTAGAGTCTATTCCTTTGCTTATATCAACAGTAGTCTTCTATTATGTACAATGTATATATAATGTATATAATAATCCTGTTTCTATATATAGAAAAAGGAGTATTATACATATATACAGTCTATACGATTACATATAGAAACAGAAGTATTTCACTATATGCAGTCTGCAACGCTACATATAAAAGCAGCAGTATTATATATATATATATATATATATATATATATATATATATATATATATATATATATATATATATATATATATATATATATATGTTGTTGTTGTTGTTGGGTTTAACGCCATTTTTCAGCACACGATAGGCTATACATGGCGGCCAGTATTAATGGTGGAGGAAGAACCCGGGAAAACCCCGGAAAGAACCACCGACCTACGAGAAGCTACTGGCAGGCTTTCCCACGTACCCACATTGGCTGAATCCGAGACTCAAACCGGCGCAGACAGAGGTGAGATGGCAGTGATCCGTAACGGGAGAGCGCTTTAGACCACTCGACCATATATATAAACCAGATTAATTACGAACTGGCTAGTCGAGGGCTCTACTTGTCTTTTTAATTACAATATATTATTTAAAAAAACAAAACAAATATGAATAGAATGATAGTTTTCAGATAATACAGCGAATTGCACGTTTGAACTTTTATCTTGATAGATTTTAATACACAAATTTATGTTATATTTTTCTGGCTCGTTCTTTTAAGGCGGTACATTGAATGAGCTGACGGTTGAAGAGAATGGCATGAGAACTTCTTTGAGATTTATCAAAAATCATCCCCTAAATAAGAATAGGCCTGCCAGCTTCCTTTTGGGTTCGCCGTTGACCTATGAAGAATCATTGTTTACCTTGCTGCCAGTTCTCGAAAACATAGATGTATCACACGTCGAACAATATATTCAGGTGTGTATATGATTTATAATATACACTTGGGAAATAAACTCACACATTGAGACAAAATGCATTAACTTCATATCGTGGTATTTTGTCATATATATATATATATATATATATATATATATATATATATATATATATATATATATATATATATATATACACATTGAAAATAACGGCATTTTAAAGTCTTGGTATAAAGCAATTTTATATACCAATACTACTGGTACAGCAAATTGTGATCCGCCTATGGCGCAATGATACGCATATATAAACATTCTCGCAACCGTGTGCAGTTGGTTCTAGAACAACGATCAATTTTCACACAATAATCATTAATAACGCATGAAAATAACAATAAAAAATATTAATAATCCACGTTTTATAAATGAATATAATATGCCACACATTTTCATTGCAATCCTTTCTGCATTCTGTTCCCCCACCCCTCTTACGCATAACGGACAAACAACGCAGATATGTGGAGTGAGAGAGAAAAGGAATTTGGGCTGCATTAAAACTTTGAAATAGAAATTACCGGAAGTGACATACAAACATATGGTTTATCGTAACGATATGTGTGCCCTTTCCTTGGTATTTATCTAAAGTTGCAAACCTAGTCGACATTATACGGTAAATTTCTCAGTTATTTTCATTTTAAAATCATAAGAGTGTTAATCATTTTGAAGAAAAAATAGAAACTAAGAAAAGAAGACAATCGACTTATCAATATGCATTCAATATTCATTCACTCGGTCAATACACAGTTGCCTAAAAGTAAATCCTAACTCCGTTCAAAGGCAAATGTCTGTATTTGTATGTGATATGAAAAATTTATACATAAAGTGCACTGGATCCAGCTAGGGATCACGTGTGTCAGGGGTTTATCAAGATAAATGCAATAAACTGACAACGAACAGTGCGAAACTAGTATCTAGCTAGCGTGCATGGTTGTATTTTTCTAGACTTCTTGGTTCTAATTCTAGTTTCCTATGCTTCCTTACAGGCGTGGTAAAACTAGAACTGTAGACGATCCGCCCACACACTTCCTAGTCCAAACTACTGCAGCTTGTCCTAAGACTTGATAACTTTGAATTTAATGAAGAAAACTAGCTATAAATTAATGGAACCGCAATGGGTGCAACAATAGCCCCTTCGTATGCAAATATTTTAATGGGAAAACTGGAGGGTCAACTTTTAGTTTCGGTTGAACTTACAAAATACCAGTGGGTACGCTTTATCGATGATATATAAATGAAGTGGCAACATGGAAGAGAAAGTCTGGATGATTTCATATCAAAGGCAAACAACTTCCATACCTCAATAAAATTCACGGCAGAAGTCTCCTACTCAAACCACGTCTTCCTGGTCACAACATCCAGACTGGTAGAAAACAGTCTCCATACAGATATCTACTCCAAACCAACAGACAAACACCAATATCTCCTCCCAAGCAGCTGTCATCCAAAACACGGCATTAGGAACATCCCATACAGCCAGGCACTGAGGATACGCAGAATTTGCCTCGACGATGAAACAGTCCTAGAAATGGCTGAAGAGCTATCGAAACATTTAATTAACCGAGGCTAAGACAAAGAACTGATTACCGAGGGAACCCAAAGGGCCAAACAAACAAACCGCGATGACCGATTAAAATATGGAAAGGAGTAAAAGGCTGATAGGATACCATTTATCCTGACCTACCATCCAGACAACCCCAAAGTAGGTAAAATCATCGTGAAACACTGGCCCATCGTAGAATCGTCGAACGCACTAAAGTTAAACCTCCCTAACAAACATGTAGTCACGTACCAGAGACCAAAAAACTTCAAGGACATCCTAGTAGGGCGAAGCTAACGCCAATCATTAATCAGGACTACTCTTGTCAATCTGGCCCCTGTGGCGATAAAAGGTGCAAAACCTGTCAACGTATGATATTTTCTAGCACAATGACTAAAGAAAAATAAAGCATACATGGTCCAAACAAAACATGCAAAACAAAGAATGTCATTTATCTCATCACATATAAGATCTATAACCTTCAGTATGTTGGAGAAACTGAAAAGCTGCACAAAAGGATAACCTTTATAGATCTGACTGGATGACAAAGAAGCTGTACAGAAGCCCGGTCGCAGAGCACTTCTCCTCCCCTGGCCACACTTTCAGTGATATAACACTTATTGCAATTGGTCAAAACCCTCAACTGGAGTTCCCAAAACAGGAACGAAAAGGAATCGTACTCGATACGCCGCCTTAGAACATTAAAACCAAGCGCTTTAAACCAAACAGACAAAATATACAACCATGCACAAATAAAATTATCTTTTGCAGCTGACACATTTCCTTTTAAATAATTACTAAATTTGCGTAATAGCCTATAACTATAACAATGAAATATCCGGGATATAATTTGCGCTTACATACATTTACATAAAATAACAGATGTTGTTATGGCTCATCAATTTCTAGGTCAATACAAATATTTTCCAGTATCAGCAACACGCTGAAGTATGCTAGTTGAAACATAATAAAGTTGGAAGGTTTAATTCCTGTAGAACAGCTATGTGAAGTTTCGCGAACATAACCGTTTTTCTGTTTAATTTGTTTGTCTTGTCTGTGTTTTGTATTTGCATTTGAAAAAGACTCATTAATGAGTCGAAAGCGCTTAGGCTAGCCAGATACTAATTTCGCACTGTTCATTGTTAGTTTATTGCATATATATATATATATATATATATATATATATATATATATATATATATATATATATATATATATATATATATATATATATATATATGTGTGTGTGTGTGTGTGTGTGTACGTATGCTTGTATGTGAATGGAGGGATGGATCGAATGATGGATGGATGATTAGCTGAATAGATCATTAAATGGAAAATGTATGATTACACGTGCACTGCACACCGGTAAACTAATTAATAAAGTAATTCGACAAGATTATATTCATATATAAAAAAAAATATCCATACGACTTAAATTGTAACTATTACCATTGAATATAGACCAGAAGTTATAATGCACCGAAAAGTAAAAATCGGTTGACATATTTGGAACACATATTGCATAGTACCTTTTTTCTTCCTTTTCAGCTGTATGAAGATACTGACGGACTAAATACATCGGCGTCAGATGGTCTTCCTTTACATGATCTATGGCTTATTCCTGGTTATTACCTAATGTCTCTCAAAGAAGCCGTTGAGACCCAAATGACTATGAAACGTATTTCTGACGTATGGAGTCCAACTTGGCTTCCTGTGTTTTCGTCACGTGCCGGGGATTTCATCGTTTTCGACTTGAGCAACGGGCGTGTTTTTGAGATTTTTACCAAGGAATCAATGGTATGGGAGATAGCAGCAAACATCGAGGAGTTTTTCCGACAGTCAGCACAGAATCTAAGAAGTGGCAAAGTATTTGTCGGCGAAGATGGACTGATGGATGAGTCAATGGCTGATGACGGAGTATTGAACGAAGATTATCATCTTATACAGATACATGAGAAAACCTCCTATCTAACTGTGGATCAGCTATTTGACAGAATCTACAGCTCTCGAAACGTCAATAACAGACCTGTCTCTGAAATGAATGTCGACAGTGATGTTAGGCAACCGAATCTCTATTTTAATTGCAGAAATATGCTGAACGTTTGCGCAAACATTAGAAATGCGATAAATAACAACCGCAAGACGAGAAATCTGCAGCGTACAACAAATCGAAGTCAAATCAGAAGAAATCGTCGATTATCATGCGGCCGCTTAAGATGCGCCAGAGGCTGGTCTTGTGATGAGTATCCATTTGCTTCCACTTTCCAGGGCGGTAGAGGGGCAACCATCAGGTGTGTTCCTGCTCGTGAGAATAATTCACAAGGAGGACAGCTGAACGCCTTCTACAATACGAATGGAGTGCGCCATGGTAGCTGGTTTCATCAGAGATATCCATAATTTGTAGCAGATCTAACTGAAATATAGTCGACCAATACCGTTTCCTATCGCTTCAAAGATGTGAAAACTGTTACAGAATAATTAATCAAAGCCACTTTTAAAGTTCATTGAGTACAAGAAATATAAAATCCAGAAACGTTTTAACTGAACACACCATAGTGTAAATTATGGTAAAAATTAAATTAAAAAAGTTAAACATTATTTTTTGCCATATTCATATTGATTAGATTTGAAATTTGTTAGATCCATAATTTGATTTAAATTCTATCATGTGAAATTTACACAAAAAACTTAAACGTTATTGCATGGTGCACACATTCTCTTTCCCATCACGACCACATACTATACAGACTACTTTATCTCTGCTTTTCTAATGCCATTGTGTCCTGTACAAACATTTTCTGGGATACTGTGGACAATTTATGCATTCTTTGTGAAACAATACACCGATAAACACTTTCATCTGCTCCGCCATTTGCTTATTAGAAAAAGGCTGTGATGTGTGTTTCCTATTTCACTAATTTTAAAATTAGATTTTTCTTCATTATTTTAATAAACATGATCTATACATTAAATAATATTTGCAGCACTTCAAAGTACTAGGCAAAATCTGCTCAATTATAGTCTGACTATACCAACCTTTCGTTTGCTGGGAAAGTCCGTTAAGCATGAAAGGGGCAGGGGATGTCAATATTAGTGCCATTCTGGTCGCAGTCAGGTTTGAAATTATAAATCAATGATTACATTGACTTAGTTCTGTGCACATTTTTATCACATTAATCGTTTTCGTTATTGAAATCCGTAGGGGGGTACAAACAAACGGTATCTATAGTCAGACTATAGATACACAAATCAATTTCGGCAATGTGATTTTTAAAAAAAAATTTTTTTTTATACCATTGGGGAAAAAGTCGAGGGTCGAGAATGAGAAACAGGGACATTCCGCCAACTTGAAAGACATTTTTTCAATTATTTGTTTTATTTGCCTAATTAAATATGCCTTGACTTCTTACAGTTAAAGTTTCACAACACACGTTAATGCCATTTTATTTTACTCGCAATGCAAGAACAACAACTCTTGCGTAACTCTACAGTGTACGCATGCGCACTTTGAAACTGTTTATCTGTGTATTGCGATGTATATACACATTCAGAATTTAGATTGCATGTGAAATAAATTCAAAATAAACTTACGGTTTCTGAGGGAACTGAAGGCATTGTTTTCTAACCTCTTGTAAAATATGACCAATATCATTTGTTTCTTCATAGGTAGTCGCAAGTTTCATTATTTATATGTAAGATGCGAATTCTACTGGATGCAAAGGTGCCATTGAGTGAATTTTAAATTGAGCTACTTTACGAAGCATCTTCCAGTCCCTTCTTTTCCGCGCCTTTACCCACGAGCCAGACAATTAGTAATTCCTTTTTCATCAACGGGGTATTCAGTTGCTAAGATTACATTCGTTTGTACGCATGCACTATTTTTAGAGGGCAACATTTCGGTTCAGCATTCAAAACCCGGTCGACACTGTTGAGACTACTCGTGATCTTCATTCCTTAACCGTATTGTCACCATTTTTCTCCAGCATTGAAATAATATAATGACTAAATAATCCATTTAATGAGAAGCTATTTAGAACTTTCAATGTCGTTTTCATGACTATTTAATTGCATAAACATCTTCTTTACAATCATACATCATCCCCTTTTGTGAGATAAATGAATAATGATGTTGAACACTACACTTTATGCATCTATCATTTAGTAAAAAGGATGGTCTAGATGATATTGGTTTTCTAGAGATTAAGATCATCGGAGCAATTATATCTTGAATCGGCTTTCGGTATAGTAGGCTGCTAGATTTAAAATTTGACGTGTTGCACGTGTTCATCTCCTCTTCACACCTTGGCCTTTTGGAAACACCTAATCCAAATCCGGTATATAATTCAAAGTTACCTAAGAAGTCCTTGACAATTTATTGCAGAAATAATACTTTGTTCAGCAACCATATACTTGCCCCCACCCACATCCCAGGTAGCTACTTTAAACAGCTTTGTCTCTATTTAATATTCGTGTAAGAGTAAGCAGATATCTTTATATATATTCGTACAATAAAAAGTATACGCTATTTCATTATTTGTATTTATTTCGTCCAATCTCAAATTGTTTGAGAATCTTAAAACATTCACGCACACTTTAATACATTCAAGCAAACTTGAAATCATTCATGCTAATGTGCGAACTGTAGACTGAAGTGAGAGCGCTGAAAAACAAACAAAGCGTCATATCGTCATCAAGAACAAAATCTTCCAATATATTCATTTATGATGAATGCAAGCATCTGTGTCGTATCTGCACCTCTTTATGTCTTTCTATCAATTGTCTATATATTAATCAATTCACACATGAATACATCCACACTTCCATTCACCTATCTATTCATTGCATGTAGGTGCTGATGAATGGATATGTATGTCACATGATAATCCGAGTTGGGATTAGATTATAACGAAAACACAAAAAGCAATTTCGTAAATGAAATATGTATTTATGAAAAAATGATTAATCTGACATTAAACTCGTACGCATAAAATCCAACAATAGATTTAACGAAATAATGCTTCCAAAAATAAAGAACTGACAGAGGTACTATACTATTGTTAATACCTTGCACGAATCCTAACGTGTAACTCAAAATCGTAATCAACAGGAATGAATGAATAAAATTAAACAAATATAAATGACTTGTGGATCTATTATCATGGATGATCAATGTTTAAAATTAAACAAAACAAGAACGAATAATTAAACACGTTGGGTGATCATATTGTGGATTTACACAACCATCATGAGTTGATATTTACCAAGGGTGAATAAAGTAAGGGATTTGTATCAATACTAGGACTATTTCATCCACAATTTCGATTCTGTGTGTGTGTGTGTGTGTGTGTGTGATCTTTACTCAAATAGCGATGGCGATAAACTAACACAAAAACATGAACATATAACCTATGGTGTCCTATTGTGGACCACCAAATAGTTTCAGTCCCAGTGGTCTGTTGGATGACTAAGGAGCCACTACGCTTGGTACGACCCTCCCTGTCTGCCTAAGGATTCCTTATTGCCCTCATTTTTCGCTGAAACCTGATAATCTCTAAGCTTCCGTACTTCGCCTCGAGACATCATCGGAGCCAAAGTCTTCGTCTAGAGCAGCGCACATGTTATACTAAACCCTATCGAGTTACCCGACTCTATAAATGAGACCTGGTCATGTACAAATGCGATAATATATATTGCGCATGAGCATACGTAAGTGTGTGTGTGTGTGTGTGTGTGTGTGTGTGTGTGTGCGTGTTTGGATTTTTAGCGGAGCTGTAACAACTTTTCAGTCATATGGCTACGTTGTCTTCAGTGTGACAGTTTAGCAGTGGTTCCCAAACTTTTTCGGGTCACCGCCCACTTGGTTAATCTAAGCGATCCCCTACCTTACCCCGTAAAAAGCATTCTTCGGCATGCCGCATACATGTAGCATGATGTCAAACCCAGCCACATTATCCTGACACCAGGCCGACTAGTCGTAACACTAACCTCTTAATGCTGAGCGTCCAGCGAGGCCACTGTTAGTACCATTATTTAAAAGTCTTTCGTATGACTCGGCCGTGGTTGGAACCCGCGATCTGCCGTATCTGAGGCGGACGCTCTAACCAATAGGCCACCGATGCGGTCCATCAAATTGCAAATGGGTTTAACTGTATGAACATTATTGTGTAATAAATGCTTGTCGCCGGAACTAGTGAAAGAATTGGTGCTATAAGGATAGGAAGTAAAATGTTTGTAATTATAAGCTAAGAAAAAAACAACAGCTGTGTTCTAGTAAATCATGGATGACTTTCCTCCCCTTAGATAACAAAGGCTATAGTAATTAAAACTGTTATCATGGTATGTCTACATAAATCATGTCACTTCAATGTGCACAAATAAGATGGAAACGTTTGTTACGTAATGGTTTAAAGAATAATGGACTTTTTTCGATGATGGTGATTGCATGTATATTAACCAGTTTCAGGGAATCTTTGTATTTTAAATTTCAATAAACTAGTTGTCGTCCTGTAGGTGACAAGTTGTTTACTGGCTTGTTCGTTACATTCAGGCATGAAGCTACACTGTAATATTAGCTCTCTATTTCATTTACCTCATCAAATGCGTCACATCTCCATTATTTGTAAATGGGCACGATACAATTTTATGTTCAGGTTTGATATGAATTTAATTGGTTCTCTGGAATAGTTTTCTGTGTGACTTTACTCATACAGATTAAAAAACATTAAAGTATACCTGCGGAGTATACTATCTTTTTAACATCTCAAATGAATACATGTTCATATACTAATTGCGCAAGTACAAGTTCTAACACAATTCACTAATAAATTCAGTCATGTATTACGATGCAACATAGTAATTTACACAATCCAATAATCTTGCATGTTGATAATTTGCTAAACATTGAAGATTCCATTTCAAATAAAACGAAAGGGTACACAATAATGCATTAATCATACAATCCTATTTAGGAGAATAAGGAAAATCTGGGCGAAGATATGATACCTCAGAATTTCAGAAGAATTCCTTCCCACCCTTTTCAAGTGCACAACGTATGCTCTCGGAGTACATCTAATGACTGTCAACTTAAATCCTATCTTCTACTTACGAGGCTTACATCTGTACTTATTTTCTAAAACGAATGTAGCTGACATAACGTCTTGATTCCGCGGGAAACTCGACCCTAAAGTTGAATTTCTCGGTTCCAATTAGCTACGGCCCGGTCTATTTGAAACTGCCCTGTATTACTTTCTCACTTGCCTGTCGCTCTGAATTCCCGGTCGTGGCATCGCTGATTGAGTGTACAACAAACAAAGACGTCTCTACTCCGACGTAGAATTCCTTTTGAAATAAACCACGAACGAGTCGTTGCGTAACGGTTACACAATAGACAGGCAGTTTCTTTGTCCAGAATCGGATCTATAGTCGTAATAAATATTACAATTATCCATGTGTTTTAGCTACGAATTTAACCATAAGAAAATATGTGTATACATGAAACTGAACATCAGCAAATTATTCCTACAACACACAATACGGATATCGAAAACAGAACGCAATTTTATATTTCACCTTCCTCTACAGCAGAAGATGCTCCCGTAAAGTGGAGAGCTTCTTGACGCCACTATTTTTGTTGTGATGTTAAGAAGAAAAATTAAACAAATACTTTAGATCAATATGGTTTCATTTGCTTTTTTGTTGTCTTTATTTTCAAAGCTCAGTCTCGTCATGGCCACATTCCTCTATATTTTAGCAGCTGAAAAGATGTGTTGATTTCACCTTATCCTTAGATATTATTGAGGCTTCAAAGCTAAAAACTTACCGAGAGGTCATAAAGTTAATACTTTGATATTTTAGGGCCACGCATTTCTCATTCGCGAACTGTTTATGGAATATTATTTTTTGGGCAGTACAAATTATTTTTAATGTTGTGTTTTGGATTCAACTGATTCATATTGAATTACTAGATGAAAACGAATAAGTAGAAACGGACTGACTGGCCTATAATTCACTTTTCGTTGATATAAATACAAAAAATAGTTTGTCCTAATGCTCACGAATTGTCAATACATGAACTATTTTGCTATCTTTGGCAGAATTTTGGACATTTACTGCGTATTCATAACTAAGTGGACTAATTATTGAAAGTGTACGTGGTTTTCTTCCCGTGGCTTTGATTAATTTCATACAAGACTGTCTTTTTATCTAATGTAGATATTAATGGCTTTCTAATCTGAACTGAATATTCCAATGAAGTTAATTATTTAAAACATCTGCCAAAAGCACTCTATGAGTTATGGAAATTTTACATCCAGGTTCTTCTCTTTATGAATATATTCGTAATAAAAAAAATAGAATAAACACTGAAGTGTGTCTACTAATTTTGTCTTACCTTATTAAAAACATTCTGTAAATATTTCATCAATATTCCAGGGTTAATGTACATTTTATATAATACAAATATGTATTGTGATTATTTGATCATTTTTCATTCAGACCATATACAGTGCCAAATAGTGACGATACATGTGTATACTAATTGACAATGACATATAAGGATATAACTAATGGAGGTTGTTTGTGCTTAAACGGCACTTTAAACACATATCACATACTGAGGAAACGGTACCTATGTTCCTTGTCCATGGATACACAGCAACACCCGACCTAGGCTGACCTGGAGGAGATATAATCCGAGACCCTTGTATTACGAATCCGACGCTCACGCAACTGAACTATTGCGGCTCCCTACTAACGAATCGAACATTCTTCCTATGTTGTTTTCAAAAGTTGTTGAAGAGAAGACAGAACCTAGACAAAAAACGATCAATTAAGAGTTTTTGAAAAGTGGAACCATGTTTGCTTCCTTATTACCTGTTAATTCCGGAATAGTTTCATTTTTCTGTCTAGTATTTTATAAAACCAGTTAAGATCATGACATTGGAATATATTGTCAATAGGTTTAACTATGTCAAAATCGATGTACCAGAGATGATGATAAAGTATAAATTGTTGACACCTTATGATATAGAAACCACGACATTCTCTCACTACAATCAAGGCCAAGCTGTATTTCTTACACTTTTTATATTTTAGTTTAACTTCCGGTTGCCTATTCAGTGCTATGGGTCTCATTAAATAACCATGGCAATATTATGTATGACAACAATAATAATTGATTCATTCATTTATTCATATAGATATACTCAAAATGTTCCGGTTCCAAGTTACATTTTACTAGAAATATGTCTGCCATAAAATATTTTATGTTGTGTTCAATACAAATCTTATATCCGTATTTCCGTTTTTTAAATCAAAACATTCTGTAGAGCTTGGAACTTCTTGTAATTTTCATGCTATCTTAATAGTCTTAAATATGATAAATCTAAAAGCAAATTTATTCCAAACCAGCAGCAAATTATGAAAGTTTTCAAAGATTGTAGTATGTGAATTATCTGCTACCTGTCTATCACGAAAAGCTGTGTTGATGAGCAAAATGCTTAAAATAATAAGAAATCAGATGTTTCGAAAGTACGTTTAAGGCATTGATTATCGTGTTGGGGTGTTGAAATTAAGTTTAGCGATATCATGACAGGCCTGAAAAATGGTCCTTTCATCAGAGTGTACAACGTGTTTTATACAGGTATGTAACTAAAACAACTATACTACAGAAATTAATCTGAAAGGAAAGAAATGCAAACAAACACATGATTAAACGAAATTAATTAATTTGTTAGGAATCATTTTAAGCTATAATATGTCGCCTGTTCGGTGCATATTGTGATTATTTCCCATTTATAGAACTGTGAAAAATGGTGCTGCAAACATAAAAAATTAATTGTCAGTAAAATTTAGTAAAACTTTGGTGATGATGCTTTGATAATTTACATAGTATGCGCATTTTACAAACGTTGCTCACTGCGTTTAAAATTGTTTCTAATAAAAATTGCACAAAGAAATTACAAAATGATATGCAGCAAGGCGATGTTTCAAACGAGCGGAACTTATGGAGTGTGATTCTAGACACAAAATCATTTATCTGATAACTGAGATTACTTATTAATTTATTTTAACTTAAATTGCGATTGGAATGTTTTTTTTCTTCTTCAGAAATATCTTTAAGCAGAGACGGAAATACGGAATTAGCAAAGGTGTTAAGAAATAAGCGTTACGTTTTGGTATTAAATGCTTATGGTTTAAGTCATTATTGGCATAAATGTACCAAAGGTGTGATGCCAATGATCAATGAAATCTACCTTAATGTATATACGTACATATCAACATATATGAGTGTGTTCACTGTTGTTTCAGAAATGACATCGATGACAAATATATCTCAGAAATATTGAGAAAGTCATCATGAATAACTAAAAATATGAATGATTTAATATTCATAACAAAACAATAATGATAATACGATACTGTACAATACAAAATGGTCTCGCTTGTAAACAATATATTTTCAGTGAGAATTATTTCCCTATTTGATAGGCCTATGTTTGTAATTTAGAATTATGCATAACAGCGGGATATTATCAGCATGCCATTGAAATCGGGACGTAAAAAGTATTATGTAAATCAATAATATCTGCCATATGAAAGTAGCATGAATAATATTTAACTGAAAGGAACTGAGCAACAAGTAATATATAATGCAAATATGTATTTTTTAGAAGCTATATATATATACATCACGAGCTTGTCTGTTTTGGAATGACTTTTGAATGTCTGGCATGTTTAGCTTTCAATGAATAACGTGTGATGTTTTTATTGATTATAATATAATGAAAGTTCATACCGATCATTTATGTTTTGATAACTAATTAAATGTTACTTTAGATGTTGAATATTTTTCACGTAAGTTTCTAGGATCGTCATAGTCATCTAAGCAGTAACAGCTGTGTAAATAACTTTGAACAGCCCTATTGTTTGTTAGTGTTTTTACCGTTATCATACCTCGGAAGATTCTACAATAAAAAGGATACATTAGTTACCTTTACCTGAAGTCGACACATTCCAGTCACTGATATCATCGTTTGTAATTTACATGACATTGCAAGTTCTATGTTACACATTTATCAGTAAAAACGTGAACGAAACTTGACAGAAGTTTCAA
Organism: Sinohyriopsis cumingii; assembly: GCA_028554795.2. Lineage (NCBI taxonomy): Eukaryota > Metazoa > Mollusca > Bivalvia > Unionida > Unionidae > Sinohyriopsis > Sinohyriopsis cumingii. The sequence goes on from CM068832.1 coordinate 35,380,860, forward strand.
ACACTATGCATCTGATATGATATTAAAATATTTTGGTTACAAAAAGTCCCATTTCAGAAAGCTTTTAAGTAAAACTTGCATGAAACTTCGTCGGACTGTTCATTTAATGAAGACCTTATCTGGTGATGAGATATATATACTATCAAGACATTAAATCATTCTTCAGAAGCTAATGATGTTCAATAATTTCACAGTTATTATTAAGTATCATAGTCATGTAATTTGCAGTCAGTCCGTCTATTACTCTTTATACGGCAATATTTATTGTGACGGGTGTAAAGGGAGGCAGTTTATTTTACAGCGAAATATATTGTCTCACTATCTAACTGACTTTATCTATCTCTTAATCTGATGATCTGTTTTCCCTGCTTGATAGGTTTATATGTATCCATGGTAACAGAGAGATAAACTGATAGATGGATGGATGAATGATAATAAAGACATAAATCAACCAAATGTGTCTAAGGAATGTAAAACTGGAAGCTGTTTATAATTAGCTGACATTGGGCAAAATAAAAAATTAATTATGACATATTTGTATCATATAGGTTCGAAAATCATGAGAATACCTATTTGGTTTTGTTTATGTATTTTAACAGTATTTAAACTTTTATAAAACAACTTTTGGTCCAGAAGGTGGAAGTGTGTTTTCTGAAATATTGTTTTCACGCAAGCACTAACTACGTGTCAATGCTATGCTACCTTTCTATATCATGTACGAGGTATATTGCGATATATCTCCATTTTTGCAAATAGACGTGATGCAATGTTTTCAGCAGGCTTCCGTTGAATTTTAGTGTTTCTCCGGAATAGTCAGGTACACTTAGCCTTGTTCAAAATGTTTGTTTTCCATGTACGTGTCTATGGAAATAAAGGTCGTGTGGTTCTGTTCTTTTATTTTATAAGACACTAAGATCGATGTCATTGAAACACTTTAGCATATAAATTAGACATACTTTGTTCATTACTAGAGGGTAACGACAATTGGCGGGTTTATTCAGCGTAATTATAAAACAATACAATGATTTGAAGTCTCAAAATGTACATTCCAGTGCAGACATTCAAACATGAAACCGATTTATGTTACAGAATACCTTTAAATGCATCATTCTTTAATATCGAATTACTGACAACAATATCTTGTATACAAATGGGCCTTCATTATCGTTGCATTCACAAGGTAATCCATATTAAAATATTGATATTTTCTTATGTAAATCCTTGGCTTTGCAAAATGAATTATTTAATTTGAAACTAAAATATGTTTATATTAATAAGTGTGCCGTGATATGTTACCGGTAATAGAAGAAACAAATGCATAGCATAGAGGTGTAATGATCTCTGGCAGGACTAGAAAATATTTGTGTTAAAATTGAAGACAGACAAAGCTAAAAATTTGTTGCATTAACTATATATATAGCAAACTGGTCCGAATGGTCACAGTGACCTAAATTAGTCATGAAGCTAACACCGAAAGGGATCAGTATGAAATAAAATCTGAATTTATTGCAGGGACCAAAGCATGTTGCTTAAAAGACGACTTGGGATTTTATATCGAGTTTGAATACTTCAAAGTCTTTGATTTTAAATTTTCTTGTGATTTATAACCGAGTTTAGTTTTCTTTTATACATGCCAAATGAGTCAAAGGGAATACACAATTTCACTTATTTGCTCCTATTTCGGAACTAACGGATATGTCACGTTTTGTGACAAATATTTCATAATAATTGTGTATAATTGTTGATGAAAATACTTGATTATATAGTTTAAAGTAAAATAACCCAAGGAAGGATACACAGATGTTTGTGCATCAATGAAAATTCAGCTTGCAAGCTAATAAATATGTTTAAGTATTTATATATGAACATAATTAGATGTTTTTGCTGTTCTTTGTGTGAATTTAGTCATACATTTTTAAAATGTAGAAACTATACGTGTGGAGTGTTATTATTTTTACATTGGCTACCTTCAGTCAACTAATAATCACATTGAAAACATTTCGCTGATGAAGAAATCCTTTCTTACACTAACAATCAGATGAACATTATATTAACATTTTGATATAATAAAACATTCTGAAAAGAATGTTAAAGTTTTAACAACATTTTGCACACGTTGCTTAGAATAATCTATTGTAATAAACCCCGCTATAACACCGGCTTCATCTTCGACAAATAATTCATTTTCTTCCACCCACTCCATTTTATCCCATGTCTACTATTTAAGAACACATATAGTTCACATCAATCTTTCACTCAAACGTCAATATAGGTGTCATACATATATTAGTGATGTTTTCTTATTAAGTCATATCTTAGAGTCTGCAATCCAAACTTAATTGATTACATTCCAAGAAGTAATGCATCTTAGTTATTCCTTCCAGATGCATTTTTGTAGTTTTAATCAACCATTTTCCAAAGTAATACTAATTTAAGTGATTACAGTTTAAGGTAATTCAGATAATTTTTATTCTGACTTCATTCAATTCTACACCGGAAAACTGTACCAACCCAATACGTCCTTTGTGTACCTTTATAATCGTGCATGAAAGAAACGTTTTTCTTTTTTTGGTCACAATGTTTACCGATTTGGTCACTATTAGGAAAACTAGGTGCTACTATATTAATTACATTTTAGGCAGGGAAAATGGCAATGTAGAGCTAGCAGTGAGATATACATCGGACACGGCTGTTCTTTCAAACCAAAAATAGGATTTCAAATTAATAAAAACTGATAAACTATCTTTAACAAAAATCATGCAGGAACATTCTATTTTCATTCAATTTACTTTCCAAAACCACAATAAAATTAAAAGAATTTGTGGATGAGGGGCGAAACCATACGATGAGTACGGAGGGAGGTGGTAATCACGTAATATATCACGTCTTCCTTGGTACTGTTAAATTGTTTAGAGCTGATGAATGCGGCAGATGATGCAACATCTCAAATTTTAAGACCCTGCTATCAAACGGCGGCCAATAATCAATAACTTTTGCATTCTGTTTTCAATGTTTACAAAGACAGACAAATCCAAATAAATAAAAAGACTGGCATTGCAAAATTTATATTTCTGTGATCACTCTCAATAATATCACACTAATCCTACTTTCCTAACCGTGTACAAATTCTTAAAACCCCGTTTTTAATATTTCCTTAATGAAGAGGAGAGTTAACTATGAATAAAACAATTTCACAAACGAAATAATTCACTATACAATTTTTGATAAATACAAAGAAATATAGCTCCGAATACATAGACAGTAGATCATGGATATTTTAAACAAAATTCTGATCTCAAACCGAGCTAGCGCAAATCTGTTTCTTGATTAAGACCATTTCCTCATGTATACTATATGAAACCGTGCATTCTGAATAATTATATAAGTAACCAAGGGGACGAATAGGCATACGTATTGATGTCTCTTGAGTCAAAGATTTAGTGGCTTACTAAGCATACGAAACAATTAAGGGCTGCCATATGATCGAATGACTTTTGGTACGGTATTGACGAGGCTATTGGAGGTCCTCATCTAATGAAGCAGAATATTGTTGGAACGATTTGTGGAAGAGGGGTAATGATACAAACAGTTTTAAACAAATAGATGCCATAGCAATGGCGACACATGTTCATGCAGGAATAAATGCATATTCATAAGAAGCATTTTATAGGAAACTCTATGTTAATAGGACCATCTGTTCGATAGGACTAATCGATACCAGTTTTTAAATTTATTCGCCTTGTAGCTACCATATTTATGCAGAACTCACTTTATCTCAATGTCAGTTTTATAATGAAAATGAAGACCCCATTAGGAAGCAAGCGTTCGTTTCAGAAAAGTAGCGAAAAAATGATTTACCTGTGATATTCTAAATTTCGTTAAATTTTTTGTTTTATATAAAACAAAATTTCAAGTCCTTGTGCCCATTTCATCCAACATTCATGAATAGTAACTACAACAATAATTGTCTTGTATCAGAGACAAATATTAGTTCATTTAAAACCATTAAGTCAACTTCATTAAAGTTTTGTAATATTGTACGTAGTCAAATTCATCTGATTTGCGTCCACACTTATGCTTAATATAAAATTTATGCCTGTGACACATTCATTTGATCATGAAGATAGTTTTAATATTTACACAAAAGTCAATAATATCAACCACGATCGCTTCATACAGATGAAAATGATATTTTGATAAAGGAAGGACTTAAAAATCGAAACAAACGCACGGATGAATTCAGATTACTTAGTGAAAGAATTTACTAAAGCCAAATATATGTTTGAGGGATAATCATTAGCACCCAGGATGTTTGTAATCGTTGTGAGAAAAGCATGCAAGTGATCTGGGAGACTTTGTAAAGATACAGATGCTACAGTTTAGGAATGGACTGAAGATAGGCAGCAACATCCAAGACAACATAGATGAAAATGACGTTCATACAGAATTTATATATAATCACTTAGTGTAAAAAACACAGATCACTTAAGTGAGAAATACACATTTGAGACAATGCGAACTTTACGCGACGCTGTTCGTGCCAAAGATGATGTAACACAGGTACAAAAGACGTTTTATCAATGGGACTGTTTATCCAATGATTCTCTCCATATATATTTTCTTGTTCAGGTTATACAGTTCGACAGTTTGACAGGATGATTTGGATTATCACTTCAGTCCACGGAAATAGAAACCTAACTATACAGGCAAGATTTAGTGATGGAGCGATGAATGTTCAGATTCGCAGGAACGGTCTCAAAATTTGAAAATGAGGACTAAAACCAATTTGGGGAATATCCATCAGGAACAACAGAAAAGAAACGATTTCACTTTTTTAGATGTTGCTGAGCTGGTTTGAAGATACATGACTGCCATTCTAAGCATAAGATGTTTTCATTGATAAGAATCATGAGAAACAGATATGATCTTAAAACGTGACCAAGTACGAAGGAACCAACTATTCAGCAAAGTAATCCTTTGAACGGAACTGCTGTGTCGCTTAGAACTACAATTGAAGCGGAAAAACAAGCTCTCCCTGTCCAGGTCAGAAAAGCCACCGAAAATGCCAGAAAGTAGAAATAAATTTAAAATGACACTCAAGTCAATGTTTGTTACATTACTGGATGTCAAGTCTCGACGGTGAAAGTTAGTTTCATGAGAATCGTTGTAAGAAAAACTCCAGCATTGAAAGAGGTATCAGCGTGCATAAGAGTCACAACTGACACATAATATCGAGGTTCTATATATAGGTTAAGTCGAAGATGAGATTAAAGTCTTTTGTCAACCACACCTAGTGACAGCATTTGCTTGTTGTGAGAGACCCCACAAATACAGCCCAAATGACCAAGAAATATTACCCGTGTAATTGGGATACAATGTATTTTAGTTGCTGTAAGACAACTTTGACTTTTCTGATCTTGACGGAAACGCCGATCGAAAGCAGTTAACTCATTGTTGGCTCGATGTGCAAAAACGAAGATGGTCGTTTTAGTTTTATAAAAAGTGGTCGAAAGTAATCTAAATAAGACAAGTCAATAAAAGTGGCAAGAACTATTACAAGGCATGGAAAACATAATCGACGTTATTGTCCTGCTATTAATGCTCTTCAAAACAAGAATCTATAACTTTTAGGGAACATCCATGTTGTTGATAACGTCTTTGAAGTCGTTAAATAACAAAGTGTTTGTTAGAGGCGTTAATGTTACTTGCATGGCTCATTGCTTGCAGCTTCAATGCCGCCTTGGAACAGCCCACCTGCTTGTAATTGTTCGTGATTATTCGTCAAGTGCTAAATTGGATGTGACTGACTGCAACATAGTCTGAGAACTGAAAAGAAACAAGTTATTGTGGATATAGCTAAACCCTCTATCTGCATTGATGATTTGCCGAACAAGTTGAAATTAGTTGGTGATAAGTTTACACCTGACATAGTGATGGCTTAACTGTTCCATGCTTGTAAATATTTATTTTGCCAGGAAGTGGATTAAGATCTGTGTTATACTGAATGAAAGAACATAAAATATGCTCTGAAAGCGGTAACCCTATCAAAATATCTCATCGTCTAGCCCCACCCAGCTAAATGGACCAAGCAATACACCATATTAACAAAGTTGCAAGTCAGAGTATAATTAGGAAGAGTACAAGTTCGGATGCTGTCCCAGATTTTTCCAGCTTAAAACACTGAATAAACCTCATGCGACTTAGCTGTAAAACAATTGAGGATGTGTATTGCTTACCTCGAGCGGATGAAGCATTAAGCGCCTTTCATAGAACCATTTGCGTCAGCTCCAAGATGAAATGGAGGAAGCATGAATCCTAAAAGAAAGTTTGATAGTTGGCCCTCATTACCGATATGCATGCATATGTGTCCATATATGCTTGTGTGTGTGTGTGTGTGTGTGTGGGGCTATATATATATATATATATATATATATATATATATATATATATATATATATATATATATATATATATATATATGTATGTATACTCCATTTACTAGGTAATTCTTAAGTTTTAGAAAATTAATATATTTTTTGTGAGCCTTTGACACCAAAGAATGATGTATGTTAGTAATATACGGAAATAAAGGCTTTTTGGGTGATATCAATTTTTGATATTTTTCTAAAATTGAATTTGTAATTTTTTTTGCAGAAGATTAATCAATTCCTACTAAATTATTCCCCTAGAAAATTCCTTTGAATACAAAAATACAAAAGAGTAAAACAAATGTGGCATGTACCACGAGTTTGGCAGCCGGGATTGATATCAAGAAAGAAAGACAAATGTGTGTGTTTATGTATAACTCATTTAATATGTATATCGTTTCATCCCGGATGTAACATTATTTGATATGATATGATTTTGTGACCACTTATCAAATGTAACATCACCCAATCACGATTCATCTTGTGCTTTAAAAAATCTTTGAAATGTGGCTAGAAATCAGTGTGGCAGTGTGGCAGATGAAACATAAACTGAGGGTGAGAATATACTTGTATGTTTCATACATCATTTTCGTTAATAGCAATACACATCTTCTAGGACGAAAAATAGGTTTTATAATTTCATAACATCATTTCAGTGTCAATAAATATCTTTCAATGTTTCATGCTGGCTTCATATTCAATTATTCCTCATAGTCTGTTTGATGATTTATTTGATATTTCTCTCGCTTGTATTCATGGTATAAAATGATTGTGACTTGCAGTAGATAATTAGCGAGCAGTTCGAAACTTCTTTTAAACCACTTTATCCGCTAACTGAACGATTTTCATCGTTTATATTTTCTCATTAATTATTTCACTGATTAAAGAGATGTCATTATATATATATATATATATATATATATATATATATATATATATATATATATATATATATATATATATATATACGTATGTATAACTCATTTAACATGTATATCGTTTCACATATATATACACATCCTCTGTGACTCCCTTATAATTCACAATGACAGATGAGATGTGTGATCGTCATAGGTCATAGCTTTCTTTTTCGGCTGTTGTCTTTCTAAATAGCATGCAATTAATCCATTGTGACAATCCCATTGAAAGTGTCGTTACAAATTGAATCTACCTTGAATATCAATGTTTAGGATGTTTTTGCTATTGGGTGATTAGTGGCATTATTCCGATCCAGGAAAACAAATTGATTCTATTACATATAATGTTCCACTACATATACAAACAGAGAAATACACAATATCTACCGATACACATAGAAACAGGAGTATTGCACTACAGGGAATCAACAACTCTTGATTTAAAAGTATCACACCACATGTAGCTAATATCTCTAGATATAGAAATAGGGATAGTTGCATCCGGGCTCGTAAAGAACCCACCTTTTCTTTTTAAGATTGCTTTATGAACATAAACAAATCACACATAAATATAATAATAAGTTAAGAACACAGTAAGAAAGCGAATGGTAGGTTTCAACATTTACCTTAAAGCGTTTCGTTAACATAATTATTTTATTGCCTTCTGTATCGCTCTAAACATATACCTTGAATAGCTTTTAGGAAACATGGCTTCTTTCAATGATATCCATCAAATAAGTAGACGGTTGAAGTGTATATATATATATATATATATATATATATATATATATAGAGAGAGAGAGAGAGAGAGAGAGAGAGAGAGAGAGAGAGAGACGCACATATCAATCATGTATATATTTTTGGAATGGATAGATCATTAAGTGGATAAATGATTGCATGTTGCATGTGATCTACTCACCAGTGAAACGTAACTAATAAATTATTTTCACAAGATTATATAGATTTGAAGCAAGCAAATCTTCCATAGTATTTTCACAGACGTTTAACAAGTATCTTTTAATACAGACCTGAAGTTTTCATCCTCCATAGAATACATGTCTTTTGTCATATTCTAATTAAAGACCGCAAAATACCTTTAGTCTGTTTCTTTTCAGCTGGATGAAGATACTGAAGGACTAAATACATCGGAGTCTGATGGGTTTCCACTACATGACATATGGCTTATTCCTGGTTGTTACCTATTGTCTCTCAAAGACGCCGTTGAGACCCTAATGACAATGAAGCACATGTCTGGCGTCTGGAATCCAACCTGGCTGCCTGTGTTTTCTTCACGTGCCGGGCATTTCGTCTTTTTCGACTTGAGCGATGTGCGTATTTGTAAGATTTTTACCAAAGAATTATTGGGATGGAAGGTAGCAGCAATCAGCAATGAGTCTGTCCGACAGTTAGCACAGACTCTAAGTGTTTATCGGCGCAGATGGAATTATGGATGAAACAATGGCTGATGACAGAGAATATTACCTTGTACAGAAGAATGAGAAATCCTTCAGTCTATCTGTGGATCAAATATTCGACAGAATTTACATCGCTCGAATGTGAAGAACACAACTATCTCTGAAATGAATGTCCATGAAGATGTTTAGAAGCCTAATCTGGTTTTTAATTGCGGAAACATGTAGAACGTTTGTGCAAACATTAGGAATGTGATAAACAACAACGGCAAGACGAGAAATCTGAAACACATTAAAGGTATAAGTCAAATCAAATGAAATCGCCATGCATCACGTGGCCGCTTAAGATGCCCTGGAGGCCAGTCATGTGATGAGTATCCATTTGTTTCCACGTCCCAGGGATGTGCAGGAGCATTCATCTTGTGTGCCCCTCCGCTAAGAATAATTCACAAGGAGGACAACTGAGCGGCTTGTACAGAAGATATAGACTAGGCAATGGTCCCTGGTTTCATCAGGCGAATCCATAAATGGCAACAAATCCAACCAGCACTCTGGCAATATAGCCATTAAGAATAGCTTCGAAATATAATAACAAATTAAGGCAATTTTTAAAGCACATTTCCGGCCAAAAAGATAAAATGAAGAAAGGTTTCAACTGAATTCATTAGAATGGACTAATGGTAAAAATTCAAACGAAAATGTTAAACATTAGTGCATTTGTATTTGTTTTATCCCTAATTTGGTTTGTTTCTCTACTTTGTTGCATCATGAGGAATTTACTTAAACAACTCAACCATTGATGTTGTTCATCTCTCTCTCTCACTTAAGATCACAACCACTCACTGTAGCCTTAAGTTAATCTTCGCCTTATAAGAACCATTCAAGACTGCTTAATTCAATCACTGTGGGAAAAGTTAAGGCATTATTTCCCGAACTATTATAAAATAATACCGATATGCTTTGTTTCGTTGTAGATTGGTACAAGCTTCATTATTTCTAAATATGCTCTTTTAAACTATGAAATTAAAATTGAATTACGTTCTTGAATAACTAAGCTTCCATTTCCAACAAAACTTCATACACTGAGTTGTGATTAAGAATTTTCAAAAGCTTTTTTTATGACAATTGAATGGCATAACGAGTTCTCGTTCACAATCTAACAGATTTAATATGCATATGTGATATAAGTGAAACAACCCGCTTAGGTGTTGTCGAACACAAAGACAATTTAGTTATCTATCGTAATTTGGTATGTGGAATATGCTAACTGCTACATGTTTTGTACAGAAACCGACCATCTTTGATGACATGTCTAGCATAGGCTTTCTATATCGTTTGTTTCTGACTTCAAATTCGGCTTGTTTCACATTTTCGTCTTTTCCGCACTCCCTGGCATTATGTAAACACCACATCCAAATATGATTGGTAATTCAATATTACCCATAAGCGCCATGACAGTTAATTGTAGATATAATACTACGTTTCGCAGCCATATCATCTGAGATATTTGTTCTCTCTCCTTAGAGGTATCTAATTCAAACTGTCTTGTCTGTATTTAATATTTATGTAAGAATCAGTAAAAATAATAAGTTCGTTGGCATATTTCAAAATCGATATGAAAATTGTGTGAAATCTTTCATTTTTCAGGCATAAATTTTGAGCTTAGGGAAAAGTTAAACTTTCCTTAGTATCGGATTGACCATATTGTGACATAACTAGTGTGTTGCAGCAATCACAGAAACTATTAAAACTGATAACTACGAAAAACGGGAAATTCATTTGAATACTATATTGACTGAGAACTAAATAACTATTATCTCTTAGAGGTTCGACTCATTAAAAAGAACTTGCATATCATTCGTATTCATATATGTGTGTGCAATTGTGTATGTTGGATATATTTTAATGGATGCTTCTTTGGGTCCAATCGACGTTTTAAAACAGCAGCGTACAGCTAAATAGAGCTTGGTTAAGTGTTAGTAAAACATTATGGGAATTTTGTATCAAGACCTTATTGATCAACACTCATCATTAACAACAAATAGATATTCAAACTTAACTTGCGACAAAGCACTTAAGTAAGTTTGCCACTTGGTTTACAATTACGTATTAATTTCACACTTGTACAGTTTCATCATCATGTATAATGTCATACGTTGTCTAATGTCATACAATAAAGAGCATACTCTATTTAATTGTTTCTATTTATTTTCTTTTAGTTCGAATACTTTGAAAAAGCCTAAAACAGTCAACGAAACAAGAAAACATTCATACAAACATGATCCATTAGCAGTCTTAAAACATTTATGTAAACGTAAAAAACATTCTGTCAAACTAAAAAATAAATTCACGCATTACTTGAACACATTATGTAATCTTGAAAAATACCACGCAAACTTGAATTTATCCATGCAAACTTGAAAACAATCACGCCAACGTGAGAACATCGATGCAAACGTTAAAACGTTCAAGCAAACTTATTAACAAACACACGAACGTGAATAAAGAGAAAAACGAAAGACGAATGTGGCAACAAAGAATGACTTTAAATATTAATAATAGTGGTGGCATATTATAACAAAGCTGATATGTGTGCTTTGCTTACACCATTCCGTCTTTCATTCCTCGTTCTTTGAATTTTCTTACAAATAAGTTCTTCAAAATTGAGATTCAAGTGAAGTAGATTAGCTCATTATTTCATGTATGGTGCTTTATGGCACAGCAACACAAGAATATTATTTAGTACCAAGTTTAGTTTTGTCACAATCGCAAAGCACATTTATGCATATTAACGGAAAACACAAAAAGAAAGTTATTTTAATACTTCACCACAGAGCAGTCATAATACTAGACCACTGGTTAGAAACAATATGTATTTACAAATTTAGGATGCTCGTTTACATCGATGCATGACAAAACAAAGAACTTAAGACGCAAAAATTTGAGGATCATTAAAAATAATTTTTAAGACATTAATTGTATGTCCTTTCTTATGGCTGGATGTAAACATGGTCTATCTAAATAAGCATACTGACTGTATCCTAATGAAGGCAAGATATCATGAAGGAAAACAAAACCTAATAATATTACTCTCAAACTTTGAGAATGATGCAGGATTCATACAAATCCGTTCAGCTGACATATATCATAGCATAGTTCAAAGTTTAATAATGTCGAACTCGATCAGCCCATTTGAACACAATTTGATTTCACTGGTTTGCAAAATTGACACAAGCCACTTTTATAAATAAATGCTGAAACCAAATCCCATACATTTGCCGCTGTCCTAGTGGTTAGACCGTCGGCCTCGGATGCGGGAGGATGCGGGTTTGAACCCCGACCGAGCCATACCAAAGACATATGAAAATGATGCTAACTGCTGCCTCGCTAGGCTCTCAACATTAAGAGGTTAGTGTTAGGACTAGTCGGCCAGTTGTCAGGATTATGGGACATGGCGGGACATGATGCGTCATGACTGTGGCATTATGCCCCGGTGATGGACATTACTATAAACTGCCACACGGCATACATCGTAGCGAAATCACTGAAAAAGTGTTAAACGCTGCGTTAGAAGTCCAAATCACCCCCCGCCGTACATTTGCCCTTTTTTAAAACTATTCACGACTTCCCCATAAAGAACGTAGATATGGTATACTGAAGCGGTATGCTTGGACGTACCTTTTCAAACAGTGTGACCTGAAACTATATATGTTTGTGGGGGAAATGAAAATGATGATCACAAATAATGGAATTTTTCATCACCAAATTAAGAAGAAATATTCAGCACCACAGCAATATCATCACTAATATTCTATATTTGATCAGAGAACCCCATACTTATTATTAAAATGAAGCCTGCAGTTTAGAATAATGAAATTGGTGAATCTGCCTCATGGAAACAAAAACGGTGTCTTTTCATGACAGTCTAGAGTTGATGATTTATTAAATGCTGGTTTGAAGACAGCAGATGATAATTGGAACTAAAAGAATATACGCTACTTAGCTAAATACATTGTTTCTTAAAATAATGTATATGCTTCATCCGTCACCCTCACCCAATAAAACACAAAGAATTAACGAATGAATTCATTTATTTTCGCCGCCGTCCAATCATTTCTGACAATATGTCGCGAACATTTGTTGTCCATGGTCGATAAGCTGTGAGGTAAAAAGCATTAAGGCAAGAATGGGTTTTAGATTTATAGCGGGAATGATCTTTTTCACTGATCCAAAAGATGGAACAATGAATTGATTTGATAAATAATTACAATATTTCGATCTTTATTTTAAAGAACGTTGGGCACATTATTTCTTTTGCTGACTTTTGTATTTGATATTATGTATTTTTCACTTAAAAACGCGATTTAGTATCTGGATGTTTTCTGAAGCCCGTTGACCACATCGGAAACAAATCAGCACATACACATTGTTCGGCAATTACAGGTGGTTGAATTGAGGCTTATTATTGTTATTATTATAATGTAAGGCGTTGATATTTATAAAACTTTACATTAAAATTATCCTGAGAACAGGTAACCCAAAAAAGACCAAAAAGATGTATCGATGTGTAAAAAGTTCCAGATCAATATCTCGTGACCGTTTATATCCAATCAAACTGAAGAAAACGCGGTCAATTCATACAAATAAATTGGATTATTTTTAGAAATATATATTAGGCATTATCTCATCTAATTAACCAATGAAAGCAGATGCTACTTGAATGAATGTAATGAATGAATGTAAATGTGGACTTATCCAAAAGTATTACTGTCAGAATATCTAATTGTTAAAAAAAGTCATAATAAATAGTTTTGGCATGAGGTATTTTTAGGTAAACTTTGTCAGTTAATTGTGTCGAACATTGTTTGAATCTTGGCCTAAACCAGGATAGATGTAATGCAGTGTAGAGAATGTACTTGCTTAGATCTAACATCCTCCTCGCGGTTTGCGAGATCCTCGAATATATTTTCAACAAAACGGGATACATCTGGTATACTCATTTCTGATTTACCGTGTTGAAACTTTCCATCATAATCAACTTTTCGTCTCTAAAAAAATATGTCAAAAGTTTTTCTTGTGAATTGAAAAGTAACAAATAGCTCCACATCTTAAGTTTCGTCTCTATCAATAGTAATAAGCATGTTTAAAGTGATAATAAGACAATATACTTAAATCAATGTCTTTGATAAAGTGTTAATAAAACTAGACAGTGTGGTGTATTTATGTTGTTCACATAGACATAAAAATGGGTAAAAAGTGACAATGAAACGTGTTTTCAAGTGGAGAGTGAGAAAAATTGAGAATATTGTGTATAGGAACACAAGTGCAGGCATAGTAGTAAAGATTCTGATTATTGCCATGATTATTCATAAATCATCTATTTGCAACCTGCTAAGGCGGTGAAGTGGTTAAGGTGAAGCACTCGAGATCAGAATGTTTCTGGTTGAAATACTGACCAGACCAGACAGGCGGAACCTACTTGACTTCTCTATGGGGAAGGTATTTAACTCCTACTGCCACGGCACGGTATAATCTTAATCTTTCATATAATAATGGTGTGCCGTTAATATAAAGTAGAAGCCAACTTCTTTAAAGCTAAAATGAGCCTGACACTCTAGACTATGTAAAACAACACATGCATGAACGATCAATGAAGAAACTATATTACGTGAGCTAGGGTAAAGTCTACAATTAAAATGTGACTGTCATTACCAAGGTTCAGGCAAAAGTGAGCGAAATGTTTTGAAGACCCCATTTGTGACAGGCATTAAAAACAAAATGAAATATGATTGCTCTTAAGTCTCTGGCGATTCCAATGTAATGTTTGAGAGTGATAAAGAGTGGCCGTATCAAATCTAATGCTACGTGGCCGCCATGGCGCAAAATATTAATAATAATTTTAATCTTTATTTTCCATTTATCTTCAGTTACATATCGCATAATATTTCAATCATTGCAATTATATGTTTGTACTGAATAACGTCAGCTAAACAAAGAGATATTCGTCATTGACGTTTTCCTTATGAAATGTACGAAGTATCATACATATCAAATTAGTTAGTATATACAAAAATAAATAAAGAGAAAGAGACAAAGACGAATATGACAATTAAGAATGTTTTCAAATATTAATAATACGCGATGTTTCCTTAACATATTTTTATTTCATGCAATAGTTTCTTAAACTATCTCAAACGATCGCAACGTGGTGGTATGCTATTACCCTGTTGATATGTCTGAGTTTCTTTCATCATTCCGTCTTTCACTCCACGTGCTTTGAATTTTCTTGCAAACAAGTGCTTCAAAATTGAGATTCAAGTGAAACTGATTAACTCATTAATTCTGGTTTTGTGCTTTACGGCACAGCTACATAAGTAGATTATTTGGTGCCGAGTTTAGTTTTGCCACATCAGCACAATGCACATAAAGCTTGAACGCACATGTTTGAAAATAATTATGTTTTCATCTATTTCTTCACAACCTACTTTGGTAAACAAAAGAGCAATCATCCGAGTTACTAATCGATTGAATGCAGGGAAATTTCGGTTGTAGAATAATATATTCCGAACACATGAAATGTACTATCAATGATCACAATTATTTAACTGATTATTGCAGATGTAAATCTGTATCGATATACACCATATTATTAATAGCCATAATAAAACAACTACCTGCCTAGACAAGGCATGTTGTTCCATTTTCCAGATATGGCGGGAACTAGTTAAAACGTAAACCAAATATATGCATATTTAAGGAAAACATAAACAACAGAAAATCTATTTTAATACTTTAGCACAGAACAGTCATAATATTAGACCACTACTAAGTAACAATATCTATTTACAAATTTAGGATGCTTGTTTATATTCATGCATGCCAAAGCGAAGAACTTAGCACGCAAATCGTTTGGGGATCATTAAAGAAATTTTAACGCTATTAATCGTATGTCCTTTCTTATAGCTGGACGTAAACATGGTCTATCTAAATAAGCATACTAACTGTATCCTGGTGAATGCAAGATATAATCAAGGATAATTAAAATCTAATAATATTACTCTCAAATCTTGAGAATGATCAGGATGCATACAAGTCCGTTCAGTTGACATATATCATAGTATAGTTCAAAGTTTTATAATGTCGAACTCAGTCAGCCCACGTTGTTGACAATGATTAAAGATCAATTCAATCTAATTTCACTGGTTTGCAAAATTAATATAAGCCGCTTTTATAAATATATGCTGAAACCAAATCCCATTTATTTGCCGCTGGCTATGTGGTTAGAGCGTCGGCCTCGGATGCGGGTTTGAACCCCAACCGAACCATATCAAAGACATATGAAAATGGTGCTAACTGCTGCCTCGCTAGGCGCTCAACATTAAGAGGTTAGTGTTAGGACTAGACGATCAGTTGTCAGGATCATGGGATAGGGTGGGACATGACACTACATGACTGTGGCATGATGCCACAGTGTTGGATATTACTATAAATTGCCACACGGCATACATCGTAGCGATATGACTGGAAAACTGTTAAAAGCTAAGTTACAAATCCAAATCAACCCCCCGAACATTTGCCTTTTTTTAAACTATTCACTAGTTTCGCATAACGAACGTAGATATGGCATACTGAAGCGGTATGTTTGGACGTACCTTTGCAAACAGTGTGACCTGGAACTATATATGTTTCTGGGGTAAATAAAATGATGATCGCAAATAATTTTTCATTACAGAATTTAGAAGAAATATTCAGCACCACAGCACTATCATCATTAATGTTCCATATTTTATCAGAGAACCCAATACTTATTATTAAAATGTAGTCTGCAGTTTAGTTCCACTTACGGGAAGAATAATGAAATTGGTGAAATTGTAGCATCGAAACAAAATACGGTGTCTTTTCGGAACAATTTAGAGTTGATAATTTATTAAATGCTGGTTTGTGGTCAGCAGGTGATAATTTGAACTAAACGAATATACGCTACTTAGCTAAATACACTATTTCTTAAAATAATGTAGATGCTTCAACCGTCACCGCCAACCAATAAAAACCAAACTGAAGAAATAATTCATGTATTTTCGCCGCCGTACAATCTTTCCTGACAATATGTCAAGAACTATTTGTTTTTAAGTGATAAATAGGCTGTGAGGTAAACGCAATAAGGCAAGAATGTATTTTAGATTTATAGCGTGAAGGATCATTTTGACTGATACAAATGATGGAACAATGAATTGATTTGATATATAATTACAATGTTTCGAACTGCATTTTAAAGAACGTTGTACACATTATTCGTTTTGCTGATTTTTGTAATTAATATTATGTATTTTTCACTTAAAAACGCGATGTATTATCTAGATGTTTTCTGAAGCCCGTTGACCAGAGCTGAAATAAATCAGCACATACATTTCGCTCGGAAATCACAGGTGGTTGGGTGGAGGCTTGTTATTGTTTTATTACAATGTAAGGCATTGATATTAATAAAATTTCTCATAAAATGACATGAGAACAGAGAATCCAAATTAGACCACAAAATTTATCGATGTGTAAAACGTTCCAGATCAATATCTCAAAAAGTATTACTGTCAGAATATCTAAATGTTGAAAGAACATCATATTAAGTAGTTTTGGCAAGAGGTATCTTTAGGTAAATCCCCCTGCGGGTCTGGGGTTGTAGAATTGGCCCGACGTGCCTCGCTATGTGTCATAAAAGGCGACTAAGTAGATACAACCTGTTTGCCGTAAGTTGCGTCCCGTGTCGGGGGAGGAAAGGATCCTGGTAGTTGAGCAGAGGCTTTCTATGCAATACACTACTTTGGCCTCTACTTCTCTTAGACGGGTGGTCGGGATGGGCCCGGTTCCGACAAATCGGCTGGTCACGCCGAACCCTAGGAAGTCTTTATTTACTCTCTCACCTTCTTTATCTGTCTCCTTGTATCTCTCTTGATACCACCGTTGCCCCTATATTCTATTCCTTTATCTTTCCCTTTTCCAAGTCTTAGAAGACTTCCTAGAAGCCGGTGGCTTAACGGGTCAATCGGGGGGTAATTTTACCGACCTTAGAAATTGGCGACTTCAAGGTCAATCAAAGGTAATTTTATCAACTGAGTATGGCATCTGTGTATCCCTGGCACTTGCAAAGTGTCCCCTTGTTGAGCTCCTAGGTGGGCGGGGAGCACGGGTGCTGAATTTTAATCTAGCCAAAATGGAAAATTCCAAAAAAAATCAAAACAAGCGTACTAAACCTTTATCTGACTCTGATGACGAACCATGTAGCGTGGAGTCATTTCCACGCTTCATGGTCATACAATCTAAAGATGACACAAGATCGCTTGCTTCACTCTCTCTGTTTGTAATTGAGAAAACTATTACCGGATTGATTGGTACGCCAAAGAGCGTAAAAAAGATGAAATCGGGTTGCCTTCTTGTTGAGTGTGAGCGACGAGGTCAGTCAGACAATATCAAGAAACTTAAAACTTTCTTTGATATTCCAGTGACCTCATTCGCTCACACCACACTCAATACGTCCAAAGGCGTGATTCGCTGTCGTGACTTGGCTGGAGTCACCGACGCAGATATCATTGAAGGAATGAAAAGTGAAGGTGTCACTGCAGTCCGTCGAATACGTATCAAACGTAATAATAACCTGCAGGACACCAACACCATTGTACTCACCTTCAACAAACCAACAGTACCCAAAGTGGTCAAAGTTGGCTTCTTGCAAGTGAAGGTTGAGGTATACATTCCAAACCCCCTTCGATGCTATAAATGTCAAAAATACGGCCATCACAAAGATCGATGCTCAAAAAGCCAAATATATGGCCGATGCGGGGACGATTCTCATCAGGAATCTGATTGTAAAGCAACCCCGCATTGTGTCAACTGTGGAAAAGAGCACCACGCCAGTTTGAAGGATTGTGATACCTGGAAAATGGAGAAGGAAATACAGAGGGTAAAATATACATCCAACATACCCTATCCAGCAGCCAGAAAAATCGTTCAGTCAAAATAGCCCATC
Source organism: Sinohyriopsis cumingii (assembly GCA_028554795.2). Classification (NCBI taxonomy): domain Eukaryota; kingdom Metazoa; phylum Mollusca; class Bivalvia; order Unionida; family Unionidae; genus Sinohyriopsis; species Sinohyriopsis cumingii. The sequence goes on from CM068832.1 coordinate 35,399,635, forward strand.
CTGGCCCATCCTTCTCCACCGTAGTGAAAAATAATCCTAAAACAACGAAGGACGCTCAAACACAAACAGAAACACCCGATTCAACACCAAGCTCAAACATCCCTCATTACCAAGCGCAGAAAAACAGGGCATCTACACAAACTACATTCAATACCCAACCACCGAAATCACCGAAAAGTCAACAAAAGTCTCACGGAAACAGACAACAAAAGGGGTCAGATGACCCCATCCAACTCTATAACAGGTTTAGAGACTTAGAGGACATGGATGCAGAAGAATCTGCTCCATGCGCTCAAGGTAGTTCCAGACCTAACAACAAAAAATTCAACCCCGTACTTCCTCCAGAGAAATAACCAGATTGCCTCCGCGAAAGGTCTAACCTAGCTCCAGAATCTTCAATAAAAACTTATAATGAAGAACACCATCATACAATGGAACTGTAGAGGACTTAAAGCCAACTACCATGATATTCTTCTGCTTTTAAATGAACATGATCCTGCAGTACTATGTCTTCAGGAAACATTTTTGAAAAATACAGATAACATCACACTTAAAAACTACTCCCTGTTTAACAACTATTCTCAAAATGCTGACAGGGCCTCAGGAGGAGTGTCTGTTATTGTGAACAACAGAGCCCCTCATAGCGTCATCTCTTTAAACACAAATTTACAAGCCATTGCTGTACGCGTCACTCTTCATCGAGTGATTACATTTTGCTCTATTTACTAACTACCAAACACTAATATAATTCCAAACGAATTAGACACCCTTGTTCAACAACTCCCCGCGCCATTTATTTTACTCGGTGATTTTAATGCCCATAACATTTTATGGGGATCAAATCATATAAATGACAGAGGTCACAAAGTTGAAGACTTTATTTCTAGACACGATCTGTGTCTATATAACACCAAAACACCAACATATTTACACCCAGGCACGGGTACATACACATGCATCGATTTGCCAATTTGTTCTTCTTCGCTGCTTTTGGACTTTGAATGGAAGGTCGCTGATGACCTTCACAGCAGCGATCACTTCCCAATCTTCCTTCTAAATCTTAACTCTACAGTTGATGAAGTAATTCCACAATGGAATTTAAAGAAGGTTGACTGGGCCAAGTTTGAAACACTTTGTAAAACTAGGCTGAATGAGGATACAGTTTTCAATGTTGACGACCCCATTCAGCATTTTACATCTATTTTAATAGAGATTGTAGAAGAATCCGTTCCCAAGTCCTCGCCGTGTTGTAAAAGAACCCAAAAACCTTGGGTCACTAAGGAATGTAAGGAAGCCATTAGACTACGCCGAGAAGCATTAAAAAAATTTTAATAACCATCCGACGCTCGAAAATTTAAATATATATTGCATTGTCCTGGCCAAAGCTCGCCGCACAATCAAAGGAGGTAAAAGAGCATCATGGAAGAAATATGTTTCTTCTTTAAACTCTCGTTCCTCTGTTCAGAAAGTTTGGGACACTATGCGCAAAATAAACGGAAAGAGAAAACAAAACCCTCTCCGACATCTGACAGTGAACAATAACAACTTTAGTTTAAAACGTGACATTGCAAATATTCTTGCTGCCAGTTTCTCAAAAAATTCCTCATCATCTAATTATTCAGAAGCCTTCCGAAAACTTAAAACTCAAAAAGAAAAGTCACGTTTAAAATTCACATCCAACAACTCGGAAAGTTATAATCAATTATTCTCACTATCGGAGCTTAGGGAGGCTTTAGATAAGGCCCATGATACATCCGCTGGGCCTGACGAAATACATTACCAGCTTTTGAAACACCTTCCAGAATCATCATTAACATCTCTTTTGAAACTCTTCAATGATTTATGGATTACTGGTAATGTACCAAAAATCTGGAAAGAAGCAACTGTAGTACCAGTCCCCAAACCCGATAAAGATAGCGAAGACCCCGACAGCTATCGACCAATTGCACTCACAAGCTGTGTGTTCAAAACAATAGAACGAATGAATGATCAATTCTCGGCTTGTCTGGTATTTGGAAACTAACAATTTAATATCCCCTTTCCAAAGTGGCTTTCGATATGGACAGAGCACTAGTGATCACCTGGTTAGACTGGAAACATTTATTAGCGATGCATTTATTAAGAAAGAACATTTAGTAGCTGTTTTCTTTGATTTAGAAAAGGCCTATGACACGACATGGAAGTACGGGATACTAAATGACCTGAACGATCTAGGTCTAAAAGGCCGTCTGCCCTCTTTCATATCCAACTTTCTCTCCGACAGAGAATTCAAAGTACGAGTGGGCTCTACCCTCTCAGATCTGTACGAGCAAGAGATGGGTGTGCCCCAGGGCAGTATTTTATCTGTGACGCTCTTTAACATCAAAATTAATAGCATCACCAAGTGTCTGACTCCTGGTGTGGATTGCTCGTTATACGTTGATGATTTTCTAATATGTTATCGATCAAAGCACATGCATACAATTGAAAGACAACTGCAGCAAAATATAAACAAAATTCAAAATTGGACCAATGCAAACGGTTTCAAATTCTCGAAATCAAAAACGGTATGCATGCATTTCTGTCAGTTACGAAAACATCACGATGAACCGAACCTCACTCTGGATGGAGCACCTATTCCAGTTGTTGAGGAAACAAAATTTTTAGGTATAATCTTTGACAGAAAACTGACCTTTATTCCACACCTAAAGAACTTGAAAGCTAAATGCTTAAAAGCACTTAACCTACTTAAAGTAGTAGTGCACTATGACTGGGGTGCTGATAGAAAAGTCATACTCAGTTTATATAGAACGTTTATACGGTCCAAACTGGACTATGGTTGCGTTGTGTATGGTTCAGCCAGAAAATCATATTTGAAAATGCTTGATCCAATTCATCATCAGGGAATAAGACTGGCTCTGGAAGCATTTAAAACATCCCCTTGTGAAAGCCTACTAGTTGAAGCGAATGAACCATCATTATCGCACCGTTGAGAAATGCTTTCCGCACAGTATGCTCTCAAATTAAAATCAAACCCTATTAAAATCAAACCCTCTGAATCCTACTTTTTTGGCTGTTTTTCAACCCAAATACAAAACCTTATACGAAAATAAACCAAACGCTATACCTTCCTTTGGCATTAGAATATCATCCAGCCTTGACAGTACAAAAATTGATCTTTCTAAAATTCAGAAAACGTCTATCTCCGAAACACCACCCTGGCTAATTAAACAACCAAAAGTACGTTTTACGCTACACGAAGGAAAAAAATCCGAAACAAACCCTTCTGTCTTCCACAACTCTTACCATGAACTCCTCACTGAATTTAAAAACTACACCAGAATTTACACTGATGGATCAAAGGATGAGGAAAAGGCTGCTGCAGCCTTTGTTTGTGGAAATCACACAACGCAAGTTCGCTTACCAAATGGAGCATCAATATTTACAGCCGAAATGAGAGCAATAGACCTTGCTCTGCAACATATAGAAAAGAAACATATTTTAAACAGTATCATCTTCTCCGACTCGCTATCAGTACTCCAGTCACTACACAATAGAAAACTGGAGAACCCATTATTAAGAAACATACTCTTCAAAAATACCGAGCTGAGTGTCTCCCACAATATAATATACTGTTGGTTACCAAGCCACATTGGTATTAAAGGTAACGAAAAAGCAGATCGCGCTGCTAAAATGACCCTTACTCAAGAACCATCTGATTTTAAAATACCGTATACTGATTTTAAACCTTGTATCAGAAAGTTCTTTCGTCAGAAGTGGCAGGCATCATGGAATGATGCCATGAATAACAAACTTCATGCAATCAAGCCAACTCTAGGAGAATGGACTCCTTCCCACAGAACCATGCGTAGGGAGGAGGTAGTCATTGCAAGAATCCGAATTGGTCATACTTATATCACCCACACCCACATACTAAAAGGTGAAGACCTACCAGAGTGAGTTTCTTGCAAAGAACCATTCACTGTCAAGCACTTTATGATAGAGTGCTTTGACCTGCAACCTACGCGCGATCGTTATTACATTGTGCATGACATGAAAGAACTTTTTGATACTATAAAAATCACTCGTATTATAGAGTACCTGAAAGCCGTAAATATTTACTCAAAACTCTGACTTTTATCCTATCACCTTGTGCAGTTTTATGCAATATATGTTCCGTCACATTTTGATACGTTTTCATCGTTTTTCATGAACATAGAACATTTACATCTCCCGTTGATCGGGAAGCTTTATATTGCACCGTTACCACCTTACCTTTTTTAATTTTAACCAGTTCTTCTTTTATATCGCTGGTCGATATAGGACCTTTATAATTTTTAAACTAATATACAAATTACATTTTGTTTGGCGCTAAATAGCCTAACAGTGCTGATGCGCCGTTAAAAATCAATCAATCAATCAATCAATTGTTTGTTCTCAGCGCAAAGTACGCTTGTTTCAAGCTGTATTGAGAAAATAGTTCGTATCTTAGTGTACTGGACTTATTTATTTTCTTTTTTGCAGTACATCTCCGCTTATTGATGCACACAACTCGTATCTTTACTCGTCTTGACAAATGCTAATTGACTTTAATGATTTTTTTATTCATAATTTTAGCAGATTAATACAAAAGCTTTTCTTACTTTACTAACAATAAAAAATGTTACCAGACAATTACACAAATGGGTCTGTGAAAAGAATAAAATATTTTATCATGACACATCAACACTATATTAGTAGCAGAAGCAGTCCCTGTGCCTACACGGCACATACACAAGCAAATCAACTAGATGTAGTTACCCGTATTAATAAATCCTGTTATAATGATTAAGTGCAGTTTTAAAGGCAAATGTCATATTGCTCAGATTAAAAAACAATATTTAGTAGATATTGTCGTCATTGTAAACGCTCATTTACATATAGAAATTGCCATCAATCATGTTCTATAGTCGGTTCTTCTGAGTTTCTTTGGCCTATGCATCGACCTATCAGTTCAACGGTTTCATGTTTAGAACCTATGATGAGGATGATTAGTCTCTCTGTCTCTGTCTGTCTGTCTATGTCTGTCTGTCTGCCTGTCTCTCTCTCTCTCTCTCTCTCTCTCTCTCTCTCTCTCTCTTTACTGGCTTCCAGAAAGCGAACATAATTTTCCCCGTGGGTACATTTGCTGCACCCTAGCCAAAAAGCGTGCAATGATTGATAGGTACAACGCAAATGCAACATTCAGAATCATGTATTCTTTTATTCATAATTATTCATTAAAAAGTTGTCAATTAGATGCGAACTTTTCAACTATTCTCCACGTATTGAATGATGGGACCAGAACAATAAAATAATTATATCATTACGGTATTTACTCATATCGAGGAAAAGGATACTATGTGCTTCTCACAAAAGACACAGGGCGGAAACCATCAGGACTTGTCGGGAATATAAACCGTGACCATTGTATTACAAATATGACGCTCTTCAAACTGAGCTACATAGGCTTCTTACTAAGGAAGGATACACTCTGCCCATTTTGTATTAAACAAATTAAGGATGTAAACAAGGCTATTTACAGGGTCATACGATATATATCCTGGTCAGTTTAAGATATAAGTAGAGATAGCTGTTATTAATTAGGATATATTCTCTCTCTCACTCTCTCTCTCTCACTCTTCAGTATTCCAGAAAACAAACACACGAAGACAAACACACACACGCACGCACGCACGAACACACACACACACACACACATATATATAGATAGATAGATAGATAGATAGATAGATATTCATTCTTAAATTCATATAGTACATTCTTGATGCTATCTCAGTCTGACCAGGATATATCTAGGATTTTCTTTTCAGATGGAATGTGCTTACAGTTTTCATTATCATTTACTTTCAATTTAAAAGAAAATATGTGATGCTCATTCTTTTGAAAAAAGAGGCCAGATTTGATCATAAGATTTAATAAAAGGCACATCAAGTGATACAAAAACATTTGTCCGAATCAATGTGTTATATTTCTTTCTCAGTTCTGAGGTGCTAATTAACTAAACGTGTTAGTCGCGCTTCCTTATATATATATATATATATATATATATATATATATATATATATATATATATATATATATATATATATATATATATATATATATATATATATATATATATATATATATATATGTGTGTGTGTGTGTGTGTGTGTGTGTGTGTGTACGCTGTATCAATGATATACTACGAGATGTATACATTTTTCATTAGAAGGAAACAAGCCTTAACCGAGTTTCCTTTTAATAAAATATTTATACAACGACTGGTAAATCGTTGGTACAGCGTAGATACTATGCATATATTTTTATCATATACAAATATACATATTTTGTACTTTGAATGGAGTTACGATTTGCTCCTGGCAACTGTGTATTGACCGAGTGAATGAACTCCTCACATTCCTGCGAGTCTGTCCGCTACAAAATATAGTTCCACGATTTTTCTTCTTGTTTACAATTACATATACAAATTGATAAATTGCTTGTTTTCTTTTTTAGTTTCTATTTATATTTACATTTATTAAATCAATATAAGACACACTCATAATTTAAACCTGAAATATGGTTTTTATGAAGAAAGTAGTGTACTGCAAACACAGTTACCATTCTTGTACACTGAACCTGTACTGTCAGGCATTCACGTACTAGCGTATGGGAATTCGCCTGGAATAGAAACTAAGTGAAATTACCAACCAACCAGAGATAATTAAAATATTTTAATATATTGACTGTTCATCTAAGTCATTTATTCTGCTTTACTTAACAAATACAAAATTCTCCCTCTCTCCTCCTCTTCCTCCTTTGGACAACTTGACTAACATTACCATTATTCATACATCCAGAGACTTCGTCGTATGACAATCGAAAGTCCCCAACGCTCATATTTTAATGGATTTTTGCTCATATCTAGCTACAATAATCCAGAGAGAGACAGAGGGCGGGGGGACGCCCATTTGAACATATTTATATTTAATAATTAATAATCGATTTTAGATAATTATAATGGGTTTAAGAAACAACAAAAACGCATTAAAACACAATACAGTATGTAACCGACAAATTTAACATATAGGCCTATTGTGACTGGCTATTGCAAATACGTATCATTGATATTATGAGCACTGTAGATATATCCCAAGGAAAGCGTAAACTTACCGTTACGACGAACCAGATGACTGTAGGTTGCGTGTAAAAGTTCAGTTTTAACGTTTTCGTCCTGCGCAATATGTTTTTCTCTCTCACTCCAGATTTGTGCTTCTTTTGTCATTTACGCATGAGAGGGTAATGGAAAAAAGAAAGGATTCCGATGAAATTATGTATCATTTTAATATCGTTTGGAGAACAGTGACTATTAATAGTTTTTATCGTTATTTTCATACATCATTTATGATTAACGAATGATTAGAAATTCATCTTTGACCTATAGGCCTGCGGTTGAAAAAATGTTTATATATTCGTAATATTGCGACATGTGCGGATCACAATTTCATATACCAATATTATTGCTTGATACCAATACTTTAAATGCCATGCTATTTTTAATGTCCCTGGTGTGTTTATATACATACATATATATATATATATATATATATATATATATATATATATATATATATATATATATATATATATATATATATATATATATATATATATATAAAGCTGGTACAACATTTTCAGGACGATGTTTCGAGAGTGTCCGAAAAGGTCGTTTAAATCGATGCAGATGAATGTTTGCAGAGATGATCAGTCAGACATTGCATATAGAAAATATTTCTGTAACGATTTTTGACAGGTGCAGTGGTTACTGTGCAGGACACGCTTCCAGAACGGTTCAGGTTCACATCTTAGCCAGACTAATCAGAAAAGACCTTTTTCGAGTGTCTGGTCAATTCAAGTTACACCTTTTCCCTAGGTATGATATAATCTTTCATGCAATGGTGTGCTGTTAAACATAAAATAATTTAAAAATATTAATTGAAACTAATTTGATCTTTATACTCTAAGTTATTTCTGCGACATTACATTGATCCAATGATCGATACAACTGTATTGAATTAACTAGTAGGAAGACTTCATTACGTAGGTTCAATCAAACGTTAGGAACAATGATGACTATAACAATGATGGTTCTCTCACCTTTGACCAATACAATATACTGCATAATTATATTGTTCTATTTGTACCAATCAGATTGTATCTTTTGAGATAGATGAAGGTTTTTTATGTTCTTTCTGTTTAAACCTGTAACGAAATTTCATCCATACTGGCTTTCGGCGGTGGACATATTAATTCTCGTTTAAGAGCTATAAATTGCCAGTTTCTTAGGTTGCATACTACACACACTCAGTCTCCTTTTACAAAATGCTAAGACTACTGCATAGAGGTTACATTATCTGAAGTTGGTAAGTGAAGAATATCTTGCCCATTTTTATAGATTTTATATACATTCAAATTACACAGTTTAGACCAAATAATGACATTAAAATGTTGTTGCTTAGTAGCATTGCTTCTAAATTTAATGCGAATGTTACTGAATCAAAATGTATTATTCTTACCCATCTATTTGAGCTTCTCTTTTCTAACGGACTTGACATGATCTGTGCTTTCTTCGTGGAAACAATTTCAGGTAAGGCTGCAAGTAAAAGCTCTGTTTGTTTTTCGTTTATCCTTGGAAAATAACCAGAAAGTTAATTTGCTTAATTTTAACACAATGTTGAGTAGATATGCTTGGGGCTTGGCAACAAAGAATAAATATTTTTTGCATACAAAATGTTAAATCGTAAGCTGAGATAGCCTAGTTAAGACCTAGCTGTTAATTCAAGACCTTGAATGCATTCATTCGTTCTGCCTTTTTTTGCTGGTTCTACTTTGATTTTACAAATGTCGTGAGAAAGAAATAGGCAGAGGGAGGTTTTTCTTTTTACAAGAGGGTGTAGATGTATCTTTTTTCCCAATGCAAAACAATCGTTAATAAAAGGAAAACATTTAAGCTAGATACCAAAATGAACGTACAATGAAATGAAATTGTGCAAAATGTCATCGGAATGTTCCAATTAGGATACAATTAGTGATGTCTTCAAAATGAATTGTTTCAGCGTCTCCATCACGCAGAGAAAATGCTGTAGATATTTCCATCAATGAAAATCTAACATTCATCATAAATCATCCTATAAATAAGGAAAGACCTGGACGCTACCTTTTGGGACCACCATTGACAGAGGAGGAAATAGTTCTTACCTTACAGCCTGTACTGGACAACATATATTCATCTGAGTTGGAGCAACTTATTCAGGTTTGCATTTTGTGAACGTTTCGTTCAGTATTAGCTTATATTTGAAATTCCCACTTGCAAAATTCACAAATGATACTTCTACACAGCGAAAAAACTTCAGATTTGGGGACACCGACACGGTCAGCTTAATTACAACCATATTTTCTGACTTAGCTTGAATGGTGTTGCAGTGTACAACCCGAAGAGTTTTATATTTGGGCCATTGTCTAAATGAAAATCATGCTTAATAATTTTGGGACTCTTTTCTCCATCTTTGGAGAGCATAAAAGTTACTGACAATATCATTTACTTTACTTAGCAAAAATCAGTTATACCCAACTGACTTTATTTTCGTGTATATATATATCTTCATTACCTTTCTATCATTTCGTGCCAATTGTATCCCATATAGTGGAATCCATCAAACGCCATCATCCTCTGTCCAGGGCCACACCCATCTTCACATATATTGTTTCAAACCCTGCAGTTGTACCCTCTCTTAAGAGTGTTCTTTTCACAGATTCTCTTCCTCTTTATCTCCTACCCGGTGGTGTCCATTTAAGTGTTGCTGTCAGTGCTCACCTTGCTGCCATTCTCAGCAACAAAAGTAGCAGATACACCTTATTGATGCATACTTGTCTTAAAGTGATTAAAACAGACTATGGAATGCTTTTTAGAATTACACAAAATGGACAACTAGTATGGATTGTCATTCGAGGGATTCCTCGATGATGATTTTCAGGGAGGATATTTCGTTAGCATATAAGATGCTTCAATTGATACGCAGCCAGTCATTACATTCAGAGAGATCACCTTCACTTTAGAGTTTAAGTACGATACAATTCTGTCCTGGTTGATGTTAGTCTTCGGTTATTTTGTCAATAATTGTCTGTCAATCGTTCGATAGTGTTCTCATTTACGGCCTTAAGCATTTCATTCGTAATTCCAGCTTCTGCTTCATAGTTATATTTTACATTTGTAAAAGTCTTTTTATTCTTGTTTTTTCTTTTATTGCATTTGTGTGGATTTCAAAAGTATTTTTATATCGTCTTGGACTTGGGCGCTCATATTGGTTATGGTCTATTCAAAAGACGTTTGCCCAGAATTTTGACCTTTCGTCTATATATTGTGGTATAATTCAGCAGCAACTGCTCCGTGTAAGTTATATTTTACATTTCTGGAATGTTATCAAATGTAACATATATTCCTTTGTTTTATGACAATTTAAACGAAAAAAGAATCTCTATCTCTATGACATGGTCAGTAAAATTTCTAATGGCCATCGATTCATCGATTGTGTCGAATATTTTTTACTATCATTCAAAACATAGTAAGAAGACGCAGGAAAATGCCTATCTTCAACGATTTTGTATTGTTTACGCTAGCTTCCAAAATGAGTGTCATAAATGAATAGTAGCATATAATGTATTTTTATTATTATGACCATGATCGTTATGTTTATTATTATTATTATTATTATTATTATTATCATCATTTGCTGCTGCAGCTTGCCAGAGGTGGTATTTGCAGTCTGTACTGGACAGGAATAATCTGAAATATTCTGCTTTTGAAAAGACAACAATAAACAAAGAAATTCTTTCGGATGCATATAAATTATAGTTTCTTGTTATGTATAAATGCAAATGTAAACGAATGTAGATTATGCGCTTTGGCTTAGAAACATTTTGTAATTGGAACCTAAAATTTTGATGAAATGATATATCGATTATCCCTCTTGTGATAAGCCTATAATGAATTTAATATTAAGGGTTATGGCTCTCCATTGCTAACGATGAGTATGTTTTATTCTTGAGATTGTCACTGTGATCTTTTGCGTGGTGCTAAGCTGGCTGATAATGCAGGATGTTGTAGACACATAACGTGATTGAAATACATAAACTAATAATCAGACAGAAATGAGGATCTGCACTAAACAATCTAAGCTAAATATTCAACAATTTGGCAAGCAAATTTAGATGTATTTAGTAGGTAATATTTAGGTATAGTATACTGCAAAAAACAATTAAACTTACCCATATAAGCGTTGCATCCCCGCATATAGATCATGAATTAGCACAGGGTCAAGGAGAGTAGAAAATACAAATTTGTTGCAAGTTGAAGTCATGTGGCTTGATGTAGAAATTAGTTCTTCATCAATGTTTCGTAATACTTGAACTTAGCTCAAAAGGCAATTAGCTGCCAAGCCTTCAAAACTGAAGTTTTGGCAACTTGGTGAAGTCATATTTCACAGTAGTGATAGATAAATCCTTATAATTAGTCTGGAAGAATACAACTGTGATAAATATTCCGATGTTTTTCACTTGTATCGCAAGTAATCGATGCTGAAAGCAATAACAAGATCCTCAGATTTGTTTGAGCCAGGTTCTGTATGCATACCTTCCATGTATCCTATTGCAATCACTTCATTTATCGCCACACCTGTCAGTTATTACAGAGGATCTTGTTTTAGGCTGCAGTTGAGACAAATAAGACAAGAGAGGGCTTTTATTAAACAATAAATCATATGTTCTTTAGGTCTGCTATGTCCTCTTCATAGAACTTCCAAAACGTACCAATATCTGAAATATACAAAATCGTTTCTGTTTGCAGCTATATCAGGTAACATATTGTCTGAAGACTTTAGAAGTAGACTCAGAGGGTCATCCCTTGAAGAATATTTGGCTCATTCCCGGTTACTACCTATTGTCAATGCGTGAAGCAGCTGAGACCTTAACAACTATGAAGAAAACCTCGGGCATCTGGAATCCGACATGACTTTCCCTGTTTGCTTCACGCGCTTGTGATTTTCTCGTTTATGACACCGAAAATGGACATATCAATGAGATTTTAATAAAAGAATCTCTAATGTGGGAGGTAGCACCAAATATACAAAAATTTCTGTAAGGTATAGCACAAAAGTTAAAAGATGGCAGAATACTTATAAACGAAATTGGTTTAATCGATGAGATATCGACGGAAGTACAAGAAGCACGAGGGTCATGACGATAAAATATTGGACGCTCTCTATTTGTCTACCAATGCCCAAAACACTTTCAATTTAGGTATCCTCGTTGAAGAAGAGAATGTTGTAGTACCTCAGCTTCGTTTTAATTGTACTAATATGCCCAATGTTTGTGATAACATTAAGGATGCAATAGACGGAGGAAAACACACTTTTGCATGGAATTACCGATGAAGCTCAAAGAAGGCAAAGTCGTTACCCATCATGCGCTCATGTTAGTTGCAGCCTACCAAATGATTCTTGTGATGAGTATCCATTTGCTTCCTCGTCCGCTGGAGGAGTTGGTGCCACGACAAAGTGCGTTCCTCTATCTGAGATTGCTCTCAAAGGGGACACCTCGTTAAGTTCTACAGAAAAAATAACATACAGAACAACGACGCGTACAGTGTGATACGTCCATAAACCTCTGCATTAACTGATCTTCTTGAAACAGTTTTCTATAATTAATCTCAATTGGTCCGAAAGGAAATAATTATTCTATATTATCAATTTTCTGTCAGCTATCATATATATTAGAATATAATCATATACTTATGAGTAACCTCTTATATATGTTTGTAAGTACAATCAAGCCGTAAGTAGGTACGTAAGAATAATAAGCTTGCATTAAATATAAGTTCCCCTTTTGTTAGACTAGCAAGGTTCTTTATACTGCTTAAGTAGATAAACATTTCAACATTTCGAGTGCGTTTGTTTTTCTTGTTAATTATTGCAACATTGAGTAGGCCAGAATTCGCGAACGTTAAAACCACTACATTTACATTCATACTCAAAAATAAGACTCATCCGTACTTAATATGAAGAGGCTAACAAATATAAAACAGCTTAAAAGTTATATCTTTCTGTCCTTATTTTAAACTAAATTACATGTTGGAAACGTTTAGGATTTTGAGCCTGACTTTGCGTTACATGCTAAGTTTGAAGTACATGCTGAGTTTTAATTATAAGGTAGGGTGGAGTTACATGCTGAGAATATATATAAGAATATTAGATTATGGAGGCATGTCGCATTAGTAAAGAGCTTTCTTGATTCATAGAAGATTTAAAATAGGAAATCAATCAACTTATATGATTTCAATACAATTGCAATTAATGGACCTAATGTTTTCCTTTTAGTGGATTTGTTGTAAATCAATGGTTTATTTATATATCTAACTTCAACAGAAAAAAGACATTGAATTAAATTTGTTATACGGCCACAATAAATATTATATCGTTTAGTATCGCACCCCAATGCATTTATATTAACTCCTGAGCCATTTGACAATTAAATCTACAGATACCATTATACTTGCGAATAAAGTATGTGAGTTGCTGGTAAGCCTCTGTTTTATGTCTCGGTTATCCCTAAACAGATCACTCTGGCGTAGACATTAATACCGTAAGAGTCTATCGGATATTTGGAAATATGATCTTGCACAAGGTTTTTGTGATGAGTCTGGGAGATAGTGAATCTTTATACTGCTTTTCCTCAAATTTACATTCAAAATTTGAAATCAAAATGAGTGTCATACATTCGTTTAGATTTTCATTATCAATTTTAAGAAGATATTTAAACTGTTGCAAATTTTGAATGTTAGAGTTTAATGCCTTCAGAGATCAATATTTGATATCTTCCTCAAAAATTACCAAACCATGATATTTTAATAGACAAATCAAACACGTTTTCTTACAACCTGGTCAATGAATGTCTGAGTACCTTAGTCTTAGTCTTATCAAGACAGACCGAACAATCCTCCACTTACGGTGCATAAGCCTAAAATAAATATAATGATACCACCAAAGATGAAAAATCAAACCATGTATGATTTAGATATTCTATCAGTACCCCATGGGTGAAGAAAAAGCATTAGAGTAACAACTGTGCAATTCGGTTTAGTTGGCATTCTTTGTATGAAGTATAAATTATAGGTTATACATACGTCCATGTGACAAATTAAAATATGTTAATATGTACATTTCTTTGGCTATTCTCTCTCACATTATATATATATATATATATATATATATATATATATATATATATATATATATATATATATAAAGAGAGCGAGAGAGAGAGAGAAAGAGACATGGAATTCAAAATCGTTTTATAGGTTAAATCGATGTTGCTATATATTTAATATCCATCTAAGTCCTTTAGATAAGTCTTATTAATCTGTAGAAAACACTGTTTCTTGCAAAGTTAGTTTCATTATGCATTAGGTATTTAACTAAAACTGTTTCTATCTTTCTAAATTATGATCTATCCCGCTAAGCAATTCAGTCTGAACATTACCCTCTGGTTTTAGTACCATTATAGTACAAATGAAGCTGAGAAGCTGTGACGTATTTATTCGTGCTTAAAGCTTTCATTTGCAAGGTGGCGAGTTGTGTCACACGAATTCGGGCTCAGATATGTATTTCAGAGCACAAACGCTGGATATTGAGTCTTGATTCAGTGGGAAATGGGAATCATATACCTTACCGATAGGTAGCGTCTCGAGAAAACCTTTTCCACCAAAACGTCTTATCTTGAATTTTAGTAACTTTCTGTTTCTATTACGTTATTGTTATGTTTTCTTTGTTTTTTTACCAAAAAGATTATCCTGCACAATAAGAACGATATCAAATGGTTGATGTCAAATACGGACAAGATTATTCAGTATGAATCAATGAAAAGGGTCTTTTTGTTTTTAAATTTTAAAGCAACAAAATGACGTCTTTGTGTGAAAATATCTTGCAGTATTACACGAGTTGCAATAAATAATAATATGTACGTTTTATATTGAATTTAAAGGCATGAATCGAGTTTGGTTGATGATAATACGGAATTATTGCAATGCTAATGATGACGTAGATCAGGGATGTGTTTGCTGTTATTTTTATTGTTGACGGACCATACTTAAATTTACTAATTTGACTTCTAGCTACAAAACGTTTCATTAAATAACACGAACGTTATGAATATTAGATTTCATTGGTGCAGGCTAATGAAGTATAAGATAAGGGCCTTCGTGATTTGAAAAGAAATCTGAAGGTGATAAAAAGGTACATGTATAACTGTTTTTAAAACACGACGACCTCGCCTTTTTTAAGTTTAGGATTTAATTGAATTAATAAAGATAACGAAGTGAAGGAAATAAAATTTGAAACAATATCATTTATGAGCAAGGAAACTAAATGCCCTCCAAGTATTGTCACCTAAATATTACTTCTAAATGTGGGCAATATTATAAAATAACAGCGCTGTTTGCAGTATGATATGACACTGAATCTAGGATTTGAGTTAAACCAAATTATAAAGATCGGATATTATTGTGACGCTCTCAAGTCCTCAGGTACTTGATTAATATCTTTGATCTTAAGTTATAGCTAATAAAAATAAAATCTACCAGTCGTTTGATACATACTTGTAATATATATCTATATCTATATCAATATATAAGAAGTTTTAACAGGCCGGGAAAATTTCCAAAGAATTATATGGGATACGGAAATTTCCATTAGCTTAACTAAATACTAATTAACTCTTTAGACACTACCTGATAAGGTAAATCAGAGAAAATCCGTTTATGTGGTCAGACTGAATCTGGCTCAAAATCAGACTCAGTGTATGAAACCTAATTTCGTCTATCATCCCTTTTCGTTGGTTACGATAAACAAAATTAAAATATATTTAAATGTTTTATGTCCTACCATTGGCGATTTCTAGAAGTGTTTATACGTAATCTTTCACTGTTCATTTTTCCTTTCATCAGATAATATCTAATATATGCGTCCGTCCTCGGTAATATCGTATGACTGTGACCGTCTTTGATATTATCTTATTTGTGTCCGTTCTTGACAATATCTTATGTTTGTGTCCGTCCTTAAAATGTCTTATGTCTGTATTAGTCCATGTGACTTGTATATTTAATTTGTATTTGATAGTTTTTCTCCATGGTAGTGTGCTATGCATATTTGTACTTAGGATCAGACCTTGTCCAAAATTAATTTTCTTGCATAACAACTCTAGCATCACCAGATTTCCATGTAATTGAATAGCAGCAGAGAGGGTGAACAGACCAATTACTTTAAAGTCCATTTATGAACATAAAACCTCATACGAAAAATGAAAATAAAAGGTCAATAACGACAAACCGAAGTTTCTAAATAAAACCAAGAGTTTCTCTAATTTGGTTAGTTTTTTTTTACTTTATCTTTGTCATTCGTGTTTTCTCAAAATTTTGTTAATTTACCGTGACACCTTTTTGTGTTCGTACCCGCTTTGCTGCTATAAATGTGTGAGTAATTAAATAATTATTATATCAATAATGAAATCTTATACTAGCAGACTAGCTCGAGAAAGATTAGAAGCAATTAGAAGATATTTTCCTGTTCGTGATGCTCTCAAACAAAAACTACCGGAACGACAACAAGCACAAGTTCAGTATACAGAAGGTACAGAAAAATTATCTAAACTTGTTGCAAAGGTTACTGAAAGAGTTGCAGAAGCGACTGAAGGTCTTTTTCCGGCATTAAAACAAACTGCTGAGCAAACTGAATAAATAGCAAGACGATCCAAAACAGAAGAAAAAAATGTTCTAAGAGATCTTCCGGGCGAAATAGTTGCCGCTCAACCTCTTGGCACAAGGTAAATGCGATACATGAAGGTATTGGTGAAATAAAAAAAGATCTACGAAAACCTAAAGTAAGAAAAGAAAATATTGCATTGAGTGTAGAATTGAGAAAAGGTGCTGTTGATGAATTTGAACAAGTTAAGGAGGAAAATTTACCTCATTCCGCAATGGTAGGTTTTTTCAAAAGAAAAAACTTTTAAAACTTGATTATGCTGATCTAAATTTTGATAATTTTTTAAAATGTGTATATCGCATATATTACAAAAAAGGATGATGACGCAATGTATCATCAAGATATTGCAGAGATAAATAGGTCACAAAAACAACAACCTCCTCAATCTCCTAAACCTGAACCTACAAGGAAAATACAAAAACAACCTCCTAAACCTGAACCTACAAGAAAAATAAAAAAGAACCAAAAACTGAAATTGCTCTTAAAGATTTACGATTAAGGGTTTTAATGCTATCGCGAATGCAAGAGCAGAACACGTTTATATTCCTGCAAATTATGATAATATAGGGAAATATGTAAAAACGAAACATGCTAAATCTTGAACAAAAATTGATTGGATTAGAGTTGTATATCTCATTCTTACCAATCAATGTTCTCTCAGAGCTGATGACACTAATTTTCAAAAATTTAAAGATGAAGTAAGAAAAGAGAACATCAATTACAACATCCTCAAGAACCACAAATTCTAACTGAAGCTAAACCTCAGCCAAAATCTGAAGTTGCTCTTAAAGATAAATTTACGACTGAGGGTTTAAGACGTATTAGGAATGTGGATTATAATAGACTAGTAGATGTTGTTGAAAATGATAATGACATTTTTTATATTTAAAACCTGAATATGTTGGATCCTGGACAAAAGATGATTGGTTAGAGATGTATTTTTTAGTAACGTTAATTTTAGTTCTGATGAGCATAAAGGTGCTGATAACACATAATATTATGAATTGCTTCAAGATCGTGTACAAATAACAAAACAACAATTTCAACAATACGAAGAAGTGGAAGAAGCTTTCTATATTGGACTGATAGGAAAACCTACTAAACCAAAAACAGGAAGTGGATTAGGAATTTGTCCTGACAGTGTTCTTGCCGATGTTAATCGATTAGAAATTCTGATCGGAGGAAAACGTGCAGGAAATAATTCTCCAGAAATTATTAATGAAATATCTTATTTTGGCCGAAGATTATTTAGAGGAGGTGTTATGGACCGTATTGCTTATCACTCTCTCACTAATGAAATTGTCGATGATTATTACAGCGACTGAGAACAATTAATTAATAGACTTGTAATTTAAAAAAAGATTATACACAATGCTCAACGTGAAACTGTAATAGTTAGGGCAGTAATCTCACGATTGCCAATGTACAAGGTGATTTACGGAGATGGATTTGGTAATGTTGTTCAAGGTTTATTTAAGAGAATAACTCCAAAAGCAATAACCATTGCAGAACTATTAGGAATGAAAGCTATTGACGCTTTTTGCATTAAAGGTATCAGTGCTGTTGGTAATGTTGCCGATAAAGCATTTTCAGTTATCAAAGAAAGATTATCTTGCGTTAGTACGAAGAAATCCACAAGCAGTAAAATTACCCAGCACTGAATTTATGCCTGCAAATATCAGTAAAATAATGAATCACACTTCAAACAAAAAACTAGCAGAGTTGGCTGTTAATGAATTCGTTTCTGCAAATTTGACCAATGAAATTATGCCGGCAAATACAAGTTTTATTTTAGGAAGTGGTCTTCGTGAAAAACGATGACAATTATAATAAAAATGTTTAAGCGTATATCTGACCCAGCGTTTGATATGGACGCACAAATTATCAAAGATGAATCTAGACACGATTATCAATATTATTCTTATGACGCAGATGACGCAGATCAGATGGTCGAATAGAACTACAAGTTCAAGATACAAGCAGATATTTCTTACCTGCTGAAGTGTTTATTGTAGCAGAAGGTGAAATTATAAAATAAGATGATAGACCGTATGGAGCTGATGTTAATTTTGATTTTGTTAACAATGGTATTACGGCGTTGTTTGACAGCGCTACGGACAGGATTGACGGAAGAAATATTGACAAACTTCAAAAAGACGTTGATGTTGCTACAACGATATTAAATTTAGTAAGATCTTCCAATGATTACACAAGATCAGCTGGTCTGTCAATGATGTTTGTTAAGGATAACACTGATTATCCAGAACACGTTAAGGTGGTTGAGGGTGAAGTAGGACGCGCTGCAAATAATGCTGCTACACCAGCATTGGTATCGATAAACGCAACTTACAATTTGCTATTTGCAACACGTCCATCAATGCTGAAAGGTAATCGCAGATTTTCGTGTGCAATTCCACTGTCACATATCTTTGGATTTTGTAGAAATGTTAGAAAAGAAAAGTTGTCTTTCAGGCGAAACATACAATTGAAATTGTAAGAAAAGCTACTGATGAAGATGCAATCTAGCATGTTGGAGGAGCTGATGATGGTGCAACTACAGCACTACATGGAAACGTAAAATTAACAATACTTTCACTGTAAAAGCCACTAACGACTCCATCAATTGCTGAAGAAGAAAAATTATTACTTTTATGAATTCAGGCGGAAAATCATGTGTTATCACGGTTGACAATGACAGCAAATAGCATTCAAAGTAATGTTGATGGGTTATTTATATAGCATTTAGCATCACAACAAAGAGTTTCTGCACCAAGACATATTTTTATTGCTTTACAAAATGCTGCACTAGTAATTTCACAAATACATAGTCATATGATATTTGACAATCTTGGAGTTAGCAAAGTTTCTTTAAGGATAAAAGGACATCGAGAACCATCTGAAGATATATTGTTAAATTATGCTCTGAATTATTTAGACGTGCATATCGTCGTTTAATGACGTTTATGGGACGTGATCAAAATACAGATACAGGTTTGCAAATATCACATTTAGATTTTACAAGTATGTATCCGATGTACTACTTTTCACTAGAATATATAGACTTATTTAAGCAATCCGTCGTTGATATTCATCATCGAGCTCGTGTGAATAATGGAGCTATTCTTAATTACATAGCAATTGCTGTCATACTTAGTAAAAAAGCAATGGTAATTGAAGGTAATGGTGGACGAATGCGAGTTATTGACGTACCGATAGAAAACATGCAATTAAATCGCTCACGATATTTATTTCATATCATCATGTTAGTGTAAGTCTGACTCCTAGTCAGATTAAAAAGCTTCAATCAAATTCAGCAAAAAACTGTGGAATAAAAATATCACTAGAAAAAGATCAGATCATATGTGGCCAAAATAAACTATCATTTTCAGAACTCGGGCATTTCAATGAAGCCAAACAATCAAGAACAGGCGTTACACCCAATCTTTCTGCGAGTGCCATTAAAGTTTCAATCAAGACGGGTGGAATATTTCCAATTCTTGCGCTATACCAGGCTTAATAACCGCTGCAGTCCCAGCTGTTGCAAAAGCAGTTGCACTTGGTGCTGCTGGAAATGATGGTGGATTAGCAGCACAAAAAATAATAACAGGAAAACGAATTAAAAAGGGGAATCGGTCTAAGATTACGAGGAACTCCTTATCGATACGGAAAAGGTCTGAGACTTCCAGAAACACTTCGCTGATTCTTCCTATGTCAAATTTTTATTTACTTGATGCTGCTAAAAATAAAAAATAGAAACATATAGAGGAGTTTGTACGCGTGACCAATTACCAAAACAACCAAACAATATTGAAACTGGTATCATTATTCTCGATAAAAGTTCCGGTTATGGTACTCATTGGATTGATAAACTCGGAATTATTTATTTTGATTCGTATGGACTGGTTCCACCAAAAGAAGTTTTATATTACGTAAACACAATAAAAACTCTAGTCTGGCATTCAACATTACCAACACAAATAATAACCGATCCGCCAATATGTGTTCGTGAAGTTATTTCTGTACGCTACGCTGTGTCATCATCAACATTACCAACTCATAAAGTCGTGCACAATTATACAAGTAGACGTGTCGTTTTAAATAGATCTTAAATTATAATGGTTGATATATACAGAAGAGCTTCCTCTAATCAAAAACTAAAAACCGACGGAATATTTCATGAGAATATAAATAAACAGATTAGTGATGAAATATATGAATTATTAAACCTTACAAATCTAGATGCAAACGAAGTGGTTGTATTCCAAAAAAAAGCGAGGAAAATTAAAAACAAGTAATCTTTCATTGAAAGATATTATCGTTTAAATTAATGCAGCAATTAAAAGTAGCATTGCTGTGTTTGATAATAATGGAGAATTTAAAACCGTTGTTATTATGTCAAGAATATTAGATAATATTTGTGGTCGAGTACAAAAATCCAGTGATACGATGACTGGTTCTCACAATATGTCTAATAAGATTACTAATCTTGGAGAACCAGAATCAGCGAATTTACGCTATAACGAAGAAATACATCATTCCAATTTTGAACAGTTAATAATGAAATAACCACATTTTGAACTGATTATTTTAGTTATGTACAATTGTTTATGAGTTTTCGTAGAAATATAAATAGATCCATTAATGAAGTCCACCAGCCATCATTATTAAAGTCTCTGACATAAAAAATTACGGACAGTTCAGTGAATACATTAGCGTCTGGACAATCATTATGGCCACCACTTAATAAATCAATCAAACAGCGCGCTGAGGTTACCGGTATTTACAGGCTCTCAGTACTTTGTGTTACAACATTTACAACATTTACTTTATCTACCAGAATTTCACGGCGTTATCAACTCCTGACTGCATCAGGTGGATCTCCTGGATTTATGTTATTGATGTTGGAGCAAAACGACGAGGAAATATTTACTGTGGAACCCAAAGAAAAAATAATCGGCTTGATTTATAATTGGGGTCTTGGATTAGTTGCCAAATTACCACCTAATTAAAATATAATGAACCTTCCGATCAATGTTCAACGTGCAGCGCAACATTACAGATATAATCAAACACGTGAAGGGCAAAGAAAACTAAAAAAAATATCGTTGAGGAGTATACAGTAAAAGTAAAAATATATCGCAGACGTATATTCTTTGTCGACATAATTGTGTATTCGGCGTCTGCTGTTATTGCTGGAAATGGTGTATTATTATCAAAAATAACACCATCGCCAGCGATGACACCAGCATTGTAACAATTTGTCTCAGCTGCAACAACAATTGCTGGACTCCTTAATACTATCGCAAAAAATCTGTACATGCACAAATGCAAAATTACATGATTCTATAATAAAATTACACGCAGCGGCGCTAGCATGCTTCAAATTATCTTCGTTATGTCAACAAGTCTCAGTGATGGTAAAAAAGCAGATTTTGAATTTACACAGATTATTCAAATTTACACGGAAGTGATAAACCCTACACCTGATTTAAATAATAATAATAATTATAATAATAATAATAATAATAATAATAATAATAATAATAATAATAATAATGATAATGCGTTACTCCAATCCGTAATTAATACTGCCCCGTCAAAAACAACGATGATATAATTAAACTGCAATAATCCTAAATTTTGCATTAAATTTCCAACTGCAATTTCAGCGAAAGAAATAGCGCTAGCACAATTACGAGTATACTACAGTTGGCTGAATATTAGATCAAAATCATTCGGTGTATTTCCAGCAAATAATTTGTTGTATTTTCATACAAAAAATGAAGATGATGGAACTCCTGGTTTGCAATTGCTACAGGTTGTAATCAAATTGAACAAATAAACGATGAATTCCAACGAAGATAATCAAAAATAGTTATTATAATTCACGAACCAACTTTATCAGCTGCAATTTAAATAAATTCACCAGATTATGTTGTAGATATTTGTCAGCCATCTGTTTCAGGTTGACCTGAGGTTCCTTCAGATTAGAAAAAACCAACAGAACCAAAGCTAAATGAATTCCTCACAGATAAAAACATTTATAACAATTCCAGAATATCGAAGAGAAGAATATCCGTCTCACCCTACTCTTCAACATTTCTATTTTTCTAATCTGGTCAAATCAGTAGAAAGATTTTATACTGTTAACGAAAACATGCTCCATTCATTAGCTGATAAAATTAAAAATGAACATTTTTACTATGTTTACATTATTACCAAATCTATTTAAAAATTATGTTTTAGAATACCCTAATGATGATGTAAAATAAGAAAATCATTGAAACAATGCAACATTTAAATAAAATTATATCAGACCTTGATTATATTAATCAAAAAAATATTGAGGCTATGACTTATTCAGATATTTCATTACCAAAATATAATAGAAAAGAAAGTTATAAGGAAATAGTTTTCGATTATTATTAAATAATTGAAGCAGATCTACCGTCGTTTATAATACCAGGATTTGAAACCGACGGACTAAAAAGAAAACTAAATGATCTTATCACTGAAAGAGTTAATAAAATTATTGAGTCATGGAAAAGAGCAACACAACCATCAGTACTTCTCAGATATAAAAATAATCCGCACGGTGAAGGCCGTCATATTTCACTGGGACTTGTTAATGTAACTTCAACAATCGCGGTTAATCTCGTATGCGACGTAATTAATGGCAACTATCAAACAGATCTTGAAAAATCCAATCAGGCCCAGCAAGGATATATTCTGCATTCATTTACACCGCAAGTACCTCCTAGATATTTGATTGTAGAAGAACCGATTAATCCTGTTTATCTGCGCTGTCATAATAATTTACTGACACGAATTAATTTTAATATTACTGACCATAATAACCATTTACTTGATTTAAGAGAAGCAATTATTAATATTAATTTATATATTAGATCATAGTGATTTTCAATCAGAGACATATTATAATCTAAAGAAAGAAAATAATCTGAAAAAAATAATCTGAATAAAAAAATAAATGTTAATTTTGTTTGGACAAAACCAAGGATAAATATTAACTTTCACTAACCACGACAGGGACTACAGTTGCCACAACTTTCATTGTCACTACTTTTATTTTCACAATCTCCATTAGTGACGTTGTTAATACAGTCTCACTTTCACAATCACTTTCACTTTCACGATCTGACATAAACTATTTCAACTGTCTCACGCGCATGTTAATAATCTTTTTCCTGTCATATTCGTCGGGATAATTCTGATCTATTTTTTTCAATCGCGCGTGAGAGAGATACAATTTTTTAACTTCAGTATCTTTGACCATAGCCAATGATTGGAACATAAACTGTTGAATGAGTTTAATAAATCTGTACTCTGCGGTTGTGTATATCTATCTTCAAATTTTCGTGTTTGCAATGATTTAAAATAACAAATATTTTTTCTTGATCAAGATCAATGTTTATACCGTCATATTTTACTTTTTCATTGCAGAAATAATAACATTAATATTTTCAAAGTTAATAAAAAAATTATTTACATATTTATTAATATTTTACTAAGATATTTACAAAGTGTATACAATCTTAATCTTAAGGACGGCACTTACGCATGATCTTAATTATTGTAGCATATTTACAGCATCGTATTAAGCAATATACAATCTTAATTCTAGAGACGGCACAACATATATCAAGCTATTTACAGCATTGCATTAAGGTACTTACAGGACTATATACAATCTGAGTTCTCAGGAGGGCACAGGATTAACGTAATTAACTTAGTTATAAGGACGGCACAAAACTTCTACAGGGGTCTTCTCTACGTTCAACATATTCCTGCACCACAAACCACCCTCAATAATCAACCCCGAGAGGATGCAAAAGAGCACTCACCACGTGGTGACATGGTAAGAAGGTATACATTTATGTTGAAGTTCAAGCAATTTAGGGTGACAATGACAAAACGGGTCATATGCTATATTAGCTAACCTATACTTTGAAATCCAAAAGTAGCTCACGCACTGGGTTAGGCTTATTTTCTCTTTGTTTTTCTTAATTATTATCGCAGATAAAATAAAGAGGAAGCAAGAAACCTGACAGGTACAGAAGAAAATTATCATATTTGTTAAAAATCCCAAAAACATTATTCATCAAAAAATAAAAGTTATTTATAAAATTACTGGCTCTGCCTTTTTCTGACGAAGTTGTTCCCCTTGACTCTCTCAAGGATTATATCCGGACGCTGTCAGGTATCATATCATCGACGATGTCATGAAATGGTTTAATTACTCTGCCTTACGATAGGGGTGTTTCATATTTTAAATTAGGAGTGAACAACTGAAATATGTGTTTATAACGCCGATTTGGTTTGCTGTACTGAAGGAGAGAAAACCAACATAAACTGTACAATCTATTTATAAGAGAATATTGCAAGATACAAGCGAGGTTGCTCTGAAACACTCTATTGTTTACCTGACAGAGTTATGTCCCTTCATATGTGTGTATCTCTACAGTCGGGAGATACTGAAAAGTAATTGTTTTGTTTATATTTCTTCGCAAAAGCAGATCTGATAATATTATCTGCAACATATTTTACCGAACCCATTGAAATATCAAAATATTTTCCAGCTTCGTTCGGTGATTGAAATATTATTTCTTCACCGTTCACTGTATTTACAGACAGAACAAGTTTTGCAGTATTTGAATATTTACTAGTACCACTAAATCTCTGTGCTGGCTTTGCGTAATGGCTTGTAAATTATTTCTAGAGTTATCTGGTTTCAGGTTATTAATATGATCGATCACAAGACCGTCTTCAATTACTCCCCGAAAACATTCGAAGACAAAACTATGAATGAAATAATGTTTATTCCCCTTATTATTCATCATGATGTAACCAGTTGTAGTGACATTACCAACTTGTTTCTTTAGTCGACAGTTCCTGATTACACGAATTGCTTCATACTTCTTGATGCAACGATGTTTCACAAACTCAGTTTGCTCCATTTTAAATAATAATATTATTTGTCCAAATGATTATTTTGAACATTTGGCCAGATACTCTCTAGCTCTTTTTATGACTTTGTCATTATTCTCAGATTTGATTTGTTATCATAACATCTTTTCATTTCTCTGTATTTTTTGCCACTACATTGCATACAGAACTGGGTTTCTCCTCTAACCTCAACACCACAATTTCAAACACGGTTTAGGTCCTAAACTCATTCTCCTTACACTTTGTAAATGCTATCGTATCGGCAGAATTCGGTTATACAAACTTTGTCACAATGAGTTGTAGAGCCTATCCTAATCTATTTGCATTTTTCTTCGTTCGAATGATTTTATATATATATATATATATATATATATATATATATATATATATATATATATATATATATATATATATATATATATATATATATATATATATATATATATATATAGACATTTGTCTTCATTGTAATATGGATAAGATTTT
This sequence comes from Sinohyriopsis cumingii, assembly GCA_028554795.2. Classification (NCBI taxonomy): domain Eukaryota; kingdom Metazoa; phylum Mollusca; class Bivalvia; order Unionida; family Unionidae; genus Sinohyriopsis; species Sinohyriopsis cumingii. Next base: position 35,425,959 of record CM068832.1, read on the forward strand.
ATCAGTTATTAAAATTAAACCTTCTAAAGATAAATTTAATTTTGACAGAATATCCCCTGACTTACCGATGCGGGTTCTCGTCGATCCGACGAATATAACATTGATTATTACTATTCAAGACGCCAAGAAAGAATGTCGCAAAGATGGTACATCTCATGTGTAGTCAACGTTTAAAATCATACGCAACACCGATGGTATCGACGATGTTATCGATGCTACAATGACCGACCAACGAGCGGCTACGATTATTAATTATCTCGACAATCAAAGATATTTTTTCAAAGTAAAGTTAATTAAGGAAGTCGACAATACTTGGATTGACAAACCGTATTATGAAAGAGCCTATCCTGTGACCGCGGTTATTTATGCAATATACCTGCTGAATCATAAACCCAGCGTTCATGATCTAAAACCGATGAAATTTTCGAAAATGAATTGTGCAGCCTAGGGAATAACGAACAATTTTCCAATTTCGACTGTGGAAATGGGTTAACAGATAAAAGACGTAAAATAATAAATGATTGGGCCAAAACAGTGAATGATGCATGAGCGTCTATCAAAGAAGTCGCTGAGCTATGAAAGAAATTAAAATTTCCAATAATGGTATAAACAATAACCGGAGAGATTTGTACGAATCAAAGTATAAATCGAAAGGAGCTTCGATTGAAATTATTGATGATAATGCACATGCTTGGACTAATGCAATAACAATATTTCCACGAAATGGAATTTTTAATTTTTACCAAGAAGATATATTTGATTTTATTACCGAAATAAGTAAGAACGACCCTGAATCAGCACGGTTACTTCAGAGTTCCGATGATAGAACTACGATCAGTTTCTACCACCTAATGGAGATATCTATGGAGAATCTCTACTCGAAGAAAAGAAACATATTGCTTCAAAATACACCCATGACGATGTCATGCATGAAAAGTTACTTCATAATTGCTTTACGATTCCATAACTCGAGGCTCATTTTGATAGGGTGGAAAATACGTGGAATCGTACAAGAATTCATTTTCTCAATTATATAATATCAAGTCGTGTCGAATACGGATACCGTGGATTATGGAATACCAGATACGATCATAAGGATGTTATCTCGGTTGATATGTTTGCATGTTATCTCGGACGTTTTCTTGGAATGGGAGAGTGCTCTAAGCATTTTGAGGGATTTGTATATCCAACACACGAGATGACCAGAGAATCTATGAATGGACCATTACCAGATTTTGACATAACATGTTTCGTTTGTATCGAGTCATTTAAGTTCACCGAAGAACTTCATCCGATTTGTAATGTCTGGTTTGGCAAACATTTTTCAGAAATAATGTGGGCACCAACAATATTATTACGATATATGATCAATGTAAAAATTCTCATATCGTTAATTGTAAGTGAAGCAATTATATCATATAGTTCCTAGAAACAAGTTTGGTTACCACAATAAAAGAAATATTCAGATGATGAAAATATTGATATGACTGATATTGAGAATAAAATAACAAAAGATCTTCGCAGAAAAATAAATTCACCCAAGGAGGATCATATATTCATAACGACATTGTACAGGATTAATTATAGACGATGCTGAACCGAAGGAATGTAAATATCAAAATATTTGCCAGCTGCATACTTTGATTGAAATATTATTTCTTCACCAATCTCCACGTTCACAGATTTAACAACTTTTTTCCTATGTTTGGTTTTTTTACTAGTACCACTAAATTTGCTACTTTGACTTTGTATAATAGCTCGTAAATTAATTAAAGAATCATCGGTTTTTTCCGCCATTGATGAGATCAATCACAAAACCATCTTCGATTAGTCTAAGAAAACACACGTAAACAAATTTATGTGAGTTACAATTTGTATTCCCCTTAATATTGAATTTGAGATAACTGGATTTACCGACAGAACAGACTGGTTGTTTTTCTTAAATAGACTAGATCCTGCTTACACCCTCTCGAGATGACTCACAATTCTCAATGTTCGGATGTCTCACAAATTCAATTTGCTCCATTTATATAGTAATATTATTTGTATAAATAATTATTTTGAAAATCTGACGAGATAGTCTTCAGCACTTTTTATGGATGATTCATTGCCGTCTCCGTCGGCTTTATTTGTTTATCATAATATCGTTTAAGCTGTATATATTTTTTATCACCACACTGCAGACACATTTGCGTTTTTCCTCCTACCCAAACACCCTATCGTCATAGACTCACTCATTGCACGCTTTGCATGTGATATCCAAAGGATTCGTTTACGCATCCTATGCCTCCAATGAGTTGTAAATGCGATCACTAACCATTTGCATTTGTTCTTTGCTTGATTCATTGTATATATATATATATATATATATATATATATATATATATATATATATATATATATATATATATATATATATATATATATATATATATATATATATATATATATATATATATATATATATATATATATATATATATATATATATATATATATCGATAGATAGATAGTTCGATAGATAAAATAGGATTAAATGTGACAAATTTTACCCTGTTTGACTACATCACACCGGAAATATTGCAAAGTTAAATAAAAATTCCAAACCAGAAATGTTGACTGGTACTGATAAACCATATTGTGAACTAGCATATCCTGTGACTGCAATTATTTTGCAATATATCCGATAAATGGTAATCCTGGCGTTGATGAACTCAAACCGATGAAACTGTCAATTCTCAATTGTGTGGCTCAGCTACTGAGAAAACACTTCACAAGCGCGATACGTAGAAATAGTTTAACGATCTGCGACGGAAAATAAATATGAGTGGGCAGAAACAGTTAAAGATGCCGGAGCCTCTACCAATGACGTCGATGAACTAGAAAAATATTAAGATTACCAATAAAACTGAAGACATTAACCGGAGATATTTTGTACGAATCAAAATATAAAAATACATCTTCGGTGGAGATTATTGGTCACTAAGCACACGTGTGGACTACGGATATAACAATGTTTCCACGAAATCGAACCGTTAAATTCTATGACGGTGAAAAGAAACATCAGTAAAAGCGATCCTGTATCCGTGTGTCGCTATTTCAAAGTTCCGATGTTGGAAACTATGATCTATTTGTACCACCTAATGGAGATGTTTCACACAGAATCTCTCCACGACGAAATGAAAAATCTTGCCTTGAAAAATACAGATAATGCTGATAATTACGGAGTAATTATTGACTATTAATTGGTTTACCGTTCCTTCAGCTGCTACTCATTTTGCACAAAAGAAAAATTAAAAAAAAAACACAGAAACACGGTTAGAATGTCTTGAAGATATCCAATGCTGTTGTCAGGAATACGGACACGGCGGATAGTGGAATACTAAATACGATTATAACGTTGATAGGGTTGCATGTTATCCCGGAAGATTTTTTGGAATGGGATAGTGTTCTGCAAATTTTAAGAGATTAAGACATCCAACACACTAGATGACAAGAGTTGCAATAAACGGACCCTTACCAGATTTTGAATTAACTGGACTTGCATGCATTGTGTCATTCGAATTTGCACCGAGAAACCTTCTTCCAATTGTCGCTGCTTGGTTAAAACATTTTAACGAACGCGGCTGGGCTCAAATAGTTTTATTACGATATATGCTTCATGTAAAAATATTGAAATCGTTGGTTGCAAATGAAGCAATTATATCATATCAGCCACAGAAACAAGTTTGGTTACCACAACAAAATAATTTTTTTCCTGATGAAAATCATGATATAACTAATTTTTAGAATAAAATCACAAAAGATCTTGATAGAAAAATAATTGGTAAATTATCGCAATGAGTTTCATATGATAATAAGCGATGTTGTACAGGATTAATTATAGACGATGCTGAACTCGATTTTATAATTGCTGGTAAAACGGAGAGAAATACATTTATATGTGGAAGTTCTGTTAGCGTATCGGATGGAACTATATTAGGTACAATTGTTAGTTACACTGATGGTGAGTCACCGCAGTTTACTCGTTTATGATCTTCGATGCTTGCATACGTTTCGATAAATCTATTACCGATGATAAACATATTTCCTAGTGCCACTGTTAGAGTCGCCAAAGATTAATTTCATATCAATAAAACAAATACAGGATTGCTAGAACTACATATTAGCGCTGGTACATCATGCGTGAATGGAGAATAAACCACGAAAAGATAGTCATTCAGAATCTGCCAACGTTGAAATCAATGGCATTTATTACAAAAATAATCAAATATCGGAATTGGCATTTGCATTTGGCATTGGCATTGGCATTTGCACCGTCGGTATATGATCCTGTGACCAGACATAAGACTGTTTAGTTCAACGTATCGGGTGGTTCTGGCAAAACAACACGTGCGATTGAATTATTTGATATAATTGTTTTGACACCCACATGTAAACTCGCCAGAGAAATGAACGAACGACGTGTAAAATCTTATACTTATCACAGCTTCTTCTGATGGAAAGGAGATACATGGAGTCCTCAACGAATGGGTTAAAAGTATATTCCAAAGATTATTATCTGGGATGAATTATGTACAGTGTCGATAGAGACATTACTGACTAAAAATACTGTTGTTTTCATGTGTGGTGATCATGGTCAACCACTTCCATTTGTTGGATCATCTCCACAGTAGTGGCTGAAAATGTTCTTAGATTATTATGAGGAGATAACACATCATGATAGAGCGCTTGATTCAGAATTAAGGGAGCTTAAGAAATTCATCAGACTACAACCAGATAAATTTCAGTGTGAAATAATGCGTGTGATAATTTCAGAAACTCCTATGAATTATTTTAGGAATGTGTATAGATCAGATGATTTGATAGTTGCAAGTAGAAAGATAGTTCGTGATACGCTTCAACAATAATTATTTCTGTTACATAAAGTTAATTTTTCAAATCTACCTGTACCATTGTGTTATCGCTCAGCAGATAATCGACGGAAAAATATATACGTTGAAATTCCAGGTTGCGGTAGTAATTCAAATCTTGTGTTAAATTATATTGTTTTTGTTCCTGTCAGTGTTGTTGGGAGCGCGTTGACGATTGACAAAAGTTCATGGACGCTAGGATATGGTATAACGATTCATTCGTCACAAGGATTAACTATTTCGGATACTAATATTTGGATTATTGATGATCGTATTGAATGGTCAAATTTAGTTTGTCTCGCAGTGTCTCGAATCAGAAGAATGTCTCATCTGTGGAGGGTTATCATGAAATTCACAGAAAATAATAATAGAACTGCTAATCTAACAATCGACGATGTAGTAAGAAAAAAGAGCTAGCTATAATTATTGTAACAACAAAATAAACGCGACTTTGATCTCGATGCATAATTTACCATGACATTGAAACAAGAACAGAATAATCATTGTGCGAGCTCTGACACAGTAATGTTATCGAAATATTCAAATAATACTCCAAGACCGTTTACCGTAGATAAAATTAATAGTAGTCTTGTGATGCTGACCTGTTTCGAATATAATCGACGTCGAGGAGCCAGTTCACAAAAGTGAAGGCGGTGTTAGTTGTGTATCTTCAGGAATTATTTGTAATCGTTCAAGTACAAATCCATGTTGAGAATCAGTTGAAGCTTGTCTGTAGATTGCAGGTCTTCTAGCACGCTGAAGATTGTATGTGTGGTTACACTCCAAATAGGATAAGGTGCTCTTTCTTTTTTTACCACCTTCAAGTTCTCCAGGTTCATATCAATATCTTACAGTCACATTACCTAGTACTGGTTGTTTTGAGATGGAGGAATGTCATTTTTATTGGTATATGTTTTTGTGACTGCATTGGTAAGTTTCATAGAAACTGCACGGGTAATTTCATTATTTAACGTAACCCATTCACGAGATCCCTTGTCTTTCTTACCTTTGTTCAGGGATATTTTCTGCGCATACTGATATCAAAATAACCGCTCTGCAAGTGCTCGATGAAATCGCTCAACGATCGCCTGATCACGATGAATTGCGGTTCCCTCGTCTAACTTTGACGTTATATTTTTTCAAGAGAGATCATACTGTGCCATGAAATTCCTTGCCAGGATCAACATGTAGCAACTGTCGCCATCGTAGACCACCACGTTGATAAATTTAGTCAAACGCACATGCAACTTCAGCTGCTGTTTTAGATGATAGTGGTTCTGCTTCTTTATACCTACTTACAACGTCAACGATAGACAACGCGTATTTGACTGTGCGTAATTGACACCTAAGTGATTTAATAATATCGTGTGGTAAAAGCAAAATATCTGCCTGATGAACTTCATCGGGATCGCTGACAGAAAAATGTGTATACTGAATTTGTTTATTTGGTATGTAAATTTGTCATATTGATTGTCGGTTTAACCAATTTGCAGCAACAGAACGTGTGACATTTGCTGCATGAGCAAGTGAACTAATTGTTTCTCTACCTCTCCGATATCCTCTTGTGCAATAATAAATCAATTCCACTGTATAACAATAATCGCTGTATTAATTAGCGGCCTCAAATAATAGTTTACGTTTCATCGCGGATTTTACTCTGAAGCTAGCAAGTTGTTCTCTGAGAGATTTATTTCTTATGGAATTTAACGAGTGAATCAACTTGACATCTGCAATATATCGTTGTGGGAAATCTTTATGTTTATACGCTACATCATGAAAGTGACATGCTTAATTAATCTCATTTATTGGATATGTCCAGGTCTTTGTTCATCTCGCTCGTCAAGTCGGATATCAAGTCAGATTCCTGGATCACAATGATTATATCCAGGAATATATTTTTCCCCTGGATACTTAACACATGGAGCTCCTGGTAATTTTCTTATTGAAGCAGAGGTATCACCACCTGTCTTCGTACGAGACGAAATAAAATTTTCTTTTTTTGTACCACATTTCACACACTTTCCTGTAAGTGCAGGCTTTTTATTTTTTGCTATTTTTGTTCTTCATCCACTGGTGGGGTTGGGTGCCTTGCATAGAACACAATATAAATCCATATTATTAATTATATTTCTACAACATGGATATCATTGATTTTACAGCTACACGAAAGCAGGTGATACTAAAACATCATCCAGCACTACCCAATTCTATCAGAGCAATTATCATAGGCCCATCTGGATCTGGTAAGACGCCATTATTGCTTATTCTGATAATGCGATGGCACAGATGAGATACGTCATATTTAATGGCACCATCTGTGGATGATCAGCGATGCTACGATGTGTTTAAAGATTTCAATGAAAATGCAAAGTTGTTGGACGAGGGTGGTAATGATATTATTGATTTTATCACCGATATTGATGAAGCCCCATCTTTAGGTGACCTCGATGGATATATTAATAATCTCGTAGAATACGATGATGTTATGCTGGACAAACAGTCAAATCTAGCTCGGATATTTTCTCAAGGCAGATACAAAAACACCGATGATATATATGTTACTCTGCGTTATACTCAAATACCTAAAGTGATCAGAGAAAACTGCAATATTTTAGTTGTGTTTAATGGAGTCGATACACATACTCTGCAAAACATTCATCAGACTTGGTGTTCAGAGGATGTGGATATAATTAAATTCAAACACTTCTTTGCACGTGTGGAAGCTACCACACACCAATTTATCACCATACATTTACATGATCTTTCGTCGCGATATAGTGTAGGTCTTGACAAAATTTTCGGTTGAGATACTGCAGCAGGGAGGGTGACGAGAAATAATGGGTGGGCTGGTGGGTAAACAAACACGCATAAGAATCGAAAACACAAACGTAACAAATTGACTAACACAATTAGAGAAGTCTCGGTCGGTTAGAGGCTTAGGTTTCTTGTTATTGACCTTGTATTTTTATTTTCGTAGGATCTTTATCCCGAAAACGCACTCTCCTATACAATTTTGATACAGTCGTTCTCTCGAACCGAAATGAGATTTTAAAATAAATTACAATGATTCGCTTTCTATAAAAACAATTTTCAATGAGGAAAATCATGTATAACATTTTGTTTTCTTTTCTTTCTCTTTCCAGAACTTAAATAATTCAAGGAGCTGAACCATGGAAAAGGCACACAGGGGAAGTAAATATAGCGGAACTGTTTTATCTGGTATTCAATAAATAGCTTAGAGCTGAAGCTACTGTTTAAGATGAAACCTCTCAACTTTGATACCCCTCACAATGAAACTAAGGCTCATAACCTTCAACATTTATCCAATTTTGATTTAGTCAACGATGGCAAAACCGAATAAACAAAACGACTGGCATGGCAACTTACAATCATTAAGTACTGTAGTATCACACTAATCCTCCTTCCTCAAACAGCGTACAAATTCATAACCTTCGCGATTTTAATATTTCCTTAATGAAGAGGAGAGTTGACTATGAATGAACCACTATCTCAAACAGTAACCCATTATACAAATGGTGAATAAATAAAAATAGAGTTACGAATACACTGACAGCCAATTATGTGCATGGTAAGCAAAATTTTAATCTCAAACCCAACTAGCGCAAAAATGTGTCTGAACTAGGACCGGATGCTACATGAAACCACTCATTCTCAATAACAGTATAAACAACCATGGAGAAGAATAAAATATAAAGTAAGGCTGTCTCTTCAGGCAATCATTCAGCCCATGACTATTCATACGAAACTGTTTAGAGCTGCTCTACGATCTAATTGCTTTAAACTTTTTATTGATAAGGTCTATGGCATAGTGGCGCAGGTCTTGTAAAAAAAAGACATGTTCTTGCTACAATTTGTGCAAGAGGAGCTACGATATAAACTTTGTTTCAAGATACATGCGATAGCAGCCATGACACATATTCATGAATGAGCAAATGCATTGTCATAAGAAGTATTTTTAGGGAAAACTATCTTGAAACTAGCTATACATGATTTGTCAGCTATTAAATGAAATGAAGATCCCATTACGAAACAATCGTTCCTCAAAGAAAATTAGTAAATATAGATTTTACATAGGAGCATCTACATATTGTACTTTTTTTATGTACGACACAAATTCAAATCCCTGTGTCAGTATGATCCGAAATTCATCAAGAATAACTACAAGAAGATTTCATTGTACCAGAGACAACTATTTGTTAATTTGAAACACCAGCTGATTTGCGTCCATAGTTATATGCATTAACAAATTTATACATGTACTTGACATAATCATTTGAAAATCTTAATATTCGAAATATTTACACCACATAATTACATAATAACCATGAATAACAACGACGATCGCTTTATACAGATGAAACCAATATTTTGATAAATGCCTTGAAAATGGAGTCATAGAAGCACGAATGAAGTCACAATGTGAAAAAGTGATGACATTCCGCTATTTATACTGTATCTGTCTTCAACGTTGCTTTATGTGACGACCTAGAAATGTTTATTGTACCTTTGATCTTGGAATTTTTGTCTTGTCTGTTAAACGTGTTTCAATATTTTGGTTACATATGCTGCTGCACACGAGTATTCATTAATTTTCCTTACTGCATATTAGGGCATCCCAGCATAGCTGAATGAGTACTTTAGTTTACTTTCATCCACTTGTATGATATTGTCATATTTAGCAACAGTTTCGTTGTTTCCCTATTACGAGTCAAGCTCACTCCCACTCCTTTGTTCCATTACATGCATACCGTTTCAAGATTACTTACGCAGTGTTGCGCTAATTGTTTCCATAGTTCATGTTTCGCTTTATTGTGTGAGTTTTATTCCTAATCGTGGTGAATACATATAATATATTCAGATTTTTAATGCGTCCAATTGCATTTATACACACTACTTGGATGTGTTCTTAAAATGTCGAGCTCTATGGAAGAAGGTGGATATTTCCAGTTTGAGAAACAGACCACTCAGTTGAAAAATTAAATAAAAGAAAAATATGTTTGAGGGATATTGCTTAACACCCAGGACCTTTATAGTCAAAATGGAAAAAGCATACAAGTTTTATGGAAGACCTTGTAAGATATAGACGCAATATTTTAAGATTGGATGAATATATGCGGCAGTATAGATAAAATAACGTTCATGCATATCATATATAAGTACTTATTGTCATACGTCACGGATGAATCGAGTGCGAGAAATATACTTTTGAGAATGTTGCGCGACGCCAGAGATGGTGTAACACGAGCACAAACGTCGTGCTATCAACGGGACGCGATATCCAATGCATCTCTCCAGATATATTCTCTTGTTCACGTAACACTCTTTGACATGATGATAAGGTTTAACACCACAATCCTCGGAAATAGAGACCTAATTTTCAATTCAAGATTGATTAATGGAGTGGAGAATTTCCATTGTCGCATTTATGTTGTCAAGATGTACACGTGAGGACTAAATACGATGAATGGAACAGCCATCAAGAACAAGGACAGAAACGAAACGCACTCAACTGTTTTAGAAACGCTCTCACCTGTGGCCGAGGTTGTCAAAAGATAAATGACTGTCCAACCAAGTATAACATGTTTTCATTGATAAAGATCATAAGAAAGATCATAAAAAGGCTTCAAGTAGGAACCAAATATTCTGCAAATTAATCATTTAAACGAACTCCTGCTGCATCGATAACAACTGCAAGAGAAGCAGACAAACAAGCTCTCTCTATTCAGGTCAGAAGAAGTCAGAGGAAGCCAGAGGGAACTATCTGAATTATAACTCAAGGTGGAGGACACTCTAGTATACGTTTGTTACATAGAGGATCCCATGTATCGATGGTGAAAGTGAGATTCTTGAGAAAAGTTGTAAAAAGGCGCCAGCACTGAGAGAAGTATCAAAGTAAATAAAAGTCTCAGGTGAGAAATAATTTGGCGAATCCATTTATAGGTTACGTCGAAGAGAAGATATGTCTTTGGTCCAACACGTCCAGGGGCAGCATTGCTTCTTTTTAGAGACCCGTAGATCCAGCATAGATGATTATGAAATGGGTTAATAGGTTACAATGTACTTTTTGTTAAAATAAGACAACTTTGATTTTCTTAGTCTTGACGGAAACACTGATGGAAAACATTGATCTCGTTGTTTTCTCGGTATACTATGGTAAAGATGATAGTATTATTTTCTTACAGAGTCGTCCAAATAATCCAATTAGGATCCTGGCATTTTCAATAAAAGTGGCGACAACAAATACAAGGCATGGAAAAAAGAATCGACTGTATTTTGTTGCTCTTAAAGCTATCCAAAACCAGAATGGACAACTTCCGGGGAGCATCCTTGTTGTTGATAACATCGTTGTAGTCGTTAAATTGTAAAGTGTTTATTAGAGGCATTAATCTGGTTTTCGACTATGTTTGGTTACAGCTAATATGCTGTCTTGGAATAGCCTACCTAATTATAATTTTTCGTGACTATTCGTCCAAGCCGAAATTCGATGTGTCTGCAACAAATTATGAAAACTAAAACCAAACCAGTCATTGTGGATATACCCAAACATTCCGTCTGCATTGAAGAATTGCCATACAAGTTTGTATTAGTTGATATTATGTTTACCCATGAGGAGGAAATAACGTTCGCTTACGTCTTCCATGCTTATAAAAATTACTTTTGCAACGAAGACCATTACGATTTGCAATATACTAAATGATAAAACGTAGGATATATATATATATATATATATATATATATATATATATATATATATATATATATATATATATATATATATATATATATATATATATATATATATATATATATATATATATATATATATATATATATATATATATATATATATATATATATATATATATATATATATATATATATATTGTCATCAGCAGACTTTAGTCAAATGACACCTTGTAAACTGAACAGATGAGAAAATTGTTTTAGGTCATTGCAGCACCAGTGAAGAGACGACATAGGTTTATGGCCGTTTTCAGACACCTAAAAACAGTGTTCATAGCGTATCATGATAGCAAGAACTGTTGATTTCAGTGTGGCTGACATTAAGCCATACTATTTCTGCCGTTACAAACAGGTGCATTATATGGTCTGATTAATAAATTGTTGACAATGGGCATCAGCAATACGTACAAAATTACAAAGTTCAAAGAAAAGTGTTTATATATATATATGTATATATATATGTATATATATATATATATATATATATATATATATATATATATATATATATATATATATATATATATATATATATATATATATATATATATATATATATATATATATATATATAAGATATCGCCCAATAATTTCTAATTCAATAAGTATTGGGTTTCTAACTCAATATACCGCTTTGGAAATCTTGTTCATCTAGAAATTCGTACAGACAAACATTTTAAGAGTCTATCGAAATGCATCACGGATGTAAAATTTATATGATATGATATGATCTTGTGACTACTTATTAAATATAACATCATCCAATCACCATCGACCTTGTACTTTAACAGCCTTTTACATGGTGGTCAGATATCAGTGAGGCAGATGGAACAATTAAACTGAGGGTAAGTAAATACTTGTTTCATACTTATTTTCTTTAATAGTAATACACATCTTTTACGATGAAGCTACGCATTATAATTAAAAATCACATGATTTCAGTATCCAAAGACCGCTTTACATGTTACATGTCGTCTCACAATAAATTATTCATTATCATGTATGTTTTCTTTATTTATCCGGTGACATTTGATACTTTGCGTGTAATAACATTATCAGATGATTTTTTTCTTGCAGCAGAAAATCAGAGTATAGTTTGTAATTTCTTTCAAAAAACTTTATCCATTTAGTACGTGATTTTATGCTGCAACATATTTTCTCTTCAAATATTTCAATGATTGAAGAACTATCATAATTTTACTTTTTCAGTTCATACTTGCCCTGCTAATCTCCTGGAATTCACAATGGCAAGATGTGATATCTTGATAGCTTCCATTTTTTCAACTGTTTTCTTATTAATGGATGCAACATCAGGTAAATAAAATGTAATTAATGCACTGTAGCAATACCTTTGAAACTATCATTACAGAATTGAACCACCCCAAATCTAAAGAGAAGGTTTTTTACTGGTTTATTGGTAGCATTATATCCTGCACATAGAAACAAGGATATCACACTGCCTGTAATATACAAAGCTACATACAGAAACAGGCATATTGCATTACATAGAGACTGTACCGCTATATATAGAAACGTCAGCATTACACTGGATAACGTCTATACCGCTACATACAGAAGTTAGAGTATTGCAATATATGTAATATACGTCACTAGATATAGAAGCATGAGTATTAAAGTGGATAGTCTATACCACTATATATATATATATATATATATATATATATATATATATATATATATATATATATATATATATATATATATATATATATATATATATATGAGTATCACACTGCATATTGTCTATTCCACTATATATAGAAACAGTTGTATTCTACTAAACGCAAACAACAACAGATATAGATAAGAAACAGAGATAGTTGCACAAACAGAGTAATATTTAAGTACAAAATGCGACAGCGAATGGTAGTTTCCAACATTTACCTTGAAAGCGTTTAGTTAACATAATTAATTTACAGCCTTCTGTCTCACTCTTTTAAGGCGGTCCATTGAATGAGCCGAAGGTTGAAGAGAATGGCATGAGAACGTCTTTAATGTTTATCAAAAATCATTCCCTAAATAAGAATAGGCCTGCCAGCTTCCTTTTGGGTTCGCCGTTGACCTATGAGGAAGCGTTCTTTATATTGCTGCCAGCCCTTGAACACATAGATAGATCGCACGTGGAACCAATTATTCAGGTATGTATGCGATGTATGATAGACATGTAGTAAAATACTATCATACACAGAGAAAAAAATAAATAAATATATATATATATATATATATATATATATATATATATATATATATATATATATATATATATATATATATATGCAGACGCATATACATGTACATATGTTTCTCTAAATGTAAATGTATAATATGTACGTGAGTTTGTATGAGTTTGTATAAATCGAGGGTAAAGATGGATCATTAAATGGAAAAATAGATGATTGCATGTGGGCTACTCACTGGTAAAGTAATTAAAAGGTAATTCGACAAGATAATATTAATATATAATACATTTTTACAATTATAACTAGTACCATTTAATACAGAAATGAAATCGTAATACACCGGAAAGTAATAATCTGTTGACAGATTATGATCAAACGTTACAAAGAACATTTGTCTTTTTTCAGCTGTATGAATATACCGGCGGAATAAATACATCGTTGGTTGATGTTCTTCCACTGTATGATCTATGGCTTATTCCTGGTTATTACCTAATGTCTCTCGAAGAAGCTGTTGATACCGTATTGACAATGAAGCGTGTTTCAGATATTTGGAATCCAGCCTGGCTTCCTGTGTTTTCTTCACGTGCCGGCGATTTTATCGTTTTCGACTTGACCAATGGGCGTATTTTTGAGATTTTTACCAAAGAATCGTTGGCATGGGAGGTAGCAACAAGTATGGAGGAGTTTGTCCGACAGTTAGCACTGAATCTGAAAAGTGGCAAAGTATTTGTTGGCGAAGATGGACTGATGGACGAGACAATGGCTGATGACGGAGTAGTGAACGAAGGAGATCACATTGAACAGAAAGCTGGGAAATCCTCCAACCTACCTGTTGATCAAATATTTCACAGAATCTACATCGCTCGAAACGTCAAAACCAGACTTGTCTCTGAAATGAATGTCAACGATGATGTGGAACAACCGAATCTTGTTTTTAATTGTGGAAATATGCCGAACGTTTGCGCAAACATTAGGAATGCAATAAACAACAACGGCAAGACGAGAAATCTGCAGCGCATAACAAGTAGGAGTCAAATCAGAAGAAACCGTCGGGCATCATGCGGTCGCTTAAGATGCCCGAGAGGTCAATCTTGTGATGAGTATCCATTTGCTTCCACGTCCCAAGGCGGTAGAGGGGCAACTATCAGGTGTGTTCCTGCCTCTGAGAATAATTCACAAGGAGGACAGCTGAATGCCTTCTACAGAAGGTATAGACTGGGCAATGGTAGCTGGTTTCGTCAGGCGTATCCATAATTTGCAACACTGACTTTGCAACTTAAACTCTTTCAACTTTAGCCATGTGTTATCGCTTCGAGGGTGGGGAAACTATTGCAAAAAAATTAACTAAGACCATATTTAGATTTTATTGTTGACAAGAGAGATGAAAGACACTAGGGTTTTCATTGGATATATTAGAGTGGAATATTCAAGTTCAAGTAAAAAGAGTTAACATTGTATTTGTATTGACATATTGATTTGGTTTGAAATTTAGATGCCTTTATTGATTCCTTTCTCGACTGTGTTACATCGTGTGAAATTTACTAAAATAATCGCAATTGTTATGGCTTCTTCATCTTTCCTCGTCTTTCAGTCTCTCTGATTCTCTCTCTTTCTCCTTATCTCTCTAAAGACCACAACCACGCAAGCCTGTATGTCAATCTTCGTCTTATATGAATCATTTATCACTGCTTCGGCAATATCATTCAATCGTGTTGTTGTTCAATATAAGCATTTTCTGAGATATTGTGTACATTTTATAAAGTTTTACGGAGTCTGCGAAACTAATGAAATATGCATGCACATTTGTCATTGTACAACTAAGCTTCCGTTTCAACCATATATCCGTATATTGAGATGTGATTGCGGTTTGTTTAAAACCTTTTATGACGATATAATGGCATAAACGACATTTGCTTTAAAATGTCTCAGATGCAATCCCCATTGTGGCATAAATTAAACAACCCGCATATGTGCTGTTACATATAATGAAGATTGTGTATCCCTCATAATTTGGTATAAAGGGTGTGGTAACCGTCGTATTGGTTTTTAGATTCGATTAACAGAACAGCAGTGCTGATATTCCTAACAACGGATTTCTTAGCTAGCTTTCAATTTTTTTACGTTTGACTTGTTCATCTACTTCTCACAACCAAGCATCTTGAAGACACCACATCCAAATCGTACTCGTAGTACAATGGTACCTAACAGGTCACGTGTATCGATGTTTACGATTTTGGGTAAAATTAAAATTTGTTTAGTTTCGGTTCTTTTGCACCCAGATAATTCGTTTTGTGAGATAACTTGAGTGATTTAGCAATCATAGAAACCGCTCAAAGGTATAAATGGAAAAACATAGGAAATTCATTTTGATGCCATATTGATCGAGTAATAAGTAATTTTTTGATCTCTTAGAGACTGGATTCTGTTTAAAAACCAGTATTAACCGTCATATTCATATATGATTATGCATGTATGTGCGGATGAGTGTAATCTCTAATGGTTACTTGCTAGGGCCTCTTTGAATATTTTAAAAAGCACAATTGACCTTATTTAAGCATAATTAGAAAGGTCAAAACATCGTATCAAAACCTTTTTGGTACACTGGTCATAAGCAAAACAGTAGAGGATTCGTATTAACCTGTGATTAAGCATTAAAGTAATCTTGCTACCTTTGCTTAGACTTATTCATAGCTTTCTCGCTTATACAATATCTGCTAAAAAAAGATATGTAATCTAAATTTATGCAATAAAAAGTATAATCGAACTCACTATTTCTTGCTTATTTCCTTCAAATTCAAATGAGTTGAAATCCTTAAATACGTTGACGCAAACTCAGAATCTTCACGCAGCCTTGAAAACATTCATACAAATGTTTGAATCGTCGAGTGTAACAGCGCTCTACAGAAACCAAGATATCACTAGTGGGGTAAATTAAAATTATTTCCCAATTAGGGATACCGACCAACCAATTTCTGCGTACGTAATGTTTATTTGTGTTTATACCAACTGACTATACATTTGTCGATTCGTATATGAATCCATCCACAATGTCTACCATTAATCTATCTTTCCATCCTTGCATGTATGTGTCTGTCTGATTGGATGTATATTCTCGCCAGAGTGTATGATTTTATCAAGTTAATATTACAGAATTGAATATTGAACATTGACTAGAACATTATATACTACTGTAGAAATGAATGTTACAATATTGAATCATCTGTTCAAAATCTATAGAAATGCCAAGATTGAATCATTAACATTTTACAACTATCCAGGACATTACGCAATTCGCAAGCTTTATCACATTTTAGCAGTAGCAGTCTGTATGCAATATTTCATGCCAAAGCTTGTTTACTGCTTCAGGATACATTTAAGAAGACAAATAACATAAGTGCATTAGATCAGTAGGGGTTCTATCGTTTCTTTTTTCTACGCTGCTATTCGTCATGAACACATTATTATGTATGGTGGCGACACATTGGACGGATATATTTCTCTCAATCCTTGGGCAGTGTTGAAATATTAAAGCTCTAAACATACTGAGAGGCCATACAGTTAATACTTCAACATTTCTTATTCGATCACTTCTTTATTCGTTACGGAAATTTAATTGATGGTAGAAGGTACTTTAGTTTTAGCTGATGTTGTTCAGAATCACTTCATTTAAACATTTTGAACAAATAAACATGTTAAAGTTCAATTGACCTATAATTCACTTTTAGTCGATATAAATAAATCGTGAGCGCTGGCGATCAAGCATTGATATTTGCTATAATTGGCGGAGTTGTTTAAATGTTCTTTGTATTGTCGGAGCTAAAGGAACTGGTTATTTTAGAATAACATGATTTTCATCCCATAGATTTGCTCTATAATATATAATGACTGTCTGTTTATGGACTTGGATATTAAAGACTATAAAACTGTTTTAAGTGAAGTTAAATATAGACAAAATCTGCCAAAGCTCATTAATTAGTTGGCACTATGCTAAGGCTACTATCAAATTCTTCTTCTGTTTATACATATACCACTAAGAACAATTTAGAATAAAACCTGAATTGTATATAATAATTTCCTCGTTTAGAATAAAACGAATTATGTTAATATTTTATCTGTATTCCAAGGTTAGGTTAAGTCTTAAATATTACAGGTATGTATTGTGACGTTTTCGTTTTTTCACTCCTATCATATTAAATGAGAAACAGTGACGAGACTGTTATGTAAACATTGATACCTACGCTGATATAATTATTGTAGCGTGGTTGGTTTTCTTAACTTATGGTATCATATCAACGAAACGGGAGCTATATATTTTGTCCGAAGACACACAGAAGCAACTAATCAAGGCTGACCAGTGCAGAGAAAGAACGTGAGAATCTTTGATTACGAATCCGAGGCTAATCAACTTACATATGACGGGTCCCTCCCACTAAATAATGGCATACTCTGCTATCATTGTGTTTATGAGTGTGGAATAAAAGAAAGAACAAAAGCTACTCCGTTGAACAGTATATGAAACAATTGTGATTGTTTGGCTTCCCTATTATTTGTTATGTAGGAGCTAAAGTTACATTGTCTGTCCTAGTTTAGTGTACCAAATCTTGGAAATTACTTAACTGAAGATAAGTTCGACTCTGCTTGTGGTGCATCAGAGGGTAAGTAAACTTCGTTCTTTACAAAGGCAGTTAAGAGCTCGCAATGAAAACTTATTTATCAATGTTTTACCTATGCTAACATCGATGTAGTAGGAATATATGATACAAGATAAATTGCTGACACCTTAACGTAGAAACTGTGACATTCTTAATATTTGAACAAGGCCGCGAATACTGCTTACACTTATGATTTGATATTTTATTTGACCTAAACAGCATTTGCAGTACTATGCATAAAATGTTTCAAATTACATTTTATTAGAAGCTGACTTACCATAAATATTTGATATTATGTTTAGTACGGATGTTCTTTCCATAATGCGTTGTTTCAAACCAAACTTTTCTGTATCGTTAACGGAGCCTGGAGCGTATCATTTGCATGCATTCTAGATTGCTACTTTAAACATTCATCTAAACATCAATTTCTTCCAGAAGTTCAGCAATTCCAATTAGTTTTCAGTAATTGCACAATGCTACTCTCTACTTGTTGTTTCTCAAGGAAAGCCGTGTTCCTGTCTAAATTGTTTCCAGCACTTAATAAAATGTTTGATATTACATTGAGGCCATTGGGATGAACTTCGTGTAGATATGTTCAATACAATTTATCAGGCTCATGACAGGCCTGACACTAATTATTCTTGTATGGCAGTGCACAATCTGTTTCCTGATACATGTATGCAACTAAAGCTGATTTATTTCATAAATAAATCTGAAATGTATAACACATAATCAAGAAATTAAAAGATTTTAATTAATTTTTGACAATTATTTTAAGCTATAATTGTCCGCGTTTTCGGTTTTTTACTTGTTAACAAATAATTCCCAGGAATTAAAAATATCGGGATAAGAAGATTAAAAATTTAAACCAGTGCAAATCGGTAAAAACGGGATGATGTTTCAATAATTAATAATAAATAACATTTTACTAACATTGTTAACTGCCCTTGAAAAGCAATTTTTTTTTTCTAATGAAGAACACGAAATAGGATAAAGCATCAAGCGTAGGTCTTCAAGAAAACTATAGAACCAATATGCTGGGACTAGACAGAATAATCTATTTTCGCTGGATACTTGAATTTATGCCTTACAGCAACAACGAATTGTATTAATAATTCACACGCAAACATATATAAGTACAATACCATATTATAAAATAGTGCAACATGAAAACTAGTCTCTTCTCAGTATTCAGTATTTAGCTATACAGCAAGACTTATTTTAATAAAATGACTAATCGGATTACTGTGAGATAATTTAAACTTTAAATTGGGATTGGAATGTTTGCTTTCAGAAAGCTCTTTAACCTTCGAAGGAATTACGGGTTTAGCAACGGTGTTAAGCAATGGGCGTTCCATTTTCAAATGAGAAAAGTTTTTGATATTGTCATAAATGTTCCAATGGTTTCTGTGAATGATTAATTAATTATTTATAAACGAGGTTCGTACACTTATATGTGTGTGTGTGTGTGTTTGTGTGTGTGAATGTGTGTGCTTGTGTGTGTGTGTGTTTGTGTGCGGCAATGTGTTCACTTTTGCTAAAGGAACAAGAGGATGACCAAAATATCTCATAAATATTGCGAAAAGACATTATGTCAAAATAAAGATAATGATTTTGATATTAAGAGAAAAAAATAATAAGTTAGATTGTGTACCACACAAAATTGTTTCGAGTAAGCAATATATTCTGAGTGAGTATTCCATTTTCTCTATTCATCATCATCATCCGTCTCATGACCTAGTGTGGTCGTCGAGGCACTGTGCTGCTGAACATCTGACCAGTTCCCTCCACTTGTCTCGATCATGTGCCAGTGCCTGTGTCTCCGCAAAACTTTTCCTGGTCCATTCTGTGATGTTGTCAGTCCACTTTTTTCTATGTCTACCTCTCCTTCTGCCACCCTGGACGCTGCCCTGCAGGACTGTTGTGGATAGACTGTTGGCTCTAGTGACATGGCCATACCATTTCAGCTTTCTCTTTTTGACGGTGGTGAGGAGGTCCTCATATTGGCCTACTTCGCGCCTGATGGTGTCACGCACTTCTTCATTTGTGATGTGGTCCATGTAAGAGATGCCAAGGATGGTTCTGTAGCATCTCATTTCAAGTGACTGGATTCTTCGTTGTAATTCTGCTGTAAGGGTACGTGCCTCTCATGAGTACAAAAAGACTTAGATGACTAGAGCTCGCAATGATTTTAGTTTTCAGACAGATATTCTTGTCTCTCCAAATGGGTCTTAGCTTTGACATAGCTGCCATTGTTTGTGCTGCTCTTGACAAAATTTCTGCTCTTGATCACTCTTCAGTGATTATGGAACCGTGATATTTGAACTGGCTCACTGTTTCCAGTTCATGTCCTCTGACTTTAATCTTGGCTGAGATTTGTTTGCCACTATTTGTCATCAGCTTTGTCTTCTCAGCGCTTATCTCCATGTCAAATCTGGAAGATGTTTCATCCACGTTCTTCACTAAGGTGGCAAGTTCGTCTTCACTGCCTGCCAGCCCATCAATCTCGTCTGCAAAGCGGAGGTTGGTGATGTTACGCCCTCCAATGCTGACTGTCCCACAGTGGTTTTCCAGGGCTTCGCTCATGGTGCGCTCTAAGTAGATGTTGAAAAGCGTGGGTGTCAGGAGACAGCCTTGACGCACTCCCAATGCTGTCTGGAACCAGTCACCCACAGAACCTTGGGCAATTACTGCACTGGTAGCCTTGGCGTACAGCTGCTTGATGGTATTGGTTAACTTTTGACCCATGTTATGCTTCTTAATTGTGGCCCACAATGCCTCATGCCACAGTCTGTAAAAGGCCTTTTTGAAATCTATGAACACAGGATAGATGTCCTGTTGTTGTTGCGAGTACTTTTTGCACAGAAGCTGAGATTGAATATTTGTTCTGTTGTGCTTCATCCACTCCGGAACCCGATTTGTTTATAAGCGATTATTTCTTCTGCTTGTGGTTCCAGTCTGTTCAAGATGATCTTCATCATTACCTTACTAGCATGTCATCAAACTGATAGTTCTGTTATTTTGGCACAGCTGGAGATTGCCTTTTTCTGGGAAGTGTTATAATCAGTGATTGGGTCCATTGTGTTGGCCATTCACCTGTCTGCCAGATCTTGTTGCAGATTTTTGTTAGTAGCTCTTTCACTGATTCTCCCCCATTCTTGATAAGTTCAGCTGAGATGTTGTCTACTCCAGCTGCCTTCCCATTCTTCAGTGCTTTTATTGCTGACACCACCTCTTCTTTGAGAATGGGGAAGTCATCATCATTTGAGGAGTTTGGAACTTCCTGAACCTCTGGGTCTCCTGTGGACTGATGGTTGTAGAGTTCTTTGCAATACTGAGTCCATCTTTCTGCAATGTCACTCGCTTCTGTAAGGCATTTTCAATTTTTGTCTTGAACGGTACTGACTCTTTGTTGTTTCTGTCTGGTGTGGTCTTTCACAATTTGAAATGTCTTTTTGCTCTTATTATTTATCAGACTGTTCTCCATTTCTGTGAACTTTTGTCCAATACAATTTTCGTTTGCTTTGCTCAAGTGTTTTCTGATATTCATGTTTATTTCTCGGTACTCCATTGCCCCTGTTGTGTGTCTGGTGTTTTTGAGTTCTCTTCGGGCATCACACAACTTCAGAATCTCTTCTGTAATCCAAGGTTTTTTCTTCGGGCGATGGAGGCCAATGATGTCCTTGGCAGCTGCTGTCATGACTGTGCTGAAGGTGTCTGTCATCTCATTGACATCACCATCCATCACAAGGAGTGGAGCACATTTTCCTCCAATTGTGGCTTGGAATGATTTGCAGATGTCAGGGTCCTTCAGTTGTTCAAGGTTGAATTTGAGCCTGAAGTTCTTTGGCTTGTTCATTTTCTTCAGCCTCACTCGGAAGTTCATAATCACGAGGTCGTGATCACTCCCAACGTCAGCACCTGGGAATGTCCTTGTTTTTGCCATATTGATGCCAGATGGGTAACGGTTTTGAACCAGTCTCGATCTGGTTGTGATGGGTTCCATTTGGTGAGTGCCATGTCCAGTATCGTGAAGCTTTATGTTGTCCCAGGTTGTTGGCTAGTACCAAGTGGTTTTAGCTTGCAAATTCGAGCAGTCGTCTCCCTCTTTCATTGGTAAGCTCATTGCAAGAAGGTCTCTATTGGATAGTCTTATTTTTGTGCGATATATCAACATTTGAAATCGGAACAAAGTAGTGTTATGTAAATTATCCATATCTGCCATATGCATGTAGCATGCATAATCTGTAAAGAAGAGGAACTAATCATAAGGTAATAGTGCAAGGAAATTAAATTTTTAAGATGCAATGTACATATACCTCTCCCTAATGGCTTCATTTTCGAATGACATTTTGATTAGATTCCATTTTTAGTCTTTAATCAATAGCTTGTTTTTGTGTTTAATTGACTATACCATTGTTTTCGTCTCCGACGAGATTTAGATAAATCTCTAAATCTCACATTGCATGTTGAAAATATTTAACAGATAAATGTCTAGCAATGCCGTAGTCGTGTGAGCAGGATGTTTTAGATACATAAGCTTGACGAGCTTTATTATGTTTTATTCTTTTATGATTTTAGCGGTTATTATGCCTCAGGTGATCCAAAAAAGAATAGATAAATTACCTTAACATGACGTAGGCACATTCCAGAAACTAATATCATAAATCCACCGTAATACATGGCATTGCAAACTTATCAGTAAAACCTTGGCATGAATAATTCATCTGGCGATGATATGTATATCAAGCCATAAAAACATAAGTCAGAAGCAAAGGGTGTTCAATAATTTCAAAGTGATTATGAAGTATAATAGGAATGTGTTTTCCGGTCAGCACGTAAATTACTCGTCTTTTTATTCCGTATGCATTCGTCGCGGATGTAAAGAGAGGCAGGTATATAACGCAAACTATATTGTTTTATCAAAATATAAGATTAATTACGACATATATCTGTCACATGTATTCATAAATTTATAATTATATGTATAGTATACATTATCATATTATTTAATCTGATCAGACAATGAAAGCAAATCCTTCTAGAATGAATGTAAAATATGGGCTGATCCAATATTGTCTTTTGTACGAATATCTAATTATTCAAAGCAAACTTTAGTTTATGGTTTATGCAAAAGTATTTTGTTGCTAATCTCTATGATTTAATTTTATTCTGCATGTTAGAACGTTGACCGAAACCAGGATGTATGCATTAAAATCTAGTGTACGTACTTTCTTAGATACTCCACCTCCTTCACAGTTTGAGATTTCCTTGATGATATCTTAATCACACCAGGATGTCTATTGTGATCATTTCTGATAGATTGTTTACGAACTATACAGCTTAATAAATGTTCAGTCTCAATGCAAATATATCCAAGTGCATTCTTGTACGAAATAAAAAGTACAACATATAAACATCTTAAGTTTGATCATTGTCAATAGTAAAACGAACATATTTAGGTGCTAAGACGATATTACACCTGACTCAAAGTCTATGATAAACAATTAATTCAATTAGACCCTTTGTTCTCCTTTTGTCTTAACAATACATAAATACGTCTTAATATCGAAATTCGAAAGTGCTCTAGCCACTATACTTGGAGTATCAAAAATATAAAAACATGATCGGATTAAACAGTGACGGTTCTAATTATTTCAATCACTAATTTCAAATAATTTAATGCATCCTGATAAGGAGGCATTGTGGCCAAAGTGCGGCACTTGAGACCAGAGCGGCTATGTTTTAAGTACTGGCAGACCTGACCTGAATGACGTCCTTGGCGTTTCTCAGGGTATGGGATTTTTCTCCCATCTCCTCAACAAGAAATAAATTTTCATACAATGCTGATATGCCGTTAACATAAGCGATACGCAGAATGCATGAAAACTAAATTGATCTTGACAATTTAAACTACTTATGTGACAGAACATGCATCCAGCGATACAGAAAACTGTATTCCATGAGCTATGAGTAAGAATCCAATTTTGTCATTGCCATGGCAAGTTGAGCTCACATTTGACCGGCATTAACGACAATATGAGATATTATTACTTTTATAACTTTGCCAATTCTAATGTAACTTCTGTGAGAAATAGGGACAGAAACCATATTTAAATTGCTTAAATTGCAAAAAAATCATATCCAACGTTGCTACCACAGCGCGAATATAAAAATCATCTTCAATCTCTGTTTTCCGTTATATTCAGTTACGTACTGCATGACTTCCTCAAATGAAAAGTGTGTTACATAGAAATGACTTTTAGAGATGTCGCCACATTGTTCCACTCGCTGAAAATATATTTTTCAAGCGATCGAAGAATGGTGGTATACTAATATCCGGCTCATATACGTACTTAATCAATATAATATTCAGAAATTACAAACGCTTGTTAGTTTACTTCTCTGTTGTTTCTTTCACACTTCTGTCTTACAGGGTGGTTATTTATTGCCTAGAGATATTAAGTGATATGCATTTGCCAAAGAACACACTACGGTAGTTGACTCGGGCTGGTTTGGTTGTATGATTCGAACCCGCACCATTTCTCATTTCGGTCGGAAATCCGCCACTTACATCATTAGAATGTATCTAGTATGCTTATTTGGATAGATCGTATTTTATCCTTCTAATCTCTCATGATTTAAGTATAGAATCATACTAATCTCCATATTAAAGTTCCTTATTTGCTACGAAATGTTCAGCCATTACCCCATTGAAAAGACCTTGTTAATCATTTATTTGCAATACAGAATACATTTAAATGATAAACTAAACCTTAATTTGAATCATTAATGGCCCTTGTTTCAAAGCTCATGCTAAAATGTTAATAGAAGTAAACCGTGAAATTTGTTTAACTTAATAGCCCGCAAAAATCGTTCAAAATAAAGATAAAGTTAGGCGCATTGAACCTTCCATATATTTAGAATGAAAACAGTATTTGATGCAAGGTTTGCTCAAGCTATTTCTATATCAGTCAAGTATATATAGATTCTGATTTTATGTCTGAATCTATGATTAATCGCAACATTGTGTATGTAAAATGTTTCTAACGTTACGTCTACCAAATAGTATTTTCATGCTAAGGTGTCACAAAGTTATTATGACTGATATGGAACCAGAACGATGCAGGTGGGAGACTTGCCTAGACGAGGATGTGACCACCACTGTGACTTGTCTTAGTTCAAGACATATTTACAGATGTTACCTTGACATAACATAACCTTTAAAGTAGTGATGTGCTAAGAAACTCGACACAAACAAGGAAACATCATTATCTATTTATGTATGGTTAACTTCGGGAACACTGAACACTTAGCCATTCACGTAAAGGCGCATGGAAATAAGTGTGACATAGAAACTAATCTAAATGACGAACCAGCAACAGGCAATTAATATATTTATATATACTTACAGTTGATCAAAGTCATTATTCTACTTTATTTAACATTGCTACCGACAATACAATTGTTTCTCTCTCTCTCTCTCCTTTTGGTAGGTTTCAACTAACTTTTTCCATAAGTCCAGAGACATAGTCATATGACATAAGCGAAAATCCTCTACATTCGTCTTTTACTAGATTTTCACCCGTATCCTGCTAAGATGATAAAGAGAGAGAGAGACAGCGAGAGAGAGAGAGAGGGGCCTTTGGAAATTTTCATATTTAATTAATAATAATCGATTTTCAGAACATTACAATAGTTTTAATGAGCAACAACAAAAAATACAGCTTTAAAGATATTACAGTATGTGTGCCTTGTAACCAAGTATTTACCGTATATTGTAGACAGGTTATTGCAACTTTGTATCATTGATTACATACATACTGAAGATTATCCCAAGGAAAGTGTGCACATACCGTTACCACGAACCATATTCTTGTAGGGTACTTGGTGTCAGTTCAATTTCAAGGTTTTCAACCAGCCCAAATTACGTTTCTTTCTCACTCCAGATTTTTGTGTATGTTGTTCCTTCTGCTCGAGATGGAAGGGGAGAACGGAAAACAGAAAGGATTACAATGAAAGTGTGTACCATATTAAATTCATTTAGAAAACTTGGATTATTAATGCTTTTTATATTCATTTTCATTCGTCACTAATTATCAATAGTATAAATTCATCATTGATCTATGGGCCTAGACTATCCAGCACACAGTTGCAAGAATGTTTATATATGAGTATTATTGTGCCATCGGCGGATCGCAAATAAATAGACAAATAGTAATAGCATATCAAATTGCTTTGTAATAGCATTTTAAAAGCCATGTTGTTTTTAATGTAGGTGATATATATATATATATATATATATATATATATATATATATATATATATATATATATATATATATATATATATATATATATATATATATATATATATATTGACTTATACATAAGTGTGAAACACAGAGACTAATTGGCAAAATAATTTTCAAATTGTTTTCATTCCTATATTTTAAAATTTGAAAATATAAGATTTCCCATCATGCCATAATACGATACAATATTGTGTGTGTCTTCAAACTATTTACTTGCAGCACCAAACTACGAGTACTTTGTGAGATAAAACAAATACATATAAACTACCTTACACTTCAGACAAGGAAATCAATCTTTGATATAAAAAATTTCACTTGACGCCTTTTGCGTCACTCTTAATGTATTTCCCTTAACTTTCTAGACAACAAAGACAAATCCACTATCATCCATTGCTGAATCGCACTGATTTCAGATATAGTCAATAGTTTACAAAAGTTCCAAAATGTAATTTACGGCGACAGATTAGGTCAAACCAATTCCACCGCTTTCATATTTCGCGTATATTTATATAATCATGCTACAAATTGGGGAATTTACGAAAATGACTAGTGCTGGGGATAGCCGTGTTCTGCCAATGTGTAGGTTTAATCGTCTGAACTTTGATTCTGGAGCATGTTTGGTATACAATAATAGAACATGTTCTTTTCCTACGTTAATATCGGATATATTTTATAACCCTGCTAAATTTAAATATAACATAGACATGTTACAAATTTCTTTAGAATGTTTTTGTTCTTTTACGAGGCACTAAAATTGTGAACTGAATTACTTAAGCAATCAAACTTTGTAAGTATGATAACGACAGATGTGTTTTAGAAGACTTGGTTGCTTAATTAGGACCACAGTGTATATAAATGCGGACATTGTGCCTCTGCTTAAATATTAACTTGAAGCAATTCTTGTTTAAAATGAAAACAGACTGTGTCGCTACTTAAATATTAACTTGAAGTAATTCCTGTTTAAAATGAAAACACTTTTTTAAAATTGAGAGAAAGGAAGCCCATTAGAACAGAAAAAGATCCTTCCTGTAAATCTTTTGAGAGTGCAAAATATGCAAGCAAATTCATTCTTCGGTACAAAATGTTATTTGTAAGGGTTTGTCCTTAGTGACTAGTACGCTTCATTTTAATTTTCTTGCGAAAACATTTCAAAACTACATACCAGTCTTCCTAATTTTTCTATTTACTAGTACATCTCCTCTGACTGATGCATATTGCAAGCGACCTCTAATTCCTGTCTGCTAGGGAGGGTTAACTGAAGAAGTTCCTCTCAACCGTAAAGTCAACCAAAAATGTTTAATGAAAGTAACATACTAAGAAACTGGAAAACTGTTACCAGTACACAATATTCATTGGAATAAGACAAATATACTCCTGAAACACTCGTTGCTTGCACTCTTGTATTGTAACAATTTGATACTGACGTTAATTTTCGATGTCTTGTTCCTGGATTTTTTCAATAAATCGTCTCAGCACATAATAGTCTGTTTCAATGTTAAATATATTAAATAATGATTGGAAATCATAGAGCGATTTGCTTTGTATTCGTTTAACCCAGGTTACCAATGTGGTGTGAGATAACTGCACGATAATTCTGAAGAATAATTTACTTACTCTACATTTCTACGTAATTTTCCAAAATGCTTGCCTCTGCATATTGCTAAAAACAAGGACGTTCAAATGTTCCAAGTATTGTTTGTTTTACTAGCTTTTCACCTAATTAATGTCCAAATAATACAGAGTATTATTATTACTTTGTTAGTGATATACTATTATTATTATTATTTAGCAATTTATATATGTCCTTACCTAAAAGGAGTATTGGACTTCACAGATGTTAGTTCTTGTTTTGAATTTGACCGCGCTCTGCAGTTATCTGACAAGTACTGTCTTCCACTCCAATATATAACCTTCGGTTTTATACCACGTGACAGTACTGAACCAATCAGAATTGGCAGACCGAATCTGCCAACGAATCAGATGTGGCAAACTGGCAAACCTCAGTCTAGCGCAAATCTTGCGTTATCAACCATATATAAATAAGGTTCAATATATTCCAGTATATAAAATATTCTCACATCTTATATCTTATTCTGTACAAAACCCTGAGACAAAAACTCTGTATCCTAATATTCATATATAGTTTCCAGCAGCAAAACAGCAACTTCGATTGGATAAACTGTGGCAAACCAATAACAGGGTATAATGATACTAAAAGAATTGCGGTTGCTGGGGTGGTTTCTGCTATGCACAACACAAATTACATTACTCAATAAATCTAACAGTTTTTATATAAAGTCGGTATATTTAAGATATTACTTTCGGCAATAAGTTCACTGTGACTTCATCAGAGTGTAAATGTATGTGAATCACATACCTGTAATATCTAACCATCGATGTCATGGGTCTCAAACGAACAAAAATGGCGTCCATAAGAACTTGACGCGAACGTTGAAAAGTTCGTTTACCGCGAAACAAGAACAACCTGAAACTTCATATTTACTACACGTGTCGTGATGTTCACATCAAGCAGCCCCATGATGGAGAAACACATTTGGTATTAAATGAGGTAACATAAGCACGTAACTTGTGCAAGAAACGGTGCTGAATGTAAAATGTCAAACCTTGACAAGCAAAGTGTAACATAATGATCAACATGGTAGTAGCTAACACGTATTGACAGAGATTTCCTACATACATAATACATATGGGATTACCTAACTAGTAATTCAGTACAATCTGACTCCATGGACCGCAGGAAGTCTGAGAACATGCCTATCAAGGGGCGCATTATCGAAAATAGGGAGCAGTTATAGTAACAATTCGTGTAACCACAAAGCAACTAATTTGCCACAACTACATGCTCCTGCACTGTCCTAGGTCCAATGAACTAAACATGCAACACTAATATCTAAAAAGAAACATCTCTAATAACATATGTAGAATTCACATACAGTAGTAAAATCCACCTCATTCCCATTATGGTGCACAACTGGTTAATCCTCAGTCTATTACAATATCTTGACTGACTCTAATACATCTTTTTCATTCATTCCTTTATTAATCCGATTATTCTTCAAGCATTTCGATTTGAAGGTGCATTAATAACAGCCAACATTCGTATTCGTACAACAATAAGACGCGTTAAACAAATGGTCTGAATAGAATACATAATAAAACAACACTGGATTATTAGCAGAAGCAGTCCTTTTGCTTACATGGTAAATAATCTCGATGTAATTACCGTTAATATTTATGTCTGTTATAATGTTATATTGAACACGTTTTACTGTGACCAAAGAAGCAGGACGTTCATATACAGGAGAGTTGCATGGAAGAAAGAAATTAGTCAAGAAAGTGACAACTCTCGTTTACTTCATATGGGTCTCTTTTTGGCTGAAGCTAAATAAAAACAGATTTATCATTTAAATACGACCTGAAACCGATCCATGGACATCATACTATATTATTTGGTCAAATTTTCACAACTGCAGTTATTGCAAACGATACTGAAGATCATAATTATTAAGCTGCAACGAACCGATTGAACGAAATACTCTATCACAATGGTGCGCCAACGGCATGTTAAAAGAAATGTTGACGACTCTTCAAAGTAATGTCAGGACATGACATATATTAACTGAAATTAATTCAAATTTTCCACTGGTAACTTACTATGTTCTAATTATGTAGTTAAGTTACCAGGCGAAATGTTTTCTATTTTATAAAAAGACCAGATTTATTACATTAGCCTAGTTCTATCGTCCTGGCCAAATGTAACGACACATTTTTGAGTTTGTTTCATAAAATTAATTTCATTTTTATGATGCACTAAAATGATTTTCTAATCCAAAACAAAAGTGGGTTTATTAACTTAGAATCAGGGATATTACGTTTTGGAGAAGAAAGAGTGAACTTACTAACAGAAAGAGATAGTGCAAATAATTTGTGACTCGTCTTTTTTACTTGAAACTTAAAAAAGTTCCTGTTAAATCAGAATAAACATTAAACAGTCGGAGAATGTAAATTGATAAGTAATCGATGGCTAACTATACAATCCAATTACACAGTTTAGACCAAAGAATAAAATTAAACTTTGGTTAACAGCCTTGCTTTTAATATCAATGACAATATTGATAGATCAAAATGTATTAATCTTCCCAATCTATGCGACCCCTAAATTAAGTATAATAATACAAAAAGTATTTTTACCCGAATGAAAATCAAAGCATTCGCAAAAAAGAAAGTGTTAAACAAATCTGTCTCTAAAGAGAATACAAATGTTTGACAATAAAAATCAATACGCAAGTAAACAAGGAGTATGTCCATGCGCCTACATAATGCTTACATAAGCAAAACATCTATACGTAATTATTACAAACGAAGGAGCAGATCGGTCAGGGTGATAAGAGACACTTTCTGTGATTTTTGAAGAGTGTGTTTTGTATTTGTTTTCTTGTTTGTGTGTTTAGAATTGTTAAGTTTTGTTTCTGTTTTTGTGTTCTTGTTTTGCTTTGTTTTATGTTTTGTATTATGGAACGTATAGAGCTGAAAATAAATCAGAAATGGAAATAACATTACCATGCAATCCAAAAACAAAAGAACTTCATAAAATCTAATATTCTTATTACATGCCTACTAAAACAAACCTTGAACCTACTTGACTGAGCAATTTTTATTTTGTTTCCAGGAATGATAATGATGCTGATCATCATTTCAAAATGTTTGCTGAATCCTCCAATGCGCATGCAGCCAAGATATACGAGCCTCATAAGCCCTACCAAGGATATCATCAGCGACCAGTTCATTTTGTAGTCATATTTACAACTTTACAATCCAATAAAATAACTAGAAAATATTTAATTTATGTACAATTATCCCATCAGTTCGCCTCTTTTCAGTGCCGATATGGTTTTTGCATGGGAACAAATAATAAATATTTTATGTTTACAAATGTTGAATCGAAATTTGAGGTTAGATGTTACGATCTAACTGTTAATTTAAGAATTTGAAGTCATTCATTCCTTTGCACGTTTCTGCTGGTTCTACATCAATATTGGTCATGCAGAGAGAATGAGAAAAAGATACACATAGTGAGATTGTTCTGACGTACCTTCTTCAATGCAACACAATATAAACTAAAAATGAAAACTTTTAAGCCCGAAGTAACTTAAATTTCACATGAAATGAAATAGTGGAAAATCTCATCATAAGATTTTCAGTTTCCAGAAAGTAAACGATGGCTTAAAATTTTGTAGCTTCCCCATCACGCAGAGAGCATGATGAAGAAAAAGACATATCAAAAAGTCTAGAGTCCGTCATAAATCATCCCCTCAATAAGAAAAGATCTGCAAGTCATCTTCTGGAGCCACCATTAAAGAGGAGGAAATAGTCCTCACCTTACAACCAGTCCTATGCAACAATGGTGCATCTAATCTTAAGCAACTTAATCATGAAATTATACAGTTTGTTAACATGTTAATAATTGTAAGGGCTTTTTCCGCTAGGTTTTGGAGAATATACAAACCATAATATTTACCTCAAAACACATGTCTTATTACTCATTCATTCCCACTCACATACACACACACACACACACACACACACACAAACTTAGTGCATAAAAGATTCATAATGATTATATATATCTATCTATATATATATATATATATATATATATATATATATATATATATATATATATATATATATATATATATATATATATATATATATATATATATATATATATATATATATATATATATATATATATATATATATATATATATATATATATATATATATATATATATATATATATATATATATATATATATATTTATATATCTATATATATATATTTATATATCTATATATATATCTATATATCTATATATATATATATATATATATATATATATATATATATATATATATATATATATATATATATATATATATATATATATATATATATATATATATATATAATCATTATGAATCTTTTATGCACTAAGTGTGTTGCATAGGAGCGGAATCGATCACAAGCCACCTTCCTTAGTCATAACCTCTGCTGTGGCTTAGTCGTTAAAGCGTCTGCCTCGGGTGCGGGAGGTCGGATGTTCGATTCCCGGCCGAGTCATACCAAAGAGTTCTAAACGTGGTACCAACAGCTGCCGCGCTTGGCTATCAGCATTATCAGGTTCGTCTTAGGACTGGTCAGCTTCGTGCCATGATAATAGGACTGGGTGGCATGTCATTCTATAAATCTGCAGCATCATGCCCCAATGCTAGATATAAACTGTCACACTGCATACATCGTAGCGGTATGACTACACAAGTGCTATTATTTCAAGACACACCGTTTCTTCCTGTCGTAAGCGTGTTATTTTCGAGAATTCGTCAGGAATTTCCCTATTTGTTTAGCCGGTTGGATCCATTTAACTGCTGACTTCGGCTGCTTCTCAGGTGCCATTCTCAATGATGTCTGGCATGTCTGTCTCTACTTTGTAATGAATGTATCGATAAAACCTCGTTTGCACTCCTCAATTACATCCTTGTTAGATTTGTGTTCCTGATATCTTCCTTAGGTATGTGGTCTCTGCACATGCAGCGCTCCGATACATACCCCATAATTGAAACGAAATTTGAGTAAAAGATCTTCGTTTTCAAAGACAAGCGCAAATATTTTCAGTTCAACATAATGTTTCATTTCTTGACGTGATCACATTCCTGGTTCATACCTCTGCTATAAGATCGCTATCTCATATCATCATGCTCCGAACATAGGTAACGTTGTTGACCTTACCTACTAAATTTCCCTCTACTTTGATCATGGAATCAGACGTATGTATTTCATTTACCTATGTCTTTGTTGTACTGATCTCCAAATCAATTTGCTCAACCGAAATTTCCAGGTTGTATATTTATCTTTACAACTCTTTGCGTTTGAAAATGCAAGATTGTCTGCAAAATCCAAGACTTCCAGTACCCTGCTATTTATCCATGGTAGTGCTGTTAGTGACCTTGTAATGTTTCATGAACCAGTCCAACACTATTACTGTTCAGATCATACGAGGATATAGGAAAAATGCCGGTTGCACCCTAGTGTCGACAGTGAACAATTTTGAAAATCTGTCGCTAATGCAATTTGTGCATTTAGAGAAATTGTTTAAGGTTTTTACGAAATGCATGAAGACAATTAAATGCTTTCTGGAATCAACAATACTGACAACCAATGGGGCTTTCCATCTGAGGGATTCCTTGATGATGATTCTCAGGGTAGTTATTTCCTTGGTAAATGATCTTTGTATGTTCTTCTTTGAGAAGTTTGGGCCTTTGTTTCTCTGATTCGATGTAATGAGAGGCTACAGCATAGTTGTTTTCGCAAAGGAAAGGAGCTGATGCATCCCAATTGTTTCAGGGAGATACCCTTTCTTGCGGATTTTAATTATGACACAATTCGTCCGAATCGGCGGGTAAATTATCTTCATCTGTTGTTGTAAAAAGTGGCGGCCATTCGTTTCAGCGTGATCTCATCTAGCGCGTTAACATATCGTTCTTGACTAATCTGCTCCTGCAGTTCTGTTGTATTTCGGAGTTATTAAATAGTTTTTAATCCTTTTTCTGTTTTGCATTTGTGTTAATTTCAAGAGTTTATCTAATATCGTCTTTTAATTTATACAGGCTGTGTTTCTGTTAAGAACCTCTTTGATATGCTCTGTCAGGCATTTGGACTGCCCCTTTCATGTACATTTTTGATGATTCAACAGCAACTGATCTATGCAACTTCATATTTTTCGATGGTAGTGTTACAAGTTCATAGTTATAAACTATATAACAGAAAAGAGCGAAAATCAAAAAAAAAAAAAATTAATTCCTAAATTAATTTTTCTCCCTACAATGAAAATAAATGTTTTTAAAGAACTTACAGTAATGTGATTTTAAATCCCGTGTTATCCAAAACGATTTTTCCAAATATATAAGGTTTCTTCTGAATTCCAGTGGAATTTGAAATAAGTTTCAATATTGAATATGGCGAAATGCATGTAGTAGTTTGCCGATGTCTAAGTCTTTTGATGAATGACAATAGTATAATCCAAAAGCCTTTTTCTCTGAAATCGCTTTGATTCCAAATTA
The DNA here is from genome assembly GCA_028554795.2 of Sinohyriopsis cumingii. Lineage (NCBI taxonomy): Eukaryota > Metazoa > Mollusca > Bivalvia > Unionida > Unionidae > Sinohyriopsis > Sinohyriopsis cumingii. The sequence goes on from CM068832.1 coordinate 35,460,947, forward strand.
ATGTTCCAGTCCAAGAATATTCTAAATCAGTACTGCGTATTTCCAGCGAATAATAATTAATCTAAATAATTTCATCCCAATTAAATACTGAACACAACCATAAGACTGATTCTGCCTCAAATGTTATATGCAAGAATTAGAAATTTGTCACGTAAACTTTATTTGGAAAGTTAAGACACAAAATCAGAATCTGTATGACGGTCAAAAGTTCAGTTTTGGATTATTCAACATTGTCAACAACATAAGATCTATTACATAAGTTATAGTAGTAAACATACCAGGTCTATCATGGGGAAATTCCAATGACCTAGACCCATGGTAGGATAAGCATGTTAACTTCCATTGATAATTAGCCCAATAGTGAATCCGCATTAATAGTGCATTATTACTGTGCATTATTAAGATGTATTATTATTTTACAACAAAAAGGCTACTGTTGAGGTACACAATAAACCTGATTTTGGAAAATTTAAAGTCAGTAATTCAATTTGATATACAATATTATCATGTAGAAAGAAATTTGCAAATAAAAATGAAATATCCTAGTGTAATGAGTTCATTCATAGGCACACATGCCAATAATGTATCATAAATTTTAGGTTTCAGAGTCATCCTCAACCTGTAAATAATAACAAATAGCACTTTCCTTCAAGGAGAGGTCAATCTGTCTTTAACGTCCTGTCTGTTCATACCGCTTTTCAAAATAATACCTCTGTTTGGAATACATAAAATCGTTTCTTTTTGCAGTTATATCAAGAGACAAAACGTCTGAAGACTACTGATTCAGATATACACAGTATTTCCCTGAAAGATAGTTTGTCAATTCATGGTTAGTACCTGTTATCTCTGCGCGAAATAGTTAAAATCCTATCAACGTTGGGGAAAACCGCTGTAATTTGGAATCCAAAATTGCTTTCTTCTGTTTGCTTCATGCACTGATGATGTTCTCGTATGTTACACTGAAAATGTAAATATGACTGAGATTTTGACAAATGAATTGCTGAGATGGGAGATAGTACCAAATATACAAGAGTTTATGCAGGGTATAGCAACAAAGTTAGGAGATGGCAAAAAATGTATCCATGAGAATAAACTTGTCGATGAAACAGCGACTAATGGAACTAAAGAAGCGGTTATGAAGATAATATATTGGACACTCTATTTGTCATCCAACGTCACGAATACCTTCGATCTAGAAATCCTTGTCGAAAAATAAAGATAGCGAAACACGCCTTGATCTTAATTCTAAATGCCCTTGTATGCCCAGAACTTGTCAGAATATCTGGAATGCAATAAACATTAAAGGCAAAACGAGAATTTACTGATATACCTCAGATTAGGAAAAATAATCTAGAAGCATGCGGCTTTGTGACATGCAGCACGCCAAACACTTATTGTTAGGATTATCCATTTTATTCCACATCCCAGGGAGGAGCTGGTGCCATGTCAAAGTGTGTTCCTCTGTCACGAGAATAACTCCCAATAGTTGCAACTCAAATGCGTTCTACAACAATATAAAAAAGAGGACAACGCCTGGTTCTTTATGAAAAGTCCATAAAGCTTCTAAACTAATTTATCATCTATTGACACTTTTCTCTAATAAATTGTACTTTTCAGCTCTAAGAAAAGAGTTGTCCTAGTTTCTATTCGATCTGTCAACAATCGTGTATATTAGAATAGAAAAAATCAGTTATTACCTGTCTTACATATACATGTATATACTTGTACGTAAAATGAAGTCTCACATAGGTTTTGAATAATACGTTTGAGCTTAACATGTCACCTCTTGATAACTTAACAAATTCGTTTAATTTTTCTTCGTATGATTATAACACTGAGTATGCATTAGTCAGGACAATGAACTTAACCTCCTAGATATTACTTAGAATGAATATATATGACCGAACCATAATATGAACAGAGGGAAACAATATCTTGCCAAACGCACAACTAACCTAATTCTGGCATGTAGTCGAACTAAATTAGACAGAGAAAGGTTTTGGAGGTTGGGGATGCGTTTGAGTTACATACTAAGTGTAGTGTGCATGTTAAGACACGTTTGTGATGATGAGCTTGTTTTTGACCTTGTGCTTTAAGTTGCATTCTAATTTTGAACCAAGTACTAAGTTTAAGTTGCATACAAAATTAGTAGTTACAATGCTAAGATCAAGTCAGATCAATAATCAGAAAGTTCTTATTTTCTCGTCCGATTCAAAAACAACATATATGGCTATCTTGGTATATACACCTACAGTATAGTAACCTTCTGAAAGATTAAAGAAGAGAAGTGTATTCGAAACAAACCGAACTCGCTTTACCAACGTTGCCCAGGCATCAAACACATTGAGGGTTCGATCTTTAAGTGAACGTATTGGGTGAAAAAGAATGATTATCTTGCAATCCAAATGTTGCCATTAATATGTATTATGAAAGATTCATTTTTATAATCGTAAGCAGAACATAATCATATTAGAAAACTCTTGTACTGATGTTGTCGTAAAGAACGAATGAATTAGCTAAGAGCGAGAAAGAAAGAGAAATAAACAGAAGTAGCGACCGAATGATGCTGGGATTTAAGGTTTACGAGGGTTTTATATATATAATATTATTAATAAATGATACAGCGTACATACTATACATATATTTTATTTATACCACATCAAAGTTTTCATTTTGTATGGGAGATAAAACTGACAGCCAGTGCACTTTAGGGGAGTGAACTCTTCACAACCTCTTGCATGTATGTGCGCTCAAAAAAGAAGTTTTGTAGTGATTCATAATTTCCTGTGCACTTCATTCATATTAATTCCTATGTTTCCGTTAGAAATATTAAATGAAATGAAAACACAAGGCTGATAGTTAACATTCAAAATATTTTTAATAATGCAGCGTTCGTTGTCATGAACAGTAACAGGGCGGCCATTTGCATCTATAGCAACCTTACGATTCGAGCCAGAAACATCAAAATAATGAAGGAACAATAGGTAATTAAACAATTTAATTTAGCTCAGCATATCATTTGTAGATAGCAAGTGGATATCTCTCTTTGTTGATTTTGTTTTCATACATCTTAGGATTAATATCCCTGATGTCCTTGACATTCTCTCCTGTTCTTATTTTTGTCTGCCTTTCATTGAGTTCAAGATACTAGAGGCCATTCACATCTTTCTTTAGTGTAACATCCCCCCATTTCAGATTGCAATGTTCAGTCACTCCCCTCAAACCAAAATGCACAGAGTTGTTAAACAACAATGTGTTAACAATGGCTTCAGGTCTTTCCATCCCCATTAGTTTTTTACTATACAAGGCATTTATTTCTTCGTCTGTGATTGGTTGACTCCGATTGGGTTTATTTCCTTTTCCTTTAGATTTTAAATCTTTCTGTTTAGCCCGAGGAGCTTCCGTCGTTAATGCAAAATTTGTGTATGTTCCTCTCATGATTGTACTTGCATATTTATTGATTTTAAGGTGGCGATAGATGGAGCTGATGATGCTTCTTAAGCTGTTCGGTTCAAATTCAGATCCATCTTTACTCCTAACACTGAGTATAAAACCAGCCTGGTGCTGATCCAATTCAGATGGGTGTTATCTTGTGTAAATTTCTGAATTCATTTTTTGACTGCAAGAATTCTGTCACTAGCCTTACATGAAAAAGTGTTTTTTTAAAGTGTTTGCATTCTGCTTACTTTCTATAAATTTCAGTATATCACCAGGCTCATGGTGTACATATCTGTCTTCCCTAACACAATGATCATTTTCATTTACAAATGTTTCAGCCATGTCTCTATCAAACTCTCCAATTAACTCACACTTTAGTAGATTAAATGTTGCTTCATCATCTTGCACCTTATCTGATGTCACTGTTTTCTTTTTTCCACAGAGTTGCAGTGTTTGATTTTTGCCAGAGGGAGAGACTGGAAACAGCAGTGTTGACAGAGATGACAGCAGACGACACAGGATGGAGCTCAATAATATTTGTTTCCTGGATTGAGTATGATTGTGGTTATTTTATTTGTTATATAAAAATGTTAGTTTCTATAAAAAAAATATTTTACAAGAAAATCATTTTCTTGTTATTTTTTCCTTTTTAAATGTAATATTCCAAGAAATTCATATCCATGTTTGGAGAGTATAAGAGTTATAAAAACATGTTCATTATGCGTATTCATACGCCATGGGCAAATCACAATTTGATATACCAGTGCTATTGGTATATCAAGTTGCTTTATACCAACACTTCAAAGGCCATGTTATTTTTAATGTATGTGGTATATATATATATATATATATATATATATATATATATATATATATATATATATATATATATATATATATATATATATATATATATATATATATATATATATATATAATATTAATGATAAATTAAAGGTAGTTATTCACCTGTTTCATGAGCAAGAGAACAGACATACTAGAGTTTAATCTGCTGATAAAGAACCAATATTGAATCCTACTTTGAAAAAATATTGATCTAAACCATGACGTATCTATCGCTTGTTGGTGGACTTGGTTACATCCTACGTCTACATAAATTATGGAGGACTATTGTAGTAGATTATATCCGTCCTTGATGATATCTTATGTTCAATAAGATATATCTACTTCGCTCATATTGTTTTCCCGTTCTACATATTTAACGTCCTGAACACAATCAAATCACTTCATCTAAAGTATAGAGACCCTAACTGTTGTCCTGTGTTGGGATTTGTCGTGTTTTTGATGGATATGGGGGTATGTTTAAATTCTTTTTTGTACGTCTCTCAAAAACGGTTTCAAATTTGCATAAAACTCCTTGTTGCAGAAACACCTAATTGTATCAACAGAGAAACGTTAACAAAAAGAATGAAAATATTTTTGACTAGCTGAATGAAGGTACTAGAAAAAAATGCTAAAAATACAAAAAATCAAACTAAAACTAAAAGTCTGAATGAAATTAAGAACAGTTGCAATTATAATAGTGTCATTGTATTTCAGTACATACCAATTAAGATCTTTTGATCTGTAATGATATATTTCAATTCATGCAGAGCACCCTTATTCGTACAAAAAGTGCAATTAAAAATGGATTACTCTTCCGACATAATTGGAAACATCAAAATCAGGTAGACATGGATTTCTCTCGACATGCAAATAATGTATAAAATTTGCATTTGTACGTGTTCTTCTGACGCTAACAACTTAACGAATCTTTGGAAAAATGATAGATATTTTGGAAACAGGCTTTTGTACCTACCCAAGCTGTTATTCATATCAATGTGATAGAGAAGAAATTTAGTCTTGAAGCACTGTAACTCTTTTTCTTTAGATGTGTCAGGCAAATATTGCATCCTGTCTATTAGAAAAGAAAAGAAACAAAACGAATTCTGATGTTATAAACTTTAAATTTAAAAGCGTAAAACGAATATTAACTATATTCAATACGTCTCAATCTTTAACAGCGTTCCCCAGGCATTAAAAACATTGAGGGCTCGATCTTTGGGTGAACATATTGAGTGAAAGAATCCTCCTCTTGCATTCCAAATGTTGCCATTAATATGTATTATGAAAGGTTCATTTTATAATCTTAAGCAGAACAATAATATTAGAAACCTCTTGTACTGATGTTGTTGTAAAGAACGAAAGTATTAGCTAATAGCGAGAAAGAAAGAGAAATAAACAGAAGTAGCGACAGAATGATGCTGGGATTTAAATTGATAGTAGTGAGATAAGATTTACGAGAGTTATCTCTCTGTCTCTCTCTCTCTCTCTCTCTCTCTCTCTTTCTCTCTCTCTCTCTCTCTCTCTCTCTCTCTCTCTCTCTCTCTCTCTCTCTCTCTATATATATATATATATATATATATATATATATATATATATATATATATATATATAATCAAAGGTAGCTATTTACCTATTCCATGAGCAGGTGAAAAGACAGGCTAGAGTTAAATCTGCTGAAAAAGAGCCCATATTGAATTCTACTTTGAAAACAATATTGATCTAAACCATGACGTATATATTGCTTGTTGGTGGACTTGGCTACATCCTTCATCTACATCAGTGTTCGAGGACTATTGCAGTAGATTGTATCCGTCCTTGATAGTATCTTATGTCCAATAAGCTATATCTACTTTGCTTATATTGTTTTCCCGTTCTACATACTTAAGGTCCTCTACACAATCATATCACTTCATTTAAGATATAGTGAACCAAACTGTTTATCTGTGTTGGGATTTGATGTGTTTTGGATGGGTGCGTTTTGGGGTTATGTTTAAAAACATTTTGTAGGTCTCTCAAAAACGGTTCTAAATATACATATAACTCCGTTCTCCAGAAATATCTAATTGTATCGACAGAGAAGCGTTTACAAAAAGACTGAAAATATTGTTCACTAGCTGAATGAAGATGCTTGAAAAGATACTAAATAATAACATAAAATAGAACTAAAATTAAAATACTGAATGAAATTAAGAACACTTGCAATGATAAGACTGTCATAGTACTGCAGTATATATCAATTAAGATATATTGCTCTGTATATAATTATTTCACGTCATTTATGCTGCGCACTTTCATTCTTACAAGCGGACAATTTACAATAGATTATTCTGTCGACATAATTTGAAAAATAAAATCAGGTAGACAAGGATTTCTCTCAACATATTCATAATGTGTGATATTTGCAAGTGTGTGTGTTCTTCTGATATCGATGTTGACAAGTTAACGAATCTTTGGAAAAATGAAAATTATTTTGGAAACAGGGTTTTGTACATACCCAATCTGTTCTTCTTAGCACAGAGATAGAGAAGAAATTTAGTCTGTGGCACACACATGCTATACTGGCAAAATGATTCAACGTTATTTCTCATCTTGAGTACAAGTTTGATTTATTTCGTTCTTGAACTTGGCATATAAGTACAAAATAAACTGATAAGGAAATGCTTTCAAACAAATGGAGATAATCTATGACCAACTCGAATTCGACAAAGTTTGACAACGCGAATTTCTCTTTCTACTCAGTCTTAGAATAATAAATGTATTAGAACACGTTATGCCATAGAATACGGATGCCTTCATCTTACCGAGGAAGGTGCTCGTGTGTTATGAGAGTTCTTTACCAATAAAGTATCTTAGAGGCTGTGGGAGGAAAAGAATCTTGAAATACCTCGTTAAGGCTCATGGACTAAAGGATTGTGTGTTTTAACCGTTTGGTAGTTGAAGTTAATCACATCGTATTAATGAATTAAACGTTGTGATTAAAATATTTAATTTTTTCATGTTTGATGTCTTATTTGTGTAGTTCAGTACAAATATTAAATTTCAGCAGCGAATTCAATAATATATTCTTTGGAATACGTCCCGAGTTGTCTCGGTTGCTTATCGCATATTCCCTTAACGTCACATTGCAAGCACTGTTTAATACATTTATGTTGAAACTAATTATAATTGAAAGGTTTTGACACTCAAACCTTATAATTATGACAAAGTGCATTGAAAACTATGCTAGCAGGAAATAACGTTCCTCTCTATAGAAAAGGGATAGGGATTGTTTTTAATTCTTCGATCAAATTCCTTCATTGATTCTCTGAAGGTCAATCCTATACTTCAAGCCTTCTTACCATTCTAATCTTTTACATAGCTCACTTGAGATTCTTTGTGCCAACATCCCAGTTGGTGTTGATTCTGTACATGTTCTATATTAAATGTACGTACATTTGTATAGTGATATGTATGTATGTATGTATATATATATATATATATATATATATATATATATATATATATATATATATATATATATATATATATATATATATATATATATATATACAGAGAGAGAGAGAGAGAGAGAGAGAGTACTGTATTAATCTGTATTTTTATCATAAAGGGATACTTCTTTCTAGTAACTTATGACCATTTGTATTCATTCCTGTCGTTTTATATAAGATAAGATAAGAAGATAAGAATTCTTTATTACAGACTACAAAGTCCATACCTCTAAATTAAAATATAATTATAAAGTAAAAACATTATAAACATACAAGAACATATATAGTATACATACAATTATACAGATGCATCTACAACAATTAACAGTGCCATGCATTGTTAAGAATGAAATTAAATGGCACATTTATAGAGTAATTTGTTCCATCTACTAATAATATGAGAATGCAAATGAATGTCAGAGTTCCAAAGAGATTTCACTATACAGTTCTTATTATTAGATATTCTTGCTATCATTGATAATATATACTTTCTCATTACTTCCTCAAAACTGAATACATTATAATTTACAAACATGTTTGAGGCACTGTTCCATATTAAATGTACGTACGTTTCGACGATTCTGATTGCTTTGTGAGGTGGAGCATATGTTTTCAGTTTGTTAAAAGAGGCCGGATTTGGACAATATTGCATTAAATATTTAATGTATGTAGGCAGCCTGTTTAATTTGTTCAAATATGAAACGAAATAGGATATGTTATTGATATAATTATTAAATTTAGTCTAGAATTTATTTATAAATTCCATGTCTTAGGCAGTTGACACATATTCTTCTTTGTTGCAATAGCACTCTTGATGGCAATGTTGTATATAGCTTGAGTTCTCTTAACTAATATTAAATTGTATTTATTGACTACGCGTGAGAGTTTTCAGAGACACGAAAAAGTCATCACTACACATAATCCTCTTCCCCAGAAGCTCAGATCAATTTTAAAAAGTACAGGTACCGTCTACAACTATAGGACTAAAATAACATGATAACTTGTAACGTGTTTATATTTAAGGGTGTCGTTGGACTTTTTCAGAATAACATCATACATGCACTGTATCTTTAAATGCGTGGTAACTAATAGTTCTCTTAAAGATTATGAGATTTGAACAGAAACTATAGAAGCTACAATCATGTTTTCAGGACCTTCGTCATAACCGTTCTCATCACTCGAACCACGCATTGTTTCTTCATTTCAGATTTTGGGAATGTTTATATAAATGTGGAACACTAACAGAGAGAAGCAGACCATTTCTAAATTCACTTGTTTCTTTTGTTGCAAGAACCGGATTAATTTTTTATGTAATTATGCTTACATAGCAGTTTAAGGTTACATCTCATATTTAGAATAGTTGTAGAACTATTTTGCGACAATGTATTGAAACTGCTAGCTATTGACGCTGGTTTCTGATTGTCCTTCCCCCACCAAATCCTCCATAAAAGAAAATGAATAATAAACAATACAGAAACACATTATGACACGTAAGATCAGTGGTTTGTACATTGGTCTACATCCATGACATTGCAAAACCTCGCTAGGACCTGGAAATTGGTTCGAGTAGATTTTCTTTTTTCATTCTTATCATAAGTAAGAAAATAATGACCACATCAGGACAATTATAGATATTTAACTTTGACACAACTCGGTCTTTACTATGTTCATTCAGATAGCGTGAGCCATTTCGAATTCCGTTGTTAGTATTGCATCGATAACCAATCAAGGCAAACGCAGGACACGGCTCTATAGTGGATAGGTCCATTTCAGCAGATTCATCCCAAACATGCAACCTACTATAGCAAGTCATAGTTGTATAACACAGGTTAATCGTATTTGAACAAACGTTTGGAAGTTTCTGAAAGACTGAAACTTTATCATTTTAGGGTAATTCAATCAAAAGTAGAAAATGATATAAAAAACATAAACGTATGCAGTTTTATCATTTTTAAACGCTAAGGAAATTTTATGTATATTTGAAATCTTGCAAAACGCAAAACTAACCTGATTCGGGCTTTTCGTCGAACTAAATTTAACATAGAAATGTTTTGGAGGTTGGGGATGAGTTTGAGTTACATACTATGTGTAGTTTGCATACTAAGAAACGTTTGTGATTATGAGCTTATTTTTGACCTTGTGTTTTAGTTGCATTCTAATTTTGAACCAAGTACTAAGTTTGAGTTGCATACAAAATTAGGAGTTACAATGCTAAGATTAAGTTAGATACTACGTGTTAGTAACATACTAAGTTCTAATTCCATATTAAGGTTCAGTTACATGTTAAAGTTTTAGCTGCTTACACAGTTTGAGTTCAATGCAAAGCGCGCATTACATGCTAAATTTGAATTACAAGGATCCAATTTCATGCACAATAACCACATCATGTTAAAGTGGCTGACGGGCAACATCATCACAGTGGGTTATTTTTGCAGGTACAATTTGATCGAGTTAATGACAGACACGTAAGGCAGTCGTCAATACATAGGCATTGTCAAATTGTGTTCCTGAAGCCGTACTTATTCATTACCTAGTTATGGCAGTAATGAAATGTCAAATCGAACTTTTGGTGAGTTAGTACGGAAAATGTAATTCCTTTTTTATATTTTTAGGTACTCGAAGACCGTTCTATAATTGCTAAGTAAATTTTACCTTTATATCCACAAAATTAGAGTAAACATTGGTTATTATTTAATTCTTAACTCATGCAGCATCTCCAGCTGCCCTGTCTTATGGTAATAGTATTTTACTAGCTTTTCTTGCATGTCCATATCATCGCATTGCAGTTTACCTTTATGAATTTTCGTCGTTTGTGCATATGATCGATTTCAGAAGAATTACATATAGATAAAAACTATGACAGCAGCGCAAAAATTGTGACTCAAATCGAAGAGATAACATCACAGAAACATCCATTGAGAAGCAACCTGTTTTAGGCATCACTACATTAGTAAAATTCCTTAAACATTTCCTGCATTTTCCTTCGTGAGGATATCCATAATGTTAGACATATTTTCCAGTTTCCCACGGGAACCTGTCTTATGTTAGGTAATGTTAAGTGAAGTAACCTTTCTAGAATAGGCTGAATCACACATGGTGGCTAAAACAAGGTAGTGATACCACATAATTACGAGAATATTTTCTCCGACGTAATGAATTTGCTCTTTGCCCATCTGCATAAACACCGAATCATAACTGTTTCGTTGCAAGTTCAAATGCACTTATCTCAAGAGTACACTGTTTATTACAAGGCAAGGGTCTGCGTTCAGCGGAATCATTTTTATCATATTCATCATAATGCAACTAAATTGCTATAAACAATCTTTTTAATTTAAATGACCATTTGTAGACACTTTTATTTTATTTTTAAATAGTTACGTTTTGCACATTAAACAATATCAAAATGTTTTCGTCATAATATCTACTCAGACCTTTACTTTGGGAATAAGTGATTCTAAACAGTTTCAAAATTAATTTCCGTTTCTCTCAAAACATTGACTATGAGAAGGTGTTTCAGAATATTGGTTGTCATTATATTTGCTAATCAATTTAAAATAACTATGGGTGTCACGCATTCGTTTATATGAGCATTTCCAACTGTCAGAATATATTTAATCTGTTGAGTATTGTGAGATTTAAAACCGAAGACCTTCAAAGATAAGCATGTTGCATATTCCTCAAAAATGACCAGACCATGAACATTAATTGGTGTCTATAAAAGCTCTCTATGTGTTGTGTTTAATGTAGAAATCAAATTATTTTCCCTAGAAACAAGTCAATACATGTTTGTCTTCATCATCCTTGTCAATATAGACGAAAGTTTACCAACGATTTGCTGCAAGACTCTGAAATAGTTATCACGGTACATACAAATCGGAAATCCCAGATCATCTGCACTAGATCTATTGACACTCTAGCAGTAACAAAAGGGTAAAGAAAACGCATTAGAGTAAGAACTGTGATATTTTATTTACTTTTCATTCTCCATATGAAGTTTAAATTCAAAGCTATACAACCATAGGCAAAGTTATTATGTATAATGTGTGCATTATTATGGGATTAATCTTGTCAAAATCAAGTTTATTCCCATCTTTGAAAACGTAAAATAAACATTTTCATCTTTGCATTCTTCATGTATCAAACAAATCTCCATGTTTCAAGCATCGCTCAATATAAAAAGAGTTTATTGACAGGTTGAATATCTATACACGTTTATTTTTATTTATCATATAGTTATTTCATTTTCCATTCAGTGCTCTCTATTTATCATACTTAATGTGTCAACGCGTTAAAATATTACTACTTGTGAATGTGATTGGTTCAAGTACCTCCGATAAAACTTTGCACCGTGTTCCCATTATTTATTGACTGTGACCAATACGATTTTCTTTTTCCTGCCTATTCGAACCAATTTCTTACATTATTTTTCCACTTAAAACAGTATACAGCGGTCTTTCAAATTCATAGCCGAACGAACATTGGAATACAAAACGCGGGACTATTAAAAAAATGGACAGCAGAGCTTCGAAGGTTAGAATATAACCTATTAATCTTATATATATAATTTTTTGAATTCCAAACTAAATAAGTAAACCCGCTGAGAGTTCGCCAAATTCGAATGAAAATGTGGAAAAGCAGAAACTATATCACGCTGTTCAACACATGCATCTCGAATTTATAAAGAAGATGATGGTGTCCCACTGACAAAAGTTATTGACCCACATCATTCTTCAGAATTAATTCATTCAAATGTATTTTAGCTAATCTCGTAAAACCTGTATCATTTCGAAGTAATAACATATATTTAATGTTAAGTCACTGCCCATGTGGTAGGCTCTATATATGTGCAAAGAGCTTAACATATGTGATTATAACCCTTAATATTTGCAGATGACACTGACTTTAAATGCAGGGAAATTCTTTAAAATCTGCAGTAATATCATTTTTCAATTTCCAACACTTCTTTTGGACATTGTTGTCCATATATTAAAACGCAGCAATATGGGCTGGAAATATCGCTGGATGAAACATTAGATAATGCCCAGGGTATAAATTGGACTGGAACACTAATGAATGGTACAGGTAAATTGTGATTAAAGAATTAGAGAAATGAAACACTTCTTCTCCAATGGTCGAGTTCTCACACTGTTTGACAAACATAACAGCAAATGTGTGTCACTACCAAACTGATAGTTTCCTGCCACTACTAAATCCAGTTTCGAATGAGCCACGAGAATACAAATTTCTTCCATTCAACAGTTCAGTCAGTTTTAGATAGACCTTTTGCTGCTAATGCCCAATTATTAGGAAAATTGTAAGTGTGTAACCAGGAAAATTGTCTTTTGGTACAAATATGATGCAAGCTAAACATTTGATCGATTATAGTTTTTGAAGGGCATTAAGTACTTGAAGACCTCTGACATAAATATTATTTAGTTTCGTATGCAAATTTTGCATATAGGCTACAAGCACAAGTAAGGGTTTCTGTATTTATTGTGAACTGAATCATGTTAAATCATACAAGGATAACCACACCATAAACATTTACGGTAATATACAAGCTATTTTGCATCCAACACCAATTATAATAAAAGACCAAATGTGCATTAGGACAATATTTTAAATAATTTTGGTACATACTTTTAAGGAAGACCGGCGTTTTGGATTTATTAAATCGAACGTAGTTGAGTGGCTAGAGTCTATTTTAATTTGCTATATAGGCTTAGAACAAAATTAAGAATTTTAGATTAAGTTTTTCCACATAACTTTGGTCTCAAGCACATGTTTTAGAAAGAATTAGATAGAACAAGGTAGTATAGTGTAGGCAGGCTATCTAGAAATATATTATCAACTGCTAACCATATTTTTCAGATTGTAAGGAAAGAAGCATTTTTTCCACATTATAATGTTCAGAATGGATTGAGAACATGTACGCTTAGAAACGGAGCAGTTTTATTTGAATTGGTGTTGTAAAATGATACGAATTATCAGAAAGTTCTTATTTTCTCGTCCGATTCAAACACAACATATATTGCTATGCCATATAAGACGGATGCCTTCATCTTACAGTGGTAAATGCGCGTGTGTTCTGAGTTATTTACAAGTGAAGTATCTTAGAGGTAGTGGGAGGAAAAGAATCTTGAAATTCGTCGTTTTAAGTCTCATGGACAATCAAATGTCTGTTTGGTGGTTGGAGTTAATCACATTGTATTAATGAATTATTCATTGTGATTAAAATATTTAATTTATCCATGTTTCATGCCTTATTTATGTAATTCAATACAAATATTAAATTTCGGCAGCGAATTCAATAATTTATTCTTTGGAATACATCCCGAGTTGTCTCGCTTAATTATCGCATATTCTTGCTTGCTATAATCTCCCCATTAACGTCACTTTGGAAACACTGTTTTATACCTTTACGTTGCAGCTAAGAATAATTCACCGGTTTTGACAAACTGCATTGAGAACTATGCTAGAAGGAAATAATGTTCCTCCCCTATTGAAAACGGATAGGGATCATTTTCTAATTCTTCAATCAAATTCCTTAATTGATTCGCTAAAGGTCAATACTTTCCTTCCAGCCTTCTTACTATTCTTATCTTTTACATTTCTCACTTGAGACCCTTTGCCAACATCCCAGTTGATTTTGATTCTGTACATGTACTAAATTAAATGTACGTACGTTTATATATATATATATATATATATATATATATATATATATATATATATATATATATAGAAAAAGAGAGGTGAGAGAGATAAGGAGGAGGGGAGAGATCACTGTATTAATCTGTATTTTTATCATAAATGTATACTTCTTGCTAGTAACTTATGACCATTTGTATTCATTTCTGTCGTTTTATATAAGTTTCTATTTTTGATAATTACATGAATGACGATTCTGTTTGATTTGTGAGTTGGAGTATATGTTTTCATTTTGTTAAAAGAGGCCTGATTTGGACAATATAGCATTTAATAATTCATGTATATTGGCAGACTGCTTGATTTGTTAAAAGGTGAAACTAAATAGAATATGTTATTGATCTAATTATACATTCCATGTCTTAGGCAGTTGATACATATTCTTCTTTGTTGTAATATCACTCTTGGTGGCAATGTTGTATATAGCTGAGTTCTCTGAACTAATAATACATTTTACTCATTGACTACGCGTGAGAGTTTTCGGAAACATGAAAAAGTCATCACTACACATAACCCCCTCTCCCAGAAGCTCAAATCAATTTCGAAATGTACTGGTACCGTCTACAACTATATGACTAAAATAACATGATAAATTGTAACGTGTTTATATTTAAGGGTGTCGTTAGAATGTTTTTTTGAAAAACATCATACACGGACCGTATCTTTGAATGCGTGGTAACTAATAGTTCTCTTAAAGATCATGAGATTTGAACACACACTAGAGAAGCTATAATCATGTTTTCAAGACCAACGTCATAACCGTTCTTAACACTCGAAATACGCAATGTTTCTTCATTTCAGATTTTGGGAATCTTTATATAAATATGTATCACTAACAGAGAGAAGCAGACAATTCCTAAATGCACTTGTTTCTTTTTTTTTGCAAGCACCGGATTCATTTTGTAGTTAATTATGCTTACATAGCAGTTTTAGGTTACAACTTATATTTAGAATTGTTGGACCCTGTAGGAATCCTTTGCGACATTGTATTGAAACTGCTAGCCATTGACGCCGGTTTCTGAATGTCCTTCCCCCACCATATCCTCCATAAATGAAAATGAATAATAAAAAACAAAAGATACACGTTATGATACACACTATCAATGGTTTGTACTTTAGTCTATTTGTGTTTGACATGTTGTGTACATCTTGGACAGTGCGAAACATCAATGGGATGTTGAAATAATTCTAGTAGTTTTCATTCTTATCATATGTAAGAAAACAAGGACCATATCAGTACAATTTTTGATATCTAATTCTGACACAACTCGGACTTTACTATGCTAGACCAGATAGTATGAGCCATTTTGAATTCCGTTTTAGTTCTGTATCGAAAACCGATCAAGGTAAACGCAGGACACGGCTTTGTAGTGGATAGGCCCATTTCAGGAGATTCATCACAAACATTGAAACCTTACTATAGCAAGTCATAGTTGTATAACACATGTTTTGCGTATTTGAGCAAACGTTTGAAGTTTCTGAAACTTTATCATTTTAGGGTAATTTAATCAAAAGTAGAATAGGATATAAAAAATAAATGCATGTTTTTTATGATTTATAGACTCTAATAAAATAATATATATTTGAAATGCATTCTAATATCACAAGATCTTTTGATTAATTGTACTTTAACAACAATGCAATAAAAATTATTTATCTTTTTGTAAATCATGATAAACTCTTATTTTCGTACCGTCTTGATTAGTACACTAAGAGAAAGACAATAAAGAGAAACATTATACCAAAGCTACTAAACAATTTAAAGAAATGAATTCGATAGTCTCCGCTAATAGGGTTGAAAGTTTCTTTACTTCTGTCATCCAGTTAATGGCCGATACATTGGGATGTTGTCTTCAGGACCATTATGGTACGGTATAAATGTGAAACGATATGGTGAGTAATGTAGATGTATTGAAATCCTGATACTCAAACATCCAGATTGCAACACATTCAGAATCATGCATCATACTCAGAAAAGCTATTTTCACTATACATGTAAACTCAAAATCGTAAGAGGTCAAGCTACTCAAAAATGCTGGCCAAAGTGCAACGTTTCTAAACGAAATCATATTATATCCAAATGAATTGCATATTTTATTATAACTATCAAAACCTCGAGTCTCTTCCAGCCGAATGTTATTTTGCTTCAAATTCGAAATGACCTAAGAAACGTCAGAGATACGAACGTTCACTAATTTCAAAGGCAAAGAGCGAACATGAATAGCAAAAAGAAAGCGAGAAATTAACCTGTACAAAATATTGAGACCAAAGCTTCGCTAATTACCAAAGTTTTATATGCATCTAACATTTCATAACTGGGTTGTTCTCGCGCAGTTCTTTGAACTCATAAATGACTTATTCTTCCTTTGGCAAGTAAGTTCAATGTATATATATATATATATATATATATATATATATATATATATATATATATATATATATATATATATATATATACACACACAAAAACATTCTAGAACATGTGATAGGATTTATTAAATACGTCATGAATTCATATGTGGTTTTATCTCACAATTTCATGATATGTTTATTGTATCAGTATAATTGTTTCTTTGTTATTTTTTTCTTCATGTAAATATCCAGCATTGGAATAATTTATCTGAGAGAAACTACCAAACGCAGCATCTAAAAATCAGGTTTTCATCATACGGCAGCGTGTACAAATCAGGTTTTCTTTCTGGTGGGACTCATTATTTCGCGATATATATATATATATATATATATATATATATATATATATATATATATATATATATATATATATATATATATATATATATATATATATATATATATTGAGATAGAGAGAGAGACAGACAGACAATCAGACAGACAGACAGACAGAGACAGAGACAGAGAGAATTATAAATGTACACCAGGCAGAACGTAAAGTGCTATGCCTTGTTTAATATAGAAGAATGCTTGATAAGAGTAGGCAGAATTAATATTTTAATACAAATAATACTGTCATGCAGGTAAATGAATTTTTAATTCGTAATCTACGTTAATTTGAACCCAGGTCCGTTGGTAAACGGCACCCATCGCCTTGCCTGTACAAACGAGCCCATATTCTTTCACGACTAAGCAAACATCACCAAAAATGATGTTACTCCGTCGGTGGTATATGCACTCGTGTGTAGCAGACTCGTTTACCCGCGGACTGGGTTCGAATCTCCGTAAAGTACAAATTTAAAATTTCAGTTTACGAAATTTCTTCTAAAAACAAACGTAAGAAGACAAATCGCCGTAAAGGAAGACTAGTAAGCACTCTATAGCAAAAACTAGTTCGACTGTAACTAACTCAGTGGTCAATATCTCTAAGATAGAACTTACGGAGGCAGAAATACAACTTTTATCGATGGGTTTGAGTTGTCGCCTACCGGAGACCAAAAGCCTCAAGGACATCATTGTCTGGGCAAAGCTAACGCCAATCACTAATCAAGACCTCCCTAGTCAATCTGGCCCCTGGTGCGATAAAAGGTGGAAAACCTGTCAATATATCATAGAGACAAGGACATTTTCTAGCACAGTGACTGGAGAAAAATTAAACATACGTGGTCCAAAGGAAACCTGCAAAACAGAGAAAGTCATTTATCTCATCACATGTTAGATCTGTAGCCTTCAAGAGGTCAGAGAAACTGAAAAGCTACACGAAAAGATCAACCTTCATAGATTTGACTGGAAGACATGGAAGCTTTATAGAAGTCCGGTCGCAGAACACTTCACCTCCCCTGGCCACACTTTCAGTGAAATAACACTTATTGCAATTGACCACAACCCTAACATGAGTCTCCAAACCAGGAACGAAAAGGTATCTCAATGGATACGCCGCCTTAGAACATTGAAACCTAGCATTTACACCAAAAAGACTAGAAAAAGACAACCATGCACAAACAAAATTATCTTATGCAGCCGACACATTTTCTTTTAAATAATTCTCTAAATTTGCTTAATAGCCAATGACTACAATAGCAAAAAAATATTCAGGATATAATCTGTGCTTACATAAATTTACATAAAATAACAGATCTCGTCATGGCTCATCAATTTTAAGGTCAGTACAAATATTGTCCAGTATCAGCAACAAGCTAAAGTAAGCTAGTTGAAACATAATAGAGTTAAAAGGTTGAATTCCTGTAGAAACAGCCATGTAAAGTTTCAGAAACATAACCGTCTTTCTGTTTTGTTTGTTTGTTTTGTTTTGTTCTGTGTTTATCTTTGAAAAAGAATCATTAAAGAATCGAAAGCGCTCATGATCGCTAGATACTACTGTTCGCTAGCAGTTTATTGAATATATATATATATATATATATATATATATATATATATATATATATATATATATATATATATATATATATATATATATATATATATATATGCAGGAATTTTCAGAGATGTATAAATTTGCGTAGGATTTGCTACTATCATGAAATGGGCAGCTAAATTTTACATTTACCAAAATCAGCTAATTGTTTGTATTTTTTTTTTGAAAAGAAAGTATTCCGCGTTGCCCTACTTTGATGATGGGCAAATAACTGCACATTTGAAATTTCTTGCTCTGGATGATAATAATTGATGAAATTACATATTCTATATATGAACAAACTAGTCAACAAAATCATATGAAATACTACCAGGAGAATGTAATAGAATCTCAAAATGCACAATTTACCTACATGAATAAAATTATCATATATTAACATCCAATGAACCTTGTACCATGACCTTGCACTAGATCACTAAAATGTAGTTATGAATTAAAAATGGAATCACCTATTGGCATGTGATAAACCTTGTACCATCAGCTTATTCTACTGCTTACGCACTAAAAATAATCACTTATTCAATGTAATACCATTATTCTATTCAACCAATAGCGGAATATTTTCAGGAATATTTGAATAAGAAAGTATTTTCTATTCGTTATAGATCGAATGCTTGAAAATCAGTTAAGCTAGTGATTTTTTTTCTTGACTCCAAAATATGGGACTGTAAGCAAGTGCAAGCATTCTATAAAATGTATAATTTCTTGCAAAGAAAAAATAAAATCATGTCCAATCAAGAATATCTAAAATACGCGCACATCTTATGTTTCTATACAACCCGTTGCAAACTGAACGGTATTGCATGTTCTGTCTTGGTTTAATGAATTGAATCTCAAAGATTTTTAAAATAAAATGATAAATTCGACTCTGCTCATGTTATATCCAACTATACAGTCTCTTTCAAAAATAAGTTATGGTCAGTGATACTGAAATTTAATTTATCAGTGTGTTTATCTGTTCCAAAAATAGAAGTTTCCCTAATGGATTTTTAAAAAATTAATATTGATTAAACCTTTGCATAGAATACTAGACTTTTAAGGAAAATCGAAAATGGCTGTTTTGTGAAACTTATAGTTATGAGTGGCGTATTTTTATAGCAGCTAGTTACACTGTACAATATCGTGCGTCGCGCTGCGTAAATTCACACATTCTTGCAAATATACTAAGCAAATGTCCCACTGTGATGCAAAAAGCGAAAATCGGCATCGTTCAGTCATTTCGGAACCTTTTGGTCTGATGCATGCAAATTATGTAATTTTGATAACTTCTCATTAAACCCAATTTATTTCAAGCTTTTAGCATTTGCATGTTTTAAAAGGTAGTACTCCAAATCTAAAAGGAATCACCAAATAAACTGCGGTATCTTTTCTGGTACGAAGTTTATCTGAGTAACAAACTGTGATAATTATAAATGGATGTCCCTAACCCTTAAATCGGAAAAATAATAAAAATTCAATTATAACGTCCTGAGTAAAGATGTAGGGACTATCAATCTGTTCAGCCTTTGTTTTTACACTAGTGAAATAGAACATGCTCTATTCTTTGGGTCCATTTTTGTTTCTTGAAAAAGGGTATTGTGAGCATAACAATCGGCTGATGCACTTGATGGTCATAGTAAGAAAAGCAACCAAGAACTATACGCTATTAGATTTTGGTGCAAAACAAGCATGACCAAGTTCATACATATGGATAGTTTCCATGGAGTAATTTAAATGTTACTTAACGGAAACTACATTATCGTTATATCGAACGAGATGTGACATGACGTGATGTGACGGGACGGGACTGTCTGACATGAGCAACAACATCGTAACGTGACGAGGCTGTTGGACAGGAACAGCATCAGCACCTGACGGGACTGTCGGACATGAATAACAGCGTAAGTCTCCTTCACAGAAACGACGTGAGTGTAACAAATGGTTTATGACATGCAAGCTTAAAAAAAATTAAAATACGACTTTAAATAAAACCCTATAAAAATATTAAGGAAAAGGATTATATCCATTTATTGATATTCATCTTCCACTTCGCTGTTATAAAATGTAATTACGGTGATGGTGATAATCTAAATCCAAGCCAACATAATTGAGAAATCCCTTTCCCAAAAGTCAAATACATGACATGGAAAATGCAGGTTCAAAGCAAATTGCTACCAAATTCTACTAAATCCAATACTTTTTTACAATTTGTGTCAGTTTTTACTAAGGAAAATTTAGTAAGTTAACGTAAGTCTGCAGAAATTAAAATTGATACGAGTTTTTAATGAACACAGATATTTTGTCGTATGCGGGTTTCTATGCAATAATTGATTTTTAAAAGGAGTGTTACTATGTTAAGCAGCTGTAGTTTCGTATCCTTTCATTTCAATCCATCTAGTTTAATTAAAACGTACTACATGCATTAGGAAATCTACTGAATATACATTCATACTAAATACTATCAGAAGAGAATTACTTTCCATCATATTTTGCCTACTATCAGCATGTTTATTTTATTTTTCGAAAGTTTCATGAATTTTGATTGCCGCTGTGTTTCGTTTAGCGAATGTTCTTGCATTATTTCAAAGATCTTCTATCATTGCTGAACTTGCCCTAGAGTACGGGTGTCAGCTTTTACCATATCAGTCCTTACTGCACCAATGTAAAGCACATTAGCATTACAATTTTAAGTCATGAATATAACGTCAATGACTTTGATTACAATGCTGAATTTATATTTTCGTCTAAAATACAAAAAAAAATTGTCTAACACGTTTGAAAACTATAAAGTAAATCTTGTTTTGTGTTTCCTTTTAAAAATACTTTTCTGTGTCATTTTGTTGCTATTAAATTGCAAATAACTGATTATTATTTATTGCTTTTCTTTTTATTTTTATCGTCGTAGTTTATATTGATGATGGTAAAAGGTATTTTAATGATAATAATCATACAGATATTGATAATAGTAATGATGATAATAGCATCGATGATGAAAAGAAAATTTAGGCTAATGTTGATTATAACGATGATATTAATGCTTTCTTTGTTGATGATATGTGCATCAGCTAGCAAATTGCCTAGCTATGTAGAAAGAGGTATTTATTTATCATTAATGTAAATTTGGAAGGCTGCACTTTCAACAAAAATATTGTCTATATTATGCCCAGGAAATGGAAGCAATGTGCCGGTCCCAACAATACACTGGAGCAACCGACCTTGGTTAGTTTGATTGGGATCATTAGCTTACGAATCTTCCAACAGATCAGCACGGCTGTATGCCCATACTATCTTCAAGAGTTAGCAAAATGAAAAGAGGCAAACAATGTTATCTACAGGGGCATATGGATATATGTTCTAGTCAGTTTAAGGTATAGTTATAGATCTGAGTTGCTTTTCTATATCAAACAGATTTCTAACTCTTCGTTTAGTCCCGTCATCAGCCTTTCACTATTTAAGTATAACTGATTCTTTCAGAAGTTAATTTTTAAAAATGTACATAGATAAAATGTATGTCCCATTGTTTCTTTAATTGTTTCATATATTAAGCAATATTTTGAGAAAATATATCAATAGATCACCAGGCTGTATACTTTTTTCATATTTATTTCATTGCGTCAAGACAATATGTGCGAATTGTGTCAACCACCTTCCATCGCTTACGGTTTTTCGTCTCCATTTCATTGTTGCATTTTCAATTCCTGTTGTCTTTCATGTAGACTGGAACAATAAAATATCTATTCATAGCTAATCGCTGTGTTCGTTATGATGTATCTGTGTATATATATATATATATATATATATATATATATATATATATTGTTTCCTTACATGACGTATGTTTACTATCACCATGATACACCTCTTTTGCATCTCAAAGATAATGTCAAAATTCATTATTTTTTAAGAAGGAGCCTAACATTTCCATATTTATTACTAATAAAGAGTATATTTTAAGAGATAAGAAATATTATTTTTGAATCACTTAATTATTTTAACTATAGCTCAGTTCTAATCAAACTAGACAATCAAGTCTCCTTTTTTCCTAACATGAGCATAAATACGGCTAATGGCGTATTAAATAATGTTTAACACCCATTATTAGAGAACAAAAACAACAGTCGTATGATTATATTTGTTACAGTTATTTACATAATAATAATGTATATATCAATACGGACTTCTGTCTGGATAGATGCTACAGCTATTTACATAAAAATGATGAATATGTCGATACGGAGTTCCGTCTAAATAGATGCTGTACCTCTATGCCCAAATGATTAAAAGGACTCAATAAATATACTTTCAAGTTGGAGTAAAAATTAGGAACATTTTCATGACATTTACCCCACAACATTAAAATACGTATTTGATTATATGTGTCTATATGAAGGATGTTTTCATACCTTGAACCTAGATAAATAATGAAAATCGTATTTTCCTGTAATGTAATGATATTGTTGAAGAATAAAAATGTTTCCTTTATTCGCAGATACATTTGGAAAAGATTGAAGTACTTCTTGATTATTTAACGGATGTCATGAAGCAGGTTGACGTTGTGACCACTTAACCTTATTTAGTTACTTACAGCTTTCCCGCCTATTCAAAACACTAGAAAACAATTAATATATGTAATATTATCCAATCGATTTGCCTCTTCCATGTGTGATTAAGGTATAAAATCTTTGCTGACTGAAATTAAAGTCAGTTTCATCTCAACATCTTAGGAGCAGAGAAGGTAAGTCGAAGATGACTTGTATCGATACGTTTTCTGTCATAACGATACGATTTTTATTGTATAAGTGATCATTGTAAGATATGTATTATCGTATATTTTCTATTATTAAATGTGTTTAAAGTAATTTGATGTGTACATTTGGCCTACAAACTCAAACCTTATCTTTGAACTTGATTATAACTTAGCAGTTTTCGCGTTTTTTCCCTCGTCACATCTTCCCGTTTGTCAGCCATTGTTAAATAATTTTCAAGGGATTGTTTCCTTTAAAAGAATACACAGTGAATCATAGATTAGGTCTTAATATTCCTGTACAAAGGTTATTGGTTTAAAGTAATTTATTATAATATATTTTCAGATTTAAATTCCGGATGAAACTTTCACTGACTTAAAATGACGAAACTAGTTAAGATTCTTGCTTCTTTCTTGGTGACCTGTTTTATTCTCGTGGAAACAAGTTCAGGTAATGTTTTATGAGTGTTGACAAAAAAATATCTTCTAGTAAACGTTCACGTTTAAAATATTTTCCAGTCTTATGTTATTGTTTTCCTCATCACTGGAAAACAACCACGATGGCTGAAGAAAACTTCCATCAAAATTACTTGCAAAAAAAAAGAAATCTTAAGAGGTATCATAAGTAGATCGTAAATTCCCAAAGCTAAAAGACTTTTCAAAAAAGTTTGTATTCTTATTATTAATGTTGAACCAAAGATGTGATCAGCAGAAAAGATCTAACCTTTGACATGCATGATTTTGCTGGTTCTACTTTAATTTTATATCGAGCGAGAGAGAAACAGATAGAGAGAGAGAGTAGTGTTAATTTTAGCAAAGAAGGTAACTTTCTCTTAACGAAACACAACTGTAAATAAAATGAACATATTTAAAAATAAATGGCAAACTAAACGTGTATTAAAACTCAAACAAAATTTTATAAACGTTCACAATAATATTTCAATTTCGACAAATGTACTGATGTTTTAAATCTGAATCGTTACAGCTTCTCCATCAAGCAGAGAGACTGATGAATTCGACATTAAGAGAAGTCTAGAATTCATCATAAATCATCCTCTTAATAAGGAAAGACCTGCCAGTTACCTTTTGGGACCACCACTGACAGAGGAGGAAATAATTCTCATCTTACAACCAGTCCTAGAAAACAGAGATGGGTCTGATTTAGAGCAACTTATTCAAGTAGGGTCGTACTTCTTAACACGTTTCGTTAAATGTTATCTAATATTACAAATAGTAACTCACATACGATACTTCTTCACAACGTGAACCTTTGGATTTGAGAATATTTTAAAAGATCATATTATGCGTTAATTCACATTTGCTTTTTCAGAGTTTCCTATGACAGTTTAATTGCTGCAACATTGAGGTCGAATGTAAGATATTAGGCGGCCTGCTAATCTCTCAGGTTTTGACCTTCCTGTATTATACGGATAATATTGTATATATTATAAATTGATTAACTTGACCATATATATATATGTTCATATCTGCAAGATCAAACTACTGGGATGAAAATGATGAATGATGATGATGCTGATAATGATGATGATCATGGTGTGTATTCTATATTCTTTGTATATCCCTGGAAGTTGATACATATTTCACCATACCATGTCCTTAAATTAAGTATATGACATAATAGTAACTAACACAATACTAAGAAAAACCCGTTAATTTGATTGAAATCTTTCAAAATAGTATCTGCCATATCCTCAACAAGAGAAAATCACATAAGCCACTGAAGCAACATGCAGAATATTAATTTCTTTTTAAGCTTTATTTCTACACACCGAAATATTTCCTTGTCATCTATAGGTCTCATATTATGTGTAACACAGCAATTGTGTTATATATTGTATTCGTGCAATTGTGAGCAATAAATATAAATTATCAAAACATGCACCACGCGATCGTTTAGCTGCAATATAGAACAATGAAACCCATTCTCTGACAAATGAAAGGTGTTTAGTAAATCAAATAATTAATTTATTAATTCTCAATATCGTTAATTTTAAAAGAAAACACAAAAACATATATATGAATTGTAGATTGAACATACTAATATTGGCATATTCTGTTACATAATGCTTATGTAGATTAGGGTTTAAAGAAGATAGGAATTTTTAATGACAATTAATAAATACATCTCAACAGGTTAATCTTTCTTAAGAGTAGATTGTAATATAGCTTTAGATATGTCAGACTATGTTGACAAATTCGATGATAATGTATGGTGTTTTGGAGAAATAACTATAATTTATATGCATATACTGAAAGTTGGAACTAAAATGATGGTCCACACTGAAATCTTGCCTAATAATTTGAAATCTGGGCAGACAATTTCTCCTCATTTCTTAGATAATTTGTGGGACATTGTCTACTGCCGCAAAACAATTAGACATAAGTGTGCAGCCAAATTGCACATGTCCACATCTGGATCATAAATTAGTACAGAATAGAACTATAATAGGAAAACAACTTTTGGTAGGTTGAAATTATGTGACTTGATGAAGGGATGAATATTCCGTCAACACTACACAATATTTGCATTCTTTTAACTGTCAGAATATACTTGTAGCTGCCACTCTAAGTGCTCAACATTAAGAGGTTAGCGCAAGGACTGGTCGACCTGATACCAGGATAATGTGCCTGGCTGGGACGTTATGCAACGTATCTGCGTCATGATACCTCAATGCTAGACATCACTATAAACTGTCACACTGCAGACATCGTATCGAAATGACAGAAAAATTGTTAAAGCTACGTTAAAAATCCAAATCACACACACAAAGTGAATTGCTGATCATTGAAAAATTTAGTTCACTGTGAGAAATCATAATTTAGCACTTGGTAGTTGAATTCTTAAATGTAGCCAGGGAACAATAGAACATATGATAAATGTTTCACTGCTTATCAGTTTTATCTCAAGTACGAAGTACGAAAGCAATAATATCCTCAGAATTATGTGATAAGCTATGTCTCTTAACTATCTAATTACCCTACTGCAATCAATTCCTCATTTAAGGAGCAATGTGTTAAACTGACCTATAGACGTCAGTTGAACAATGTTACAGGATGATATGAATATTTGCAGTCTAGATATGGACTATATTGTGCTTTTAGCTACAAGCATACACCGATCATATATTTGCTCATTTAGTTTGTAAGTACCTCTAAAAATGTCCACGTAATTCTGGTTTCTGCCCTATACGGAATGTTTGAAAATTGATAAATTTACAGTCTACAAAAAAATTTCTTTCCATCAAATTTTTAGACCTGTACAGACTCTTAACTGGAAAGAGAGAATCAAGATTTTATTAGTACTACATAACATTTTTTCATTCGATGCGTCATTAACTGGTTACATCAGTGTAGAATCTGCAAATAAGTCTTAATTTTCTCTTCATTCTGCTTCCAATATTTGACGTCCACAAAACTGTTTTTTCTGCAGCTATATAAGGTAACAAATGGTTTGAAGACTTTAGAGGCAGAAGCAGATGGTCATTCCCTGAAGGATATTTGGCTCATTCCCGGCTACTACCTATTGTCGCTGCGTGAAGTGGTTGAGACCCTGTCGACAATGAAGAGAACCTCTGGCATCTGGAATCCAACATGGCTCCCCCTGTTTGCTTCACGCGCTGGTGATTTTCTCGTTTATGACACTGAAAACGGACATATACATGAGCTCTTGACAAAGGAATCCCTGAGATGGGAAGTAGCACCGAACATACAAGCATTTCTCCAAAGTATAGCACGAAAATTAAGAGATGGCAGAATACTTCTCAACGAAAATGGACTTTTTGATGAGATATCGACGGACGCACAGACGCATGAGGTTCATGAAGATAAAATATTGGACGCTTTCTATTTGTCTGCCATTGCCAAAAATAACCTTAGTTTAGAAATCCTTGTCGAAGAAGAGAATGTCGGAGCACCTGATCTTGTTTTTGATTGTACTAATATGCCCAAAGTTTGCCAGAACATTGTGAATGCAATAAACAGTGGCAAAACGAGAAGTTTGCAGCGAATAACCGATCGAAATCAAATTAGAAGAAACCGTCAAGCGGCATGCGGTAAGGTGAAATGCAGCGCGCCAAATAATTCTTGTGACGAATATCCATTTGCTTCCACATCCCAGGGAGGAGCTGGTGCCACGACAATGTGTGTTCCTCTGTCTGAGAATAACTCGCAAGGGGGACAACTCGCTGCGTTCTACAGAAGGAATAACGTAGGGGACAAGGACTGGTTCAATATGAAAAGTCCATAAACTTCTACTGCATTTGGACTTTTTCAATTTTATATAACTAATTGCATTCTTAGTCTAAAACCGGAACAAAATTTTCCTATATTCCCTATTTTATGTCAGCTATCATGCATATCAGAATAAAGTCATATACTTATGAGTAGACTCGTATATGTTTGTAAGTACAATCAAGCCGTAAGTAGGTACTGAATACTTTTAGGTTTGCATTTAGTTTATGATCCCTATTGCAGACTAACATAGTTCTTTATACTTATTTTTTTAAAAAGATATACATATGAGCATTTCCAGAGCGTTAGGTTTTCATGTTAATTGCATTGAGTTGCCCTTGAGTTGAATGTTCAGACCAATACATTTAAATTCATACTAAAACAATAAGGCTTATAAAGCGTCTTTAGTTAATATTAACAGAGACAAAAACGTGTAAAATAGCGTGAAAGTGACATGAGTTTGGCTTTATTTTTAATTTAAACTACATGCTGGAAAAGTTCTGGATTTTGAGCCTGACTTTCTTTACATGCTAAGATTAAATTACATGCTAAGTTTGAGTTACGTGCTAAGATTAAGCTGTATGCAAAGTTAGTTGCATGCTAAGTTTTTCTTACATATTAAGTTTTAGTTACGTTCTGAATTTGAGTAACAAATTTAGTTGAAGTTAAATGCTAAGAAAAGATATAGGAATATCAATATATGGAACCATGTCACGTCAGTAAAGACGTTTTTTGATTCATACAAGATTACAATAGTAAATCAATCAACTTGCTTGATTTCCATATACTTACAGTGTATATGATATTTAATACTAAAACTTATAGCATCGTTTAGTATCGTATCCCAAGTGCATTAACATTAAACCATAGATCACTTGACATAGTTACTAGAATTACTAGGATCCAGTTTCATCAACATATACCAGACAACGTAAAGGCCATTGATGAGTGGCATTATCGTGGTTTATTTTTTGCATGCAGATTTTGATCTAGTATTTGACAAATGCGCAATACAATCTTTCATTCATAATCATTTCAAAACTTTTGCTCGCAGCTGAATTTATACAATAATTGAGCATCATAATGACGAAATTCCAAATGGAACATCTCATGGGTTCTTATCAAGACCATTTTTTAACTCTTTGGAATTACAGGTACGTGGGTGAAACCCAGTGCTTAGTTTCTTTTATTGTAGTTTTGAAGCACTATTTTAAAACTTTAGTATTAGTAGTAGTAGTAGTAGTGACTACACCATATGCCATCGACATGCATCACAAAAAAGTACCAAACAGATTACGTCGTATTACATTTCACTTATAAATAAAAAAGAACATGTTATATCGTCAGACTTTATTTGTATACCTAACTATTACCTAACTAACGTTAGCCATTACAACCTTTCATTGTCAGGCCTAGTCAATAGCGTAACGTTTTGATCTACAAATACATTTTCTGCTTTTTGGTGAATTATTGTGGTACATGTAGATGTTTCTTGTCACATCTAATTTATTACAAAGCATAAACTAAAGTAATGACTTGCTCATATTGCAGGACGTTCAGCTTACAGTTATAAAGAACACATATTCAACGTTCAAGTCCTTAGGTGTAACAGTGAAAATGTTAGGCGTTATTTACATGTATCTCTTGTTTCGTATTTTAACGAACTCCATGAAATGACTTCGTAATTCTCTCAACATGAATGAGACATTTTAATGTCATATTCACTTCTCACCAGATTAAAACAATGTCACAACAGCGCTATATTTATTTTATACTTAAGACTTCGAGTCAGATTTATTTATTGGACACATTCACCAGAAGATTCATTTTAAGGCTGATAGGCTTCGTGTTGAAAACCAGGGATTCCCAACAAACAGGTGTGCACAAATTTAGATTTTTAAAACACTATATAGGTATCTGAAGCCCCTATTTCAGCGCCTCACTTTAAGTTGTTGTTGTTTATTTGGTTTAACTTCATTTGTCAGCGCAAGACAGGATATACAAGTCGGCCAATATAATTCGTGGGGGAAGAACATGTGAAAACCCCTGGAAGAACCACCGACACCGAAGCTACTGGCAACTTTCTCATATACACACATTGGCCGAACTTGAAACTCAAACCCACGTGGACAGAGGTGAGATGGAAAGGATCGATAAAGGCGAGAGCTTGAGACCCTTCAGCCACCCGGGTCCCCGCCCTCAATTTAAGATAAATGTCGTTATGGAAAGATGATCTTAAATTTCACTTTGTTGGCTTCCATTGACAGCCATCAATCATCCTGTGAAAGGCCTTTACAATATTGATGCATCCCGTCTGAAACAACCCTTTAACTGTAACACTACACTAATTAAGTTCCAAATAGGTTTATTTCACTTTTCTAAATTTCTGAAGAAATCCAGTATATTAGTTATATGTTTCGGTTCCTAACTACTGTCTTACATATGTTAGGCATTAACATGGGCACAAACAAAATAAACATAGTATGGATTATATTGCGTCTGGAAACATTTGAAGTGACTTTTTTTGGGACCGTCCGAATGATAGCATGTTTGCTTGGTCAACTTGCTCACAAGCCAAGAGGCTGAATCGAATTTTAGTGCTTCATCCTTTTGAATAGAAGAATTAGTATTCACTGCTTAAGAACTCTCGAGCAAAGTCAAAGATAATGTGCTAATCAGTTAGGGAATTGGCTACAAATGAATTTAATACAACTGATTGGCTCTATAAATCTATATCATCACAAGAGTTTAATCGCCTTAATGAATTTTCTTTGACTGAATCATAAACGCTGAAGCTTAACTGTTTGAGTGCATGCTCAAGTGTGCTTGGTTCCAGAAGACAATATTTCGCTCAAGTCAATGGCGTAAGTGGAGTGTCCACTGATGTCATAGCTGAACAACGTATGGTTCCAAAGGAGGGACTCTCCCGCATTACTCATCAAAATGAATCACATTCAATTAAGTAACCATTTCAATGGAATGGCAATTGTATACAATATTTATATATTTTCAAATATTTAAGTTGTACAATTAAATAATATCACAAAGTTCGGAAGTAATATGCAAACAGTTTGTTGCCATGGAAGTCACTGTTTCTAAATAGTTTTAAACTGATTTCCGTTTCGATCAAAAAATTGACCGCATGAAAGTGTTTCAATATATTGGTTGTTATATATTCGTTTATACGTTCATTTCATATTGTCAGAAGATATTTAACTGTAGAGAATTATCGGATTTAAAATTTAATACCATGAGAGATAAATATGATGTATAGTCTTTAAAGAAACATTAATATATCTCTTATCGTAGCTGTATGTGCGGTTTTCAAATGGAGAAATCATTTTATTTTAAAAGACAAAATAGCCAATGAATGTTTGATTACCTCAGTTATATCAAGACAGAATAAGCAATACTCCACTTATCATGCAAACGCCTGAAAAAATTATCATGACACCAAAAAATCTAACCAACAGCATGTATCATCTTGACCTACGAGCAGTACCCCAAGCAAGCAGAAAATGCATTTAAATATCAACTGTGTAATTAGGATTAGATGTATTTCTCCATATGAAGAAAAATGTATATGTTTAATATGTGTATTTTCTAAGAAAACAGTCTTATCAGGGCACCTTGACTTTAATCATTATAAAGTAAAATATCACTTGCTGTGAATTGGACTGGTCAAAATTCACACCCAAATAGCTGAGACATATTCTTATCGTATTTTTGACTCCGACCGTGTCAAATATTTAGTCACGTATAACAAAGGTAAACCCGCTGAACGTTTTGGCATCCTCTTGATTTAGTCTCTTTTTTTTGCGTCTTTCCTGCCGGCAAATACAAAAGGTTTCCTTCAGACTCTCATTTTATATGTTCCATATTTAATTATGATCTAATGCAGTCAGTATTACATATCTGGAAGTGTAGTCCTAGAGAAGAACAAAAAATTCCATCAGTTGTTCTTTCTATGTTATAGTATGCCAATTGTGTTATTTTTCAGACTTTACTATGCAATTTCTATGTCTCCAACATACTGAATGCTGCATACCAAACACGTAATCAGATGGATCCCATTTTCTGTGTTGAATGGTATAATCTGATTCAGAATGTTAAACGTGTCAAATGCGACTGTGATGGAAGGATTATTTTAAGTTAGTTATTTGGTCCTTTAATGGCACCGATACGACCGACTCTAGCGTTATCTGCATGGAACGCGAGGATGTTGTGTATTCGTTATACGTGTTTTCCCTTGTGTTTTAGGAGGTCAGCTCGCATGGTTTGCTTGCCGGTATCGTATGTTCTATTGGAACCATTTTGTCAGATATTGGGCTGTGAATTGAATGGAATTGAATATTAAAAAATATTTTTTTTCATTACCAGTTTTATCTAGCATTTCCATCATTGCTACCATATATTTTCCACACCATTAATTAAACATGCCCGATGATAACCGTTATATCTTACACAAACTATGTTGGCTTTCTACTCGAGCCATACATTTACAGATGAGTGAACAATCCTCGTCATCTTGGCTCTCCCTTTGGTCTGCACCCAGTACTTGCCACAAAACTGTTATGTTGATTGAGTTTGAGTACTAATTTCAGGAGGCTGATCATGAATTATATAGGTAGCATCAATGCAAGTTGTTTCACACGCTTTAATACCTGTCTGTATTTGATGTTCACCTGAAATACTGGTATACAGGAATGTTAGCATTGTGTTGGGTGGTAACTGTTCAATGGCTTTACTTTTCATGTGGTAGTGCGTTGATTTGGTGTAGGGTTTAACGCCATTTTTCAGCACAAGATAGACTATAAATGGCAGCCAGTATTAATGGTGGAGGAAGAACCCGGTAAAACCCCCGGAAAGAATCACCGACCCACGAGAAGCTACTGGCAAGCTTTCACACATACCCAATTGGAAGAATCTGAGACTCGAACCCACGCAGACAGAGGTGAGATGGCAGTGATCCGTAACGAAGAGCGCTTTAGACCACTCTGACACTCGGGGCGTTGATTTATGGAAGTTTTTCATTTTATATTTCAAGACAACAAAGCCATAAAAACAGCATTATTTTGTCTTTATGTACAAATATATTACATACGAACTTGCGATAAATAATAGGTACATGTTATATTCATTATAAAACCATAAATTCAGTTTGTGATGGTGATAATGGTGATGATGGCCACTGTTGCGTCTGTTTATGTTTTTGTTGTTGATTAACCTTACTTAAATTTATTAATCCAAATGCTAATTACAAAATATTTTAGGAAATAACACTAAAGTTATGAAAATATTCAACGATAGTAATGCAGGATTACTAGTTTATTTTAAAAGAAATGTGATGGTAAGGGAGAGATAAATGCTGTTTTTAACATACAAGACTTCACCTTGAATAGGATTGGAAACTCTTTTATAACATTAAACATGCAGTAGGAAAGGATTTAAAACAATCTTACTAATGGCAAAGATAATAAAATTTGCTCCAAATATTGACACCTAAATATTACTTCTAATTGCTAGCAAAATTATAAAATAACAGTGGTGTTTCCAATATGATATGACACTGCAAGTTCAATTAAAGTTAAATCAAATGATACAGACCTACCAGTTATGTGAATCCATTTGGCATAATGTAGGTAATTGAACTAAAAACAAAGCATTTAAATGTTTTATGTGCTATCATTTAGATTCCACAGCTCATTTCTTTTCTCTCTCATCAGGAATGAAACCAAAGGAAAACTTGCTGTTAAAGACGGATACTAGTATATATTAGGTATCTGATTCATACATAATCTGTGTAGATAATAAAACTGTTCTCTTTCTCTCGGCAATATATTTAAAGACTCCGAAAATATTTATGGAGGGATATTAGTGCCTATAATAAATTGCAAGGAATTTCAAATTTTATTGCAAGAAATTTCAAGCTGAAGCTACGAGCAAGGAGGTGAAACAAACTATTCAATATAGTTAAAATCAGGTCTTGACAGCTTTTCATTGCATTATAGGTTTCATATGTGTACTTTCTAAAACGTGCTTCCAACCGGCATTTCGTCTGCAATTTTGACGTACTGCTGTATTAAGATTCTAACCTCACTTTGGATAACAGTTTTTCCAAGAAAATCAGATGCATCTCTTGTCATTATCATATCACAATACACATAACTGATCCATATTGAATTTATGATGAATATCGCGGTACAAAAGAGAGTATTATAATATCGTGACTTCTAGAGATTGATCATAGATATAGAAAATACTTACGACATCGAAATAATAGATATACAGAGTACTCAGGAGCCCGAAATCCTAGATATAGAGAGTACTCATGAGACCGAAATCCATGAGGACCAAATTTAATTTTGCGGTTTAAGGCGTGTTCTGTTACAGAGTGTTCGATCTTGAAAGTTTCATTGTGTTTGAATAGGCCGAATATCTCATTTATTTAAATATTTTTATTGTATAGAACCTGGTATTCTATGTGAACCACAGAAGAGACTTAAGTAGAAAAGTGCAGATGCACAATGTTTCCAAGGCCTTTCAGGTTTTCTATGTTGTTTGTTCAAATCATTATTCCTAACAATCTGCATAGACCCATAACAGCCGCCGTATTATGCGACAGGAAACCTGGGGCTTTGTAGTCTGCACTAGGACTGGATTCATAAGGGAATGTATGCGCAATTTGAATATGAAAGGGTTTCCCTATCCAAATTTAATTTTTTCAAAAATATCAGTAAAATAAATTAAAAAACATTTCATTAAAAACAACTTTTCTAAGCAGTCCATCTTGTTTGATATGATGTTTAATATATAAAATCACATTTCCAAGGAAATCTTCCGAGGAAAATGATTTTTAATGTTTTGAAAGTATTAGCTTAAGTTTCTAGAATGGTATTATTTATTTTCTGTCTCTCGTTCTTCCTTTATTTCAAGATTTCTGCATGTCCTTGCTGTGAAGTGAGTCAGAACTTATTATTTATAAATTGTGCGCCAATATTCTTATGTATATCGGTAGGTCTCTGTTTATTGTCTGTTGTCTATGTATGTATGTATGTATGTATGTATGTATGTATGTATGTATGTATGTCACTTAGTCTGATGTACTCCGACATCTCTCATTCTCCATCTCATAGGCTTCTAAGAAGGGTGACGGATGAAAAAATAATGTGATTGTTAGCAACCGATAATTTTTAAGAACTTTGATGATCGATTAGACATGCTTCGTAATTAACTAATTTTCAACAAAAGTTGGAGCAATATATTTATCTAATTAGATGAATTTGTACCTGAATCATTGTGCACAGCATGATATAATTTAAATATTGAAAATAGATCATTTTTAGATATTGTTGTTGTCGGTATATATTTCTAGAATACCGTTGTCATTTGTTTATTATGTATGGGTAATTTACTTTATACTAAAAACTAATTGCATACACGATTTGCTTTAACTTTGGTCAACGATCATACGAATGCAAGCAATTCACACGGACATTTTACAGTACCAAGTCAATAAGTTTGAACCACAAAGAACACTAAACAATAGTTTGTACAACTTGTATTAAAATGTAAACCGGAACATCATATTATAGATCTAAATGAGTCACTGTTCCATCCGTAGATACCTTTATGATAAAGTTAAAGTGACTCTGCCTGTTGTAATTCTCATTGAATCAACTCTGTTATTTATATTTGATTTAATTAAATCTGATTTAATATATATTTATTTCAATTTAATTGTTTGTCAGTTTTTAAATTTTTTTCATTGCATGATATTGCAGTGTAAATGTATTCACTAGAGATGATACATTTTTCAGAAAATAGTTTGATCTTGGCTGATAGTTTATAAACACCAGGTGTTGATCTAAATCCTCACCTGTTTCAAAATTTGTAGCAACCATCGTAAACAAGTTCTCTCTTTATTTTAAAATATTGGATGTTATCGAGGTAATGAAGTGACGTCGTCTTTAAGATGTTAACAATTTTTTTTCTTAGAGTACACTTTGTGTACGTGACCTTTAACGAACACGTAACATCTATAACCTTTGAGAAGATGATCACGTGACCCCTTGTTTACGTTACTAATACGATATAACCTATGTTTTGGAGAATTATTTTCAGTAGAAGCTGGGCTGTTAAACTTTTAGTGTGTTGTGCTGTTTGGAGTTATTTCAAATTACTTGGTTTGGAGTTATTTCAAATTATTTGGATTCAAAAGGATTAATTTTGTTATTTTTCAAGGAAATACGTGTGCTGATGCAATATTGTAGAACAAGGACAGTTGTTTTTAATAAAAATACAATCAGCTATCAGAAACCGGAGTAATAATTCTTCTTTCTACAATGAACTTTAGACTTCAACACTACAGATTGCAGCATACTTCATCGTCTTCCATCTTGGATTCTTTGTCGAACTTGAAATTAGTAGAACATTTTGTTATTAGGACTTTTAGAAATTTTATTCTTGGATTATTCATGGATTATTTTGGATTTGATTCTATAAAATCGTAAGTTCATATCTTTTTATTTGTACAAAATGTTTAATCCACAGTAATAGTGCATTAATATTATGTATTATTATTTTACAACAAAAAGGCTACTGGTGAGATACTTGATTTTGGAAAATGTCAAGTCAATAATTCAATTTAATATAATATATAATCATGTAGAAAGAAATTTACAAATAAAGATTAAATGTACTTGTGCAATGAGTTCATTCATAGGCACACATGCCAATAATGTGTTATAATTTTTAGGTTGCAGAGCCATCCTCAACGTGTCAAATAATATCAAAATAGCGCTTCCCTTCAACGAGAGGTCAATCTATCTTTTATGTTGTGTCTGTTCTCTTCATACCGCTTTCAAAATAATACCTCTGTTTGAAATACACAAAATCGTTTCTTTTGCAGTTATATCAGGAGACAAAAAGTCTGAGAACTACCGATTCAGATGCATACGGTCATCCACTGAAAGATAGTTTGATCATTCCTGGTTACCACCTGTTATCTCTGCACGAAATGCTTATGTATGTATGTATGCATATATGTATGTATGTATGTATGTATGTATGTATGTATGTATGTATGCATATATGTATGTATGTATGTATGTATGTATGTATGTATGTATGAAGTGGTCACGAAGTCTGGATTCCCTTGACATCACTATTTCTCTACTTCATAAGCTTCAGTGACTAGTTCATACCCCCTTAAGATACATTCATTGACCACATCATAGTAACCACTTTGGTGAACTGACAGTGAATTGTAAATGTCACTAGCCTTACCAGAGAGTACACATCGTAATAATTGAGTGCAATGATCCCTTGGCCATTTCAAATATGTATGTATGTATGTATGTATGTAAGAACTGGTCACTAAGTCTGGATTCCTTTGAATCGCTATTTCTATACTTCATATGCTTCTACCATGTTAACAAATGTAAAGATATCTGATCAATACTAAGAATTTAACTAACTTTGATGAGTAAATCTATTTATACGATATGTGTTCAAGATTCGTTTACACAGTGGTAAACGGCATTTGTCAATGCAATCGGTCAACATGTGCAATTATTAAAGCAATGTTAATAACTTTTTTTAAGGCCATGAAACAATATTTGTGCAACTTTTATTAAAATGAAAACCCAAATATTATGTTTGTTTAATTTTTGTTATTTGTTTGATTTGGGTGGGAGTGAGATCGAACTTCTACATTTTTGCATGTAACAATGACTTCATATAACTAGTGTAGATTCCTTGAGGTCAAATATTTCATTATTGACTTTAAACCTGTGTTTAAACACAGTGTCAGCTCTATTGTGTGCAGATAAGGTTTCATTCGCCTTTTCTTGAGCAGCTTTACGGATGTCATTATTTTTCCTGTAAGTGAAGTTAAGTTGCAACCTTGATTACATTAATAACTACGGTGTTATCTGCTATACTCTTTAATATAACTAACGTTGATATTGGAGTGGCGCTGAATTCTTCTTCTAAATTCAATAAAGAAACTTTATATATATTTCATGTTATGTCGTCATCACATATGTTTCATGTAGACATATCTATTCTACGTCAAACTGTGGTTAAAGGCACGTGCAATTATTCGGCTTCTGTATAATGTATCTACTCTCAGTTCAGGAACGTACAGAATAGCTGCAACAAGGCATATGGAAAAGATTTGATTTAAAGCATATGTTTACCAAAACGTCTTAAATTAATTTATACATGTTAAATAAGTGACATTAAATACAAACGAAATGACGATATTTAACCTTGCTAAACGTTCGACTATACCAGGACATACACCGACTATATCAGGACATACAGCGAGTGAACTGACTTATAAACATCCTGCATCATTCTCAAAGTTTCAAAGCAATAATATTAGATGGTCTTCATCCTTAATTATATCTTGATTTAACCAGGATGGAGTCAGTATATATATAAAACTTTCCGTTCTGTCTGGTTTATATTTATAATTCGCTATAATTAATTATATATACCTTGATACCTTTCATAGAAATCCAAAATGACTGTGTAGATATATGAAAGGTAATTACTAGGTCGTCATACGAGTGTGTCTGCTATACACCAGTGCATACAACACCGATTGAGTAACATCATGTTTTGGTGATGTGTGCTTAGTCGTGAAGGAATGTGGGCTCGTGTGTGAAGGCAAAGCGATGGGTGCCGTTTACCCGCGGACCTGGGTTCGAATCTCCGTAGAGTACGAATTAAAAATTCTTTGAACTGTATGACAGTATTATCAAGCATTCATTTATAGGAATCCAAGGATAGCACTTTCCGTTCTGTCTGGTTTATATTTATAATTCTCTCTCTCTCTCTCTCTCTCACTATATATATATATATATATATATATATATATATATATATATATATATATATATATATATATATATATATATATATATATATATATATAACACAATGTTTACATCTAATCATTGTATAGGATATCTTAATAATCTCGTTAAAGGTACGTATTAGCTACAGGACTTTGTCATACATCAAAATAAACGCGAATCATTCAATTTAATGTTTAATGTTTTAACTGATTTGCACTGAATTATTAATGAAATTAATATGCAGAATGTTTTTCCTTAAATATACATAAATTGTAAACTCCCTTATGAACTCAATTATAAACTCCCTTATTTACCAATTAGAAGATTCAGAGCGATCATGTAACTCTTTTTCTTTAGACCTGGCAGGCAAATATTGTATCCTATCTACTAGCAGAGAAAAAAGAAACAACGAATTCTGATGTCTGATGTTGTAAACTTCAAATTTAGAAGCGTAAAGAAAACATAACCTATATCGACTATTCCTGAATCTTAAACAAAGTTGTCCAGGCAAAGTTGTTAGATCTTTAGGCATCAAAAACATTGATTGTGCGATCTCTGAGTGAACATATTGGGTGAAAGAATGTTTATCTTGCAATCCAAAAGTTAACATCAATATATATCATGAAAGGTTGAGTTTTATAATCTGAATCAGAACATAATATAATTAGAAACATCTTGTAATGATGTTGCTTTAACGAACGAATGAATTAGCTCAGAGCGTGAAAGAAAGAGAAATAAAGAAACAGAAGTAGCGAAAGAATGATGCTGAGATTTAAACTGGTAGTATATATATATATATATATATATATATATATATATATATATATATATATATATATATATATATATATATATATATATAAATTAAAGGCAGCTATTTACTTATTTCATGAGAAGAAGAAAAGATAGGCTAGAGTTAAATATGCTGAAGAAAAGACCCCGTACTGCATCCGACTTTGAACAAATATTGATCTAAACCAAGACGTATATATTCATTGTTGATGGACTAGGTCACATCCTATATCTACATCAGTGTTCGAGGACTGTTGTTGTAGATTATGTCCGTCCTTGATAATATCATAAGATATATCTACTTTGCTCAAATTGTTTTCCCGTTCTACAAATTTAAGATTCTCTATACAATCAAAACACTTCATCTAAAGTATAATATATATTCATTGTCGATGGACTAGGTTAGATCCTACATTTACATTAGTGTTCGAGGACTATTGTTGTAGATTGTCTCCGTCCTTGATAATATCATAAGATATACTACTTCGCTTGAATTGTTTTCCCTTTCTACATACGTAAGGTTCTCTATACAATCAAAACACTTCATCTAAAGTATAGTGACCCAATCTGTTTGTTTCTTGTGTTGAGATTTGTTGTGTTTTTGATGGGTGTGTTTTAGGGGTGTGTTTAAATTATTTTTGTAGGTCTCTCAAAAACGGTTCCAAATATGCATAGAACTCCGTTTCCCAGAAACACCTAATTGTATCAACAGAAAAACGTTAACAAAATGACTGAAAATATTCTTCACTAGCTGAATGAAGATACTAGAAACGATACTAAAAATTAAAATCAAATCAAACTGAAACTAAAAGACTGAATGAAATTAAGAACAGTTGCAATTACAAGAGTGTCATTGTACTTCAGTATATAGCAATTACGATCTGTTGATCTGTAAAGAATTATTTCAATTCATTTATGCTGAGCACTTTTACTGTTACAAACGTACAATTTAAAATGGATTATTCTTTCCAAATAATTTGAATAATAAAATCAGGTAGACAAGGATTTCTCTCGACATAAAAATAATGTATGAAATTGGCAATTGTATGTGTTCCTCTGATATTGATGCTGACAAGTTAACTAATCTTTAGAAAAGTGAAATATATTTTGGAAACAGAGTTTTGTACCTACCCATGATGTTCTTCATAGCAATTTGATAGAGAAGAAATTAAGTCTATAGCACACACAGATGCAGTGGCGACATGCTTCCACGTTATTTATGATCTTGAACATAAGTTTGATTTATTTCGTTCTTGAACTTAGCAGATAAGGACAACATAAACTGATAAGAAAATGCATTCAAGCAAATGGAGATAATCTTTGACCACCTCGAATTTGAAAAACGAATTCAATAATGTATTTTTTTAATACTTCCCGAGTTGTCTCGATTCATTTTCGCATATTCTTTTTTTGCTATAATCTCCCCCTTATGTTCACTTTGGAAACATTGTTTTATACCTTTATGTTGCAGATGAAAATAATTGAATGGTTTTTCACTGAAAACTTGTAATTATTATAAAGTGCATTGAAAACTAAGCTAACAGGAAATAACGTTCTTCTCCAATAGAAAATTGATACGGATTGGTTTGTAACTCTTCAATAAAATTCCTTAATTGTTTCACTAAAAGTCAATCCTTTCGTTCATGCCTTCTTACCATTATAATCTCTGACACAGGTCACTTAAGATTCTTTGTGCCACAATCCCAGTCGGTCTTGATCCTGTAATTCTCTACATGCCTTATATTAAATATACGTACGTTTTTACGTGATACGTATGGATAGATAGATGTATATATATATATATATATATATATATATATATATATATATATATATATATATATATATATATATATATATATATATATATATATATATATATATATATATATATATATATATATATATATGTATATATATATATATATATATATATATATATATATATATATATATATATATATATATATACAGAGAGACAGACTGACAGAAAGACAGACAGACAGACGGAGGGAGGAAGTGAGTGAGGGAGAGAGAGAGTACTGTATGATCTGTATTTTTATTATAAGTGTATACTTCCCTTGTAACGTATGACCATGTGTACCAGCTCTGTCGTTTTATATGTTTCTACTTTTGATACAATAACGGCGACTCCGTTTGATTTGTGAGATGAAGCATTTGTTTTCATTTTTTTTTGGTTACAAAGGGGCGGGATTTGGACAATATTGTCTTAAATAATTCATGTCTATGGGCAGACTGTTTAATTTGTTCAAATGTGGAACGAAATAGGTTATGTTATTTATATAATTATTAAATTTAGCCGAAAATTTAATTATACATTCCATGTCTTAAGCAGTTGACACATATTATTATTTGTTGCAATCTCACTCTTTACGGCACTGTTGTATACAGTTAAAGTTTTCTGAACTAATTTTAAATCGTAGTTATTGACTACGCATGAGAGTTTTCAGAGAGATGGAAAAGTCATCATTACACATAATCCCCTCCAAAAGAAGCTCAAATCAATTTATAAAAGTATTGGTACCGTCTACAAATATAGGACTAAAATAACAAGATAAATTCTAACTTGTTTATATTTAAGGGTGTCGTTGGAATGGTTTTAGAAAAACATTCTACACAGACCGTATTTTTGAATACGTGGTAACTAAAAGCTCTCTTACAGATTATGAGATTTGAACAGAAACTATTGAAGCTATAATCATGTCTTCAAGACCTACGTCATAACCGTTCTCAACACTTGAAATACGCTTCTTCATTTCAGATTTTGGGAATCTTCATATAAATGTGGAACACTTACAGAGAGAAGCAGATTATTTCTAAATTCACTTGTTGCTTTAGTTACAAGAACTGGATTCATTGTTTAGGTAATTATGCTTACGTAGCAGTTTTAGGTTACATCTCATATTTAGAATTGTCGGACCCTGTAGAAATCTTTTGCGACATTGTGTTGAAACTGGTAGCCATTGACGCTGAGTTTGGTTTTGTCCCTTGCCCACCCCATCCCCCCAAAAAGAAAATAAATAATAAACAACAAAACAAAACCACATAAAGTACAATATGACACACAATATCGATACTTTAGTCTATTTGTGTTTTACATGTGCACATCATTGACAGTGCACCACCTCACTAGGATTTGAAAATGGGTTCAAGTAGATTTTCGTGTCTGCATTCTTATCATAAGTAAGAAAACAAGGACCACATCACGACAATTATAGATATTTAACTCTGACACAACTCGAACTTTATAGGTTCGATCCGATAGTGTGAGCAATTTCAAATTCCGTTTTTAGTATTGTATCGATAACCAATTAATTCAAATACATGACACGGCTCTGTAGTGGATATGCCCAGTTCAGGAGATTCATACCAGACATTCAACCTTACTATAGCAAGCCATAGTTGTATAACACAAGTTTAGCGTATGTGAACAAACGTTTGGAAATATCTGAAAGAATGTAAATTTATCATTTTAGGTTAATTCAATCAAAAGTAGATAAGGAGATATTGAAAAAAAATAGCAGTGTGCTTTTTTTACTTTTAAACGCTAAGAAAATATAATATATATTTGATTTCCATTCTAATACCGAAAAGATCTTTTGATTTAGTTGT
This sequence comes from Sinohyriopsis cumingii, assembly GCA_028554795.2. Classification (NCBI taxonomy): domain Eukaryota; kingdom Metazoa; phylum Mollusca; class Bivalvia; order Unionida; family Unionidae; genus Sinohyriopsis; species Sinohyriopsis cumingii. Next base: position 35,504,042 of record CM068832.1, read on the forward strand.
ACTTTAACAACCTCGGCAATACAAAAATTTATTTAGCTTTTTGTAAATGACCATAAACTTTAATTTTCGTAACGTTTTCAATAGTACACTTAGAGAAAGACAATAAAGCGAAATATGGTACTAAAGCTGCTAAACAGTTTACAAGAGATGGATTCGATGGTCTCAACTAATAAAGTTACTATGATGTTTAACGTTTCTTTACTTCTAACATCAATAGCTCATCCAGTCAATTAGCCGATACGTTAGACTGTTGCCTTCAGGGCCATTTTGGTACGGTATAAAAATGTCACAAAACAACAATGTGAATCCATATGATGAGTAATGTAGATGTATTGAAATCATGTATTAGAACTTATGGAGGCAGAAATAACACGTTTATCGAAGGGTTTAAATTGTCTGTGCCCTCCCAAAGACATCACAGAGGGAGGCTTTTAAAGGACACCGATGAGTTTATCCGCCGATTAAGACTCAATGTCCATTTTGCTTTGCAGCCAATAAATAAATTAGAGGAAAATATCAGCTGCGACCAACCCATATTCAGAGAGAAAAGTATGTGGACCCCACCAAAAAGATCTATTCCAAACCTTGAAGCCTTTATCAAATCAGAAAACGACACTTACAGCCACATGAACCATACTAACCGATACTCTGACAAAGGAAGAAACAGATGCCCTACACTCAATGAAAAACAAAACAGACATCATAATTAAGTCTGCAGAAAAAGGTTGTGGTCCTTAGGAGATCAGTGAAGCAAGTAGACCACTAAGTGACTGTAGGTTCTACCAAAAATTAGACCATGATCCAACACTGGAATATGAAAACACCATCACTAATATTATTGACGAGGCGTACCAAACGTGGCACATATTGACTAGCAAATGAGATGGTACTTAAGCCCTGAAAACCCAAGGGCAGGTAGATTTTATAGTCCACATAACATCCACAACAAGAAAACTCGGGCAGACTTATAATCTCCGGTAACAGGCATCCCACATAAAGGATATTAGAATATTTGGATCAAGTTTTGAGACCACATGTGCTCAATTTACCATCATATCTTCAGGACACGACAGATTCCCTCATAAAAAGCAAAGCAGGCGAACCTTTACTGTCAGATAGATTGCTTGTTTCCTTAGACGTCACATATTTGTATAATAGCATGCCGCACAACGAAGGTATACAGGCGTGTAGAGAAGCATGGAAAACTAAAACTGTAGACAATCCACCCACACACATCCTAGTCCAGCTCCTGCAGCTTCACACTTAAGATCTGTAGCCTTCAGTATGTCGGAGAAAGTGAAAAGCTACACAAAAAGATCAATCTTCACAGATCTGATTGGATGACGAGGAAGCTGTACAGAAGCCCGGTCGCAGAACACTTCTCCTCCACTGGCCACATTTTCAGTGATATAACACTTATTGTAATTGCAAAGATAAACAATCTTACTGCATACGCCACCTTAAAACATTGAAACCATGCGGCTTAAACCAAAAAGACTAGAAAGAGACAACCATGCAAAAAATAAAACTATCTTTTTCAGTCGACACATTTTCATTTAAATAATTCTCTAAATTTGTTTCATAGGCTATGACTACTATAAGAATGGATTATCCGATATATAATCTGCGTTTACATAAATTTGCATAAAATAACAAATGTCGTTAAGGCTCATCAATTTCTAGGTCAAAACAAATATTGTCCAGTATCAACTAAAGCTGAAATAAACTAGTTGACACGTAATAGAGTTAAAAGGTTGAATTCCTGTAGAAACAGCCATGTAAAATTTCGCAAACATAATCGTTTATCTGCTGTATTGGTCTGTCTTGTCTTTTTTACTTGCCATTGAAAAATACTCACTGAAGAGTCGAAAGCGCTCAGGCTAGCTAGATACTAGTTTCGCACTATTCGTTGTCAGTTTATTGCATATATATATATATATATATATATATATATATATATATATATATATATATATATATATATATATATATATAGATGGTGGGTGGGTGGGTGGGTGGGTGTGCAGCTTATGATATATACACACGAGAAAATACTTGGACAAGCATTTTGTAATAACAACTGTAAATATTTGTACAGAAAGAGATATAAATTGGTCTTAGATATAGGTTTTATTCGTAGCAGACACACTCACACAGACATCTAAGAATACAGTCACACCGGATTATTCTGACTGAGGTCAAAGGATGTAGGAGATAATATATAAAGTAACAATTGAAATCAAGATAAAGTGGAAAATATTATCCTTGGATTCGAAGATTTGTCCGGTTAAAGGAAGAAATCAAATCTTTAACATCGCAATGAATGCAGATTAACGCTAATTCTCGTTCGCTTCACTGCCTACAAAGCAAATTAAACTGATATACATGTATATATGTATGTATGTATGTATGTATGTATGTATGTATGTATGTATGTATGTATGTATGTATGTATGTGTGTTTGTGTATGTATGTATGTTCGTAGGTAGGTAGGTATGTAGGTAGGTAGGTACTCTACGCATTCATGTATGTATATATATATATATATATATATATATATATATATATATATATATATATATATATATATATATATATATATATATATATATATATATATATATGTGTGTGTGTGTGTGTGTGTATGTGTATGTATGTATGTATGTGTGCAGGAATTTTTAGAGATGTATGAATTTCTGTAGCATTTGCTGCTATCGTGAAATGAGCAGCTACAATTTACCATTACCAAAATCAGCTAGTTGTTTATTTGTTTTTTTCTGAAAAGAAAGTATCCAGTGTTTCCCTACTTTGTTGATGGGCAAATATCTGTACCATGACCATGTACTAGAACATTGAAATGTAGTTATGAATTAAAAAGGTAATCACATATTGGCATGTTTTAAACCTTGTACCATGAGTTTGTACTACTGCTTACGCACTAAAAATAATCACATATTCAATGTGATACCATTACTGTATCAACCAATAGTCGAATACTTTCAGGAATAGTTAAATAAGAAAATTTTGTCTTAGTTATAGCTCGAACGCTGGAAAGGGACAAAGTGCTTTAAGCTAGTGATTTTTTCCTTAACTCCAACTTTTGGGAGTGTCCTCAAGTGTACGCATCCTATAAAATGTATTATTTGTTGTAAAGAAAAAAATAACATCATGTCCAATCAAGAATATCTCAAATATGCGCACCTCTTATGTTTCTATACAACCCATTAACAAACTAAACTGTATTGCTTTTTCTATCTCAGTTTGATGAATTTAATTTCAAAGATTTTTTATTTCACAAAATGATAAATTCAACTCTGCCCATGTTATATCCATGTTTAACTCTACAGTCTCTTTCTAAAATCAGTTATGGCTACTGATACTGAAATTGCATTGATCAGTGTGTTTAACTGTTCTAAAATAGAAGTTTCAATAATAAAAATTAAAATTGATTATACCTTTGCATAGAAGACTAGACTTTTAAGGTCAACTGAAAATGGCCGCTTTGTGAATCTTAAAGTTATTATTGGCGTCTTTTTATACAAAATAATTAACCTGTACAATATCGTGCATCGCGCTGGATAAATCCACCCATTCATATAAAATATACAAAACAAATGTCCCACTGTGTTGCACAAATCGGCATCGTTCAGTCTGTCACGTTATATGTAAGGAACATAAGTCAGAAGTCATGTATTCACGGGTCTAGTGTATATTTTACCTTATGATCAATGTCACGTTATAAGTAAGGAACAATAGCCAGATTACAAGATGTATATGCTAGACCCTGAGGCTAATTAGTCGCTTCATAAATGCTGCGAGTGTACGCCGACATCAAAAAGACAAGGAGAAGCCCGTTGTATATAACATAGCCATAGGAACTTGTTACTGGCGACTTATTCGGCGGTGTGCGATTCACAGGTAAGTGGCATAAATTGCCGGTTTGGGCTCAAAAGAACATCAAGTGAGGGGGGTCGTAAATCCACCCTTGACAGAATTATGTAGGCCACGGGTGAATCGACATCCACTCGGAGCTGTGCAAGGCGTGGCCACCATTGGAATCGCAAGTTTAAATCTAGTGTTTTGAAACTAAACGTCAGTAGTCGCTAAACCATCTTGCGGGAATTACATAAGGAAGTTCTAAGCTACTCCAACGTCATTCGAAATTGGCGGAAAACATTGTTATTCTGGTAATTACAAAGGAGCTTCGGAAAGGTCAGTGACTTATTAGCTCGATTGTCGCAATCTATTACGGCAAGGTAATTGTACTTTAATTATGTGCAGTATGTATACTTCATTACTAGAATCGTTAGTACGTAGAATTACCATTTGTAGGATTTGATTCATTTGTAGTGTTTGATCTACATACATATTTTGAGATGTGAGCAATGTTTATATAAAGAATTGATATTGTAATTCGCTATTTGGTCAATTCGTAGCAACCTTGTGCACTTATTCATGTGATATTCTAAATTTGCAAATGTTGCATTGAATTATAACTTTGTATAATGGTTGCAGTGTGCAACATTAGTTAATATGAGTATTTGACTGTTTGTGTATACTTTGTAGGAGTATAATGTGTAAGAATATATCAGCGCATGGATATGTGGATATCTGTGCACACTTTGTAGAAGTGTAATGTACAGAAATGCGTCTGATTACATTATATTGTTCTGTATAATAAGATTGAGAATCTATACATACCGAGGTGATGAAATATATTGATATAAGCATGATAAGCAGTTGATACCGTGTATACCATACCAGAAAGTATGGGTATTTCGATGTGCACGAATGCGTGACCAAAGAAGGTAATGGCTTATCTGATGACAGATTGTTGTTTAGTGTGAGGCTAAATAGCTAGAGGAATATACTAACGTCTTTGTGTGTGTTCGGACAGGGAGCTTTTAGGGACCGGAGGAACTGTAGGAGACAGAGAAGGGAAATACCCGGTACAGTTGGTCTCGAGTCTCTGGGAGACAAGAAAAGGAGAGAACGGAAGTGGAGGAAATGGAAGGGTGAAGGACGTGGTTTTTGGACTGAAGGAGTACTTGGTACCAGTCAAGAAATACTACAGATCATGAGATGAGTATAAACACAGGACAGGAGGAAAATCTATCACACTAAGTCAGATGATGAAATAGGCCGTCACTTGGTCGAGTGAAAGACGAGTGATGGGGTTTTGAATATTGAATTTCATTTGAAGAAGGATTATCTGTAATTGAATGGCATTAAATTTGTTGTTTATTTGAATTTCACCTTTTGTGTATTCAGTAATTTAACTGTCGGCTTCGTTGAATGGGGGCTCGGAGCTTTGCATCTCTATCACTACTTCAATTTCTAACAAAAGCGAGCCATGGTGGGTCTTCTATAATAATTAAAGATAATACTGGGAGCACCCCACCCCTATCTAAGATAGACAACGAGAGACCCTTTACACAATCATGTTGGAACTTTTTGGTCAGATGCATGCAATTAATTTAATTTTGATTAAACTTCTCTTTACACCCAACTTATTTCGATCTTTCAGCGATTGCATGTTTTAAATGGTACCACTCCAAATCTAAAAGGAGTCACCAAATAAATTTTTATAACTTTTTCTGTACGAAGTATATCTGAGTAACTAACTGTGATAACACAATTATTCACGGATGTCTCTAACCACTAAATCTCGAAAATAATAAAAACTGAATTATAACGTCCTGAGTAAACATATAGGGACCATCACTCTATCATGATCTTGCGCTAATACTACTGAAATCGAACATGCCCTATTCTTTCAATCCATTTATTTCTTAAAAAATAGTATTGAATGCAGAACAATCATCTGATGCACTTGATGAGCATAGTAAGAAAAGCAACAAAGAGCTATACGCTTTTAGATTTTGGTGGAAATTCAACATGACCAAGTTCATACATATGAATAGTTTCCTAGAACTTGTAGTGAATCCATGGAGTAATTTAAATGTTATTTAACGGAAACTACATTATCGTTCGATCTAACTATATGTGATATGACGGACATGAGCAGCAACACCGCGACGTCAACACCGCTGTTCGGACGTGAACAGCATAAGGACCTGACGGGACTGTCGGACATGACTAACAGCATAAACCTCCTTCACGGAAACGACGTGAGGATAACAAATGGTTAATGACATGCAAGTTTGAATTTTTTATCAATACGACTTCAAACAAAACCCTATAACGAAATATTAAGGAAAAAGATTATATCCATTAATTGATATTCCTCTTCCACTTGACTGTTATACACTGTAAGTACGTTGATGGTGGTAATCTAAATCCAAGCCACCCTAATTGAGAAATCCCTTTCCCAAAAGTCAAATACATGACATGGAAAATGCAGTTTTAAAACAAATTGCTAACGAATTCTACTCAATCCAATATTTTTATATTTTGTGTCAGTCTTTACTGGTGAAAATTTAAAAAGTTAACTAAGTCTAAAAGGATTAAAATTGATCTGAGTTTTTAATGAACACAGATATTTTGTCAAAAAAGTTTTTTATGCAATAATTGATTTCTATGAGTAGTAATTCTATGTGAAGCAGTTATATTTTTCGTATCCTTTTATTTCAATCCATCTATTTTAATTAAAAAGTACTACATGCATTATGAAATATACTGAATATACGGTCATATTAAATACTGTCAGAAGAGAATTTCTTTGCATCATATTTTTCCTATTATCAGCATGCATGTATTATTTTTAAATAGTTTCATGAATTTCGAGTGCCGCTGTGTTTCCTTTAACGAATGTTCCTGCATTATTTCAATGATCTTCTATCACTGCTGAACATGTCTTAGAGTAAGGGTGTCAGCTTGTACAATGTCAGTCCTTACTGCACCAATAGAATATAACGTCAGTGGCTTTGATCACAATGCTTGATTTAATTTTCCGTCCATAATAGAAAACACGTTTGATAACTATATAAAGCAAATCTTGTTTTGTGTTTATTATTTGATGTATTTTTCTGTGTTATTTTGTTGCTGTTATATAAATAACTGATCATTCTTTAATGTGTTTCTCTTTATTTGTGTCGTCGTAGCTTATATTGGCGATGGTAAAAGGTATTTTAATGACAATAATGATAACGATATTGATAACAGTACTGATGATAATGGCATCGATGATGAAGAGGAAACATCATACTGTTGTTCTTAATGCTTCCTTTCTTGATGATATAGTCAGAACCTAGTAAAGTGGGTAGCTACGTAGAAAGAGGTATTTATTTACCATTAATATGAATTCGGAAGGATGGAATGTATGCTCACTTTCACGACCAAAAAGTTTATTATCGCTCATAAGCATTAGTCATGCTAGTCGATCACAACTGTGTTTGTCATAATATGACATTTACCGGAGACTATGAAATCAGTGTTAACAGTAAAGTAATACCTAGTTGCATTTACAGTATATATTACACCTGTCATTCTTACAATTTGACATTTACCGGAGACTTTGAAATCAGCGGTAGGGGTAAAAGAATAGTTTTGCATTTACTATTGCTATGCCATTTACTGTTGAAGGGGGTGATCATTGTTGTGTAATTTCGTCTTCAACATCGATGGTCATATTGACTAAATCACAATTGTATCTTTTCTATAGTAGATGTTTGGACCGCTCCGGTGGCCTAGTGGTTAGAACGTCCGCCTCGGATGCGGGAGGTCGTGGGTTCGATCCCCGGCCAAGTCATACCAGAGACTTACAAAAATGGTACTAACAGCTGCCTTGCTTGGCGTTCAGCATTAAGAGGTTAGTGTTAGGACTGGTCGGCCTGGTGTCAGGATAATGTGACTTGGTGGGACATCATGCTACATGTCTGCAGCATGATGCCCCAGTGCTAGACATCACTATAAACTGCCACATTGCAGACATGGTAGCGACATGACTCAAAAATTGTTAAAGCTACGTTAAAAATCAAAATCACACACACGCTCACACATCACAGTAGATGTTTGCGTCATTATAAACAGTCTTTAACAGATATAGCAAACTTTTGAGAGCCTATGCTGCCATCTATGTTTCTTTAGTTTCTGTATCCATCCATCTATGACAAGTTTTCTCTTGTAGAACATTTGACGACAACTTCGGTTTCTAGCCCCTCGCCTCAGAAATGGTATATTAAACTTTAATGCACCTTTATCAATGAGTTTGAAAGTGTGCTCAAACATTTACATTAAAAGACATCTTTTAATTCGCATTTATAATATTCATAACACAAATATGATAATACAAAGTTGATACTATACTATTTTCCCAATGTAAAATACTGAAAAGAATAATTCCAATATAGTGTCATTATTCCATTCTTCGTTTCAATGTTAAATATCACAAGTATGTGCTGTGAAATGTATGTCGTCCTATCTCAGAATATGAAGCAATATACAACCAGGCATAGTTGGTGGATTCTCATCTGCACTTTCAACACAAATATTGGCTATATTATGTCCAGGAAATGGAAGCAATGTGCTTGTCCCAACAATACACTGAAACAACCGACATAGGTTGGTTTGGGTGGGATCATTGGCTTCCGAATCGTACAACAGAGCAACAGCGGATAACTGCCGATATTGTCTTCAAGAGTTAGCGAAATGAAGGATGTAAATAAGGTTATCTACAGGGGCATATGGATATATATTCTAGTTAGTTTAAGCTATATTTATAGATCTGAGTTACTTTTCTATTTTCATTAGATTTCTAACCCTTTGTTTAGTCCCGTCATCGGTCTTTCACAATTTTAATATAAATAATTATTTCTGAATTTAATTTTTTTTAAATGTATGCAGAAAATAAATATGTCCCATTGTTTCTTTAAATGATTTATATATTAAGCAATATTTTGAGAAAATGTATCAATATATAGCAAGGCTGTTGTGTACTTGTGTCATATTTATCTCATTGCGTCAAGACAATATGTGCGAACTGTATCAAACACCCTTCCATCGCTTACAGATTTTCATCTTCCTTTCATTGTTACATCTTCAATTCATGTTGTCTTTCATGTAGACGGGAATAACCTTTACTAGAGAACAAAACAGCCGTCGTATGCATATATTGGACACAGCTATTTACATAATAATAATGTACATATCGATGCGCAGTTCTGTCTAGATAAGTTCTCAGTCAAAATGCTGCACATTCAAATTATCGCAATTATTATATTTTAAACATTATAACATCATGATCAAGAAAAACAGTGGTTACTCGCAAGCAGAAAGATCCAGTGTCGAATCCTATCTCGACCAGGCTGGTTTATCCACCGTGGTTTGACTTGATTAATATATTTCATAATCCTCTTATCTCTGATCGACTTCAATCTTTCTTTTGTTGATGTGCTTATAAAAACCTATATAAACAAGTTTTCTATTTAACTGATGTTGATATTTTGAACGCTAACTTAAAATATATCGACGAAATGTTCGTTTTTTTCTTCCACCAAACAACCGTGTTCAAAGTTCCCGGACAGCCTAATTCCATTGTAATGTTAAATTTGGTACCTTAGATGACATTTTTATGAGACACTTTGTTTTTATATAAATAAAAAAAACACGGCTGAAAGTGGAAACTAACTCAGATCGGTCTCTGAACAGACCACAATTTGTTGTCACACTAAGTCAAAACAATATTAACAAAAGAGGCAGTTCATGTGGCTACATAGCGGTTACACAAGCTAGGCATCGATATGTAATTATTGCAACAGTAGCGCAAATGCAAAGAAATAATTTCACATTTGTTATATATGTGCATTTTTTTAGCCGACATTAAACTAGGTAAATATATTAAATCTCAGCACGATCTCAAAATCAAAGGTGGAAATAGCATAATTAGATTCTTAACTATATTGGGTTGGGTTTCTTTTACATTTTTTTTGTAACTGACGTCGTTCAACGTGATGCTAAAGATGGTAATATGTAGGTAAAATGAACCCAATAAGCGAACAAACCGCCATCCATTATAATGCAACCCATTCATGTCTTAAATGTATTGTTATTGGGTTTGTTTTACACGTTTTAGTAATCGATTTCGTTCTACACAGTGCTGAAGATGGTAATATATAGCTAATATGAACATACTAAGCGAACAAACAGCCATCAAAACGGTAGGCTTGTCCATTATAATGCAACCCATTCAAGATTCGCATTTTTAACATCTTTCTCAGCTTCAACAATACATACATGAAACCATCAAGGCCCGATACGTTAACGGGATGGTACACATTTTGGATACGCTGTATCTCAAAGATCAGATGATTAAAAGGATTCAAATAAATTTACTTTTAAGTTGCACTTAAATTAAATGCCACGATATTTTAAAGTATAAATTTGGAACATGTTCACGCTATGTTTACTCTACAACAACAAGATACGTATTTCATCATATGTGGCTATACGAATGGTATGTTTATACCTTGAACCTAGATAAATAATGACGATCGTGTTTTCCTGTAATGTAATGATATTGTTGATAAATAAAAATGTTTCCCTTAATTCGCTAGTATATTTGCAAAGTATTGAAGTACTTCTTGATTATTTTACGGATGTCGTAAAGGAGATATACGTTCTGACCACTTAACCATATTTAGTTATTTACAGCCTCCCCAACCAATCAAAAAACTAGAAAACAATTAATATATGTAATATTATCCAGTCGATTTGCCTCTTCGATAAACGATTTCGGTATAAAATCTTTGCTGACCGAAATCAAAGTCAGTTTCATCTGAACATCTCGGGAGCAAAGAGGGTAAGTCGAAGATATCTTGTATCTAGACGTTTTCTATCATAACGATACGAATTTTAATGTATAAGTGATCAATTTAAGATATATATTATCGTATATTTTCGATTATTAAATGTGTTTATTTAAACTAATTTGATATGTAAATCTGGCGTACAAACTGTCAAACCTGATCTTTGCACTTGATTATAACTTAGCATTTTTCGCTTTTTTTCTCGCGTTCAGGTTTGTCAGCCATTGGGAAATAATAGTCAAGGAATTGTTTGCTTTAAAAGGATCATATCATAGCAAATCATACATTAGGTCTAAATATCACTGTACAACGATTTTTGATTTAAATTAAGTTATTATAACATATTTTTCAGGTTTAAATTCCGGATGAAACTTTCACTGAGACAAAATGACGAAACTAGTTAACATTCTTCCTTCTTTCTTGGTGGCCTGTTTCGTTCTCGTGGAAACAAGTTCAGGTAATGTTTCACGAGTGTCTCCTAAAAACATAACTTCTAGTTACACGTTTAAATTACTTTCGAGTCTTATGTTATTGTTTTACTCATCGTTGTAAAACAATCATGATGGTTGAAGAAGACTTCCATCAAAATTTACTTGCAGTATTTAAAAAGAATTGTAATTGTTATAATAAGTAGATAGTGATTTCACAAAGCTAAAAGGCTTTTTTTTAAAAGTACGCTTGGTTGATTTTTTTATTCTATCACCAAGGAGATCAGTACAAACATTTTATGAAATGATTATGACCAACGACTAAGAAAGAACAAATATTTTGTATTTATTAATATTGAACCAAAGTTGTGATCAGCAGAAAAACCTAACCTTGGACATGCATGATTTTGCTGGTTCTACTTTAATTTTATTCCGAGAGAGAAAGAGAGGGGATATTGTTAATTTTAGCAAAGAAGGTAACTTTCTCTTAACGCAACACAATCGTAAATAAAATGAACACAGTTCAAAGTAAATGGCAATCTAAACATGTATCAAAACTCAAAAGAAAATGTCTAAACGTTCACGATAATATTTCTACTTAGACAAATGCACTGATATTATAAAACTAAATCGTTACAGCGACTCCATCAAGGAGAGAGAATGATGAATTTGACATTAAGGAAAGTCTCGACTTCATCAAAAATCATCCCCTAAATAAGGAAAGACCTGCCAGTTACCTTTTGGGACCACCATTGACAGAGGAGGAAATACTTCTCACCTTACAACCAGTCCTAGAAAACAGAGATGGGTCTGATTTGGAGCAACTTATTCAAGTATGATCGTATTTCTTAACACGTTTCGTTAAATGTTATCTAATATTACAAATAGTAACTCACATACGATACTTCTTCACAGCGAGAACCTTTGGATTTGAGAATATTTTAAAAAATCATTTCATGCGTTAATTCGCATTTGCTTTTTCAGACTTTGCTATGACATTTTAATTGCTTTAACGTTGAGGTCAGGTCTAACATATTAGGCGTCCTGCTACACTCTCGGGTTTTGACCTTCCTGTATTAAACACATAATACTGTATATATTACAAATTGATTGACTTGACCATATATATATATATTGACATTGTCATTGACATTGGGACATTGTCTTCATTTAAGGAGCAATGTGTTAAACTGACCTATAGACGTCAGCCGAACAATCTTACATGATGAGATGAACATTTGTAGTCTATATATGGACTATATTGTGGTTTTAGCTAAAAGCATACACCGATCATAAATTTGCTCATTGAATGTATTCAATCGGTAGTAGCACAATATATTTTGTTTAAAAGTATATGGCCTTTATTCAGAAATGTAAGTACCTCAAAAGATGTCCACGTAATTCTGGCTTCTGCCCTATACGAAATATATGGAAATTGTCAAATATACAGTCTACAAAGAATTTTCTTTCCATCAAATGTTTAGACCTGTACAGATTCTTAACTGGAAAGAGAGAATCAAGATTTTATTAGTACTACTTAACATTTCTACATTCAATGCGTCATTAACTTATTACATCAATGCAGAATCTCCGAATAAACCTAATTTTTCTCTTCATTGTGCTTCCAATATTTGACGTCCACAACATTGTTTTTTTCTGCAGCTATATAAGGTAACAAATGGTTTGAAGACTTTAGAGGCAGAAACAGATGGTCATTCCCTGAAGGATATTTGGCTCATTCCCGGTTACTACCTACTGTCGCTGCGTGAAATGGTTGAGACCCTGTCGACAATGAAGAGAACCTCTGGCATCTGGAATCCATCATGGCTCCCCCTGTTTGCTTCACGCGCTGGTGATTTTCTCGTTTATGACACTGAAAACGGACATATACATGAGTTCTTCACAAAGGAATCTCTGAGATGGGAAGTAGCACCGAACATACAAGAATTTCTCCAAGGTATAGCACGAAAGTTAAGAGATGGCAGAATATTTATTGACGAAAATGGACTTTTTGATGAGATATCGACGGACGCACAGACGCATGATGCTCATGAAGATAAAATATTGGACGCTTTATATTTGTCTGCCAATGCCAAAAATACCTTCAATTTAGAAATCCTTGTCGAAGAAGAGAATGTCGGAGCTCCTGATCTTGTTTTTGATTGTACTAATATGCCCAACGTTTGCCAGAACATCAGGAATGCAATAAACAGTGGCAAAACGAGAAGTTTGCAGCGAATAACTGATTCAAATCAAATTAAGAAAAACCGCCAAGCGGCATGCGGAAAGGTGCAATGCAGCGCGCCAAATAATTCTTGTGACGAATATCCATTTGCTTCAACATCCCAGGGAGGCGCTGGTGCCACGACAAAGTGTGTTCCTCTGTCTGAGAATAACTCGCAAGGGGGACAACTCGCTGGGTTCTACAAAAAGAATAACGTAGGGGACAAGGACTGGTTCAATATGAAAAGTCCATAAATTTCTACTACAGGTGGTCTTCTTCTTCAATTTTCTATGACTAATTGCATTCTTAGTATAAAAGCGAAACAAAATATTCCTATACTCCCTATTTTATGTCAGCTATCATGTATATCAGAATAAAGTCATATACTTATGAGTAGACTCTTATGTGTAAGTAAGTAGGTACTGAAGACTTATAAATATGCATTTAGTATATGATCCCTATTGCTAAACTAGCATGTTCTTTATACTGATTAAAAATATATACCTTTCAACATTTCAAGAGCGTTAATTTTTCTTGTTAATTGCATTGAATGGGAAAGAATTCTCGGAAGTTCAGACCAATACATTTAAATTCATACTGAAACATAAGGCTTATAAACCGTCTTTCTTTAATATTATCAGAGACAAACATGTGTAAAACTGCGTGAAAGTGACATGAGTTTGGCTTTATTTTTAATTTAAACTACAGACTGGAAAAGTTCTCGATTTTGAGCCTGCCATTGCTTTGCCTGCTGTGATTTACGTGATTAGTTTGAGTTAACTGCTAAGATTAAGCTGTATGAAACGTTTGTTGCATGCTAAGTTTTTCTTACAGAAGTTTTAGTTACGTTCTAACTTTTACTAACAAAGTAAGTTGACGTTGCATGCTAAGGACTGGTATAAGACTATCAGAATATGGAACCAGATCGTGTCAATAAAGACGTTTTTGATCCATGCAAAATTATAATAGTAAATCAATCAACTTGCTTGATATACAGTGTATATGATTTTAATACTAAAACCTATATCAACTTTTAGTATCGCATCCCAACTGCATTTACATTAAACCATAGACCACTTGACATATTTACTAGAAATACTAGGATCCAGTTTCATCTTCATATACCAGACCACATAAAGGCCATTGATGGGTGGTATCATCGTCGTGGTTTATTTTTTGCATGTACAATTTGATCTAGTAAATGACAAATGCGCAATACAATCGTTCATTCATAATCATTTCAAAACGTTTGCTCGCAGCTGAAATTAAATTAACTGAGCATGACAATTCCAAATGGAACATCTGATGTGTTCTTATCAAATCCTTTTTTTACTCTTTGGAATTACAGGCACGTGGGTGAAATCTCGTGCTTAGTTTCTTTTATTGTAGTTTTGAAGCACTATTTTAAAACTTTAGTAGTAGTAGTAGTGACTAATTCATATGCCATCGAGATGCATCATAAAAAAGTAACACAGAGGTGATGTATTACATTTCACTTATAGATAAATAGATCATGTTATCTCGTGAGACTTTATGTGTATATCTAAATATTAATAACCACCGTTAGCAGTTATAACATTTCATTGTCAAGGCCTAGTCAATAACGTAACTTTTATCTGCAAAATACATATTCTCCTTTGGTGAATTATGTGTGGTACATGCAGATGGTTCTGGTCACCTCTAGTTTATTAAAAAGCATAAACTAAAGTAATGACTTGTTCGT
Source organism: Sinohyriopsis cumingii (assembly GCA_028554795.2). Taxonomy (NCBI): domain Eukaryota; kingdom Metazoa; phylum Mollusca; class Bivalvia; order Unionida; family Unionidae; genus Sinohyriopsis; species Sinohyriopsis cumingii. The sequence continues at coordinate 35,519,183 of CM068832.1, forward strand.
ATTGCTTGACGTTCATCTTACATGTTCGACGTTCAAGTCCTTAGGTGTAGCAGTGAAAATATTAAACGTTATTTATATTTTCTCTTGTTTCTAATTTTAACGAACTCCATAAATGCCTTTGTAATTCTCTCAACGTTAATGACGCATTTTAATTTCATAGCCACTTCACGCCAGATTACAACAATGTCCTCACAGCGCTGTATTTGGTTTATACTTATCACGTCAAGTCAGATTTATTTATTGGACACATTTACCGGAAGATTTTTAAGGCTGATATGCGTCGTGTTGAAAACCATGCGTTTCCATCAAACATTTAATGCAAAATGTTAGATTTTTAAAACACTATATAGATATTCAAGCACCTGTTTCAACGCTTTAATATAAGTTGTTGTTGTTTATTTGTGTTTGTCATTTTATTGTTGTTGTTTATTTGTGTTTGTCATTTGTCATTTGTCGGCGCTAGACAGGGTATACAAGTCCGCCAATATAACTCGTGGAGGAAGAACCCGGGAAAACCCCCGTAAGAACCACCGACACTCGCAAAGCTACAGGTAGCTTTCTCACATACCTACATTGGCCGAACATGAGACTCGAAACCACTTGGACAGATGTGAGATGGCAATGATCGATAAAGGCGAGCGCTTGAGATCACTCACAAAGGTCGTTAGGAATCAATCACCCTGGTAGAGGTCTTTACGATATTGATGCATCCCATGTGAAACAACCATTTTACTGTATCACTACACTAATTAAGTTCCACATAGGTTTATTTAACTTTTCTACATTTCTTAGGAAATCCAGTATATTAGTTATATGTTCCGACTCCTCGCTACTGTCTTATTTCTGTTAGGCAATAAAATGGACACAAACAATATAAACATAATATGGATTATATTGCGTCTAGAAACAGTTGTAACTGGATGAAATCATTGGAATCTTTAGTACACGTGAATCGTTTTGGACCGTCCGAATGATAGCATGTTTGCTTGGTCAACTTGTTCACATGCCAAGAGGATGAATCGAATTTTGTCCACCATTCTTTTGAATGCAAGAATGGTATTCGCTGCTTAAGAAATCTCGAGCAAAGTCAAAGATAATGTACTAATCAGTTAGGGAATGCGCTACAGATGAATTTAATACAAGTGATTGGCTCTATAAATCTATATCATCACAAGAGATTAATCGCCTTAATGAATTTTCTTTGACTGAATCATCAATGCTGAAGTTTACCTGTTTGCGCGCATGCTCAAATGCGCTTGGCTCCAGAAGACAATGTTTCGCGCAAGTCAATGGCGTAAATGGAATGGGCTCTGATGTCATAGATAAACAACGTAAGATTCAAAAGTAGTGACTTCCTCGCATTACTCATCAAAATTAAACACATTGAATGAAGTAATCATTTCAATGGAATGACAGTTGTATAAAATAGTTATATCTTTTCAAATATTTAAATTGTACGATTAAATAATATCACAATGTTCGGTAGTAATGTGCATACAGATTGTTGCCGTGGAAGGCACTGTTTCTAAACAGTTTTAAACTGATTTCCGTTTCTCTCAAAAATTGACTGGATGAAAGTGTTTCAATATATTGGTTGTCATACATTCGTTTAAATGTTCATTTCAAATCGTCAAAACATATTTAACTGTAGAGAATTGTTCGATTTAAAAGGTAATGCCATTATAGATAAATATGTTGTATATTCTTTAAAAAACATTAATATATATCTTACTATAGCTGTATGTGCGGTTTTCAAATGGAGAAATCATTTTATTTGTAAAGACAAAATGACCAATGAATGTTTGAGTACCTCAGTCTTATCTAGACAGAATAAGCAATAATCCACTTATGGTGCAAACGACTGAAATAATTATCATGATACCAACAAATCAAACCAACAGCATGTATCATCTTGACACGCTAGCAGTACCCCAAGGATGCCACAAAATCATTTAAATATCAACTGTGCAATTAGGATTAGATTTATTTCTCCATATGAAGTAACAATGTATATGTTTAAAATGTGTATCTTTTAAGAAAACAGTCGTATCAGGGCAACTTGACTTTAATCATCATAAAGTAAAATATCACTTTCTGTGAATTGGACTGGTCAAAATTCGCACCCAAAAAGTTGAGACATGTTTTTATCATTGTTCGGCTCCGCCCGTGTGGAATATTTAGTAAAAGTTACAAAAGTAAACCCGCTGAACCCTCGACTAGTTAAAACGAAAATAGCGGAAAACAGAGAAACGAATCACGCTGTCCAATATGAACATCTGGAGTTTATGGAGATATCTTGGTTTCTGAACTGACGAAAACGTATCCCGCCTCTTCATTATTCCAAATCAAATAATGCAAGTATTCGGTCACAACTGTCGAAAACATTTCTGAATAGGTGCTACATCCAAATAAACCTGTACTACAAACCCACTAACAAAAATGTGCATCCAGAAGCTATGCAACGACCAATATAATATGGTCTTGGAAAATAATAAACACATTTTCTCAAAGAAAGAAGATTATATAAAACATTGATTGGTAACAATCGTGATTTTCAAAAAGATATGCGCTAGGTTGGTACGTTCGATAAGAACAAACCTAAAGCAAATATTAAACGTGTACCACATTGTTGTAACATTCTCCTAAGGACTGACAAATATACATGAATATAAAAGAAATGCACGTATTGAAACAGAAAATGAATATATATATATACATATATATATATATATATATATATATATATATATATATATATATATATATATATATATATATATATATATACACACCTTTTTGGCATCCTCTTGATTTCTTCTCTTCATTTGCGTGTCCGCTGCCGTCAAATATAGTATGTTTCTTGTCTTTCTCATTCCATGTGCTCCATATTTAATTATGACCTAATCCAGTCAATATTACAGTTTTCGAAGTGTAGTTCTGGAAAAGAAATATTCCATCCGTTATTCTTTCTATGTTACTGTATGCCAATTTAGATTTTTGGGGACTCGTTCTACTATTTAATTTCTTTGTCTCCAACATAATGAATGCTGCGTACCTAACACGTAATTAGATAGATACCATTTTCTATGTTAAATGGCATAGTCTGAATCAGAATGTTCAGCCTTTCAAATGTGACTGTGCTGGAAAAAGTATTCGTGTCTTTCTTGGCAAATGTGAAATGTTTATCTCAATAAGGTTTTGATATTGCCGCTGTTTAACATTTGATTACAGTGTTGCTTTAACATTTCCATGACTTGCATGTGATTCCAGTTTTGTGGTCTAAAGAAAGCTACAACTGCTTTGCATGGAAAATCTTTTTAAGTTAGTTAAATAATTCGATATTTGGCCCTTTATTGTCATTGATGCGAACGACTCTAGCGTTATCTGCATGGAATGCGAGGATGGTGTGTATTCGTTATACGTGTTTTCCTGTGTGTTTTAGTAGGTCAGCTCGCACGGTTTGTTTGCCGGTATCTCATCTTCTATTGGAACTATTTTGTCATATATTGCTCTGTGAATTAATGGAATTGAATAATAAAAAATATTGTCTTTCATTACGAATTTCATCTAGTTTTTCCCTCGTTGCTGCTATATATTTTCCACACCATTAATTAAACATGCCCGATGATAACCGTTATATCTTATACAAACTAAGTTGGCTTTCTAATCGATCGATTTACAGATGAGTGAACAATCCTAGTCATCTTGCCTCTCCCTTTGGTCTGCACGCATAACTTGCCATTGAGTTTGATTACTAATTCCACTAGCTTGATCATGAATCGTATGGATAGCATCTTTGCAAGTTGTTTCACACGCTTCAATACATGTCTGTATTTTCTCTTCACCTATAACACTGTTATACAGGATTAGCATTGTGTTGGGTGGTAACTGTTCAATGGCTTTGCTTTTCATCAGATAGTGCGTTGATTTATGGATCTGTCAAAGTATTGTAAGGACATGGGTACTCCTAAACTAGTCCAAATATTCTGAAACTGATTCGGATGTGCTGGTATTACCAGAAATAAGCTGCACCGCGTTTCTTCGTTTGTGTATCGTAGGTACGAGATTAAAATGTTTCTGCTCTTCATTTCTTGGAGTAATATTGGCATGGGTCTTTTGCTCTTTATGCCAATTTTTGTACGCTTAATCATGTTTGACCTTTTTGGATAGTATCTCTCTTTCTAATCGCTCTCTCTCTCTCTCTCTCTCTATCTCTCTCTCTCTCCATATATGTATCTTGAAAGAGAGATAAATTGATAAATAAATATTAGATCGTCTTAATGTTAAATCGATGTTAACATATGATATTGTCTGTGTACGTATTTTATTTAATTCTTATCCATCTATAAATCACTCTTTCAAGGAGATTGTCATTATAATGTAGGTTCTTAATTACAAAAGTCTTAATCTATCTAAATTGTGATCTATCCAGCAATACAATTCAGCCTGTGCATGGCCCTCTGGTTTTAATACTATTTTTGTACAAGTCACACAGCGAGGTTGTGACGTATGTATTCAGAATCAAATATTTCTTTCACAACCTTGCGCCTTGTTCCGTATATATTCTGACTCAAACATTTCTTTTACAACATAAACGCTAGGTAACCATTCTTAAATCAATGGGAAATGGGAATTAGTTTCCTTACCATGCATCCAATACGCAGCGCCACTAGAAAAGCTTGTCCAACAAAACCTATAATATTCCGTTATAGTAAGTCTGTTTCTGTTATGTTTATTGCTTTATGTTGTGCTTGTACGAAGAAGATTATCCTGCAACAATGGCATCTAAGGATGAAGAAAAAAATATTTGAATAAACTTGATGACATATTGGCAAAGTCTTTCATTAATAATAATCGCTTAAGTTTATTATTTCATATTTCAAGAAAACAAATATGTTACATTCTCAGACGAACTTGCATTAAATAATATGTGCATGTTATATTCATTATAAAACCATAAATTCAGTTTGGTGATGATGATAATGTTGATGGCGAATGTTGCGTCTGTTTGTGTTTTTGTTGCTGATTAACCATACTTAAATTTATTAATCCAAATTCTAATTACAAAATATTTTATTAAATAACACGAAAGTTATCAAATTTTCAACTACAGTAATTCAGCATTATAAGGTAAAAACTAGTTTATTTTAAAAGTAATATGATGGTAAGGGAAAGATAAATACTGCTTTTAACATACGTAGACGTCAGTGTGAATAGGATTATAAACCATTTTATAACATTAAATATAACGAGGAAAAGGATATCGAATTTGAAACAATCTTACTAATGGCAAAGATAATTAAATTTCCTCCAAATATTGATACATAAATATTGCTTCTAATTGCTGGCAAATAAATAAAATAACAGTGGTGTTTCCAATATGATATGACACTGAAAGTTCAATTAGAGTTAAATCAAATGATACAGACCTGCCATTTATGTGACTCCCTTTGGCTTCAGATAGGTAATTAAACTAAAAACAAAGAGTTTAAATGCTGTATGTGCTCTCATTGAGATTACACAGTTCATTTCTTTTCGCTCTCATGAGGTATGAACCTAAACGAAAACTTGCTGATAAGACGGATTAGATTCATACATAATCTGTGTAGAAATTAAGCATGTTCTTTTCTATCGGCAATATATTTGAAGAGTTCGAAAATATTTATGAAGGGATATTAATGCTTATAATACATCGCAAGGAATTTCAAAACTTTAGACATTGTAAAAAAGTTCAAGCTTAAAACACGAGCAAGGACGTGAAACAAACTATTCAATATAGTTAAAATCAGGTCTTGAAACTTTTCAGTGCATTATAGTTTTCGTATGTTTACTTTCTAAAAAGTGCTTAAAGCCGGGATTTCTTCTGCAATTATGACGTACTGCTGTATTAAGATTCTAACCTCATTTGGGATAAAAGTTTTTTCCAAGAAAATCAGATGCATCTCTTGTCATTATCATATCACAATACACATGACTGATCCATATTGAATGTATGATGACTATCGCGGTACATGTGAGGGCATTATAATATCGTGCCTTCTAGAGATTGATCATAAATATAGAAAATACTCACGAAACCGAAATAATATATAGAGAGAGTACTCAGGAGACTGAAATAATAAATATAGAGAGTACTCACGAGACCAAAAATCATAGATATAGAGAGTGCTCACGAGACAGAAATCATAGATGTAGAGAGTACTCACAAGTCCGAAATCATAGATGTAGAGAGTACTTACAATACCGAAAGCATAGATATAGAGGGTATTCACGAGACCAAAATCATAGATGTAGAGAGTACTCACAAGACCACAATCCATGAGGACAAATTTAATGTTGCTGGTTAAGGGGTGTTATGTTTACAGTGTTCGGTCTTGAAAGATTTCATTGTGTTTAAATACGCCAAAAATCTCATTTTATTTAATTTTATTATAGCATGGAACCTGGAACAATATGTGAACCACAACATAGACTTAAGTAGAAAATTGCAGATGCACAATGTTTCAAAGGCCTTTTTAGTTTTCTATGCTGTTTGTTCTACTCATTATTCCTAACAAACTGCATAGACCTATAATTGCAGGCATATTATACGACAGGAAACCTGGGGCTTTGTAGTTTGCAATCGGAATAGATTTATAAGGGAATATAGGCTGTTTTTTACTATGAAACGATTTCACGGTCCATATTTAAATTTTTCAAAAATGTCAGTTAAAGATAGATATAAACCTTCCATTGAAAATCAACCTTTTTACACAGTCCCTTTTGTTTTATAGTAAGGTAATGCTGAAGATCATCTTGAACAGACTGAAACCACAAGCAGAAGAAATAATCGCTGAAGAACAGGCCGGGTTCCGGAGTGGAAGAAGCACAACAGAACAAATATTCAATCTCAGGGTTCTGTGCGACAAGTACTCGCAGCACCAACAAGACATCTATCATGTGTTCATAGATTTCAAAAAGGCCTTTTACAGAGTGTGGCATGAGGCATTGTGGGAGACAATGAAGATGTATAACATGGGTCAAAAGTTAACCAATACCATCAAACAGCTGTACCAGTGCAATAATTGACCAAGGTGCTGTGGAGGACTGGTTCCAGACAACAGTGGGAGTGCGTCAAGGCTGTCTCCTGTCACCCACGCTTTTCAACATCTACTTAGAGCGCATCATTAGCGAAGCCCTGGAAAACCACTGTGGGACAGTCAGCATTGGAGGGCGTAACATCACCAACCTCCGCTTTGCAGACGACATTGATGGGCTGGCAGGCAGTGTAGACGAGCTAGCCACCTTAGTGAAGAACCCGGATGAAACATCTTTCAGATTTGACATGGAGATAAGCGCTGAGAAGACAAACCTGATGACAAATAGTGGCAAACAAATCTCAGCCAAGATTAAAGTCAGAGGACATGAACTGGAAACAGTGAGCCAGTTCAAATATCTTGGTTCCATAATCATTGAAGAGGGATCAAGAGCAGAAATTTTGTCAAGAGCAGCACAAACAATGGCAGCTATGTCAAAGCTAAGACCCATCTGGAGGAACAAGAATATCTGTCTGAAAACTAAAATCATTGCGAGCTGTAGTCATCTAAGTCTTTTTGTACTCATTTGAGGCATGGACCCTGACAGCAGAATTACAACGAAGAATCCAGTCACTTGAAATGAGATGCTACAGAACCATCCTTGGCATCTCTTACATGGACCACATCACATCAGGCGCGAAGTAGGCCAATATGAGGACCTCCTCACCACCGTCAAAAAGAGAAAGCTGAAATGGTATGGCCATGTCACTACAGCCAACAGTCTACCCACAACAGTCCTGCAGGGCAGCGTCCAGGGTGGCAGAAGGAGAGGTAGACATAGAAAAAAGTGGACTGACATCACAGAATGGACCAGGAAAAGTTTTGCGGAGACACAGGCATTGGCACATGATCGAGACAAGTGGAGGGAACTGGTCAGATGTTTAGCAGCACAGTGCCTCAACGACCACACTAGGTCATGAGACTGATGATAATGATTTGTTTGATATGATGTCTAATATATAATACCACATGTCCTGAGCACTCTTCTGACGAAAATGATATCTAATGCTTTAAACGTATTTGCTTAAGTCTCAAGAATGATATTTCTTATCTTCTGTCTCTCATTCTTCCTTTATTTCAAAACTTCTTCTTGTCCTTGCTGTGAAGGGATTGAGTACTTAATTTTTATTAATTGTGCACCAATATCCCTATGTAGCTAGGTAGGTCTCTCTGTCTATTGTCTGTTTGTCTTTGTATGTATGTATGTATGTATGTATGTATGTATCACTTTATTTTCTCTTCAGAAGAGATTTCATTCAGTTAGTTTTTCATTATTGCACAATAGAGATAGGAACATAGCTTGACAATAAAGGATTTACAGCACATTAAACATGTTATATATATATACATATACATATATATACATAGACATATACAGACAGGTGTTCCTCTATATATATATATATATATATATATATATATATATATATATATATATATATATATATATATATATATAAACATATAAACATATATATACACATATATACATATATATACGTATACACATATACAAACATACACACACACATACACACACACACACACACACACACACATATATATATATATATATATATATATATATATATATATATATATATATATATATATATATATATATATATATATACATACATACATACATACATACATACATACATACATACATATACAGAAGTAAAGAGAACAATATCTAAGCACATGAGCGAGAGAACTCATTGCAAACGAAACATATTAGCAGCAGAAATTAAGGGAGGAAAAAAAGGAATTGGAATTATTTACATTCGACTGGAACGAGTTAAATGGATTATTTGCTCTCAGTTAGAACACATCTAAATAATTTGTATGATTGAAGTAAAATGGGTCTTTTTCCCGAATTTACTGAACAAGCATAATACCATATATCGTTTTCATGTTCATTTCTTATGTACATTGTGTCTATTCCATCAGCCACAACACACATAAATGCAGCCATGATTGATCATTCATAGCATTAAATATATCCACCCTCTTACACAAATGAATATGAAGTAATGAGTCATTGTCCTGACATAAAAGCCAGTGTGAGTCTAGAATGTCTATTGCATCTTTTATTTTTCAAACATAGTATTACCTTCATCGTGTATGGCCTGACAGTATAGTAAAATATGCTTGGTTCTGTCTGTAGTCATTCTTTTGCAGAGTTTACAGTTATATTCATTCTCTGTTGAAACTGAACACATAGTTAATTAGGCAATGTTAGCGAAGGTCCAAGTTGTTTTAGGAAAACATTTATCAAGCTTCCAGACAGCAAGTGGCTGTAGAGTAGTATGGACACTTGCATAATATAAAAGTTCAGGTCTCATTTCAAGTTTAGATCTCTACAATGATTCTTCGCAGCAGTGAACTGCCGTTTCAATATTCCTCCTCCAGACTGGTTTCGGGACAGAATATAGGGTGTTCACGTATAGGTGGAAGAAACCGCCAAGCTGGTATTTCAAAAGAACACTATATATATATCTTTAACAAAAGCCAACGCTCTCGCTCTCGTGCATCAGGAAGTAAAGAATTCTTCTGTTAAATATAATTTTTAATGCTAACCATAAGATCTGAAGATTTTATTGAAGAAACCAAATTTGATTTTATCTACATGTCCCTCCACTGACCACATTCCAAGACTGCTAATTGTTGTCTATGTAGATAAGCGCTGATCAAGACCTATAATTCTTCTTGCAGCTTTTCTTTGACATACTTCTAGATCATATACCTGTGATTGGCTCAAGTTGGACCATAATTCGCATCCATATGTCATTGCAGGTAGTACAAATTTTGAGCATATTGTATGTATGTATGCATGTTGTATGTATGTATGTATGTATGTATGTATGTATGTATGTATGTATGTATGTATGCATGCGTGTGTGTATGTATGTATGTATGTATGTATGCATGTTGTATGTATGTATGTATGTTTGCATGTATGTATGTATGTATGTATGTATGTATGTATGCTTGCATGTTGTATGTATGTATGTATGCGTGCGTGCGTGCGTGTGTGTGTGTGTGTGCCTCGTTCTCTACCTCATAAGCCTCTAAGAAGGGTGACGGATGAAGAACAAAATGTGATTGCTAGCAACCGATAATTGTTAAAGAACTTTGATGGTCGATTAGACACACTTCATAATTAACTAATTTTCAACAGAAAGAGAAGCAATATATTTTTCTAATTAGATGCATTTTTACCTGAGTCCTTGTGCATAGTATGATATAATTCAAAGATAGAATACAGATGATTTTTAAATATTGTTAATGCCGGTATACATATCTAGAAGAACGTCGGCGTTTGTTTATTATGTATGGGTAACTTACTTTATACTAAAAACTATTTGGAAAAACAATTTGGTCAACGACCATACGAATGCAAGCAATTCACACGGGCATTTTGCAGTGCAAAATCAATACGCTTGAACCACAAATAGACACTAAACAATATTTTGTACAAGTTGTATTAAAATGTAAACCGGATCATCATAATTATAGATCGAAATGATTCACTTTTCCATCCGTAGGTACCTTTCGGATAAAGTTAAAAGGACTCTGCCTGTTGTAATTCTCAATGAATCAACTCATTTCGTGCCCTCTTGAATATTGTCGCACAGCCTAGCGATGACGTAAATGAAACGTTCTCGACACATTGTCAAAACAATTGATACAGGCGAAAATACTTTTACTAGTTTTTCAAGATTAGTTGTTTTTGTTGGTGTTTTGGGTGGAAGTGAAAATGTATTCAAAAGGTAACGTAGATTATGGATTTGAGTTCACATGTAGAAGTGGTGAGTTCAAACCAGCGTTTAATGCAGTAGCAACTCTAAACAGTCCATATTATATATCGTTTTTATTTTCTAGCAGTAGTTATATCGATTTCATTATTCTTACTCTAAGTAGAACTATTTTTCAATCATGACTAATTAATAATTATGGCCTAAATTTTAGCCTTGACTCATCCAATAACTCAAGTCTAATTTTTAATCTTAAAGATTTACATCAGCAGGCATGATCAGTCAAATAATCGTGATCAGCGATAATGTAACTCATGGACTCCGAATATCTTAATGTACACAAACAAACATTGCTGGATTTATTCCATTAATTACTTTAATGTTTGTCGTTATATTTAGCAATATCGGATGTGAAACAATTAAGCATAATTATTTTGACGCATGTGTATTCAATTCTCTATATGATTTATGCTAATGTAGTAAAACTAGATCTAGAGCTGCTATAAGTTTATCGGCTTTTATGAGAAGGAAAGAAAGATTTAATCAAACACGGCTCCAGGAAAGACTAAAAGTGACTTAGACTATACATATTGTCGTGACGTTGAGTATATTCTATTTTATTTCTAGGATGTACACGCCAACATGATTTATGTATTGATTTATGTGTCAAATACAGCTGGATATCTGCAATGCAGAATATTTTTTTATCCAGTTATAGTCAGAACTTAATGAGAAAGAAATACCTCTTGTATTCGTGCTGTTGCGTGGAATGAAGGAATGAAGAACAAGAAAGAAAGATAAATCAGAAAACAGATCGGAGTAGGAATGGAGTGATAAAGGGACAGATATATAGGTTGATACATAACGAGAGAAATACGTTGTTGTTGATGTTGTTGTTGATGCTGTGGGGTTTAACGCCATTTTTAACGATAGGCTATACATGGCGGCCAGTATTAATATTGGAGGAAGAACCCAGGAAAACCCCGGGAAGAACAACCGACCGAAGAGAAGCTACTGACAAGCTTTCTCACAAACCCACATTAGCCGAATCCTAGAATCGAACCCATGCAGACAGAGGTGAGATGGCAGTGATCCGTAACGGAGAGCACTTTAGACCACTCGGCCACGAGAGAAATACGTTTTACGAGCATAGTCTATATCATTTCATTGTTTTCCCGATTTGAACTTTTAAATAAGACTGTATGGCGTGATGCTTTAGCGTCATGCCATTTGTAAAGTATGTGCGATCGTGAGGTAACAACTAACATTGTTTCTTTTAGATAGTTTTCATGAATGCATTTCCAGGTTAATAATAATTTAAAGTTAGTTTTTTACGTGGTTCATGGGTAGGATAAATGATAGGTTAGTATTCAGATAAACTGAAAGAAAGACCAAATATTAATTTAAAAGAAATATCTTGACCTAAACCAGTACATGTGTATTTTGTGGATGGACCTGTTTACATTCCACATGTCAATCACTGCTGTTCGAGAGCTATATTAGCATCCTGTGTCCGTTCGTGATAATATCTAATCAGTCAGTGATGTTCGAGAGCGATATTGGCATATTGTGCCCGTCCTAGATAATATATAATGTCCACTCGGATACATCTACTTCGCTCATATTCTCCTCCCATTCTGATATACTTAAGCTCGCCCTTGCAAGCGAACCACTTCGTTTCTAGTACAGTGACCCATGTTTTAGTTCTTTCTGTATGTCTGTTGGAAAATTATCCGTATATCCCAAAATGTTCAAACTGTTTCATGCAGCCTATTAAAGGCATATTTTGTATCAACGCAGATATACATTTCTATTATACGTTCATTTCATGTGTAATCTTCTCGTCCTTGAAACAAATGATATGAAACGAGAATCTATCCTACCCCAAATAGCTACTTCCTGTATCACTATCGCACACTAAATATGGTTGCATTTGCAATGGGTAAATGTAGCGCGAAATTTCTTTCGTTACAAAATTCCTATGTGATCAGCTTGACCTGCGTTGATTTCTATTTTAAGAATGTTGTAAACTTCTTTTTTCAAAAATATTTAAATCTGTCAAATGAGTAACTTAGAGAAACATAAACTATTGTTTATTAGCTGAATTTTGACTCTGGAAATTATACTAAATAGAAAATAATACCAAACTAAAAATAAAAGAATGAATGAAAGTAATCACAATTGCAATCATAAGGGTGCCCATATATTACACTATATAACAATTACCGTTGACTTTTACTGTCCATAATATTCCTGATTTATATGTCAAGAATTATTTGAATTAATTATGCTTAGCGACCGCTTGTATGCATACGGCTTATTTTGTCTTCTTCTGACAATAAAACTAACGAAAGTAAACAACTTGAGCGGTCTTTCATAGCAGTGCGCTAAATAAGTAACACCGTCTGCTGCCACAGCTGGGAGCATGCTCTGAAGTCAGCTTAAAGAATTTTTAATTCGTACGCTAGGGAGATTTGAACCCAGGTCCGCGGGTAAACGGCACCCATCGCCTTGCCTGCACACACGAGCTCATATTCACTCACGACTAAGCAAACATCACCAAAAATGATGTTACTCAATCGGTGTTATATGCACTCGGGTATAGCAGACACACTCGCATAACGACCAAGTAAGTAATTTTCATGTATCTCCACAGTCATTCTGAATTCATGTGAAAGAAATCAAGGTATTTATAATGAATTATTGAGAATTATATATATATATATATATATATATATATATATATATATATATATATATATATATATATATATATATATATATATATATATATATATATATATATATATATATATATATATATATATATATAATGGAAGTCCTATCCCTGGATTCTCATAGAAGAATGCTTGATAATAGTAGGCAAAATTAATATTTTAATATAAATAGTACTATCATACATGTTAGAGAAATTTTAATTCGTACTCTACGGAGATTCGAACCCATGCCTGTACACACGAGCCCATATTCCCTCACGAATGTGTATATATATATATATATATATATATATATATATATATATATATATATATATATATATATATATATATATATATATATATATATATATATAGTAAGTAACGGCCGAGCTAGGTCCTGATATACTATCTTGGAGTAGGACACCATGGATTAGTATGCTTCTCATCAGCTGACTAAGGAGGGGGAGAATGGAGTAAACTCGAACTCTTGATTTCTTTTCAACCATAAGACAAGATGATTCATTTATTGAGAAACAGTGAATAAAGTCTGTTCATGACCATGACAGTCTTGTTGTTTTTGTACTAAGCCAAATAATAGCATTGCTCTGAGGTACAGTATGGTATAAGATAATTTCACGCAAGGTCGGGGTACACATTAGCACTATACTATTAGTTTATTATATTATTTCATCTGATGAATGAGAATTATATTAGAGTTGCCATATGTGGATCTAGTTGCAATAAAGTTTACTACAGAAGAGAAAATACGACTTGATTGTCATATGTGAATGTAAACTCTGCAAGGAAAACACTTGCTTGACTTTACACTTCAACTATAACATAATACATATTTGAAATGAATGGTTATAGATGAAAGTAAAGGCTCTCAAGTTGGTGAGGAAAACACTCACAACGACTTAGACAACTAATACGTTATAAAATAGAAACAAAAATTACATTTAAAAATGCTAGAATAATCAAGTATTGCTGAATTGAATTTAGAATGTCAAGTCGGTATGGAAAACACTCACAAGTACTTAGACATTTTCTTTCCCTAACAACTTTGTTGGACCTATAATTTAAGAAGAGGAAATATATGTTTGTAATGTAGAGAAACTTCTCTGTATGTCGTTAGCTTCATAAAACTAACTAAATAAACAAAATAAATAAAGAAATAAATAAAAGTATTGGCATGTGAGGACAACACTCACTTGACCATATAACTGAATTTCAAATAACAAATGATATAACAATATCTAATTTGCTTTTAAAAAATAAATTAAATATGACTAGAATGCATATAATTTGGAAGAGAGAAAAGAAATTAAAAATAAATTTAAAAAATGACTTAAATAAACATTGGTTTGTACTTAAATAAATTTTAATAAATATTTACTGTCCAAAATATTGCCTAAAGTTACATAACTCTATATAAACAAAAACCTAAACAAAACAAAATAAGAATATAAAAAATTAAAAACTCAAAATACTGTGATGTACCTAGTTTCGTGGCTGCTAGCTGACTGAACTCCCTCAAACAGCCAACAAAGCCTTATATACTCCTGAAAAACCCACAACCAACAGAGCCCACAAATTCAACAAAACCCACAACGCCCACAAAACCCACAGTTCTAACAAAAGCCACAAAACCCTCAAGCAACAGCCCACAAAACCCACAGTCTAGCAAAACCCACAAAAGCTACAATTTTTGTTGGAATATTCAAACAAGCATGAACAAGTATTGCATGTGTATATTTAGCCAATTTTCACAATGATTCTTTATAGAAATTACCAGCTTGATATTCGACACATTGCTACACAGAGATTATATTGCCCCAAGAAGAAAAAATCAGTTTTGTATTTCGCGGCACATACTGTGTTATGCTGTCACTCATATCAATGGTTCGGAAACCGTGTTATGAACTCTTACAATATTACCGAGGTTGACCGCATGACAGGGCAGTCAACATGTGCATGAGCCAAAGAAATAAAGAAGAGATAAAACAAACTTAAATGAGATGATGTATAGAAATGAAACATCAGGGGCTACAAACACATTGAGTATATATTGTGCAGTCTTAAACGGTTAACTAAAAATAGTCATTAATCGTATTATTAATGATGCTAGTCGCAGGCATGATAATCCCTATTTTCGCTATCACAAAAACATGTAGACTATATCAACTAACTATTAATCGACGATGTAAACAGACAAAGAATCCTAGAAAATATTAATATCAACTCATTTGAGCAATTCACTAATGATGCAGTGATTGTAAAAAGAATCGGGACCGAATTGGGCAGCTTGTGCGAATAGTGTTTACCTTATACACGCATGCATACCTCACTCCCTAAATGCAGGTTATTACAATATGTGTGTGTGTGTGTGTGTGTGTGTGTGTGTGTGTGTGTGTGTGTACTTAACCAGTTGAGCCATAGTGGTTTTATTTTAAATTGTATACATTTCACTTATTCATGTTGGCAAGTATGATATGGACAAATTTAGATTTATTAAACTTATTAACTTTTGCATACAATTACCTAATCAAATTTGGATTGGTTTCTTGTTCATGCATTTCTTGGGGCAACTCTTCAGTTAGATTTCTGTGTACGAGACTGAGCATACTGTGTGGAATTCATATGTTTCTGTCTGAAACCAAGAAGAGAAAGACTCGTATATTTCGTTCTTAAATATATATTGATATATCCCTCCATTTGTCTGACTTTTTTCTTAGCAGTACTGCCTTTTAATCTTTCTGTCTGTCTGAGTGTTTGTTCTAAATATGCATTTAAAATCATAACATGTTTTTCTTTAAAATGTACATTTTTTAATGAGAAACGCTTCATTTAGATCAATCTGGACTTACCAATTACGTTTGATGACATCGTTATTGAAAGTTGCAGAGCCATATAAAATTATCTTTGGCTGATTTTGTTAAATTGTAATGTATACTCTCATAGATGAAAAGCATGGAACGGAACAAGTCCACAAAACAAAGAGACATACAAGCATGTGACTATTATAACACGCAACCTCACGCATCCGAGGCGGATGTTCCAACCACTAGGCCACCGGCCCATTCAATTACTTAAATGAATAAAAACATTACATACGTACGTATGACTGGACTATTTTTGAATGCGCCGTAATTCAAGTGTCATTTAAATATTACGAGCTTTGAATAGAAACTATACACAGTATATTTTATTTTCAATGCCTGTTTCAAAATCGTTGTCAACACTTCAATCGCGTCATATTTATTAGCCTTAGATTTCCGGAATCTTGATATATAGATGTGGAACCCTAACGTAATAAAGCGGACATAGTCTAAGTTCGCTTTTTGTTGCTGTAAAAAGCGGATTCATTTTGTTGGTATTTATGTTTATACACAAGTGTATGTTTACGGTTCATGTTTATGGGAAGTATTAAATTATGGAAAGGCTTACAATTGTAGTAATCTTTGCGATATGGTATTGAAACGTGCTGATTATTTAATACAAGTTTATGAATGTCCATCCAGCTTTACCACCACCACAAACAAATCGCTCCGAATACAAACTTTAGGACGGAAAGTATCCATACGGTGCACTTTTATTTATTCATGTTTGACATATCGTGTACATCCTTCAATAGTGTCAATAGGATCTGTAAATTGATTCAAGTGAACATACTTGTTTGCATCCTTCTCATGAGCAAGACAACAAATACCACTTCAAGGCAATCATAAGGATTCAGATGTCAGACAACTAGGACATTACCTTTCTATGTACTGTCAAATAGTTGGAGTCCTTTACAATTCCAATTTTAGTATTGCCCCTCTGATACCATCGATAATATTTTCAAGAAATACGGATACAGCCCTATAGTATATATCCATTTGAGAACATTCACCCCAAACATTTAACGTGCTTATTGCAAGTAGTACTCTAATAACAAAAAAATCAAAGTGATTGAAGAAACGTTTTGAAATTGTTTCACAAAGTGTCTGAAATATTTAAAGTGTATTCTTTTGTATGTTATTCAATTAAAAGTAAAAAAGAAATATATGTAAAAAAAAATAAAACAAGCGAAGGGAAAATTAATCTATATTTAGAATGCACTCTAAGTTTCGAAAATCTTTTCGATTCAGCATGTGACTTGTTTTTATCTAATTCCAATTGTTTGAGGACAATTGAGATTTAAGTAATAATAAGGAATCTCTATAGCAATGGATAGATCAGTCAACGTTATATAAACTTATATGGACATCGATTGGCAGAACTGGTTATGACTACAAGTACATTCGTATGCATTTTTACAAAGACGGACAGTTTCTATTTTAATAGATGGAGAAATCAGGAGAGGGAAAGGCTTTTTAAATATTCTGTGGATTTAGGATGCTTTTGAACTTTTTTATATAAATAAAGTTATGCATCATTAATGTAGAACCGTATGCGAAATTTTGATCAAATGACTGGAAGAAATAAAGACAAATGAAAATGTTCTTCTGGCTAATACATAGGTTTTTCTTTGGTCTGCATTCTTTTTGGTGTTTCTCATTTGTTTTGGCCACACCATTCTTAGCACTCGAATGGAATGAAATGATCGTTTGTTGCATATAAGATAAGGCCATGTATGTCATTCCTTATGGGGATACTCCTTTCTTATCATAGACAGCAAAAGATTAAATGATTACATGCAGATGACCTTTTATATCTTATATTTTGCTTGATATGTAGCTTGCTCCTCATCACTTTACTTAGTACGTACATGCATACATACAGACAAACGTACATACATACATATATACATACATACATACATACATACATACATATTAGTGGGGCTAATCTTTATACTGTTTCATGACTGGGACAAATATTTTTATGCGAAATCCGTAATTGTAATAATGGAATGATGTACACACTGTCTACAAAATTAACGGATCGTTCTTAATTAACGACCGCTCCGGTGGCCTAGTGGTTAGAGCGTCCGCCTCGGATTTTGGAGGTCGTGGGTTCGATCCCCGGCCGAGTCATACCAGAGACTTAAAAAATGGTACTAACAGCTGCCTCGCTTGGCGTTCAGCATTAAGAGGTTAGTGTTAGGACTGGTCGGCCTGGTGTCAGGATAATGTGACTGGGTGGGACATCATGCTACATGTCTGCGGCATGATGCCCCAGTGCTAGACATCACTATAAACTGCCACATTGCAGACATCGTAGCGTTATGACTGAAAAATTGTTAAAGCTACGTTAAAAATAAAAATCACATCACATCTTAATTAGCCTTGTATTTAAAGCATCTAGAAATGGAATATCTTATCGATCAAAACCCATTTAAGAATCTGCCATTTAGAAATCCAAAAGCAAAACGATAGCAATTTTGTATTTCACTGACATTTTTAACTGAGTGTAGGCAAGAGGAAATACATTAACATTAAGCTGCATTCTGTTCTTTTGTTTTATAATTCTGTCTTCATATTATGCAGTGTCCCCACTATCAACATCTCTCTTTGACGGGACACGAACATATCATATTGATCAGCTTTATTATTAGATTAAAAATCATTCTTTACATTAAAGAAAATTCATTTCATACATACTGTGAAAATGTAATCTTTTGAGGAATAATTATTTGATGTTAGTTTGAATCTTTAAAAAAATATCTAATTACTAAAGTGGCCCCTCTCCAACGGTCATTGATTCGACTACTCGTCATACATTGACAAAAACCATTAAGTGGCAATTTATGTGGAACAATCTCCTAATATAGCCTTCAATATCCGGGTCAACACTTTCAAGACTTCTTAAATCTATATATTGACCTTGCATCAAATTCGCTCACATTTCAAGAGCACTTAAAGAAATCATGTATGTATGTGTGTATGTATGTATGTGTGTGTGTGTGTGTGTGCGTGTGTGTGTGTGTGTGTGTGTAAGTAGGGCTCACTATCTGTTCATCTGTTTATTTTCTTTCTCTCCAAAAACGACAGACATTCATCCATTAAAAGACATAGGTCACAAGACAGCAAATTTTCCGCAAGAACGTAACGCAGTTCATTTACATACAGAACTTAAGTTCTGAATAGAAGCAACAACCATGTAAAATATTTTGCAATTATAGACGTCGTCATACAGAGATACGTCTTATAAAGTGATGGTGATATTTGTCTAAAGATATATATCAGCACGTGCGCTGTAAGAGCATGACTACATGCAGAGTTCGATTTGCAGAAAATAGAGATTCTCCCATTACCCTATGTATTCGCAGAATATGATGAATTCATTTTATTTTTAAATATTATCTTTATGTTTTCTCCCATATTTAGAGACTTAGAGAAGAACTGCACATTTAAATCCAGAAAACTAGATTTACCCGTACAACAATAAGCACATGATCACACGTGAACTATTGGTAGTCTGCTCCCCAGGGTGGAAATATTTCTCTCTTCTTCATAAACTCAAACGAGCATATTAATATCCTACTCCCTATGGAGGAATCCTTTCTCTCTAGGCAGTCTGCTGCCCATGGTGGAACGACTTCTCGCCATTTCATAAAATCAGACGAGGGGTATCATATTTACCGCAACTTGTATCGTTCATAGGAAATGCTCTCTTTTCATCTTTTTCAATGTACAGAATCATGATCAACCAGTACCACTCTGTATTGTCACTCTATTCGAGTAATGATAAGAAGAAAATGTTCAGTCGAAACTATATGTTTGTCTTACTCAAGCAGATCTATTATGTGTCCATGATAACTACAGGTGTGCGAAAAGGACAATGTTTGTTTGTTAAATATAGATAAATATATAGAGCAACACACTTACACAGTGGCTAATGCTCACATTAAAATGAGGTACTTACTTTTTGTGGGCATTCCTCTAGATATTTATCTGACTTCTGTGTTCATGTAGAGTACACAATTCGACTTGCTGGTAATTCTGTGTTCATCTATAGTACACCATTCGACTTAGTGTTAATTCTGTGTTCATGTAGAGTACGCCATTAATTTATTGGCAATTATGTGTTCATGTAGAGTACACAATTCGACTTACTAGTAATTCTGTGTTCTTGTAGAGTAAGCCATTAATTCACTTGCAAATATGTTTTCATGTAGAGTACACACTTCGATTTACTAGTAAGTCTGTGTTCATGTAGAGTACACAATTCGACTTGCTGGTACTTCTGTGTTCATCTATAGTACACCATTCGAATTACTTTTAATTACGTTTTCATGTAGAGTACGCCATTAATTTACTGGCAATTCTGTGTTCATGTAGAGTACACAATTCGACTTACTAGTAATTCTGTGTTCATGTAGAGTATGCAATTCGACTTACTGATACTTATGTGGCTACACCTAACTTTTCTGAAAATTAATACGTAAACTGTCAAAGGTTCCAACAGATGGGAAAAATTAAGTGCATTTAGAGGAGTAACTTCTTTAAAAACCAAGAAAACATTGATCAGTATCATCATTAGAGTTAGGTTTATCTCTGTCTCATTTTACAAATATTTGAAACGATATATGAAAAATGATATTTTAAAGAAAAGACGTTCTAAAACTAAAAGTTTACTTCGATCATATAAATAATTCATTTTAGCACAATGTAAACATATGCATATGCAAATTGTCAATTAATAAAGTTATCTCTGTTATAGCAAAGACCCCAATTATCATCTTTCTTTTCCTACTTTCTTCTCAAATGCAGGTATTAATAAAAACATTAAAAAATAATGCCCCAATTAATCAATTTCAATAGATATTCTGTTGCCTTGTTAACTTCTGCCAAATGGATAAAAAGGGGACGCAAGCAGCTGTGAATACATCCTCCTCAGAAACCTACTGGGGGAGGATTCTGACAAGAAACAGAAACAGCGACTAAATAGTGCCATCAACAATCCGTTAATATGTGGTAAAAAATATATAAAACTCACCCTGCAGGCCATTTAGAAATAAGCAATTCCCAAGGTAAGAAAAATTGAGCACGTAATAAAACTTTCACATTATTTATTTGATGATATGGATCTACACGTTCCGGTGGAAATGCCCTCAGTTGATATGGTTCCTCAATAAATATCGATTATTAGCTTGGTGATAATTATGACCAATAAGATTACTGAGCAAAAGTATCATTTACGTACCGTGCTGTTTTTCAAAGTGCTTACTAATGGTTGATCGAATGATCAGGGTTGAATATAGCAGCAGTAGATGTCTAAATTGGATTTTGTAGCACACATCCAATACATGCATGGAAATAAGTGCATGGTGTTATAGACAAAAGTGTTCGAAATGTTTGGGCTTTATTGCCTACTGTAAAAATGGTGTTATTCTAGTCCGGCAGGAATGATATCCAATCAATTCATCTTCAAATTTATCCTTTATACTTATCACTTTTTATATGAAATTGTTCATCAAAGACCATCCAACCAAGACGTAGATATTTTTAATCTTCTTTGAAACCGATATTTTGCTAAGTGCATTCTTATAAATGTAAAAAGGTATCTGACCGGGTATAAATATTGTTAATCGTACTTTGGATACACATTTACAAAACAGCAATTTATCCTGAACCGAAACAATGTTTTGTTTTATTTTGTTTTATGGGTCGTTCTCCATTATCGTAGCAGCAGCTACATTTCCACCCCACCCCACCCCCATTCAATATTTCCAAAACGGAACTGGATATGTTTGTAACCCGAAGATAGCATACAGTAACACAGGACAGTTGATCCAATGTACCTAGCATTCCAAGCAAGTCTGAAGTTATGCATAATTGTTATTGTAGCTTCAGTTTTCTCAAAACGTCAGTGACTCTCTGATCGAACTGGTTGATGGAACTATAACTTGACAGACATTCTGAGTGTTAGTAATCTATCAGCACTGGCTGAACTGGTATGTGAAATGGCCGAGATTCTGTCTGTTCGGCAGGGCAGGTTCCATAAGAGTCTGTTGGTTATAGATGTTTTAACCTATGTACCCATATATGTAGCCACTGTTTGCATAGGGCGATGTAGAGAGACGTTTCAATCCACTTTGCATTATCTGGAAAACTGACAATGAACCTGATACTTTCAGGCAGCAAATGATAAACCATGTGTTTTGCATACTTTAGAAGTATCGGTCACATTCACATCAATATCAGCATCCTGGTATGAATTTTGTATTTCTTTTGTTTTTTATTTTTAGTATGATTAGTGGTACTACAAAAACGTGTTTATGAAACTTCCTCTGCGGTGTTCTTCATAGTATTTGACTACATTCAGCCAATATATGACATAATAACGAAACTCATGTCATAAACAGATTAAGCGATTAAAAAGAGAACAAACTACTAATTAAGTTCTTATTATTTGCCACGCACTTGTGGACGAATATTGCATGGCCAGTTTGATCAGCAGCATGAAACAAAGAGATCAGCTATGATCTCCATCATTGTACCGTTAATGTAATTATATATATATATATATATATATATATATATATATATATATATATATATATATATATATATATATATGCAAATTCAAAATTGCAAATAAAAAAATCATAATCTTATTGTATCCAATTCCAATTCTGCAACATTTCATTTGCGAAAATTTATACCAAAGTTTTTCTTCTTTTTTCTTTGCTGTAAAAAATCAAAGCGCTCTAAGTTGACGCTTAGGAAACGCAACTTTTCAAATGAGTGCAGATGATTGCAAGAGTTATTTCCCTTGATACTTCATTCGCTGATAATCGAAACAGTAATTCAGATAATTAAACATTCTCTTGATCACATTCAGACTGAACTCATAGTTTTGAAATCTGTTTGTATAATATTCAGTCAATGAGCAATCAGATGTCAAATATTTAGTTCTGAGCTTAACCACGAGCGTAGGCCTTGAACGGTTCTGGACTCTTTCACTTGACAGCAATTATAAAATGAAATCGCCCTAAAACTCCGCTTCAGACGTTTGAGGGTAATGGTTAATTTAAGGTTCATTATAAATCAACTCTCAATAGACAAAAGCTACTGAACTTTTAAATATTACACGAAAATCTGGGAATCATTTTAATTTTGCCATTCATGAGAATTAGTTTGCAAGTCTTGTTACACAACATAGCCATGTAGTGGCTTTTTTTAACGTTAATAAGCAAGATGGACAAAAATTCTAACATATCTAAGTACATACATTTTATCCAGATATAATTCATTTCTTTATTTTCATCCTGTTTTTCAGATCTGCGATACTAGTTTCGTCAATTTTATATAAATACATATAAAATACACTTTTTTCATCCCAACTTTATTTCATACTCTCCCGTTAAAGATACATTGTTTTTTAATAAAAGACGGCATCATTTTATCGATGTAATTTCAGTTTTCAAAAATTATAAAACTATCTGGTCACTTTCTATACTTCCTTATATACCTCTAGCTGTAAGTCTAACTCCATACATTTTCTTTTAATAAGTTATAGCTGTTTTTTTCCTCTACTTTTGGCCATTTCTTTCCTCTAAATTGCTTTCCTCCACAACTAGTTGATTTTCCACTCGCGACTGACATGCATGTTCCTATCAGAAGCATTTCAAATATAAGCTGATCAGTCTTATGAAATTTACAATTACGGTTTGTTGTTAAATTTCTTAATATTTAACACATACATATTAACGTCCAGCTTCTGTCATATTATGAATCTTTCAATAACGAATGACTACATGTTATAATATTTTTATCTTGATTTCCAATTCGACAATTGTCTTCATTTGTACAAGAAAATGATCAGTTCATAGCCTATTTTAACATAGTTAGAAAAAAATAATTATCAATCCAAACACGTTAGGAGATATGAAAACAACTTGCTATTTCACTCTTAAAATTTGAGGGAAAGGTTAAAACACTTCAAGATTAGTTTTAAGCCAAATTTCATGCCGAGTTTGCAAAATTAAAGTTCTATTTAAAAGAATCACGAATGTATAATAATGTCAGCGTGGTGATGGTAGTATTTACGAATTAGGAAGAATGAGGCAACAATTGAATTAAATGACTTGGAACAAAAGCTTTCATGAAAGACAGGCTCAGTTTGAAATAAATCAGAGGACCAATTCATTCAATAATAACATTGAAACAGCTACAACCGAAATAAAGATATTCAAATATCAAATGGGCATTGAAATTATCTTAAATATTCTTGCATTAGGTATTAGAATGGGTGACTTTTTTAAGAACTAGATAGAACAAAACGAGTTTTATATTATGCTGCATATTGCTTCATGATTTTCGCACAGTTCTTAATCAACGAGTGTCACGTGCCCCCTAAATAGTTCCGACCCCCCCCCCCCCCAGTCAGCAACGTTGACGGTCTAGGTGTGCAAATAAGGTGAAAGATATAACAATTTAATAAACTATATCACGTATTCCACAATTACAAGACAAATTTTCAATTAAATTGCTTCCAATCAATAAATGACAAATCACAATCGCCAATTCTCTCTCTCTCTCTCTCTCTCTCTCTCTCTCTCTCTCTCAATGAACTATGAATTTTGAATTTGTCTAATAATATTACTGAGAAATCCAATTTATTTGGTAAAACTAAATATTGTTACTGAGACGTTTTCACTACTGTGAAACACATTGGGAATTGAAGGTGTGTTTACATTTTAAATTATTGATACTCTTCAAGTAGAAAATGAAACAAAAAATGTAGAACAATATTCATTAGAAAGTTCTTGTTAAAAATATATCAAAATGATTCTTTAAAAAATCTAGTCTGTGTGTTACAAAGAGACTGAATCTTCTTTTTGTTTAAAATATATACTTGAATTGTCACCATTAATATTAATGTATCAATAATATCTTGTAATGAAATAAAACAATTAGAGTTTAAAAGAACTGTAAATAGTGAACTTTCTGTATAAAATTGTATGCATTTAAGTAAGTAATGTTACCAAAATGTTCTTCTGATTTCACGGTCGAATCCCGACGAAGAATCCAAGAAGGAAGACGATGACATATGGTGAAATCTGTAGTGTTGAAGTCTACAATTCCTTGGAGAAATAAGAATTATCACTCCGGTTTCTGATAGCTGAATAACATTTTATAGAAAGCTGTCCTTGTTTCATAATCTTGAATGACCACATGTATTTTTCAGAATAAATAACAGAATTAATCCTTTTGAATCCAAGTAATTTGAAATAACTCCAAACAGCACAACATTCAACTCACACTTTAACCGCCCATCTTCTGCTAAAATTAATTCTCTAAAACATGGCTTTCTAAAACATAAACAAGGATAACGTGATTATCTCCTGAACGTTTCTAGAAACCAAATCAGCTGTCAAATATCACGTCCACCCAGTGTGACCCTGAGGAAAACCAATCATTTTCTCTCAGAAATAAACAATTTATATAAAAAAGTTGTTTACATCTTAACCCCAAAGCCCCATCATGACCTTGACAACAACCAATCATTTTCAAACAAAGACAGAACCTGTTTACGATGGATGCTACGAATTTTGAAACAATGTCAGGTTTTAGATCAGCACCTAGTGTTTACAAGGTTAAACTATTTCCTGAAAAAGTATCATCTCTAATGAATAACTTTACATTATAATAGCATATATTAGAATTAACAAAATTTAAAACTGACAAACAATTAAATTAAAATAAATATGAATTAAATCAGATATACGTAACAGCTTTCTGTATAAAATTGTATGCATTTAAGTAAGTAGTGAGCTTTCTGTATAGAATTGTATGCATCTAAGTAAGTAGTAAGCTTTCTGTATAAGATTGTATGCATTTAAGTTAGTAGTGAGCTTTCTGTATAAAATTGTATACATTTAAGTAATGTTATTCTGTGAAAGTTTTCACTAAATTTGCTTGGAATGTGTGTGTGTGTGTGTGTGTGTGTGTGTGTGTGTGTGTCTGTGTGTGATGTAAGTAGAAAGGGTCAATGCTTGGTCCAAAACCTAGTTTCCATTAGAGAAGTAAAGAAAATTCCACTTGCCTATACCTGCCGTTTCAATTAATTCATATGTTGCATACAACATTTTCGAAACATTCAAAGCTAAAGAGTAAATCACTATCTCAGCCATGCAGACAGATCGATGTCACAACTTGCTTGTATATATCTAGGACACGCGGTTGCGTACGTCACGTGGGGACTTTTCCAGAGATTACACAATGTCTTTCGTAAAATGTCAAATGCAAAATTGATGTTTTTCAAAAGTGAACATTACAAAAATTTAAATGAACGTGTGACTAAAACTAGTATATGCAATAAATACAAAACCACAACAGTTTTTAGTTATTAAACGAACTCGATTGATACGTCGTAGGAACAGACGACATATTCCTAAAAACTAGGCCACCGAACCATCTGTTAACATGAGTAATATAAATTTCGTGTTTGTGTGATGCGACACATATTACAGTCAAGACTGTTTACAATAGATATTATGGCGAAGGTTACAACGTTTATTATAGCCACGGCTGTTACAGAGAGCTAAGGATGTTACAGCGCATAGTATATGGCCAAGTCCGTCATACATAAAGGCACACACACACACACACACACACGCGTATGACTTATCCAGTATGAATGAATCAAACACGGCTCCAGGAAAGGCTATACTTTAGAATATACTGCTCGAAAAGTTGTAAATATCCTTCTTTTTAGAACGTACGCTAAGTCAGTGCCTGTATAATTATATTTATGTCAAACATACACAGAGGTCTGAATAAAGCAAAGCGAAAATCAGCGAGACCCATGCGCGGCTCCACTGGTAACGGCAAAAATGGCATTTTCAGCAACTATGTTATATCCTTTTGGGACATCGGTGTATGGTTGTGGGGTATAACAGGTGGTGCATTCAGGCAAGGCAATTATTGCTGTAACCCAGCGACCTGTGTTCCAGAATGAATAGGGAACGAATTAAAATTTATCTCAAACCCCAATGCTAATATTTTTCCCAATACATAACATAATTTTACTTAATATTATCTTTCATCCTAGTGTAGGATCCATGGATATCACTTTCAGCTCTGTAAAAGACGCCAAATGTATAATTGCTTCATGTCATGTCATGCTACCCTACCAGATATTATGTTAAAACAATTTACAATGGCAGGAAGGAAGGAAGGAATGATGAGCAGACGACAATGCTGTATTGTGTCTGCACCGCCATTATCGTATGTTTGTTTGTAAAGGGATGAAGTGCAAAGTCAATTGCTTATACACAAGAAGTGCTAATATTCTGTTTCAGTATGACCTCATTTAAATTCAACACGGGCAAATGTTGACTAGTACTGTACGGTTGCAAGCAAACTCAATCTACACTGGTTAAAAGTATATAAAAATGTATTAAAGAAATATGTATTGGGCCTTAATGACTATCAGTCCAAAGTTTGTCATGCTGACTAATAACCGACATGGTGTACTTTTCCTGAATACACAGTAGGGCAAAATGTGTTCTACCTTTTGAACCGCTTCGATGGCCTAGTGGTTAGATGCAGGATGTCACGGGTTTGAACCACAGCCGAGTCTTACCAGAGAATTATAAAAATGGTACTAGTAGCTGCCTCCCTTGGCGCTCAGCATGAAGTGGCCTGTATTAGGAATGGTCGACCTGGTGTCAGGGTAATGTGATTGAGTGATACATGGTGTTACCTGCCTGAGGCATGATGACCCAATGCTAGATATCACTATAAACTGTCACACTGCAGGCATTGTATGACTGAACAAATTGTTAAAGCTACGTTAAAAACAGTCGATAGATATGAGGAAATATATCAAGAAAATGCGATGAACTTTTGTTTATTTAACGAAACATTACCCAATACGGTATTTTGCAGCCATTATATCTGAATGTGAGATCACATTTATACTTTATAACATTTCAATAACAATAACTACTGTTACTAAGTTGTATTATGAAGTTCACCAATATTCTTCTATATATTTTCTGTGTAAAAGTGTTATAACAAATTCATTGCAATGGAAAGTATATGCTTCAAGGCGAAGCTTTCCAGTGCTATCTTGAAGTAAGTGCGACTGGGAATTAAACATTTGGTATTAGCATGCGTTATAACAGAATTATACATCAGTATGATAGCTAATTTTTGATTCCCAATAAATTTAAGAGGTCAAATATTGCTTAAAATTTCTTTGCTTCACGTATATAGGAAAAGATGGATAACATTTATAATGGCAGGAAGAAAGGTTAATTTGTGCTAGAAACTAAGATTTCCTTAAGTAGCAACATCTTTCAATGAAACTGTTGCAAGTATGCCCTCATAATCGAAAAATAAACATGATGTGTGTATACAATAGTATAACCCTTGGCAAAATCATTATGTTTGCGTATCGTATTTATTCTTGAAAACTAGGAAAAAATACAAACTGAAGTCGATGGAACCAATGGCAGACATAGCTGTCTGTCTGTCTGTCTGTATGCATGCATGCATGTCTGTCTGTCTGTCCGTATGTATGTATGTATGTATGTATGTATCTATCTATCTATCTATGTATATACGTCTGTCTGTCTGTCTGTCTGTCTGTCTGTCCGCCTGCCTGCCTGCCTGCATGCATGCACGTATGTATGTAATGTCCGTCTGTCTGTCGGTCTGTCTGACTGTCTGTCTCTATGTCTGTCTGTCTGTATGTATGTACGTACGTACGTACGTACGTAAGTCTGTCTGTATGTCTGTCTGTCTGTCTGCATGCATGCATGCACGCACGCACGCACGCACGTACGGACGCATGCATGCATGCATGTATGTATGTATGTACGTACGTACGTACGTGTGTGTGTATGTATGTATGTATGTATGTAATGTCTGTCTGTCTGTATGTATGTATGTATGTCTGCATGCATGCATGTATGTATGGAATGTCTGTCTGTCTGTCTGTCTGTCTGTATGTATGTATGTGTGTGTGTGTCTGTCTGTCTGTCTGTCTGTATGTATGTATGTATGTGTTTGTGTTTATACGTATGTATGTATGTATGTATGTATGTATGTATGTATAATATAATTATTTATTTATGTATTAACCAAATTTTATTAATTAAATTCTATTCCCGGCCAATTTTCTTTCTCCTCTGGCCAGAGCAGTTTCAGAGCTGATTATTACAAATTTACTTTCTGATTTTCTCAAACGAAAACGGAAATAATAAATTAAATAATAGAGAAAGCACCTCATAAAAAGTGCGATCACTGCCATTTCGTAATGATCGTTTCGAAAATATAATTGTCAAGCAAAATTTGTTTTGTGTCGCTCATCCGTTTTCTATAATTATTTTCTCAATTTACAACATTTTGAGCTTTTGTAGCTATGAATTTTTTAAACCTTTATCGAGTATTGATCCACACACTTTTCGCTTTTATTTCCTGTGAGTTAGGTCTTCTCGATGTGTCCCATATATACTATGCATCCGCAACTGGAGTTTCCAAACAAGGAAAGAAAAGGAATCTTACTTCATACGCCGCCTTAGAACAATAAAACATAGCGGTTTAAACCAAGAAGACTAGAAAAAGACAGCCTTGTGCAAATAAAATTATCTCAATTTGCTTAATAGCCTATAATGACTTACATAACAATGAAGTATCCAGGATATAATTTGCAATTACATAAATTAACGTAAATAACAGATGTCGTTATGGGTTATCGATTTCTAGGTCAATACAAATATTTTCCAGTATCAGCAACAAATTGAAATAAACTAGTCGAAACATAATAAAGTTATAAGCTTAATTCCTGTATTAAACAGCCATGTAAAGCTTTGCAAACATAGCCGTTTTTTTCTGGTTTATTTGTTTGTCTTGTCTATGTTTTGTATTTGCCTTGGAAAAAGACTCATTTTAAAAAAAAAGGAGTCGAGAGCGCTCTTTAAATACTAGTTTCGCACTGATCATTGTCAGTTTAATGCATATATATATATATATATATATATATATATATATATATATATATATATATATATATATATATATATATATGACAAATGCAGTCTTCCTGTATATAAACTACGTTTCTTTGTCTGCTTGTTTTAGTATATTTCCTGAAATTATATCCTGGTATGAGTCATTTGAACTGTCCTACTGTATGCGAATCTGAATATTTTTTATGTAATTTAATTTTTATATGTGTTACGATTTCAAATGACACATTATTTACTGCATTTCATGCAGTTGGAAAGTCGAATCATGTGATCAATTCAATAATTTTATATATCCAATCAAATCGGCTCTTTCTTCAGCACACTAGAGTTTAAAAGCTCCGTTAATACCAAGATAATCTGACCTTTCCAAACTGTGGGGACTGTGAGCACATACGAGGTAATTACAGGCGTCTCATAAACAATGTTTACGAGGCATACTTCTATCTCTTTCTGGTTAATATTTATCTCTGGTATTTAAACAAAACAGGCTATGTATTATATAATTTTTTCATTCTCTACTTCAAATGTACTTAGTATGTATTTTTTAACCAAGAATCCATAAACGTTCCTGATATCTGCAGGTCATAATTTTAATGTATTCTTCTTATAGCAGTTTCTTTATCCACCAAATATTGACAATTTAAAATATTTAAGCTTCACAAATCTTTCTGGAGTCAATTTGCTCTTTCCATGTCAAGGATATTTCTTTTATTCTTCCCTACTTGTAATATATTCATGTATTTGTCCTTCAGCTCAACATGACGAAGTCCATTATCGTTATCGTTTCCTTTGCAAGTTGGATTGCGTTCCTGATGTACGAAGCGTCAGGTACTATAAATGTATTCCCTTAAAATAAGGCAAAACTAGAATCTAGTTATTGGACTTATATTTCTAACATTGGCCAAAGTACTGCCTACTTTTGAAAGTTCACTTGCGGCAAATGAACGCTTATTATCGAAATCAATAAAACGAAATCAGTAAGACGAAATCAATAAGACGAAATCAATCCAATACGACGACAGTCTTATGACTACACTCACTGCATATAGGTTATTAATGAATTAAGGGGGGGGGGCGCCGATTTGACTTTTATTATTATGTAATTACCAAATAATCCTATGTAAATAAAGAAAATAGATTACCTAAATACAAACAAATATAAGGAAATGCATAACCTCTAAAAGAAAGAAATATGAAAATTAAATATGTGTTTAAAATACGCGACCTGTCGTAAATCAGTTCCAATATTTCCTTGTTTCATTTTCAGTCAAAGTGATACAAGGAAAACACTTATGTCAGCAATAAGGAATGTAAAATCTTCAAAAAGCAAACATTGTGATCAGTTCTAGGTAGTAATGATATACTTATTTAAAACAGTAATGATACAATTATTTAAAGTAGTAATGATACAATTAATTAAAATGGTAATGATACAATTATTTAAAGTAGTAATGATACAGCTATTTAAAGCAGTATTGATACAATTATGTGAAGTTATTTAAAATAGTAATGATACAGTCATTTAAAATAGTAATGATACAGCTATTTAAAGCAGTATTGATACATTTATTTAAAGTAGTAATGATACAATTAATTAAAATGGTAATGATACAATTATTTAAGCCAAAAGTACCATTACCAACACTTTTGTGTGATCATCATTTATTTGAGAGGTTTCGCTTTATTTAACATATAACAAATACACAAGTCAGTATATTTGTTACACAGCAACATGTCAGTATACTTGTTACACAGCAACATGTCAGTATACTTGTTACACAGCAACATGTCAGTATACTTGTTACACAGCAACATGTCAGTACTCTTGTTACACAGCAACATGTCAGTACACTTGTTACACAGCAACATGTCAGTACATTAGTGTTTTGAGAAAAAAAAATTCATTGTGTGCTAGAATTCATTGACAAATTTATTCATTTCCTTAATCCATAAATAAAATTCTTAATATTACTTGGAGCCTTAGAAAATGTCAACATTTAAATTGAATGCGCTACAGTTTCACTCATTACTCTATTGAAAATCTGGGACTTTATAATTTGACTCATGAGGCGTGTTTGCACAATTTTGCCATATTGACATATTGTATTTTTATATTGCTCATTGTCCATTCTGTACTTTACTTGCACTCCTTTTTTACACCGCATCCGGCCATTATTTTGTTTAACTTCAATTCATCCAGATTTGTAATCTGACGGAACGTCTTGTACTGAATTTCCAATACATACATTAGTTTATTGTTGCTTGTATTATAAACAAGGCTCAACAGACTTGAAACAAAACAGAGAAATAAAACAAGATCTTTACCCATCAGTTACATATTTATCATGCTAAAATTTCTTTAAATATTTGCATTTAGAGAAAAATACCATACAGTCCTTGTCATTTACAAACATTTAGTGATTAAGTAATAATAACTTAAATTAGTATGTCACTTTGTGTACTTTCAGGTCCCAATTAGTATCTCTTTGTAATATGTATTATTTAATCTCTCATTCTTACATATAAATAACACCTAAGTGGTATCGATATTTCCCTCATATCTTCACATTTTGTATTTTATTCGTGTTCTAGCATTCTTAAAAATAAATTTATAACGATTGCCAGTGTTACACTACTAATAATCCCAGTCCGAGTTAGATCATTTGCAAAATAGAGCTATCCGTATTTTTGGAGCAACCGTTAACATTCTTAGGAAATGGAATCATAGTTTGTTGAGTGTGATAAGATCGGGTGAAAGAATTGATTTATATTACAATCTTATATAGACATGTAAAGTGCTCGGGGTATAGTGGTTATTAACCCAATATCATATATATCGAAGATACAATTTTCTTATTCTTCTATTAAAAAAAAAATCTTTTAATTTTGCTTTAGGCTTTCAAACGATGGAACCGAAATTAGAAGAACATGGAATACAACGGGATCTGAAATTTATTATAAACCATCCCCTTAATAAAGACAGACCTGCTACCACCCTTTTGGGACCACCATTATCGGTTCTGCAAGAATACTTTACATTACTACCGGTGCTGAACAGTATAGATGCATTCCATTTGAAACCGCTGCTTCAGGTAAAAGTGTACGTTGTAACATGTTTTCGTAAAATGATATGTATTTAAATATCGGACTCAAGAGTGGACACAATTGAATGTATGTGCCTACAATCAAATAGTTCCTCAGAATATCCATTAAAATTGATGTCATTTACAAGCATACCGAATGATATCATGTTGGCTGTATACCTACCTCTTCCTTTTGTTTACTTACAAGATTCACACATCCATCCATCAATAAATCCATCAATACATACATACATACATACATACACGCACGCACATACGCACGCACGTACGCACGCACACACACACACACACATACATACATACATACATACATACATTTATTTACTGGTGGCCAGCAAAGATAGTCGAGAACTTCAAGAAATACAAGTTGCCTATCGTGAGTTTCCTTTCTACATATGTTACTTCACAAATAATTTTAAGTCAGAAATAGCTTTAAAAAAAAGTAATGAATTTACAATGATAATGATCGTGAATAGGGAGAATAATCCATAATATTTCCAATGCCTACTGACTAAATAATCGGCATATGAAGATTGTCATTTGTACAGTTGGTGTTTTTTATACAATTTATACTAATGTAAGTAATAGGTCGTTGTATACATCATCCGAGCAACCCCAAAAAGATCTTTTTCTTCTTGCTGATGTGTATATTGTAAAAGAAATGCTAGTAATTATTAATCTCTTTCTTCAAGGTATATCAAGTAATTGACGGACTGAAGGCATCCGAGGTGGACGGTGTTCCCATCAAGGACCTCTGGCTCTTTCCTGGATATTACATGATGTCTTTGGAAGAAGTTGTTGATACGTGGGCAGTCCTGAAGAGAACATCTGATGCCTGGAATTTAGCGTGGCTACCCATATTTTCTTCACGCTCCGGAGATTTGATTGTATATGATACTAGCAACGGACATATGTACGAGATGTTAACAAAGGAGTCACTGGAATGGGAGATAGCACCCAACCTACAGCATTTTCTTGGAGATTTAGTGCAAAAGTTTAGCACTGGAAGAATTCATATTGATGAAAATGGACTTATGGATAAAAACGCTAACGAAAATAATGCTCGAAATAATGAGGACCGCAAAGATGAAATATCTGACACACTCATTTTTTCTGGTGACATTATGAATCATGTTAGAGCCGACATACTTCTGGGGGAAGAGAATGTCGAAGTACCCAATCTTATATTCGCTTGCACTAATATGCCGAACATTTGCCAAAACATTAAGAATGCAATAAACAGCGGAAAAACTAGAAATCTACAGAGAATAACAGATCCTGATCAGATAAAGAAAAATCGTCAAAATGCATGCGGACATGTGTCATGCAAAAAGGGGGACTCTTGCGATGAGTATCCATTTGCTTCAACATCCCAGGGCGGAACTGGTGCCACAACCATGTGTGTCCCTTTATCTGAGAATAACTCTCAAGGGGGACAACTCGCTCGTTTTTACAAACTCAAAAAAGTAGGAGACAAAGACTTTTTCTACATGCAATCGCCGTAGTTACAACGACTTAGTGATGGAAAGCTTTCACTAGTAATCCGACTGACCAATGTAAAGATCATTTTTTCGGTGTATATTACTATGAAGTGTGTTTTGAGCTAAAATTCATGTAATCATCTAACAGTTATACATTCAAAAGAAAGATGCAAGTATATATTATATTGAAGATCATGTATGCTTTAGGCTTGATCAAAATACAACTGTAAAAATATTTGATTGCATTTAGGTTGTTTTCCATCACCACTGCCAATGTACGTGTGTTATGTATGTGGCATACATATTTCTAAAATAATTTCTTCGTTCGCTTCTTATTTTTCTTCTAAATTTAGTCCTCATTCAAACGCTGCACAACTTACATACATAATTTGAGACTTTATCTTTTTCGAAATGCATTAAGTGTCATTTTTAGGAATATACATAGCATCCCATCTTCAAAATGACCTTCTCTCGTCCTCTTTTAATGCATGAAATAGCACCTACAATTGTAAAGTATTCGACAATAAACCTTCAACATATGGTCAATAAACTTGAATATCCCTCTGACCAATAACAACTGCTTAAATGCCAAAATTAAGACACATTTAAAAGCATTGTGCAATTATCCCGTGAAGTCTTCCTCAAGCACACGTCAGTTGTTTAGAAGAATTTTTTTCCAATCTCATATGACTCCTGCTTTCATTTTGACTCTGCTCTCTAAGAACTGTTGGGACCAGAGATTGAACATTGGCATGCATTGCAAAAATCACTTTTAAGTACATGGAATTCATCTGTATAATTTAAACTGATCATTCTAGCTTATGGAATAGCTTTGAGAAATTGAAATTTTTTAAACATATGGCCGTGAGATAAAGACAGAGATCAGGTGTTATCATTTCAATAAACCAATCTTTTAACCATCTGTATTCTTTTATATTCGCTTCCTTCTTGATGGCAGATTGTAATAGCAAGAAACCGATACTTAAAAATTTCCGACTGTTTCCTTTAGCGAAAAGAAAGTGAAACTATATACCGTCAAAATGTATTATATGAATAGGTTTGTCTAGCAATAAACATGTATTTAGCACCTTCCGATTGTTGCCAATAGTGAAAAGAAAATGAAAATATGACTTGAATTCTTCTTCATCTGACATTCTAATGAAAACCATGCGACCACGTTGTGAACTATAAAATAAATGTAATGAAGTTTTTGATTTAACGTCTCTAAATACAAGTATTCCTTGCCATTTTATATATCAGTAGTTGTTTTTTGTGAAATTCTTTGTTGATGTGTACCAAAATGTATGTCGGCATTCGAATATCTTGCAATAAATTAAATATTTTCTGTCATAAGTTGCTTTAATACATTGCCGATCTTTACGTTATGCACAACGAACAGTCAACATTAAAACATAATCACGTGATCTACGATTATATGTTAAACTTTTAAAGCCCGTTTGGAACTCGTGGTTTAGAAAGAAACTTAAATTGGTATACATATTGTGGAATCGCATTGCATCCCTTCGCCATTATATCTCTCTATCTATCTACCTACCTACCCGTCTATCTATCTATCTATCTATCTATCCATCCATCCATCCATCCATCTATATATATATATATATATATATATATATATATATATATATATATATATATATATATATATATATATATATATAAACTTACAAAGATATGAATAATTTTATCCAAAACAAATTGAAGAAAATAGCAAGGAAAAACACTGGTACACGTGTTTAAAGAAATCTAACTCACAAAATTTACGAAATGTTTCATATTATCAACGATGGTGAACGACATCGTTTATGTTGCTTGAAAATATAGACCCGTCTTTGCAAATCCGGCGACTGTATTACACAATAAACTCAAGTTCGATTCTAAACGCCAACAAGATGAAAATGTTTGGGAATCATCTTTCTTTTTTTAAAACTTAGTAATGTGTGATATATATGGTCAGATGCGTTGCGTGTTGGTCAAATGTCAGTGCTTTCCGTGACTAAGTCATATTAGGTTATTCGTGCCTGTCTGATATATATTCATTCATTGTTATGTTTTAAATAAGCAACTTCAGCTTAAATATCTGCTTGGACAGTTAAATTATATTCAGACAATATTTTCAAGAAACTGTGATGTCAAGTGTTTCGTCCTGACCTTGTTCTAATAATGCACTTTATTACAAGTCAATAATAATAATAATAAAATAATAATAATAATAATAATAATAATAATAACAATAATAAGTGCAGGTTTGAATACCTCCCACGTGATGCATTTCACAATATTTGCGCTCACAACAGAACCCACGTGACTCAATGATCCACTGGAAATTACTCCACACTTGTCAACAGGTTTATTATTAAGACTGAATTTAAGAATTCTAGACACCTATTTATAGCTCATATGCAGTCTAAAGTCATACATCAAACGTAAAGACATACATATCTCCCTTCTCACCATGTGGAGGTTTAATGTCAAGGTTACATGTTACATTTGTAAGACACTCACTGTATATCTCTATGCTGATATTGGTCCAAGATCACTAACGCGTATGACCACTAGCAGATTCGCTCGAAAACGAAATTAGTTTCAATGATATTCTCACCATGCGAAAATATCTCGCGGTTTGAGTTTACCTATATTCGGGAAACATTTTGAGTTTTTGGAGCAAAAATTAGCATTAAAATTAGGACTATCTTCAGATCTTAGCACAATTTAATCTTGTACAAGAATTAATCTATTTAATACTAGATGGGTACGCTGACAATAAGCAATCATCTTTCGTGTAAATCATCTTCATTATATGTGTGAAATCTACTGAGAAAATATATTTTAGCTTAATTGAAACGATGCTCTAACTATATATATATATATATATATATATATATATATATATATATATATATATATATAAAATTCTGCCAATAGACTATTTATACGGAAGACCGAAAATGATCTTTGTGAAGCAGTTTATAGAATTTAAGGTCTTGTAAGAACGCACGTTTATGTGGTCATTTATATTAGCGAAGCAATCCAGCTCTCTGACTAGGCAGGGATGCTAAGCCACGAGCTCTGTAGTTCATGTACAGACCATGATTGGTTGTTTATGCATCGATACCAACTACTTTCATTCCTGATGGAGAGACAGAAGTACCCGTGCTCAGTCTGTCACAAAATGAACTCGCAGAAAGTAAAATTAAACTTCCACATCAAGAACAAGCATGTGGATGAGTGGAATTGTGTAGACAGTTCTATATAATATGGGTTGAAATGTCAACTTAAATTTATTTGTCTGTACACTCTAAAATAAAGTCAATACCAAAACTGTGCGTCAATATATTTGCTTGTTTGCTGATTACACGCTGTTAAAGGTCAATATTTTTTACCTGCAAGGAAAATCCCTAATTAGTCCGATCAATCTCATTTACACACTGTGAACCCACGAATTGTTTGTCTAGTGTACACACAGCTTGACTACACAGTCATTATAGTGTCGAAACACATTACGACCTGACCCAGACACTCATTAAGAATGACTGTCGACATACCCTGTTTTTTTTCAAACGTGCAAATGGAGAGGCTTATTCTAAGTTTAATAAAAGTGCAACCATTTTTGCTTTTCGCGTGAATATATTTTAGACATGTACGTGTAGTTTACATTTTTGTCGTTTGACCGCACGTTTCACTTGAAACAATTTTATTCCTATGATGACAGAACATAGATGTTTTCTGTCCCATTTCATCTATTCCATCCTTCTAGCACTACAGTGTTTGCAATGCACAGATTATCCACGATGTGCATTCTTACGTGCATTGAAAAGATGAACATTACGTCATCATTCAGGGAAGATAGACGGATCTCATTCCACGGCGGACTCAAAATTAAAGGACTTACCGTGTAGCAAGCATTTTGTACGCTCAGCAGATTTCTCTAACTGTGAAGCGTCTGTCTTTTCTTTAGTTTAATAAAAATATGTAAATAGTTACACGTGTTATTAACATGTTAACTTGAGTTCTGCATTGGAAAACATAACGCCATAACAACATTGAATCATTCATGATCACTTCTTAAATGGACCGAAATGAAGTTTTATTTTACTAAAATGTCGTTGCTGTCTAAAGCCAAATTCAATTTGATGTGAACATCCTACATCCTTAGACGGGGGGGGAGGGTCAAGGTATTCACTACAAATCAGTAAATATGTGATCGCTCTGGTGGCCTAAGTGGTTAGAGCGTCCCCCTCGATGAGGGAGGTCTTGGGTTCGAATCTCGAGTAAGTCACAACAAAGACTTATAAAAATCGTACTAGCACTTGCCTCGCTCGGTGCTCTGCATTAACGGTTATTGTTAGGGTTTGTCGGCATGGTGTCAGGACAATCTGACTGGGTTGGACATAATGCTACATGTCTGCAGCATAATGCCCCAATGCTAGACACCACCATAAACTGCCACACTGCAGATATCGTAGTGATATCACTGAAAAATTGTTAAAGCTACGTTAAAAATCCAATTCACACACACACACACACACACACACACACACGCAGAGAAAATATTTCATTACCGTCTTGACTGGAGAATGTTATTTATTGCTAACATTTCCTGAATTTGAAAACAACAATTACAGCTATGGCATATTATTTATCTATTTATTAATTTTGAATGAACAACATAATGTTAATAAAACAGTTTATTTACTTTACCCATCGATATGTTCCACTCTTGTCGTCAAATGTCATTTGGTTCGCGGAAGCTCCATTAGGCCACTTCCGTAAATAATGTTTGGCTGCAAATACGGAAGTACCTGTATCTCTCAATTGATTATTATTAAATATTTTCCATTTGTTTTGTCTTGTAAAATATGTCGTACGGTTTCAAAAATGCTTTGGACTAAATTATACTTTTAATTCTTATTCTGGTACGGAATTCCCCGCGAAGGACAAATAGACAAAGGGAAGTAATTCTACTTAAAACTGAGAAAGAGACATATGCAGATGCATTAATGGATATATAGAGATATAGACTTCATTCAAAAGTAGGTACTAACGGCAGTCTCGCTTGGTGCTCAGCATTAAGAGGTTAGTGTTAAGACTGGTCGGCCTGGAATCAGGATTCTGTAACTGTGTGGGACATCATGCTACATGTCTGCGGCATGATACCCCAGTGCTAGACATCATTATAAACTGTCACACTACAGACACCGTAGCGATATGACTGAAAAATTGTTAAAGCTACGTTAAAAATCCAAATCACACACATACGCACACACACACATTTAAAAGTGCAAAACGTTATCAACCTAATGACACTATTATATACCATAATCCACCTTATTTTGATTAATGTATCTTTACTTTCATCCTGCTATTCATTTTTAGTTCCTTTCATCAATCTTTTTTTTTTTTTTTTTTGACAAAACTGCGGAAAACTGTACTATACGAAGGGAAGTTACGCCAGGTAGGTCCATTGTTTCAGATTGTTCAAGTGCGGCAGAGTGTATTGCCAAATGGATAAACTTTATGGAAACCATTATGAAAAGAACAGTTTTAAAATATGTTAAAGATAAAATAATGATTTCCGGGAAAACTGAGTAAAATTAAACCTCTTAAAAACTGTATCCGTGATTACAATAAATATTGATTCCCTTAATTCTAACAGTGACCAATGGTATGGCATGGTTGCTGGTAGAAAGAAGATGCTTGATAATCCGGATTCAAATGGATAAATGAGCTCTACTTACGTCTGGTCATATTTACAGTTTCCTCCTCAAATTTAAATTTTAAAGAACAAATAAATAATAAAATCATTAAATCGTTGGCAACACTTAAAGTGTCAGTAAACATTTGTTAAGGAGAACTGAAGTCAACGCATCTTGAATTCTTCAGACAAACACCTACTGTTTCAGTTTTAAGAAAATATGCTGCCATTTCAGGCAATCCAAGGAATTTCTCGACTGTTTTGGGAAGATTGAAACGAGCTGAAGGTGTACAATTTTAAAACTATCGATCTTTTTCTCTACAAAATACAATTACACACATACACACAACACACACACACACACACACACACACACACACACAGAGTCTTGTCAGAAGTATGATAAACCATACAATGTAAAATCTCAAATTCGGGGGGGGGGATGTGAAAATTTTAATGTGAATGCCCTTCGTTGATTCATCATGATGATTCTCGTCTCTATCGTCTTTTTGTTTTAATATTGGAACCATTTGTCTTGGGGAAACCAAATCGTGAGATGAAAATGAAAAGAAAATCCAATTTATGAGTCCTGAGCTACTATTAATTTATTTATTTTATTAAATTATTTGTGTTTTTATACATTTATTAATTTATTATTTCATTAGTTAATTTGTTAAGAGCGTATGCCTCGAATGCGGGAGATCGCGGGTTCGAACCCCAGCCGAGTCATGCCAAATGATTAGAAATGGTACGAGCAGCTGCCTTGCTTGGTGCTCAGCATTAAGAGGTTATTGTTAAGACTGGCATGCCAGGTGTCAAGTTAATGTTTCATTACGAATTTGTTTTGTAAATTACAAAAAAAAATCAAAATTAAAGTCCCGTTATGTACGGTTTGGTGAAAATATTTAAGCTCGTATTGTATATCAACTTTTAAGCAACTTGTAATACCTTCAGTTCCATGCTGGAAGCTGGAGTGAAACTTTATGTAAGTTTGAGAGAAAGATACATATCAGATGCAGTCTCCTTCTATCAGAAGCATATAAATATCGACATGTGAAAATTATTACACAAGTATACAAATCTACACACAAACACACACAAACATGCACACACGCATACACATATTTTGCCTTCTTTTGAACAGATATCGTTGTACATGTTAAGATCATAACAATCCAAATTCCGCCAAGGCAATGGAATAAACCGGTCTTATGTCAAATGGTATATTCTATTTGTTACAAATTCGAATCATCATCGTTATTGTTTGAAATTTGTTAGCGACAACGAATTTGCTATTTCATTTTCCACTGGCTGGGTGAAAATTACGTCTTGACCTTTGTGTATATGTGAAGCAAATCTTGGAAAATAGTGCTTTAACAATATTGGGTTTGTCGGTATCGAGTGGATGAATTTTGTATCCCACATACGCGGATCTCAACACTGCATAGCCGTATATCCTTCGTTTCTTCAAAGCATTTGGATCATCCGTCCAATTGCGGATGAATTTGTGTGTTGACATCGAATGGATGATATAGCTAGCATTATCAAGATAGTCATCACATTTGACATCTAATAAATGCACAATTTCGTATTCTTCGGAAGGTATGTCCTTTGCAAATTCTGGATTGATCGGACCATAGTTTTACTGAAAAGCGTAAGAGCTTATATTAAAGCCTAACGGTCGATGCAATGCTTTTTTATCGATTATTAATGAAAAATATAATTTTAAATGAATGTGAATGGAGCATGAAACATCTCGATCGGGACTACTTGAATTAATTAGAACATTCCATTACTAGGACTTCAAAAATTGAATTCGTGGATTAATATTTTTTTCATTTTATAGTGTTTTTTCCAGGGAAATAAATTATTTGTAAAATATTTCAAAGCTTGTTGTTTTCACTCTTTTGTTACTGTTTATTAGAGCCTAAACACGCAACATAACATCCTCGTTGTTTTTTTTTAATTGGCTTATAATATTTCCGAAAACTTTGTTGTTTT
Source organism: Sinohyriopsis cumingii (assembly GCA_028554795.2). NCBI lineage: Eukaryota > Metazoa > Mollusca > Bivalvia > Unionida > Unionidae > Sinohyriopsis > Sinohyriopsis cumingii. The sequence goes on from CM068832.1 coordinate 35,561,954, forward strand.
TTTTAAATTTGAATTCACATAGTTTTTGGAAACTTCGGTGAAATCGACAAGCTTTTTCTAAAATGTCATCAAAAATGGAAACCTTTCTTTTAAGTCATATCCAGGACCAATTATACCTTAAAAAACAGATTAATTAATTCAATTTGACAGAAAATATTATCTTTCTCTGGTAAATGCATCCTTGAAGCAAGAAATAATTTTAAAAAATTGTGGTCCAGTACATTGTAGGAAAGACTGTTTTGGATAAATGTGCTTTGATTTTGATCAGTAAATCTGTATCAGACTATGACATAAAATTAAAGGAATTATAACTAAAATACGAGATGGAATTGGAGTTGAGGCTGCTGGAACTTCAGAAAGAAAAAGAAGAAAAACAAATGCAGTTGCAATTATAGAAATTGAAACAAATGTTAGTACAAACAGAAAAAGAACAAATGCATTTCCAAGAGGAGTAAAAAGAGGAAGAAAGACAAGTGCAGTTACAATATGAGGAAGGAGAAAGAGAGAGAGACAGAAAGAAACAAATGCATTTAGAAGCGGACGAAAGAGAGAAAGTAAGACAAATGCAATTACTAAAAGAACAAATGCAAATACAATTAGATAAGGAAGAAAGAGAGAGAACATCAATTTAGAACAAAATAAGTGCAGCATGCAAGTAAAAACCACATTTTCACATCAAAAATAAAAGTTTTGATGTTGCAAAGAATATTAGGCTAGTGCCCCCTTTTAGAGAAAGAGAAGTAGAGAAATATTTTGCTCGTTTAGAAAAAGACTCTGACAATTTGAAATGGACAAGGGAGCTTTGGACTCTATTACTGCAATGTATACTCACTGATAAGGCTAGTGATATTTACAATTCACTGTCAGTTCAACAACATGGTGACCATGTTATGGATAAAAAAATGTAAATTTGTCATCAGACTTAGTCTCAGGACCCGTGACAGTCAGCACAGTGTCTGTTTTACCCGTTTAGGGCATTCATTTATCACCAGGCAACTACCTAGCTGGAGACAAGGTTGTGGTCAATACATTTGTAACTGACAAGCCTTAGTTGGATCATAAATTCGATCTAATTGAAAAAGAATTCCCTTATATATTCCCATCTTGTGCAGTTACCAGAGCTATGGCAATAAAAGCTCTTGAGAATTATGGTGATAAGGAAAGTATTTCTTCAGCTGACACGATTATTGGTTAGGCTTTTGATCATGTCACTTTCACTCCTTGTTTGGATGAATCAGAATGTATTGATCACAGTGATCTTCTTTTAATTACTCATTCTCTGTATTCTAGTCAAGGTGACAAACGATAATCACTTGTCGTCGAACAGGAAAAAAATCCTGAGATCTCCTGCTTGTTTCAAAGGGCAATTATTGAAACTGAACTCACTGAAGTTCCTGTCTGTTATTGAATTAAAAATGAAATTTCGTATGAGAAAATGGAGACCTCCCGATGTACCTGCTGATAATGAGTGGTCTGTCAACTATCAAATTGAAGTTCCAAAACCGTACAGACTGGCGATACTTAGTCTGGCCCATGAAACTCTTTGGATGGTCATTTAGGGATGAATAAGACTAATCGCAAGACCTTGACTCACTTCTATTGGCCAAAACTCAAAAGTGATGTTAGTAAATACTGTAAATCTTGTCATACTTGTTACATGGTAGGAAAATCCAAACAGGAAATACCTAAGGCTCATCTACAATCTATTCCTGCCTTTGACGAACCATTTAGTAGATTTATGGTAGATTGTGTTGTTCACTTACCTAAGACCAAGTCAGGTAGCCAATACATGTTGACCATTATGCGTGCGTCAACAAGGTTTCTAGAGGCAATTCCTTTGAGGAATATTAAAACTTTGATAAAGTGTTTCACTCAGTTTGGCTTTTCCAAATCTGTCCAATCGGGTCATGGGTAAAATTTTAGGTCTGGAACTTTCCAGCCTATTATGCGTGAATTTGACATTCAGAAGTTCAAGTCAAACGGGAAATTACGGTATGACAGAACTACAATGGAGAGTATTTTTGAGTTAGGGAATAGAGTTCTGTTCTCTTGCTCATTTTCAAAATTTGATTGGGGGTCAAGTAAACAACTTCTTGTTTTGTTTCATTTTTGGTGTGTGAATGGTGGTGGTGAAATTGAGGCTGTACTGTGCTACGTGCCATTAGACTTGTAGATACGTTCTAAATCATTATAGAATGTGGTCACGGGAATCTGCTTGCGTCTCAAGTTATTGTATAACCTTCGTTTAAATCGATTTTTCTCAGTTTGGGATTTTAACTTTACACTAGAAAGTGTCTGTTGTGACAGTTTGGAGTTATATGTTAATTTGTATTCAGATTATTTGGATTCTAAAAGATTAATTCCTTTACCTGGAAATATTTGAGTGCTCATACATAATACTTGGACAAAGACATCTGTTTAAATTTTATTCGGAATTCAAACACCGGAATATTGTTTTCTGTAGTTCATTAAGGACTGTATACATCAGCTCTATACTGACTACAGTATACGTCATCGCCTTCCATTAAGATTTTTCATCGGTTCTGAAACTTGAATTCATTAGAACATTTCATTACTAGGACTCCTGAAATTTTATTCGTGGATTATTCTTGGATATTTGGATATGATTCTTACAACCGTAAGTTCTTGTGGTTTTTTTTTCTTTCTTCAATTTTACAGAGTTTTACCAGGGAAATAAATTATTTGTTAAATGTTTCAAAGCTTGCTGTTCTCATTCTTTCTTTTGTTACTGTTTATTAGAGCCTATACAAGAAACATAAGAACACTCTTATTACTAAGGCCGCCAGAGGCGCTACTGTTTTACTAACATGTAACATTGAGCTACAATGTGTCTTAATCTTTATCCATCAGTCTACCAGTGCCAGGTAATGGCTGCACTAGATGTGTGTGTGTGTGTGTGTGTGTGTGTGTGTGTGTGTGTGTGTTATGCAATCAAAATAATAGTTCCAGTTTGTACCATATGTGCATCGATGCAAATCCTGAACATTCTCTTATATCTTCACGTATGGCTTCGCGTATATATTGACGTATGTCGTCTCGAATGCACTTTTCACGTCAGCAAGGTTTAGTTCGCAAACTCGTGGGCATTTATAGTAGTATGATAGTAACTGATTTAGATTGAAATCTTCTACCCCACATGATTCTACGTTTATTTAAAACTCTATTGATCGAACAATTTCCGAAACGATCGGTCTTCATCGGGCTACTGTTACACGGACAAGTGAGACCTTGTTAGATAAGATTGTTTCTTCTTGGCTGAGTCTATACTGATGCAACAGAACCAAAGGGGAATGCAACCGTAGTGGATTCATTGGTGAACTTCGCTTAATTATTCTAGAAATAATCCATGTGTGTTTTCAAACCTGCCTGTGCATTCCGTGAGAATACGTTTTCAAGTGCTAATGCAAAGATTTCAAGCTGTCTTCGATGTGGTACCGGCACATTAGAATGTCCCCAACTGCGAATTTATATTTCATCCTTAGCAAGAATACATTTAAATGTGTACGAGTGTTGGTAATACCGTTTTCAAATAAATACATTTCGACAAGTGGAACGAAATCTTTGTTAACATTTGCATCACTGGTCAACCGATCCGACTCGAACAAATTCAGTAACCTCGTCGCTACAGTCGAAATCCAACACTTACATGTAATAACAATCTTAAACACAAAATACCAAAGGCGGTTAAGTATACTTCATTGTCATTCATCCCATGTATCTCTATTTTGTCGTCCTTATTGTTCAAAACGAGCCTGCTAACAGATAAGTGTTACGCGAATTGTCATTAGAACTTGACCTAAATGTAGATTTTCTATAGTCTAACTATTTTGGTTTTCAGCATGAGTGTCTTCCATTGATTGTGTTTGTACTACTAACTGAATGGTGAGAGATCACAATATTGTTGTAGACATAATATCCGGATCAATCATCAACAAGTGAAACTCGTCGATGTTTACATCTGTTACAGTTACTAGTTTACTCCCTCAACAATCTTTATTTATCAATTAACAGCCAAGATCTTAGTATCACGGACTTTTGTATCCACACATTGCTTCATTGCAGCATCAATATCATTAGACTCAGTTGAATTCTGTTTCCATTCACGGTAACGTTTGTCTAACTTCATGCCAGATATTTAACCATGAATCCAGGTTAATGATTCCTATTCTCCACTTACTAAACATTGACGCATAAATATTTAATTGAATTTATCACTGACTTTACCATAGCAAGTAAATCATTATTAGTCAATGGACCACTTTCGCTCGAAGGCCTTTGACTCCCACTCCTGGAAAAGTGTCGACCTTTTCCTTTTGTATGTTTCCTCGAAATGTTCTTCTTTCAGTCGCCTTTTTTCCCCTGATGCTGCAGTTTTTGCAACCCATAGAGACACAGGTTCTATCAGCACTGACGCTACGAATGAAAATATTTCACCAGTCATTTGGATTTACGTCACCTTTGTCTTGGACAGTATTAATGTCACCGAGGTGTTATTTCAGTTCCTTCATCTACGGCAGAGTAGCCTGCATTACTTTCAGGTTGCTTAATAGAATAATATTTATGATCTGCATTATCGGATTAATCCTTATGAAACAATATAGACGGACCAGCAGACTTCGCATAATCTTCACTGTATCTGGCGAGTCCGATAATACTTCTGGCAATATCAACATCGTCAAGAATTGCTTCGAGTTACTTTTCCCGAGCTTCATTAACGATTTTGATAAATGTACCTGGCATTGTTGCCTTTGATGAAAGTATAACCGCATTTGGTTGTCAAATCACTAATCGTCGTAATTGATCTAGAATTAAAGCAATCCCATAAGTTTGCAAACGATCTGCAGCAACAATTTCGATACTACGGATAAAACACGTTGCAATTTGTTTAGCGATTATTTCAGCGCGCGAAAACAACGCCTCAGGCAAATTTAATGAGCCTCTAGAATATCCACGAACAATATCACCAAGACCAGTTCCGTAATGTGACATGTCAAGTCCTGCGTTATCATTATCAAGTGGTCTCACACGCTCAATTATGAATGTCATTTTATTTAAATATCATGCAGATCTCTGATGTACAGTTGTATTGTCGAGATCTTCAAGCACAGATCTAACATGTGCTCATCCTCATTCACAAGGGCAAAACTCCCATTGTGCCATGAAACTGACACCAGCGCCGAGGGAGTAATCGTTATCAGATCAGCGATGGACTCAGTCGGGCAAACGCAATACTATATAAATTTGCGATGCTTGCGTTTTCGAGGCTGAAGCTACATAACTAACACTGATCACGTTACAGATCAGACTGATCTGAGTCGTCTTGATGATCCTGACAATGTCTGACTCGATATTGTGACTGAAACCGTTGGATCCTGCAGACCTTTTTAGTCCACAGGTCACACAAGTACTATTGTCAACGATGCCTGACCAATATCAGCCCCGTACGTTGGAGATGTTGACTTTAGAACCCCGTTTTGATCACCAACGAAATCTTTCGTCGGATCTATTCATTGATTCATTCAATCTCGTTTGCGCTCGAGGGTAGTCCAACAGCAATCCAGGTGGTACAGCCGTTTGACGAAAACACAAAACATTTATTTACGGGGCATTTTGGGAAGTCGATTCGAAAAAAATACCGCCAAAATAATAGTAGTAATTGCAAAATCAAAAAGTCCAAGTAGGCGGTGTAATGCTATTTTCCAACGATCGTAGCCAATCAGTAGAGAGATTATTTCGCAAGAATTTCATGGGCTTATTTGGAACAATCAGAATCACATAACATGTGATTCTGATTGGTCCGAATAACACAATATTAGCTTATTATAATATTACAAATATTCAACGGTACACTCTATAGGTAAAATTTACCGCCTATGTGATAAAATATATTATCATAAATTCTCTACGAAATATGTTATGACTACAATATGCTCACATAATATAAGAAATATAGCCACAGTCAATATAAAATACTCTCACACAAACTAAAAGTGTTCTCTGTAAAATGTATTCTCCTTGCTATATATTCTTACACAGAGAAATAAATATCCGCATAATGTATTTTATAAAGTATAGTTCGATCAAAAATCACTGTTGTATGCAGCTACGGCAGTACATAGACCTGGTATGGAAACTTTACTTGCGGGCGCCCAAGGTGAAAGGCTCAGCACTGGTCATGGGCACGTGCTTAAATCATCCACTCGCGTGTGATTTAATGGTAAATTAACGAAGTATAGAATGTCATGAGCTATATTAGCTATCAAATTCTAAACCCTCATAAATATACTACTCGTGTCGTGCCAAATACTCCCCGTTAAAACTATTTTCAAAACATTGCTGATCTTTTTGTACGTATAGTCATTGTACATAAAAAATAACACAGTAGTAAATGAGAACGTTATTTCAGATGTCTTGCACATTCAAGGTGCGGAATTCTAATTTTACGGCCCGGAGTCGAAGGCTGATGTTTATAAATCTATAATTCGCCAAATATATTGCATTGAATCCTCCAATAACATCATAATTGGTGTATTCTACTGAACGAACCGAAACACAGAATTGGAAAACAATTCTCTGATAAAATCAAACACGAAGAGCTGAACTCCAACGCCGGCTCCATTATAAAAGTGATGTTTGTCACGTGTAATGACGCAAAAGTCAACTCGCCTTATGAAGTCATTGCAAATAGAACAATTAATTAAAGCGATCTGTAAGGTTTTAAGTAATTTTAGTATCAATAAATAATCGTCATTTATAAATATATACTTTTTAAATGTGGTGACGAAGCATTTGAGAAGTTGCACATTTAGGGGACGAAGACTATCGACAAAAGGAAAGACATTTCATGTATCTTCTATAATCGGTCGTTTCGTTCTTTTATACAACTCTAAATCGAGGTTTTGTCATTCAGAGTCCCGAAATGTAGGTCAGAATTCACAAGGTCAAATCGTTCCTCACGATACAACTGTGAAACAGACAGGTGTCAGATTGATTGCTGGATATATAATGATAATACCTTCACTGAAATGTTCTCGCATAGAAAATGAAACTGACAATAACACTAATGCTTCTCTGCCTGGTCGGTAAGGAAATATTAGTCGTACCATAATCAATACTCTTTCTATCCATATATCTTGCTTGACTTCCATCCATCAATACATCTTGACTTCTATCCACCAATCTATTTTCTTGTTTGGTTTGTTTGGACAAAAGGCAATTCAAATGGACGGATTCTTATTTAAACCTTATGTTCAGAAACAGTTTTTATTTATGTTAAATACACAAATGATACTCTGGACAACCGAGTACAGTTAGGCCTCCTATAACATTTACTACAGTTAAGCCTCGCAGAAAGCTGTATTATAATTAAAGAAAATGTAATACTAACATGAAAATGGGTCCTTGATGAAAATGGATAGGAGATTGCAATCGTAAATTCTTTGAACAAATTGTCTTTAAGCGAATTATTGTATTTCGAACAAAAAAGACTTTATTTGAAGAAAATATAAAGGTACAGCTATGGGGAGGACGTATTAACCATCAAATGCAAACATTAATGTGGGTGAATGGGAGAGAGAAACAAATTGATTAGGCCCAGTCATGTGTGTTTGTGTGTGTGTGTATGTGTGTGTGAGAGAGAGAGAGAGAGAGAGAGAGAGAGAGAGATTTGGATTTTTATTGTAGATTTACAAACTGTTCAGTCATATCGCTACGATGTCTGCAGTGTGGCAGTTTATGATGATGCCGCTAGTATCGTTTGTATGTCTTTAGTAAGACGCGGCCGGAGTTCGAGCATGCGACCTCCGAGGCGGACGATCTAACCACTTGGACCACCGGAGCGGTCAAGAAAATTCTTAAATAATTATTCGAATGTTTTCATTTAAACATATTGTAGGCGGTCGATTGATGGCTGAGAGAACTGAAGAAAATGGTACAAGGGAATATATACAATTCATCATAACTCATCCTCTCAATAAGGGCAGACCAGCAAGTACACTTCTGGGGCCACCATTGACTGTGGAAGAAATTACTAATACCTTGCTGCCTTTGGTCGACAACGTTGATGCATCACACATACAACCAGTCAGCCGGGTAGAAGCAAAAACACACGCGCACACACATGCACACATACATACATACATGCGTTTATATATATATATATATATATATATATATATATATATATATATATATATATATATATATATATTTGTGTGTCGGTGTGTGTGTGTTTTCTATATACATCCGAAGTAAACTTTACTCTTTGCAATAGAAAAGAAAATGCATTAAGGAGATAGGCAAAATAATACTCTTGCAATATCATTGCATGCTAAATGTTTCATTGAACTAAGTTTAGCAAATGTATTTTCATTGCTTAGCAAAACAATCCGGCATAAAATTGTATTTTAAAGGTAACTACTGATGAGAAATAACCAATTGTCTTTTCACGCAGCTTTATCAGGTTACAGACGGTCTGAAAACATTGGAGTCAGATGATTTTCCCCTTAAGGATATCTGGCTTATTCCTGGTTATTATCTGATGTCTCTGAAAGAAGTGGTGGAAACAATTTCAACGATGAAGCAAGTCTCTGGTGTCTGGAAACCATCATGGCTTCCGTTGTTTTCTTCACGCGCTGGCGACTTTATTGTTTATGACACTCAAAACGGGCATATTTACAAAATTTTCATCAAAGAGTCACTGGGTTCGGTGCTGGCATCAAGCATAGAAGAATTTCTCAAAGAGTTGGTACAAAAATTCAGAGATGGTATAATATTTATTGATGACGATGGCTTACTTCACGAGACATTGTGGAAAGACGAAGTTTCTGGAGCGAAGCCTCAGAAGCACTTCAACCTTCATGTAGACAGAATATCGGAAGGAATCAACTTGTACGACAGCGTGAACACTCCAAGCATTGACAAAAGGTTCCTTCTCGTAAAGAATCTTGTATTTAGTTGTACCAATATGCCACATGTTTGTCAGAACATTAAAAATGCTATAACCAACAAAGGTAAACCGCAAATTCTGCAGCGTATAACAGATACAAATCAGATAAGCACTAATCGTCGACTAGCATGCGGTAAAGTTTCATGCAAGACGGGGGACTCTTGCGATGAGTATCCGTTTGCTTCCACAACCCAAGGAGGAACTGGTGCCACTACTCTGTGTGTTCCTCTATCCGAGAATAATTCTCAGGGGGGACAACTTAGCAGTTTCTACACAAGACAAAATGTGGCTAACGGCGACACGTTCCACGTACAAACTCCTCCATGAAATTCAACAATATTGCGAATGACTCGCTGACCGCCTTTGCCCATTTCATGAAAAAGGTTTATGTATCAAATATAGTTCTAAAACCATTTTTATGTTGTCAAACATGCAAAGGCCATGATAAGCAAATATTTGCATTAAATAAAGGCGAGGTCACTTTGTATGCATTTGTTGCCTCGTTTAATTCACCACATACACATGCGTCCAATTAATGAACTTTTTTTTATTCCACCTCCTTATTCCTCACAGGTTACACAAGGGAGATAACTTGAATATTCTTCATACAGGACCAATTGCATTCATCAACACAGTATAAGATATTCTGTATAATAGCTTGAAGTTGATATGTGTGCCAATATACAAAAATGTTTCGCGACCTCATTCATCTTTTCAGTGACTTCAGCCTTTTTGAGCTATAGCATTTGATTGAACGCACTGGTCAAATGTTAGATACCTTTATTGTATGGTTCTGTGCGATGATTGTAGTTACATCCTTATTGTATGGTTCCCTGCAATGATTGTAGTTGAATCTTTATTGTATGGTTCTGTAAGATGCTTATAGTTATAGCTTGATTGTATGGTTCTGTATGATGACTGCAGTTATTCTATCATATTTTTCAGTCAAAATATATTGATAAAAATATGCTTAATACCATTTATGAACTACTTCATACAAGTATGTCAGGGAAATGTGTTAGTGACTTGTCCCTAGGTAAAATTATCAAAATTTCCACATTTGTGTGGTTATAGTAATACTACTTATACTAATACTAGTAGTACGTATTAGTAGTAGTAGTAGTAGTAATAGTAGTAGTAGCAGTAGCAGTTGTATGTTCGAAGAAACGTTCAAAATATATCAGTACTAATGTCATTGTCATCAGCGTCAACAGAATACTCAATCTTGTGTGCTGTACTAAAACTCCGTAAAAAGGCCAGACGTTGTGTTCAACAGACCCCATTCATACATCCGTAAAAAGGCCAGACTTTGTATTCCATAGGCCCCATTCATAACTCCGTAAAAAGGCCAGACGTTGTATTCCACAGGCCCCATTCATAACTCTGTAAAAAGGCCAGATGTTGTATTCCACAGACCCCATTCATAACTCCATAACAAGGCCAGACGTTGTATTCCACAAGCCCCATTCATAACTCCGTAAAAAGGCCAGACGTTGTATTCCACAGGCCCCATTCATAACTCCGTAATAGGGCGAGATGTTGTATTCCACAGGCCCCATTCATAATTCTGTAAAAAGGCCAGACGTTGTATCCCACAGGCCCCATTCATAACTCCGTAACAAGGCCAGACGTTGTATTGCACAAGCCCCATTCATAACTCCGTAATAGGGTGAGATGTTGTATTCCACAGGCCCCATTCATAACTCCGTAAAAGAGCGATACTTTGTGTTCCACAGACCCCATTCAAAACTTCATAAAAGAGTGAGACATTGTGTTCCACAGACCTCATTTATAACTCCGTAAAAGGGCGAGACTTTGTGTTCCACAGACCCCATTTATAACTCCGTAAAAAGGCCAGACGTTGTATTCCACAGAACCCATTCAAAACTTTGTAAAAGAGCGAGACATTGTGTTCCACAGACCTCATTTATAACTCCGTAAAAGAGCGAGACGTTGTGTTCCACAGACCCCATTCATAACTCCATAAAAGAGCGAGACGTTGTGTTCCACCGACCCCATTCATAACTCCGTAACAGGGCGAGACGTTTTGTTCCACAGACCCCATTCATTCTTATTATTTAATAACTATTCAAACATAAAAGTTATTTACGGGCAATCCTCATTTCACGCTCACTGAAAGATGGCAACATTGAAGGTCTATCATAGTTCTAGGTGCAACATGTACACGTACTTCTAACCATTTCTTCTTGTCATAGCTACAAATGTCATACAACTATAGAAATATATTTCGAGGAATATTTAAATTGCGATGATTGTGCATTCTTAGGACCTGGTATTGCGTTGATATAAATCAGTACTGATCATAGATAGTTTCTGAATCGACCGTTCTCGTCTTCGCCCCAAAAAATATTACATGGACTAATGCGCCATTAAAAAATAACGTTCTGATTTTTTTTCTTCTTCTACTCTGAGTCAATGTTGGTGCAACATAATCAACGGGAATGCGACCGTTGTGGATTTGTCACTGAACTACACTTCATCGTCCTTGCAACAGAAACATTATTTGAGTGTTTTATGTGTGGCAGTCAGAGACAGTGTGTTTTTGGCGTGCTAATGCAATCGCTCCATGCTGGCCACAAGTTGGTATTGGTACATCCGGGTCATCCAAAAGGTTGATTTTAATCTGACCATTAGCAAGATTATATTTCAGTATATATGAGGGTTTGTTAACACCACTCTGAGGCAGATCTTCGTCAACAAGCATCACCGGCCAGCTAATCCAAAACCCTGGTCGGAGAATTCCACAACCCCATCATCACATTCATAAGCCATCACTTATATCTGATGTTAAACACCCATACTTACAGATATTGACTTTTTGATGCAAATGTAAAAGATTCCATAACGTTACTGTCGAGGGTATATGATAGTGGCGATTTACCATGTCGCCTATCATTTTCTAATACTGTTAATGTACTGGTTAATGTACTGGATCAGTGCCTATGAAAAGATAAATCTAGTTTTTTATAACCATCAAAATCAAAATAATAAAATCTGATTCATGATTATAATATAAACATGCCAGTAATAAACGTCACTTTCTTCTTAATTGCTTCCACTGCTATGTATATTTGATTTAATTATATATGATTTAATATATATTTCAGTTAAATTGTTTGTCAGTTTGAAATTATTTTATTTTTCATTACATGATATTGTAGTGTAAATTTATTCACTAGAGATGATACTTTTTTCCAGAAAATAGTTTGACCTTGACTGTTAGTTTATAAACACCAGATGTTTATCTAAATCCTGACCTTGCTTCAAAATTCATAGCATCCATCGTAAACAAGTTATATTTTATTTTAAAATGAGTGGTTGTTTCCGAGGTCATGTTGGGACTTCGTCTTTAAGATGTAAACACTTTCTTTTATTTCTATGAGTAAAATGATTAGTTTTCGTCAGGGTCACACTGGGTAGACGTGATCTTTAACAAGTATTTAGCTTCTATAAACCTTCGAGATGATCAAGTGACCCCTTGTTTACGTTTAGAATATGATATAACCCACGTTTTGGAGAATTAATCATTTTCTTACACTAGAAGTTGGATGTTGTGCTGTTTGGAGTTCAAATTACTTGGATTCAAAAAGATTAATTCTGTTATTTTTCTGGAAAATATGTGCTCATTAAAAATTTTTAAAAAAAAAAGTTGTTATAAAAATCTATTCAGCTAACAGAAACCGGAGTGATAATTCTTGTTTCTACAAGGAACTGTAGACTTCCACACTACGGATTGCAGCATACGTCATCGTCTTCCATCTTGGATTCTTCGTCAGGATTTGAACTTGAAATCAATCAGTAGAACATTTTATTATTAGGACTTCAAAACTTTTATTCTTGGATAATTCTTGGATTATTCTGGATTTGATTCTATAAAACCGTAAGTTCATATTTTTTAATTTTACATAATTTTTCCAGAGAAATAAATTATTTAATTTTACCAAAGACTGTTGTTTTCACTCTTTCTCGTGTTACTGTTTATTCGAGCCTAAACACATAACATAAGAAATTTGGGGTAACTCGTCCTGGACTATTTTGAATTTTGAATAGAATATTTCAGAAAACTTTGTTTTGTTTTTTAATTTGAATTCCCTATGTTTTTTAAATGTTTAGTGAAATCGGCAAGCTTTTGCTAATTTCTCTTCAAAAGTAGAAATCTTTCTTTCAAATCCTACCCAGGAACAATTAGATCATTTCAAAAAAGATGATTTGATTCAACTTGCCAGAAAATACGATTGTTCTGAAGTAAAGGCTTCCTTAACAAAACAGGAAATAAGAAATATTTTACTTCAGTATTTGGTACAAATACAACATAATGTTTTGGATAAAAGTGTTTTGGTTTCGATCAGTAAGTCTGTATAACAAAATGAAAGAATTAGAATTGTAGCAGGAGCATATATTTTATAATTTTATATACTCATGTTTTAATTAGGCAGAAGTATGTATTTTATTATTTTATGTAGTTAATGTTTATTAATGAGTGAAATAAGGTCATCAGTTGCAATTATTGTGTTATTCTCTATTTTACACATATTTAGCTATTTAGGTAACCTTGAAGGAGGATTACCTGTTTTGTTTACTGAGCAATGAAGCTACCCTGATTACTGTTCATGCTGGGTTGTTCTACTGTATGACAAGTGGTAAACAACTTTCTGATTGGTTAGTTTGCTACTTGTCTGTATAAACAACATGGTATGAACAGCATATCAGTGGTGGTCATTCCATTGGAGCTTCTGAAGGGTGCTGCTCATGGCATTGCATTAAAGTGCCTGATGATTATTTTGCTTGCAAGATGTAATTTGGCCTTTGTCCCATATGATAAGGTAAATAGATTTATAATATGGTTAATGTAACAGTTTATTTTATATGTATTCTGCATATTTCTCTGGAATGCATATTGATGTATTTTAGTGCATTTTAATAGGTTATCAACCTTCATTTTATTAGCATATCATTCTGTCCATACATTTGTCTGTCTGTCTGTCCTCTACTTTTGCTCTAAACAGTGACTGTTGTTTAGGTATAGTTGATCCACTATCTCTCTAGATGTATAATTAATAAATATATGGTACTGTAAGTTATTTGTACTGAATGTACTATGTAAACAATAATGCACTGATGATACTATTTATTATTGTAGTAAATGTATTTTTATTGTATTTGTAGGGTGTATGTAACAAAGCAGGAGAAATGTATCAATCTCCACTTATCAACCTCAATGCACAATGAACCCAATAATGAACAAAATACTGGACTTGTATCGTCTATTCAGTGAGTAGAAGGCAAGTGCTGTAACAAAATTAAAACACAAAATGGAACTGGAGTTGAGGAAGCTGGAACTTCAGAAAGATAAAGAGGAAAAACAAATGCAAATGCAGTTACAATTGGAGAAAGAAAAAGAACAAATGAAATAGGAGAGAAAAAGGCAAATGTTATTACAAAAAGAACAAAGTTGCAATATGAGATAGAGGAGAGAGAGAGAGACAGGAAAGAGAGAAAGAAAAACAAATGCATTTGCAAGGAGAAAGACAAAAAGAACAAATGCATTTACAAAAGGAAGAGAGAAAGAGAGAGACATGCAAATAGGAAGAGAGGGAATATCAATGTAGAACGAAAGAAATGGAACTGGCAAGTGAAATGCACGTTCATCCTCCAAATTCAAATTTAAGTTTTGATCTTACAGAGAATATTAGATATGTGCCCCCTTTCAGAGAAAAAGTAGACAAATGGAATTATGAGAAAATGGAGACCTCCCGATGTACCGGCTGATGACGAATGGTCAGTGAACTATCAAATTGTAGTCCCAAAACCTTACAGACAGGAAATACTTAGTCTGGCCCATGAAACTCCATTGGCTGGTCATTTAGGAATGAATAAAACTTATCACAACATCTTAACTCACTTCTATTGCCCAAAAATCAAAAGTGATCCATGTAAATACTTAGATCTTCACATACCTGTCAAATAGTAGGAAAACCAAATACGAAAATACCTAAGGCTCATCTGCAAGATATTCCTGCCTTTGATGAACCATTTAGTAGAATTATGGTAGATTGTGTTGGTCCCTTACCTAAGACCAAGTCAGGTAACCAATACCTGTTGACCATTATGTGTGCATCAACATGATTTCCAGAGGCAATTCCCTTGAGGAATATAAAATCTAAAATAATAGTAAAATCTTTGATAAAGTCTTTACTCAATTTGGCCTTTCTAACTCTATCCAATTGGATCAAGGGTCAAATTTTATGTCTGACACTTTCCAGCCTATTATGCTTCAATTTTGCAATCAGCAATTCAAGTCAAAAGTGAAATTACTATTTGACAGAACTACAATGGAGAGAACTTTAAAGTTTGTAATAATGTAGTTCTGTCTATCTTGCCAATTCTTAAATTTGTTCTCCCGTTTAGATATTAAGGCCCTTAAAAGGTTAAGAAGAAAATGACAAGTTAAATAATATTAGTGCTCCTGGTATCTAAATAAATTACAGGAGTACCAGTATAATGAAAGAGATAGCCAGGTTAAACATGCAATTAATTTAGTTGTACCTGTCTCACTCAGTGAAGATTTAAGTGAAGGAATATCATCGGATTCTACTGACATTGGAGTGAAAAATCTTCGGAATTCAGAAATTATGAAAGATCGGGTCCAGAAACTCGCATTTGCAAGAACAAGAAAGAAATGAACTTTCAGTTATTATTTAAATATCAGCACTTATTTCCATATGTTCCTACAGGGGCAAAAAAAATTTTCAATGACCTTGAAATTGTAACTTCCAAACCTGTCAAGCAACCACCATACACGATGAACCATCTCACACAAGAATACAGGAAAAAAGAAATTCAATATCTGCTGGAGAATGATTTTACAGTGCCCAGTAAAAATGACTGGAGTTCACCATGCATACTTGTTACAAAAACAGATAAAACTGTCCGTATGTGTACTGATTATAGAAAGGTGAATAGTGTGACAAAAACAGATTCAATACCATTACCAAGAATCGATGACTGTACTGATAAGATTGGGAATGCCAAGAATGTCACCAAATTTGACCTTCTGAAAGGATTTTGGCATATTCCACAAACGGAAAGAGCAAAAGAAATTTCGACATTCATGACTCCAGATGGACTTCACCAATATAAAGTAATGCCGTTTAAGATGCATTGGTCAACAAGTACATTTCAACGTCTCATGAATATGATTACCTCTGGTCTAGACAATTGTGATGCTTAGATCAATGATGTCATCATCTACAACGACACCTGGAAAGAACATTTAGCAACAATTTGGAAATTCTTTGACAGACTCAGTCATGTTTGACAATTAAGTGAGTTCTATCGAGCTAGTGTAACGTTTCTAGGACATATCATGGAAGATGGACAAATTAAACCTAAGGTCAATGGTATCTCTGAATTTCCCGTGCCTGTTAATGAAAAGCAACTGATGCAATTTTTGGGTATGACCAGATACTACCAAAAGTTCTGATCCAATTTTTCTATAATTGCTGAACCTCTGACAATTTTATTGGGTAAGAAAAACAAGCTCCTTTGGACTGAAAAATGTCAGGAGGCTTTTGACAAGTTGAAAGCCATACTTAAAAGCATGCCAGTTCTTACAGCTCCAAATTTTAGCCAACCTTTTAAACTGTCTATTGATGCAAGTGATGTTGGGGTTTGAGCACTTTTGATTTAAGATGAAAATGGCATTGATCATCCAGTGTGCTATTTTTCTAAGAAATTAAATAAGCAAGATATTCAACAATTGAGAAGTAATGTTTGGTTTAGATATTGGTGTTACAACATTTTAAAGTTTACCTATGTTCAGCTCCTACTTTGATTATTGTATTTAGTGACCACAACCCCCTTACTTTCATCAGCAAGATGAAAAGTAAAAATCAAAGACTACTAAGGTTAAGTTTGTTACAGGAATATAATCTTGACATCAGGCACATCAAGGGAAAACATAATTTAATAGCAGACCCATTTTCCTGTGTACAACAATGTATTATTTCATGTAAGCTGTGTAATTTATTAGTTCTTTTCAACCCCCTGTATAATTCATCTGTAGTAAAAAGAAAGATTTATGTATAAATCTTTTTTTCTTTAAGGAGGAAGTGTTATGTACATTTGATTTAATTATATGATTTAATATTTAGATTTATTATATATTCATTTCAATTTAATTGTTTGTCAGTTTTAAAAACTTTTATTTTTCATTACATGATATTGTAAATTTATACACTAGAGATACTTTTTTCAGAAAATAGTTTGACCTTAACTGTTAGTTTATAAACACCAGGTGTTGATCTAAATCCTGACCTTGCTTCAAAATTTGAAGCAACCATCGTAAACAAGTTCTATTTTATTTTAAAATGATTGGTTGTTTTCTAGGTCATGTTGAAACTTTGTCTTTAAGATGTAAACAATTTTTTTATTTCTTAGAGTAAAATGATTGGCTTTCCTCAGGGTCACACTGGGTAGACATGATCTTTAACAAGTACTTAGCTTCTATAAACCTTCAAGAAGATAATGATGTGACCCCTTGTTTACGTTTAGAATACGATATAACCCATATTTTGGAGAATTAATCTCAGTTTCAGCTGGGCTTTTTCTTACACTAGAGTTTGCATGTTGTGCTGTTTGGAGTTATTTCAAAAGGATTATTTTTCTGGAAAATGTGCTCATGTAAAATTGTTCATCAAGGAAGGTTTTTTGTAAAAATATATTCAGCTAACAGAAACAGAGTACTAATACTTGTTTCTACAAGGAACTATAGATTTCCACACTACATATTGCAGCATGCGGAGCCCCAAGTGGTCTAAAGCGCTCTCCGTTACGAATCACTGCCATCTCACCTGTCTGCATGGGTTTGAGTCTGATTCAGCCAATGTAGGTATGTGAGAAAACATGCCAGTAGCTTCTCGTGGGTCGGTGGTTCTTTCCGGGGTTTTCCAGGGTTCTTCCTCCACCATTAATACTGGCTGCCATGTATAGCCTATCGTGTGCTGAAAAATGGCGTTAAACCCCACAACAGCAGTATATGTCATTGTCTTCCATCTTGAATTCTTCGTCTGGATTCAAATTTGAAATCAGTATAACATTTTTTTATAAGAACTTCAAAATTGGATAATTCTCAGATTATTTTGGATTTGATTCTATAAAACCGCAAGTTCATATTTTTTTTATTTTTACATAATTTTTCCAGGGAAACAAATTATTATATCTTTTTCAAAGCTTGTTGTTTTCACTCTTTCTTATCTTACTGTTAATTCGAGCCTAAACACAGGACATGTTACCTCTGATATGACTTGGAAACAAAGGCCACACAAAAAATACCTTTTCATTAATCAACACTCTAATGACAAAATGCTCTGTGACAAGCAGCCAAAGTACAAATTAATAACAGATTTGTTCAACACAATAGAAAATACTGATGATGCATAACAACTTATTGCGTTTTACAATATTAAAAATGAATCCTACTAATTTGAATAATGAAGGAAAGCAATATCAAATAAGAACCATAATAATATAAACAGTTAATCTCAGTAATTCAAAGTAATACGCACAATGAATGTTGTTGTTGTTGTTGTAGGGTTTAACGTCATTTTTCAGCACAAGATAGGCTATACAATAGGCTATACATGGCGGCCAGTATAACTGGTGGAGGAAGAACCACCGACCCACGAGAAGCTACTGGCAGGCTTTCCCACGTACCCAAGCTAGCCAAGCATTGGATTTTGAACCCACGCTGAGGTGAGATGGCAGTGATCTGGAACGGTGAGCGCTTTAGACCACTCGGCCACTTGGGGCCCCCAAAATGAATGATGGTAGGATGAAATTTCAACAACAGTAATATAAAATATTTACAAAGAATGCAAAACCGATCCATATTCATTTACTATCATTGACAAACAACTTGATAAACTGATATATACACCTAAACAATATAAATTGCCTAATTTCACTACTTACACATTTATATACCACATCGACATGTATGGATTCTATATATAGATTCCTTTATTACAACCAAGTTGACAGAATTGTTTTGATGTCTACATATTCCCATGCCATCCTAGAGTTATTATTGCAACATAATCCTCTACCATTGTTCAAATACTCATAATAATTGTTCATCCAATATTCTCATGCCTTCTTTGAGATTAGACCTTTTAGGAGCTGAATTAGAAGAGACGGTTCGATCTTACATGATTTCTTTGAGATTATTTGAACTTTCAGCATTGCAGATGAATTCACAACTTCAATGTCATCAATTACTGGTCTTTTCACTGACGCTTCTTCTATGTCAAGCTCATCAAAAAATGAGGAATCTGCATACTTTCGCTTTTGTACCTTTTCCCCCCCTTTTTCTTGCATGGAAGATGTATCTTCTGTAAACACTGATGCACTGTTTTAGTCTGAAATAGAAAAGAAGTATTTTATTGTCAAATTATTAATAAAGTAGTAAGATAAAAATCTATAATAAAAAATGCAAATGATCAAATATATAAAAATCTGTAAGTGCCTGGAATAAATACTAACTGTAATACATAAAAAAATTCAAACTAATACTATAGATGCCATTTTGTCATTTAAGTCAAATACAGATGGTCTGACACTTCCAAATGTAACTTTTTATTAAATATATTCTGTGGTTCTTCCAACAGATGTTTGAAACATGATAAAAGAAGCTTACATTTGTGATCAAACTTTATTAAACTTTTCATGTAATTTACAAATTTTGTACCCCATGTCTAGCAAAAGGTATAAATTATTCATCTTCTTTCATTTCATGAGCTCTCACATAAAATCAATTGTTTGAAAACCCATATAGGACCACTGCCCTGAAAATTATATGTAAAGAAATAAAAGAAGAGTAACAAATAAAGACAAGTACTATTTATCTCTTCTTTCTTGGTGCCTGGCAGCAAAATATCAGCAGAAAGAATGCAGAAATCCTCAAGGAATTGGTCTTGATCTTGATCTTGTGAATCTAAGCATGGGTTCAAACTGTCTGGACACACGAGTTCATACTGTTCATCAAGTCCTACAATGCTAGGAGCAGCTCAAAGTCAAGGGCATACTTGTTGCTGTAAAGAACAAATGTTTCATGAGAATGGTAAAAAAAAAAAAGTTAAAGCAACATTTTAAGCTTAATGAAAGAGTGACAATGATGAACAGATCTGACATTTTACATCTCTAATTCACATTATCTATATTTTGTTCCATAAAAGATTTCATCAATAGACAGCATTTTATTTAACAAGGCAATTAAGAACCATTACCTTTACAAATACAATGATTGAAATTATTTATGCCATAATGAGCCAGAAAGTTTATATGTAATCTGACCACATATCCAGAGTAAGTTTCACTCCTGAACATCAGACTTTTTCTTTTTTTTTTTACCAAATCACTCAACCTCATTGAAAAAGGCAAATCAGTTATCATTACAATGAAGATTACATTTTCAATCAGTGATCTGAAACTGAAGATTTTTTAAGCATATATACTTGCTCCAACAGGTAAAGAAAAATTGAGAAAATTGGGATGAATTAAATTTGCTCTTTTTATGAAGTCTAAGCTAATTCATCAAATATCAACCTATTTTCAAAGTGAATCCAAATTTTTTTTTGTGGCCTCACGAACTGCTTACCTACCTTACCCCAAATGCGACAGACAATGGCTCAAAACTAGATGTTCTACATTTTGTAAACCATTTGATCATATTTGACAACATAGCAAGTCGAATTTAGCAATGCACACAGCGTGTTATTTGCTGTCGTCAATGAAGTAAGGGGAAATAACTTCAGATACGAACGGCGTCGAGTCAAATTTCTTCTATGCAAATTAATTCCCATGTCTGAAACCTAATGCGATTGTTTGTTTTGTTTTAGCTCCAAAAGTGCTCATTTTAGTTGTTGCTCTTATAACTTGTGTAGGGACAAATAATCAAGCTTCCTGTATCATGATCGATAATCTTGTATCTTCAGGGGTAAACAAAAATTGTATTTTCACATATAGAAAAATAGGAATCAAATAAAATGTTTCACATATAGGATTCTATGTTTCGTTCTTAAATTTATCATAAACATGAGTAAAAAAAAATATGATAAAAATAAATATAAAATTATCAAATCAAAATTTTACCAGCTATTATTCTCAGTGTGATCCTTCCTTTCGCATGAGGCCATTTCTCTCCGGTAAATTCCTTTGCTTTATTGGTGTGGTCCGTCTCAAACTCCATCATAGGAAGGACCCCTTATTGCCGAAACTTGAAATGGTTTTTATGTGTACATGTTTCCCCATAGTGTGTATCGTGTTTGTGAAGATTTGTAAAGAAGAATTTTGTAAGACGTTTATAAATTTTCATTAGGGTTTTGTACACCTTCCTATTCGATTGTTATAATAGCTCTTCAACCCTGGCTAGTTTTGGAGCTTACTTATAGAGTGTAATCCTTGCCAGGTATCTTTGGTGTCCAATGTATGATCTGTTATGATATAGTGTATTGTCTGTTATCCTTGTGTTTTTGTATGGACTAACTAATAGTCAAATTTCATAAACTATAAGGCTATCTACAAAATAAAATATTGGGGCTAAGGATGTCCGGGTTGGCATGTGATGGTGGCAGGGGATTATTGATCTACCCACCGCTTCCATCATAGTGGTCAGTTCCTTCGTTCCTATGCCTATGTCCCTATCTACTTTCAGTGTTGTATTTTTGCTTTGTGTGCGTGACGTGTTTGTTATACCTCATAGTATTAGTAACGTGTAATTGTGATCCCGTGTTTGTGTTTTCGTAATGTTCTTATTTTCGTCCTACCCTTTGGGAGCTCTAGTACGATCCGTGCTACCTCGCATTAGCCACGTAGCTTTGGCATTGTACCATCATTTACTCCTGAATAGATAGGACGATCCCTGTCCCTCTGTAGTGATGCCTTTTTGTTCCTAAATATGTTAGCTTATGTTATTTCTTCTGAGGTATTGGTTGTTTTGGTTAATGTGTTATTACATTAGTTTAAAAACAAAAAAGGAAAAAAGATTAGTAAAGTGCATTTAAATCTTTTCTTGAGGATCTTCTAATATCTTATTTATTTATCGCAAAATTATATCATTGTGGTGAGATAAAGGAGACTGAAGATATAGAATAGCATACTTTAGTTCTTTCCCAATTATTCAACCTTAAAACATATCTTACCTGTTTGTTTTCATAATTGTGTTAATATGTGATTAAATCTGTATATGTTGTCTTATCAATAATATCATGTGTATAATAAATTTTTATCTACTGACACACACACACACACACACACACACACACCCCGATTTACTTCACGTATTCTGTTTATTAATCTATATCTTTCTAAAGCAGTTTTTGAGCATTTTAATATTAAATGGTGTTTAGAAAAAATATGGATCCCGCAAAATCGGCATGGTGGGATTATGTTTATAATGTGCCTTCTAAAGGCGATCTCTCCTGTCATCCATACATCATTTAAGTACAAATACATTTTGCTTTGTATAGATGTGTATTTAATTTTCGCCCATTCTTTCCATTTGTTTCCCAGTTTAACTCTGGGTTACGTAGTTCAGCTTTCAGTTTTTCATTATATGTGGTATTAAATATAATATTATATATTTTATTTTTATTACTCTATCATATTTCCTCTTTGTCTCTGTATTTGTATATCAGATCTCTTAATTCTCCGGCAACACAGTGGCAATTCGGGCATTTTAGTTAGGGAATTATTCTTAAAGATTGTTTCATTAAAACGGCGTAAGTAACCGTAAAAGTAAATATAAATCCCTTCCCATGGGTATAACGGAGTGTTATCGATTAGTTTAATTCTATTTAAGATAACTGATTTTTGCTTGGCACTTAGGATATGCACAGCTAGGCCGCCTTTCTCTTTAGGTCTGTAGGTATATTTCTTATGCATATAGAGGATTCCTTTATTCCAGATATAGTGTGAAATCGTCTCTTCTATTTTGTTTAGCATTGCTTCAGTGAAGTGTGTAGTATTTATGAAGTAATTTAGTTGACTACATATAGGTTTTAGCGACCTGAATACGCTCCATTAGGTTCAATACGGTATTCGACCAAGTTTCAATTTGTTCTTCTACCTTTCCCAGTACTTATACGGTAGTTTAGGTGGATAGCATTGTTCTCATATATTATTCCATGCGCATTAACATGGTTCTTAATTAAATTATAGATTTGTAGATTTCATTTGCAGTAATAAATTTATCAACCATTTCTTTATCATAATCTGACAGTTTCTTATACTTTGTATTTTTAATGTAGTTATTAATTTCATTTAAATCTATATTTTGTGATGCGTATATATCAGCATAGTACGCCTGTATATTTTGTAGTATTTCTTTCTTTCCCGTATATAAAATATTGTTAATTTTTATTGCTTCAATTTTCTTTTCTTTTCTTTTCCTTTTTCTAATTCCAATCGTCTGTCCAGCCCACTCCCCTTATTGTAAACTCCGCTAAATTTCCCAGCTCTTATTTTTGTTCCTTGGGTGATATTATTTTCATATTCCTCCCACTGCTTTTCAGCAAATTCAGAAAGTGAAGCAAACTTTGAGACAGCAAACATCAAGAATGAGAGGGTTCACCATTAAATACTGTTCATGTTTAGCAGCAGATGGGGCGAATCCCACAACAATCTCGCAAAAAAGGGCGAAATAAACCCTTTATAAAACCACGAGGACACTTCATTGTAAACGTAATTGTCGCCGTCGTTGCTGCGTTTTGTTGTCGTCGCCCCCAGAGGGGGCGAATCCCACAACTTTTTAGAAGCCTCAAAACGCCGAAATAAGCCCTTTAAAAAAAACGCGTGGACGCTTCATTGTAAACGTAATTGTCACCGTTGTTGCTGCGTTTTGTTGTCGTCGAGCCCTCTGCTGCTGTGAATTAAAAATTTAAGTAAACAATAATGGCCAAAATTGGAGAAGCACATTCCCTTAGATAAGCTCGAGAGCGACTAGAAGCAATAAAAAATTTCTTCCTGTGAGAGATTCTGTAAGACAAAAACTTCAGGAACGTCAGCAGGCACAAGTTGAATATGCAACAGACGTAGAACAATTATTTAAACCCGTCACAACAGCTACTGAGAAAGCTGCGGCGATCACTGAAAGAGCTTTACTGGGAGATCCTAAGGACGAAACAAAAGGTATTCTTCCAGTACTAAAACAAACCGCTGCGCAGGCTGAAAAAATTGCGAGGAGAACTAAAAAAACAAAAAAACTTTTACGAGACCTTCCAACTGACATAGCTGCAGCTCAACCCGGTGAAGAAATACTTGAAGGCATTGAAGAAATTCGTACTGAACTAGCGTCTAAACCAATAAAGGAAAATATTGGACTGATTGCAAAATTTAAGAAGAATTTTATTGAAGATATTAGAAATACTAAAAGAAAAGAATTGCCTGAAAAAATATTAATTAGTATATTTGATAAACCTAATATCTTAAAATCCGGTTCTGAAAAAGTAACTGATAATAATCTTATTAAGTGGATATATCGCATATATGAAAACCAAAACAAGCCAGAGATGATGATTTAAATTACAGAATTATTGATGAAGTAAAAAGACTTTATAAAGAGAGAATAGGACAACTAGAACTCCAGCAGGAACCTTCATATCAACTTCCTCCACCTCTGCAACAGATAGAACAACAACAGTCTTCTTCGCCGGAGCTTAGAAAAGAGGAGTTTCTTAAAAAAGCAAGATCCTTATCTAAGGAAAGCACAACAGAAGAAGGAGCAACTGGCAGTGGTTTGGGAATTACTTATCCTGATAATATCATTAATGATGTTTCACGGCTAGAAGTTCTTATAGGAGGAGCGCGGGCTGGAAATAACTCGCCAGAAATAATTAATGAAGCGGCTGATATCTGTCAGCGATTATTTCAAGGTGGTATCATGGATACTAGCATCTACCGAGAACTTATTGATGAACTCACGGACAGCGACTAGTTAGATAAATAACTAATTAAATAAAATGATTGTACACAATTCTCATCGTAGACCAGTAGATCAATCTCATATTAAATAAATGTCATATAGTCACGTTAATGTCACTCTGACTCCTGGTCAGGCTAAGAAATTACAATCGAAAAACGCGAGCACATGTGGGGCAACGATAACACTAAAAAATGATCAGATTACTGGCGGTCCAAACAAGCTATCGCTGACTAAAACACAACTTAATCATTTCAGTAAAGCAAAACAAGCAAAAAATGGGGTTCAACTTAGTTTCGCTCCAACCGCAATCAAAGATATGGTTAAAACCGGTGGTATATTTCCTCTTCTCGCCGCAATACCAGCACTGATAGCTGCTGCTGCTCCCGCAGTCGCAAAAGCAGCCGCGTTAGGAGCTGTTGGAACAGCTGCTGGAATGGCATTAAAGAAAGCAACTGGAAAAGGATACAAAAAAGGACGCGGGCTAAGACTTCCAGGAACTCCACCCTCATGGTACCCAAAACGGTTTTAACACCAATGTCAAATTTTGATTTGCTCGATGCTGTTAAACAATTAAATATAAAAATTTTTAGAGGCGTCTTTATGAGAGATCAGCTACCACGACAACCGAATAATCCAGAAACCGGAATTATCAATCTTGATAACAGCGATGGTCCAGGAACTCACTGGGTTGCTTACGCGATCGATCCACGTGGACTTATTTTTTTGATTCGTATGGGTTAGCACCGCCATTTGAATTTCTAAAATATACAAAAGACATCCCCCTGACAAAGTCAAAAGTTTGGTACTCAACGCTGCCAACACAAACACTGACCGATCCTCCGATATGTGGTCGTGAAGTATTAAATGTCCTTGATGCGATATCAGCGTCAGCCAGACCACCTCACAAAGCTGTGCACGAGTATACCACGGGTCGATTTAAACAGTTTCCTATCAAATAATGGTTGATATTTACGGAAGATCTATTCTCAACAGAAAAGTGAAGCGCACCGACGTGGATTTATCAAAATATGCGACCAAAGATGAAATCGATAATCTTTTAAGTCTGACTGGGATAGACCCAGATGAGGTTGTTATTTTTCAGGACCGACACGGAAAACTAAAAACCAGCGATATCAAATGGCATGAACTAATTCGTAGGGTTATTGGGGCCACTCCGGGTAACATCCCTGTGTTCACTGACAGTGGAAAAATCAAAGATTCGCTGATATCAAGATATCAATCGCGGCGTTAAGAGATGATACGCAAAAAGTTGCAGGGCAACGCGTAAAAAAGACCGGCGATACAATGACAGGTGAACTCAGCATGAACGGAAATTAAATAGTGGTTTTAAGAGATCCAACATCCCCGGAAGATGCCGCGACAAAAAATTATGTTGACACCGTTGACGGTAAACTATCCACGTTGCGGGACGAGTATGATGTTCATGTAAACGCTTTTGCAAATCTTCGCAGAAACTTTAGAAAAATTTATGAAACCGGAGAGGAATTCTTTGGTGATCCACTCACCGTCGATATGAAACTTTCTGATATCAAAACTAACATTGACACCATCAAACAAACACAACAGGATATCTTAAGTGGGATTCCTGAGATCGTTAACAAAATCAGTTTGATTAAAATCCCACCTGGAGTTACTCCCGGGCATATTACCAACATAGTATACACAGTATCATCTGGATTTGCAACATGGTCTAAACAAAATAATACTATCAAATATACACCAACAGTCACTGGAGTGTACAGGTTGTCTGTGTTCAGTGCTGCAAAATTTGAAATTTTCGCAACATATCCCTGGCGACATTCCACCGATAAGTTTTCCGGGGTTGTGACTATCATATTAAACAAGGGAACGGAAGAAACATTTATACTGGAATCCGCCGACAAGAAATTAACCGCAACATCTTACTGGTGGTGTTTGGAATTTGTAGCTGAAACTCCTCAATTGGTTACTGAGTAAAATAATAAAATGGCGTCAGAGTCAACAGATGCTCAGCAATATAGGTACGATCAAGTACGCGAATGGCAATCAGAGTTTAAAAAATACCATTAACGAATGTACAGCAAAGGTTAAAAAAATACAAGCGGCGTGTAATCATCCTAGACACAATAGTGTATTCAGTGTCCGCGTTAGTTGCATCCACAGGAGTATTATTATCAGCGCTAACACCAGTGACAACTGCAATCGCGGTCACAATTATAGTTTCAACATCAACGACAATTGCAGGAGTTGCTAATATTATCGCGAAAAAAATATCCTCATGCGCGCTAACAAAATTGCACGAATATGAAAAGTTAAACAATGCGGCCACGAGCGCCTACTCGAAATTGTCGTCGCTGATATCATCATGTCTCGATAATACAACAATATCAGATTCCGAATTCGCGCAAATGGCAAACATATATAAAGACTACACCCAGAGTACAAAGTACTTCGATTTGAAACAACAAAAGATAAATAACAACAATGACGGAATTACTTCAACAGATAGTCGCAAATACAAGCCTGAAACGAACTTCTTTAATAACAGTAACCTCAACTAAACCAGAATTCAGTATTAATTTTCCAACTGCGATTCCAATAAACGAGATCGCGTTAGCACAATTACGAGTATATCACAGTTGGCCCAATATCAGATCAAAATTGTTTGGTGGATTGCCAGCAAATAATTCGTTTGTGTTTGCATATAAAAATAAACCAGATGGCACTCCAGACTGGAATGTCATTGGGTTACCAACTGGGTCTTATCAAATCGAAGAAATCAATGAGGAATTACAACGTCGAATAAAAAATATCACAACAAAAGAATCTAAGATAACAATAACTGTTCATGAGCCAACACTGTCTTCTGCCATCGAAATAAGCACCCCAGACTACGCCGTGGATATATATCAGAGTTCGATCAGAACAGTGTTAGGATGGCCTCAAGTTGCTCCACCGGCGCCACCAATACCACCAACGCCAATAAAGTCTGACTATGTCACTGACAAACAATCATATCATGAAATTACACCGTCATACAAAGACCGTCTGGATAGTATAAAAAATGCAGTGGCGGGTAGTGATATTAGTTCCTTCAGTGAGAGGGGCAATACTCTCTGGTATTTTTATTATGAACGACAAGCCGATTTACCTGTATTTCCCTCAAGAATTGACCTATCTCAAATTATTGTATCTTTTAAAATCATTAATCAAGAACATAAAACACAACTAGAGCGACTACGGCAGAGCTTCCAAGAACACCTTTTTGATATAACAAGTTCACGCAGCGAAATCATCACGCGGATTGAAATATTAAATCAGCTTGTATCCGACATGGAATATATTAACCAGCGAGTAATTCAGGCAACAATTGATTATACTGACTACACCGGCCTTGGCCTTAAACAAAAATTTATAACCGATCACTCGCTGACAAAAGCCACTCTGCCGAATTTTAAATTTCCCGGGTATAATGTTCCCGAGTTGAAAAAATCTGTCATTGATCTAATCAATGAGTCCTTTGACGACATACTTGCACAATACACAAGATCACTACCGGAGCCAACTATCATCAGACATAACAATAGTCTTTCGGGTGACGGCAGACATGTATCTCCGGGCATCGTAAATATAACTGAAGGGGTCGCGGTCAGTCTTGGATGTGATGTCATTGATGGCAGTTACAGCACGGACACGACAGTATCAAATCAAGCCCAGCAAGGATTTGTTCTTATTCATTTACTCCGAAAGATGTACCACCTGGATTTATGATTGTGCAAGAGCCGATCAATCCGGTCTATCTACGATGTCATAATCCGTGGCTGACCAGAATAAATTTCGCGCTGACAGACCAGAGTGGTCACCTTGATTTTCGAGGTGAAACACTACATATTAATCTGCTAGTGAAATCTTAAAAATATTTTATTTTATATATATTTTGTGCACACTGTCCGATTTGCTAATTTTGATAGGGTGTTTACTAGTAAAAATCACAGAAATCGACCAATTTGCTAATTTTGATAGGGTGTTTACTAGTAAAAATCAGAGAAATTCAACGTTTTTCAGTAAAAAGTAAAAAGATATTGAAATCTGAAGAAAAAATCATTGGAAGTCGAAGACTTTACAATTAATCAATCGAGTATTATATAATGTATCACCACGTGAAATGTTTCATACATAACAAAGAACTTCTTGATGAAGCTGTCAGTACCGGAAAAGTTACCCCGGAAATAATAGTTGTCGGTGAACACGGTGATGACGATTTTATACTTACTGATAACCAACTACAGCAACTAAAAAAACACCATATCGTGAGCGCGTGCTGCAGTATATCTCAAATTTTATAATATATACGCGTATTTAGATCTTAGATTCATAAGAACTTCTTCATGAAGCTGTCAGTACCTGAAAAGTTACCCCGGAAAAAATAACTGTTGATGAATACGGCAATGACGATTTTATACTGACTGATACGCAATTACAGCGACTAAAAAAAGATCATATTGTGATCGCGCATTGCGGTATACATCAAATTTTAGAATATATAAGCGTATTTAGATCTTAGATTCATAAATCTATACGTACCACCACATAAATGTTTTCGTGTATGACAAACAAGCGCTCGAGCAATCAGTTAGGGCTGCATTTGCACAGGAAGAAAAGAACGTTAAATTCATTATTGACGAATACGGAGACGAAGACTTCTTACTAACACAGCAATATTTAGATAGTCTCAGACGCGAGAATATTATTTCATTTGTGTGCGACAGAGATCAAATTCTCAACTATGCACACTCTTGCATTAAACCCTATCGACTAAGGAAAATATTATCTAACTCAGACTAATGCAAGTAAAAAAAAATATATCTTTTTTTTACTTTCAATTTCATTTCTAGGTATCCTTGATGATCAAATCAAGGTGAGGTATTTACTTCCTCGTCAGCGGACATACAAATTTTTAACTTCCTTACACGAGTATTTATTATCTTTCTTGTTTCATATTCTTGAGCTAATTCCAACCTAATCTTTTCAATTGCACGAGACAATGAAACGAATTCATTTATTTGTGCTTCTTCTACTGTAGCCAGTGATTTATATAAATATGTTTGTATCATCTTTATAAATCGGTACTGAGCAGGCAGAATATAACGCCCTGCGCATTTAGCTTCATGTAGTGATTCAAAATCAGACATAATTGTTTCAGGATTTAGTGATATATTAAATCCGCGCTCTTCTAATTTTTTAATAGCAACAATCACATCATTGATATTTTCGTAATTCATATATATATATATATATATATATATATATATATATATATATATATATATATATATATATATATATATATATATATAAGAAAAAATTGCACACCACATCTCTTTTGAGTCTCTAGCTTATCAAATGATAGGCTACCAAACTCAGGAGTGGAAACACAACCCCCATGTGAGCCCCTAACCTGTCAAATAAGTCTAGAAGGCCCAGAGGGCGTGTTTGCGAAAGACGAAACATTCCCCATGTTGAACCCCTAGCTTACCCAATGATATGCTAGCAGGTTCATATAGGGACAGTACAACATATAGTATTTACATTTGTAAACTTCTAAAGTGCCACCGCATCTTAGCAAGTTTACAGTAGGACAGTACAACATATAATATTTTTTAACTAAGGACGGCACAGACAGATACGAGGTTATATTCTACGCTCAACAAAGTTGCACACCCTCCCCCAAAATCAATCCCGCGGAGTGTAAAATGTCACCCCGTCAGGGTGATAACGCGGAAAGTTGTTGGGTTTCGAAATCCCGTACATAATTCGGACGCTATAGTATATAAACTGACTGATACTTGGAAGTTCAAAAATAGCTCACTCGGTTTTTTGTACTTCTTTCTTAAATATAATCGCAGAAAAAATACAGATGAAACATAAAACCAAACGAATCTAATAAATCAAGGATTTTATCTGTGAAAAAAAAAATATTATTTATTGTACGCCCGCCCGTGTTGACAGTTTTTGATAAAATCCTTGATAAAATCAACGGGAAGTAATTGGAGACCGTGTTACCTGTACACGGAGAACTGCTTACCGTTGTAGTGTATATCGTTCACAATTCTAAATTTTAACAGTCTATTACACTTACCTGTACTGACAAACGCGGAAGTGTTATAGACTGTGACACAGTGTGTATACAATTGGCTGTATACCGCTCTGCCGCGCTGGATATCTCAAAGAGTGTTGCGCAAGGGGAGGGAACTAATTGCATGAGATATGCTTAACGGAGTTATCTCCCATTTTACATTAAAAAGCTTCAGGATTTTAGTGAAGTAAATAATGAAAAACAATCTTTTGTCCACATGTTTTTGAGAGGGCAGATTTATATATTTTTTCTGCGACCTTTTGTACTGAACGTGTGTCAAAACCGAAATACTTGCCAGCCGCGGACATTGACTGAAATATTTTTTCTTCACTGGTACTTATGTTGAAAGATCTGATAGCTTTCCTTGTAACGCTCTTAAATTTACCAGTACCCCCTCGTGCAGAATTCTCACTCTGCGTGATAGATTGTAGGTTAGATAATTTATTATTAAGTTTTTGTCCATCAATATGATCAATTGCAAGATCGTCTTTGATCTTCCCAAAGCAACACTCGAACGCGAACCTGTGATTATAATACCTCTTTTTCCCAGCAGTAAATCTAAGATAACCAGAATTATTAACACCAACTGGTTTTTTCAACCTACAATTTCTGACTATTCCCTCACGATTCGCTTCGTAATTCTTAATCATAGGACGTGGGACAAATTCTTGGCTCATTTACATATATAATATATTTGACTCATTTATAATTCGTCTGAAAACAATCGCGCTCACATTTTAGCGCAACATCGTTATTTTTTTTTTTTGTTATAATATCTTTTAAGTTCACGGTATCTCTTTCCCCCGCAACTTGCACATAATTGTGTTTTATTCCTGACCCCAATACCACATCGCAGGCAGGGTATTGGTCCTAAACTCCCCCTTCGGACGCTTTGGGAATGTTTCCCGCAGAATTCTTTTCTGCAGGATTTATTACAAACAGTTACAGATCCAACTTGAAACCACTTGCACTGATTCATTATACAATATTTTCTTATTTAAATGTTTGTCTTAAATATAATATGGAGGAGTTTGAAAGATTAGCTGCCAATAGCACCGGGAAAGCTTCTAGATTCGATCTTGACAGACTAACCCCTGACTCGCGGAGACGGGCCCGACTGATCTGTTTGATATTAGCAGGAATGCCAAAAAAGAATTTCGTAACGACGGTGCATCTCACGTATGGTCCACATTTAAAATTATACGCGACACCGAAGGTGTCAAGGACGCTACAATGAATGATGCACGAGCGAAAACAATTATCGATTATCTCTTTGATAATCAGAAATATTTTTTCAGAATAAAATTTATTGTGCAAGCAGATTCCGATACGTGGATTATCCGTGACAAAAATGACCCTGTCCTTGCTAATGGAAAAACCATTCTGTTAAGTAAAGATTCCAAACCAGGAATGCTGACTGGGATTGATAAACCATATTACGCTCGAGCATATCCTGTGACCGCGGTCATTTATGGAATCTATCCGATAAAAACACCAAAAATCAATAAACTCGCCTCGATGAGATTGTCAAGGCTGAATCGTGTAGCCGAGCGAGTAATGGAACATTTTAAAAATGCGATGCGCTTAAACGGTCTAACTGATCTAAGACGTTCCAAGATAGCAGCGTGGGCTGAAAAGGTCAAGGATACAGGAGCGTCAATAAACATGTTGCCGAGCTAGAAAGAGCATTAAGATTTCCCATAACCGTAATAACGATAACAGAAGAAGTATTATACAAATCGAAATATAATTGATACGGAGCTCCAATAAATATCATTGATCATAACGCTCACGCTTGGACTAGCGCAGTTACGATATTTCCGCGGGATCGTGTTGTGAAATATTATTTGGGAAGTATATTTGATTTTATTAAACAAATAAGTAAAAACGACCCTGTGTCGATGTGGTTGTTTAAAAGCTCCGAAGATGGCGAGTATGATCAATTTGTAAGACCTAATGGTGAATTATACCGGACGGAATCTCTGCAACAACAAATGAAAAAACTTGCAGAGAAATATTCAGAAAACACTGAGCAGTTATTAACTAAATGTTTTACAGTTCCGAGTGTTGCCGCTCACACCGCCAGAGAAAGAAATTCGTGGAGACCAACCCAGAGTGAGTTTCTCGAAGATATACAATTGAGTTGTGTCGAATATGGACACGACGGTTTGTGGAATACTAAGTATGACCACAGCGAGATGATTTCCGTGGATATGATTGCGTGTTATCCGGGAAGCTTTCTCGGGATGGGCGAGTGTAACGAATACTTTAAAAGATTTGGACATCCCACGAACTCGATGACACGAGTTGCTATAAACGGTCCTTTACCCGATATTTCCCTGACAGGATTTGCTCGTGTAACATCGTTTGCGCTAGCTGAAAAACTTCATCCGATTTGTTATGTTTGGTTTGGCAGACACTTTAGTGAAAAGCGTTGGGCACCAATAGTGTTATTGCGATATATGCTTGACAACCCAATACTGGTATCGTTATCAGTCAGTGAAACAATCATATCATATCGACCGCAGACTTCGGTTTGGTTACCGACACCGGAGCGTATTAGTCTCGATGTGGTCATTGAAGAATATGAGCGAGAGAGTCCAAATACTCCCATGGATGTCATTGTCGGTGAGGCTCCTAAAGTTCTTAAGATTAAACTCAGCAATAGTGAAAAAACAGCAAAAGATCTTGGTAGAAGAATAACCGGTAAATTTACTCTAGGTGGTGCATATCATCATAAACTATGTCACTCAAGATTGCTTATGGATGATGCTGAATTAAATTTTATAATTGCTGATGCCGCTGCGAGAAATATATTTTGTAATCGGGAGGACGCTTTCTTGTGCGACGGAACACGGTTAGGCACAATTGTAAGTTATATTAATGGAGAATCACCTCAATACACACATTTAAGATCTTCAATGCTGGCTTATGTTTCTATAAATTTGCTATCAATGATAAATCCATTTCCCGACACTGCAGTTAGAGTTGCTACGGATTCATTTTATATCAATAAAAAATATTCAGAATCACTGGCTCGTTTTACAAGCACTGATGAATCATGGAGTTCGTGGAGAATAAAAAAGGAGATGTTACATGGATATTGTGAATCCGCTGATGTGGCTATCAAAGATATATATTGCAAATCAGAATTATCATAAATGTCTTCTGTACCATCTGTGAATGATCCAATCACTAGACACAAAACCGTTTATTTCAACGGACCGGATGGGTCTGGTAAGACAACTCGAGCGATTGAATTATTTCGAAATTCAGATATGATTGTATTAACACCTACACACAGACTTGCCAGGGAGATGAAACAACGAGGAGTCAATTCTAGTACTTATCACAGCTTTTTCAAATACAGCGGTGGTGTATGGACTCCAGATCGAATGGGAACAAAATATATTCCGTGGAATATTATTTGGGATGAAATAGGCACAGTGTCGTTAGATATATTAAAATTGTTCCTGGATTGGCTGCTAACAAAAAATACTGCAGTGATAATATGTGGTGATCACGGTCAGCCACCACCTTTTGTTGGTCCATCTCCACATTTGTGGTTAAAAGGTTTTGTTGATTATTATGAAGAAGTGTCTGATGATCATAGAGCACTTGATGCAACGTTGAAGGAATTTAAAACATTAAACTGATTACAACCAAATAAAATTCAATGTGAAATTATGCGTAAAATAATTTCAGAGACTTCAATGAACGACTTTTGGAAAACGTG